>CM055962.1:12910212-14145837 GCA_029531755.1 Holothuria leucospilota | reverse complement strand
GTATTCAAGCCTTCGTAAATCGTAGACTAAGAATTCGCTATCTCAAAATGGTGTTAGGTTTTTTTTTTTTTTTATCCCAAGCCGTTTTGCTACCCTGGGTCGGACCCACATCTAAAAACGATGCATGTGTAGGTCTACCCTTTTTTTCCACAAGTGATTTATTTTTGTAGTTTCATTCAGAGCAATACTATACAGGCGCGTAGTCAAGGGGAAGGGGGCGAAGGGGGCAACCGCCCCAGCATATATTTTGTATTTTTAATGATTTTGTATGATATTGCTAGTAATTCAAAATAAAAAAATGTTTAGATGCAACTTACAGGACCTGGGAAGTGCCATTTCCAGCGATCTGGGAGGTATTTTCGGCTAAATTTTCTTGGCGCTTCGCGCCAACCTATGGTGGCACTACGCTTAGATAGTTTGCCTATAGGCTTCGCCCCCCCCCTTGGCAAATTCATGGCTTCGCGCCTGATACTATACTATAGAAGGGGAAGGGGGCGTTCGCCCATCCCCATTCGGCTAAAGGGGGAGTTGAGCTGAAAAAGG
The DNA here is from genome assembly GCA_029531755.1 of Holothuria leucospilota. Lineage (NCBI taxonomy): Eukaryota > Metazoa > Echinodermata > Holothuroidea > Aspidochirotida > Holothuriidae > Holothuria > Holothuria leucospilota. The sequence goes on along the minus strand of CM055962.1, from coordinate 14,145,294 downwards.
TTGGGAACCACTGTTATAGAGCAATAGATTGTGAATGAGATTTCTACATGTACATTTTAATACTGGAGAAGACGTTTTGGGGGCTTCATGAAAAATTCTGATTTTTTCACAAAAGATGTGAATGGCACTGATCCAAATTTCTGGAAATATAAACACAGCCTGGTAGTATCCGGGCTTGTTATTATGCACTTATCAACTGAATGATGTCCCCACTACCTGACATGGTCAGTCAAATGTGGGTCATTCACCACTGACAGTGTGACTCACATGCCTGTCACTGTGCCAATATTGTCAGTCACTAGAGTTACAATGAGGTGAGTCATGTTACCTCAGTTGTCAGTTATTTTATTGAATACTGACCGAGGGGTGAGTTATTGTAGGTCATTTGATTCCCACTGTGCAAAGATGCCAACCTTCAGCATTGCTCCTCATGTACAATAATAATTTTTGTCAGTCAGTTTAGTGACTCACATGTCCATCAAATATGCAAATTGTTCATCAGTTTGGTGACTGAGGGTACTTCAATGTTTGTGTTATGTTAATGAAATTTTGGACAATGACTGACCATGTCCAGGGGTAGTGGGGTGCATCATTGATCATTCATTTTATAAGTGCATTACAGAGGGTTTTCTACAACATTTTTCATGAGTCAATGGCCAACCATAATCTTGTAAACAAGCTACTACGTAATGATGACATTGTGATGTTTTTCACAGACAATGTTCACTCATGTTTCGCTTGGGGAATGAGCCCTAAGTTCAGTTACAGTACTTCAGAGCACTAGTCATGATGTACAGTATGACAGCAGTGCACCCGGGTGATGGAATTTGGATAACAGTAGGCAGCAAAGCTTAGGTCAGTTTTACAGTGAACCGGGATTACAACGCGACCTCGGGAAGACACAATTCCTCTGTGAGACAGAAAAGTTAGTAAACCCCCGAAATAATAAGTTTGTGATTAATTAGTTTTCTTTCTTGGTTAATATTCATCAAAAGAGCAAATGAATGGTCCAATTATCTGGGGAAATGAAATATGTTTGTATGGGATTTCTCTTCCTCTGACAACATTTTTTGGGAACCGGGTAGTAAGTTCAGAACTGGCCCAACTGGGTAACAGAACAATGGGCAGGTTCCCAGGCAAACAGGTTACCCGTGCAAACCCAACAATATGCACGTCATGGTCTTCACACTTGCACTGGCAGGTACAAAAATTAGCTGAGTTTGAGTTGACTTTAATTATAATGCAGCCCATACAGAATGTCTAGTATGCTACACACCATGTACAGTACAGTACAGTAATCCATACAATCCTCCCATTCAATCTATGCCAAAATAAAAGTTTCTGTCGGTGGGGTACGTAAACTTCAAGAGGATCTGAATCCTCAGAAAGCTCCCGGTCCGGATGGATTAGCCCCAAAGATCCTAAAAGAGTGTGCTGAGAATGTAGCTCTGTTACTACAGCAATCTTTCAAAAGTCTATTGACACAGGAGATTAAGCAGAAGAATGGAAACAGGCTAACTTGCTCCAAATTTTTAAAAAAAGAAATCACTCCAACTCAGCTAATTATAGGCCAAGGTCACTAACATCTATTCTGTCCAAGCTTCTTGAACACATTATATTCACAAGCATCATTAGTCATTTGGAAATGCATAACATGCTTAATGATGAACAGCATGGCTTCCGCAAGGGTTGATCCCATGACACCCAACTTGCCTTAACTACAGTATATAATGACCTTGCCAAAATACTTGACAAACAAGGTCAGGCACATAACATAATCATGGATACAGCAAGGCATTTGACCTAGTCCCCCACCAAAGACTCTTACTGAAATTAAGGCATTTTGGTATTTCTGGCACACTACATGCTTGGATTAGAAACTACCTTACACATACAGTAGAACTCAACAAGTAGTCTTTGATGGTGCCACTTCATCATCTATAGCTGTTACCTCTGGTGTTCCTCAGCATGGATGTAGCTACAGTGGGCGGCGCTGGGTGGTGGCACCCAGCACTCGATATTCCCACCCGGCACTCCAGGCAAACACACGTCTCCGCGCCCACCACAAATCTGTCTACTGTGACCTTAAACTGGCCCTAAATTTACTCCCTAAAGTAAAATGAGGGAAAAATGAAAAATGGAATGGCTGAAAAATGGGGCAGATGCCATGGGTTGGGGTGAGGTGCTTTCCCCAGATCAGACAATTACCCGGCACTCAAATTTGGCTAGCTACTGTACATGTATCTCTGTCCCTCAGGGTTCAGTGTTAGGCCCGCTTCTTTTAATTTTATATCTTAATGACCTGCTAGATGAATTATCATCTCAAGTTCGTCTTTTAGCTGATGATTGTATCCTGTATCGTGAAGTTAACTCAATGGAAGATAGTTACTCGCAGCAGAATGATTTTAATAGCCTCTGCAAATGGTAATCCAAATGGCAAATGAAATTTAATGTTTCTAAGTGTTTTGCTATGCATGTTACCCACATGAAAAAACCCCTTTTAACTTTGTATAAAATGAATGATAGTTCACTTCAGTCTCTGGCCATACTTATTTAGGAGTGGTAATAAACAGGGCTGAACATATTAACTGCATAACCTCTAAAGCAAACAGAGTTCTTGGATTGTTATAGCATAACCTATACAGTCATTCCCCAAAGTAGAGGAAGTTGCATATAAAACCCTTGTAAGACCAAGGTTGGAATACTGCTAACTATTTGGGATCCATACCATCAGGAACATACCAATACGCTTCTTCATCTTGTATACTGCCAGGGCTCTAAAAAAAGGTAGAGCATGTAAGCCAGAGGTGTGGTGGGGAGGGGTCATGTATTAATCAAAATTCAAGTTAATTTTAAACATGTTAATACTGGTTGCACTGACAGTCCCTTCTGGTAATTTGTATCACTCCTTTATAGTTCTGGGGAAAAAGGAGTACTTGTAGACATTAGTACGGCACGCTAGTTGATGGAAGTTTTGCGTGCATGTTCTCCGAAGACCTTGCTGTGTCACTGGTTTTAGCTTGAAGCAGTCCAACGCAGAGCTGTTAGATTCGTCTGTAATTTAAAGACCAAAGACATAAGAGCAGTGTATCATCCATGCTTGCAGACTTAAACTGGCCTTCTTTAGAGGAACGCAGGTTCAGAGCTAGGCTAACTTTACTGTACAACTACAAGTCTATTCATCACCTGGTTGCTGTTAATCTAGGCTAGGCTAGAGACAAATTTGTGTCAAAGCCTATCAGTAATGGTATCTCCTACTCGCAAGAGAAGTAATCATCTAGGCCTAGGCTAGGCCCTATCTCCTTTCACCACACCACAGTAAAAAGGACTGCTATAAGTGTTCTTTCATACCAAGGCATTAGACCTGTTTAAAGTCAGGCTAGGCCTAGGCCCTAGCCTAAGTACGCATAGGTCTAGGCTAGGCCTGGCCTACATTTACTTAGCCTTGGCCTACGCCTAGGCTATTTAGCCTAGGCTATAGGCCTAACGTTAGGCCTATTTGGCCTGGGCTAGGCACAGGCGCCCCTTAACATTGTACAGTATACCATATACTATGTAGTATATATAGACGGAAAGGTATGTCACAAATCTCCTAGCTCGAACAAACAACTTACGTTTCTGGCACAATTACTGCACTTTTCTCGCCAAATTTGTCTGTGTCGAGACTTTGATCATAAGGTACCTCATGGCAGCTCTTTTTCCCGAATAATTTCACTTGGCATTGTCTGAAGGATAAAATTTCGATGAAGTAACAGTATGAGGATGGTAGCTGCTGATAGAGAGCATTCAGCACTTCCACACTATATAATAAAATACTCCTAAAATATTCTCTAAAGTTCTCTTAACTTTCTGAATTTTTTCCAAAATTTGTCAATTATGTTTTGCTTTTATTATTACAAATCTTACAGATACATATTAGCATTAATATGCAAGATTTTTGAACATAGAAATTCATAAACTTGGAAAACCTTTAGAAAAGTGGAAGAGCTTGCATTTACTATGAGCATTTGGGGCAGTTGAAGACTGTAAAACAGTTACAGTTCAACTGTCACAAGTGCTTGTAGAAAATGCTAGCCCTTCCACTTTTCAAAAGGTTTTCAAATTTTATGAAATTTAATGTTCAAAAATTGTTCATATTGATGCTAATATATATCTGCAAGGTTTGCAATAATGAAAAATGAACCATAATTAAACAAATTTTGGAAGAAATTTAGAAAGTTAAGAGAACTTTAGAGAATATTTTAGGAGTATTTTATTATGTAGTGTGGAAGTGCTGAATGCTCTCCTATCAGTAGCTACCATCCTCATACTGTTACTCCATCGAAATTTCATTCTTCAGACAACGCCAAGTGAAGTTATTCGGGAAAAAGAGCTGCCTTGAGGTACCTTATGATCAAAAGTCTCGACACAGACAAATTTGGCGAGAAAAGTGCAGTAATTGTGCCAGAAACGTAAGTTGTTTTTTCGAGCTAGGAGATTTGTGACATACCTTTCCGTCTATATATACTACATAGTATATGGTATACTGTACAATGTTAAGGGGCGCCTGTGGGGCTAGGCTACAGCCTACACAGGCTACAGTACACTAGCAGGCCTAGGCCAAACCTAGGCCTAACTCAAGAATGTCACAAAATCTTTTTACTACCGGAGTACCGCATATCGAAATTCTTGTTAAAGCTTACGTTGTGGACACCTTTGTTGCGTAATTTAGCTGAATCTACAATTTGACAATCCTTGTCGCTGACATCTTTTCTAACACGTCGGTCCTGGCCATTAACGTTAGGCCCAGTTCCGTAATCCTTGAACTTGGCAGACATTGCTTCACTTGCTCCACTGATTCCTTCACCAAAGAACTCACTTTGCCTAAAGTAAATAACTCCATCATCGAAAGATATTGCACTGATTTCGTTCACACAAATAAGGCAGAAAACGGTGAATGCTAACAGTTTATTCGCGACGTCTGCTACCCTGTTAGTCGCCATTATTATTTTTATGTTGTATTATGACACACTGACTATACGGGATATACTAACGTTAGCTATGCAACTAGCAAGCTGGTGTGCATATGCTGCGCATTGAGCTATCCGATAGAATTCCCAAGCATTCCCAAGGTCAATTAAAAGGCATTGAACTGCGTATTTTAAAATTTTACTTTCGGCATTGGGAACCCCTTTTAACATTTTTCCTTATGGTAAACAAGAATAAACAGTAGCAACGAAGAGGATAAATCAAACTCCTAAGTCCTCTACATTTTCCATTCATTTTACCAGTGTTGTTCCGGCCCGTTACACTCTGAAAGTAACTCGTTATAGTTATCGTTACAGTTACTAGTTACAATGTATATTTGTAGACAATGTCACTGGTTGAGTTACTTTTGACTGACAAGTAACTAGTTACAACTCAAAAGTAACTAGTTACCTCAACTTGAATACAGCTACGTATCAATCGGGGACAGTGGACAGTGGTGGATCCAGGATTTGGCAAAAGGGGGGCCCAGTTCATAGTGGTTTGTATAAAAAATAGTCCTATCTGGGGGAGGTCTAAGGAGAGGGGGTGTCCCCGGGGCAGTGCCAGGGTATTTTGATAAGGGGTAAAGCATGTGATGAGTAATCGCCGTCCTGGGGGAGGGTCTAAGGGGAGTGGATGTCCCCTCCCCTTTGAGAAATTTTTCTTAATTTAAGGTTGCTCAGATGCAAAATGGTGATGTCGGTGGTATATTTTTTGAACTGATCATATATGGCTGGAAAGCATTCATAATTCAGTGAACTTTAATTTTTGGTTGGGTGAAAGATGCTTTTCTGGGGAGGGGTCAAAGGGGAGGGGTGTCCCCTCTCCTTTGAGAAAATTTTAAATTTTACCCTTCATTCACAGTACATTCCATTAAAATAAATTACAAGGCTGTAATAAGACACTATTCCTCAAAATATTAAAGAATTTTGAAATTCCCTTGAAAGTAGTGTAGAAGCAGTGCTCCCAATGCTGTGGGCCTGGCCGGTAATAGACTGAAGTTCGCAATCCATTAATACAGCGCTAATGAGTAACTCCTTGCAATGCCCAGAGAAAGATCCGCCCCTGGTGGAATAACTAGCCTTGTGGGTCAGAGGGGGCGAATTTACCGACCACAAGGGCCCACCCTCTTCTAAGATGAAGTAATGGAAAAAGTGAAATGACAAAGGAGCAGAATTCACCACTCTCCTGAGGGGGTGGGATTCAGGGGACCGCCGATGAACTCCAAGTAGGATCCAGGGGCTTTGCCCGGTGGGGCCTAGAGAATGAAACCCCAGGAGGCCCTGGAATAATTTCTTAAGTGTGAACATGAGAATGAAGCATTTGACTACCTTTAAATCACATTTAGTGTGCACAAACAGACCACAAAAGTCACAGGTTGACTATTTTTTGTGATATAATACTCGAACTAGAGGCTGCACAATTCGATGCATGCATGGGGTTGTGGGTGGGTAGGATGAATGGTGACAGGGGTTGCACTGGGCTTTGAAACAATAATTTCACATAAGCTGTCGTATTGGTAGAAGGCCAATTAGAAAACATGTATCTGCGATGTGTGCTCCTGGGGTTAGGCCAGTTTCACTTCAGTTGAATAGTGATGGGCCCTGCACAAGCTTACACCGGTTTCCTATAGTCCTTTTCATGTGATATGTATGGGGTTCTTACATACCCGTGGTGAGTGCGTGCAGAGCGCAAAGGGAAAAGGAATTTTTCACATTTCAGAATTCAGTAGTGGATCACTGAGCAATTTCTTAATGAATATTTAAGAAAGGTTGGGCCCCTTTGCTATTGAGTTGAATAAGAGTGGACCCCGGATGCCCCAGATCAGGTGATGTACAACACCAGCATCTTTTGAGAAAGCTTGGGGTTCTTGGCCTCAGAAGGGAGTAGAGGGGCGGCCCCTTCCCTCACCCTAGTTGCGACACTGTGGGGGAGAGGAGTGCTTCGTAGCAGACAATTTTATTTTTGCGTTGGCCCTCAATTCTATATACTGCAAGTTATAAAAGCACTCATGGTCATCGCGGACGGGGCCTTCCAGTCCTCCTCCATGATGGAAAATTTTGAAATAAAACATTGTTAGATGCACTTTTCTGGCTTTGGTTGCATCGAAAACTGCAGGACCCGATACAGTTTCAGAATATGGATATTGTTACGACCTTATCTCAGGGCAGAGCTTGGAGATAATGAGGAAGAGGATCGGGTGTGACTGCAGTGACAATATTTCGTAACTTACTTAACCACACTGCATAGGAAATACTGGAGGTTTCCTTCAATGTATTAAAGTCGTCAGAATCTAAATTATAATCCTGCAAGTGCCGACTTTCGAAACTGTATCCACATAAACTACGATCATGGGCGTCCGGAGGGGGGCACTTGCTCCCCTGGAAAATCAAAAACTTGAAAAAAAAAACCGAAGAAACAATAAAGAAAAAAAAACGAAGAAAATAAAACATCAGCATTTCTTAAGAGTTCACTCAGAGTGAATTTCTACTCTCAAAACAGGAATTGAATAAAAATATCAACACTCAGGCCCCAGCAGCCCCCTCCCCCCCCCCCAGCGTATTTTTGGTATTTTTTTAAAGTTTATATTCACGAAATTGCTAGTGTTTTCCCTTTTTATATGAGGTAAATAGGCCTTGGAAGTGCCATTTCCAGCGATCTGGGAAACATTTTGAGCCAAAATTTTCTTGCGCTCCGCGCCAACCCATGGTGGTGCGGAGCGCTGAGAGTCTGTCTATGGGCTCCGCCCCCCCCCCCTTGACAAATTCTTGGATACGCCTTTGTCAACGCTGTGTGAAGTAGCATCTAAACTCTTCTGGGAGTAAAATATTTCCCATGAAAAAAGTTGGGCCCCCTAAAAAATTTTGCCCCCCGGATTTTTTCTGGGACGCCTATGACTACGATCTAATAACAACACTTAACTTTGTTTTCCCAAGTGACTGAACTCAAATTCAGCCTCTTTCCAAGCCTCAGAAGTCCAGCGATCGTCAAAATAAATGTAACTTTGTGTCCGCTGTGGCTTTTTGTAACGAGGAAGTAACGGGGCCAAAATGTAACGTCGTTACAGTTACTTTTGCACTGATTTGTAACTAGTTACTTGCTCCGTTACGTGATTTCAAATGTAACTCGTTACGTGACTCGTTACACGAAAGTAACTCGTTACTGTAACTGTGTTACTTCCCAACCCTGAATTTTCACTGTGCAGTACCCTTAGTTGATCAGGTTCTAGATCATGATTACAATTAGCCATTATTGCATGCCACTCAAAAGCTACAGTTTCACCCAAACATGGACCTCAACAGGTGGGAGAAAAGGGGGTCAATTTCCAGGCCACTTAAAAAGAGGAGAGGATTCTCTCCTCACCCTTTTCCAGAATCCTAATGCTTGACCGTCTCCATAGACCACAAAAGGTGTTTCAATGAAATCAACTTAACTCGAAGATGCGGGGTCACTCGGAAACAGGATAATATTACGGAAAAACGCGTCAGATTAGATCACAGATCATTAAATTTTTCCATGGACCTTAAGTGAGCGCAGCACCCCTAACCTGTAGAATTCGATCACTATTTGTACTTGAAATCTAGTTCTGGCCTAGGCAAGGCCCCTTTCCAGCTGCACCCCACCTATAGTTATCATTTTGTTTGTTTAAAAGGAGGACATCACCAATTGCCCAGTAGGGTCAACAAGGGGATGAAACCCTAATCTACTTGGAAGAAAATATCATTTGGAGGGTGTCTACATGCAAACTGGACCAGATGTAGTAGCACTGGCCTATACAGGGTTCCGGCGATTTTGATGAAACAAACCGTCAAACGTCACACAGGGACGCCGCTATAGGAGCGGGTGACTGAGGGGCACACGGCTAGTCATGTGTGCAGATGCGTGCGAAGCACGCGAACTTTTGGTCTCCCTTGTGACAAATTCCATTGTTCTACACAGAGGCATGGATGGCAGGGGCTTTTAAAAAGAAAATTTTAATTGAAAGGGGGAATTTGCCAAAAAGCACCACCACGCCACTAGTTAGTAGCGAGCAAAAAATCAATTGGTGCTCCCCGTAGTGTAAGGAAAAATTTCCACCCAAATACTTGACAGATTCCAGGAAATAGCATTTCCCAGGCCTTAAGTTTAATCTGAACATTTCTTGTATACTATGTGATCTCATATTGTAAAAATTTACACCTTTGGTTGAAAAGGCCTTGCTTGGTAGAAATTTTCCACAAATGAACGGAAGTGTGATACCTTTTCTTCCACGGGGAGCGCTCTCCAGCAGGCGTGGGATCCAGTGACCCTTTGCCGAGCTCTTCAGAAATACTTTTCCCGTGGAGGACAACCGGGCGAAGACCGGAAAGATCTGTGAAATTAGAATTCAGACAATCAGCGTGTAGGCCTAACAGGGAGTGAACGAGAGGGGAGTAGGAATGACCAGGGAGGTGTTACTCCACCTTGGAATAACCAAAGGGTCATGGATTTACAAACATGTCTGAGGCCTGAGGTGTAAATGTATTAATATTCATCATCTACCGATAAAGGATGCGCAAGAAGTGAGCCTTAAAAATATTTTGGAAAAATGTGTAATTACAAATGCATACTTTCAAGTTCCAACCTTTCACATAATGCTACTTAAGTTTAGGCGTAGATGACCACTCATGATATCAGATTATGTTATGATCCCTGGCCTCTTGATGCGTTGTCCCTAAGGAAACTGGAGATGAACGGCTTAATTTTTGAAAAGTATTTTGGACATGTATAGTCCTTAGCCGATTAACGACACAATTTCCCGATCCTTCCAAGGACCACAACCATCGTAAATCGTCCTGCCTGTCACACCAGACACCACTAAAAATCATTAAATCTTGTCACCAAAACGAACAGCAACTTACCCTGGACACTTAGAAACAATAAGCCGCCTTACAAGAGGGCGCTAAAGGGAAACTTTAAAGAAACCAAATGCAGAAATTTGGACTCAACCACCCCCCCCCCCCCCAAATTGCGACTTAAGAAATTTTCAGAAACATTCAAACCATGAGTTCAAATTTGAGTCGAACTTCAAACCTCAAATAAACGACAGTCCTAAAAGCAATAAAAAATGCCCAATTACGATTGTTTTGATTCAACAAGTATGCATAAATTTGTCACAGGCCTAACAAATGTCGACGTCTTAGTTCTCACTTGGCACGACCTTACATAACCCTTTTTGTCTTTGAAGGTCGACTCGACCAGAGCCATCACCCAACTTTTCCTCGGTACTGACTTGTCGACAACCAACACAATGTCTCCAACTTGTAAATTCCGTCTCGGTCGTTGCCACTTGGCACGTTGCTATAGGGTGACTACATACTCCCTTCTCCATCTTGACCAGAATACATCAACCAAATATTGCGCCTGCCGCCAACTTTTCCTAGTATAATTGTCTTTCTGCTCAAACACCTCTGGGGAAGCTAACACTTTTGCCGGTGGGTTAAGGCAACATATTGGGTGTTATTGGTATCAAATCATTAGGATCTGGTGACGTGGACGTGAGGGGTCGGTTGTTCAAAATATTTTCAGCTTCACATAACACGGTGGTCAGTAGATCATCATCAACTGTTCGAGGCTGTTCTTTCATAAGACTGTACAGGATTTTGCGTGTTGTTTTTATCATTCTCTCCCATACCCCCACCATAACGAGAGCCAGCGGGGGGGGGGGGGGGGGTTAAAGAACCACTCTGTTCCTCCTGAGCACAGAGTGTCACTCATCCTTGTTTGATCGATTTTCTCAAGCATTTGTTTCAACTCCTTCTCACTTCCCACCAAGTTAGTGCCATTGTCAGATGTGATACTTTTAACAGGACCCCTTCTTGCCAGAAATCGTCTGACAGCATTGACGCATGCATCAGTCTCCAAAGAATGAGCAACCTTAAAATGCATTGCTCCGGATGAAAAGCATGTGAAAATCACACCATAATGTTTCATTTCAGACCTCCCTCTTCTCACCATCAATGGACCAAAATAATCCATGCCACAGTGGGTAAAAGGTGACAACGCAGCTTCAATTCTGTTAGCTGGTAGATCAGCCATCACCTGTTCACATGGCTTTGCTTGGTAACGGCGACAAAAAACACAATTTCTAGCCACTGACTTCGCCAACTGGTTTCCTCCATAGATCCAAACTTTCTCCCGTAGCTTAGCCAGAATACTATTTCTTCCCAAGTGTCCAACAGCAGTATGTGCATCTTGAGCAATTAGAACTGCAACCTGTGATACCTTTGGTAGAACCATGGGATGTTTAGTGTCATAAGCCAAATCTGACTTGCTGAGCCTACCTCCTATGCGGATGACTCCATCAGAACTCAGCACAGGGGCGTGTTTAAAGGGGGAACTTCCTTTAGATACTGTGTTTCCTTTGGGTAGTGCCTCTATCTCATCTGAGTACACCTTTCTTTGGGCATCCTTTACAATGGCAATTTCACTCTCATCCAACATTTTGGGAGACAATTCCTGGAATTCGTCAAGTTCTCCCTTTGATCTGCTCGTTAGTTTCAAAAATTTCTTCTTAGCTAAGATGACCCAGGCCGTAACTCTTTTAAGGGTCTTCCACTTCGATATTCTGGTCAACAATATCTCTGTGACTGAAGGCTCACCTATCTGTACAAATGCACAGCTCACCTTCACTTCTGGTTCGTCTTCGTCAGTACTCGTAGTTGTCACTTGTTTAGGCCAGTCGACGTCATTCCTCCACAAGAAGTCTGGCCCACGAAGCCAAACTCCATCCTTTAATATTCTCGTCGTTTTAACACCCCTTGATGCTAAATCTGCTGGGTTTGCCTTAGTATCAACAAGATACCACTGGGAGGGGCAACCCTGATAGCACAAAAACGTTGGGCCAACGTTGGAAGAAGGTTGAAGGTTTTGTTGGAACCACATTGGGGAAATGTTATTTGAAGGTTGGCTGCTCAGTGTGAAAACGTTGGCCCAATATATTGGCTTAGCAATGGACCAACGTTGTGCCACTGTCCACCAAACATGTTAAATTGACAATGGCTCAACGTTGAGCCAATGTTAATCCTGCAAGTTGTTGCAATACAGGGCCAACATTACAACAATTTTTATCCAATATGTTGTTGTTACAATGGACCAACGTTGGAAGAATGTTGTAGGTATTGTTGGCAGCACATTGGGAAAATATTATTTGAAGGTTGGCTGTTCATTTCGAAAACGTTGGCCCAATATGTTGTTTAATCAATGGACCAACGTTATGCCACCGTCCACCCAACATGTTGAATTGACAATGTTGCAACGTTGTTCCAACGTTAATCCTACAACCTGTTGCATCAAAGGAGCAATAAGTTGTACATAGTTGGCATTATGTTGGGCCAACTACATTATGCCTGTTTTTTAGAACTTCCCTCGAATAACTGCTCATTATGGGATACCATAATGAAATATCTCAGAGAAGTTACCTTCTGCAAGTTTAAAAGCTACCAGCATTGCTACTTACATGCTCGAGCTAGCCACTTTTAAAAGCAGTAGGATTTTAATATAAATCATGTGAATGTTCGTTTGGCTGTTATATATATTCAGTGAGACGTCTTTGTCATTATTAAACCTAATAACACAATTTTTTTCATGATATTCCAATTTCTCCTTCTTTTAGTTGCATTGTACAGCTGAGAAGCATGATTTTCTGCAATAATTCAGCATAACCAGTCACAATTTATTTCAATCGGACCTGTTTTGAGGGATAAACAAAAATTTGCTGTTAAAAATTCAGAATGTTCCATTCAGATGAAAGGTGTATAAACCTGGTGCTCCAACATAATTCTTTAGCATTTAAACATTTTCCTTAAATTGTCTCGGCAGAACTTTCTACTAGAAAAGTAAACATTTTGCAAAATATTCACTGTGAATGTAAAATTTGGAACAGCTGCTATTAAAGGAATTGTGAGGTTGGCTTGATACCAGAATGATCGGGTAAATATTATTTAAGTGGACTATGGTTGGGCCAATGTTGGGCCACTTACCTGTTCCTAACCGAAACTAATGTCAGCGTTAAACAGCCCATCACTGGAATCCAGTGTTCGGGTTGGGCCAACCATGGGTTGTAGGCCGAATTTTAAGTAGCCTTCAAATTCAGCACATCTGTTGAGGTGTGACTTTTAATTTAACTCTTTCAATTCACATATACGCTGTTGCTGTTCTATATTTAACGTTATATTAAGGTAAGCGCCAATGAAGAAATTTTGAACACCTATTTACTGCTTTGACAGTTCTATGAAGTCTCTTATAGTGAATGTTTTATTACGGTATTATTGGAAACGGCCTATAGAAATTTCAGTAGTTTTAGGATTTAGTCCAATGTTGGTTCAATAGTGATGCCCAACAGTTTGTCACTTAATTAAAACTGGGTAAATATTGGTTAATTACATAATTACCGACGGTTGGCTAAATATGGCTGGCTCAATATTGGCTGAAGACATATGGACCCAACGGTTGATTTCATGGAAGTTGTCCAAAGACGGTTTAAGGTAAAGCAGCTACTTGAAGTTTGTCTATAGGCCTACTGTTAGCCCAACGTTGGCGCAGTAAATAAAATCCAAGTTTGGGCCAACGCTGAAGAAACGAATTACACCCAACTGTTGGCTGACATTTGCTGATCCAACGTTAGTCAAAGGAATGAAAGCCAGCTGTTGACCGTCTACTGTTAGCCCAAAGTTGGTACAGTACGTAAAATCCAACAGTTGGGTGCTTAACGTTGGCCCAACGTTGATGAAATGAATTACGCCCAACTGTTGGCTGACTTTGGTTGGACCAACGTCAGTTAAACGAATAAACGCCAACTGTTTGCCGTGTTACGTTAGCTTAACGTTTGATAAGTAAATAAAATCCAACAGTTGGGTGCTTAACGTTGGCTCAACGTTGATTAAATGAATTACGCCCAACTGTTGGCTGACTTTTGTTGGACCAACGTCAGTCAAAGGAATAAACGCCAATTGTTGGCCGTCTTACGTTAGCCCAACGTTTGATAAGTAAATAAATCCAACAGTCGGGTGCTTAACTTTGGCTCAACGTTCATGAAATGAATTACGCCCAACTGTTGGCTGACTTTTGTTGGTCCAACGTCAGTTAAAGGAATGAAAGCCAACTGTTGGCCGTCTTACGTTAGCCCAACGTTTGATAAGTAAATAAAATCCAACAGTTGGGTGCTAAACGTTGGTCCAACGTTAGTGCAACATTGTAATGTCATACGGGCGGCAAAAAAAATGTTGGTCTTAAGTTGGACCAACACTCTTTTACCAACACAACACATTACCAACGCTTGCCAACATTTACCAACTATTTTCCAACGTTGGTCCAATGTATTGTGCTATCTGGGAGAGCAGTATTTTTTCGGTGGTACATTGTTGGGCCAATGTTGGGCCGCTTACCATTGGCCAACCGAAACTAATGTGGGCCTTTAGCAATCCATCACCGAAATCCAGTGTTCGGGTTGGGCCAACTATAGGTTGTAGACCGACTTTTAAGTGTTCTCCAGATTCAGCACATCAGTCGAGGGATGACTTATAATTAAACTCTTTCAAATTGTCACATACACTATTGATCTTTTATATTTAACATGATAATATCACAGGTAAGTGCCGCTGATGAATTTTGAACCTCTATTTACTGCTTTGACAGGCCTATAAATAAATTCTCTGATACTGTTTTATTACTGTATGATAGTAACGGCCTTTAGAAACTTTAAAAAACTTTTAAGTGTTGGTCCAACGTTGGTTTAATATATGATTCCCAACAGTTGGTAACTTTAAACTGGCTAGACGTTGGTTTCTTACATAATGTCTAAAATAAGGCCTATCAGTCGGCGGGGCAATGTGTGCCCAACGTTGGTGAAATGAATGTAGCCCATCCTTTGGTTGGTACATGTTGGCCCCATGTTGGTTTAACAAGTAAGGCCCAACGTTTGGTTGGTAGATGTTGGTCCAATGTTGGTTAAACGAATAAGGCCTAACAGTTGGCTGGGCAATGTTCGCCCATCATTGGTTAAAGGAATGTGGCCCAACAGTTGGTTGGTACATGTTGGCCCGAAATTGGTTTAACGAGTAAGGCCCAACATTTGGTTGGTACACGTTGGTCCAACGTTGGTTAAACGAATAAGGCCTACCACTTGGGCTGACTAATGTTCGCCCAGCGTTGGTTCAATATATGTCACCCAACAGTTGGTTGGTATATGTTGGCCCAATGTTGTTTGACCGAAGAAAGCCCTACTGTTGGATGGATAATGTTGGCCTAACATTGGTTCAATGAATGAAACCCAACAATTGTTTGGTAAATGTTGGCTCAACTTTGGAAAAATGTTAGAGTGCACAACAGTGTTGACTATAGGTTGGTCTTGCGTTGGTCCAACATTTATGTGCGAACACAACTTATTGCCAATGCTTGCCAACATTTGCCGACCATTTGCCAATGTTGGTCCAACAAAGTGTGCTATCTGGGAAGTTGCTTCTCTAATCACTTGAATACGATTGGCCACAAAGGTATGATACCTTGCCCCGTCATTACAAATATATCTCTATACTAGGGTACTGTCTGTCCAGTACAGAACTGTCAATCTTCATGTCTCTCTCCTTCTGTATAAGGGCAGCCATTCTCACAGCCAATATATCAGCTGTGAGTTCCAATCTTGGAACAGTAATCTGCTTCAGAGGGGTTACTCTAGCCTTTGCAAATGCAAATGAACAATGGATTTCTCCTTCTGCATTGGTCTGTCTAAGATGTGCCACACAACCATAACCTACTTCACTGGCATCTGCAAATGAGTGCAGCTCTCTAGATGTTACCTTGCCAAAGTCTGCTGGTACATAGCATCGAGGAATTTCAACCCTTTCCAGATCTTTGATGCTTGTTTTCGACATCTCCCATTTCTGGAGCACATCACCTCCAGGACTATCATCCCATCCAGCCTTCAGTCTACACATTTCCTGCAGTATGGACTTTGCTGGAACTAACAATGGTGCTATAAACCCCAAAGGGTCATGAATAGAGCTGACCACTGACAACATCAAACGTCTTGTAACCTTTGTCCTATTAATTTGACTCTTGAACTGGAAAACATCTGTTTCTGCATTCCACAACACCCCTAAGGGTCTTTCGGTAAGAAGTTGACAGGAATCTAAGTCTAAATCCCTCAACTCCTTGGCCCTGTTTTCCACAGGAATTTCTTGAAGAACTTCTCTTTGATTACTGGACCATTTCGTCAAGTTGAACCCTCCTCCCTCACACAAGGATTTCAATTCTTTAACTAGCTTGACAGCTTCCTCCACACTCTGAACAAATTTTAGTCCATCATCCATACAGAAGCTGTTATGAAGGGTGTTTACTGCCTGCTCACTTGGTCTACGTGTGTTGTCTTTGCCAACACACGGGCTGATACCGCTCCAAATAAATGAACTCCCATGCGGTAAGACTGCGGCGCCTGGGTTCTATCTCCTTTCGGCCACCATAGAAATCTTAATAAGTCTTGTTGACTTTCTGGCACCTTTACTTGATAAAACATACATTCAATGTCACTGGAAAAGGCTACAAGATGTTCTCAGAACCTCATCAACACTCCCTGGAGGGTATTCATCAGGTTTGGGCCAGGTAGTAAACGTCATTTAAGGATATTCCCCCGCGCTTAGCCCCACAGTCAAATACAACTCTTATTTTCTCTGGCTTCCGTGGGTGGTACACACCATGGTGTGGTATGTACCACTCCTTTCCCTTTTCTGGTTGACCTTCAGGTATCCTCTCAGCATACCCTTTACTAATCACATCCTCCATGAATGCAACATAATCAGCATCAAACTTAGCCTGCCTTTCCAATTTGTCAGACGTTTTTCTGCCATATGTTTGTTATTCGGCAACTTAACATCTTGATCTCGGAGTGGAAGATTCACCTGATAGTGCCCATCAACTTTCTTGCAAGAACTGTCCATTATCTCCATAAACTGTCTGTCTTCCCAGGACCATTCTCTCCTGTCATCAACAGACCTTTCTGGAAAGTCATAATTTAGGCTTTGCTTGAACAGGTCTTCCAGGTTATTGTCAGCTTGGATGAAGTTACTTGAAATTACAGCTAGCACCATTACGCGTCACTCCCCAGGCAACCCATCCGAGGGGAGTTCTTGTGACGTATGGACTGCCTAATGGACCTGTCTTGACCTCAACAGGAGCATAGGCAGCTGGAACATGTTACCAATCAACAAGTCAATACTATGGATATCACTCAGTTTAGGAAGTTTCACATCTTTCAAGTGCTCCTATACCTCTATATTTCTCTCAGCAGGAATGTGCCATTCTTCAACAGGTAGATTGAACTTAGTAGATACTGGGGGTAGATTCACTTCAACTCCATCTCCGCCAATTGCTCCAACCTTCAAATCTGTTACAACTCTGGTAGGCATACTACATGGAGTCCCCCATTGTCTTCATTTTCAGCAGCGACCTCCTGCCACTCACTCCTAGCCTTTGTGCTAAAAGCTTCAGCGCAAAATGACTCATTACTGCCAGGATCTAAGAAAGCATAGCATTTAATACACCTAGACCCCTTAGTCGCTGTAACTGGGATAATAGGCATGGTGCAGGTGCTGGCACCTATAGCATTTGCACAAACTGATTGGTCTGTTTGGACACTACAACTCAACGTCGGTGTACTGTTTTCTGAATGCTGCACTCTCGTGAAGTCATGTAGGAGAGTGTGGTGGTTCCCCTTACACACTCCACATTTACCTTGTAACCGGCATCCACTTGATCTGTGCCCTTTTCTGAGACATTTAAAGCACAACTGAAGACTCCTCACTAGGTCTCTCCTCTCCTTTAGGGTCATATTCTCAAACTTGGGGGCATTCAGTAAGGAGGTGGGATTCACCACAATTCCAGCATTTGTCAACCTTTACCCTCAACATTGGTTCCGGCAGCAATTTGGGCCTTCCCATCTTGTCTGTGTTTTTTGTCAGACGTTAAATTACTCCTACCATACAAAGGGTCATTCTGCTTGATGGACTTCGCCTGAATGAACTCAACCAAGTTGGTGAATCCAATTGTTGTCCCATTCTTCCGAAGACGTTGGACAACTGTTCTCCATTTATCATGCATAAAATATGGTGTCTTCTGCAGTTAGGTTTTCTGAGAACTCTAAAACCCCAAACCTCCAACACACCTATAGCTGCTTCACACTCTTTTAGGAACACTGCAAACTCATCTAAAGCCAGGGGGTCATCTGCTCTAATGGTTGGCTAGCTCATTACCTTCTTAATATATGAGTTGGCGATCACTTCTGGGTCCCCATACCTTTGCTTAAGCTCTGCCATTGCCGCTGGATAGCCAACTTTTGCATCCAGATATGAGAAGCCAACCACAATCTTGTGAGCTTCTCCCACCGTATTCTGCTCCAAGTAGGCAATCCTTTCATCGTCAGAACACAGCCCTTCAACTCTGGACTTAAATTGGCGCATGAACTTGTTAAAGGTCATGCAATCCCCACCAAACTTCTTGATCTCTAATTTTGGCTTCTGCATTTCTACTAAAACTTTCACCAGCGTGGTATTTTCATGCTGCTCTAACTGCTGGTCCTGATACGTACAAAACATCTTCAACTTTGGGTCTGACCTCATGCTGTTTCGGTGGTACACAGTCACCCCTCTTACTACGGGTACTGATCCTTTCAAGGTGTACATCATCTAAACATTGACTATTCTCCTCATCACTTATTTCTTTTAAGACCTGACACCTGCCCCTAGACTCTGCTAGTTGTGCTTGTATCACATGGGCTTCTACCTGATGTTGCAGCTCAAGTTCCAGTAGCTTAAAGCCGCGGTCACACTACAGCGAATTCGGATCGGATTCCGATCCGATTTTTGTGAGTTTTTATTAAAGAACCCAAAATTTGCCAACCTGTGTAATTACATGATTTTTATCGCAGAACTACGAAAATTAAATTTATACGAATTATTTCGTGACGTCACATCGACAGACAGCTTTTATCGGACTACGCGTGTCCGATAAAAGCTGTTTGTCGGTGTGGCGTCACGAAAAAATCATTTAACATTTTATTTTCACAGACATCTGATGCAAATCATATATTTACACAGGTTGGCAAATTTTGGGTTCTTTCCGACCCGAAATGGAGAAGATTTTAATAAAAATTCACAAAAATCGGATCGGAATCCGATCCGAATTCGTTGTAGTGTGACCGCGGCTTAATCCTCCTTTCTAAAGTCTGTCGTTCTTGTAACAGCTTTGTCTGTTCTAGTAATTCATTTTCTCTAATTGTTTCAGCTAGTTTTTTGGATTAAGTTGTGCCACATATTGATGGCTTAGATTTAGCCTTTGGTTCTTCTTTTGTGGGAAAGGCCTCTTCTTGTGACTTTGAAGCAAACCAGCTTTCCACACTAGTCTTCGTATTGATGATATATGTGTCCTTTTCTTCGTACCATTTGCTAAGATGTTCAGTCTTAGCCTCTTCATCAAGTCGTTTAAAATATTCATCTTTAGAGATCATAAAATACTCATATTTTGACATCCACTTGCCATAGATATCTTTGACACCTTCCTTTTATGGATTCTCTGCCATCGGAGATCTAATTTCCTCTTAAGTTGACTTGATATCCCTCCAGGCACCCTGCAGGACCTTAAATTTCATTTCTGTTGCATACTCCAGACCCTTCGACGTGGGTACTCTGTCTCTACTCTCTGACGCCATCTTCAAACTCGACAAACTGCCAACATTACTGAATTGTCTCGTTAATGAAATGTATGGTCCTTAGCCTTTACAAAAATGACACTGAGGATCAGTACTTCTGGGAAATGCCTTTAATGCGCCCTTCAACTGAGATAGCACAATGATGTACAAGCGATTCACATGCATTTAACGAGACAATCCTTCCAAGGACCACAACTACCGTAAATTCTCCTGCTTGTCACACCAGACACTACTACAAATCATCAAATCTTGTCACCAAAACGAACAGCGACAGGCAACCCTGTCTGACACAAAATGGCTGACACTTAGCAACAACAAGCCGCCTTAAAGAGGGCGCTAAAGGGAAACTTTAAATAGAGATCCTATAGTGGGAGAGATTGACCAACCATTGTTCTCAGATACGCATTCTGATTGGATGAAATGTATGAGCACCATTTTGGAGCCAAAGTACGAGCTTTCAAGATCATGTGTAGCCTATGCACATTCGAGAAGTTGTGCAGGCTGTACGTACGACCGGACGTGCGCATCCTATGTAAGATAGACATGTTTTGTTTCCAAAATTGCGGCCGGGTTGTGCTGCATTTGGATGCACGAACAGCTAGACCAGAAAAGGATTACAAGTTGTATAGATTCCCATCCTGTACAAAAAGAAGGCTTCGATGGGCTGTAAAAGTTAGGTTCAATTGCAATCCATCAAATAGTGATCGCTTATGCGATGTAACTTTAAGTATACGACTTAGTAATACATTTAGGCCTAACGTTAGAGTACGCTTAGCCTTAGAGTTAGATTAAGACGTTCGGTTTTGTACAAGGCCTATCCTATACCGTATACGGCGGTTCCATCTCTATATTCCGACTGCTTGATATTACAACACATAAACCCAAGTACAACTCTTAACCCTTTGGCCTAACCGGCTAACCCTAATTCTCATACTAACCCCTGAGTGTTGTCGGAAAATCCCCATAGAGACGTTGGAATACCAGAGCTGCAGTCCCCAGTCATGGGTGTAGGAGCAGTGGCGTATTTAGGGGGAACTGGGCCATGCCCCCACCCATAACTGATGCCGATTTTTTACCCCCTAAAGATACGTAAATTTTTTAACACAAATTTTACTGCAAATGGTAGTATATGTGGCCCCAGATCGCATGTAAGGACACCTATTTTTTTAAAAATTTTCAAAGGGAGGGGGGCACCCCATTGGGCCATGGTTCCCCTTCACTGATGCCGATGTTTTTGTTTTAGTTCCTAAAAATACGTCAATTTTTTAACACAAATTTTACTTCAAATGTAGCATTTGTGGCACAAGATTGCATGTAGGGACACCCATTTTTTCAAAAATTTTTATGGGGGAGGGGGACACAATAACAGATCAAACATTGCTCCTGGATCTTTTAGTAGCATGAGAAAACTGAAACATTTGCGTGCCTTTTGACTTTGATGTATAGATTTTTACATGGAATACACCCTGGTCAGTCACAAGTTTATAAAACCTAGGCCTAGGCTTTTCCATAAAATAAAAAAGTCTCACTAGGAAGTGCCCCCCTATATTTACCCCTTTCCCCAGACCTCTCATGAAACTCTCCGACTGCAGTGGCCAAGTGGTTAGAGCATCCGAATTGCAGCCGGAAGGGTTCAAATCCTAGCCGGGTCATACCAAAGACTTTAAAAATGGAACCTACTGCCTTTGTGCTTGGTGCTCAGCATAAGCAATGGAGTAGGGAAAACAAGCCATTGAGCCACAACTGGAAAAAAGGCCGTGGCCGTCTCTACTTGAACCAATTGGTTAGAAACTGGGACGTTAAACCTCATATAACTAACTAACTCTCCTGAAACTTTCACTAATTAATGAAAAATTTTAAATGATTGGTTCAATTTACTTACAACTTCAGAAAAAACAACATTTTGCATGTATGCCATCCTGCATTAACGTACTAGGAGTTTTCTAAGAAAGAAGGGGTAGACCCAGCCCAGAATAGACCCACCCCTGCCCTTTCTTACCAGCACAAAAATAAGACACAAAATGGCGCCCATGAAATAAGTTGCGCCAATCTCTCCCACCATAGGGTCTCTAACTTTAAAGAAACCAAATGCAGAAATTTGGACTCAACAGGACAGAATAATTCCTTGCAGTATTGCCCTAATAGCCTAATTGTCATGAGATATGGACCGTGACTAATGCTCGCGAAGCCGGCAGAAATTTTGCATTAAAATTATTTCCATGACAGAAATTTCAAGCAGACTCTTCAACAAGATCACTTTAAATTCCTTAACAAAATACGTTTGCAAATAAAAAGGCGAGTGTGCTGCTAGGTAATCCCCTGAAGCTTTCGTTTTTCATAAGACATGTCTGCCAAAAGTAGGGGAGGCCCAAAGGAATTTCCCCCTCCCTGCATTCTTGCAATGTTGTGCTCCATAATCACACCTAAGCACACGAACAATCGGCCTTATTGTTAAACCCTCACAGATGAATAATGCGAATACGTTTAAAACGGTATTGAACTGAAATCAAGCATCGCAACGAGGCTGAGAGTCCAGACGCTACGAAATGGATCAATTTTACGTGTTGAAGTTAATAATAAAGGAATGCTTTCGGGTTTGTTAAATACAACATTTTACATCCGCGCATGCAGGATCTTTTAATTGGAGGAGGAAGGGGGGGGGGGGTGACTTCAAGTTTGACAAATGCCGAGTATAGCGGCCTGTGCAAGAGTGTAAAGTATCTTCAACCCTGGGCACCTCCACCTTCCTTGATACGTACTGGAATGCAAAAGGTTTTGCCTAGTTAAAGCTACCAATCACAAAACAGCTGACAAGTTGGCCGTCAGTAAATGTTGAAATGACCATATCACGACGGTAAAGATTTTGGAAAGAAGTCCTAGCATTTATTTTAACTTCAAAAAGCCCGTGTATCAGCAATCACTCTTCCACTTATTGGCGTGGTCCGTTTGAAGGCCTTTGGAAAGTTGTAGCATGTTGAAGTTACAAGTAAGTAAAGCAAGAGCCCTACAATGTCCGAAGGGTACCGAAAATTTTGTGTCTGAATTGGATAATTTGTGCCAATGAGACCAAGGAAAGTCAGAAAGTCAGAGAGACTGATTGTCATCGGGACAGTGGTGACACCAGATGGGGGCAAGGGACATGTCCAGGCGTCAAGGAAGGATACTCCACCGTGGGGTAAATTTTCCAGTGTAGTCGAAAAACGATCAAATATGAAGTAGCCCACAACAGCCAGCCGCCTCTGTGATTTACTTGATAGTTTGCTCTAAGTGAGGGTAAATCCTGTAATAATCCCACAGATTTTCTAATTTCACCACTAAAAACCCAAAATGCGGGCCGAAAATTTTGAATTTTGCTCTCGACAACCTTTCGGCACCCCTTCGCCCTTGTCGGGGCTTGAGGCTGCAATCCTGCACTCATGTAGGGAAGCTTGGACCCCTGTCCCGCAAATTATGGCGCTACCCTACCGTCGGGATTGCACGTTTTATCGTACCTACCTGCATGACTACATGTTTCCCGAAGAAAATTGAACACGGGAAGACGACGGCTTTCTTGCTTCCCCCACTACCCCTAATCCACTTCTATTGATGTCATTAATAAGGAAAACTACGAAAACAATTACCGTCCATGCTAAAAACTTTAACAGGTAAAATGTTCACGTGTAACATTCAAGCATCATTCACGCTTGTTTCGGGCAATACAAAGCACGGTCCCAACATTCAAGGATGCAGGTGAAAAGGTGTATTCGCTTCCAGCCCACCACCAGGAACATTTACTTGTTTGTCACACAGCTTTACTCTAAATTATTCATATTAATTGTGCCACTGATCCTCACAATTGTCGTGAGTCAGTTGGTATGGCGCTTGACCCTTGTTTCTGAGGACCAAAGCTGTTGTGTTCCTGGCAGGGACATTGCCCACAATGTTGTGCTAATTAAAAATATCACTGACTATATGCATGCCAATAACATTTCTGGCTATATTCTCAAGACAGACCACCTTAAAGCTGTTGACAGAGTAGAAAACGCTTATCTGTCTGATGTCCTACTCAAAATGGGATTCGGTGTAAATTTCCGTACATGGGTCAGTATCTTGTACAATAAGATTTATGGATGTGTCAAACACAATGGCAATATTTCTGAAAAGTTCCCCATAGAAAGGGGAATTAGACAAAGTTGTCCCCTTTCTGCAATTCTTTATGTATTGGAACCTTTACACGAAGTGGTCTATAAATATAAGGAGATTTCAGGCATCACGTTTCTTGACCATGAAGCTAAAATGTTTCAACATGCGGACGATACAACTTTCATTACCTCAGATCTTGGGTGTGTATCTAACATTTTCCGTATTATAGAGCTCTTTGAAAATGGCTCCGGTTCTAAATGCAATATGGAAAAGACGGAATTACTTACAATTGGTATTAACGCTATTCCTTCCCCTGCTTTTAATTTCCCCGTCAGGAATGATTTTATCCAAATCCTTGGTGTGTACATCGGTGATAATTCCCGTGATGTGGAAAGAGAAAATTGGTGTTTGGAAACTGAAAGCTGCTGTTCTATCCTTTCCAAATGCAAAGATCGTAAGTTATCTTTTAAGGGTAAAGCTCTGGTTATTAACTCCTTGGCAGTCTCTCGTCTGGTTTATTTAACTTCTATTTTACATGTACCAAATTGGGTCATCGATAGAGTTCGTAATAGTATTAATGATTTTATTTGGAATGGTAAGAGACCTCTTGTTAGTTACAATACTTTAATTTTACCTTTGGAAAGAGGGGGATTAAACCTATGAGACTTACAGCTCAAGAAAGAAACGCTAAGGATAAAATTCATTTCCCTACTTCTGCGGAACGAGATTAGTTGTAAATTGAGGAGGCTTATGCAGGGAGTAGCGAAGGTGTTATCTTTGGGGGGATTGGGTGGAGATTATGTTTTGCCGACGGATCTGGTAATGCGTAGTGCGAAAACGAGCTTTAGCGGGTTGGGGTCCAGGGGGCGCAGCCCCCGGAAGCTCTGAGGTCGAAGTATATCTCTGAGTGAAAAATTAAGTCTCAGGAAGGATATATTTTGGTTCATAATGCATCGTCAAATACAAACTAGATCCCCACTAATTTTAATGTATTCCTCTCGTCAGGCCGCTATAGTTTTAAGCGGATGGGATCCCAGAGCGCTGCCAGTGCTTTAGCTAGGACGTTTTCTCAATGCGACATTCACTGATCTGTGGCCTGGGGAAGGGGTCGAAGGGGAGGGGCTTTCCCCCTCCCCTTTGGAAATTTTTGGAACTTGTAAGGTACCTAGATCGCAAATGGTGCAATACTTGAGTGGATTTCTACCCTAATGAGGAACCTCAAATTTTACACCCGGGTAGAATTTGCTTGTCAGATTTTTTTTGTGCGACATTGACGCACAAATAGGGGCTGGCTAAAACACTGGGCCGGCCTAAGGACCCCTGGTGGATTCCGGAGGGCGAAGCCCCCAAAGCTCTGAGGTTTAAGTATATCTCTGGGTGAAAAATGAAGTCTCAGGATGGATATATTTTGGTTCATAATGCATCATCAAATGCAAAGATTCACATTAATTTTAATGTATTAGGCTATCCCTCTCGTCAAGCAGCTATAGTTTGAAGCGGTTGGGATAAAGAAGCCCGCCAGTGTTTTAGCCTGCACGTTTTCTCAATGCGACATTTACTGATCTGTGGCCTGGGGGAGGGGGTGTCCCCTCCCCTTTGGAAATTTTTGGAATTTGTAGGGTGCCTAGATCGCAAATGGTGCAATATTTGAGTGGATTTCTGCCCTAATGAGGAACCTCAAAATTTACACCCGGGTAGAATTTGCTTGTCAGATTTTTTTGTGCGACATTTGTCGCCGTTTATGCGACATTGTCCCACAAATAGGGGCTGGCTAAACACTTGGCCGGCTTAAGGGCCCCTGGTGGGAGTCCGTGGGGTTTCGTCCCCGGATGCTCTTAGGTTTTAGCTTAATCTCTCGGTAAAAAATTAAGTCTTATGCACGATTGGTATGTTTTGGTTCATAATGCATTACCGTATCCAAAATGCAAAGATTCCGGTTAATTCTAATGCGTTAGGCTATACCTCCCGTCATGCCACTATACTTTAGAAGCTAAACATGTCGTTCAGAATTGGAACACTATGTGTTCATCATTTGAACACTAGACGCTACGATGAGTGGATAGGCGTCCGGCGTCCAAAAAGGGAGAGAAAGTGTTCAGAATCTTAACACAAGCGTTCAAAATATGCTTTCAACGCCAGGAATTGAAGTTGGGTTCTGTATTTGCTTCATTTCGGTGTTCAAAAGTTAAAAGCCTGAGACTGCAGTGAAGAGAAGACATGCATGGCACGCATTATTTTTCCCAGGATGTTTGTGGGTAAACCGGATCCTCAGAAGTTTGCAAAATGTGTTTTAAGTCAAGGTTAGGGTTTAGAAGACGGGCTAAGGATACCCTCTCCATGAGTAATCGGGTGCTGCTCACCACGGTGATGATAAAAGTGAGGAATAATGTGCAGAAAGTGTTTTTTTCAAGAATGCCATATGACCCGAAATAGTACACCTATACGGAAGCCGTTAAGTCCCTTTTTTTTTTCCCGAGTTGCCGACGGACTCAGTCACTCGTCCAATTACACCGACGGCCGTCACGTGCATAATCAATTTGCCGACGTGCCTTCAACTTGAATGGGCCAATTAGATGAAGAGCCGAAAATCGAAAGAGCCGAAAATCGAAATAGCCGATAACAGACTGGCCCGTTCTCTCTTTCTCTTTTTTCTTTTCATTCTCCGTCTTCCCTTTCACTCCCTTCCTTTCCCTTTCTTTTCCCTTCTTTTCCTCCTCTCCTCTTTTCCTCTTCTTTTCCTTTCCCTCTCCTCTTTTTGCCTACAGACCGTAAATTTGCCGACGGGCGACCAAATATTGGGGGGGGGAGGGTGTGACACCCCCACACCCCCCGCTCGCTACGGCCCTGGGCTTATGTTGTATTTTCTGAACCATTATGAAAATATGCGTCTAGGTATGAATATTTTTCGTACTATCCCCCAAGTGGGCTCCTGAGACATGTCAGTCCATACTACAAAGAAATGCTTTTAGCTTGGCGAAAGATTGTGTACGACAGGGTCTGCCCTCCTAGGGACAGGTCTGAAATTCTGTCTCAACCCATTTTTCGTAACTCCTTCATTATAGACAGGCAGTCATCATTCCAAAGTACATTTTTAGTGTGGGGGTATCAAAATTCTCAGTTGGTTACTGCTCTCTGATTGACATCAAAGTTTGAAAATTCAAATAATGCAGAGTAACTCACATTCCACACAATGCAGGGAGAGTGTTTGGAATGCACATTATAGCCTTGTATACTCACCAGGTCATGGCCTGAAGCAATAAAATAGGTTTGTGTCTGCGCAAAGAGGAGATTTATACAGTTATGGAAGGAGCTACAATTTGCTGATATGCATAACTGGGAGAATTGGAACTGTCCAGAATGACGAGAATTGCCCTTTAAAGACAGTTATGGTAATGTACTATTTAACCAGGCCTTCATTGATGGTGGGATAGTCCACTTGAGTGACATCATGTACGAAATTCTGCCTAGCAGTCTTCCAGCGGAAAGTATTCTAGAGTGCATTTTAACTTGCCAATCCCAGAACTGTCTCTGGTATTTACAGTGTCTCGACAACTCTGCAGACAATTTTAGACTGCTTACCAAACTGCCAAACGTTTGGCTTAACTCCATTTTTCCTCGGATAGGGTTGTTAATGATCACGATGACGATATTCCTACTATTTGCATTACTGTCAATGAGGTGCCCTGCGACTTCTCAAGCCTAACTACTAAGGGAGCCACCCATCTTCTTCGTGCTTTCAATACGAATCAACCTAAGGGTGAAATTTATTGGGCTAATAAATTCAGTAACATCAGTTTTTCTAAGAGATGGCGATATGTCAACAAGGGGCTTTGTTCCAACTCTGAAGCAGATATTAATTTCAAAATTTTACACAATATATTTTTCACCAATGAAAAGCTTTATAATTATTGCATGATTGATTCCCCTCTATGTACTCTGTGAGGCACCGATGATGAAAACTTGTTTCTTCTCTTTATCGCCTGTCCGCTGGTTAACACTCTGTGCAGCAGGCTCGTCTCAAAACTAAGAATTGTTTTTGATAATGATGACCTGAACGTATGGGTCATAAGAACTCTTTTTGGCACAGATTTGAACTTTTCTAACATCAATCGCCTTTTGTTAGATTTCGTATTTACGACTTATAAGATCGTAACAAACAGGGCGCGATTGCCTGCCTTAGACAATAATCCTGTTTCCAGCATTGAACAGTTTTTCTATTCATTAAGAAGAAGATTAAATACCTATATCACTATCTCAAATTTAGAGAGAAATTATCTAAGTTTTGGTGTATTTTCGAAAAATCGAAACTCTGATAGAATTTGATTCACAGTCTGAATTCAACTACCGCTTTATCTTTGATTAGGGCTAATTGCATTATCTTAACTCACAGTACGGTTGTCAGATATTATAATCTTACAGGTGTTGAGTCGCATTTAGTTTGACATTCCATTTGCCTGCTAATGTCTGTTTTAAATACTATAAATTCTTCTGTGTTACTGTATCTTGATTAGAAGCCCGTCACTACGCACTTGAGTTCATGCTCAATCAACCTGATGGCAATCCGCTATTGAATGAATGTCATTATTTTCGCTTTACTTGTACAACTTTGTAAAAGCTCTGTGAATATTGTAATTAAAACAATCATTGTTTATACTGTAAATACTGTAAATAAAGTTCTAATGGGTGAGCCAGTGGGCTTGCCTCCCAAATAAAAGGGGAAAAAATTGACGTTTGACTTGGACTCCTAAGTACGTGAGTTCAATTCCTCCCGAAGACAGGTCAGTGAGTTTTTTTCTTGTTTTGCGGTTATAAAGTTGGAGAACTGTCGAGTTTTGCAGTTGCTCTCTCTTTCATATCTTCCTTGTTCTAGCTTTTATCGAGTTTTCTGCGTTCCACTTTTTCTTTCCTTTACCAGGTTCCGTTTTGTGTATCATATCTTACTGTAAACAGGTCCGTACACGATACTGATGTAGCCTACATTGTCAAGTGGTGCAACCCCTACCCTCTCCACAAAGCCTATTGTTTGGTTGCAATTGGTAATAGTTTTATGATTATTTTCCAGTTCTGAGATGAAACCGATTCTATGTTTCATGTAAATAGCATTTAATACGAAAGGTATCAATAAAGACGGGGCTCTCGGCTTCGTATGTAGCCGAGAGATACCGAATATGCCTAGCTTCCCAAAGCAACTGTTGCATCTAGAGGAAATCGACTCTGGGATGAATATTCATAAATTACCGACTTGAAAATACTTCTTTTTATTAAAAATATGGATTAAACTTCTTAGGTGTAGGGGTAACAATAGGTGCCTATTGTGATTGTTGCATGGTACGCTGATTTGTCAAAGGAAGACAGCGGTTCTTTTAAACTTGAACAAGTCTCTCTGCCCTTTTTCCCTGCCGTCTTAAGACTCGTATAATTATAGTAGCGCACCGCTAATTCCCGCACCGGGAATCCCCGCGGAGGATATTACCCTACGAATTTAAGACCTTGTAAAAAAATCGTTGGACAGTAGGCCTATAAACCATGTTGCTGAAGTGATGTGTTCAATTTATGATGCGTATGCAGTGGGAAAGACATTGAAGTTCTGATGTCAAGGAGAGAGAAAATTGCGTTGAGGTATGGTCTACTTATTTTTCAGAGGAGAAGCCCTCTTGACTCAGTATACTCACGTTCCTAAGAGAACAAATAACAGTTTGAGAATTCGTGTCCTCTTGCTAAAATATAAAGCAAAGGTTTCTCAAATGGTTCCGCTAAACTTGACTCAGTCACTTAAGATGGCGTACAGTCAATCAAGCGGGGTTTTGAAATTGCTGGCAAACCACACAGCTTTCTTTGCTTATTTCTAAGTCAACAATTTCAGATCTTGAAATCAATGAAGGGGAACTTTTCCGTGGTATCCTAGACTTTAAAGTCTTTATTAAATCCGCAGAAAACTACCTACCACAAAGACCCGCGTAACTGAATAGTACTGCCACCTCAACTCTCAAAGAGGAAGGCACTCTATTTACTACGGAAACAGATGGATTGCCACCCCTGTTCTAAAAAATGACCTATATCTCACATGTTGGAACGGTGCATACAAAATGCTTGAAATAAGCACTCGCACGTAACTTCCACACATGGGCAATTGACGAAACTATTTTCAAATACCCCGATAACTGCCTGTAAAATGGCAAAAAATCTTAAAGATCTTCAAAGGAGATAACTTTTGAGAACAACTCAAAGTTTTGTAAAATGGTTTCTGATGTTACTTTTCTCGATGCCCTATTAAAGGTGATCGAACCAGACAATAATATTAAAAAAATATGAATATCCCTAACCTACGAAATTTGAAAGGTTGCTATGATGAAGCTCCGCTATAATAACGCATGAGAGCAGAAACCGGTCTAGCTTTGATCATAAGAATCAAGCTAATTTCTTAATCCCGCTACCTCTACAAGGGGAAATATAGCGTTTGAAATTCCACAAGTCCCAAATCAAAGAGTTATAGTGGAATTATTTTGTCTTACAACCCCGGCAAAATTCATAAAGCCTATATTTCTTTCGCATGAGTCACATAGATAGACTCGGGCTTTTCCTAAAAAATGTGCTGTTCGACGGCTGTCACGTGACGTCAGATGGTGGCATCACCTACCCTTACTTTACTTAAAATATGAAAATTTTTTAACACAAATTTTACTTCAAAAGGTAGCATATGCGGCACCAGATTTCATGTAAGGACACCTAACCCCCTCCCAGCCTTAAACCCCTCCCCCAGGCCGGCGATCACACAACATACCGGTAATGAAATTCTGAAAATTTTGAAATTCTGAAATTCTGGCTACGCCACTGATTATTATCATTATTATCGTAACGACTTCACCCAAAATTACAATCAATATGGAAGTAGTAACACGGCAAATGATTGAAGGTAATTGGCATGCGGTGTGATAACCGATGCATGCTGATTTGATATGTACATTAACATGTTGAACCCGGGTGGAGGGCGCGAAATTTTTGGTAATATTTTTTCGGGCAAGTCGTTACAGCCCCCTCCCCAATCAACTTGAGTTCCTACGCTCATGCTTCGAAAGGCACTCTGTATATACTTGTAAATAGTTTAAGTTATTAGGAAATCATTGTTTTCTTTTTATGTACATACAAAAAAGGGCAGAGATAAGAGTGTCCTTAAGAATGGAACTGTAAATACTTTTATTTTACAAATATTTTACGAATATTTTAACATCTTAATAATTGTTTCCCTTCAACAGCTATTTTATGTTTGAAGGAGGAAGGAAGGAAGGAAAGAAGGAAGGAAAGAAGCATTTTATATGGAATTGTAAGAAAGGCAGAAAGGGTACATGTTGTATTAGGCCTATGGAAATAAAGTTTTCCTTCAGAAAAAAACTGTAAATACTTGTAAATATTCAATTTAAAATGCAACCTTTGTAAATGTGTACATGTTTTAGGATGGAATAAAGTTTTCCTTTCATAAAAAGAACTACCGAGTGAAGTTGCAGTTTGCTTTTCTTTTTTTGTGTCACAGAAGTATGTGTGTGCACAATTATGTCAAAAATGCAGTTTGTTTTTCTTTTTTGTCTTCCTTGTTATAGTTTTTATCGACTCCTATGTGTCCCCATGTTTATTTTCCCTGAATTAGGCTTCGATTTGTGAAATTTCCACATCAGGTCACGAGACGCTATTTCATATAGCCTAAGTACATTATCAGGGTGTGCACCCTCATCCCTTCCACGTAGCTTTTTTACCGTTGCAATTGGTAATAGTATTATGAATATTTTCCCATTTTGAGATGAAAGCGATTCCATATTTCATGCAATCAGCATTTGACACGAAAGGTTTCAATAAATATTAAGACCAAATTTGCCTACTTTTGCAAAGTCTCTTGTTTCTAGTGGAAAGCAAGTCTGGAATGAAGATTCAAATTCTGGCTTCAAAATGCTTTTCTTCTATTGCAACTATGGATTAAGTTTCTTAGGCCTTAGCATCTGTCAACAAAATATGACCAATGTCCTCGTTTCATGGTGAGATGACTTGTAAAAGAAAGATAGTGGGTTCTTTAAGCTTGACCAAGTCTCTCTGCCCGCCTTTCCCTGCCATCTGAAGGTAGCACGTCCCCATTTATACGCATACTCCATTATTTTGTTTATCTTCACAAATATCACCTTTGAAATATGTTACCGAGTAGGATGGGGGTCTTTTTTCAATTTGATATAAAAGTAGACGAGATGAAGTATCACTGGTGCCAAAATGGAGACAATTGAGGCAATTTTAAAGAAATTCTGGACTTAGAAGCTGGTGGTCGTATATCAGGCTTTGAGTGAGTAAAAGAGGCTGGGTTAAGGGTAAAGAAATGTGAGCTCCGCTTGTAAAAATCTTCACCTTCATAAAATTGGAATTGCCATGGAATGGCCAACTCGCCAGCTTTCTTGTGAGGTAGCTTGTACCTTGTAAAAACTTCTACTACATATAAGTTTTAGGTAGCGAACCACTAATTATTGCCCCATTGGCTTACACACTAAATCAGATCAGTTCTCCGCCCCTAGCTCCATATCTGCATATGACAGATATCAACCTGGCTATGCCACCCCTCTGGCGAAAGCTCACAGTTAGGGGTCTTATGCCACATTCAAATTTTATATAATGACCATTGAGATTTTGAGCTAGAAGGGCTTGAAAGCCTTGAATAATAGGTGCATGTTTCCAGTCCTGATCACTACTTAAATACAACACTTCACAGAGCGGAGTAATACAAAAAACACGGCGCTAAAATTGGTCAAATTGTCTTTAATTTTGCACTGTCTGTATTTCAACTCATTTCCTACAGCAATTGATCATATTTACTAAGTAACACAGTCAAAAACGAGCTCCTCAAAATTATCAAGGGATTAAATTTGTCACCGTCATATTTTTCCTCGGAGCAAAGCTTGAACTAGTGGTCCGCTACCCTTTTGAGCCTTTAGGTACCGTACCACTAATTATTGCCCCATTGACTTACACACTAAATCAGGCTACTTCTCCGCCCCAGTATATCCTTGTAGAAATTTTCGACCTGGATATGCCACCGCTCTGATTAAAGCTCACAATGTGGACTCTTACGGCACTTTCAAATTTGTATACCATGACCATTGAAATTTTGAACTAGAAGGGTCTGAATGATAGGTACATGTTTCCAGCCCTGATCTCTACTAAAAGACGGCACTTCACAGAGCGGAGTAATACAACAAAAAATAGCACTGAACTTGGACAGATTGCCTTGAATTTTGCACAGTCTGTATTTCAACTTACTCCCCACAAAAACCATATGAAAAATTGATCACGTTTTATAAGTAACACAGTCAGAAATAAGCTCCCATAAAATTTTTAAG
The DNA here is from genome assembly GCA_029531755.1 of Holothuria leucospilota. Classification (NCBI taxonomy): domain Eukaryota; kingdom Metazoa; phylum Echinodermata; class Holothuroidea; order Aspidochirotida; family Holothuriidae; genus Holothuria; species Holothuria leucospilota. The sequence continues at coordinate 14,112,081 of CM055962.1, read as the reverse complement.
GGACTTAATTTGTCAGCTAATATTTTTCGGCCTAAGAGCATTTGAATTAGTGCTCCGCTACCTTTACTTTTACTTTTTTTTCAAATTAGTTTGTGTAAGTCAATAGTTGCTTTATTGGAGGCATGCTTCCTTAAGAATCATATAGTAATAGAGGTTATGAATGTGACGTCAGTGCGTTTTGCTGGATGGAACTGATCATGCGCAGTAAGTGTGTTACCGATACGCGCGCACGATAGCACCAAGTAACAATTGTTGCACGATGTACGCCTGGATGGAAAAATAGAGAAACGCACGACACAGTGACGTCGGTGCATAACCTCTATAGAAGGATAATATTAATTGAAGAAATTTCCTCCGCGTCAAAATATTAACTGACAAATTTAGTCTCTAAAATTTTTGGAAGGGCGCAGTGTATACCATGCTGTTGAAGGATCTGGATGTTGTAGCGAATGTAGTCAAGTACTTATTACGCAACAATGGTTGGAAATTGAAGGTATTTTATGCAACTTTTTGCCTTACATAGAGGGAATTTATGTGACGTCAAGCGAGTTGGATTGCTAGGCTCTGAAGGTCAAAACACACACGCAGTGAGCGTTTGTACAGCACACGCGCACCGCATAACCATAGATACTACTAGTCAGGGTAAACCTGCCGTGAGGTAATGTACTCGGTCTTTTTCACTTTATACCTCGACGTCAGAGAGCATTTTGTACTGATTTTCACTTCCAGTGAAGGTGGGGTTTCGAGTCTAAATATGCATATTTATTAGGGAGCGCCATCCCTTTTTACGTGCTAGGAAACGGACACGAAGGGAACAAAGTCCCAAAACCGTAATTCTCGAACTCATTACTCCAACGTTTAACAAACTCCACAACCGGATCCAGTTTAAAGTCCTACCCAGGACATAATTGCTATCGCTATTGGCCATTTGAAGTGTTCAACCAATAACACTGACATCGTATAATGTTCGAGTAGTAGTGAGCAATGATACGGCAAGTTCCGCCTTACAAACTAATCCGGAACACTTTCAATGTTTTTCCACGATGATGTAGGAGTGAGACTTTCAGTCTGAAACGTACAGAGTAAATGCTATTTTACTTTCATGTGCTTGACTTCTCGGTAAGAACTGGATTCAACGAAAAAGATTTGCTTTGTTACTTGGTTCAAGAGAAGCTTGTTTTCCATCCACGTTTTCCATTGGCTTCAAATTCGCGACTGTATGGATATTCATATAAGATGAGCGTTCTTATCCCTGACTGGTCCTCCACGTTTTTTGGTTGTGAAGTGAGTTTCCTTCACGTTTTGCTCCCTGGAGTCGAGGTATAAGTGAAAAAGACCGAATGTAAACAAGTTACCTCGCAGCACGGTTGCCCTAAGATACTACTGTGACACAATGGACTCTTGCCCTTCAAAACCAAACAGACGTGCGATCACATGACGTCGGTGAAACCCCTCCATAGTGGGGTTTCACCGACGTCATGTGATGGCGCGTATCTTTGGTTTTGAAGAGCAAGATTGCGCGTCTCTTTGGTTTCGAAGGGCACGCGCACTTTGTGTCACAGTAGTATCTATGGTTATGCCGTGCGCGTGTGCTGTAAATACGCTTACTGCGTGTGTCTACCCTTCAGTTCCTGGGAATCCCACTCGCGTGACGTCACATGAAATCCCTCTATAGAAGGATTTCATGGGACGTCACGCGCAATGGATTCCCAGACACTGAAGGGCAGAACACACGCAGTAAGCGAAACAGGCTGGCCGTCAGAAGATATTTAATTTGCCATATCACAATGGTAAAGATTTTGGAAAGAAATTGTATATTTTTTTTAACCTGCAGCTAGCGCATGGAGCAACAATCAGTCCTCCTTCATTACGTGCTTGATTTTGGTCCATTTGAAGGCCTTTGGAAACCTGTAGCATGTCAAAGTCAACTGTAAGCAAAGCAAAAACTCTTTAACACTCTAAAAAATTCTAGTTATATATGACTAGTAACTAGTTATATTTGACCGGAACTCCTTTTCAGCTGGGGCACTATTGAAATATATATAGTCAAAGTGACAAGAAAAGTTTAGTAAAAAAATGATCTCGAATACTATTCAAATAATTGAGTAGGATTACTGATCATATTAGACAAGAACCTGGTTGTTTATAACTAGGATCTAATAAAACTAACTACATTAAGATGCTTGTGATCGTCGAGAGGAAATTCTGTTCACCTGCAAAACATGTATATTAATTTCAACAGAATACATAGCCATTTTAGTATCATTAACCATTCAAGCGAAAGAAAACAGTAAACAAAATTTTAGTTTTTCATTTTTATTTTCATGTTGCATGAAACAACGAAAAATGGCTCTTACACTGTAATATTATTATTTCAAAACTTTTCTCTCAGAAGTGTATGCCTTTTCTGAGACGTGATCTTTCATGAAATTTTCGAGATAAGTTTACTTTAACAGATGTTACGTAATAAATTTCAACGGCTTCTTGTAATAACTTTCAAAGTTTTTCATGACCAAACCATTTAAAAAGTTGTCAGAAAAGTTCCTTTCAAGAGAAAATGAAGATAAGACTGAAATATTGAACATTACAGCTTCTTACTACAAACTCAGTAATTTTTATTCAGCCTGTAAATGTTGGTGACACTAATGTCTCAACATCTCCATATGCACGCAATATCGATGCCCTTTCCATGGAACGACATATTAATACCGTCTGTAAAAAGTCCTACTTTCATATAAAGAATACCAGGGCTATTAGTAATTTCCTTACCCGAACAGCCAACAATCTACTATCGTTTAAATCTAAGCTTAAGTCGTACTTTTTTGTGAGGCTTCTTCTACGTAAAGTGCCGACGAACATATTTTATGATAGCGGCGCTATGTTAAGTCATTTATTACATTACATTTATTGCATAACATTCAAGATCCCCTGCTTTTTCTGTCAGGAGTTTCTTAACTCTTCAATCACGTAATCATTTAAAAACGTTCTGGAAAATAAAAAGTCACATCTTGGGGAATAATTTACATGTTTTTTTCAAATATATTCCCATTTCCTTTGACTTTCAAGGACTGGAATATGAGAAACCAAATTCCATACCATCTCAATGTACGAAAGAAGTTTTCAGCCCTAAATAAGGTTTTCTTCTCCAGCTCGTTAGAAACATCAAGTTAAGAGTCTTGTGGTTGTAATTTTTAATTTTATCCTCGGAGAGTTTGCTTATTTGTATGCAAATCTTTCTGTGGTAATAGGACTAACATAACAAAGCCTTCTTCTAAAAGACCGACTTGTGAAAACTTAAGAAACAGTCACTTGGCTATAGCACAAATAAAGACAATCATAAAGCTGGCGTCTCAGGTTTGAGCTAAATTACAACAGTCAGTGAAGAAAATTTACTTAATATCTGATCCTCAAAAATTGCCAGAAGTGTTAACAATGAAAACTGAAAAACTCTTCTCTTTCTCTTCCCTCGCGCTATACACCAACTTCTGACAGAAGTTCCATGTGTGCTGGCACAGTCAACAGAACTCCATGCCCTGGACACATCCAACTTTACAGCAAACGTCTGTTATATGCAGTAACCTATTAACCTACCTTTGCAATCTAGGAAAGAAGTCTATCACCAAAATGAGTTTATGCTTCTCTGGCTTGCTGTGCAACATTAAGTTAAAAGTTTTGTCATTGTCCTCATTATTACCTTTGTATATCTTTGGATAATTTTCCAACTTACATGTAACTATTTTTGTGATGAAAGAATTTAAGGAAACAACCCTCATTAAATACGGACAAGCAACAAACTTAGGAACAGTAAAGCGCCAGCAGCAGAAAACAGAGACAAGCAAGAAATCTGACATCTAAAATTTGTGAAACTTACAACAGTCAGGGAAGGCATTTACTTTTTCTTACACCAAAAAAATATTTGCCAGAAGTGTTACAGCAGGAACCGATAAACTCTCCCTTTTCCTTCCCTCAAGCCATACACACATTTCTACAGGAAGTCGCAATTAAGCTGACACTGCCAGCAAAACTCCCTGTCTAAGACATACAACACTTTAAAACAAATATCCACAGCCTGCAGCAAACTAGAACAAGGAATTGTGTTCGGTTCTTCTACAACAAAAACTTGTTCTAGCTCTTCTTGTTTCCCGAGTAACAAGACAAATGGTTGGTTGATTCTTTTATCTTCAAGGAAACCTGATGTGTTAGTATCAATCTAAAATAAGACAAGTAAAATGAAAGTTAATTCCTATTACCCAAAACAAGGTTAAATATTGAAATGACCTGATAAAAAATTATTTTAATCATTTATTAAAGGGAGACGAAAGAATTCTACAGTGAAAAATAGTAACAAAATATAATAAGACTAATGTAAGGATTAAACCCAAAATAACTACAATGACAGTCATTGCTGAATGTGAGAGTATTTTCAATAGCCTTACTGTAAAAGAATCCAGTGAATCAACAATACATGCACAAACCACCTGCACTTAAAATCATATGCTATCATGAAAGTTATAAAAACAATAGCTAGCCTACCGGTATGAAAAGTAAATTTTCACATACCCATAGAAAAATCCAGTTTGGTTGCTTTTATTACTTTGGGTTTGGGGTGCTGATCTTTACTCTGGCCTAGTTGAGGAGTAGTTTTATCTCTATACTGCAAACATTTTGAGTCGAGTTTCAAGGCACCTAGTGGCATCATGGTACCCAGTTGCTGGACTAGACCAAAGTGCCTATTAGAACACGAATGCAAAAATGCATTGAGGTTTGATGACTTCAAACTAGATTCTACTTGTTCCCTCTTATAAGTGTCCTGAAATAATATTTTAATGTCCAATACTTTACGGTATGTGAAACAGGTAAATATACTGTCGGTGGAACGACACACCATCACCATATACAATTGGGTCTTTTACATAATGCGATTTACACACGATGAGAAGTAGGCCTACCCATGATTCCTACTTTGAGATATTATGTGTAATACAGGGATTTCAGAAGTTGACCTCTGGTGATCTTAAATTTGCATCACACACACACACCCTCACACACTGAAAATGCTCCGTACTTTCAATGTCACAAGAAAGCGAGAAACTGAGCGACAGAATGGAATCACAACCCTCCCAATAATATCCTACATGGTCAGATTCGTGATGAGTAACCGAGCACTGGTATTTAGTAGATAGTTTCACAAATATTTTTGATCAGGAATGATACAGAAAAAGGTTGCTCAAATCAGGTGGAATTTTCTGGGTTACCTGGGTTAGCATCGCCATTCACATTGTCCAGCTTGTCCAGCAGTGTACATATGAACATGGGGTGAACAATATTCCGTCCCGACACAATTCCATCCTGTCGCACTGTTTTTAGGGGCAGATTGTCATTTTTTCTGTGAAAGCAATGAACATTTGTCAGGTTATAGGTACTTCACTTCTGCAGTGGTAATTAGGGATATCAGACTTACTATTATAACATATACTTAACTTATTTCAACTGAAATTGTGAGATATTAAATAATTGAATAAAACGGAAATAAACGTGTTTCTTCAGTCCGTCCCATCCCACTAACCAAGGCAACATGGCTCAAGTAAACTATCATCTTGCATTGTTTTATGAAAAACCATCTGTTACGTATCTAGAATAGTATACACTAACATATCCCAATTGACAGTTCATAAAACACTGACAGTCAGTAAAACGTAGTCTCTCTTCCTCGTCCGCATTCCTTTTTTCCTGCCTTGTCAGTTTTTTTAATTTCCTCATTTTTGGACAGTCACAATTTCCAAAATTCTACCTTAGAAATTTCACTTCGAGTCCTGCAAATTATCTCAATAGGTTAAACGAGTCGGTGAATATGAAACATATACTGCACAGATGGGTGGCATTGTTCTTGTGACGATGCCTTTCCAATACACAGGTCTAACACCTACATTATGGACAATCAGTGTCATTTTGCCATTTTGGATGCATCGCAAAAGCAAAAGTAAGTGGCCACACCCTCCCTTTTTTCTGAAAAATTTGGACAGGAAACTAGTTTTTATTTTCTTTTGCCTAAACTAAGGGCTTGTTTTGCCTGAATTTACAAAAGTCGACAAAATTATTGTGACATGATTAAAAAGTCATAGGCCTAGACCTTATTCCAACTGATGTGAGTGCATTTGCCCTTTAAACCTAGGCTTGGGCTGGGTAAGCCTTAGCCCTCGAACGGGGTCCAGTCACTGAAAAGTCCCTTTTGTCAAAACGCCCCTCTTTTTTCACCTTCCAAAATATCCCCGATTTTTACCAAAACATCCCCGTAGTGAATGTATGTAAACTATTGTTGGGTGTAGATGTTGGAAATGTTGGAAGTCAACTTGTAAAACTAATATTACAGTCAGAGCTTGAGGGATATTTCATCCCGAGGACTTTTTTGACTGACAGCAAGTTTGCTTTAGCATTGGGACCTTCTGGTAAAGGGACGTTTTGATTTACAGCGTGGGACTACTGGTAAGCCCTCGAACATGACTGTGATTTTGTGACACGGCCTTGGCACATAGGCTAGGTAATCAGGCTGAGCTGTAGGCTATAACTGGAAGACACACGTCAATGTGGAATATGCCTCGAACTTATAGCCCACTTCCGGGGGGTCACGTGATTTAGGACAGCTTACTCAAGTCGATTCAGCTGTACGCGACTTTAATTGTCTGCTGACTGTATTACATTGCCCTGTACAGTACATGCGTATGTACTGTGACGGTATTACATAGCATGCAGTATTCGCCTGCTCCACAACAAGCTACATATATTACAACACAGGTAGTTCTAACGTAACGTTATAACATCAGAACTCCCTCTGCATCTACACAAAGCTTGGCCAGCCTGCAACAATATCTCTTGGCATGATCATTCACAAGAGTTGTTCCAATGTCTCCTCTTGGTTATATTTGTGAAGGTGAACAAATGGACTATACGGATAGATGGGGGCATGGTAAATCAAGTTTAAAGGATCCACTGTAAACAGCGCACCATTAAATGAGGACTATGGTAACGTATTTTTGGCAGATGCTTAGCCTACCCTTAAGAAGCTTAAACCATAGTTGAAATAGAAAAAAAAGTACACAGTATTTTGGACATTCCAGGTTTAGCCCAAAATGACATTTATTTGGGCGGTTCAGTAGTGTAACCCAATGGCATGTCTTGTGGACACTGGCGCGAGCATTCCCATTATCCGAGCTGGCATATTCTTCGTTATACCAACGACAGAATGGCCATAACTTCAGCTAATGTTGAGTATAGCATTGGCGGATGGGAAAAGAGTGCCGATATTTGGGAAAGCTGATCTGGAGGTGACAGTTGCCGACAAGAAACTACATCTTGAATTTTGGATCGCAGACATTGGACCTGATTGCATACTGAGCCTCGACTTTTTGAAACGGCACAACTGTGTTATCAATGCAGGAATGGGCAGTGTTACGCTTGACAAGGTACACGCTAGACAGGAGCTCTCCGCCGGACACAGAGAAAGGGGATTTTTCAAGTAGAGTAGAAGTAGCCGAGACGTTGGTATTGCCACCTAACTCTGGGATGATGGTGTAGCTAGATTAAAAGATGATTAATAGGAACTTGAGGGCCAAGATGGAATGTTCAGCCCTTGCGGAACGTTTAAGAACAATGGGAGATCTGACTGTGCAATGTCCGTCGAAGATGGAGGCAAGGTATTTTCTGGGACTATAGGCTGGCGAGATTGCCGCTGTGTGCAAGGACGCAACGTGTGGTGCTGGTAAAGGGATAGAAGAGGGAATATCTTTAAGAGGCGAGCGATGTATCGTCGAAGGTCCCGGGACTGGTCCGGATGTGGTACCAGAGCCCAAGGGGTGAACCGGAATTGCACAAGAGAGCTGACTTTTGGTGTTGGAAAAGGGGTAGAATAGGGAAAATCTTCAGGAGGCGAGGGATATATCGCTAAGGACCCGGGACTGGAGCGGATGTGGTAACAGGCACCAGACGTAGACACAGGAATGTGCAAAATGTCTGGGAGTCGCTGTTGGCAGAGTAGCAGAGTAGAAGGAAAGAATTCTTCAAGATGTAGCGAAGAGTATATCGCCAAAAACATGAACCCTGGAGTCAATGTTCTACCAGGACACAAGAAACTACCCGGAGATTGTACCATAAATAGACTCCAAGTCAGGACTTTTTGAAGTACGTTGCAGAGGAGGGAAAGTCTTCTTGGTGTGGCGAGGGATATGCCACAAAGGACGCTAAGTCCTGGTCAGGTATGCGCCTAGGGGGATGTGCAGGGGTCGTACAAGGATTGCTCAAGCTTGACGGTGGTTCAGCGGAGATACCTTGCAAGGCTGCACCATGTGTGGGGGGATGCCTTTGTCAGGGATGGAATACGTCGAAGGGCAGAACAAACGGAGGTCAGAGACGGTCTGGGCGGCCACGGAATTTGCTTGGAAGGCTGGGCCTTTAAAGTTAATGATGGTTCGTCTAAGTGTTACTGTAAATTCAAAGACAAAGTGGGATCAATGCGGGGGCACATTGCCGATGGGTGTGGGTAGTGTAACGAAACTGCATTCGTGGTTATTTTTCACCCTCTGGAAGACTAGCTGGCTGGTGTCAACTCGGAAGCCACTGAACACAAGTGTCTTAACCAGTGCCTAGAGAAGCCCGTCTCACGGACGTGATTGGTTCTTCCCTACTGGTGGGCAGTCCGTAACGTCCATTAAAGCCCACAGTGTACGCAAACGCGGGGGTGTGACCTTAGTTCTCCAAACCGCTAGCTGGGTAATTGCAGGTAGCACTGAGTGCTCGTGGACAGAAGGCGCTCGAATTACATTAGTACAGGAGGCTGCAGCGAGAAGAAAAATGGCGTACACTCGAAGTGAAGACAAAATTCATACCTGGCAACAACTCACACGCTATGCGAGAAGACCAAGGGCCTGGACGGTAAGATCGAATAGAAAACAAGCCGCATAACGTGGATTGTTGTGCTCCGTGATGACGGCAGAAAATTAATGATGGCGAGGGCTCCGGCGCTAATGTGCTGTATCTGGTGAGAAAAATCGAAGGGGTGGGCGGTTAAATAGAAGTGGCGAGAGCCTAAGGTTGCCATTCTTTTTTAGGAGTAAACTTGAGGTATTCCACTGTGTTAGATCATGGTTAGATTTAGACCGAAATGGCTGATAGAAATTAATAGTTTCATGCCTTAAGAAGGGCCAATAGGGCGTAGACTTAGAATCAAGTTGTAGGAAATTACCGTGGAACGGTGATGCCGTGAGTTTGCAAAAAATGAAAAACATAAGATTTTGCTTCTTGTTATGTCTTTCTTTATCCTTCAAAATGCCACGAGTGCTATACAGAGTTGAAGAATACAATTTGAAAGCTCAAAATGATAGCGATAGTCTCGGGAAGTAACCTAAACAGCATAAAATCAGAAAAATTTTGAAGGCCTTTTTCAAAAAACGGTCCTTATTATAAAGTGTTAGACCACTCCTATGCAACGAACCTGATGTTGAATATGCAATATTATTGAGGTGTCACCGCGTTAAAAAACGTACTATACCACTCAACCCAGGCAAGCTCCACGGTACAGCTGTTCGCTCACGGCCGGGGAATGACCTTCTTGCATAATCGCTTGATAATACAACTCACGTTACTTGTACACTCAATATAGCTTTCGGCTCTAATTTAGAATCAACTTACAGGCTACTGTCTTTCACTCATTGGTAAGCGTTATAGTGCTGATTTGAATCTGAACGTTACAGGTTTACAGCGAAAGTTGCACCACTAATAGGCCTACTATCTCTTTTGTCGCCAAAACTGTTTCTGAATTGAACGTCAGACACGATGGTAAGTGCAAATAAAAGGCAGAGCATCGTCTCTCGCCACTTGTAGTACTAATGTAAGCGCAAGTTAGGCTTAATTTAGTGAGGTACCACTCGTCAGTAGCCTAAAGTTAGGCTACTACAGTAAAACGGGATAGTTTAGCCTTGTGGTATTACCTTGTACGGTGTATATTGCAACTTTAACAACGTTACTTCTTCCAGATCCACACATTCCGTCAGTCTTGTTCACTTGTGTTGTTGTGCTAAGACTAGCAGCTAAGTCGATCAGCTGTTTACACCTAGTGAATATGCATCAGTACTTCGTTCTCATTGGTCTGCTCAACAAATGTTCGTTAGGAGACTGAATAGTGTTTGTGAGCAGCACATTTTTGATTTTCTTGAGTTTAGTCGTTATTTTTACGAAAATTTCAGGGCTGATGCCGGAATTCGCACAAAAGGCCATATTTTTTCTCCCTTACTGTTCATATGGGCCACTCAAACGAATGACTAAGATTTTAAACTCGATTTTTTAATGTTTTTCCCTTTTTGCAAACTCACGGCATCACTTTAAGAAGACACTTATTTCAGGCGTACGTGTAGTGACACAAGACGGTTGAGACATACGTACTGTAGCCCATGAGGGTTGACACGTACGTGTTATAACTCAAGAAGGTTGAGACATACGTGTCATAACACAAGAGGGTTGACACATACGTGTTATATCACAAGACGTTTGACAAATACGTGCTGTAGGACATATATGAAGGTTGACACGTAGGTGTTATAACTCAAGAAGGTTGACACGTAGGTGTTATAACTCAAGAAGGTTGACACATACATGCTTATTTCCCTACGAGGGTTGACATAAGTCTTATAGCACTAGAGGATTTTCTTTTTTACATGGGTCTAGCGTCTCCCATCAACACCGTGGAGGTGTGACCCGGAGGTTGGAGCCTGAAGGCAAAGACGTCACAACGAGTGGACTAGGGGTCAGAGCCAGCTACTGAACAAGCTGGGAATTGGTTTACTTGAAAGCTGATGATTATCGTTTTTTGTAATTTTGTAGCTGGGCTATTTGGTTTCCTGTAAGTAGCTTGATAGTTTGATTTCCTATGACTGTGATTCAAGTACAAGAGTTCATGAAAAATTAAATGAGAAAGTTTTAAAAGCTATGTTTTGTACCCTTTTTGTGTGTTAACAATATTTCCCTAAACAGCCTATACCCGTACCGCATATCATTTTTAGTGGCCCGTTACATATGCAATAGCGTATAGTGACTTTATTTGAAGTAAACAGTAGAATATGATTAACAAAACGAAGCCTAATTAAGAAAAGAAAATGTGGGAACACAGAGGAGTCGATAAAACTAGAACAAGGAAGATAAAAAAAGAAAAAGATAGTGCAACACTGGACGGCAGTTTGACAACTTCAAAACCGCAATACGAGAAAAGTCTTTCTGCTAAGTCTCAGGGGGACTTGAACTCACGTAACGCTGAGCAGAATTCGGAGTCGGGTGCATTCCAACTGACCTATAGGACAATGTTTGAAATCTGTTGGAATATTGGTGGTACTAGTAATACAGTACAACACCCCTTTCCGTACGCACTCCTTAGTATTGGTACCGTACTTCATATTGCCTGTTGTTTTCTTTCTCTTTATAAAGTGGATGCACACCCCACAAGTTTTCCGTACTCCTCCTCGTGTTATCCTCAACCATCTATTACTGTTGCTTCTATGAGTCTTGTGATCACTGTAAATTCTTTGTATTTCCGTACTGGTTGAAATAAAGTTGAACTGAAAGCTGCAAGCTCTTGAAAAGTGGCGTCCAATACTACCAACACGTTAACTGTCCGACTCGTGGTACAGCGATCCTTGATCATTGTTACTCGAATGTTAAGGACGCCTTTTCAGCTATCCGATTATCACCTTTAGGACAAGCTGATCATAATCTCGTTTTCCTACGACCGAAGTACCGCCCCATTGTGCAGCGAGAGAAGCCTAAAGTTATTCAGGTTAAGACATGGTCTGAAGAAGCTGTTATTAATCTGCAAAGTGCTTTTGATTCAACTGACTGGAATGTTTTCGTTGATTCTTGTGCTGAAATCAATGAACTGACTGAAACTATTGTAGAATACATCAATTTTTGCACAGAGCTCTGTATCCCCCAAAAGGAGGTTAAGATCTACTCCAACAATAAACCTTGGATTACAAAACATATCAAAGGGATTATCAATCGTAAAAAGAAACTGTTTGCCCAAGTTGGTGATGATCTAGCACAGATACAAAAAGAGTTGAAGAAAGCTATTCGGAAAGAGCGCGCTATAATTACAAACGGAAAATTGAATCCCATTTTAAGAATAATGACATGAGAAGAGTCTGGGAGGGTATGAAACTTATGAGTGGGTGCGCCGGGAAAAACTCAAACTCTGGTGAGAACTTATTATTAAATCTGACACCGGATTATGTCAACGATTTGAATAATTTTTACAACCGTTTTGACTGTCATGACTTTAGCGACGAAATCGCTCTTAGTTTATCAAAACTTTCCAGCCCTACCAGTAATGGACATTTTGTTTGCACCGACAATGATGTACACAGGGAGTTTCGTAAGCTTGTATCATGTAAATCTGCCGGTCCAGACAATATCTCACCACGTTTATTGCAAAATTGCGCTGCTCAGCTTTGTGGCATTTTCAGTTTTATATTTAACTATTCATTCGCCATCCAGACTGTCCCCGATGTGTGGAAAAAGTCATGTATCATCCCTGTTCCTAAAAAGCCCAAAGTGTCCTGCATGAACGACCTCCGGCCTGTAGCCTTGACCTCAATCGTTTTCAAATCATGTGAACGTCTAGTGTTATCCCAGTTGAAAACCATAGTGAAAGACTTTATAGATCCCTATCAGTTTGCGTACAGGAGTGACAGAAGCTGTGATGATGCTATTTTAACAGTTGTCCATAAAGTAACCTCCCACCTAGACCCTAAAGCAGCAGCCTTGAGAAACACAGTAAATGGTTTGAACGGAAAGAGTAGTAATTCAGCAAGAATAATGTTTTTTGACTTCTCGTCGGCTTTCAACACAATTCAGCCGCATGTGTTAGCAAATAAGCTATTGGCTATGGGTGTGCCTAATCCGATGATCTCGTGGATTGTGAGCTACCTAACATCTCGCTCCCAGCTAGTTCGATTACATTCAACATATTCGAATAGTGTGAGTTCTAGTACAGGTGCACCCCAAGGTACCGTCTTAGCCCCTTTCCTGTTCAGCCTTTACACCTCAGACTGTAGGTCTAGCACTGCTTCTTGTCCGATCGTAAAATTCGCCGATGACACTGCACTGATTGGTCTCATTACTAATGATGATTATAGTCAGTGCGAAATTGAGATTGATAAATTTGTAGGATACTTAATTTTCTTCAACTGAACGTTAGTAAGACTAAGGAATTAGTTATTGATTTTAGAACTGGTAAACATCCTCCTGATTCTAGTGTTATATCTGATTCTCCTGTTGAACAGGTTCACTCTTATAAGTACTTAGGAGGGGTTGTTTTAAACGACAAACTTACTTGGTCTGATAACATTGACTTTATCATGTCTAAACTTAATTCTCGCCTTTATTGTTTGAGGAAACTAAGATCTTTTAATGTTGATCATACTCTTTTATCTCTTTTTTATTGTTCGGTTATTACTAGCATTTTCACTTATTGTATTGTGTATTGGGGTGGCAGCGCTTCGGAACAGGATAAGAAGAAAATTAATGGGATTATTAAAAAGTCTGGTTACCTAATTGGGGATCTTCAATTACCTAGGCTGAATTCTTTTTATCAACCATGCCTCCAACGTAACTTAAATTCTGTATTGAACTACCCTAGTCACCCACTATATGATGATCTCTCTGAGAGTGTTATTGGTCGCAGTGGTAGGATGAGACCCAGCTGCCCTCACAAACCGTTATAAACATACCTTTGTACCAATGGCAATCTCGTATTTTAATAGTAACTACACTAGGTAGTTTGGTTTTTATCACTACATTTCTTTGTGCATATTACTTTTACTTGTTCTTTTAGTATTTCTTACAGTATTTCATTGCTCCTGTTATTTTACTGTCTTATTCTTTTTCCTTTTATTATTTTATGTCTTTCATGTTTTCTCCTTTCTTTGCTCTTATTCATCTTATTGTTTTATTGCGAGCTGTATTTACCCATTACTGGTGCTTAATAAAGTTTACTTGAACTTGAACTTGAAACACTTCCAAATGATGTTGTTTCAATGCTTGAATGTTAAACGTTTTTCCTGCTAATGTTTAGCATTACCTGTAAATGTTTCGTAGTTTGCCCTATAAATGACATCAGAAGGGGCAGATTGGGAGTGGGAAAGGTCGGGGAAGCCGTGGTCTTCCGTCGCAGAATTTTCCTACTTCTCCGGGAGACATATAGTCAGGATAGTAGGTACCGCAGTCACGATCAAATGTGTAATCCTGACGCTGAGTTAGCGCCAGGATTTGCGCGACAGGAGTCCAAGCTCCCCTACGTGGGACTGCAGTCTGAAGCCCCGAAAAGGGCGACGGATTGCCGAAAGGAGTGTCGAGAGCATAATTTTCGGCCCCCATTTTGGGTATTTAGAAAGTGATATTGGAAAATGTGGGGATTTGTTATGGGATTTGCCCTCATTTGAAGCAAAATATCAAGTAAATCACAGAGGTTACTGGCCGTTGTATGAGGTGCTTCATATTTTATCGTTTCCCGACGAAACTCGAAAATTTACCCGACCATGTGGGATTCTTCCCCGTCGGGGGACATGGCCCCTTCCCACCTGGCCTCACCCCTGTCCCGACAACGATCAGTCTCCCGCACGTATGTTTTTACTTTTTTGATCTCAAGAACACAAACGCTCTAATATAAACACTAAATTTTGGTGCCTTTTGTGCGCTGTAGAGTTTTTTACTTACGTTTGACTTTGACATACTTCAAGTTTTTGGTTAGGCCAACGAGGAAAACTTTCACAAAAAATGCCTTCTGCCGCCTTCTGAAATGTCTCTCCATACGCTTAAGATGGAGGGGCACATTTGTTCTACGTCATTCCTCCAAAACTGGATGCAGCACGGATGACGATGGAAAAAAGGGGGGGTGGGGAAATGGGATGGCTGAGGGGAGCAACACGCAACTGGACACGGGACGAAAGCTTTTACAAATGTTGTTATTACTTTCTTTTCACATCCTGGGCCAATTGAGAACAATAAAAATTGTTATGTATAAGTCAAGTGCAATTTAATCTCTGGAAACCTGGCTTGGAGAGTTGCATATGTGCGAGAACCGGGGAAATATTTTTTAGTAAAATATGATTAAATATGTTGTCATCGCCTATGGGGAGCTTATTACTTCAACTGTCTGACTGTCGGAGCAAATGGCTCCTATGAGAATACCATGCATGGTACTCTCTACATCTTCTGTCCGACCAGGGAGTTGCTATTTGACAAATAGCAACTCCCTGGTCCGACAGAACGACCAGGCCTCCGTTGTAGTTGTATTTACCCTACGACAAATACAAGGAAAATCCATCTGGACTGAGAATGAAATTCGATTTGATTACCTGGTAGGGGTTTCTGATCAGCTAGTTGAATCTCAAGTATGAAAGACAACCAATGATTTTCCAAGCGCGCGGAAATTTTTGCCGTTAAATCAATCATATTATGTAAAATCTTTGGGTAAAATGGGTACCCGCACTGATTTGCCTCATGCAAATCTTCTTGCTTGTGTAGTGATCAGAGATATTATAAGCATAGATTCCAAACTTAAAATGGCGCGTTGACTCCCCGTGGAGCCCAATATATCGGGGCGGAAGTGCTGATCACTGATCAGTCGTTTTGGAAACAAACAGGAAAATGAATGTCTTACAAACAGCATTAATACTTGTTGTTTCGAAACATTGTAAATTTAAGAAGTATCACTCACTTCCACCAGGGAGTTGCTATTTGTCAAATAGCAACTCCCTGCTTCCACTTACAAGAATTTTACTTCCTACCGACGGCATTACACAAAAGTACATTTGACCATGAACGCACAATGACTGGTTTAAAGTTCATAGACTTAAGCCGCGGTCACACTACAACGAATTCGAGTCGGATTACGATCCGATTTTGTGAGTTTTTAGTTGCGGTGCCTGCCACGCAGGCACACGCAACTTATGTCGTCGACACAAAATTGCGACTTTGTACTTTGGACCGTAACTCCTCCTAGTCGGCTGGTTGTATCGAAATACGACGTAGTCCAAGTTGTAGGGGTGGTTGGATTCTTTTAGGTAAGGTACTTTCGGGGACCTTGTGACCTTTTTAAGGGGGTCTAATTGGGATTTTTCTTTCTGTAAATGCGTGGGCGGTGTCTATTTTTAGACAATTTTCTACACACACTAGTCAGCTTATTTGAGCATGGTCGGTTAGGTTATTTTTGTGAACAGCGCCATCGATTTGAGTTGACACAGTGTAGATAAACAGATAAAGTGTTATGATTGTTTTTGCACTTCTGAGTGTTGTACAAAGGGAATTATTCGGTTGTTTGTGGTTATTTTATTAATTCATTTGGCATTGCTAGAGATTTTTGTTATTGCTAGTAGTTTTGAAATTAGTTGGAAGTTGGTGAAAAACTGACCCTCACCTATTTCAATCATATGACAATGTTTTTGTTACTGAACTATGAAACTCGGAAAAAAATTTCTCCTTGCTTTACATACTGCTTGTAAACAGTTATATTCAAAACATCTTCGTAAAGGCAGTCAAATTACCTTCTACGAACTTAAACTTTCCCCATAGCCGACGAAATCAGTTGAGCGACACACTAAAGCGCCTTTGGGTGGGCAGTAGGGTTAGGGAGCTAAATTTAGATACAATTTAATACTTTTCAAGGCAAATTTTCCATAATTCACCCCCTCTTTTGACAATTTTACTCATAATTCACATGTTCATTCATCCCACCACCCACAACTCTCAGGACATGTTAAGTGACATATCAACCTTATTCTAAAAATTTCCAGTGTCTCAGAATGGGTGAAGCAACAATTTTAAATCGTAACAAACTTCCGACTCAAATTTAAATAAAATGCGGAGAAACCGTCTCTACGATGCAGAGTTCTATGCAGTTATAATTTTTTCAAAGTCGTAACCCAATTAGGGGTGAAAATACACCCCGCCTATCATTTATGTCATAATTCATTTGTGACTAAGCAGTCATACACTAGTCTAAAAATAATTAACATGAAACACTAGGCCTAATAGTTGCTACTGTCAAGGCACCGCAACTAGTCTAGACGTATGTCTTGTTATTAAAATCTTCTCCATTTCGGGTCGGAAAGAACCCAAAATTTGCCAACCTGTGTAGTTATATGATTTTTATCTCAGGACTACGAAAATTAAATTTATACGAATTATTTCGTGACGTAACATCGACAGACAGCTTTTATCGGACTACGCGTGTCCGATAAAAGCTGTCTGTCGGTGTGACGTCACGAAAAAAAATCAGTTAACATTTCATTTTCATAGACCTCTGATGCAAATCATATATTTACACTGGTTGGCAAATTTTGGGCTCATTCTGACCCGAAATGGAGAAGATTTTAGTAAAAATTCACAAAAATCGGTTCGGAATCCGATCCGAATTCGTTGTAGTGTGACCGCTGCTTTATATGCCGATATTCATTGTTCAGTTTCTATGGCATCTTTAAGTAACGCACTTTGTACGCGCGTTTAATTTCTTACGCGTTCACAAAGGGAAATCAACTAGCGGGTTTGTTTCTCGAGCGGGCCCGGGCAATTTTGTTTCTAATTACTGAAATATTAAACAGCTGAAATTTGGTGATGACTTCGACCTCATGAAAAGTTAAAAACAGCTTAAAAGCAATTGAAAATTTTACACAAGTCCATAGAAATTATCTTCACATAAATCTTGGTATTATAATCAACAGTATGTAACATAGTTGAAAAGGAAAACTTTATGCTGACGCACCACCAAAACATTCAAAAGCTTGAGTTATGCACAAAAATCACCCAGCATGCATCACACTCCTTGGACTTTTGGTAGTGTGGGTATTTCTCTCCTGAATCTGTCATATGACAAAACACTGGCTATGCACCTGTTGTAGATCCCCAACTTTCAAACCTAGAGCACTTCTCTTTCAGAAAAGTAAATCATAACTCAAAAACATGACACAGAAAAACAATCACTTTATTTTATTTTGGAATATATTCTTTGATAATATCTAAATTTCTTCAGCTTCAACAATAACATTCCACAACCGTGCCTCCACAGTCCACTTACGACAGCAACTGCTGATTTATAGTGTTGTTCAATAGTATAGAAGTACTGCCCAAAAATATTTCTTGTCTTAGATCAAAAGGCACTAAAAGATGAAATGTCAGAAGGTCATGGTAAGTCACTTTAAAAAGGAAAAAGCTTCCGAACTGGCCTGACGGGCTACCAACTGAAACCACATTTGATTCAACTTAATACAGAGGTACATAGGCTATGGACCTTTAACACAAGCAAAATGGGTGGGGGCCTTAAAGTTCTCCAAACTTGAAAACCAATGATACTGGAAACAATATTTGAAACAGACCTCACTGGCCAAACTGGTCCTTTTCCACCAAACCTGTAGGCTGTATCAGAGAACATGAAGACTGTGACTGGTAAGAGGATAACATACTTTGAAAATGTCACAACACATTAGATTGCCCCCACACCCAAAGGCTCATAAGGCACAGGAGATAAGTGGTTGCAGCCCCCTAATGGGGCAGACAACTTGTTTAGGCAATGTGTTCCAGCCCACCCCCCCCCACACTAATCCCCCTCCCCCACCAAATAGAAGTAGTCCTGTAGGCTTATGCCCCTGGCCACACCATGGCTGAAATTTATCATGTACAACTAAGTCACTGGTATGTACAAGAAACACTTCATACCCATAAATGTGTTCATACATCCAATGATTCCTTCATTCCAATATTGTTTAATATTCATTTATGAAATATACTTTAACAAGAAGCAAATACTAGCACTATTTCCATATTTAAATGGTTGCCATGTTAGCATTTTAAGTGCCAGCATCATTGCTTATATGTGGGGTTTATATGCAATGTAGCTAAAATAGCTCACATAAAAAGTGTTCTATAACCATTTTTGTCAAATCTGGCCAGTTGTTTCTGAGTCACAAACAGGTAACTCTGCTCCTCTTAAAATGAGTTTACAAAACATGGAGAAAGTATCCATACGTAAAAAATCTATTTATCAAAAATATTTTAATTTGATTACAATGACTAGTTATATGTACAACTATACAATACAAAATTGGAATGATTTCTGGTAGGCTTCTCGCATGAAGAAAAACTTTTGTAGATTGCAAACAGAAATTCTCACTGTTTAAAGACATGTGAACATCAAACCTAAACAAGATTTTTCCTGAAAGGGTTTAGATTTATTTACCAACAGAAGATCTATCTTTTACTGTTCTTAACATTTCACCACTTCTGAGACAATTATGTACACTAAGGTAACTGCATACATTGTTGGACAGTGTCACCATTCTCTTTTGTCACTCCTGTGATAACCATCTGCTTATTACTTGCAGGAATATCTGCTTATTACTTGCAGGAATATGCAGTTTGATAAGTTATGTTGAATTCTTGAAGTAGAAAACTGTTTAATACTTTCAAAAGATATTCCTCAGAGACTATCAACTTATCAACTGTGATTGTAATGGATGCCTGGGTAAAGGACGGATATTACATGACAAATATCTTTTAAGTCTTTGCTTCAAAATCACATCATTGCATATTAAGCTAAAATTGAAATTATCTTCAAAACATAACAATATGTGTTACATTTTGATGGAAACTGTTGCTATGTCTATCTTTTATGTTTCTTTAGTCAAATAGGTATGCATGGCACAATATCACAAGACCTTTATTACATTAAGCATAAGAATTATTTCATAAAATACACTAACAATCTTAAAGGTGGGTTTTATACTTTCAAATTTTTACGTGCTATAAAGCTATAAGAACCATGTGCGGTCATCCCTTGCTCTTTCCAGCCAGTCATAGACCTAGTTCAGAGTTGAACATTGTTAAACTTTCATAGCTTTACAGTGCTAAACTGGAGTATGAATCTACCTTAAGCAATGGCAGTTACAATTTAACAATAATATTGAAGTTAGTTTCAAATTTCATTGAAAATATGAAACTTTTACATGTGCACATGCTGCTCATTTAGTGGAAAATTTACTGGTTTCTAACTAAAAATATTAACTAACGTTCACACCCAAATGGGAGTTTTACACCTTCCTCCCACTGGACACCATATATATCCACTTCTGACCCAAGCAAGTAGCCAGGCTTCTTACTAGTTGAGGGGGTGGGTGGTGGTGGGGGGAGGAAGTCAAAGTCAAACTTTTGCCCCCCCCCCCTTGAGATGAAGAATATTTAAAGGGGAATTTTCATCATCCCAGACAGTTCCAATTCTCCCAACTATGCAACGTCTAGCTCCTCCCATAACTGTATGAAGCTACTCTTTGTGCAGGAATAACCTGTTTTATTGCTTAAAGCCACTGTCTTGGTGAGCATACAAGGCTATAAAATGTAATAAAAGCACTCTCTCTGCCTTGTGTGGAATGTGAGCTACTCTGCATCTTTCAAATTTTCAAACTTTGATGTCAATCAAATAGCAGTTACCAACTGAGAATTTTAATACCCCTACACTAAAAATATACTTTGGGGTGATGACTGTCTGTCTTTAAGTTTACCTCAACCTGTAGTACTGCTACTGTTACTTTCACTGACATCTAACAGTTACTACTGTTTGTCTACATTTCTTTCATAGACTCTCAAAAGTTAGACTTCATTTTAGTTTGTAATTAACACTCATAATTACTTCCAACAATATTAAAATTTTAGTCACAACATGGCATATTTTCCTCTTTTCAATCAGTTTGTATAAAATAATCAAAAAGACTGAAAGAATCATGAGGTGGAATGATTGAACAATAACAAAATCAGGATATGACTTAGTTCTGACTAAAACATAAAGATGAACACAATGAAAAAGAAAGTCATCACTGGATTAAATATAAAAACTCTGCAATAATTCAGATTGTAACAGCTTCTAGTGTAACAAAAGAATCACAATGGTGACAATAATTATTATAATATCAATACTGTTGTAGTAAATTACTAAATCCATTTGCATAAAAAGCACAGTGCAAAACAATTTCCAAATGGTATTCACTTGTAGTATAAGAAAGAGGTGAGTTTTCACTTTTGTTAAATATTTTTAGTACTAAGTAATTCCTTTCACATTAAAGGTATGACATGGGAAAGACTTCTTCTCCATAAAATTTCTAGAACACAGTACTTCAGACACACAAGGAGGCTGTGTTTTATGGAACACAGCTGTCTATTAGGAGCATACTAGGTCCAAGTAGATTGGACATATAAGAAGCAGATGCAATCTGGAAGTTAAAAGTATTAACATGTTTAATTGAATGAGTGATGAATGATTGAATGAGCTGTTCAAGTTCAGCTAGTTACTGTTGTCTACCCTCTTTATGGAATTAACCTTGAAACACTGTTTTTCATACATTGTACTTTTTAATATTGTTATGACCTGTAACCTCCAAAAACCTACTTATGCTAATGCTAACTTCACCATCATCACATGCAATACCTTAAGTTTTAAGTTACCACTGTCATCACAAACCAAGGTATACTTGATGAAGCATAAAATTATTTTGACAATTACAGCATTTTTTAAAATCAAACCAACAGGGAATGATGCTTTTGTAAGATCCTGCTATACACCATGGATAACCAATATGTAAAATGCTAGTCCTTGCCTACTTCAAACCAGTCATGGGCTAGTGTCAGTCTACAATAACATTCTCATCAGCCAATACACTTTGTCCATTAAGTCCAAGTATAAAGCTAAGTTAAAAACATATGTGTGTAAATAATGGTTATACTGTATGCTTTTGGAGCTAATGCAATGCATCTTCTGGCTAGTGGAACAGTAAGTCTCAAAGTACAAGACAGGCTTGTAATAGACCTATGAAAATTTCAAGTGCTGCTTTGCACACAGTTCACATCTTACTTGATGAGGAAAGAGGGTACCTTTACCCAAAGAGATGGATATACGAATCTATTTTCTCACCTCTACTAACCAGTACTCAGTTTCCATTCATTATCACAGTTTCACCTCGAAAGTAAAATGAATTCTATATACATATCTTTTCTACATTTTACAATATATTAATCCACCAAAAACAAGAAGAAATGTAATAATACCTTTTGCAAACATGAAATTATGATGATCTCACATGAAAGTCATATCTCCCTGTCTTGCACATTTTTTTTTCATACTGACTACAGCAAAGATTTACAAACTTAAAGGATGTAAGAGTTCAACCCAACCTTACATTTACACATAACCTGCATAGTTTAAATCTCCCCTTAACTTCTGTCACTAGAATCTTTCAATGATGTTGCATAATAAAAATATTGCATCTCACAGGTAAACCAAGAAGTAACCATGCATACATTAAACAAACCTTTAATACAATTGTCACATTATCAAATGCAGCCATACATACTTAAGCATACCCAGGTATGAAATGTCATGTTGGCATGACTATATTTATCCTTTAATCTGCTATAAACAAAGAGACTATAGCTACCCTGGCAGTCTTATATCACCAAATTTAATAATGACTTCTTTCTAGACACAAGTTGGGTACTTTTTAAAGAGCATGATAAAATTTCAATACAAAATAATTCTGTTACAATAATACATTCGCACAGGAAGCAGATTACATTACATCATAAGGCCATTTTCTTTTCAACTTTTTTTCATAAACCATCTTTTAAAATATTGGTTTTAAAATGTTTACCAAACTACTGAACTATGCAAATACTTTTCAGGGGATACAAAATCAAAACATTTCATTACTTCTTTGTACAACAGCTATTTGCAAACAACCTATCACACATCAATATTGTTTCATTGAATCACATCACTTACACGATGTTTTGCATAGTACAACATTGTCCGCAATCTCCCAAAGCCTGCCTAATAATGGGTGAATGGTGACTGATGACTGGATTCACGATATAAAATTTGCATGACAATAAGGTTGCACCTTCCTGCTTTAAAATCTTAGCACACTTTGAGATGCCTTACCATTTAAAATCTTAGCATACTTTCAGCCACTTTATTCCTTAGCTCTGTGTACTTTAAATCCAGATGACTACTGACTATCAAACCAGATTACAGCCTAAGGTAGGGAGCTGTTCATACATTCGGCTGGGCAGCTGCTGCTACTTGATACACACTGTATTAAATAGGGCACACTACTCCGTCAATCAATCATCAATCACTTGTGAGGGACAGCTTTCTTGTACAATATCATCAGCCATTTGATCTGGATGGGTCTGGAAATGGGTTGAGCTTTCAAGAAAAAGTTACAGCTATTCATGAAATTTTCCTTTCACTTATCTGCTCCTGGAATGTTAATGTATATCTGGTCAAATTGATTGTTCTGTGGACTCTCGCTTTTTTCTTCCAAAATTTCATTCAGCTGTTGTACAAGCATAGCGAATGATGGCCTGTCAACGGAGCTTACAGACCAAGTACTTAACATGACCTGGAACCTGAAATGAGAAAAGATGCTTTATCAATTGCAACAGCTAAAGTGACTGCTGTAATTTAATATACCAAAGGTTGAACATGAGGTACTGCTTTCATGACCAAGTATTAAAGCAAATTTCAGACAAAAACCCTCTGTCATTTTAACAAATTCAACTATTGTCAGCTGTGTAGAATACTTTTGAAACTTACAAGAGCATATACATCCAGTTTCCTATTATCATTTATCTGAAACTGCACAGTGCATGGCTCACTAACAATGAATGGAAGTACAAAATAGCAAGAGCTTACAGAAAAGCTAGATAATCTGGCCTTAAATCGTGACCAAACAAGTTCCCATTGGAGAGTTTGCGTGTGGACAATTTCCAAGCTGACAATTCCAAACCCAGACAATTTCCCTCTGGACAATTCCCAACCATGGCAATTACCCTTCAAACAGTCCCGCCCCCCCCCCCAAAAAAAAAATTGGAACAGTCCTGGGTGGGAATTGTCCAAGGGAGAACTGTCCCACGGGAGTTGTCAGGAAAATTTTTGTGTGAGTGGGAATTGTCCAGGGAACCATCTTAAACATAGGTTTTACGTTCTACCACCAATACTAATACCTGATATCACCAGTACCTGGTATTTCAATTGTAGATATCATATGATACTGATTCAATACCATTATTTTAGCATTGCACAAACTTTACACACGACCATAGGCTAGAATGCATCACCACGAAGTGTTCATTTTATTTCCATGCAGCAAAATATTATAAATCAGTCTTAAGAAAATACTGAAACCTTTGTATTAAGTATGGGTCTACTAATATCCCCTGCAAAGTATCAGCTTGGTGAGTGAATTTTACCAATATAAATATCGGGCACATTTTGGGAGTACTGGTTGATACTTACATTGACTACTGATTATTGGTCTAATGTTAATATAAGCAATGAGGGGGAAACTTACACATGATCAGGGCAGTGATCAGGTTGAGGGAGACGGCGCCCTCTTTGAAGAAATGATGTCAAGTCCCAGTTATCCACTGATGGATATGGGTTCATGCCTCTAGTGAGTATTTCCCACATGACCACACCATAAGACCACTGAAATACAGATGAGTAGAGACAGGCAAAATGTAACAAAAGCTTTGTGCACTTGGCAGCATGGAGATTGCAAACTTAAAAAAAGGAAAAATATATCATTTTTTGTTTCTCTGTTCACTGAAGGAGTTCACTCAAGTGATCAATGCAGAAGTGTAATGATTGTCAACACCAACTGTGGAACCACTAGACTCATTTTTGTCTATAACTGGATACCATGATATTTTAGCTGGAACTCACATCTTTCTAGTTTTTCCAATCCACTATGTAATTTTACATGACCTTTGACCTACCACATCAGTTTTTGTGTTGTAGATGTTCCTCTCCAGACATTCCAGGGCCATCCACCTGACTGGGAGTTTGATGGTTTTGTCTTTTCCGCTGTAGTAGTCCCTTTCGTAAATATCTCTTGAAAGTCCAAAGTCTGCCACTTTGGCTACACCTTTTTCATCCAGCATGCAGTTTCTGGCAGCAAGATCTCTATGGACAAACTTGAGACTTGATAAGTAGGCCATACCTTCAGCAATTTGTCGACAGAAGTGTAGTAACTGCCTCATGGTGAGTTCCTAGGTAAGAAAAGTTGGGATCACAAATATTCTTAATTTCACCCAAAGTCACTGAAATTTAATTATACAAACTTCAAGACACACAAACTATTCTTTATTTAAAGGGACATATTATGTTTACATTGCATGAACATGTCACAGACAACAAAATAGCTTCCATTATAATAAAACTAGTCAGCATGAGCAATTAACTTCGACAAAAGCTTTTCTTTTGCTGTTACTTTGCATCACAAGAGTATGAATGTGTTTCATCACTTGAAAACTTAAAAGTTTGCATGAATAAACTAACCATGATTTACAAAAACAGTGAAGTTCTTTCTGTGGGAACTTTCTTTCTTGAAAATAAAGTAAGACATCTATCTTATTTTGGGTTTCCTATCATTCTGTATCTAAAATTATTGCTTTAAAGGTATGGGTATATTTTATTTTACAAATGCAGTATTTTCCTTTAAGACAAAACTTCACCCCATCACCAAGAATGTACCACTAACACCACATAAAGCTGTTCTTGCATTACACATATTTAGGTAGCCCTCAGTATCTACATTCACGGTTGATGACCAGGTACATGTACAAGGGTAAGGCATTGGGGTGCACACCCCAAAGGTTGAAAAAAAAAAGAAATCTGATACACTCGCTCACTGGTTGCTCCACTTGGCATTTGTCAAAACTGAAGTCATGCCTACCAGGTTAAGAAATTCTGCATATACAAGTGGTGACTGCACTTTGACTGACATAAATTCAAACTACAGCTTCAACTATAGGCTACTTTGGTCAATTACAACTTGTGCAGATCAGTGAAAGTTGGTGTAGTGTAGCAGGCTACCAGGAGGCCAGTACAATATATAGCATTTAAATCACACACAGTCATGTACTCAGCAGAATTAAGGCCTTTGTGTAGTTAGACTCACTAGTGGCTATAGCTTTGTCTAGCAGGTGCAGTAGACAGGATGGATATTTCTCGAGCTAGGAGAATTTTCACTGTCTAGAATGTGGATAATGAGCCTTCCATGCAAGTCTCTACACAAGATACAATGCAACCAGTGGTATACACAGGGGGGAGGCCATCGGACCATGGCCCCAACCCTCACTGATGCCAACTTCTTTTTTTTTTGGTTCCTAAAAATACTTAAATTTTTTTAACACATATTTTACTTCAAAGGGTAGCATATGTTGCACCAGATTGCATGTAAGGACACCTAAGTTTTCAAAAATTTTCAAAGGGGAGGGTGCCACCCCCCCCCATGACAGAAATCCTGGGTACGCCACTGAATGCAACAGAAGTAAAAGCGTATAAGTAGTCAGACCTACATTAGGAGAAATGCTTAACTTTCACAATCAGTGAGTATGACGACGAGTAAAAATCCACTCTCACGAGTTTAAGTACAGAAAAATATGCCAGTGTTGAGTACTCACTGCCAGTTAGACCACTTGAGCCTATTAAAGCCATTGCATTCTCCTACCTCTCCAAGAACTAGTATCAATGTCACAAATGATTAAATTCATATATTAGAAACAGGCAAACAATTTCTCAGTACTTCTAAATCAATGAAACATTTTACCAGGAATGAAAAAAAAAATTCCTATATAATGGGACTTATCTAGGAATGTAAAAAAAAATTCCTACATAATGGGACTTATCTAGTCAATTAACCTTGGGTTCACTGGGTTTGCCCTAACAAATACACAGATATATATGAGCTAAACAACATACTCTGAGGAACTTACATTTTTTGAATCCCGTACATAGCTGAGCAAGTCACCATTTGCCATGAAGGGAAGGATGACCAAGGGTTGGTTATCTCTAGTGATGCAGACACCAATCAGAGCTAAAACATTGGGATGGTTGAAATCCTTCATTATTATCCCTTCCTTTAAGAAAGCTGATATGTCACTTGTTGCGCCTCGCAACAAAGATTTTACAGCAACATGCATCTCTTCACCATCCTGGAAGTACCGTCCTTCATACACACATCCAAAGTGACCTGAGATGGTCAAAGAATAAAACACTGAATTGAGATATAGGCCAGAGCAGCACAATCACTACAATTTGAATATACCTCTATAATTCAACATTAAGGGATTACAATGCATATTTTGGAAGGACTGAACTTTTGCTGTACTCAATAACAGAGACCATCTATAGTAACACAGAAACAGCACACATTACCTTCCCATTACAATCAGGATTTTCAACATCAATTTCGTAAGGTTTAGTAATTGGTTTTAGGGATAAAAAAGTTTTCAAAAGTGAATCTCTTTAACCTGGATGTGGTGACATTTTACTGATAAAAACCCAGGAAACAGTCACTCAAGGCATGTTTTTGAAAAAGAAAAAATTGTGGAATCGTTTTTTTTTTCCCATTCTGCCAAAATTCCCAGAATACATTGCAGTTTTTAATATCCAACTCAATAATTAGCATACCTCTCTATTTCATTTATGTTTCTTTAATGATAGGTTTTTTGATACTGAACTCTGAATAGATCAGACAAGATAACCCCTCAGCATAGAGTTCTTTTATGAACTATTTTGATTTTGAAATATTATGGAAAATACTTTAAATAGAAATAAAGCAATTAAGATTATGCTTCTTAATAATGATGGAAGGAGTGCTTGTAAGCCTTTAAGTTGGAATGAAGGTTAATAACCTACTGCAGTATAAAGAGGACTGGGCTGAAAATAATTCATTACAATATGGAGTCATACGTAAGAAGTCTTTTTGCCACTTCAAAATTTGGCATAAATACATCTGTTCATACCAAATTTACGCATGATAAGACTATAGACCTATTATAAGTGACTTTATGTTTAGTTTTATTCATGTTAAAGACACACCTGAACAGCTTGTATGCATTATGCACCCTGCACCCCTGCCTGACTTCTGTTTGGTCAGTTTTTACATGCACAAACATTGGCACCATGTACATAACTACAAATTAGTGGTGTTTTGTGTTCAATGCCATTAAAACATGACACGGGAAAAATGAGTCTATTCAACTAACTGTCAAAATGTGGTTGATTCCAAAAAAAAAAAATTTGCTTGAGGGAATGTCACTGGTCCTTGACTCCTAAAATAAATAAGATATCAAATCATCAACAATATCTGCAGTTTTGACAACTGTATCAAGATGACATTTAGATTATTGCTTTTTCATGGAAACAGTTGCTATTTTTAAAGTTTTGAAAGGTTTATAACTGATCATAATCAGGGAAGGAAACACTGAATTCAGGTTGATACAAACAAGATTGAAAGCTTTTCTGTTTTGAAAGCAGTAAATGTCACATTTTTCAAGAAAATGTCACTGATTACGTCAACCAGCATTTGAACAGGATGTTATCATTTAATTTATTGATAATAGCTCCCAACATCTTATCCTACCACTCAGGGATGCAGATAATACACTTGAGCATCAGCAACCAAACATGTTTTTCATCAATGTCATTGAATTGCATGTCTTTCTGTTAATTGGATGAATTCGACATTTAAGTCTTCATAATGTTAATTTTTGTACCTATTATCCTCATGTGTACCTGTCTTATTAACACACCCTCTGGGCAGAAGCTGTGAATGGTAGCATGGCACTTGGCTGCCTATATAGCAGGCTGTGCAGCCTATTCCTTGGTAAAGCCTGGACAAGGGGTTAGCACACTGAGTCCCCTTCCCAGGGAACGTAACTGGACACTTGCTGACATCACATGAAAAACCTATATAAAGAGGACATGTATGAAAAATATCTGCCATGATTTGTGGACAAACTGCATGTCCACTAAAATCTATTCCTAACTGATAAAAATATTTCTTGAAACATTACCTCTGCCAAGAACATCTCCCAAAGTAAGATTATCTTCATGAACAAGCACATCACTGATCTGCATTGCAATTTCTTTTGGAATTCTCTCAAGCAGTGGTACAGATTCTGATGCTGCAGCGCCCCCAATGACAATGTCAGGGGAGTCTTGATGACTGGGATGTCGAAGGTAAGCTGTGTGATGGAGAATTACAAGAAAGTATGATGATAAGTGTGAGGTCAGATGAGCTGTAGTATTATAATGACAATTTATTATCGGATAATGATGATGAATTTACCGATGAAGAAATAATAACTGCAGTGATGATTTACCATTATAAATCATAAACTCTCTTGTAATAGTTACCACATAGCACTAACAATTATGTACAGTTTGATCATGATGATGAATTTTCTATTATGGGAATAGCAGCTGCAGTGATGATAGCCTACCACTTCTTTAAGGAATAAATCGCATTTGGCAGACTATTATTGGTGAATAAACCGCTGAGACTCCAAATTTGGCAAAATAACAGACGAGGTGAAGCCAAGTCCATGACATGAAAGTCCTTTTAGTCTAAATTCTTGTAGAAGCTGACCACAGTTAAACAGGCTTGCATCATAACAAGGTAACAGAACTCCATCTCTATCAGCACAATGTGCACTCAAGCCAATAATGACTTGTGGTACTTAATAAGTAGTTCCAATGGCTACTAGGGCTTGGCCGGATCATATGTCCGGATTGAGCATGGTTGTGAAGATACAACTCGCTGGACTAAAACCACAGAATGTGAAAGTTACTGACCATCACTAATAAGACTTTCCCGGGCTGTGGGGGACTCGAGATTGTAGGCTTATGGGCATTTTCATGGCATGTCCATTATTTTGCCAAATTTGGAGTCAAATTGGTTTATAAGACAATAATAGTCCGACAAATGTGGTTTATTCTTATTCTACCAATGAAAATGTGTGAAAAATTTCATTTTTATCAGTTTTTACCATGTGTTGTGGAATAACAGGTCAGTGTTTAACCAATCAGAATGCAGGACTCTTAATAACAGATGGCTAGAGGTGGTAGACTTTACAATTACAGTTCAGGGCCACATTTCTTTTTATACTTGCTTTGCT
The DNA here is from genome assembly GCA_029531755.1 of Holothuria leucospilota. Classification (NCBI taxonomy): domain Eukaryota; kingdom Metazoa; phylum Echinodermata; class Holothuroidea; order Aspidochirotida; family Holothuriidae; genus Holothuria; species Holothuria leucospilota. The sequence continues at coordinate 14,082,036 of CM055962.1, read as the reverse complement.
GAATTTTCACTCCTAAAATTCATGTGCTGGGTTCTTAATATGGAAGCAGCTAGCTGAAGTACTCGCATTTGCTACCAAAAGTGAACTTGAGCAAGCAAATGTGATGTCATAGCTTCACACAGCCACCATTTACTTTTCCTCAAAATTAACATCCAATTTTAATACTACAAATATCTGATGCTTTCATGTGGAAAACACATTCTGGCTTTTGGAATTTGTTAAGTTTACACACCCTTTAGGTAAAAGACCATCCCTATCCAAACCAAGGTTGAAAAATAAATACCAATTCTTGAATTTGCAGAAATGTGAATGGTACTGCAACATAACGGATGGAGCATGATGACACATGATGGATGTCACTAATCTCTACTAAACCACATCTGATGAAGGTATGAAGAGTTCATTGGCACCATTTTATATAGTATTAGACAGGATATAATGAAATAATGGAGAGAGAGAGGGATAAATGCTATATCCACCAGGAAATACCAGGAATGTGCTACAAGTAAAAAGTGTGTTGGAAGTTTTTTTTTTCGCCCTTGTTTACCTATTTTAAAGGAGTGCAGGTAAGTTTGTAATATAGATGCCACAAATAATACGATCTATAGGAAAAGCTGTAAAAATTAATAATGGTAAAAAGAGTATGATTTACGATAGGAACAGCACTCATTTATTTCAAACAAAGCAGACCCTAGTTGCATGGCACGTCATGGCAGATGTGTAATAAGTACACAAATGTAAGTTACACAATTCAAACTTTGCAGGCTTTGAACTTTGCAGCTGAAGCTTTCAAGGGCAATTATGTTAGAAGTGACCACAAGATACATAAAGCCCACAACTGGCTTAAATTTCATCTTCAGGTTGCATGGCTTGCACATTTCAACGCATACTTTTGTATTTCTTTTTAATTGTAAAAGGTCAATACACAAACATCAATGAATTTATGATGTCTCCTGTGAAAAATGGAACTGTATGTAACTGTTCCTTGTATCATGTAATGCTCAATCATAATATTAAGCTGTGGTCACACTACAACGAATTCGGATCGGATTTTTGTGAGTTTTTATTAAAATCTTCTCCATCTCAAGTCAAAAAGAGCCAAAAATTTGCCAACCAGTGTAAATGTATGATATGCATCAGAGGTCTATGAAAATGAAATGTTAACTGATTTTTTTCGTGACATCACACCGACAGACAACTTTTATCAGACACGCATAGCCTAATAAAAGCTGTCTGTCAATGTGACGTCACAAAATAATTCGTATAAATTTAATTTTCGTTGTCCTGCAATAAAAATCATGTAATTACACAGGCTGGCTAATTTTGGGTTCTTTCTGACCCAAAATGGAGAAGATTTTAATAAAAACTCTCAAAAATCGGGTCGGAATCCAATCCAAATTCGTTGTAGTGTGACCGTGGCTTTAAAGGCATAGCAAATATTGTCTGTGCCCAGGGGAAAACTTATGACACCCCTACCCCCACACCACATTGCCAACTTCAAATAAAACATGCACAATTTCATGGTGTCACAATTTGGCACTCCCTACACTAGACTAGCACTCAGAGGCACCCCCTTCACTGGACTAGCAGTCACACGACTTATTCTGTGAATAATGGAACCACCAAACAGCAGACAGTATGGTTACACAAGGGGAACAAAATCCACACAAGGTCTCAAGTAGTTGAGGATATTAAATGGATCAAATAATATATGCCTTTCCCATCTGTATACAGCTTCTGCATTACACATCATAACAGAGTTTGATGCTAAAGCAGCACAAATAGTAAGATTCCAGCACCTGAGTCAAGTTATCCCTCGAGGAAGTTATGTCTGCAGGAGATTTTTAGCTCTTAAACCAGCTAATTGTGCACGAGAACCACCTACAATGTAAAAAACCCACAGAGGTTAAGAAAAAGTCCTGCACAAAAGTATTTCTAAACCAGGACATCTTCCTTTGATTCCACTTTCTAAAGCAAACACTGCTTTATATAGCTTAAATTCCATCTCAAATTTTCAATGAACTCATGGAAATGTCACTTAGTAGGATACATTCACCACTAAAAGCTTTCTATGAATTCTGTTTCATTAAAGACAAACCAACAGACTAATCTACTGAGGAAAGTGCTACGTGCTGACTACTATTGGTACAAATGTTTGACTCTTTTATTATGGAAGAGAATTTTGTTTTGCAATATGAGAATAAAAGAATATGAAAGAAGATCATGCTTAAACAAAAGCCACTGATTTTTGGAGTTGTCTATTTTAAAAGAAATATTTCTGCTGCTTACAGCCCTGGAGTCATGATTCACAAACAGAACTTTATCCCCAAAGTGTTGCGTAAGTTAGAGTAACATAGGGTATCTTGCTATTAAGAAGGTATTCACGACGTTGGTTGTAACTACAAGCTTCAGTGTTGACCTATATACAAAACCCTGCAGCAACTCATGCTGAGGCACATTATATAATAGCTGTGTATAGCACAGGTCTAGCAATTAATGAGCACTTAAGTGTATAAGGAAAATAACACATTGTTACACCAGTAACGGTCTATCCTACTACTATTAGATGCAATGGATCAAGATGCAATCACAAACTTAATGGGCTAGGTGCTTTTATCAGTTCCTTTGTGTATTTTTATAAAACAGTGAAATGGGTTCACACCAAAACTGAAATCTGCTCCGTTTCGCAGGCGGCACACAGAAATTTTTTTTCCCCCAGGACAAATTAGGGGCAATTTTATTTTCAATCAATACTTACAAAATCGCCCCATTTGTTCTGAGATAACAAATTTTGTGTTCCGCCTGCAAAACGCAGCAGATTTCTGTTTTGGTGTGAACGCACCTTTATATGGATTTGTGGATACAACTCAAGCAAGTGTACGCAACTTCATAAATATTTGGACTTTTACAAAATTATGCAATTCTTTATGGGTACTGTCCCTGGCAATTCATCCCTAAAACAAACAATCACAATCAGCTACATGCCACCCCTCACCCCATTAAGGAAAGAGAGCAAGATATTAGTTTTCAAAAACAGAAAGGGAAAACCTTTTGAAAGTCATTTTGTAAGAGAGGTATTCTCTACTGTAGTAACTTGGAAACTAATACAGTCAAATTTTGAAAGGTTGAAAAGTGATGTAATTTCAGTTCAATACTTAACACTACATGTACTTAATTAATTTATCATGATTACTTTTATTTAAAAGTTATCAGGGTATGAGGAATGCAGACAAGAGAAAAGAAGAAAAGGGATACAGTTTGGCTAAAATAGGTTTAAAGCCTACTTACCAAAATGATACCAACTAAACAGAAAATAAAGAGAAATTAAAGCGAATGAGATGTAAAATACAAACAAGACAGAAAAAATACAGATAAAACAAAATAAAACAAAATACCAAAATAAGATGTAAAATACAAATACGACAGAGAGAATACAGATAAAACATAATAAAACAAAATACAATAAATAATTTACATAAAACAGATCCAAAAGCATCAGGCAGCTTTAATGTGATGATCTAAGTCTAGGAAAAATTTACAAGCCAAAAAGATGGTGCACTTAGACAAAACTAGGGGGAGAAGGCTATACAAACATATGTATATAAACACACACACATAGCAAACATAAATGTGAAAGGTGGGGTAAGGGGGTAAAAGTAGCCCTGCAGATGGCAGCAAAGTAGCCCCCGAAGAATTTTTGAGGGGGAAATATTTCTTTATAAAACAGTTGCAAAATGTCATTTGAAAAAAGAATGAAATTTTACCCTTCTTCAAACATTTTTGTCCAGCCTCAATAAATCAAATCATGAATATTCATGACCAAACTGACATACTTGACCACAATGCTTCAAAATTTGTGTCCACAAGCAAAGGTAAATCTTCCTCTGCAGTATACTAATGTCACTGTAAAATGTTTCTCAGAAAATCTGTTGTCTATGTAGGTCCCTGAAATATACTAGGTTAAAATGTGTGAAAAAATAGGCAAGCTACAGCTTCCTCAGCCAAGCTGCAGCCAAGCTTTGTAACTATACACATTACATTAGCAGTATTAAATTAATCCTGCTATCTTCATGGGTGCTTTAATGTGTAAAAGCATGGCTGCAGCCTCTGCAGCTTTGCTGAGGCAGCTGCAGCCTGAGGTTTTGACACTATGCCTGTTTTCAATAGCTGAAACTGAAACTTTCTTTTGTGGGAGATATATTTCAAATAAATTCCTGAATTTTTAAGAATGATGCCTTCATGAAGATGAAAAATTCCTACAACCTTTTCAGTCTAGTTTTTGCAGGTATTTAGTAAGAACAGCAGTGATGGCCTAATCAGGAGGGGACATGAGCAGAACTGAATGGAGCAGCATGACATATCCTTTTTAAACATGTGTTCACCAGTAAAGCTTTGAATAACTGCAGACAAAAAGACTATAACCATCACTGTAAAATACTCTGAAGTAAAGGGTGAGAAGAATTGATGTACTTTAATGCAATAGGTGTATATGCATGAAGGCCACATACTAAAGGCTGCATCTTACAACTTTTTGCTCGATGATAGACAAACTTACTTTCAGAGGACTTTTGCAAAGTTCTAGCACTGACAGAATTTGTACTCCCATCTTTTCTTAAAGTTGTATAAGTATCATCAGGTTTGAAAGAGATTGGAAAAAAAGACCTTTTTTGTAGAAATCTTGATAAAGAAAAATTAACATTTAAATTTTAAAAATCAGGACAACTACAAACAGCTGCATTGATACAAGTAATTACCACATGTAACCTACATCTTTTAACTTCACATATTAAAAATAATTACAAAGAATTTCTTGGTTTGAGACAGAATGCAAAACTGCACTGAAGTACAAATGACTTCACCATAATTTGCTTATGTATTCACAAATGGCTTAAATGTATTGAAAAATAATTTTATCTGCTTGCCATGACATACATGGTCATCATGACTTTAAATAAAAAAAAAAGCTATATTCTGAAGTGTTGCAATGATAAGCTGTACATTTCACACTATTAGGTAAGAAGATGATTCCTGATACAAGGTGCTTAAGTAGGTCCAGATGTCAGAATCTTTATCATTGTAAAACATGCATGCTCAAGCCACTGGGAATTAAACAAACAAGCTGTCACCATGACAATCATGGCTAAAACCTCATAATTGGTAGTATTACTCCTGTTCAAGTCTCTTACAGTGAGAACAAAGATAGATGGCAATTATTGTTTCATTTTAGAGTGTTTGATATGACTCCAACCAGGATTTTAATCAAAGCATCCTGACTGAAAGCTCTAACCACTAAGCCAGGGGTGGGGAACCTCTGACTTGCGGGCCAGATGCGGCCTGCAAGACCATTTTATCTGGCCCTTGAGTTTATTCATAAATATAAATTCAGAATCACTTGAAAGGTAATTGGCAATAATTTTTTAGCCCACAGTGCCCACCGCTTACCCTGGTTATACAGTATTTCACATACAGCTGCTGCAAAACACTACCAGTATACATCACTAAACCTCTGGAGTGTTCGATTTTCAAGGAATTAGCAATGGTTGTCCGAAGGACTACCGCATTGTAAAATTTGGTTGTCCTGCTCAAAATAAGGTAGTCCCAAGTGTAACCATTTTTGCAAGATCGCAACCATGGAATTGATAATGCCCCATTATCACCAGCCTTCCAAAGTGGCTTTCACTTTTAGACAACCCCCTCCCCCCAAAAAAAACCCACAAAAACAGATATCTACTGTATAAGAGTAGTGCTGTCTCGTGGCATGCATTAGTACATTGTGGACATAATTAATGTTATGATGTTCGCATTGCGGGTTAATAAATTAAACATCTCTAGATTGAAAGCACTGGTGTTGCAACATCAGCACTACGAATTCGTAACTTGCATGAAGGAATTCAGCTTCTCTGTGTACAGTGCAAGCCTAGTGGTCTACTAGTGGAGTTTTTTTTACGGAACACATATTTTGACTTGGTAGTGCTATGCACATTTCGATATAGTGACTGTGTGGGAAGTTGTGAACGTGCATAATCACCGCACTTTGCTGCAAATCTTTTGATGCAATTTTTAAAGTTCCTTGCTTGTGCAATTCATCAAGCTGCTAAATGTAAACATCACATCACTTTCCTCAAAAGATTTGGTTGTCCCGACGGACAACCTTACACACCTGTTTTTGCAAAATCTGGTAGTCCTGCAGAATTTCTGGTTGTCTCGGGCGACAGGACTACCCTTAAAATCGAACACTGCTCTGTATGCACAATTTAACATGAAAACCATTTCATTAGACATAAATCAGGTGCAGAACGCTTTTACCTCTGGAAGTAATGAAAACTTTGCATGGTAGATAGGCTACACAACTTTGTACAAAATTACACTATCACATGTGTAGGTCTATCTATGAGAGTACGAAACTGAGTGGGCATTGTTTCTATTCCGTTAGATTCGAAGAGGGGGATGGGAGGTTTATAACCGTCCCTCTGAAGGAGGAGTGAATTACGAAGAGTGGAATTAGAAATTGAGCAATTTTGCAGTGTAAAATAAGGAAAAAAATGAAGTTGGTTTAAAATTCGCAGTTTTTTCATATATGCCCATTTATTATTACTTCATACATGAGTAAAGAGACAAATGGTCATATTGTAATGCTTCTGGTCTGTGTAGCTTTGGACATTTTATGCCCTTTAAAGATAGTAGAAAAATAATACAAATTCCAGGGCTTCGCCTCAGTTTTTGCCTAGACTTTCAAGTTTCCTAGATCCCATTAGGGCCTATCTGGGGCCCATTGGCCTGAGCCTTATAGGGAAAGCTTATTGCACCCTTCCGCAAGTGGATTATGACCTTCAAAATGGCCGGTCTGAGAAAAAAGGTTGCCCAACCCTGCACTATAAGCAAACCACTCAGGAATGTTGTAATGCTACTTTTGGAATGTATTTCATTACCCTGATGCAACAAGGCTCATTATAAAATGGTCAATGCCATTCTTTGTCTTGACTCAAGACTTAGGTCACTTATTTTACAATTTACAGCCTCCACAAATGTTGAACCAGAATGCAAAAATGCATTGAGGTTTCGATGATATATGTTCTATTCCAAATAAAGCCATGATGTCCCATCTCTTTCAGTCAATGGTCAAATGCTACCTTAACATGTTGGAAAAATACAGTTTTGTATTCCTATTTAGTCTTCGTAATTCTTGGGAAATTTGTGTTTTGACCTCTGGTGACCCCAGATGACGATCTTGGGAATTCTCAGGAAATTTTGCTCTTTGACCTCTGGTGAACTCATGTAATATTCTTGGGAATTCTTGGGAAATTTTGCTTTTTTTACCTCTGGTGACTCCAGATGACCTTTGACCTCCACCAAAAACAAAAGGGTCCATCTTTTCACCATAACACATCCATATACTAAGCATAAAATCTATCCAAGCTTTCTCCCTTGAGAAATTGTGTTAACAAGGTTTTCAGTGTTTGACCCCTGGTGCCCCTAGATGACCTTTCAACTCCACCAAAAACAATGGGGTACATCTTCTCACTATAACACATCAATTTACCAAGTATGAAATCTATTCAAGCTTCCTATCTGGAGATATCCTCTTGACAAGGTTTTCAGACATTGACCTCTGGTGACCCCAGATGACCTTTGACATCCACCAAAAATAATAGGATTCATCTTCTAACTATAACGCATCTACATACTACGTATGACATCTATCCAAGCTTCCTATCCAAGCTTCCTACCTGGAGATATCGTGTTAACAAGATTTTCAGAGTTTAACCCCCAGTGACCCCAAATGAACTTTGACCTCCACCAAAAATGATAGGATTCTTCCTCTTACTATAACGCATCTACATACAAATTATGAAACTTATTCAAGCTTCCAACCTTGAGATATCGTGTGAACAAGGTTTTCAGGGTTTCACCCCCGGTGACCCCAGATGGTCTTTGAACCCCACCAAAAATAATAGGGTTCTTTCTCTACCTATAAGGCATCTACATAAAAAGTATGAAATTTATCCAAGTTTCCTACCTAAAGATATCAGGTTAACAAGGTTTTTAGGTTCTGACCCCCTGGTGACCCCAAATGACCTTTGACCTCCACCAAAAAAGATAGGGTTCTTCCTCTTACCATAACGCATTTACATACAAAGTATAAAATTCATCCAAGCTTTGTAACTTAAGTTATTGTGTTAACAAGATTTTCAGGGTTTGACCCCCGGTGACCCCAGATGACCTTTCACCTCCACCAAAAATAATAGGGTTCTTCCTCTTACCATAACGCATCTACATACAAAGTATGAAATTCATCCAGGCTTCCTACCTCGAGATATTGTGTTAACAAGGTTTTCAAAGTTTGATCCCCGGTGACCCTAGGTGACCTTTGACCCCTGCCAAAAACAATAGGGTTCTTTCTCTCAATATGGGGCATCTATGTACCAAGTTTGAGAACTGTCAGAGCTTCCCTTCTTGAGATATCGTGTTAAAAAAATTTTCAGGGTTTGACCCCTGGTGACCCCAGATGACCTTTCACCTCCACCAAAAATGATAGGGTCCTTCCTCATACCATAATGCATCTACATACAAAGTATGAAATTCATCCAAGCTTCCTACTTCAAGATATTGTGTTAACAAGGTTTTCAGAGTTTGATCCCTGGTGACCCCAGGTGACCTTTGACCCCCACCAAAAACAATAGGGTTCTTCCTCTCAATATGGGGCATCTATGTACCAAGTTTGAGAACTGTCAGAGTTTCCCTTCTTGAGATATTGTGTTAACAAAGTTTTCAGGGTTTGACCCCCGGGGCCCCAGATGACCTTTCACCTCCACCAAAAATGATAGGGTCCTTCCTCATACCATAACGCATCTACATACAAAGTATGAAATTCATCCAAGCTTCCTACCTCAAGATATTGAGTTAACAAGGTTTTCAGAGTTTAACCCCCGGTGACCCCAGGTGACCTTTGACCCCCACCAAAAACAATAGGGTTCTTCCTCTAAATATGGGGCATCTATGTACCAAGTTTGAGAACTGTCAGAGTTTCCCTTCTTGAGATATCGTGTTAACGAAGTTTTCAGGGTTTGACCCCCGGTGACCCCAGATGACCTTTCACCTCCACCAAAAATGATAGGGTCCTTCCTCATACCATAACGCATCTACATACAAAGTATGAAATTCATCCAAGCTTCCTAACTCAAGATATTGTGTTAACAAGGTTTTCAGAGTTTGACCCCCGGTGACCCCAAGTGACCTTTGACCCCCACCAAAAACAATAGGGTTCTTTCTCTCAATATGGGGCATCTATGTACCAACTTTGAGAACTGTCAGAGTTTCCCTTCTTGAGATATCGTGTTAACAAGCAAAGTGTCACAAACACATACACATACACACACACCCATACACACACACGCCCACGCCATCATGAATGCATAGGTTTCTCTTATCATCGAAACCAAAAAGCCTGTAAGGGGTTATTGAATTACAACTTCAGAAAATTTGCAATTTTTTAGAGGCAATTTCAGACAGAAAAGCCATATATTTTGCATAAAATACATGTTTTTTGGTACTCACTGTTTGGAACAGGTGGCGATGGAGGTAATGCAGTGGTATCACCATTGGGGGCAGCAATACTGGCAAACTCAACAGTGGGGAGATCAATTGGAGTCTCTTCATGGCTTTCAGTTTTGACTCGTTTCATTTTTATCAGGAAAATCAAAAGAAGCACAAGACATATGATGACAACGATTGCTACCACCAGGATGACGATAAAGGTTATCCCTAGCCCTGGAAGGACAACAACAAAACCGACATCTTCTTCAAAATTCCCCATTTTCACCTGAAAGCAAGATTGATAAACAAAAGAAATTACAGGAATATTGTTGAGACACTGAGAAAAAGAATATGTAAGTTATTACTCTGTTTTTTAAACTTGGCATTAATCCGATATGCCAAATAAAAAAAAATATGTTTATATTATATATGTTTATATTATATAATGAGGATGGATTCGATGAACAGTTTCCTTTGATAATCATCATTTGAGAAATGCATTGGTCATGACTTTTAAAAAATATTTATCAATGTCATTTACCCCCATCTCAGCTTGATGTTCCCCATTATATTAATTGCATACCTACAATGTATTTAATCAAAACTGTGGTATCAATGCTTTCCTGAACAACAACTTACAATTAGCTCCACGCTGTTCAAGTAAGTTGCCATTCCATCAATTAAAAGTGATACGTTCCTTCCTTTTTGCTTTTATATTATCGTTTTTACTTTTTCTTCAATGTGAATTTTAATTTATATGAGCTCCAGGATTGGCATGCTCACTGAAGTTTCACTTTTTACTTTCCTTCACTCTAGTTTCCATTTATTAAACCTCTTTACTCTATCACTTTCTATTCATCTAGGTGTGTATTGAACATATCCAATACTGCCACCTATGGTTTCTGATAATCCAATTTCTATAGAGGGATTTCATGTGACGTCACGCGCATGAGACTCCCACGCACTGAAGGGCAAAACACACACGCAGTAAGCGTATTTACAGCACACGCGCATGGCATAACCACAGATACTACTGTGACACAATGCCCTTCAAAACTAATAGAGACGCGCAATCTTGCCCTTCAAAACCAAAGAGATGCGCGATCACGTGACTCGGTGAAACCCCTCTGTACTGTTTGCTAAAGCAGCTATGATTCCAACACACATTTCCTAACAATCATGGTGAAAAGCTGTCTGCTATAAGTGAAACAACCCTTGTTGAAAATGCTGCAAAGCCACATGACCATTTTTTGTTTTCAAACATTCAAACAGAGTCCATGTAAATTAATCCACAGCAAAATAATTTTAAGCAGGAAATAATATGATTACTTAACTAATCCACAATTTGACATTAAACCATGATACAATAAAAGCAGACACTACACAGACAACTGCAACATGAATACACCTTAGCATCCCCCGCCCCCATCACCCAATTCTACAGGTGGTGTCTTCTTTATGGTAAGCCTTCATTCAGCACTAACTCCACAAACAATCACTGTTCTGTCCCCACCCTTTCCCACCAGCACCCTGTTTCATAAAAGGTCACACTTAATCTTCATTTTGATTTTTTTTTTGCAATAGGTCTGTATAAATTAAAGCATAACACTTTGTTAAACAGGGCCTCTCGAAACACCTAAAATCTATTCCTGTTACCTCCACCAAGTAGCCCTGATCCTCCTTGTCCTGTGATGGTAATGCTGGCAGTGAACATCGAATCTGAGTATCAGAAACATAAACCACTTCACACAGTCTACCTCCCACAAGTATCATGGGCTCAGGTAGCTCATCTGACACTTCAAAGTTGAGACCCTTTTAAGAAAAAATAAACCAGCAATTTTCATTAAAAATGGATACTTACATAACAAAAGGTGAAACCAACATAAACAACTGAAATAAGTTTGGCAGTAAGTCTGTTTCTAGTTACAGATTTTTCAAACCATGAATGAAAGCCAGTTCTTCTAAAAATAAAGCCAACAGAGAAGTTTCTAAAACTGTGAGCAGCTACCAGCAAACATTTTCTCAATACATGACCATACTTTACTGCACAGAGAATCTAGCCAACCAGGTGAGTTCAACAGTCAGACACACAAAAAGGGCATAGCTAAAGGTGGGCACTCAGCTTACACTCTCCTTCCTTATAATTTTGGGTCTGACTTTAATTATAATTCCTTTGATACACAAATCCCTGACCCAAAAAAAAAAAACAATTTTACAAGGTTTACAAAAAGTTCTTTGACAGTTAAGGTGGCCTCTTTTGACCGAAAGTGATCTAAAGATGTCGCTAATGTTTAAACCTTGACAAATATTTGATAAAATTTTGCTGAAAGTTTTATACTAATATTACAAGTAAAGTCTTTTAAATGTTCTAGTTCAATCCTGGGTCCGGGTGACTTACAAATACCTGAATGCTAGATAAATTTGTACAGGCACGTAGCTACGGGGGGGGGCACAGGGGGAGCATGCCCCCCCCAAATTTTTCAGTCAAAGGTCTTGCACTGAAGGGAGAAAAAGTTATCACAAGACCACCATTTTTGGAATACAAATATATGAAGAAATGAAAAATCTTGCACCATTTTGCATCTAGAGTCCTTAAAATAGGCAAAAATTTTCAAAGGGGGATGGTGCTTCTCCCCCAGGCCAGCAAAACTCCAAAGTTGATGCCCTCCACCCCCCCAAATTGGTTACTCTCGCTACGGGCCTGCATTTGTATGTGGGTTTTTACTTTGCATTGCAAGATAATCTAAAAATCTTAAGCTACACTCTTTTTCATACTTTCATGCTGTGGCATCATAAGAAGTCAGTGAGATTCCTTTATAATATTAAAGGCTCTGAGAAAACACATTTAATAATCTAGTTTGTCTCTTGCATACACACACATTATGAAACAGACAAGATCCCACAAAATGCCAGGATGATAATGTACCCATGACGACAATCCAACATTTCTGGTATAAATTCAGATTTCTAAAGGTCCCATCAGAAGGATGGCTGAAAGAATGTACAATAGGGTATGCAAGTGCAAGATTAAATGGTGAGATGAACACAAAATAATTTTAAGTCTGTGATGGAGTGGACACTCACAGTTACAGTCAAACTTGATCCAGCTGTCAGTACAACTTTCTCTTCAAATTGTGTAACGACTGGGTCTGGGTACAGAGTAAAGGCTTTATCAGACGGAATGTCAATACCATTGATTTGGAATATGACATCTACAATAAAGCCATTATTGGCATCTGGTGTAATACCGGAGGTACTGAGGTCAGGAGAGACACACACAGCAATGTGTTCTGATGTAACTGTGCATTTCTGAAACAAAAGGAAAAAACAGTCAATACTGGATTTGACCTAAAGATGGAACACAAACAAATGTGAGCATGTGGTACTACTCTGGATATGATGGTACAGCTTTCTGTTTACATCAAAGGCATTCTATCCTGTTACTAAATTCATCAGTTAAAACATAACACAGTTCTTTGTATTACCATGAGCTAAATCCTGGAAAATAACTTCATGAAAAGAAGAAAAAGTGCCAGACCATGTTATTGCATTTGGTCTGAAAGACTTGGCAGATGGAATAGGACAAGGAAAGGTGCCCTCCTGGGAAGAGTTTCCTCTTTCACTGAGCTTACCCCTCCAAGGCACTAATTTCAGGTAGATGAGGGCATCATGGGTAAATAGAAGGCAATTCAAGGAGGGGTCATGCAGATTATCTGCCCTATCATAATCAAGAATAACACCAGGCAGTACATGACTAAATCCTCCACATGTTTTGACATAGGACTTATGAACAGGACGGAAAATTTCTGTGCTGGAGGGGAAGGAAATTGCCACACTTGTCTTTTTGGGTGTGAAAGAGGTCTTTGGGGTGATGGCAGAGTGTCTGCAGTACTACTAAATACATGGAGATAGTGGCATAAACATATTAGCAAATACTTCATACGGGGATAGCTTTTTTCCTGGGGGGGGGGGGAGGTACTTATATTCGGATATAGGACAAGCGGAAGTCTGCACCCAGTATGCACTGAAGGTGACTGTAGTCAAAACAATACACATGGAATCAACAGAGACCCTGCAATGTGATAACCTGGCCTTCTTTTCTACTAGATTGCATGTTTACAACACAAGCAGTCTCAGGCAACCTAATCAATACAAACTTAAATGAGGCAGGTGTCTGGATGACATTTTGGCCAAACATTTCTCCAAGATGTTCCTTAAACAATATGAAACAAATCAGACATTTTGTGAGGGAAATGATGTCTTCCAATTAATATAAGGAACCACCTTCTCAAAACCATATTTCAAAACAGCAACAAATAGCAACATATCCACAGTGAAGTACACTATCTTTTCTTAAAGAGTAGCAAGCAGTTTTCTGTACTTATTTTGAAACAACAGCTACATGTTACAAATCTCATTTGAGTCCTTATGAATCTTTCAAGATGCTTCAGGACATACTGCATAATAATGGTAAACAAAGAAGTCACTATGCATAGAATTAACAATTAATAACAAAAATATCATCACATATGACTTAAAAATTATAATAATAAAAATACATGAATTATTATAGCTGACAAGCTGTTTTAAAGTAGTACAGCAACATCTGCCCATTAAAGCTACTTTCCATACATATGGGGATGGGTGAGGGGGAGGGAAGATAGGGAGATCAGAAATGCAAGAAGAAAACCACAAAACACTGGTTCAGTCTAATCAACGAGACCATTTACAAAACAACATTTCATGTCTCTGACCTGGGAATTAAATAAAACAATACACCACAAAATGCCACCCTAGTTAATGGTTGAACCTTCTGTAAGTTCAATAAACGAGGCTACAACCAAAACAAACCAGTGGAAACTGTTTTTGTGCTTAAGGAACTTGAAGAAGACATGACTCAGGAAGTTTCTGGTTTTTAAAGGTTGGGAGGTGTCATGATATTACAATGATAATGAAAAGCTCTAGAACCTCAGCTTCCTGTTTTTATCAATGGAAGGGAAGCTTTGTCTCCGAAAAACACTTAGTTTGAACATAACACTTAAAGAAACATTCACCGGATGGACAGCTCACTTTCAAGATAACAGCTCTGATATATACCACATCTTCATAACAAAAATTATACAAGCTTGTACTTGAAAGAATTGGCTCTTCTCAAATATTGTAGACTTGAACACAGTGGCAGGAATATCTAGCAATGTGATGTATAAAATACCATCTAGACATTAATATGAAAAGTCTGTCTAACCAGGGTATCAATGTTTGTACAATGGGAACACAGTATTTTTGGTATTATAAATACCTTCAAAATTCCATTAAATCAATAACAATGTATACTCTTGCAATATTTTACTTTCTTTCTCGGGCACAAGCCACACTTCCAAGCTCCACCAACCATGATGAGTTTGGTGACTACAGGTAGACTTCAAATACCTGTCCAATAGACCCTTTCCAAACGGCAATTCTAAAGGATTACAGAACAGACTTTTGGTATGCATCATTCTTGTCAATGGCATTTTATTGTGGCCAAAAATGACACATACCAAAACTCTATTCCATAATCCTTTGTAACTGCTATTTAGAAAGGGTTTATTTGACTAATTACTAAATAAGGGTTCCCTACAAAACAGCGTTCATCAAATAGCACAAACTACCTAGCTGACCCTGTTCCAAAAAAGATGGACTTGATCTGTGAGTTTGGCCTTTCATTCAAGTATGCCTGGTAAATCAAACTTAAGACTGAGTGCAACTCTTGTGGAACAGAGGGCCTGCTATGCTGTATTAACATTTCTTTGATGGGACATACACATGTAAATTTGTTTTATCAATGAATGGTTCTGTGGGTGTACGATTACACAAAAATGTCTGTCCAGACCAGTGCTGTGGCCTAGTGGATAAAGGCTGTGGTATTTGAAGCGATGAAGCTTATTAGCTGGAGGTTCAGGTTTTATCCCCAGCCGGTCAAAGTAGGCCTAAGATGAGTTTTTCATCCAAGAGAAATCTACAGTTTCCTATCTGAACTGGCCTTTCAAAAATAACCAGACTTGACCTAAATTTTTAGTTACTTTGCCAACCAAAATAAAGTTTGTAATTCACAAGCCATACAGGCTTCTCCTACATTTTGCTCAGTGTCATAAAACAACTGCCCTTCAAGGCCTGAATTATTATTATTATTACAATGTTAAAGGTGGCTTATGGATTTTGAATGTTATTAAAGATACTTGGGTAACTTCATGTAGCACAAACTTCACATAATGGACCTTTTCATCAACTGCAACCCCCCCTCCCCACGCCCCACCACATTTGAAAAAAAAATGGAACACATGTTACCTCTTGAAAAGACATGTTTCTGGATGGAATACTCAATATTATGGACATCGTTTGAACCAACTGGAGATTACTGCCCTCAATTTGAACATCAAAACCGCCACTATCGGAAGGGAATAAAGGTCAAAAAATGTAACTTACAACCAGTCTTTTAGACAAACAAATGCCATTTACAAAAGTACTTTTGTTACAGAATTCTTTGGAAAACGGTATCAAACTAAACCAAGTGAAAAGAAAAATAAAATATCATGTGAATAACAATATTAATTATAATTGAAGTATTGCAAAATTTACAAAATTCCTCATTCCCTGAAGGAATGGTTAACACTGGAACTTTTACCATCATATGCTGCAAAGTATTAAGAAGTTACACAGACCAGTACAGGTATAAAGGAGTTTGTCAAACCCCCTGTAATTTTATATTTAAACTCTTGGGTGGTGCAATGGTCATTTAAGGAGAGGTGCCAGAATTTTTCCAACAAGGAGCAAAGCTCCCTGACAGGGGGCCAGCAAACAGAAACCCCAGCAAAGGCCACAGGTTCACATAGAGTAAGTAAGTTAAAGTTGGGGTTTTCTATCAAGTATCTGGGGGTTTTATTGAGAAAAACCGAAAAAAAATTGGCTTTTGACTGAAGAATCTGCTCTCTTTATGAGCAACACCAAGAAATTCATCATGACAACTGGCCATTGTTAGGGGTTACATACTTTTTCATACCCATTAAGGCTCCCCGACCATATTGGAGAAGTTACCCAATGTGGGGGGGGGGCAGCCTTCCAAGAGAGGGTGAGGGGTCCCTGTCCCCACCTGGCCCCACCTCTGGATTTTTTTGCCCATGGCATAACTCCAAACTTCTCTCTTGAAAGATCTGTTATTTACCTAAGGGTACTGCTATCTGGTTGAAAGTTAATGATGAGAGGGTCTTCTGTGTATGTGAACTCTTCTCTGGATGAAGTAGTGTATGTGTCAAAGGTCACACTAACTATTCCTTGTGAATTCTCTGGGCCTTCACTTGTGGTGCAAACAAGGAGATTTGCATCAACACTGTAAGAAACAAGTCAAAAATTTAACTTCAAAAAAACATTGAATCTTTAAGTCAACTTCAATCTGTACCATAAATTTACTTAATTTTCACGTAAACAATAGAACAATGGAATAGAACTATGCACTGACATCATGCGATGTCATTTTGGTGGCAAAACAATGAAGCACACCACACTCATGACGTACACTTCACACGCCCACGTAGCAGACTCATGCAAATAGACCCCCTCCCCTTTGGGAAAATTTTTGAATATTGAGGGTCCTTAGATGTAATTTGGTGCAACATGTTGGGAAAATTTTAAGAAATACTGCAAATTTTTGACATTTTTACATAGGAAACAAATAAGGGGTTTTTGTCCTTGGATTGAGAGGGCAGAAACATACTTCCACCCCATCAAATTTTTGATGGGGGAACTAAGCCCCCCAGCTCCCCCTGCTTCCTATGCCCATGCTTATGTGCATATCCCCCAGTACACAAATCAGCTATCTGCATTTGTAAGTGAAAGCTGCAATGATACATGCTTGCCTCCATTGGAGGGTGACATATACTTTCTGTTCTGTGACATCATATGTATAAGGTCATAAAAATTTCCATTTTAACATCTCAAATCCATCCACACATACTCCCCATGATGTTATTCACACTAAAAGGTTACTTTTTTCCTGCACACTTAACAAAGTAACCATGCAATACATTTCCTGCAAATTGTCAACTGCAGGAAAGCTTTAAATTACGACAACCAGATTAATAACATCAGTAAAATGTGAGTTTATCCAACCCCACCTATGCTACATTTCAATTTCAACAGCTATGATAACTGAATCTTTCCAAATATTTACACACATCTGATAAATTCTGCAAATCTTACTCAAAACGAAGCCTGTTGTTGCAGGATTTTCAGGTTCTCTTTTACTCAGGCAAAATCTGAACAACATCCTCTAACAAGGTCCCCTCAACACTACCCTGCAAACAGCTTTGCACAGGAAGTAATGTCTAAACTTCATTAGGAAATTTCATGTGGAATTCAAACTGGGGATGTCATGATATCTGCAAAACATCCACTTGCTGAAACCAAGTACCTCTGTATCCAACTACCATATCCCTTGCGTTTCTTGGACTACCACTTCCCACAACTTAAACCTCAAAGTTGTTGTCAGTTACAAGTCAGACCCCAGTCTTTTTATCATAGTTAAGAAGACAAAATTCAACATTTGGATTTTGTGAAGCAATATTGAGATTATTAATTTCTTTCAAAAAGAATTAGCCCCCTGAGGGCTGGCGGTTATAGAATATGCCCACGGTATTTTCTGTCTGTCGTAAGAGGCAACTAAAGGGAAGGACTTGCACCATATTTGAGCAATGTTTGAAACCAAACTTGAACTTGAACTGTATTTGAAACCGTATTTAAACTTTACCTTTTTATATCTGACACTATACGACACATTCGTGTTGGTGTGTTGTTAAATCTCATCTAACTAACAAATTCAAAAAGAATTACTGAAAGGGTCTTAGCGTTGAGCTTAAGAAAGCCCACTGCAGATCTGAAATTAGGATCAACTTTTCTTTCAGGTGAATGGAATAGTATGTCTGAGTCTGTTGTCTTATCCAATTAATGGGTTAAATATGCCTTGAATAGATATTCATTGTCAAAGAATTTAGAGACAGGAATTGTTCAGATTGTTGTATGGTTCACGATGAGAATTTTTCTCCTTCATCATCCTTCTTGCCACTTAAACTTATCATAAGCTCAGTGAAAAGCCTTGGCTAACATAAAAAAGTGATCAACTTTCTTCTTTTCACATAGCAACTAGACCAGCTGGTCTAGCAACAGTCAATGTGGTATGGAAATAAAATTTCTTTATTGTCAAATAAAATTCTGCAGTTTATGAACAAGGAACTTTTAGAGTGTTACTAACCTTACCAACACACATGGTCTGTCTGCTACAGTTACTGTCTGTGAATTTCCAGCATTCAAATAGTTGCCACGGATACTTAAAATGGTGCCACCTAAAGATGGTCCATTTTGAGGATGAAATGATGCAATAGATGGTTCCTGCACGTACCAAAGAAGAAAACTAAAATTTTGCTAAAGACAAACAACAAAATTAAGCAAACTTAAAACTGACTGCGACAAAATTTTACAAACTTAACACATTGTGTAAAAAGTTTAGAATTGGGACTAGCAATTGCTTTGCATCCATAGTGCTCATCAATTGCTTTGACCATGACCAATCGATCAATCAATCAATCAATCAAACAAACAAACAAACAATAAATTGAATCTGTCACTCACAGCAAACGTAAACTCATAATTTGGGGGAGATGTAGCATTTCCTTTGATATCAAAACCTCCTTCAGGATCTGACACCTTAACATAGACATCAACATTTCCTTGAAGTAAAGACGATACATCTGGGGCTGTACATACAAATCTGAAAAAGACAAAAACAAAAAATATGAAGTAGTAAGGCACATTTACCTTAGACTTTCATTAATTGCTATTTCATGGTATAAAGTCCACGTACAATCTAAACCATACTATCACTTCCTACCTCTTCATACACATGTAACCTACTTCTTTCCTCTTAACCTGTAACCTTGTATAAGTATTCTGAAAATGCATTCACATACTATTACTTCAATTTTTCCAATCAACAGTTTTCACAGTTCCAGAGTCACAGCCAGCAGAACAGAGACCCATTCTAGACTACATATAATTGCTGGGACACAAAGAAGGTTGTCATCACTTTTCCAAACAATGCTAAAAGTAACTGCATAATCCAAATTCTGCTTACACCATTTTACATTACCTCAATTGCTGCTTAAAGTCTAACCCCATCTTAAGTCCCTTACCAAGAGGTTGAGATAGGAGAAGGTGGGGAAAGAAGACACTCAAAGCTGTAATGATTCAAACTACCTTAAATACTCCTCTGCAAAACAAGAAAACTTCACCCAAAAGTTTCCAGCAGTAATCCTTTATAGCATATCTCCTCCTAACGGACAACGACACAAGCAAGGTTTCAAAAGTAGGGGTGGGGAGGGTTGGGAAAGGTGCCAATATGCCTGTCAGTTGCATATTTGCTTTACTTGTGAATTAATAATAGTACTCCAGGCCTTGGAGGGCAGTTGTTTTATAATGCCTAGAGACCACTTATGTGGGAGAAGCCTATGGCTTATGAATTACAACTTAATGTTGGGTGGCTAACCAACTTAGCAATTTATATCAAATCTGGTTTCTTTGGAAAAGGCCAGTTCAGGTGGGAAACCCGTAGATTGCTCTTGGATGAAAAACCCACCTTACTTTGGCCCAGCCATGGATCATACCCAGAACCTTGTGATAAAATTCTTCAGATGCCACCGCCTTTATCCACTCTGCCACGATATCAAATGAGGATGTGGAAGGGATTCCACTGGTGGTGGAGGGGGATTTCCACTTCCTACCTGTTAAAGCACTGAACTAGTTACCTTTGAGTGGATATCATTCTGCACACAAAGCAACAAAATTTGTGAAAGCTTCACTTTCCAAAAACTTGAAAATGTCTGTCAGTGACAAGTTCGCATGCTTGCTCTCGACTTAGCTATAATGACAAAAAACAACTCCCGATGTTTGCAACCCGTATTTCTGCAAATGACACTACTTTAATGCTCTTCACAAGTGTTTAAAGAATGTACTGTAATATTCTGCCCATACTGCTCTATTGTGAGCTTACTTGTGCAGGTTGCTTGCTGTTAGGTTGATGGAACATGGTTCACCAGCCAGTGACACTAAATGAATGCCTTCACCCACACGGTACCCCAGGTTGTCACCAACAATGGTGACCACAGTACCCCCTGTCAAAGGTGCTGTGGTGGGTTCCACCTGCAGAAGGAAGTACACATTGTAAAACAATTTATGTGATGGATTTATTAGAAAACTGATGTGGTGTAGGTTTTACATATATTAGGCCTGGATTCAATTTACAACGATTCAACAAAAAAAATTCAATTTTCAACAGAATGAGCTGTCGAAACAGTTGATAATAAAAGACCCTTGAAACAGAACAGGGTCTTATTTTCTTTTTGAAAACAATTGATCTGAATAGTTGAATTGATTTTCAACTTTATTCCTGTTTCTCACCATATAACTGGGCATCAACTTGGTTGAAAGTTGAATCTTGACTGGATCACATAGTTGGGATCTGAGATTTACAATTTTAAACAGTTACCACCTCTACCTTCAATTTGAAGATGACGTGCTTTCAATCCCTTCAAACAGTTTGCAATCAACAGTCATGGACAATTTGTACAAGATAAATTTGTAAAAATAAGCCCCTTGCCTAACCCCAAAGAAATGACTGAAAGAGAGCAGTGGCATAAATATGCAGGATTAGCCAAGGGGGTGGGGTGGGAATAGTAATGGGAGAGGGGTTTCCCTCAGATATAAATCAGGACAGCCACCAGCCCCTAGACCCTAACTTTCATGCAATGTTTAAGGGACACTGAGGGTGCCATGGCTCAATGCCCCATCCAACCCGTCCATATGCTAGTGAAAAGGGAACAATGGCACAAATATTCATACATAAAATCAAGTGAACCTTGAAAATGAGGTATTATCCATTGGCTGCAATTTGTTCTCAAAATTGCAGGGGACATGACCCCATTTTCAAATAATTTACTTTGTAAAAAAGTCAAAGTCAATGGGCAATTTCTCAAATAGGGGGACACGTATGTCCCCCCTCCCCAGGATCGCCGCCCATGGGATTATCTATGGAAAAGACAGCAGCACAATTGTGGACCAAGTTTAAAACTTTGAAGTCTTTACCTGAAAAATTGCAGGTGAGCAGATATGTTGGTCCCAGTTGACATTTCTTCCCGATGCTAAACACTCTGCCTCGGTAGTACATGATCCACCACACCATCCACAATTATTTGGGTCATGAGTTGATACACAGGCTGAGCAGTCCACATAGTGGTCACAGGAACTAACGGCAATCTTGTATAACTTTAAACAAGAGAACCATCATAGGATAATAAAAACTAGGTGATATTATTAAAGGGGATAGAACATCCCCCCTCCAAACCATGGAGTTGCCACCAACTCCCTGCCCAGACATACTGAGGAATAGCCCCAGAGTTCTAAATACAGCTGATGAGTGGACTTTAATTAACATTCATTCTTTTAAACAATATAGCTCCACTCTGGTTGGTCAACAGTGACTTAATGTAAACTGTATTCCCAGCAAGCTCACACTCACTATATGTGACAATACTGCCTTGAGCAATTAAGCTCAGTGCAGGCTTCTGTGGCTATGTCTTGGAGGTGTACTTAGATAAGAGGTTTGGTTTTAATTGAAGGGGGGGGGGGGTAGAAATAAACTTAGTTTCTGAATTGCTGAACTCTGGGGTGAGATTAGAGAGCCTTTAATTATTACAGCAGAAAAACATAAAGAATAAATTGAAAGCATAGGGTCAGTTGGTTGGTAGTGAGTTACACCTAGTTTCTGAATGACCAACTCTGTTCTTGTAATACGTTACAAGCATCTGCCCATTGTTATAAACAATCAATCCCAGGGTTCATCCACCATGTGCTACACTTCTGTGCAAATTTCCTGCTGTCTTCTTGTTATCCAAAATTAGTCAATTTATTTGTAACAAAGTAAAGGATAAACACAAAAAAGAAAAAAAAAGCACCAACTGCCCCTAACCACTATTTTTGTGGAGAAAATTCCTCAAACACCATTTTCTAAACAAACAATGGTACAGTTTGATTTTGTTTTTATTTACATTTGATTTGACAATTTTTTTTTAAATGGAACTGTTGAAGCATATTTGGCAACATGTCAAAAAAAAGCAAAGCTGAAGCAGCTGCAGCCATGCTTTGTTCCTATACAAATGATGGCCATGCAATGCAGCCCATTAAAGATTGGTCCTGAGATTCATTGAGGGTGTAATAATTTGACACTTGATAGTAAACTAAATACCAAAAGTGCTGCAAGTTGTAGGATTTACCCTTGAGTGCACCCAATTAATTGCACCAACAGCCATGTGTGATTGTAGACATACTGACCAACTGTACCAGCTATTTATAGTGCATTATATGCTAAATTGTGAACATTTGTAGTCCATATACCTTTGGAAGTCAACTGGTGGTTATCTAAGAACCAATTTGTGCAGAAGAGTGTTAAATGAGGGTAATGTTACAAACTCGTAGATATTTAATCTCCCGTTTTTTGCCAAAAACAGGAGTCTCGGGTGGTATTCCTTATGGGCTGAGAAGATCGTAAAGCACTAGCAGGATAAACTAAAAACCTACTCTTGCAGCCTAATCATTTGACATGGTGCCTAAACACAACTCACTCACTTACCTTTTGTGTAGTAAGAACATAAAGGTTCTCTCCATGAGCATCGAATGGCATATCTTGCAAAACTGGACCAGGTGTATCCAATATCAGGTGCTTGAATGGCTTACTTTGGAAGGTTCGTTGTCCACCATCAATGACAAGTGGATCAACAATGAACTGAAAATATACAGATTATTTCAAAATTATATATTGCATTAGAACATTATGCATACTTCTGGTGTAATGGTAGTCAACTTGACTATTAAAGATGGCTGGGAAATGCAGTCAGATTGTTAGGAAAACAATTTAGTCAAATTGTTACAATTTCTTAACATCACCGGCCCACCCCCCTCTCCCCCCCCCCTCTTCCCCGTACCCACTACCAGCCAGTCAAAATGGAATTTTTGAAGTTAGGTATTAATCTGCCTATCATCATGAACTGAATATAATCTGGTTCTTACTGTTTTGCAGCAAATTATGTTAAATCTAAAGATTGATTTAGTCAGGCTATATGACTGACTGCATAGTCACTCAATATCATTGTACTGTAACTCTTTGTACAACACAGCACATAACTCTTTGAATGACAGGGTGTGAGCTTCCATGGATGAAGAAACAGGGAACATGGGATGCTAAATATTAGGAAATTCATGTGTATTTGAAGGACAATGATGACAACTCAAGAGAAATCTGGCCTTTTTATGCATGAAACTATGTAAACTAGAGTACCAATAGTACAGTAGCTCAAACATAACCAAACAAGAGACAGTTGCACTAAATTTTAAGAAGATCTATCAATTGCTAGTTCCAAAGCAATAAATGTGTTGAGGTTGCAGTGATCATAATTAAAGAAAGTCCTAGGTTCTGAAAAGATAGTTGTAATATTTGGACAATTTTTGAACTGTATTGTTGAACATAAGAATAAAATCCACTAGTGCTATTTGATAAGTAGTAGAGGACAGACCTCCTTTTTGTATCAACTTTTAAGTCTTGTAGAAATTTCATGGGAGAGACAAGCCAGGGATTACTGTTGGAAGGGCAATCCTTACTTCTAAATGCTTGATCTCCTTTTAATCATGACTCCTTGCTCCATCTAAATGTAACTTCTGGTCTTCATACACAATATACATTGTGAATTGTCACAACACACCATCTGAAATCACTGCTCAAAGGTCACTGAAATTCCCAGACAGCCCATCTGACCTAATAACCAAGGACTACTGAAAACAAACTTTCAAGAAAATCTCTTGCTAGTTAAAAAAAAGTAAAAGCATGAACCCCAGGCAGCCCATTCAAGATAATTTGTCTCTCTTCTTGTTCTGTTGTCTGCCACCATGGAGCTAATACCCTTCTGAAAGGTAGTAGCTCTATGGCTGTGTTCCCACTTGATCCCTGGTGCTGATCCCCCTTAGTTCAGTCACTTGGAAAATGTTGTGACCAACCACATGAGTGTTCCCACTTGAACCCATACACGAGATTTGATCGCCTCCTCCGGTTCAAGCAACATGAAGTTGCATCATTGAATTGGTATCTACAGGTCATATTTTAATACACAAAGTTTGTGTGGCTCGGGATATGAGAGACTGGGGGCACTGTGCTAGAACTTGCAGAGCTTAGTGTGTGCAGTACAGTGCTACTCTACCTGTCGGAATATTAAACAGCATATAGGTATAGTGTTTTAAGCTACAATGCTCTTTCAATCCTCATGGATTTAGCTGAAAACCTTTTGTTGGTACTTGTAAGTCAGCTGCTAGGGCTGTGAACGTGTAGCAAAATAAATGTTTCATCACAAAAATTTGTGATCGTTTAGCGATTAATCACGATTACTTTATCACAACAGAAAGACTCGGTATGTACTGATTGACATAATAAATATTCGAAATGAATTGGTGATGCCGGATGTAATACCTGTGAACCCCAAACATGATTCCTGTAAAGGCTTGTTCGTAGGTGAGACAGTAATCACAACATGACATACTACATACTATGCTGGGGCCAATATTATGCACTCTGCAGTCTGCACCATACCCACAAGTACATACTATACACAGTACGAATGCATGTGGTCGTTGGAGCACGAACTTACTTGGACCAAACAGTCGAAGTTGCCTGCACAACAAGCGTTGCTATTGTACTCGTGCTCTGTCATGTTGTACGTGATGACCACGTTCTCTGCAGCTTTAAAGCTACGTACTATTGAACACTGTCATAGAGTACATGTCGGTTGCCTGGACTCTATTGTTAGGCTAGTCCTACTATATTCCGGATCCATTTAGGCCTTCTCAATGTATTGTGAATATGTGTGGGAAAGATTGACGTGAACAAGGAGATTCAAAGATGACATGGGTGAAAAAAGGAAAATGGTTTCCATAGAAGGAAAGATAGGCAAAAGACGGAGAAATTTACAGGGTATTCAGATGGATAGAAAACGGACGAAAAACAGGTTTTGCGATTAATCACTAGCAGCTTGTACTAAACATTTATTCTACATGCGATCGTTTTGCGATTAATGACTACACGGTCACAGCCCTATCAGATGCACACCAAAGCAATGGCCTCCCAGCGTTTGCATAATACTAGCCTACTCAGCCTAGTTTCCCAAATCAGTCTGGTGCCAATAAAAAAGCAAAATATCAGAATGTCTCACTCCTAGGTAAAGTTGAAAAAATTGCACTCCTTTATCCCACTTGGATATGCTATTTCATGAAACGAGTGACAGAATATATTGCAAAAAGCAAACAGAATTGGAGCAAATGTCAAGCTCACAAGGGTGAAAGTTAAGTATCTCTCCTAGTATATGACTAGAATAATTATATGCTACTGTATAATATAAGTGTATATGATGTAAGTGCAAATTGCCAGCAGGCTGCTGTGTACGTGTACAGGTGCTTTGTGTGCAATTATCACGAGTGTGCAGTGGAACATACACTGTGTGGTTTTCTTATTGTTGATATTTTGCAGGCTGACTGAATAAGCACCAAGCATGCTGTGCAGCAGAAGTACTGTAAGATATTGGCGTTTGCTTTGGTCTCGGGTCATTTTGATCCACCGTGTTGTGTTCCAACTTGTTTTTTTGATCCCCTGCATGTGGTCTGATCCTCCCCAAAAGGGTGATCAAGCTCTTGAGATCTGCACAAGAGCATTCCCACTTGCAAACTGATCCCGTACTCTGGGTTTGATGCAGATCTGATCTCTTGCTCATAACTCAAGTTGGAACATTCTCTATATGCTGCCACAAGGTACTTAGAATATACAGCTACCAGTAGAGCAGGAAACTTTGCAAGGATGAAGTAAATTTTGTCAAAACAACTCATGCATGATGATGAATTATGCCAATAGAATCATTCCCTCAAGCAATGTATACTTGAATAAGAACTTAAAGGGCCACTTGTCATGCAGCACTGTCATTTGTAGATGTGATGTATCCATGATTTATAACAAGAAAGCCAAAAGGCTTAGTGATTCCTTGCCATATGGATATATTGTAACAAATATGAATCACCCACATATGACAAGCATGTGATCCCTCATAGTTATCCTACTTGAGATATCATGTTAAGAAGGTCAAAAGCTTTTGAAATCTTGTGACCAAAAATGACCTACATGCTAAATATAAACAATCCACTTGCTAAGAATGAGATCCCTCATAGTTAGCCTCCTTAAAACATGATGTTCACTAGGTTTTGACCTTTTGTGACCTCAAGTGACCTTTGACCTGCACGAAAAATAATACTGATCAACTTCTCAATATGGTCAATACACAAGGTAAGAACAGTATGTGATCCCTCACAGTTACCCTTCTTGAAATATCATGTTAACAAGGTTTTTACCTTTTGACCTCTAGTGACCCCAAATGACTTTTGACTTCCACCAAAAATTATAGGGATCATCTACTCAATATGGGCAATCCACATGCTATGTATGCCATCCCTCACAGATATCCTCCTGGAGATATTGTGTTTACAATATTGTGTAAACTTTTGGCCTCTGGTGACCCCAAATGACCTTTGACCTCTACCAAAAACAAAAGACATCTACTCATAATGGGCAATCCACATGATAAGTATGAGATCCCTTACAGTTACCCTTCTTGAGATATCGTGTTTACAAGGTTTTGACCTTTTGACCTCTGGTGACCCCAAATAACCTCTGACCTCCACCAAAAACTATAAGAATCATCTACTCATTATGGGCAATCCTCATGCTACGTATGAGATCCCTCACAGTTACCCTTCTTGAGATATAGTGTTTACAAGGTTTTAACCTTTTGACCTCTGGTGACCCCAAATGACCCTTTGACCTCCACCAAAAACAATAGTGATCATCTACTCAGTATGGGCAATCCACATGGTAAGTATGAGATACCTCACATTTATCCTTCTGGCTATATCCTGTTTACAAGCAATTTCCAGCATATTTACTATTTGACCCCTTGTGACCCCAAATGACCTTTCACCTCCACTGCAAAGAATAGGGATCATCTACTCATTATGGGCAACCTACCTGCCAAGTATGAGATCTCGAAGTTACCCTTCTTGAGATATCGTGTTTACAAGGTTTTAACCTTTTGACCTCTTGTGACCCCAAATGACCTTTGACCTCCACCAAAAACATTACGGATCATCTACTCAATATGGGCGATCTACATGCTGAGTATGAGATCCCTTGGAGTTACCCTTCTTGAGATATTGTGTTTACAAGCAAAGCGTCACATACACACACGCACAGTTGTGCTTTACATACTGTTTGAGGACATCATTGTTTTCTCCATTGTGTTTGCTTCCTTAGGCCTAATTTTATCAATAGACTCTCTATCATTAAACTTTTGAGGACATGAGAAATCTGTTGTATTTCCTTAAAAAGACCTGAAATCCATTGCTTAGGTCCTCAGTCTGAATGGAAAGTAAGTGCACGCACACACACACACACACAAGTCGATTTTACATACAATCCGAGGACCTCATTGTTATTGTTATTTCCTTTGTGTTTACTTCCTTAACCCTACCCTTGACAATAGACTCTCTATTGTTCAAACTTTCGAGGACTTGACAAATCTATTGAATTTCCTTCAGAGGACCTCAAATCCATTGTTCAGGTCCTCGATCTGATAGGAAGACAAGTTCACGCATACATACACACACACACACGGCATCACCATCGCATAGATTCCTTCGGCCTTCGGCAAGGAATCAAAATGTTTTAACTTACTAGCATAGGCCCAAATGAAAAATTCTTCCACACCTTATCACCTTTACTTTGATAAGAGTCACTGCATAAGAATTACTCTCACCAAGTTTCAAGAAGATCCATTGTTATTTATGCACATGGGTGGAAAAAGCTGGGAAGCTGGGAGATTCCTTCCTAGGAAATTTAGGTATTTGGAGGGAATTTTGGGCAATTGGAGGGAATTTACTAGTTTGTACATGAAAATACAGATCTGGAATTCTGGAAAATTTGACACTCTTCCTGGGAAATAAACATTTATTCAACCCTGTTTGTGGGTGAAAAAGTCTTCAGAGTACTTTAAAAGAATTATTATCCAAAATAACTCTTAAATGACCTTCAACCTCAAATCCTGGGGCACAGCACCAGAGTCACAACTTAATGGTGACAGTGACAAGGTTTTAAGAAAATCTATTTGTAGGAGAAGAAGCATTGGATATATTTTCAAAGAATAGCCCCCCTTCCAAAAGACCACAAAATGATTTTTGGCCTTAAATTCCTGAACACCCATGCACATCACCACTTAAAGATTCCTGTGACAAAGTTCAAAAAGATCCATTGCTATACAGTATGTGGAAAAGGAGCATTTGGCACATTTAAAACAACAGAGCTCTACTAAACCCAAACAGCATTAAATTCAAAATCCTTGTAAAACCCCTGGCGGGGGGTGGGCAGGCAGGGAGGTGGATAGACAAGAGTGATGGTGGTGATCACAATAGCTCAAACAGCTATTAGCTTGTTTGAGCTAAAAATGGTAGAAAAAAATAAATTGCTTTAAGGAAATAAGCAGTTCATTTTTCAGCAATGGAAGTATCCATACATGCTCATTAAAGATAGCCTAAATGCACAACCACACCATTCAGCCAAACCAGGAAATAAAATAAACATTAACACTTTACTAAGTTTCTTTTAAATGGTATAACTGTACTGAACTACAATATTTAATGAAAATTTAATCAGAGAACTTCAATTCTTGCAAAGTAAATGCACAACTGTGCCAACAGTAGCCAGGTGTCACTGGGTGATGATCAACACGGCCAAACAGAACAACTCGCACTCATAAAAAAAAAATTGCCACCATTATTAACCTAGCTGTAGTTTTCTTCTATTTCAACTCAGTAGAGTATATTTCCACATTATATTAAGTTAATAACATTGCACAAAAAGACTTCTGCACCGAGTTTACGGGAGCATGAAATTGCCAATTTATTAGCTGGATGGAAATACACCCTCCCCCTGGACAGTTCCACTTTATTAGGCACTGAAAATCAAATAGGCACAGTCCCTGTGATGTAATATGGAAACTATTGACCAAAAACCCAACCCTCAACCCCCATCCCCCAAGACACACATACAGTGTACATCCCGCTAACTGAATATACAAACATCATGAAGAGTTCAACTTTATGGGTACATGTCTTCACCAGGTCTCTCTCTTCTATTTCCTGCTGACAATACATAGTTCGTTGCCATAATCTGTTCTTCTTACTCTTTCACTACTTCATTCTTAATTCCAGCTAATAAAGGTTTATTTGGCCACAAAATGACAAACACTTCATCAAAATGTGTAGAACTCAAGTAATACAACTACACTTGAGCTAATAATGACTTTTGCAGTCCCATGTAAATGTTTAAAACCAATGTTTTTCACACATAGTTCAATCATGGAACTGCAGTTACAGTAATATTGTACCACTGCATACAAACTGTAAAACCTTGGGATTAATTGTGTTTGGGTATGTTAAGCTGAGCACATGTCTCTGAACCCTTTGAGTTCTTGAAGTTCTCAAATGTGCTACATAAAAACGAAATTTGGCTTTGAAGGAAAAGTTACTTGGTTGCAATAAAAGACTATGGATATGGGACAGGGCAGGAAATTCTTGCAAATGAGTTTCATACTCAGTGCACTTACAACATATGCATATGATGTCACAGAGCAGAAAGTGCTCCCTTGTTTGAAAAGCATGTACCATTGCAACTTACACCAACAAATGCAGATTACTGATTTGTCAACCAATCGTATGTGCCTACACATGTGTGCGAAATCTTCGTCATTGGTACATGTGTGCTTCCTTTTTTTCCTCAAAACTGACGCTGACAATGCCAATGCACAAGGTCTATTTGTACCACATGTAGCTCAAGATTTGATTCTTGATTTTAACTTACTGTACAGTGAAAATTATTGCTCCTGAATGAAAGTTCGAACTTTCACCTAGCCACAAGTCTAATTTACAACAACCTAACTGTTCAACCTCACTGTTCAAAAGGCAAAGATTGATACAAAAATGGCATGGCGAAACTAAATCTGGGAAAGGGTATGGACAGCATCTCTTACATTTGCCATGAGGTCTTGTTGAGGGGAACCACAACAAACATCAAGTGCGCAGCAACTCTTTGCCATTGGTGCCAATGGTTATCTCAAGCTCTTCAAAGGGTACTGCCTTTTTTTTTTTTTTGATCATAGTACTTGTACTCCAGTTCTTTAAAAAAATTTCATTCATTCTGAATTTCTTACTGGTTATACAGGATCATGCTATGCAAAGGCTGTTTATGTCGAATCGTTTTTGTAAGGAGTACTCAATTTTGCAAATTTCCTTCCTGTCATACAGTCTGGTGACATTTAGTAAAGATATAGTGTGATTGTACTCTGTAGAGACCTAGTCATGACATGTTTCCATATGTTGGTCAAACCAAAATGTTATTTCATACTCTATACTGAAATTACCTGATCACCAGCTTGCAATTTTGGGATCTCAACCAATGATGACTGATAACATTTGACCAGCGAGGGGACCAGACATTCAATTGACAAGCCAGGGCTCGACACCTACTTTCAAACTCACTTGCCAAGTTGGGCAAGCAGCCAATGAAATTCACTTGCCCTGCCATTTTTTCACTTGCCCTTTTGGTTGGGCAGACAAAATATTGATTTTCCACACGGTTGTTTACAGTCACACAGGAGACAACAGTCCTTGGAATTAGTCTTCACAATTATTGAATTGCACCCTTCTTGCATCTTTGGAGATCCAGGATTTTGAGAAGGGGGGGGGGGGGGCGCACACACTGTTGGCCGAAGGCGGAAGGTGCAAAGCCATGGCGGGGGGTTTGGGGGTCCTCCCCCAAGAAAGTTTGAATTCTAGATGCGCTTAGATGAGATTTCCCAGCATCTGGGAAGCATATTTTCCATATCTTTTTGTTCATTTTTGGTCAAAAAATCACTGGTCATCGAAAAAAGGGGGGTATGCGCCGGGTGCGCCTTCACCTGGATCCCCGCCTGTTTAATACACAGTGTTTTAATTTAGGGTTCTCAGTCCAAGAGACTGGGGACACTCAACTTTTTCTTCAAGAGTGGTGTGATTTGTGAAATGAGATTTTTTAATATTTTGCCTTCTTTAGTGTGGGAAAATATCTTTTTTTTCCACTTCAAATTTTGAAATAGGAGTTACTAGGCCTACTTGCCCATTAGGGCAAGTTGGATCAAAAGAGAATTTTACTTGCCCCCAGGCAATCGGACAAGTGTTAATGTAGAGCTCTGCAAGCCTAACTGATGTCATAAAATAGCTATCAGCTGTGATTGCCCGAAGAAGTTAATCAGAAAAAGGAGCCAGGGATGGTCTCCTAGATACATGTACCTGCCGGTTCCACTTCCATGATCACCACCTCTATGTTCTGACGTATTTTCAATCCCATACAGATCATGAGATAAATGCCTTTTGATCTTAATAATAATAACCCTGACCTAAACCCTTACTATATCCCTTAAAGGGAAATACTGTATTGCATTCAAAATGCACAGAAAACAGGTATAAAAATTGTAAAACCAGTCTCACAAATAGACTTCAGCAATAGCTTTATCTCCTCAAAACATTATGCATTACAAGTGTTATACATGTAGATGTTGCATCATTTGAAATTTTGAAAGTTTGGGCCAACAAATTGTTCTTGAGCAAGAAATACCCAACTTACTTTCCATGAAAACCTTGTCTCTTGAAAAGAAAGCTATGTAGGTATTGGCTTATTTTGAACTATCTATCATTCTACATCTATAAATATTGGTTTTAAAAATATGAAAATTTTCTGTAAAACAAACACAGTATTTCCCTGTAACCCAACAGTATAAGAACATATATGAGTTTGAATATACTGTTGTTAAGAACATGGAACACTTAATCACATCTGCTACCACTAATTTCAGAGTGTGACTCATAAAACTTTGGCAAGAGTAATCCCCAATTTGCATATATAGTATATTGCTTCCCCAAATTTTTCACAGAGTGATTTCAAATTACACCCTATCATAATGGATCCATACCAGTTCATATCCTTCCATGCATAAAACCTGCCCCTTCACACCTCTGCATTTTAATTACTTGCCATGGGTCCATATACTGTAGGCCTAAGGGCAAATAATTTGGCATGATGGCATTTTGTCATAAAATAGTTGGTATGTCAAGTCCTACAGGCATTTGTGTATCAGTTGGAAGAGTATTTGGAACCCCACAACTCAGCATTTGACAATGGATATCAAAGATGTTCCCCTGCTAGACATAATCAGCAGCAAACCATCTGCCACTTCTGCTGAGTATTTACTAGTAAAGGAAGTCAGTACCCTGGGAAAGGTGAATTAAGTCATTTGTACAAACCACCTGTTGAACGGATTGGCTGTATTTATTGGCCATTAATGACCCACGCATTTGTTTCTTCCTTTACCCTTTCATACTTGAACGGGCACAAAACCAAAGAACATATATTCAAGGGTCAAGGATCAAACTGACATTTTAGCTTGTGTTATATAACACATCTGGGAAACAGCTGATTCGTCATGAACTATGTACAGTGTCTGTGACCTGGGAGAAAGAAGAGAAATAATTTATGCCAGTGCCTGGCCTTAGCATTGATTTATTTTTGAAGTGGCATACGTGAGAGGAGAATTAATAGTGGAATGCGGGTATGAGATTTCCCCCACCCCTTCAGCTTCTCCTCTCCCTTCCCTTACAAAATTCAATATGTGCAAGGTTCACCACCAGAATGGACAGTCAGTAATTGGTACCACTTGTCTACCTTTTGTGCAATTCTTATAAAAAACTGGAATCACAACGGAAAATAAATGTTTTTATTAACCCCTCCATGATAATGGGACCCAGGACAGTTACCCCCTCCCCATCCTCTTGACAGCCCCAAAATAATTATTTTATTGTAATTGTCTTCCTGATTCAGTATATAGACAGATTTACCCCTGGTGACATTATGGACTTTTTTTTCTTACCACGCCACTTAAAGTCACAATCTTACAATTAACCAGTTCTAAATTATTGCTGAGAGATATTTTCCCGGATATACTCCACATTTATGATTGAAAAATATGATACCTTCTCCAGAAATGCTCAAATAGGCCTATAAAGAACAAACTATTACAATTTCATGCAGATATAGGAGGGGGGAAGGATGGATATGGTCAGGTTGAGGGGAATATTTCCTAGGAAGGGAATATTTCCTAGGAAATATTCCTACTTTGGAGAGAACTTCCAACAGAATCTTCATGTGGCTGTGGAGAGATTTTCCCTGAAAGAAGAATGAAGGAGGACAGGGGATGGGGATTTTCTGGGGAAATAAATTCTTATTTCAACAGGATCATACACCATTACAGTGATGGCATACAACCACTATGAACACAATATGACCATTACAGAACCACTGTGCACTCCCACCACCTAAAAATATTCATTCTAGTCTGGAGTGGGAAAGGTTGCTCTGAAAGGCTTTAAAAATGACGACAAAATCTTGATGAGGCCTATATGGCTTGTAAATTACAGATTCATGTAAGATTACGGTGAAACTTGCAAATGCTAATGATAGTTTTTACTACTGGTGTGTTGTTTTGATACCGTCAGACCTCGACTTATATATATGAGGAAGTTATTACTTCCAAATGTTTTTCTACAAAAGGCACTGCACTTCAGGGATTCAATTATGGGCACCACTAATACCACAGTGTAGAATGAATGCTACACTAGAAGAGGACTGTTTTTAAGTAAACAAGGTCAGTGCTAGTATAATTACTATAAAGTAAATTAAAGTGATGTTTCCTGCATCCTCACTTTAACTGTTGTTTTGGTGTGCTAGCCAAAAAAACATCAAGAGCAAAAAGGTATCTTTGCTGGCATGTGATTACACAAATGCCATCACAAACTGCTGGCTTGTTTCAGTTGCCATTATTACAAATTTTGTAGGCAACAGTGTTCCTGCTAAGCCACTATGTCGTGATTTTGATGTAATGACTCTTTGATTTGACGCACTAATGTTTGCTGCAAAAAATAACAAAAAGAGGGTTTAATTTGTTCATACAGTTGATGCAGTGTAAATGCATGGCATTGAAATTTCTAGTGAGCCAAATTTTCTCATATTTGGTATATTGACCCAAGGGATAATTTATTAGAGGAAACACTGGTTGTCAAGCACTTTCACTTTCCAAAACATGCACTGTATGTACACTATACTATGGGGGAGGGGGAATGCCACTTGACTGTACCTTGACCAGCTTGAAGGTCTGATCCAAGATCTGACCAAAATACCCAGTGCTTAGACAGGGTTGGAGATAGGGTGAAAAATATGGGTTAAATATGGACCTGGGGTTAGGATTAGAAAGAGGATTAGGTATGGTACAATTTGGGTAAGAGTTACAAACCTTCACTTTAGTGGACTGCCAGTCTAGTGTACCCTGCACATTACGTGTGCATTCCCATTAGGGCTCTTTGTATGCAGACATAGTATGCTGACTTACTGAGTCTGGTCACATGACACCGGAGTAAAGCTGTTTTATTCGGAGATGATTATCAACAAAGCTAACTGGGTTGTACACATAATGTACAGTATATATACTTCCCTTCACACTGAGTAATTATTGCTATGTCATGTTTTGAAAGCAAGCTTGAATTGCTTTCATAATGATCCCTCCAAGCTGTTTGTAACAGCTCCACATCAGGTACAAACAGTGTTCACAAACAGTGTTGCCGGTTCAGCAAAAGTAGAACAGGAGTTTAGTGGTAATAGGAAATAAGGCCCCTGGATACTTTCACTTGACCTATATCAGTGTCTCAACTCAACACCTACAGCAGATATAAAATGATTAAACATGGTAAAATGCAGGAAGGACCCAACAATCTATTTGTACAAAATCAAATTCAAGCTATTGTGTGGGAACTCTCAGAGAACAGCACAGGCAAAAAAACAGAAGTATGTCCTTGTACCAAGGCAGCATACATATGCACTATTATCAAAGATATCACAAATGCAGAACTCAAAATGGTAGATTGCCTCCCCATGAAGCAAAACTTTAAATGGCACCCCCCCCCCCTCCCCGGGAGTTGCTAGCAAATCTCTGCCTAAACATATTTAGGAATATCCCCAGAGTTCTAAATACAGTTCATAACTGCACTTTGACAGTCATTCAAACAATACAGTTTCACTTTGGTTGGTCAACAATGACTTGCACAGTCTGTTGTGTTCCCAATTAAGCTCACACACACTGTGCTTGACAATATAGCCTCGAGCAATTAAAGCTCATACAGTGCAGGCTACAAGCTAAGGCTCTGTCTTAGACGTATACTACAACAGTAGGTTTGGCTCAAACTGGAGGAGGGGTAAGAGGTTCATTTAGTAGGGAGAATTGTTACTGTCTGGGGTGAGTTTAGAGTGGTGATGACTGTTTCATTAGAATCCTTTGGAAATTACAAATAATTTCTTTTTCATGTCAAGTATATAACTATTTGATAATGAAGAATTTTGTCACATCTAAGACACCATTCTTCATAATAGTCCGTTCCAAATAAACAAAAAATAACATTTTCATGTTTTCAGTATTAAAAAGAAATACTTGTAAACACATTTATGCACACTGACTGGTTTGAGTACATAGGCCTATTAAAATAACAGGTTGAGACTAAGGTATCTTTCAATAATTCATGTTTTATATCGCTCACTTATAAAGGGAAGTGTTCCTCTTCACAGCACTAAGAAGTGTGTCTCCAATATTTCAAATTTATAAACAAGCCATGTATATTGTATACAACATCCATGCATGTACGTATGCAAGCCATCTTATTTTCACTTTGGCATATTAACTGCAATTCATACTTATACTTAATTTGTGCATAGATCACCCAATAAAATGGCTTTCAAGTCGAAGTACTTCCACCCCAATATTTGGGTTCTAATAAGAGAGTTAATTACATTTGCATACCAGTGTATGGTAGGTATTCAGTTGTAAGTTGTACTTGAAGGTCCCACTACAGTGATGCATATATTACAGTATAACAAATAAAAAGCTTTGCTCTGTAATACATATATTGTCAAACGAAAATTAACCCACTTCAGCGAGGTGATCAGATTGCAAATGAAAGGGGATATAGCATCCTCCCAAACCAGGGAGTTGCTAGCAACTCCCAGTGTTCCCAATTAAAGGCAGTGGGCAGTAGCCCAAAAATTTGCTTTGAAAAATCAGCAAACTCTTGCAAATCTCCTCTTATTGCATTACAAGCACCTCTGAAGACGTTTTGAACATAACTATTACAAACAATAGGTAATGCAAGTAGAATTCTCCTTGAATTTCACACTTCACTAACAAAAACTTTGTCACATGATCAAAATAGGCCATTCATGAACTAGAGTGACGGGGCATACTAACTCTGATTGGGGCGACTACCAACTGCCTTTAAACTCAGTCTTCTTCTGCAGCACCTCATAAATAAAATTTTTGCTTAACTCTGCCCTTTAAAGGCCCTCTAAGCTCACCCCAGACAGTAACAATTCTCCCAACTAGTCTAACTTCCAGCCCGCCTCCAATTTAACACAACTGTCTAGTAGTAGAACACTTCCAAGACAGTGCCGCAGTAGCCCAGAGACTGTGCTGAATTTCAATTGCTTGAGGCAATATTGAAAAACAGTGTGTGACTGTGAGTCATCATTACCAACCAGAGTGGTGCTATTATTATTTGAATGAATGCCAATCAAAGTACAGTCACCAACTGGATTTAGAACTGTGCGGATATTTCTATATATATATGTGAGGGATGCCATAGCTCCTTTAATGGGTAAATTTAATGCTTCTATCTGGGTGGTTCGCATGCTCAAAATAAGAAAAGTATACTTGTCACAAACAAATCTATACCCATCCAAATTGCACAGTAACCACAGTAACCAAGCTAACAGAGGTGATACTCATGAAAAAAGTGATAAATAACAATAAAATCCCTTACAGACGTATTTCCTCCAAAATTACAGGACCTGTTATTAAAATCTCTATACCCCTAATCACCTGGTCTATTAAGCTACTTGGATAAAGATAACAATCTATTGTCTATACAGGATATGGTTAGCCCTTTTTTCTTGGCTGTGACTTGATCACACCCAGCTTGAGGTCATTTGCATACAGATGAGTCAATGACATTGCATTGCCAAAGATCCCACAGTGACCTGATGGAGGAAAGTATGAACATGTGTTTCACATACACCAATATTATCATACTGTGCATTCACCACCTGGGTGCACTTCATGCTAGAGTAATTAAAAAATCTGTGGGTCACCAATCAAAACTATAAAAAGGTTTAAAGGGCAACAATTAAATCTCACCCCAAACAGCAAAAATTCTTCCAACTGAATTTACTTCTAGTCCCTCCTCCAATTTTGAAAGAACACCTGTTTAGTGCACCTAGCTCCCAGACCATGAGCAACAAAAGCCTGTACTGAGTTCATGGAAGTATTACCCTGACAGGGTCCATGATGCCATCACATAGACACAGGCTGCATGTAGGCTGTCTGGGGATGCGATACGTACAAGTCATCAGTGACAGACCAATCAGACTGATGTTAATGTTGGACTTTTATATCAATCAAAGTGAAGTCACCCTTTTTATTTTGAACTATAGTGCTACTATTCTTAAATATGTCTGGGGACTACCACATAGCCTTTAACATTATAGGTGTGACGATTTAATACTGAGATAATCATGATTTTGTGTGTCAAGATATACCTCCACCAAACTTTGCCAAAGCAGTATACCCAACACTTTTTTTACATATCCACCAATTAGTTTCATATGTAGGAGAAATACTGTATTATTCAGGCTAGCTTGAAATAATGCCGTAATCAATAATACTATCATTTTAAAGTGCTGTTATTGCTACAACAAATTTGGAAGAAACCCATTTGGATGCATGAACTACATCTTGATGAAAAGTGGTGCCTAATTCAGCATATAGCTGGAAGTGGTAATCCTCTGTTTGTAAATTAGAAGACCAGTTTTGATCCGAAACAAGTGACTGCTTTTGGATTTGAGAAAACCCACCATGAGGGGGAACATTGTGTTTACGTATACAGAACTCCTTTGGCTCTTCACCAGAGAGTCAAGGGGACTTTATACCAGAAAGCCAAAAGGCTTAGTGATTCCTTGCCAAAAGGAGGGTGCTTTGCTACACTGAGGTTCATCCATTAAATTTATACTTCTCTACTACATCATTTCAAAAAGAAGGGATTTGTCTGTGTTTCCTCCCTTGTAATGACATGTTTACAAAGTTTCAGTTTTGACCTCTGATGACCTCAAATGGCTTGTGACCTCCATGAAAAACATAGGGTTTTTCCTCGCACCATAACACATGAACATAGTATGAAATCTATGCAAGATTCCTACCTTGAGATATCGTATAAGGTTTTCAGGGTTTGACCCCTGGTGACCCCAGATAACCTTTGACCTCCAACAAAAACAATAGGGTTCTTTCTCTAACCATAACACGTCCACATACTAAGCATGAGATCTACCAAAGCTTCCTACCTTGAGATATCGTGCACACAAGGTTTTCAGACTTTGACCCCTGGAGACCCTACATGACCTTTGACCTCCACCAAAAATGATAGGGTTCTTCCTCTCTCCATAACACATCCACAAACTAAGTATGAAAACTATCCAAGCTTCCCAACTTGAGATATCGTGTAAACAAGGTTTTCAGACTTTGACCCCCGGTGACCCCAGATGACCTTTGACCTCCACACAAAACAATAGGCTCCTTCCTCTTGCTATAACACATCCACATACTTAGTATGAAATCTATCCAAGCTTCCTAACTTGAGATACCATGTAAACAAGGTTTTCAGAGTTTGACCCCTGGTGACCCCAGATGACCTTTGACCTCCACCAAAAACAATAGGGTTCTTCCTCTCACCAAAACGCGTCCACATACTAAGTATGAAATCTATCCAAGCTTTCTAACTTGAGATATAGTGTAAACAAGGTTTTCAGATTTTGACCCCCGGTGACCCCAGATGACCTTTGACCTCCACCAAAAACAATAGGGTTCTTTCTTTTACCACAACGCATCTACATACCAAGCATGAAATCTATCCAAGCTTTCTAACTTGAGATATCGTGTAAACAAGGTTTTCAGATTTTGACCCCCAGTGACCCCAGATGACCTTTGACCTCCACCAAAAACAATAGGGTTCTTCCTCTTAATATGGGCCATCTATGTACAAAGTTTGAGAACTGTCCAACTTTCCCTTCTTGAGATATCGTGTAAACAAGCAAAGCCGTCACACACACACACACACACACACACACACACACAACATCACCGTTGCATAGATTCCTTGCCTGCCTTCGGCAAGGAATCAAAAATGTACTGTGTTTACAGAGCACAAGTATGGCACAGGCAGGATATAGTTTGTAGGGGGTAAGAGGCTTGAACATGAAACTCCAAAACTATTTCAAGGAATCAAGAAATTGATGCAAGGCAGTCTTGCAATTTTCTTGGGAGGATTTTTTCATCTGAATATTATCATAGTTGAACCTATCCCAGTGAGAAAGGGACGAAATTGAAAGATGTTTTTTTTTTGTCTTCCAATTTTGTCCTACATTTTTTGGACAATTCTGGTAGAAAAATCTGCTTTTGGACAACTTTTCAAGGTTACAAAGGAAGGAATGTTTCATTGCCTAATCCCCTGACTGTCCCACCTTAAAATGGGGATTTTCTACCTCCATTATTGCCGCAATCTGCTGAGGGACAAATTAGTCGTTTCTTTCATGATACGAAGAAACCTTTACGGTTTACAACTCATCATGTCAGTCGATCCTGCTTGTTAATTTGCAGATCGATGGGATAGTAGGGGATATTATATTAAATATTACAAATCCTGTTCTACAATGGAATAGTCCAGGCAGCAATACCGGATTGTATAATTGTCC
Organism: Holothuria leucospilota; assembly: GCA_029531755.1. Classification (NCBI taxonomy): domain Eukaryota; kingdom Metazoa; phylum Echinodermata; class Holothuroidea; order Aspidochirotida; family Holothuriidae; genus Holothuria; species Holothuria leucospilota. Next base: position 14,041,358 of record CM055962.1, on the reverse strand, counting down.
TGATGATTTTTAATGGCAGGAGGATTTGGATGAAATTGTCTAAAAGCAGTAATTTTTTATTCCATTTTTCACTGGGTAAGTACAAAAAGCTTACAATTGTAGCATCCATACCAGTACAGGGCTGCAGCACCAAATTAGGCCTACCAGTATGTCAATGTGGTACTCATTTTAAGCTACACTGTACGGGATGGCTTGTATTGTAACTTAAAAGCAACAGAAATATTGATATACACTGTCACAAGTAAGAAGCTACTAAAATCTTGACAGACATATACCATCAAGATTTAGCTAAGAATATAAACACATCCCTCAAAAATGGGTTGTGGGTTTAACCTTCCACCTTCTTTAATGACCATCATCTCTGAATATAAACATCCTATTCTTTATAGGTCTGCTTCCTGTAATGTCATCCCAGGTTATTTCTGTATAGCTATACAAGTAAGGAACTCCTCTGCTGCAAGTGCTATTAACTTGAAACAAACATGAAGGACAACTACATAGTAGGAAGAGATAAGACACTAACTACAGCCAGGCCTCTGGGAAAAATGAGGTTTCAGGTTTTGGGACAACAATGTCAATGCACAGTATCCATGCATCAATCATGGATCCCTCTAACAAAAGACCCTTTTCCAAATCGCAAATACAAAGGATTATGGGATACAGTTTTGGTATGCGTTGTTTTTGCCAGTGGTATTTTACTGTGGTGAAAATTGATGCAAACCAAAACTCTATCCCACAATCCTTTGTAACTGTTATTTGGAAAAGGGTCTTTGGTGTTGGTGGTAAGAGGGTAGGGGATGAGGGACGGCCAGCAATAATTTTGAAAGATTTGTGCTTAAATGGCTTCATAGTAGTTGGCCAACATGGCTTCTTGTCCCTACAGGGACAGACTCAGGGAGGAGCTTAACAAATTCTAGCATAATTTCGTAAGCTAGGGGCCAGGACTTCCATCCAATGATTCAGTATCCAGCAGTATTTTGTTCTTACTGATATCTTCTAGACAGCCTGAGCAACATTTTTTCCACTAAAGCACCGTGATATTTGATAAACATGGGCACTTTTATGTCAAATATGATATCCTTCCAATATTCCTTTTTAGAGATAAATTGCACTTACAAGATTTTCACTTTGACCTCTCCTGACCTCTGACCTGCACAAAAATCAACAGGATTCTTTGGTATGGGTCTATATACCTGCCCAAGTGCGAGAATCATCACAGCTACACTTCTTAAGATATATAAAGTTTACAAGACAGTCACAGTGCGAAATATGGCAACCATAAATACCTCTGCTAAAAACTATATGAGATCTCTAAGTATAAAATATCAAAACAATGCTTTCATTTTTAAGTACATTTTTTTTCTTTTTAAAAAATTCAGGAATTTTGATTGAAATATATATTGCTAATGATTATTTTCTGTGATTTTTTGGATCGTTTTTAGTTATTTTCTCATTTTTGCTGGGAATATTTGTTGTGGTGTTTCAAAATGTTTGGTGCTTTTCTGCCGAAATGTACTTTCGTGCCAAGGTTTGTAAAATCCCGCTTTGGTTACAAAACATTAAATTTTGTCATTATGAATGGGGATTGTGAAATTTTGCAATTTTTAAAATATTTTTATTCATTTTGACAGCCATTTTGCTTTTCCAACATCTTGATTAACTTAGATCTTGCCAAGTTGTCATAAAATCAGGGACGGCCAGCAATAATTTTGAAAGATTTGTGCTTAAATGGCTTCATAGTAGTTGGCCAACATGGCTTCTTGTCCCTACAGGGACAGACTCAGGGAGGAGCTTAACAAATTCTAGCATAATTTCGTAAGCTAGGGGCCAGGACTTCCATCCAATGATTCAGTATCCAGCAGTATTTTTTTCTTACTGATATCTTCTAGACAGCCTGAGCAACATTTTTTCCACTAAAGCACCGTGATATTTGATAAACATGGGCACTTTTATGTCAAATATGATATCCTTCCAATATTCCTTTTTAGAGATAAATTGCACTTACAAGATTTTCACTTTGACCTCTCCTGACCTCTGACCTGCACAAAAATCAACAGGATTCTTTGGTATGGGTCTATATACCTGCCCAAGTGCGAGAATCATCACAGCTACACTTCTTAAGATATATAAAGTTTACAAGACAGTCACAGTGCGAAATATGGCAACCATAAATACCTCTGCTAAAAACTATATGAGATCTCTAAGTATAAAATATCAAAACAATGCTTTCATTTTTAAGTACATTTTTTTTCTTTTTAAAAAATTCAGGAATTTTGATTGAAATATATATTGCTAATGATTATTTTCTGTGATTTTTTGGATCGTTTTTAGTTATTTTCTCATTTTTGCTGGGAATATTTGTTGTGGTGTTTCAAAATGTTTGGTGCTTTTCTGCCGAAATGTACTTTCGTGCCAAGGTTTGTAAAATCCCGCTTTGGTTACAAAACATTAAATTTTGTCATTATGAATGGGGATTGTGAAATTTTGCAATTTTTAAAATATTTTTATTCATTTTGACAGCCATTTTGCTTTTCCAACATCTTGATTAACTTAGATCTTGCCAAGTTGTCATAAAATCAGTCTGGAATTTCCTCTACAAATAAGACCAAGTTTCCAGAGTAGATGTGTCAAACAAAATTTTAAAGATTATTTTCTTTATTATTATTTAATACAAATATTCATACTGTTTTCTTCCATTTTGTTTTTGACAGCCATTTTGAATACATAAATGAGATACAAAATATTTTCTGTAACTACTTGATTTCATGTTCAGGGGGCCGAAAAGTTTCCAAAAAGTACTGGCTCAGAGAGTAATTGTGGGGGGTGCCTGTGACGTGCCTCTGGCACATGGCCTAATATGGAATAGCAACACAAACTGAAAATCTCCAGGAATAAAAACTTGGAACTGACATTCTGGAGGATGAAACATACATTCTTAACAACAAGCACCTGCAATGGCAGCACCAAATTGTGCACCTTCACACACTGAAGAATGGCATCGATAATATTACAAGCCACAAATTCTAAATTGTAAATTGAAGGTATTACAACCAGGTTTTAGAGATTTATCTTACCTTCAGCAGATGCCCATCTGAAGTCCCCATAATTGCAATGGTATCTTCTTTCTCTACTGATACAGCTAAAGAAGTAAAGTGAAAGTCTTCACCCCCTCCAAGTAAAAAGTCTCTGCTTATGATTTTTGTTCCCATTTCTAATGGATGTAATTCTCCAGTTCCACAGAAGTCATCAGAAATTGTTCTCCCCTAAAGGTTTAAGAAAAAGAGAAAGAATAATTTCTTATTTCACCTTTATTATCTTCTACTAATAATAACCGGAGTGCAAAAATGCACTGTGGTTTCGATGAAAAGCACTTATATATGTAATCCAAAGATGTCCCGTTTCAGTCATTGGTTGAATGTGATGTTAATGTGCTGGAAAAGTTACAGTTTTTGTCCATACTTGACCTTGGGAACTCTTGGGAATTTTCTTTTTTGGTCTCTGGTGATTTCAGCTGACCTCTGACATTTTACGAAACTCTAGGAGTTTTCTGATGGATTAAATGCAACACCATGTGATGTATCAAGCTTCCTAACTCATAATATCATGTCAACAGGGTTTTCAGATTTTAACCTGTGGTGACCCGAGATGACCTTTGACCTCCACCAAACACAAAAGGCTTCTACCTCTGACCACAATGCATTCACATGCCAAGTATGAAATCTATCCAAGCTTCCTACCTTGAGATAACAAGGTTTTCAAGGTTTTCAGACTTTGACCCCCATGACTACAGATGACCTTTAACCTTCGCCAAAAACGATAAGCTTCTACCTCTGACCATAAGAAATTGACATACTACGTATGAAATCTATCCATGCTTCCTACCTCAAGATATTGTGTAAACAAGGTTTTCAGATTCTGACCCACAGTGACCCCAGATAACCTTTGACCTCCACCAAAAACAACAGGGTTCTTTTTCCAATACGGGGCATCTCCCTACCAAGTTTGAGAACTGCCACAGTTTCCCTCCTTGAGATATCATGTAAACAAGAGGTGCCACAAAAACAAACACACACACATACACACACACCTCGATTTAACATATTAACTTAGGACCTCATTGTTATCTCCTTTGTGTTTTCTTCCTTAACCCTAACCTTGACAATAGACTGTCTATTGTTCAAACTTTTGAGGACTTGACAAATCTATTGAATTTCCTTCAGAGGACCTGAAATCCATTGTTTAAGTCCTCAGTCTGATAGGAAAACAAGTTCATGCACACATGCACACATACATACACACATGCCATTACAAATGCATATTGTAGGTTTCTCTTTTCATCAAAACCAATAATATGAAAACTTAACAGAACTACTCTTTCAGCTCTCCAAGTTTGTCTCATAAGTCAGCACCTAAGTGCTGACCTAAGCATTGAAATGTTTCTTACTGTCATGTGTGTCTCTTTTGCAAAGAAACAGAATGAAGCTAAAATGACAACATCCAAGGAGTGGGTCAATATTAAAAGAAACAGTCCTCCTTAATCATGAATATTTGGAATACTTTTTACCAAACTTTGCTGTTGTGAAAACTTCATAATCTGATGTAATACTACTGCTGAAATCATTCATGGTCTACGAAACATTGTACATAAAAATGGTTGTAACTGTGAGGAGTGGGAAGGTAAAACCTCTAACCTTTAAAATACAAACTACACAATACTGACACTGATTGAGAGAGGAGATGGGGGGGGGGGGGAGAGACACATTTACACTGGTGAGAAGGCACTTGCTGTTTTAATCCTGTAATGCATCTTCTAATTTTGGGGGGCAGGTGGCCATTTTGCCTTTTTAGAAATTACTGATCTAAACATACACTACGAAATCCAATCAAAACCAACAACTAGTACCGTTGACGTATAACTGCATGGATAGTCGTTGGAAGAGAAGAAACGGAGACCTTGTGATCCTGTATGTTCGATAAAACAGGTTGTCAATCCTCTTGTGAATTTCTGTGTTATTGCTTTCAGTGGAAATACACACAGTGCTGAGTCTGAGATGGGAACATTGGAGGACTCCTCACTTGTTGTGAATACTCCATACAGAACTTCATCAAATGGACTCAACTCTAAAGAACCTGCCAGGGTGGAACCAGCTGGACTGACAAAAGCTGCTTGTAAAAGGTTGTATGCTTTATTAGGTCTTTTAGTTCTTGACCTGCAGACAACATCCATTTCTATATAGGAGTAGTAACCTGGATGAAAAGAACAGAGAAAAGATACTTTTGAAGAAATTACTTGGTTTCTGCAAAAAGTGACTATTTGCTGTACAGTAGGTAACACACACACACAACATAAATCAATGAATGAGTTGACCACTGCATTGTTTCCCTGTTTCTGCTTGAAATGTTACAGTACTCACTTCAAATGGATATACTGTTAAGTCTACAAAGAAAGAAGCATAATTAAAAAAACTGATAAAATCATTTTTGACTCTACTGGCTTTCAACAGGGTCTTAGCATGTTATCTTTGTCAAATTTAAGTTCAAGTTCAATAAATTTATACTAAGGCCTAGTATTTAAATAAGTAACTTTAATGTGCGTTACAAAGAGAAATTGAAAAAGGAACAATTACAAAATTAAGGGTTTAGATACCATCAAAGGCACAACTAATGGTCGAGGTAGGTTTTCAACAACCCATGAGGCTAGAATTCAATGGGAGGATTTAGCCATCAGGCAACATAAGATGTCTATATATTTCACCCAAGAAAATGGCCTTTTCCTGGGGAACTTTGGCTAAATGAGCCTGTTGAATTCTAGCAACATGCTTTGGAACTGTTCCAGAGAGCCAGCCAACTTAGACTGACAAGGGCAAATTGTTCCATAACTTAGGACTCTGGACAGCACTCTCACCAAACATGGATCTGTATTTGAAAAGGATCTCAGTGCATATCTGATTTTCTTGTAGAAGAACACGTGGGAGAGGTAAAGTGGTGGCATATCATTCAAGGCTTTACATAAAGCAAGAAGCAGAATCTTATATCAATTTCTTTAATGCAGAATAACAATTTAAGGAATTTTTCATTTTAAATGACTGTCTTCTGAGTGACAGATTGATTTGATTTACAGTACCACTTTTCCATCACATGACCTTAAACTATACTGTATACAACTATGCTGAGGAAATTCATGTTACACAAATTGAGTATTAACTATTAAGCAATAAATATCCCCACTCTTTTTTGAGGCTAATTTAGCACAAAAAATGCTTTTTTACCTGTAATGTTGAATGTATATATATTTTCTTTCACAAACCAAATTTGGCCAACTTTAACTTTCACTAAGGCTGTGTTTCCTCCTCCCCCCCCCTTTATTTAATCAAATTGTTTAATTTTACCCTTGCAAAAACATTAAGTGGTACAAACTTACAGATACTCTAACCAGCAACTCCTGTACACTGTACAGTTCTATTAGAAACCAAAGTACCATTGTAAGGAATGCATACTGATACCTTAACTTGATTTAATTCTTTCCTCCTTTTTACATCTAAAAAATTTGTTACTACATAACAACAATCTAGTGCTCCTAGTCAATCAGTGTTCATGCGAAGGTGCGGGATCACGTGAATCCTGCTTCTGTCTTTGGAATCCCGAACAAAAATAAATCTTATGCGGGAAAATCCCGCACACTTTTCCGCAGCTGAGATCGTAACTACAATTATAATACACACATTGAATTGCAATAGTATCTTTACCAAGTGATAACCCCCTCCTTGATTTTGAAATCCCTCCCAAAAAAATTTCTAGAGAGGGAATTCCCTCCCAGGTTCAATTCCTTAGTGTGAACATTGCAGTCAATCCTGTTGTAGTTTGATTAATCAAGGAACTCTACTCACAATTACAGTAATTAATTAGCTACAGTTATGACTGTGATCTCTGTCATTTTTATATACACTGCCAAGAAACAGCCATGTAACAAATCTTGCCAAGTTTTCACACAAGATCAGTTGATAAATACTGTAACATTTGTACAGTAGTGCTGTATTGTGAGAAAACCATCACTGTGCTTATGTGATCTTCCCTAACAAACTGCTTTGTGATACTTCTGATAGGTTAGGCTAGGCTATGTTAACACCAGATAATTTGTGTAGTGCTCACAGTAGTGTAGTCCAGTAATCAGTTTTTACTGTGGGTTTTGAGCACGATTAATTAGACTTTCAAAGAGTAATTGTGAATACTGGCAATTAATGGATTATGACTATCAGCACTATAAAGTACCCTCAAACCTTGGGTCAAAATCCTCCTTTTCAACATGATTTTGGTCGACTGTGTAATATTTTATTTTGTTACTTCCTTTAGTACTGTAGAATCAATTAATCCAGAATATGGCTGAAAATGAAACTATACTGAAGTGAAATGTACCAGTGCAGGCAATGCCAATATCTCAGTGATTGCAATAACCCTGTAACTTAATACCTTGGCTAATAGTTTTTCAAGTAATCAAGAAACTTTCTTTTCCATTTACAAACATTCATCTGCTGATTGTCACTCACTTCCCCTCAAAGGAAAAATTCAAAGGTGACAGTGTATACTGTATAGTGCATATAATGTAATGTACAAGAGTTGTTGTCTCTACTACTGTAGCCTCAAAACTTTCATAACAAAAAAGTCAAACACCAAAGTTTACTGTAATCCATACATATCTGCTACTTAGCTCCCCCACCCTCTTTTACAGTGAGTGGGGTGCTTCCACACTTGGTAGGGGCTATGAGTGCTGTTCACAGATGCCACAATAAAACCTTCCTTTCCTGCAGTCCCCCTCTTATTTATTCTCTTTTAGCTAGACCTTTTCTAAATACAGAATGAGGCTTTCATCACACAATGTGTATCAGATCTTGTTAGATTCCTTCATATCATATGATATGCACAGTACAGTATAATTAAACTGTGACCAGGCAATTCCCCATGAAATTTGCCAAGGGAGGGGGGGGGGGCAAAGCCTGTAGGCAAACTATCTAAGTGTAGCACCACCACAGGTTGGTGTGAAGCATACAAGAAAATTTGGCTGAAAATACCTCCTAGATCACTGGAAATGGCACTTCCCAGGCCTTGTAAGTTGTGTCTAAACATTTTTTATTTTTAGTTACTAGCAATATCATAACAGAATCATTAAAAAAATACCAAATTGTATGTTCAAGGGGGGCTGCTGCCCCCATCGCCCCCTTGGCTACGCACCTGTCAATTCCCCAGGAAAACTACACCCTGGACAGTTCCCACCCATGGTAATTACCACTCAGACAACTTCCCTCACCAGCAAATTTTAAACTAACTTGGGTGGAAACTGTCTGGGAAAAACTTGTACTGGTGGAAATTGTTTGGGAAAAATTGTACTGGTGGGAATGTTTTAGGATGTGAATTATACTGAGGAAAATGTTTGGGAGCTAGGGCAAAATTGTACAGGAGCTAGGGGAAAATTTTCTAGGAGCTAGAGGATAATCCAGGAACAAGGAGAAAACTGTCCAGGAACTAAGGGGAAATTGTCCCGACTGGGGTGGGGTATCCAGGGACCATTATACAAAGTATGCCTACTGTATATCATACTCAACCACTGCATACAGGCTAGGTAGGGTACTACTACAGTAAAATTGTCAATGTATGAGTTGATACCTCCTGAAACTACAAGAGTGCTTTTCAACAGACAGTCAAGAACTAACAAGTCTTTTTTGATTGTTCACTGGCTCAAGACACTGTACAATGATACTATTAACAATGACAGCATGTCTTCTTTCAGTGATCATTAAACATGTATAAACTGTTCAAGCTAAACTTGAGGGTGCTAAGCCTGGACAATTATTGCTACTTCATGGCAGAACTGGCACCCAAGCATTGGATGTCTGCAACCTTTTGCACACTCTGTACAGTAGAAATAAAATTTCATATCTGAAATACTCACTTTTATCCTGTGTACATATCCTGATAATTCTGGTTACATAATTCTGTGAATAAATGTCCTCCCTTTGGACAGTAAGAAAATAACTGAAGTTTCCCAAGTTGAATCCATAAATATAATCTACTTTGAAATTTGTCCGAAAGTCCTCTAAAATATCTATATAGGTGTAGCGTAGCAATGAGGGATTCTCAAATCCATACTCGAAAGTCCACTCTCCCTCCTCTGATTGGACAAGTTTCTTTGTACTGACTGCATGTTGATGTATGCCATCATAGGGCTGTGAATCATCAAAAGTAGCACCAATGTAATAGCCTTGCTCTTCACTCCGTGGGACATTACCCAAAAATGTCACAACAGTTCTCCCTAATCCCAGGGAGTTCAACTCTACCTTCTTAGGATTGTTCACTCGTGATACAACTCGAGATATCCCATCTAAGTTGTGTAGAACACATGTACCATTAAAAGCTGTACCACATGCTATAAGAAATTCTTTATCATAGTCAATAAGTAATACTGAGTTTTCATTGTTTATTTCAGATGGATACAGGCAAGGGGGTTCCCCACTACAGTCTAAAGAAGATGTGAAGATAAGTGAACTTTGTTCACCCAATATCTGCAGATCTGAAGTCAACTGATAAATGTGGTTAGTGGCTCCCAGAAATACATCTCCACCACCTATACTGACAGTCACTTTCTGAAAATCAAGACCCAGGGAAGGAAAACTAGATGTAGCATTCAAGGCTTGAGGCAAGTTGCAATAAACTGGAGGAAACAACTTGGAAAGAAGGGTGCATACTACAATTAGGAAAGTCCGTTTCAAGAAGTACAAAGAGATATCCATCCTTATTACCAAACCTGAAAATGAAGAAAATACACACCACATTAAGTATAAAAGGCACTGTTTGTCAAATATTGACAACTTTGTTAGCACAGGCCTATAAGAACAATGAATTGTATGGTCTAAAACTTAGGGCTGAACACTAATGTACTGTTGTTTCCTGATGGTTACCTCTGAAGCAAGGTGTATTTACTGATAATGCACACATTCAGTCTCAAATATCAGTATAATCTACAAACCCAACATACACTTTAATTACCAAAAAACCTAGACTTACTGTGTTGTACTGTTTTGGTGTTGTACTAATTTGGCACTCCAAAATGAGCTTTTTATTGTAGACTCTTCTTGAATTGATAATATGGAAATATAAATACAATTAAATTCTCTCTTAAAAAGTCTGCTTTCTTATCCAAGAGCATAAGGGTCCTACATCCTTGATACAGTAGATTCTGTAAAAGTTGCCACAGAATTCAGCAGTTGGACTAATTGTTTCATTTTTCCTACAGGGTGACTGATCATCTTTATTTTCGTTTCAAGTTCAATTAAACTTATTTATGTAGTTACAGGAAAATCTTTTGAACTTATAACAAAAATGCCTTCCATGAGACAACAAGTCACACAGCATTACGATCTTCTAAGCCCATAAGGAATTTCACCCGAGACCCCTGTTTTTAGCCAAAAACAGGGGAGATTAAATATCTACCCGAGTTTGTAACATTAGCCTCATTGAATGCTCTACTGCACAAATTGGTTCTTAGATAACCACCAGTTGACTTTCAAAGAAGGTGGACTACAAATGTTCACAACAGCATATAATGCACTATAAATAGCTTGTACAGTTGGTCAGTATGTCTACAATGACACATGGCTGGGTGCAATTAATTGTGTGCACTCAAGGGTAAATCCTACTACTGGCAGCACTTTTGTTAATTACTTTACTATCAAGTGTCAAATTATTACACCCTCAATGAATCTCAGGACCAATCTCAGGACCAAATGGGCTGCATTGGCCATCATGAGTAATCATATGGAAAACTATTACACATACAGTACCTGCAATTCATGTTCACGCTGATGCTGTATATTGTTTGCTTTAAATGTATGTGAATTCCTACAAAATCTCAGTAAAATGTATGTGAATTCCTACAGAAATGTTGATACTTTTGACACTTTTTTCTCCCATTCAAATATGCCATGGGCCAGAAACACTTCCCCTACACTACCCCCTACACTACATTTCTGCAACCCAATATTTTTTGGAAACCTTATGGTCCCCTGGACACCAAATCAAGTGGTACTGGTACCAGTAAATACTTTGGGTTTAACTCATTAAAAATGGCTGCCAAAAGCAAAATGGCAGAAAAAATTATGAACATTTTGCATTAATAATACAGAAAATACGTAATCTCAAAAAATATTTTTGGTACATCAACTCTTAAAATATGGTCATATTTAACAAGGAAAATTGCAAACTGACTTTTTGGAACACTTTTGGCGGGATCCAGGTTAACTATGATGGCAGAAAAACAAAATGGCTGCCAAAATGACTGAAATACTTTTAAAAATTATGTAAACATTGCAAAATGTCACAATTCCTATTCATAATGATAAAATTTAATGTTTTATCACCAAAGCTGGATTTTACAAACCTTGGCTAAAAAGTACATTTTGGCCAAAATGGTGGAAAAGCACCAAACAAGTAAAAACAATACAATATAAATTCCCCACAAAATAAGGAAATAATTCAAAATAATCAAAAAAATCACAGAATATAGTCTGAATTTTTTTAAAAAAAATTGTAGCCTAATAATAAAAGCTTGTTTTTTTTATATTTTATGCAGGAACCCAGGCTAACCAAGATAACAGAAACAACAAAATGGCTAGCAATATAATAATTATAAAAAAAAATAAGAAAAATAATCATTAAAAATACTTCAAACACTTTAACACAGCTGCCCTTAATATCTGGCCATATTTTATGATTTATATTCAAAACTTATTTTTCAAAATATTTGTTTGAATATAGGTCAACCAAGAGAGCGGAAAAAGCAAAATGGCCACCAATATAATTATCATAATTTATCAAAATAATGAGAAAAATATTCATGAAAAGTATGTTTGACAGAGTGTTCTTGATATCTGGCCATATGTAATGCCCAATAACTAAAAATTATTTTTCAGAACATTTTTGATGGAATTCAGGTCAACGAAGATGGTGGCAAATGGCCATCAATGTTAAAACTACAGAATATTATTAAAATAAGAAAAAAATTGCATAATCCTTAAAAAATATTTTTAACACTGTCAAACCTAAAATCTGTCTATATTTTATTTTTCTGGACATGTTTTTGAGAATTCAGGTCAACCAAGATGCCTGGTAGAAATAGCAAAATGGCTGCCAGTTAAAATGATGAGAAAAATGTGATTGTCAAGAGAAAAAAAAAACTTTGTCAACATTTATAACAAAATATGGACAGAATTTAGATTTAACTGTGCCAAAAGTAGTTTAAATGATCATCATCCTAGTTATTTTAATTTATAATGACATGTTTCACTGACAGGCATTTTGCTTTTTCCACTATCTTGTTTGACCTGAATTCAAACAACCCTTAAAAAAAATCCAAAATCCAAAGTACAATCCTTTAAAAAAAAAAATTCATGTTCTTGGTTTAACTGGATCTCACCACAAATGTTCCAAAAAAATCAGTGCTGTGCAGAGGGATATTGCAAAAGGATATACTGAAACACACAATGAAGGACAGTGGGAGTAACTCTGCAGAATACCCCACCATAGACCTTTTTCGAAATAGCAGTTACAAAGGATTGTGGGATAGAGTTTTTGTGTGCATTATTTTTGTCAGTGGCATTTTACAGTTGACAGGAATGATGCAGACCAAAACTATCCCACATTCCTTTGTAACTGCTATTTGGAAAAGGGTCTATGGTGGAAAATACCTTTTTAAGAATGGGGAGGCAAGGATGCAGTGGCCACGGCCCAAAATTGTTATTTGAGAACAAGTCAACATATGAGTCCGAGTCGCAGTGGCCATTTATGAATTTGAGTTATTTTGCAATGCAATAATCACGTGTTTTGTGCTTGAAAAATGTCCAAGTCCACTGAGCCTCCATTTTTGGGTGGAGGTGCAGTCGCAGCTGGCAGTTTAAGAATTTTTGTTATTTTGCAACACAACAATACTGTGCATATTGTGTTTATGTTTTGAAAAAGGTCCAAGTCTACAGAGCCTCCAGTTTCAGGAGGAGGCACAGTCAAAGTTGCAGTGGGCTGTTCACAAGTGCGAGTTAGTTACTTTGTCTGTTGGCTTTTATGAGATACGCTTCCGGAGGCAAGGTGAGGAGGTGAAATATTGGTGGGGTATTCTACAATGATAGAGAATTTACCGGACTGTGGTGTTACAGCTACACATGGTTAGCAAATAATGGCAGTGTTAATTCCCATGCAGTAGGCCCTATGACATATCTTATGGGCCCCTGAACGCAGGTCTCCCACATTCACAATCATACAGTACTACTTACTGGAACTAATAAGCAACCTGGTGGAATATGCCACAGTTTGCAGTTAGAGTACATTTGTCTAAATTCTGTGAATCCTGGCTCACAAGGGTGAATGTACAGATAATGTTTGCATTTAATTTTAAAGCCTTGGCCAGTATAACTGTTAACTTCAGGAAACTCAGAGTTGCTGATTACATTTACTTTTACAATCATGGATTGTTACATTTGCTTAATTATGCCTAGGCCTAATGTTAGTTCGCATTTTACCGCAGGGTGATAGGCCTAGGGCGTCTAGGCCTAAGTATAAAGTTGCTGTTGAATTAATTGTGGCCAGGACCTTGGCCTGCTGAAGGTGACTGCAATATGGCTCTGATTTTGAATGAACACATTTTGCCGTATTACTATTACTCAGTTACAGTACAACTGTTTAGTGCACTACAACTGTTTAGTGCACTACAACTGTTTGGTAGCCTAAACTGATCGACACAACTCGCGGCTATGCCTAGCGTAGGACTAGCCTAAGCAACAACCTTCGGGCACACAAGACTGAAAGGAATTTGGTGATGAATAATTAAAAGCTTAACCATAGCCTTGGCCTATATTAATTTTCATATGCTACATGGTGAAGTAAATGATAGTTGTAACTGTGATGGGCACCTGGTTTTGAACGTAACAGCAAGTTAAATTCTAGCAAAATAGGCTCTAACGTTAGCCTATACTTTTAAGTCTAACGTTAGTTATGTCTTATTGAAATTGATAAGGATAGCGATCTTCCTCCAGCACAAAAGTACAATACAACAAGTTGGAAGAAGTTAAGTTCACCTCGTCGCTTTCAACTTCGAATTCAAACTTTTTGTGGACACAGTACAGTGCCACTGTAAAACCTTGTAGTCTCTCCTGCAGCCTACGGACGATACATAACACTGTACATGAGAATGTACAGTGATTGCAAACGTTGCTTCTTCCTCACGAAGTTTCCGACACTGATATTGCACTCTAGACCCGCAGTGGTGATCCTGATTAGCAGGAATTTATTTTTCTCTGCCTCTGCATTTTGGGTGACTTCCTTCCGTCAAAGCAACTATTTCCCTTCTGTTACGTGACTAATAAAAGCAAATAAATTACTACGATTGGAAGAACAAGTAGCCTAGTTTGTGTAAAAATGTGTGCAATGGCGTAAAGTTTTAAACCAATTAAAAAGTCATACAAATAACTGCCCGTTGAAGTACGACTTGCCGAGTTGTAAAAACCTCCGTCTGATTAGAGTAATGGCCAAACGTAACACGCGAATTCTTCTCAAACTATCAAAATTTTCGCGCGCTCCGCGCACTTCAAACCTTACCTCAGTGTTTTTCTTGTTATCAATATTTTCCGAGAGCAAGCACAACAGCAGAAGCTGTTTGCAAATTACCTGGCTTTCTAGTGCCATGCTAGTTTGTTGGGCAATTAAAAGTATCTCGATACAGATTCCGAATGCAGGTTTTGTCATGGAAATCTTATTTAATGAAAATTTCGGCGCGCTTTGCGCGCATGCGTCACGATCATGGGCGTCCGGAGGGGGGGGGCAAGGGGGGAGCACTTGCCCCCGGAAAATCAAAAACTTGAAAAACGAAGAAAAAATAAAGAAAAAAACGTCAACATTTCTGAACAGTTTAATCAGTGTAAATTTCTACTCTCAAAACAGGAATCGAATAAAAAATATCAAAACTCAAGCCCCAGCGGCCCCCGAGCATATTTTTGGTATTTTTAAAGTTTATATTAACGATATTGCTAGTGTCTGCCCCAAGGGTGGCGCCAGCGGGGGGGGGCCAGGGTGGCCATGGCCCCCCGTCGGGGAAGGCTGGCCCCCCCCCCGTCGGGGAAATTTTTCGGTTTCGTCGGGGAGCTGTTATGTATACGATAAAATATGTAGTCCCCGACAACGCCCAGTCGCCCCGACGATTTACTTAATTTTGGTCTAAATTAGGGCAAATTCTTCAATAAAAACCCCAAATTTTCCAATTTTCTTCTTCAAAGCCCCATTTTTCAAATTTTCCATGGAAAATGCCGGCAATTTTTTCAAATTTTCTCCAAAAAGAGCCCAAAATTTTCGGCGCGCTTCGCGCGCCAAAATTTTCCTTCAAACATCGTTTCGGCACTTTATTTCCTTCATTGAGACTTGGGGTTGCTGGCCCCCCCGTCGGGGAGCTTGGCCCTCCTGTCGGGGTAATCCTGGCGCCACCCCTGGTTTGCCCTTTCTATATGCAGTAAATAGGCCTTGGAAGTGCCATTTTTTAGCGATCTGGGAAGCATTTGGGGCCAAAATTTTCTTGCGCTCCGCGCCAACCCATGGTGGCGCGGAGCGCTGAGAGTCTGTCTATGGGCTTCGCCCCCCCCCCCCAATTGACAAATTTCTGGCTACGCCTTTGTCAACACTGTGTGGAAGTAGCATCTAAACTCTTTTCTGGGAGTAAAATATTTCCCATGAAAAAATTTTGCCCCCCCCTTGAATTTTTTTCTGCGGACGCCCATGGTCACGATTTGCAATCAATCTCATGAACAAGGTAATTAAACAAGGCACAGTTCTACGGGGGCTAGGGGGCGTTAGCCCCCAAATTTTTCCAAGCCCCACAAAATTGCGTAAAATTTTATATCTAGACTAATATTGGCGAAGACATAGATATACTCAGAAAAAATGTCTGTTTATTAGGCCCGTAGCCAGTAAGTTCTGTAACGATGCTTTCTATAACTTCAAAAATTTTTCGCGCGCTAAGCGCGCTTTAATTCATCTCAGTTCTATCTAGTGGTAACGCCTCCCGTTTCAAACATATTGGATTTATTCAACGTTTCCACAAATATTGTTCCTCTGTGTAGGCGTGATTCTAGAGAAACACGAAAATGCATCGTTGCGAAGTTCTTTCCTCTTTTTCCTAACTTTTGGAAGATTCTTTCTTCAGCTTCGCCATCGTGGCAAACATATTTTGTAAGAAAAAGATTTTTCAGTTTCTTCGGGGAGCCTTAATGGGTAAGATAAAGAATGTAGGCTAATCCCCGACGACGACCATGCAGTACGTCGCCCCAAAAAATTCCATGCATGATTTTGCCTAGATTCTTCAATGAAAACCCAAACGTTTTCAACTCTCCCTTCATGCAAACAAAAATGTGAAATCTTTTTTGAACACAACCCCAAATTTTTGGGCGCGCTTCGCGTGCCTTATATTTCGAGTTCGGCAACCCATTGCATCTGTCGGAACTTAAGTAGCTGACCCCCAGTCAGGACGCTTCCCCCATGTCGACAAATCAAAGCACCACCCCTGGCTGAGCCTGCATGCAGGCCTTTCATTTTAGCATTGAAGTATACCCCCAAATTTCGGCGCGCTTGCGCAATCCTCACAATCCACGTTGTATCACTTATGAACATTAAAAGCAAAAACGTACCAGTGAACTTTTATAGCATAAACTAGGAGTACATTCTGAAACGCGCTTGTTAGTCCTACACCCCTTTTGCTATACCTGTCTGGGAGGTCTTATATCAACTTTCTGCACCTATACTCTCCCTCCCGCCCATTCCCTATTACTGGAAGCTGTTCGTCTGATTTTCGTTCAAAATTAGTAAAAATACAATAGATGTAAAGTGCTTGGCGTCATACTCTATATTATTATTTAGATGTCAGGTAATAAGCATTATGTCATTGCCCCCTTTATGTAGTGACAAAGGAAGGATCTCCACTGTTGTATATAAAGACAGGGCGCATAAAAAATGGTGAAATTTATCCCCCCCCCCCCCCATTCAGTTGGAAAACATCCATCCAGTCGGAATTGGGGACCTTCACACCCCCAAACATATGACCCTAGCCACGGCCCTGTATGCTGTTATGAGATTTGCAAATTAGGGAACAACACTTTTCTCTGAAATTAAAACGTTTGCCCGAAAATGTTTTGTCCGAAAAGCAAATTTACTGTCCGAATGGGAGAAGGGTGGAGTCCGGGTTAAGGTCGGGAGGTGGAAGCTCCGGCCCGACGAGACGCGGAATTTTTTTTCCAGAGGACGAATGGGGGACGTTTTTCGGAAATTTCCATGGAAATCAATGGCGTGTCCAGGATTGTATTTATGGGACGGGAGGGGGGGGGGGGCAAAATGTGCCCGACACTATCTGAGCCGAGCGCCACCATGAGTTGGCGCGGAGTACGTCTGCCGAGGAAATATTGACAAAAAATGCCTCCTAGATTTCAGGAAATGGCACTTTCGGGGTAATTTAAGTTGCATTAAAACATTCCAGATTTTGATATCTCATGTTTTAGAAATTTACAATTAAGAAAATTCTAGCCTATTTTATAAATTAATTTTTTGAGAGAACAATTTGGATTCCAAGTTACTTTTTATGAATTCTTTTTTGTAATTGTTTCAACTTAGGCGTAGGAAGCTGTTTTTTCTCGACTGGGTGGGGGTTGAACGTTGTTTCGGACCGCTGTCCTGGGTTAGGGGTTTAAGCGGAAGGGGGTCCCCCTCCCCCTTTAGAAAATTTTTGAATATTTGAAGTTCCTTAGACGCAATTTGGTGTAACATTTTTCAAATTTTAAGAGTCTATTTTTGTTCTTTCATGTTTTCGATGACCCCTCCTACCATACATGTAGGCGGACAAGATGACTAACTCCTTCCACCTCGTTTCTTCAGTTTAATCAACTTGGAGAGAATGCACAAATTAATGATTGAATAGTTACGCATTTGTCTCATAAATTAAAGAAGTCAAACACTTGTAAGCTATACAACTATCAGCCAGTTGTTAAAAGGAAATGTACAGTAACGTATCGTTGTCATTAACAATGCTCAGAACCGACATATGATAATGGACTGAAAAAAAAAACACATTAAACGAGGAAACAATTGTGTTTCCAAAATGAAGACTTCATTGCACTTGAATATGCAAGCAAGAAGATGCAACCTAGCCTCTCGGGATTGCCGATATTATACCGTAAAAGAACAGTGGCGCTGGCAGAGGTAGGTGATGGGGGCACTAAAACCTGCCTTAAGCCCACCCCAGATAAATCCAGAAAGTCGGTGTAAATTGTACATATTCGCATCGGTGGCAGGTTGCATTCGGAGTAAATCCTTCCTTTGTCACCTTGTGCAGGTGATGTCCTGGGGGAGGTCTAAGGGGAGGGGAGGGGATGCGTCTCCCTCTTTGCGATTTTTTTGTTCATTTACGAAAAGAATGCTATTTTTGACAAATATTAAATTGATTTATTGATTATGTAGTTGAAAACTCACAATTTAGTAAATTTTTATTTTTGTTTGACTGTAAACGAAAGGTGTGTTGTCTTAGTGGAGGGCTAACAACTTCTCCCCTTGAAAAATTCTTATTTAAATAAGGTGGCTTAGATGCAAATTGGTGGTATCTTTGGCAAATCTTCCAATTAATTACGTGCTTTATGATAATTTTCCATTCTTTAGTGGCATTTTGGCTTGGCATCATTGCACTCGTTCTAAAAAAAGTGCAACGACAAATACATGCTTTGAATGGAACCATATATGCTACTTATGATATTAAATTACTCTAAGATACTCTATTGATGCAAGGTCTCTGCAGAGGTCGGAGATGTACTTTTTGGAACAAGTGTTTTGGTCAAAGTAATTTATTATTGCCCCAGTAAGGGTCTCAAGATATGAAGTGTGTGCCGTGACGTGCGCGCGATGGGGGCCGAAGTTTTGCATTAGAAATCATTCCAAAGCAAAAGTGGAGTGTAAACTTTGCACTGAGACGCTTTAAATTCCTAGGAAAATGCATCCGCCAGTTAGAGAGCAGCGAGTCTTCTGCCTAGTTATTCGTATAAGCTTTCAATTTCATAAAATGTGTCTTCCCCTGACTTCCACTACTTTGCATTCTTGCAATGCTGTCCTCCATTATGACTTCTATGCACAAGAACAATCTATGAAATTGAAGAACCCCACCATTGAATAATACGAATATGTTTAAGACGGTATTGATGGTAAAACAGCCATGTGGTGAGGCTGTAAAGGCGCGGAGCGCGCGAAAATTGTGGTACTTTTACATCCACTTCAGCGCATGGATCCACTTCAGCGCATGGGGAATATCCAATCAGGGACCATTGCATTTATAACGTTACTTACTTCTTTTGCGAGAATTGTGATAGTTTTAGAACGACTTGTGGATAAAAAAAATCATTAAAATAGATTCATCAGTGATTCAGAAACAGGCCTCACCCTAACCCCTACAGAAATCTATAACTAAAACGTCTTTGCGGCTCACTTTAATATTTTCGGAAATCAGTTGGGGGTGCAGGTCTCCCATGCCCTCCCCCCACCGTACCGGCGCCACGAGGTAAAGAAAAGTAAAAGGTAACCGGGCTAGGTAAAATCAGAAAGTTGCTATTTGACACAAAGTCCCTGATGAGATCAGGGAGTTAGTATTAGCTGGAGATACATCGGAAAAACTTTGATCCACTTCAGCGCATGGGGAATATCCAATCAGGGACCATTGCATTTATAACGTTACTTACTTCTTTGTGTGGTACCTAGGCAACCTCACCCTTGCCAAATGCATCCCAAGCAGTGGCGTAGCCAGGATTTTTTGAGCAGGGGGCACTGGGGGGTCACGAACCTTTACCCTGATAGGGCACAATTTCTGAATTCTCCCCTCTCTATAGGACTAACATATATATATATATATATATATATATATATATATATATATATATATATATATATATATATATATATATATATATATATATATATAATCATTAACCTCTCCCCAGAAGAGGGGATGGGGGAGAGGTTAATGATTTCATGAAGGGATGTTTTAGATTGTACTCACACCTGTCGGAACATTCACCTAGTGAATTTAATGTAGTAATTTTGCAAACCATGGCACCTCCTATTCTTCCTCCTGAAATGACCGATATTACGAGGAAATTCCTTTTGGATAATGCTCGTAGGAAACTTGCGTCATTTGAAAGATTATGGATGTGGAACAAACTTGGTACAATTTGGCCGGATGGCCTAAATACGAGTGATGGTTTTGACAGCCAAAACAGAAAACCCAGGAGAAGGGCCTCACGGGCTGTATAATATAGGTTTCCTATCTTCCTTTTTTACGCTTTTGGCTTCAGCTTTCTCTTTATCTAGGTATTCAGATACTACCACTGCAACTCTTTTGTACACTTTTGGTAGCGAATTTAGTTTCGGTCGAGTAATTTTCTATTCTTCTGTTTACACCTTGCTTCATATGCCTATTTGTGTAGATAGTGGACGTAGCTTTTACTTGCCAATTTGTGTTGTATTCTTGAGGAAGGCACTGTGTTGCCGAAAATTTCAAATAGATTCCTGAAACCTAAAATACAATTTTTACTTGTTTTTCACTAATGGTTTTATATATATATATATATATATATATATATATATATATATATATATATATATATATATATATATATAAAACCATTAGTGAAAAACAAGTAAAAATTGTATTTTAGGTTTCAGGAATCTATATATATATATATATATATATATATATATATATATATATATATATATATATATATATATATGATGATAGGGTTATAACAAAAGTAACATCTGAAAAACTTCTTGTAAAGCCCATTGAATTTCGCTTTGTAGCGCAACTTACACTTATCACAGAGGCAATCCATTAGCCATGACAAGATCGTGGGGAATACATGTTTTGGGGGGTAGGTAAGTGCCATTTATTTTTTATGCAAGCTCATATTATAATGATGATTTTTGCGTGAATGCCGTGGAATGTTACAAGTCTCAGCGGGGTCGCCTTTGCTTCCAGTTGCGTTGATTTACGGATTTTAGTGGTAGTACCTTGTATTCCCTCCTTAGCTAAGTTTGGTTAATATGAAAAACTCTCCCAGAGACAAAATGGTTTGTGACGGTCTCTTTAATTCCCTTAGCATTATTTGCAGGTTCAGAGTGTGGTTCTCAAAAAGCATGTTCCCTTCTCCGCAATTTAAGCAAGTAAGTGCATGGGCGTCAATCTTTGGGGGACAGGGGGGACACGTCCCCCCCCCCACATTTTGGAAATACACCCATTGACTTAAGAATTTTACACAGCAAATTTTTGACAGAAGTGTTCATGTCCCCCCTCCACACACACACACACTCACACACACACACACATTCGAGTAAAGATTGACGCCCATGGGTAAGTGTCGTTCTCAAAAAGCACCCCTTTGAATATTTTGTAGGGAGAGCTAGAAGAGACATTCTAGTAAGATTTCTCATAAGGCATATAGGTTGTGATAGTTTAGCTGGTTTTATGAATTATAAGGCCAGGCCTGAATATTCTTATGTATATCTTGGGAATCTAAACTTCGTTGTGCTATTCATGAATATTCTGTATATTTGGGGAAAAATGCCGCTTACCAAGTAACAATTATTTGACGAACCACGAACCTTTCAACCGGACTCTGCTAGTGATATTGTACGTTAACGATGAATCTGGCTAACTGGTTGGAATTGGCTGTAACGCGGCCGGCTAGCGAGTTTTTTTTTCGTAGGATAGCGAGGGGAATTCTATTCATACGGACCAATCAGCTTCTTGGAAAGAGGTCACACCCCTAATTCCAAAATAGCAGCTTTCCATCACTTGTTTTGTAATTCTGACACCGGATTATGGAAGAACAGGCCAAATAACCCCCATCCATGTAACCCTAACCTTAATTCTAACCCTAACCATGATTTTGAAACAAATTTAAAACGGCTAGGCTGCTTCTGAGAGTTTTCAAAAGTTCTTCAAAAAAGATGGCGCTTTGCCAGATATGCATGGAAACTTGGTTTGAGCTCCATTCCGGGAGGTAGATTGAAACTTGCAAGGGCGACCGGCTACGGAGCTGGACTTGTCTGAAAAGGGCGATTTTTGTTAATCAAACTGTCAAAGTTGGGCCATTTTGATCTAATGAATTAACCACAAGATAAAACTGTACATTCCAAAATTTTCCACAGGGAGCACCTGGGTGGCACGGCTTTGCCGAGGGGACACGTGTCCACTCGTGCCCCCTGAAGCTACGCCACTGATCCCAAGAAGGGGACTTGACAGGCAACAAAGCATTCATGTCCAGTTGTCCACAATCAGGAGCAAATTAATGTACTTGATTACAAAACGACTGTTTATTGCCACCTAGCAATCAGGCTCCCTGGACATGCCACTGATTGCAAATCATGAAAAATGAAAAAAGGATGCTCGGGTTAGTATGAGCGTAACCGTATGATCGAGGCGGGGGTAGCAGGGGGCATATGCCCTCCCAATTAGGGGAAATCTTTCTTAAATTTGACGGCTTTTGCGGCCATTCTGAACCATTTCTTGAGAAAATCCTGCTTCCCCAGGTGCAATTTGAAATGAAACAGTTTTTTCATATGATGATCGCAAATTTAAAATAGTAACCGTCAGTCAATTTGCTGAGGATGGTGGTAGTTGGTGAGGGAAGTGAACAGCGAGAGGTGTAGCAAGGGTTGTGGAAATGGTAATTTACTCAAGCTGTCCTACAGGAAGTATACCGAGGCAATTCCACCTCCACCAAAGTTTATCTACTCACAGCATTACAACAGTACTAATGAGACATCGATTTATATAAGGCTCATGCGGAGCATGCCGTTTTCTTTTTTTTGTTTTGTTTTTTGTTTTTTGTTTTTCGAGAATTGCGGGGTTCCCTTTACATGGTAACGGTTTGGGACTTTGTTTGCAAGGACTATGGTGCATTTTATGACGTACATTAATACTTTCAGTGACCCATATATCAGAGCTTCAAGTCACAATACAAAAGTGTGGCGGATAGGAGGAAAGAAATTTCCAACTGTACTAGTCAGTTTTCTCTGGAGGTGCGCGCAAAGCGCGCCTAGAATAATTTTCCTAGCAAATTTTATGGTTTTTGATATTAATATTTTCCTTCATTAAACCTTGCAAAATTTAATCATAATAGGCTATTGAAAATTCTGTTATAATTTCTCTGGTCTCGCTTACTTTCGCCGATTTTTTTATTTTTAGTTTTTAAGCTCTGGAAAAGTGGGGAGGGGGGCATGTGACCCCGATTGTCCCCCCATATTCCCGCCTATGGGAGGAAGCATAGTTCCGCCCACCATATTTTTGACTGGGGGCTTAAGTCCCCAGCCCCCCCCCCCCCGCGCTTCCTACGAAGTTTCTGCTGGGATAGCCAACTCTGCTCCATGCATGCACCTGGCCCCGCCATCCCTTTTTACGTAGTTAACTGCGATAAGGGGAAATTCCATCCTTAATCGGTTACTCGTACAGTTCTCTTGTATTTTCTTGTATTTTTATCTTTTGTATCTACAGTAATAAGTTTTTCGTATGATAAACGGGTGCATACGATGCGATGTACATTATCCCCGTTATAGCCAGCCGTCGCCTGACATGTAGGCTAGTTAATCTCTTTTGCAGGGACGACGCAAGGGTTCGTCCGACAGAGGGCAAAGTGTGACGCCAGGTGGGTGACAGGGGAATTTCCTTCAATTCCGGAAAGCTGGCCGTCCCATTGGGGAAATGTTTCAATTTCGTCGGGAGCTTTGATGGTACAATGAAGCATCATAATCCCCAACGGTTTACATGATTTTGCTCTCTGTGAAGGCAGATCATCCTCAACAAACCCCCAAATTTTCCAATTTTCTTCATTAAAACCCCACATTTTTCCAATTTTCCTCAACAGGCAACCCAAATTTTTCAAATCTCTTCAATTACCATAGGCCTACAAAGTTTTCTGCGCGCAGTTCAGAAAAATGTTGCCTATCAGAGATCCAGCTTCCGGCGACCCGTCACCTTTGTCGGCCCCTTTGGGTTGCTGGCTCTGTCACGTAGGGAAATTCTGGCTCCACCGGTCCTAATTAGGAGGCCAGGGACCATGTTCCCCTTTCCCCACCTGGCGCCATTCCTGCTATTTTGGCTCCCAATGGGGACAGTTATGTATCACTATAATATCTGAACAAGGCTTTGCGCGCTGTACAAGGCTCGAGAAGCCGGATTTTTCCATCAGTTACGATAATCAGGCTCATCCCGGCGAGAGGCTTTTCCGGTGGGCCACTCCATCCTGTTTTCTCCACTACTTTTTGAGATGATCCTTTACATTGGCCTATGTGCACTGTCTCTGGATTGCCAGATGTCTGAAAATTGCATTTAACAATGTTTAACTCGATTTAGGAATTTGCTTAGAGTAGGACTCGCCAGTGGCAGACCACTGGCACAGCTACATGAGACAAGAAAAACGCGTTAGGTACACCTCCCCCTTACAAACTTGTACCACCAGGTGCCTCCACAAACATTTGGGAGTATGTTTTGCTTACGGCTCTGGTCAGTTCATGAAACGGGGTGACCAGTATAAACGGCACTCTAAAAACATTTTTAACCAACGTTGGGTCCATATGCCATTTCCTAAATGCCATATGCCATTTCCTAAATGGGTAAGAAACTACAAAGGTTGGTCAAAAATTATCCTTTACTTGGGAAAAATTCACTCACCATGGGAGTCCTTTTGACCAAGTTTGGGCAGTTTTTTACCCAACTTTTTAGGAGGTGGCATACGGACCCAACCTTGGGTAAAAGTTTACCCAACTGTTTTTAGAGTGGGCTCATTCTTGTCGTGTTTCTCAGAAATCACTCAAGGATTTCTCCGACAGTGGCTATAAAAGTTATAACATTTGACCATTTGACTGGATAT
The DNA here is from genome assembly GCA_029531755.1 of Holothuria leucospilota. NCBI lineage: Eukaryota > Metazoa > Echinodermata > Holothuroidea > Aspidochirotida > Holothuriidae > Holothuria > Holothuria leucospilota. Next base: position 14,016,378 of record CM055962.1, on the reverse strand, counting down.
CTGTATGACTTCATTAATTTGCATTCACATTTTTGTCGAATCACAGAAGACTCTCAAGCTGACGTCGTTTCTGAGATCTACGGTATGCAACCACCGTGTACTGACACTTTACATTTTAGCTAAGTGCTCTACGAAAAATTCAGAGGAGTGGCAGCCCTGAGTGGCGGAAGCCAAAGAGAGTCTCTGCTCTACACCGACTGCAAAAACACATGTGAACATTTTGTTACTGGAACGAATGAATTTGCATAAGAAAATATCACGAGTAAGATAACACATCTGTCTTTTCAAACTGGCTGCGGAATAGAGCAGTAACGTTAAAAAGAATTATATCATGAGCGTAACCCAGGAAGGAGAGGGTAGAATCAGGGGGTTCAGCGAAACCCCTTCCAAGCAAACCCCTTGACACTTGAGCGACATCCCATTCATTCTCCTTTGCATCCAATTGTACTGATATTTTATGCATGATCCGCACAGGATGATCTACTGGAGGGCTTCTCACCTGAAAAATTATGTACATAACCCCCACCTACTTCAAAAAAACAAACAAGCTAAGCAGCAAAAAAAAAAAACTGCCATTATAAAGGCAAGAAACACATTTTTATATCAAGCCCGTAGCCAAAGGGGGGGGGGGGAAGGGGAAGCGCTCTCTGGAAAAAATGCGCCCCTAGAAGATCAAATATTACCATTGCCTTAACGCATTTTACCCCCAGAAATATATTTCCCCCTGGAAGCTTTTTCGCCTCCCCCCCCCCTTCAGTACCTTGTCTGGCTACGGGCATGCTTTATATACAACACAACGCAAAAATTTAGGCGTAAGTCCCTATTTATCTCCAAGTAAAGATCCCCCTCTCCTGGGTTTACTCCTAATATTTGTCCATAACTTTAACTGAATAAACCATTCCAGAAGTTCTAATGACACTCCTTGAAGAATTTAACTACCAGACATACTAACTACCTGGCATTTTTCTACTTTTTACCCAATTTCATCCAAAGGCTGAAAACAGGACGATCTTATTTTGGTCTCGGTTTTGTACATAACCCAAAAATTTTTGGGTTTTAAAAAAAAGGTTGAAAAAGGCTTCCCCCTTTAGCCACCTTTTTTGGGGGAGGTTTTTTTTTTGGGGAAATTTCTTCGCCAAAAAAGGGGTTTGGCGGGTTCCCTTGGAATTTCCATAGAAACAAGGCTTGGGGGAAAATTTAATTTGGGGGGAAAATATGTAAATTTCCCCCTTTTAATCAAAGGAAGATTTCCTTTGTAATAAAACGGAAAAAAAATTTAAATTTTCCCCCACCCCCTTTTTTAAAATCCACGGAAATTGGGGCCGCCCCAAAAAAGGCCAAATCCACCCTGATTGTATGAAATTTCCCTTAAGGAACAACCTTTCTCGAAATTTAAATCCCGGAAATTTTTCCCAAAAAAATTTCTTCCAAGGGGGGAAGTGCCTTCCGGGATCTGGATCCCCCAAGGGCGGAATTTTTTTCCAAGAGACAGGATGGTTAAGGAATCAAGGGTGGGGGCAAAAATTATTGGGGAGGGGGGTGGGGCAAATTCCCCCAAATTTGGGGCCACCCCATGTTCCGGATATGCGAGGAAATATTAAAAAAGTCTTTTCGGAAATGGGATTTTGGGGAAAATGGCATTAAAACCAATAAAAAAATGTTTAGGGTTTTCAATGGAAATTTAGCATTTATAAAAATTTTTTGGGAACTTTGATACCTTTTTTTATAATTTTTTGGAAATTGGCCCCAAGAAATTTTTCAGTTTGGGTTGCTTTTTAAGTTTTTTTACCCCCCGGGGTTTTTTAATGGAATTTTTCCCCAAAATTTTTAATTTGGGGTTTTAACCAATTTGTGTAAATTTCAAATTTTAACCCCTTTTTTCTTTCTGGTTTTGATGGGCCTTTCTATTACATTAGGGACCTGACTAATCACCGTTTCTTGTTAATCCTTTGGGGAAACAAATAAATTAAATTACTGAAAAAAAAAATCCAAAACTTTTAACTTAAACCTTTTAAAGGTTATTAAAAGTTTGGTATAATGCTAGATCCGGACAAAAATTGAAAAAAAAAAAAAAAAAATTAAAAAACAAAAAAAAACAATTGGAACCAAATTTTAAAATTTTGCATTATATGAAAAAAAATTTAACTGCCCCGGGAAGCGATTTCCAAAGGTGGGCCAAGAGGAGGGGACTAAACCTTTCCTTAGCCCCCAATTTCCGAATCGGGTAAAAAGACATAAATTGATCCCGGGTTTGAAATAAATTTTTTGCTTACGGCTCCTGGTCAGTTCATGAAACGGGGTGACCAGTATAAAACGGCACTCTAATAAACACTTTTAACCCACGTTGGGTCCATATGCCATTTTCCTAAACTGTTGGGTAAGATAACTACCAAAGGTTGGCTCAAAAATTAATCCTTTTACTGAGGAAAAATTCACTCACCATGGGAGTCCCTTTTGAAGACCAAGTTTGGGCAGTTTTTTACCCAACTTTTTAGGAGGTGGCATACGGACCCAACCGTGGGTAAAAGTTTACCCAACTGTTTTTAGAGTGGGCTCATTCTTGTCGTGATTATCAGAAATCACGCAAGGATTTCTCCGACAGGGGCTATAAAAGTTATAACATTTGACCATTTCGCTGGATATCTGTATGACGTCATTAATTGCATTCACATTTTCGTCGAATCACAGAAGACTCTCAAGCTGACGTCGTTTCTGAGATCTACGGTATGCAACCATGTGTAATTGACCCTTTACTTTTAGCTAAGTGCTATACGGAAAATGCAGAGGGGCAGCCCTGAGTGGCGGAAGCCAAAGAGAGTTTCTACACCGACTGCAAAAACACATGTGAACATTTTGTTATTGGAACGAATGAATTTGCATAAAAAATACCACTAGTAAGATAACATATCTGTCTTTTCAATCTGGCTGCGGAATAGAGCAGTAACGTTAAACAGAATTATATCATGAACGTAACCCAGGAAGGAAGGGTAGGGTCAGGGGGTTCAGCGAAACCCCTTCCAAGCAAACCACCCGGTACTTGAGCGACATCCCATCCATTATCCTTTGCATCCAATTGTACTGATATTTTATGCATGATCCGCACAGGATGATTTACTGGAGGGCTTCTCACCTGAAAAATTATGTACATAACTCCCACCTACTTCAAAAAAGCAAACAAGCTAAGCAGCAAAAAACTGCCTTATAAAGGCAAGAAACCCATTTTTATATCAAGCCCGTAGTCAAGGGGGGCACGGGAAGCGCTATCTGGAAGAATTTCGCCCCTAGGCGATCAAAAATTACCATTGCCTTAACGCATTTTAGTATGTCTCACCCCCAGAAATATATTTCCCCCTGGAAGCTTTTTCGCCTCCCCCCTTCAGTACCTTGTTTTGCTACGGGCATGCTTTATATATAACACAGCGCAAAAATTTAGGCCTAAGTCCGTGTTTATCTCCAAGTAAAGATCCCCCTCTCCTGGGTTTGCTTCCTAATATCGGTAGTTGCGACCCTAAAACCGAGTTTCATCCAACGACAGTGCGTGTGAAAACAGGACTTATCTCATATTTTTTGGGGTTTCCCCCCCCCTAAAAGGTTTTTGTGTACGCTACGCTTACCTGTGAGCATTGCGCGGCCCTCAAAATCATGGGGAATCAACACTAATTGATGTCCCTCTCTGTACACCCTGCCATCCCTTAAGTGTCCCCCTCCCCTTAGGTGTCCCCCTCCCCCAGGCCATCGATCACACAACATAATGCATGTCCCCACCCCCATGAGAGAAATCCTGGCTACCCACTAATTATTATCATTTTTATCATGGTAACGACTCCCCCCCCCCCCCCCCAATTATAATCAATATGGAAGGGTAGTAACACGACAAATAATTACATGTTAATACATAATCAGTTCACCATTCTGCTCTAAGACCACAGTCAGCGAGACCACACCACTGCATTTAGTATACTGACAGAGAAAGAATACACCCGGGTGCCAACTATCCCAAGAACGCCAGTGGGGGATGCGCTTAGACTGTGTTATATAATGTCACTATGGATTTCGCCAAAGCTATGGCCCTAGCACTGTAGGTACGTAAATGTTGAAAAGAGAGAAGACCGCCCTTTACTTTTTATACTCCAGTAACGAGTCGTTATATATAATGTAGTTTGTAAGTGTCCCTTCACGCCTGTCCCCTCTCACAGGATATTTTTAAGGGCGCTCAGCCGTTTTTTCCAGAGAAAAACTAATGCTACCTGAGAAAATTGCCATATTTTTTATCCACAACTCTCTCGCCTCTGGCTCGTACGCGTATGGTACCCCTCCGTCTTTCTTCATGTTGAAAGCAGGCGTATATTACATGGTTTCTGAAAAAAAAATCATCATTGATAAGTTCTTTTGTGAAGGGACGAAGAAGTCGGATACCCATCGCAAATTTGCGACCTAAGAAACCCCAATTGCGAATCCATTTTTACTTAGCTTCGCATTTGTTGTGAACCAAAATTTTCTCACGTTCTTCCCATACTTGTGTATGTGTTTTAACTGCAGATTTTATCAACTGCTAATCAAGATGAAACAATCATTGCTAACCAGTTCTCTAACACTATTTCGTCCCTTCTTTCATTATATCTATCGGACATGACACAACCTTTCAATTCCAGTATAATTTTTCAGATTAACTTGTGATAACACAGCTATTATTGTAAGAATGCATTCACTACAAAATCGGATATTGTGCAAACATTTCATGTCTGAGTTCCCTTTATCTGTAAGAGAATATTATGTATTAGTTGAAAACATGGTACCGGTACATAAAACTTATTCAAGTGACTAACGACTTTATAATCTATGAATCTGCTTCCACCTGCTCTCAGTAATATTATTCCATTGTTTGTCAATGTACAAGACCCAAATTTGTATAGTGATTTCTTGTAAATTCCGTCAATCATTCAAAAAATGGTCTGCTTGGTAATTTTTAACCTATGTCAGTTTTCATGCGCATGACGAGGACCTCGTCAAATCGCAGTAGAGGCATACCTCCACTAGTAGCCTGTGTAGCGCCTCTGTGGCTGCTGCCCCCTTATTGTTTTTTTCGCAGTGATGAGCTGAACGAAAAAACTTCGTCCACTCCCCGGGGTACTCCACCAGTTACAACAATCAAAATAATGTTCATCACAGATCTATTAGTAATCTGTGACCTGGGGCAGGGAGGGGTAGAGAAGGGTTTCCCTCTCCTGTTTGATTGTTTTCAGTTGTGGTAATGCCTAAGAGTGCAATCATTTTTTAGGCGCATAACTCCTCAAGACAGCCCATTTTGTCTTTATCTTGACTGGAAAGACGCTATACTTATATTTTTGTTAATTGGGTATGAGAAAAATATATCAGCTAGCTATTTTGAGAAAAAAGCGTGTAGGCTTATACAGTAAAGTGATGTCATCCTTTGTGCCATACGATATTTATTGTGTCTAAATATAGGACACAATCTCGTCCGTCAGAAATTTTGGTTTGTTTGTACTAATAGAATGAGTAAAAAATTGTCATTAAAAGACAAAGAAGAACACAAGATATGATGTATGATGATAATTTCAATACCATTCTGGCTATTTAATATACAAGTCTGGGCATTTTATACTCAAAGGTGCTGATAAGCCTCACATCTACCAGCCAACTTATAATTTATTTTATCTAGGCCTCTAAACAGGCAAGATACTGATGGGGCGAGATAAGTTTCAGGGAGGGGGAATAGTTTAGGGGGCGAGATATACTAATACATACTAGGCATACTAATGTGCATTAGTAATTTTAATTTTCTAAGGGAGAAATTTTTTCTAGGGGACACCGTCCACCCTGTCTTCCCCCGGGCCTAAAGTTTTATCGTAACCGTATTGTCCTTTGTGAATTGTATTACTAATTGAAGTACACGCATACGACATGTCAGTGACACCATGGAGGTAATACTTGGTCCAGGTATTAGCAAGGTGCAAGGTCCATTCTGAGGCGCAGTATTGCATTACAAAAGAAGACGTGAAACTTCCTGGGCGGAAGCTCGTCCCGGTCGGTGTGCGCCGTATAAACTGAATTCGCGGAAGCCTGAAAGTCCAAGTTCTTTGTTCCGACTGGCAACGTTTATTGTATCATTCATAGTGAGAGGATATCGCTGATGGAGAAACCTCCAGGTCCTTAGTGAATGAGCAAAGTTGATGGTTCCATCCAAAACAAAACCGTGCCTCGAATAAACTAAGGAAATCTCCGACACAGACTGTCCTTTGTGTCGACAAGCCTTTAAAAGGGCCAGCAACAAGCCCCACCTTTATTACGCCCAACGCCTCACTCATCGTGTTCCACACTTGCTGCTGGTGAAACCTGCAACCAACATTCCAGATACTTCAAATCTACGCAGCTTTGCTGAAAATGGAAGTACAGAGAACATGTATTTTCTTCTTCTTAAACCTTGTAACTTTTTTACTTCCATCGTTCGTTGAAAGTTGTACCTGTCCACCGTCCACGCAGTCCTTTGAGATGAACTTCTGCCTTGCGGACTATTGTAAGTTTCTTTTATTTTTATTTACTTTCACTTACACTTTACTTGCCCCTATATAAAAAGCATTTAGTTTGTTGATTTTTTTTTCTGATCACGGTCACTATAAAACCGGTTAGAGTAGTACAGGCACTTCTAGGCAGTTACCAAGGGTGTCGTTCTCAACAATGTTTTGGTTGCATTCACGAATAAGTTTTAAAATTGTCTCAGAATAGAGCGACACTTCATCTACCGCAAAAATGTCAAGTGAAATTTTGCACTCCTATTCGTATCATTTTTGCGGCATGATCCACTTTTGGACCCATAGGATGGAATGATTTTCAACAATAGCTTAGTATTCCTGGGCATTATGTAATTCAAAAACAAATTTTTTCAAAGCAAATGGGATGTTCAATTATTGGTACTGCATTTTAACATTTTCTACTTCAGTCTTCCTTTTCACCTTTACATTAGTAAAAATACAGTCTTCTAACCCTCGAGAAATGTCCAAACTTGTCTCGCCAAGTCGTTGCATTACCAAAGGTTGCTTATGTACATACTATATTATGCTGCCTTTTTTGCCTTTTTGAGGGGAAGATAAAGTAACTGCTAACAGACTAAGTGAAATGGTTGATCGGATGGTTAAGTGTGCAAGGGTGAATTGAGACTAATTCATACAATAAAGGTGGGTTTGCTTGCTGACTCTTTTAAAGGCTTATCGACGTATCAGAACGATGAGACAATTTTGTTTATGACCAAGAGGTATAAGAATGCATATCCGTAGGGCTATGATACGGTACGTTAAAGGCAAATCTTTATCAAAGCTCATTTTCGTTTTTGTTTTCAAATTGCATAGACTTCATGTGCCTTCAACCCCCCCCCCCCCCTCGAATTACAGGCACTACTGTACATTCGTATTGCATAAGGCGGTGTCGTTTGAAGCAATGATGATATTATCAATTAATCATATTGCAGGACGAGATATGTTGAGATATGTAACGGTAATAGGCTACTAACTTTGTTCTCAATACTTTTTCCCGTTGATCGCCCCGCCCCCCTTCCCCAGGCAGTGGGTACTTCGTGCCACCAAAATATGTGCTACGGCTTTCTCATCCAGGCCGATCTTCAGAATTAAAGAAAACGTCCATATCTGATTAAGCATAAAGCATTAAAAAGGTTCAGTATAGCAACTCAACTATGTATTTATTTCGAATTGATCTTTGTGTCACTTTTATTTATCGCTCATCTTAAATGGATTCATTGCAATAAAGTCTTGTAGGAGAAGCGAAATGCTATGACCAAACTCAATTTGCGTAAAGTGGCGAAGTGTGACGTCACCCTGAGTTTGGCACGAACCTACTTCTTGGACAGATTAAATATCTGACAATTGTCTCAGTCAGCACTGGTTTTTCTCGGGCAAAAAAAAGTTAAGCCCCCATAAGGAAATATCCCGCATGCGTATGACTTCTACATGATTACAAGAATTTCCTGCCTAATTTCGATATTCTAATTTAATTATCATTTCTTCTGGTTTATTTGAGCAAAACAACGTCACTTGTAATGGAAGAAATAGTGAGCCAGTAAGCATAGTTCGAGTTTTGTGTCGAGTTTTTTTCTTTTTTATGTATATTTTGTTACTTACGTGATGCTGTTTCGCTCATAAAAAGAAGGAAAAGGATAACGAAATTAGAATATCAATTTATGCATGCAGTCTCAGGCGCGAATCCAGTCATTTCGAAAAGGGGGGCTGAAAGCCCCCTTGAATATTCTCCTAGATTAACATTATGCTAATTTTCGCGTATTTGTTACTGTTGATGTGGCGAAAAAGGGGGGCTGAGCCTGAGGAATCCCCCCTTGGATCCGCGCATGAGTCTTGTATTTAATGACTTATCTGGGTTCTAGTCCCATGATTTGCGAACGATGAATTTGTATGTGTGCTTGGATATCAGGACCAAGATTGGCCATGGAGGCCTAAATATTACTTTCAATAATAACTCAGAAACATTGACAAATCCTCCCTCCTGAGATAACTCGAACTCGCGGGCAAATTATTGGCAGTGGGGTGGCTTTAACCATAGTTATATGCCAAAACAATGCTTTTGTAATAACTGTATCAAATATTGATATGTTCACTTATTGCTTTCGGGGAGCTATAGTATAACTAATTTATCATCTTTTAACTTTGTTTATATTATTTTTATTGTGTCACTTTGTTTAAAAAGTAATTCATATATGAAAATATATTACTCTTAAGGTAATCCCCGTATGTTTCTGGGCAATACTTAAATTATGTAAGATTTTTTCAAAGTAATACCCGTACGAATTCCATGTGATTTTTTTTTCTTCCGAAATATGAAGGATGCTGCAAATCTGCATGGTTAGGCCTACTCTGTTTAGTATAGTAAATAACAATAACCTACACTTTCAGAATTTTCTGTAGAATTACAGTACCAGGGCCGTAGCCTGGGCGAAATCTCTAGGGGGCAGTTCATGACACTGTCTAAGCGAAGCACCAAGTGGCGTGCCTATAGATAGTTGACACCCTGGCGGAAGGTGCGGACCCATCCTTTTTCACCTGTGAACGGGTGCAAGGCCTGGCTTAGGTGAAAAACGGTGCTATTGTTGGCAAAGCTTAAACTGATTAGCCTATATTTTTACAAATTGTCATTATTTTAGTGGTATTCTTCCTAGATTTTGGCTAGGGGTAAGGCAAGAGGTGTTGTCTAAGAGAAGGGGACGACACCCCCGCTCTTTGGGAAATTTTTGTCTAAACCTATTTGAGGTGGCTTGGATGCAAAATGGTGCTACCTTTAGTATAGAGTTTCGTAAAGGGTTGAATTGAATATACGTTTAGGAATCCTCACTATTTAGCGATTTTTTTTTTCTGCTTTGGTAGGGTGTAATTGAAGTGGATGTTGCCCAACGGGAGGAATGACACCTCTACTCTTTGAGAAAATTTTCTTGTTCTGAGGTTTCGTAAATCTAAAATGGTGTTATCTTTGGTAAATCTTTGAAATGATTACATGATTTGAAATTTTACTTATTTACTTAATTTTCGGCTCTGGCATGGCCCTACAATGCTGGTGGCCCGTGCGGGCTGCTCCCTCTTAGCACGCCACTGAGGGAGCCACCATCGGTTGGCGCGTAACCGTAGCGTAGGCCTTGAAAGAAAATGTTCAGTCGAAATTCCTCCCTGATTGGGGGATGACAAAGTTTAGACCTTGTTAGTTGCATCTAAACTTTCTTTATTTTTAGATTTCATGCTTTAGAAACAAATTTAGCTTTGCTTTAAATTAAGTTACTTTATTAGTTCTACGGGCTCATTGAGTTTAGCTTATAATTATAGGTAATAATGGGCTACTTTATGTTTAGCTTGCTTGTTTGCAGGTGTATTCAAACTGTGTATCTTGTAGGAGAAAGAGGGTTCCTTCGTCAGGGAGAGAAACCCACATAAGAATGCGTCCATGGTGGGTGTCCGGGGACCTCCCCGGGAAAATATGGGGAAAAAAGAATTTCCTTGGTTCTATGGGCCTTGAAATCATAATTAGGACAGTGAAATTTTCAGCATTTCAGTAATTTTTTCTTTAAAGTAGGCCAAATTTCACCAACGGTTTGGAAATCTCAAAGGGCAGTTGCCCCTACCCCGTGCAGGCTATGGCCGTGAGTACAGAAAAGAAAGAAATACATAAAAATACAGTAAAAGTGTTTTTAATTTGTTTCAAAAATTGACAGCACTTTTTTCGTATCCCCTTTACATTTCTGTATTTTGTTGTTCTGTAATTTTACAAGCTTTTTCGGACATTTTTAACAGTATACTGTGGGGTGATATCAATATGCAATAATATGCCAGGTGCACCACTCATTGGGTTACCTTTATTTGGAAAAGGGGAATAAAAAAGTTGAGAGAGCTTTTTAAGTACGTAGAAACAGGCACTGACAAACTAAAGAATAATCCCAAACCCAAAGAAAAACCCTGACGGATCACGAACACAATGTCAAACACACTACACATACCATGACCATGCAACAAGGAACAAAAGAGTCTTTTTTACTACTGAGGTTTAGCACTGCCACTGCAGCCAACCCAAAAACAACACTCCAGCCCAACCACCACAAGCAACCCCTAAACAAAGTCCCACAAAGACCACACACCCAAATCCACCACACACCCAAAGGCAACACCATGCCCGAAGGCAACACCACGCCCGAAGGCAACACCACGCCCGAAGGCAACACCACGCCCGAGGGCAACACTAAGCCCGAAGGCAACACCACGCCCGAAGGCAACACCACGCCCGAAGGCAACAGCACTTAAAAAGCACCGGGGCATATACAGGTGCACCTTGCCCAAGGGTGCCCCGGAGGCAGTTGTGGCAAAGGTTAACCTCATTACTCTCACGTTTAAACAAACTCCACAACCGGATGCAGTTTTAAGTCCTACCCAGGACTTAACCAGTCAACTTAAAAAGTTGACTTAACCACTCTTTATTATACCATGGCTAATTAAAACAGGTACTGTAAGTATTGATCTCTTTTTAAGAGTTTTCTTACAAAGTTATGCGGGTTAGAAGTGGGCTTCGTTTTAGAAGGGAGGCTTAAACTTCAATTCACCCCGTTTTGGGATTTCAAACATTGAATATAGACCTAATATAAATTGTTACAAAAGGATGCTACTTTACTGTTTCATTAAAACGGTGTCTTTCCTTTTCGTATAACAGCTTACAAAGGTACAATTGTCGATGTCGTATCCGACGAAGGAACAGGTTACGCCCACTATGACGTCATTGTTAGTGAGGTATTTCATGGTATGGGAGTCGTGGATGCAGAGTCAAGGATTGAGGTCACTACATCATTATCAGGATCTGAGTGTGGAATGCCTGGTCTGCAGAAAGGAATCTACTTATTTCAAGGTACTATAGGCTAATGAAATTTCGTCAACATCCATCTCATTGTAAAGTAAGGATGACATACTTATTAGGGGTCAACCGCCATCATCAGAATGCGACATAGGGATTGGCCGATTTTACACTCATACATTGCCAAAATGGCTGTATTTACCGACGCTGTTTACCGATAACGAAAGAAGAGTGTTCCATTTTTATCAGTAATTTCGTTTTAATTCCTGACATTTTTCACTATTGTTTCAGAATCATGACAAAATGACATTGTATGAGCAGTCGTCCCAAATTCATTTGAAGACGACATCTATATCTTAAAAATTTCCACTTATTTTCCTTACAAATATCTTTTATGATGTCCAAGCAAAATATTTCATATTGAAGCTATTCTTAGTAGTTATTCTGCGTGAATTAAATTGAACATTTCAGTAACAAAAATATTGTTACATGATTAAACAGAGCCATTCATGAATTAGGATACCGGAAGGCTAATTCATGTTTGGGTGACTGCATTTTCCCTTTAACAAACCACTGAACTAAACCTTATTTTTCTGAGGCTCTACGCACCGTTTATTAACCAATGGAACATAACTTGGACCGATGCAAATGTCAGATGACGTTAGAATTTTCCATTTTCGAAAACTGTAAAACGTCGGAATGTGGTGGGACCTCGGGCGATGTATTAAAAAAAAATCGGACATCGGACCGGCTGATGTTAGCGGTTTCGGTTGAGCTCTTCTAGCCTATGTTTATACTCATATATTAAATTGTGCACAGTTTTGAGAGTGCACTCCGTTGGGCATGTTTGTCTTTTGTTCGTTTTAGCAGGTTGATTTTTGCTCAGGAGATAATTACAAATCCACTGTGTGGTTCATGTCAGTTAAAGGGTGCTTGCAGAATGAATGCCACGGCATACCATACTGAAGACACAAAGTGTTTACAACTGACTTTAATTGCCAGTGACCGTCACCTTGACTTCAATGATTGTAACAAATTCACCAGTCAAGTGAATTAAACATTGTCATGAGCTTACTGGCGCCGCCAAGAGGGGGGGGGGGAGACTAGGGCATTTGCCCGACACCGTCAATGTATTTGCTTCCATCCCCCTCTCCCCAAGTCAGTTGAACAAAGGTGCACAGGAGGATTTGGCACTCACAACTTTTTGTCCCCAAATTTTCTGGATGCACCCCTCTTGCCCTTTAACTTCTGAAATACTGGCATCTCCAGGGAATGAGCAACTTGTGCCGCAACAATGGGCAACAGTTATAGATAGGAAAAATTTAGGTGGGTTGTAAACATAACGAATAAACGGTGTGGTGTCCTTATAGTTTAGAATTCATCAAATATATGTGTAACTTCGACTATGTATGTCGGGGAAGGGTAGGGGTGGGGGTGAGGAATGGATGTTTCTGTCGGACAGTCACTGCAGGTGACATATCTTGTGAAACCATAACGATTACTATCCCACTGATGTTTGATTGTATTTAAGCATAAAAAAGATCGCTACTTCCATCACAATTTCATCGCAATACTTTTTTCATTGCTTTCTAGGAAAAGGGTCTCCAAAAGAAGTATCATCCTGCAATGTTGTGAAACTATTCTCGGAACTGAGCCCTGCAATTCGAGTTGGACTGATATCAGGAGACTACTCGAGGACTCGTGCGTACTTCTATGACAACATGCGTCCTGTCACGGCTATACCTGAGGTCACGATGGAAGAAACAACCCGTGCATCGCCACTACGTGACATGGAATATAATTATTAGTCTTCAAAATCCAAAGTTTTTATCCTTATGACCTCATTCGCAAATCTTTATACAATAATGAACAACAATTAATTACTTTTCTTAGACGAAGGATATGAGAGACAATTAGGCCATGCAAAAATTATACAGAAAGTTTCCTTTCTGCCGTGCCAGTCATACAGAATTGGTAATGTTTCTGGACAGAGCAAGGGTTCGGGCTGAGGGCCACTTTAGGTTTTACGTAAAATTTTTGTAGTAACCAAACCAGGACTTCATTGAACAGCCAATTCTCCTACTAAACTTTTGGGGTCCTCGAATCTTCCGTGGGTCATTTGAGTGGACGTCGCGGCCTGCAAATGGCCCACGGACGACCACTTGAGTATCTATAGGGATAGAGTAATTACTGAAGTATTATGCTCGGCAGATGGACAGAAAAGTTTTTGAGAGGAAGTATCTAAAAATTGTCAGTCAAGAAAAATTTTAAAAGGCCTGATGTGGGCAAACTTCAGTAAATTCTATGTACAACATAGTGAAATATGACGAAAAAATGGTATAAAACAACACAGCACAAAAATTACTGCTAATTCTGGGAACAGGTGCTTCTGCTGGTCACAATTTCATAATTTACAATGGAAGCAACGATCAGAGCCTGCTGAGCGGTTTTCTTTTATAGTTAGTCTATCTCTAAATTTGCTATAGGAATTCGGGCTTTCTCGTGTCTTTTGGGGCATCAAGTGACATAGGCCTACTCTTATATAATGTAAAGGCCCCTTGGGTCGGTCCACTTTCAAGTAAGCAAGGGCGGTTACATAAGTCTTTAAGGAATGTATGCCTTAAGTAAGATCTATATTCAACAAATTATCGCCGCTATAAAATATAAATTGACCGTACATGGTTGCAGTCATGTCATATATATGATAAATTTATATTTCATGGCGTCGATAAATGAGAAAGTATCAACGGGTATTAACGCTGATAGACTACTTTTTCATTGCTTCCATCTAAATAAAGGTAATTTCGAGATGTCTGTACTCCATGTATCAGATAGGCATGCGTATAAAAAGCGAAAACAGTTCTTGCTTTAGGTAGGGTTTTTTGATGGCTTTTCGTTAAGTCTCGTGTCCATCTAGAGTTGCAACTCCTTTTCGGGGTAGTTTCAGATTTTTGTTTGCTTTTGGGATGGCGGAAATGACTTAAATTTGAAAAGAAAAGATAGGTATGTTATACAATCTATCAAACGCCGAAGAGTCCTTGGACACCTTTACGAGTAAATTGGCCTTTACTCTCTCTCATTTCATAAGTCTTGTTTTCTACTTTTTAATTATATCATCTTGTATTCACGTACAGTCTCGATGGAATGTATCGCTTGATTGATACGTGCCGTATTCATTTGTCTTTGTAATTTTGATGAGAATTATTACAAGAAACAATGATCTCATTAGCCGAACGAGTGTCCTTTGTTCCAGGCAAGAGCGTCAACACCTTTTCAAAACTAGGGGAGAGGGTGGGGCATGACCTGAACCAAAACTACTCCAAGAGATAATCCCAAAGCCCTGGATCAAAGCGAGGGACTGGGGCTTACTTAAGGGGCCTAAAAACTTTGAAGGCTTGATGATCTGTGGTGTAATCTGAGGTATTTTCCCAGCTTTCCTTTATTATCAACTTAAACACTTAAAATTCAAGTTGGTCTGTTTTGTGGCCTCTGGGTCCGTGTTCAAGTTCAACAAAATCACAAGCTTCGCTGCCATGTTATACCAAAGCTTCCGAGTGGGCTGTTCATATAGCGTTTCAAATGTGTCAGCAGAGATCAAATTATGAAACATTGTCAGAAATGATATAGTCAAGAAGTATAAATTTCAGCAATAAACCTCATGTCATTGAAGCAACTCCTTTCGGCAGGGAATCACTAAGCCTTTGTGCTTTCTAGTTTTCTAAGGCACGATTACCATACCCACTGAACAAAAATGCCTAAACATTGTAGGTCATTGTCTCTGTGTATCAGAGTGAACGCTATTTGATGTCCATGCAAATTCCTCGATTATTTCTGAGTATATCTATTCTTTTTCAATTTGTATACCATGAAGAATCTCTTATGAACCTATACTTGTCGCATGAAAGCTTGCTTCGGGCTTTTCGGGTTGGTCCCGGGTGGTCTGAGAGGCTGAGAGCTTCGTCGGTTTGGGCAGTTTGACGACCACCCAAACCGATGCCGGTTTGGTCTCGGGTGGCCCCTTTTCAAGGGGAATCCCCGCGGAGTATTTCACCCTACGAATTTAACAATTTGAAAAAGCATTTGGGAGGACAGTATAGACCATGTCGCTGAACTGATGTGTTCAATATGTGCTGTGTATGCGTACGAAAGGAGTTAAAGTACTCATCAGGAAAAAATGAAGATAATTGAAGCTATTTCAGGCACCTTTTTGCAATATATCCTTTCACGATGCAAAATGGCATTTTGAATGAAGTCAAAAAGCAGGAATCACCATGCACCCAATTATACAAGCTCTGCTAGCTCAAAATCTAAACAGTCATGGTACACAAATTAGAAATCACTGTGAAAGGCCTTCTCATGAGCTTTCATATGAGGGATAGCTTGTGCCCGTTGAAAACTTCTACAAGGGTCCAGAGGCCACGAAGCGGACCAAATTTTTTGTTTTTAACTCCGCTCTGTGAAGTGCCGTCTTTGAGTGGAGATCAGGGCTGGAAACATGTACCTATCATTCAGACCCTTCTAGCTCAAAATTTCAATGGTCATGGTATAAAAATTTGAAAGTGCCATAAGAGGCACATTGTGAGCTTTAACCAATGAGGTGAAAACTTTTTCAAGGATCTAAGGGACGGGGAAGTAGCCTGATTTAGTGTGTAAGTCAGTGGGGCAATAATTAGTGGTACGCTACCTGCACATCCGCATATGCAGGGTCTTTTAATTGAGGGTCAGGGGTGACTTCGAGTGTGACAAATGCCAAGTGTAGTGGCCTATGGAAGAGTGTAGTAAAGTATATTCATTCCGGGGCGTCCCAACCTCCCTTAATTTGCGCTTGAATGCAAAAAGTTTCGTCTGGTTAAAGTTACCAATCACAGAACAGCCGACAAGCTGGCCGTCAGTAGATATTTAAATTACCATATCATGACGGTTAAGAAATTGGAAAGAAGTCTTAGCATTTATTTAAACTTCTGAAAGAGCGTGTACGTACCAGCAATCATTCTTCCATTGATTTGCGTATACCTGATTTTGGTCCGTTTGAAGGCCTTTAAGGCCAAGTAAGTAAAGCAAGATACTCTGCAGCGCCTGAAGTTCGCCGTATATTGGGTATTCGAGTTGGAGGATGTATCCTCTTGAGACCAAGGAAGGTCAGAAAGTCAGGGAAACTGATCGTCGTCGGGACCGTGATGGCATCAGATGGGGCACTTGGTCCCTTGCAAAACCTCAGCACCACCCCTGGCTGAGTCTGCATACAGGTTTTCCACGGGCAATGAAGTATTCACAATTTCGGCGCGCTTCGCGCACGATCACGATCCACGTTGTACCTCTAATGAACATTATTAGCACAATTTTAGTACAAGTGAACTTTTCTAGCACAAACTAGGTATACATTCAAAGTTTTAAACGTCCATCAATTGGTTTTCATGCAGCAATCTAATACTTTGAGCAACATTCGTAACATGCCAGTGATATCTTTATGGTTAGAATTTACTTGAACTACCAATTAATTAAAAAATACTTTTTCTGCCCATGATGATTGTACATTTCATCCTGTAATTGAAAGCTGTTCATGGTAAAAATAAGATACTTGTGAACTGGATTATGACTTCACATCAAGTAGATAGGTATGCAGGTCCGCAGACCTTTAAGACTATGCTGCTGTTTTTCCCATCCAGTGGACTCTGAAGAGTTGGGGTACTTTCAGCGTCATTCGGAGGTCAGCTCAAAGTTCCATGCTAGGGTTCCCATCGTATTAATGTCGTAGACATTTCGGGGATTCTCCATTAACTTGCGAGACTTTCAACGTCTCTTTATCGCAAGAGTGGAAAAAATTGCAGCCATTGTCCTCATCTGGTGGCACCAATAGCTGCAAACATTATTTTCTTCGGTGCCCACCTTTTCGGTACCGGTGCCCCCTATGTCAGAATTCCTGGCTACGGGCCTGAGCCGGATCACGTCAATTCAAGAGACGCGCTGGTTTTTGAAGTACACATATAAAGAGGGTGCCCTGACTATACCCTTATCCACTTTACTCAAGTCTTCTCGAGCATAACATAACGTCCTCCCACAAAAATTGCCAAGAGGATCAATAAATAAGAAGTTGGTAGCATTCCTATATGAACTGCATAGTTTTCACTGTTCAGAATATTATAGTGACCCATGGGCGTCAATCCTGGGGGAACGGGGGGACAAGTCCCCCACATTTCGATGGGTCGGAGACACAATATCAAATCCCCCCCCCCCCCACATTTGCGTGAAAGTGTCGTGGCTCTATTTGACTGGCTTTTTGAGTGACATGTAGGTTTGTTGGGCAATTGTTAAGTGTCTCGATGCAGATTCTGAATGCAGATTTCGTCAGGGAAATCTTATTTAATGACAAAATTTCGGCGCGCTTCGCGCGCATGCGTCCGGTTTGCACTCCTTCTTATGACCATTAAAAAGGTAATTATACATGGAACTATTCTGATCACAACAATCTCCGAAAACAGACAGACATCTCCAAACATCTGAAGGGGCCTCGCATCAATATAGGATCATTCAATCAGTGGCGTACGCAGAGGAGAGGGCCATTCGGCCATGCCCCCTCACTTATTCCGATTTTTTTAAGTTTCTAAAAATACGTAAATTTTTGAACACAAATTTACTTCAAAAGGTAGCATATTTGGCACCAGATTGCATGTAAGGACACCAAGTTGTTCAAAATTTTCAAAGGGGAGGGGGAGACCCCATTGGGCCATGGTCCCCCTCACTGATGCCTATTTTTTAGTTCCAGATACGTAAATTTTTTAACACAAACTTTACTTTAAAAGGTAACATATGTGGCACCAGATTGCATGTAAAGACACCTAATTTTTCAAAATTTTTCAAAGGGGAGGGGGCGCCTCCTCCCCTTAGACCCCTCCCCCAGGACGACACATTTATGTAGTGACAAAGGAAGGATCCCCACTGCTGTATACAAAACGCAGAGCGCATAAACAAAGTGCAATTTACACGCCTCCACTCAGTTGGAAAAACATCCAGCCAGTCTGAATCTGGGACCTTCACACCCCCACACATGTCACCCTAGCAACGGGCCTGGTCGGGTCCATGATCTCCGAACATGATCCACGCTGCGAAGCGTGGTTTCAGCTATTTTAGGACATGGTGAAAATAACATCTTGAAGTAATTCCGTGGACTCCGTGTATTTCACCTGGCAGATCATCTATGACGGTCATGTTAACTTTGAAATGATAATTCTTTTTAGAATAGGGCTTCCGTCATCATAAGGGGGTAAGGGGTAGAAAGGGCCTAAAGGAAGACACCCCCTCTTCAAATCCAAAGGGATTGGTTTGAGCTAAGTCATGTCCCAGCGAAAAATTCCAGTTGAAACCTGTTGAACAGGACTGAACAGTTTTTAACATGTTTGAACATGTACAAAAGGTAATTGGTGACAAGTATCAACAGGTTTCAATAGGTACCCGTTGACACCTGTTAATTCCATTAACTCTAACAGGTAATTGGTGAATTGCCAGTTCATGTCAGTTCAAACCTGTTGGAATTTCAACAGGTGTCAACAGGAATTTTCTCCTGGGGTATGTCCCCCCCCCCCCCCCACACACACACACACACATTTGAATACGGATTGACGCCCCTGTAGTGACCTGTTTTAAATGATTAACGTTTAAACTGAAAATATCGCACGTCGAAGAAGAGCAAACGATTGGACCAAGACTAAATGCTAACACTGACTTTCGACTTGACTTGAGCTTGTGACTTGGCCTAACGCCAAATGACTTGTTAGTTGTTACCAACGTAAGTCATAGGCTCGTCGAGAGACCCTAAAAACTTCATAAAATCCATTGACACGTTTCGTAATTAGTAAAGAATACATGTAAAAAACAGGGAGTGGCCCCAGGATTTGCCCGACAGGGAGTCAAGCTCCCCGACGGCGGGGGGGGGGCAGCAACCCAATTTTATAAGTATTTAAGGAAACGTTAAGGCGTTTCCGTAGGTATTACCAGCAAAAACTAATTTAATGAGCATACGATATTGTGACACTTCTCATGGAAGAGCATGGGCGTAGGAGAAGAAGTTGATGGGGTGGGGGGGGGGGCTGTAACGACGCCCAAAAAGTATAACAAAAAAATCCCGTGCGCTCTGCGCGCGTTCAGCTTGTCAATACACATATCATATAGGCATGTATCGTTTATTACACCGCATGCCAATTACATACAATCACTTGCCATGTTACTACCCTTCCATATTGTTTTCATTTTTTGGGGGAAGTCGTTACAAAATAATGATAATAATCAGTGGCGTAGCCAGAATTTCTCTCGTTTGGGTGAGGGCATGCAGTATGTTTGTAAACGACGGTCTGGGGGTAGGGGTCTAATGGAAGGGAGTGTAACCCTCACCTTTGAAAATTTTTGAAAAATTAGGTGTCCTTACATGCAGTATGGTGCCACATATGCTGCCTTTGAAGTGAAATTTGTGATGAAAAATATACATATTTCAGGTACTAAGAAAAATCGGCAACAGTGAGGGGCATGGCTTGGCCCATAAATACATCACTGAAAATCGTAATATAAGTTTAACCACTTAAAAACACAGTGGTGAATTTATACCGAATATATAGGCCTAGGTGCTGGTGCAATTCCAATCAGAACTTTATTTCAGTTACCAATGAAGTTTTTTAAACTATTGATTACCATTAGCTACATCCGAGTCATTGCATTATTTTTCTTTCAGTAGGTGCCCGAAAAATTTTCAGCATATTGCCCCAATTTTCACAAAAATATTTGACCGGGGGCCTCCTTCACCCATGCACTGGAGGCAGGGGCGCAAATCCCGGGGGGCAAGGGGCCTTTGCCCCCTCAAGTGAAAAAGTGGGGGGACAAACCCTAATTTGGCCCCCCAAAAATGTGAATAGAAATACTCATTTTTTTCGCCGCTTGGTCACTTTTGACATCCCTTTGACAACAACACAAGACAACAACACAATTATAGTCTATAACTGACATAGTATTTGAATGTCTGTTGACAAAGGCCGTATGGAATATCATCTGAAGCTGGAACCCAGCGCAGACGAATCAATTTTCAGTCGAAAACACTTAAGACATGTCTTAGTTATACCTTCACTTCGTTTCCTAATCTAGGCCAGAGCGATCTATCTCTGCATTTGTGCCCCGGTTCGTGAAGCACATCAGTAGTATTAATTAACTTTGTGCCCTAACTAACCCTTTTGACAAGTGTAAATGATCTAAAACCCAGGAGCCTTTACACTAAAAAACTTCCGTTCGAAATAATCTTTCTGCAGCTTCTGAAATACTAAAACCCAGGAGCTTCCGGGGGCTTCGCCCCGTGGACCCCACCCACGAGGGCTTCGCGCTCGCGGTGCACAGTTTCAAATCCACGCGTACATCATATTCGTTTTCGCTCCCCCCACTCTCAAACAGAGATTTGCGCCCCTGACTGGAGGCATGAAGGTGCAGGAAGGCAAGTGTCTGTCATCTGTGGTATGCCTTCAGATGTTCATTTAAGTCTTCAAATTTGTCAACACTTTTTAAGTACATTATAGAATCATGTTTTACATTAACAGGTTTATTTCATTAGCTATGCAGCTTATCTTTAGAGTTTATGAAAAGTTTTTGTAGTGGAGAAAACTAAAATTGTAAGTCTCCTAACAAAGAAAGAAGAAAGCACAAGTTTGGATATTTGTTTTGAAAGTTGTGAATATTATTTCTCTCTCATCAAGTTTGAAACGCCAGTTTCAGGCAACCTTTATAGTTGACACCGGTTTGCATATAACAGCTGGGCAAATTTGCCACTTCACTTATACCTAGGCAAAAAAGGCTTTTGTATTAATATGTCCTGGGTTCAAATATCTTGTGACTTGACTTGTGAAAGTTCGCCGGTGACCTTATTTGTCATAAGTTGTGACTAAAATCATCGTTGGTAGTAGTAGCAGAATCCCATAGAGCATACACGCAGCGGAGTGAGACAGAGGGAGCTTCTTGCAAAATGCCAGACGACGCCTGAAGATGTCCCGGGTCTGCGATTTTACTTCCTCGTCATTTAGCGTATTCCAGTCACGTATACAGTGGCGTAACTCCTATGCGCTCTGAGGGAAGGGTGAACCCCCGGGCTAGGGGGCTCCCGGCGTGTCTGGCACCCACGATGATACTTTGTTTGCAATGGACTTTTGGAAGTGGAAACCTTTCCCCACCTGGGTCTGGCATAGAATTAGTACACTTTGGACCATAACTATCGAAATCTTGAGAAGACATCAAGCTGTCTGGGGGCACCCAACCCATTCTTGCCCCAGGGCACCCTGAACCAAAGTTACGCCACTGCACGTATAGTTGGGGGAAGAAGAAAAACTCATACTGAGGGTTTTGCAATTAATATAGTTAAGGGCTTGGCTGTTACTACAAGTCTGGTTTTCATTACATTGAAATAAGCTGAATTTTTGTATTGAGAAGCCCGACTTCTTTTGGGACAGAATCAAATGGCTTGTGACTTGACTGGGACTTGCACATAATGTGATTTGCTACCAGGGCTGTAGTCGACTTCACCTATCCCAATTCCGAGCCAGTTCCGATTCCAGCGGCCACCGTTTCGGGCCAATTCTGAGTCCAGTACCCTCTGATTCCGAGCCAGTTCCGATTCCAGTGTTCGCAAGTCAAGGCCAATTCCGATTCCGGCCATTTGACAATGTTGCATAGCCTACAAATGGATTTATACCAACAAAAAGGTATAACCACTAAAAATTTATTGAAACGGTCATTGCAGGAGTCAATTTTGTATAGTTTGGCCTACCCTGCAATTTAGTTGACTGTGTGAGACCATTCAGGTATTTACTGTACACCAGCAATAATGTAGTATTCAGTAACATTTGTGTAACTTTTATTTTAGTGGACCATCGTCTGGACTCGCTTCCAGCTACAACCCATTCCAGGCCAATTCGGATTCCAGGCCCTCCGACTCCGAACTATTCCGAGTCCAGTAAAACGAAACCGAGTCCTGACTCAGTCCTAGTACGGACTCAGGCGTCACAGCCTTGCTTGCTATAAGGCTCCGTTGGCTTCAAAGACAGGCTCGGTTGGCTTTACTGACAGGCGGGTAAAAGGCGAGTCAAACAAGTTGAATATACAAAGTTTGTTACTTAAATGTACATAGTTCAGGATTAAAGTGTTTACTTCTTTATTTTGACTGTTTCGAAAAATTTCACATGAAAAAGTTTTATACAAATCGGACATACTTTGGCTAACAGTTTTAAATACTCTAAAGGATGGGGGACAGCTCTACTGAAGACACCTGCACACTCACTCCCTCACATACGTATACATCAACACATACCACAGGAATCCATATGTAAAACCACTTTATTTTGTATTAAACTTAATTTATTAATAACACATGACTACTTCTGCCACATCTTTGACAAAGAGTAAATCATGTTTATTATATTATCGAAACCAACAATCACTAGATCTTTGTACATAGATGCTGACAGGAGAGGCTCCAGTGCCAGGATAGGGGGAGGGGGACATGGCCCTCCCATCCAGCCAAACGTGGAAAACCTCTATATCTCACTGCACTTCATATTATATTTTGTCATTGTCTTTTTGAACCATTTAACGCTGTAGACAATGAAGTAAACTTTAACCAAATAATCGAAATTTCTAAACATGAAGTGACCTCATATTCTTTGTTGGAATGCTTACTACCTAGATTTAAAGTGAGGATGGAACCTTGTCCTTTACTGCTTGGTTAAGGGTACTTGGTCCATCCCTGAAGTAGTGAAATTACAACATTTCACAATTTTCTAGACTGCCACTTTGAATCTTTGAAAACATCACGGGTTTGTTGTGAGCAGATTACAACATGTTTCAAAAGATGAGAAATAGTAATGGTGGGGTTACAGACTAACAGCAAGCAAGACCCAAGTAGGAATAGGGTTGAATGTACATAACCCTCCACTTTTTACATAAATACACTTAAAGATGGTTTATGTTCACACTAATTTACAGATAACCAAGTTCAAAATTCAATTTTTATAGTGAAAGAATGACTGAATATTCTTCCATTATCTTCAGAGATGCTAAGATTTGTCCAAGATGAGGCTAAATGTCATCATTGTGCCAAGCCAAGAATGTTAGTAAGTTAGACAGGGTTTTACCCCTCAACTTATAACCTCTTGGTTTAATCTAGCAGCACCCACGGCCTTTTTTCCAGTTGTGGGGCACTGGATTGTTTTCCCATTCTCCCTTGCTTATGCAGAGCACCACGCACAATGGCAATAGGTTCCATTTTTAAAGTCTTTGGTACGACTCGACCTGGGAATCGAACCCAAGATTGTTAGACACAAAGCATCTCTTTTTTATAAACTTATTTCTTTTATTTGACAACTGAGCTTTGAAGTATGTGAACAGTCCCAACTTCTGTCAAAGAAAATCATATCTGTTTCACACACACTATGAATAAACATGATATACATATGCGAATTTGTGTCACATTAAGAGGTAGTCACAAGGAAATTCTTATCTTTTGCTTATTCAACCCCCATTTCGGAAGCAGTTGTCAGACAGTGCTCAAGTAATGAATCCACATAAAGCTTACTTTTTGTCTTCTTGACCTTTAAGTACCATGCTTTCTCTAGAACAGATGTGTTATGTGCAGTTGGCAAGTAACTATTGTAATTGATAGTATTATATATGTATAATTAAATAAACATTAAAACCATGCCACATTCTGACTAGTAATTTGGCGAAACAAATAGCAGAGGTGTTTTAGATACTGTGTTGGAGCCATGTTAGTTGGTTTCACCCTTCTGCTCTTTGCCAGAGAGTCAAGGGGACTTTGGAAAAATTTGAAGCCATGTTCATCATTTCTTCATAATGTGTGGTATCTGTACCATTCAACCAGACTGGAATGGGGACTTGGATGACACACCTATTGTGAAAGAGTCTGATGGCTGAGATTCAGTCATTTTATGTCCTAGTGTCCCATCAGGGGGCATAGCTCCTTTGGGGAGTAGAACCCCTCAGGGAAAAAGTTTTTGTTTTGCCCTTTGGCTTCCAGCTTTAGGGACTTTTTGTAATAAGCCTCTTTGAATAGGCAGAAACTAAACTTTACCCTTAAAGGGATTCTCCTCAAAGGAGTTACATCCCCTGATTGGGCACTGTTGGCTTGGTTTTGACCCAATGGCAACCAGCCAAATGGACTTTTGGAAAAGTACCCCTTAAGTGGGTACAGCTGAGAAACAACTAGACATCAAATATTCTCCAGCATCTGTCTCTCTTCTTCAAACTTCAATATTTTTAAGTGAAACATGGTTTTTTGATGACATGACAGCACACCTTTAACAGAGAATGATCTCATGCACAGTAACTATTTAAAGGTTTTAAAGGGCAAGTACTTAGCAATGCTACCTTGCACAAAATGTAGAAGAATACAAGGACTATTGAATCACAATTTCACATCTGCTGGCTCCCAATTTAATACTTTAATCCAAATTGAGATTGCTTTAATTTTGGTCAATTAAAATTAAAGAAAAGAAAAAACTTGATTCTCTTGGATGAAATGCCCATCTTGTTATGACCTGAGCAAGACCTGAATCCCATCTTTCCAGATAGCTAAGCTCGAAGGTGCATTGCTTCTGCCTGTATCTACTTCCCCATAGCACTTGAAAAATGTCAAACATTTGCATTTCTCTAAGTTGGAATGGCTAAATGTTTACAACTCATACATGCAAGGTGCCTTCAGTGTATTACAGAGCATTTGCTTTAGCAGTATACAATTAATTGAGGTAATTCTATCAGGCTCATTTCTCTCGCTTTCTGAGAAAAAAATTTGAGAGAAGCTTTGAAAAATGCATGCCTTATCAACAAGTTGGTTTTAAAGAACTCTGTGACATATAAAATGGATGCATCAGAGATGAAATTACACCCATTTGTGGACTACATGATACAAAAAGACATTTTAAACTTGGAAAACACATTTAATAGTGTCTGCACTGGGTACCCGGGTACCAGACCGACGATGTCAGGACCTGGTTCTGAAATTGCTACCCAGATCCAAAGTTTCACTATAAACATAGATTGCACGTGTGACAGAACACCTAACATGTTACTTTTTCCTGGCAAAATTTATCACGCACACGCCTAAGAACACTTGTCATGCCCATACATAAGATGTGTTGGTGTTATTTTATATCAACGTGTAAAGCAAAATTTCTTATTATGACTTTACAACAAACTTGTAGCCTAACGGAAGTTATATTTTTGGGTACCCGGGTACCCGACCGACCATCGACTTCGGGTACCGGGTTCCGAATTTTGGACCCGGTGCAAACACTAACATTTAATATAAAGAAATTTGCTGATGTTTTTACTTTCTAATAAAGATCATACATTTACCTACAAATGTATCACACAATAGGAATGGTTGAACACTTCCACTTTCATCAGCATTTTTCACAAACACTTTACTCCTTTCTTCTTAAAATTGCATTTTACACATTCATCCTATCAGGGCAGTATTGGTATATCTTATTGCACTGAAGAATTTACTGTGGAATTATTTATAAAAAAATTTATGTATCTATATTTTACCTGAAGCAACAACATACAAATAAGTGAATGACATTTTTAATGTGGAAAACCCTCTGGTTAGATGCAAAGATGAATACAAAATGACTAAACATTACCAAAGACTTTCAAGTCAAAAGTACAAACAAGGTGCTCAGAAAAAAATATATCTTTCTAAAAGCACAGGTAGATAGTTCAGTGCTGAAAATACAGCAATTTGCCTTTCTGGCACAAGGTGCAATAGAACTTACAGCAGAATGATAACAAAAATACAAACTGAATTTTTAAAGTGTGTTTGCGGAACACTTATTCTTCAAGGTGAAATTACAGCCACGAATAACAAGCCCTTAATCTTTAATACTCAATGTGGTTGCAACGCAATAACATATGTCAGCCGTCCATTCGTCACACTTTAGGGAATATCTTCAAAAACTGGTTGCTGCATCATTTCTTCTGGCAGAGATGCTGGTTTTCACCATCACTGTGGGAGGTGTCCTTACATCATCATCGCAGGTGACAAGCCGAGCTCAATTTCTCTTTGTTTCATCATTAAGCCCTGATTGTACAAAAATGAAAGAATAAAATAATCTGACATTAGTAGAGACACTTCCAATTTGATAAAGGTACTCTTTGATCTTACAGACACCATCAATTAAACTCACCAAGCCTTAGATAAGTCTTTTACATTACCAAGGTTACTACCACATGATGACTAATACCATCATCAGGCCCATTACAGATTCATAAACCATATAATTCAAAGTGTACCTAAAGTCCAAAATTTCAAAAATATATGTTACAAAGCTTGAAAAATGAATCCAAATGGTTCAACTCCCATCTTCATAGGACATTCCTGGGCTGAGATATAAAATGTTGAATTTTATTCACTCAATTTAAAATGGTAGATTGTGCAATAATTTGTGATGTAATTCTTGTACTACTCAAATAACTATCTTTGTTTTTCTTTGTTTTTTTTTTGAAAGACACTGCACCTAGTGCCAAATTATGATCGCTGTCTTACTGTTATAAGGTGACCTGACTGTATAAACCTTCTCTATACAACATGCTATACAAGACAACAGTTAATTTTTCAGTCATATAAACATTTTAATTTCAAAAGAAAATAAAAACAGGTAATGAAATGTGAATCAAGTACAAGAAGGATATTACAAATTATTGTGCAATTGACCATTTCAAATTAAGTGAATGAATTCAACATTTTATATTTCAGCAATGGAATAAGCTATGAAAATGGGAGTTAAGCGCGGATCACACTACAAAGATTTTGGATTGGATTAAGGCCCGATTTTTTGAGTTTCAGTTAAAATCTTCTAAATCTCTGGTCGGAAAGAACCAAAAATTTGCCACTTTGTGCAAATATATGATTTGTATCACATGGCTATGAAAAAGAAATGTATACTAATTATTTCGTGACGTCACATTGATAGAGAGCTTTTATCAGACATGTGTAGTCCGATAAAAGCTGTCCATCGATGTGACCTCACGAAATAGGTTACACTTCATTTACATAGTCCTCTGATACAAATCAAATATTTACACAGGTTGGCAAATTTTTGGTTCTTTCCGACCAGAGATGGAGAAGATTCTAGCTAAAACTCAAAAAAATCGGACCGTAATCCGATCCGAAATCGCTGTAGTGTGACCCACGCCTTAGATAATGAGATTCACTTTTCAACCTCTGAGATATACCTTCTTGTAATTCTAGACTAAAGGTACACTGTAATCCTCATCATGAAACATAGGATGACCATGGTATAAAATGTCTTTGCTGGAGGGGAGATACAAATTGTGGCTACTTTGTAACAGGTATGAAGAAAATAGTCTTTGAGTCATGACAATGAGTCTTTAGGTCAAACTGACCACTGAAGACCATACACCATGTTATACTACTGTAAAATTGGAAAATGAATTCCATTCACATTCACAGCAAAATGGGTAAATCTGTCTTCTTATCAGCACATTTAAATATATAAATGCTGCAAATTTACATAGATCTATGGCTTACTGCCCTAAGATGAGAAAGTTGTTCCACAAGTGTGTGTTCTGCCCACTATCCTTCAGTCTTTCAAAAAGATCCTACAATAAAGGAGGAAAAAACCACAATGGCATTTTCAATGACTATTGTAACACAATAAATAATATTCCTTTATCTTAGATGTACTCCTTTTTTGATAATGTCAACCTGTAAAGATTAGAAGATAACATGCATTCATACCCCTGTTTGTGCATAATTTGTGACACTATCCTTCCTAGGTACCCCCATTCTACACTGACCCTTCCCAAGACCCTTCCCCACTACTTACCTGTCTAAGATGAGAAAGTTGTTCCAAAATTTTTTCTTGTCTCTGCCCACTATCCTTCAGTCTTTCAGGGTTTAAAAGGGGATCCTATCAATGAAGGAGGAAAAAACCAAAATATTTTGGAATTGTCAACGACTACAATCCCTGCAAAACTTAACTTTTACATGATGTTAAAAGATACAAATAATGAGTTATTTAACACAATTTCACAACTTCGTTCAACTATTTTAACATTTAAACAATTTTCTACAGACATGTTATTCTAGACACACTGATACAACTACCGGCTGCTTCCAGCCCAGTGTGAGCATGCTCGGTCACAATCACGCAAAGGTGTAATAATGACACATGATTTGTTCATTTAAAAGAAATATACCACTATGTTCCTACACACATGTGCAGAATGGCATAGGTATCATGAGCCTTAAGGATCATTCACTGAAACTTATGCCAGAATGATATCCATCAAATAAAGTAACTACGAATTGTACCTTCAGGTCAAATGCAGTCACCCATGTGCATTAGGAACTCACCAGTTCTACTGGAGATTGATAGGTATTGGAAGTCTGGTAGGTATTAGTGTCTATGTAAGTTCTCTCCTTTTCAAAAGTTCCCTCTCTAACAGGAGTCACATTTACACTTCTGTTGTTAAGTTTCACATCTTCACTCCTTAAGAATGGGTAAAAATCTCCATCTGTCAATTCTGGGGAACCCCGAGATATTACCTCAGTGGCACCAAGTTTACCCTCATCATGTCCACCCTTTCTATTGTCAACTTTACTTTGCTCTCTGGAAATATTTGATTGACCTCTTGACATCCTCTCATTAGCTGATACTTCAGACCTGGAATCTTCATCAACCTCTTGTCGAGATGTCTTCCTCAAACTGTCCCGCCTCCTAGTCAGACGTTCTTGTTGTGCGAGTAATTCCTCCTGCCTCTTTCTTCTCCTCTCCTCTCTTCCTTTGCTAGTATGAGACAGATCTTTTTCAGAATTAGAAATTTTCTTTTTTGTAGTGTTCTGACCCCACTTGGGTTTCTCTTGCTTCTTTTTCTGCCTAGGTTTTTCAACGTTCTCATTTTTCTCACTTTGATCTGTCCTCCTTCTGGAAACTTTTTCTTCTCTCTCAGAATATTTCTCCTTATTCAAATTCTTTCCTTCCCTTTGTGAAGTTTGGTCCCTAGCTTTATACTCAATTCCAGCACTTGCTTGACGGATAGCTTCAAGCAATCGAGGAGACAAAGCTTCATGGTTGAAAAAATCAAGACCTTTGTAGAAAAATATGTAAAGAGAATTACAAAGGAATTAGATTATCAGAGGGACATGACGTATATGATGGTTGTCCCAGAGAGACAACCATCACCAAAACTAGTCCACATATTCTTAATCAGCAGTTTTCCAAGAACTTTCTCTCGTTCCATGGCAAGGTAAGTATGGATATTTTGTTCATTTCATTGAACGGGGTGACTACATTTTCCCATTAAATAAGAAATCTGCCATTTTGCAAACTGCTTTGTATTTTTGTTGTAAAGTTGCCTTGGGGTCAGTAAATTGCCATGTCTAGGTAGCATGAAATGTTATGAGATTTTTATTTTTTTGGCCTCTCCAAAAATCCACTACGTTCTTGTAACAGCCATGTATTATCAATTTATAATACACACAATTGCATGTTTGTGTATGAAATAACTTAGATGTAGGTAATATTTATCTTCACCAGACTTCAAGTCTTCACTTGACTATTTTGATGCAAAAATTTGACTGTTAATTAGTGACTTATAACGAGCAATGTTACAATCAGCTTGTAAATAAAACAGTGCATTGGCAACTATCTAAACAAGCCTTTCTTCACTAGTTTATGACTATGGCCACACTGAAAATACTGAACTTGATACAGACCATGTAATATCATGGTCTCTTTATGACATTTTTAGCAGGGAGGGCAGTTCTAAAACTGACCATCATAAAACTAAGGAAGTGAAGCCCAACATCCATTGGTGCACAAGTTACAAAGAAATTTGCAGCCAAAAATACCCTACAGACTGCCACAAAAGCACTCTCCAGGCCTTGTCAGTAGCACCTCAATATTTCCAAAATGTGCTGAGAAGAAACCCTATGGGTAATTCGGGTAATGATTAATGTTTATGTTTGTGATATGAAGTGTATGTTTTTAATTTTTTGGACACGATCATTTTCTCGAATAAATACTTTAAATCTGAATGCAGCCCTGGGCCACTTTTTACGTCATGCCTTGCCGTATTAGTGAGTGGGTAAGTACATGAGAAGACTTGATCTGTATGAGTCCTTCTTTACTAATGACACTAATGGCATTATAGACATGAATACTGCCCCAATACCTGTCTGAGTGGACTGCTCATTCACAGTAAAGGTACCAACATCTCGTGTACCAGGAGTTTCCTCAAAGTTCAACCTCTCATTCCGAGGTTCCTGGGGTACTGTATGGGTTTCAAGGTTCTCCACAGGAGGAGAGGAGTGTTGTTGGCTGGAATGTACCACTTGCCTTGGGGAATAATCTGTTGAATGCTTTACTGCAGACAAAATAGACAATTGATCCATTAAACAAAGGGCTCTTGCTCACAAAAGTGAAGTAAAAGTAAAACTGAAACAGTTGTAATCAAGTTCAAATGTGTCTACACTTCCTTGCACTTGAACAAATCCCTGGCATATTTCAGACCATAAATTCTATAATTCAACTTTCCTTCTGTCTGCTGATTAAATAATGACTTATTCAACACTACTGATTGAACACACTTCAGATTGTGCACATTATATACAATGTTCAAATTTGCTTTATACAGAGATAAGAAATTGCAGATCCATTCCTTCTGTTTTTTTATGATCTGATCACAAGTCAGGGTTCTAGCCAGGCCATTCAAACTGGGTGCTGCACCCAGTTTGAATTTACTTTCTTAAGTTAGCACTCAGTTTGAAATTTCACCACCCAGTTTGAATCTTACTGCCCAGTTTGAATTTTCGTCACACACCTAACTGTAAACATGTACAGCATCAGACACATAACATTCATTTGAATGATTGTATTGGAAACAACCTCAAATCATGCAACTGACCACAGACAATGTCATTTAGTTCTTGAGATACAGCCAACATCACATGAGAATGATGCGATGTCGATTAACTCCCACCCGGTTTGACATTTTTCCTAGTTAGAACCCTGCAAGTGTGTTTGCATTAGCAGTGTTGGACCCTTGATCATGATCACAAGTATGTAATCTGATCACTCTCTAGTCTCTGTGACATTTGTTTCTATAACTCAGGTGCAATGAATATACACCATAAAAGTGCTAACACACAGTGAGTGAATAGATACCCTAATCATAGAAAACTTCATGAGTATTTTTTGATTTGCTACCTGATGTTACATTCATAATCTAAATATTTCTTTTCTCATTACCATAAGGCAATCATGATGAGGAACCTGTATGGAGGATTTATTTATCTACGATTTAATGATTTTGCTCATGTGCTTGTCATCAGATCATCAGTACATAGTTCTACATGTAAACTCTACATGTGAACATATGGACCAACACTCACATTCCCAACTCTTCCTGAGGTTGGTAGCATCATGTCCATGCTGGGTGAGCCTTTCAATCCTCTTTGCATGCTTGGCAGCAAGAGCCTCCTGCTGAGCATTAAAGATGCTGTCCTCTAAAGCTTTCTGCTTGGCAGCTGCTTCTCTCTGGTAAAGACACACCCATCACACATAAAGTGATAAAACAAACTGACAATGTTCTTGACATTATAACAATGCTATGGTAAAGTGGATAAGCCCACTCAAGCAATAAGGCCTAACAAAGTGAGGGCACAGAATTTAATCCAGGCATGAAGCCAGACAAGGTGCTAAACTGGGAGAAGAAGCTTCAGGGAGGGGGTAGGGCGATAAAATATTTTTTAGGGTGGTGAGACAAACTAAAATGCATTAAGGCTTTAGTAATTTTGAATTTTCTGAGAGATGGGCACTGCCACCTGCCCCTTTTTTCAGCTAAGGGCTTGGTCTGATCCCCAGCCAGGTCATATTAAGGGGGGGGGGGGGGCATCCCTGAGTAACCTTTGCTTTTCACATTAAGGATGATCTTTGAAAATATTTTCCAAGTTTGACTTCAGTATTGAATTTGGAGCCACCCATTGTACTGTTCTAATTCTTATGCTCTAATAGGGTTTTTCCTTTACACATTCATGGTTGCTAAGCCTTGTGAAATGGCTGCCTTTAAGGCTTGAATAATCACTGAGAAAAGGAAACAGCGGTACCACTTCAAACCTTTGTTGTGGCTATTTCTGTCAATGAATATTCAAATTTATGCAAGACCACTTATTGATAAACCTCTGATATTCAATATTAATTTTCTAAAACATCATGAAAGATATATGTTAGAAAAATAGGAGGAGATTTGAAATGTTGAGCTTATGATTCAAAGTGAGAATTGGGAGACTGAATATGCACTTCAAAGAATCCTGAAAAATTTATAATTTGTCAGAATTGTTTTTCCTCATTTTAACTGTCATGTTAAAATAAATATTTCTGAAAACAAAGTAAAATGATAATTCTTCTCAGACTGCAGACCTCCTTTTGCTTCTGTTTTTCATTCTCCTGATCAAACTGTCTCTGTAGGTCCTCTCTCTCTTTTGCCAGTCGACGTTCCTCCTCTGCCTCTTCCTTCCTCCGTCTCTCATCTGCTTCTCGTTTCAGTCTCTGTTTTTCTTCAACCTGTTGCTGAACTGCTCTCTGAAATAAACAAGAAAAGTTGTTGTCAGTAATGACAGGAACTGTTCCAATGCCTTTCTTGATAGCTGATATTAATTATCAAACCAGTCCATAACAACAGGACTATACAACAAAAATGTGAAACTTGACATGCACTAGCAATTTACATGAAAGCACTGTAGGAAATTTATATATTACACATGGTCGACAACAGTCCATCCCTGAAACAACCCGTCCAAAGGACTGCAGCTATATACTGAGTCTAACAACAAGTTAACCCACAAAGGTATCCATTTATCCCCTGGGTGAATAGAGGTGACACAGATTAAGCATATTGCTGAATGTCACAATGAAGTGAACAAGGCAAGAATCAACCCTACAAGCTGCAAACCATGATCCCTTTCTACATTCTAAAATTTTATCACTTGCTTTTTTTTTCTTTTAATTTTCGAATGATTCCTAATGATAATTGCAAATTAACTGATGATGCAGTCATTGATATTGTGCATCTAAAGGCATCACTTCACTATGGTACAGGAAACTGAAAAAAAATCATGGAACTTGAGGGATGAGCAAGGAATTGACAATGTCCTGAAAAAAAAACCTGAAAACAGTCAAATGTCACAAAATAGAAAGTTTATCACAATTTTAAAAGATATAACTAACTGCAATCCCACACAATCAAAATACAATTTTTTTTTTGTTCCCTACTTCTTTAAATGTGTCCTGTCACTTTGTGGGCCAATCAAATTATGTTAAGGTGCCCTGAATGAAGCCGATTTGACTAAAAAATTTGTTGAAAGCATGGGTGGTTTTCTCTGAGTATAACATGGGTGGTTTTCTTTAAGCATATGCACACACTGCCTGATAATTAACAATGCAACGGTCCAATTAAGATGGATTCATTTCTAGTAAGGCAGTGAGTGGTATGGTGTAGGCTAACCCTACCTTGCAGTCACGTTTCATTTTCTTACTGTATGTTTGTATTTCCCACAAAGGTAGTAGGTAAATGAGTAACTACTTCTGACAATAACCAACACCATCTCCATCTTTATTAAAAGAGAGTTGATTTTTTTTTTTGGATATGTAGTAATAAATCAAGAATGTGGTGTGGAAGGTCTCCATTCAAGTAATATTTAGCTCTTAGCTGCTAAAACACAATGTCATTCCTCTACTGAAAGGTGGTATGCACAAGCTGGATAATAATTGGACATGGTTCAATTATGGCTTCTCAGCCTTTTGGTCAAGATCATGTGTCTTTTCAGCCAGTCTAGAACAGGACCTTGCATAGCATAACACACCCACGATGCAGAGGTCTAAAGGTCAAGAGGTTGGTAATGTTAAGTCTTGTGTCCCTTTGGGGCATGTAGCTCCTTTGGGGAGCTGAACTGCTTCGGGAGTAAAGTCTGGTTCTGCTCTCCAGCTCTTCGCCAGAGAGTCAATGGGACTTTGGAAAAAGTATTATGACTTACTGAATGGTAAAAATATCAAGTTAATGATCCAAACTGTATTTACACTTGTAGATATAGTGCAGTTAGCGCTAGCACCCTTATGCTGTTATACTGTGTGGTACTGTTGCTGCAAGATAGCGAATATGCTAACCTGCATCCCTGACGAAACTTAAACATGAAAATCATTCTGTTGTTTTGTAAAGGTCTTTTACATGCATAATCCAAAGTTTATCCCTTTGGAAGGCCAAAAGTATAACATGCAACAAAACTTGGCTTCTTTGACATGTCCTGTTTCTTATCCTTGAGATACTCACCATGTGTTCCAAATGCTTTTTCCTTGCATGTTCTCTTCTCTCCAGTTCTGCAGGATCTACCAGGGAGTTGACCCCTGATCTTGTAAATGACCTAATTAGAACCATTTCCAAAATAAAGTAATGCAGTCATTTCCTCAGTGGTGATAATAAGAAATGATGCCACCAAAATTTCAAATTAATACCTGAAATCCATACATTCTCTTCTCACAATAAATCCAAATAAAAAGGGGTGATTTATCTGTACAGTAATACTACAATACATCTGGGCAAAGTAATCCATTCTGTTAGCCCTGTGAAGAAGTAGTAGTGACAAACTTGCAGAGGAATTTCATTACGCAGTTACTTCACCACAGGTACATTGAACCATATGCAGGGTTACTATATACAATAAAATTCATTGTGAATCAATGTAAATCGTTTCAATTTTCAAGAAACTCAATTCTACCACCCCTTCATGAAGATTTTCAAAAAACAACATAAAAGGAATGTGAATACATTTACAACTAGTTCTGGGTGAGTAAACATTAATACTAAAGATGGAACATGGTAAAGATTTCCTGTTTACGACACCAACAAAAAAGAAAATTCTACCATTAACCCAAACGAAACTCAAACTTACAAAAGCAATGTTTAACACATCAATTAACAAGTACATTCCCATGTTACTTTCATATTCAAGAGTTTTTAGTAAGTTTTTTCTTTAAAAAGAATGTTATTAGAATTTCCCTGAACTACTTGAAACCATTGAAAAATGAATTTACCATGACAGTGTGAAGTTTCCACACGAGAATGTAACATTGTAGAAGTACCATTATGTTATTTTCTATTTCTTCACCAAACTCCATCATCTGAACAAAGTTTGTATCAGCCCACATAAAAAGCAAGTCCCAGTGCAAACTGAAAGGGGTTGAACTTTCACTGTACCACCGGCAGAGACTGTATTCTGTATCACAATGTATTACACGACATCTGCCAGAATCCCACAGAAAAAATGTTCCTCTGCCAAAAATAACCCACTTTTCCCTAGACTTTATTATTTAGTTGAATAAATGGGGATGAAATATTATTACCCTCAAACTTTGGAAAGTGGAAAAGATCTTCATATCATTTCCTTTTGCAGTGTGAATACTAAAGAAACTGAAGTAAAGGAGAATGACATCCAGCAACCTGAACTCAAGCCACTCATCTAGCTGTCTGTATGGAAAAAAAGCAACTCCGTGTTACACAAATATTATGTCACTGCTCTTGCCCCAATTATTGGTTGAGGAACTGCACGTTTTAAAGTCTGGAATATAACTCTGCACTTAAGGCAATATGAAATATCTCTTTGAAAAAGTTGCTCCTTATCTTTTGAAGAATGGATAACATGACATTAACTCTCAAGTTGAATGCACACTGTGCATGAGCCGAAACACAAATAATTTGGCTTTTGCCCGTACAGCAGAAGCGCCCTCACTATTTTCATGGCTTTCCTGGTTAAACACACAATGATACTCCGATAACCCTTCTCCCTTACAACAATTTCTATGGTGTATACTGAATATGAAATATTACATAACATGATTTCTTACATTTCTCCATTCTGTCTTGGCGACAAAATATCAGTGGTTTGGGAGGAGTTGAAAGATGATGCACCCTCTTTCTTTAAAGAGCTGACACTGTGAATATTAGACTCCTCCTGAAAATAAGAAGGAAATTTCTACTATCAATGATTACTCTAAAAGCAGAGGTTCTTATGTGTATTGTGCCTTGCCTGTATTTAATTATATAGCTTCTTGTTTACTTAAATCATGAGCTCTTACAAAGTCCTTTAGGCCATTTTAACGAATGTCCCAAGCAGCAATGACCTTCAGGCCACTACTTGCAGACTAACACACTACAACATCAAGTTCCTATGAAAAGGAAACATTTACAGTTGGGATTGATAAATTCTCCTGAAGAGCACAGAAAACAGTTCTTGCATTATTTCTCCTTTAATAACAGAAAACTGTTCTTCCTTCAAAAATCCAGAAAAGCATTAAAGCAAACATAGAAGCCGGGGCTTTTTATAAATGTTATGAAAAAAACATTCACTTCTACAAGAGTTTACTGGGGCTATTTGGGGGCCCACAGAGGCTGGTTTCATTATTTTGTCGACAATTATTCAAAACTGTTTGACTAATTGAAATCGAAAATTTGTGGCTTCAAATCATGCCACATTGCTTTGCATGACGACCCATTGCATTATTAATCACTTGTAAAAAAAGGTGTTATGTCAGAAACATGGATGAAAGGGTGAAGATGTGAATCAATACTTTCTTGAACACAATGGACATTAATAACATCTGAAATAGCTTCCTTTCCATTTTTGAAGTTTTATTTCTGTATGCCATTTTGCTGAAACTTTATGATACTTGCTGCAGGGTACATTCTTTACTTTGCTCACTTTCAATGGTGAATACCAATACCTCAATGAATGCATCGCAATTTACATGGTTCTTACAGGCATTTAATAGCTTAGTAATTTAACTATTTGGCTACTTTCTTTCAATTTGATGACTTTGTGAACCTTTTCCTAATTTTAAGCTAGTCTGTCCATTTTCACTGAGAGTTAATACATTTTGTAATCTTATCTAAACACTACAATGTCACATACCTTTCCTTGATTAGAACTTGGTATTTCTGGTTCTCTAGTAGAAGACTTGTGCTCAACAGGATCAGCCCAATGCTCCATGATTAACTCCTCCTCTCTTTGTTTCCTACGTTGGCGTTCCTTTTTCTCTGCTGCCTCTCGCCTCTGTTTCTCTGAGTAATGGGAAAAGGATAAAATTGATACAAATAGTTCAATACACATCAAAATGGCCAATTTCCTTGTCCTTGACAGTTTAATCTCCCAACTAAGTTTTCTTCTGGCCTGTTCTCCAATTTAACAGATATCTGTTGACTGAGCTCCATGACAACACCAGCTTTTTCTGAGTCTGATTGCCCCAAGTCATGTTCTGCTGAGAACACTACTATGTGTGATTTTAATGTAATCAAAGCTTTCTGCTGCTAGACAATGCAGGTTACCTACATCAAATTTCACTGATCTGCAAAAGTCATTACTGACCAATCAGAGTGGCTTTTTACTTTTTGTGAAAGCGATTCCAAACATTTCTATCAACTGCTGACTTCTGGGGAATGTATTCCTATCTCACAACACTGCTGAAAATAATGAATATTCATTTTATCAATCCCATGTATCTTGGCTATTGGCTTATTCTTCATCATAGCTGACCAGACACTGCAACTAATTGAATATTATTTCATTTCTTTGGCATACCAAACAGATTATGCAACAACCAAACTTTAACACTCCATCATACATAAACACATTCTTAAAGGTTATACCTAATTCTTGAATCCATTCTTGTTGTTCTTTCCGTTTAAGTTCAGCATTGTAATCGTCAGCCCTTTGTCCAGCTGATCCCTGTGGGCAAATGGACGGAACTCTATATTAAACTTGAATGCTTTATCAAGATGTTTATTTCACATTCCATACTGCTACTGATTGTATCAAACTAGACAAAACAGACTAAATCAGATTCATATCATTTTTTACTCAGGTTTTTTCCTTTTTGATGTTGGCTCTGAAAGTCTAGACTCTGTTCTAGTACTACTTATATGTCTACATATGGTTACTATATGAAATATACAGTAATGTACTCAATGTGTTGAATTTCCAAAATTACAAAAAATGATAAAGAAAATATCACCAAAATTCACATAGATCTATTAAAAGAGTAAGAGACAATTTACGTCAGGTGATATACAATCAAACTTTAGATCCTAAAGGCACTAAGATGCTCCTGTTTTGTTGGGAACCAAGAACTTGATGATAAAATAACAACTAAAGTGTGAGATGTTCCTCATAATTTTTTTGTGTGCCTATGTCTTCATCAGTCATACATCCTAACTGACTGTTTAGGAAGGCAAGATAGCATGGTATTGAAATTGTGTCCACTGTGTAGGCAAGCTCATACAGGACAAAGTGGAGATATAGTATACTGTACATGTGTTTGCAGAGGCTCACTTGTTTTAAAACAAAAAAAGAGCTGTTGAGGAAAACGAAGGGAGGGAGACCCTGTGATACATGTATAATCTTTCTACGGTTTCAAATACTATGGGAAAATTCCAGGTAAGCACTAGCAGCAATTTCCACAGGCTGTTAAAAGTAGTATGACCACCATAGCCACTGACAACTTTTGAGTTCCAGGTCCCCCTCAATTTTTGCCAGATTGGAAAAAGTGATTACACAGTTTTCCCTTTCAGGAGGGAAAGAAAAAGACATAGACACATCATTAGAAATTTTCGATTTAAATGATGAGACAAACTAGAATGTATTTTCTTACCCCAATGAAGAAACTACTTCTCATAGCTGATGGTATATAGGACTGCTGAGCAACCTCACCTAAACTTGACTTGAGAATGACATCATCAGTAGGATCCTAGGAAAGGTTATGGTGAACATAATGAAGAGACCATTGACAATAAACACAAACAAAAAAAAAACAAACAATGGCAGGCATGTACATAAGCCCTTGGGGCAAAAGAATGTAAGAATCATTGTAATCATTCAAGTGTGAGGGATATTACATCATCTTGCACACCTGCACAAATTTGCATAGTACACACTAGCTTTTATGTGAAAGCTAAATACACAGTCAGAGTTTACCCCAGTCTATGCCATGGCCCAAGATGCACAGTGACTGGACTTTGCCATCAAATTGGCTGGTGTTTATGCAGGATACCAAACCAGCAAAGCTGCAGCTGCCCCAGCAAAGCTGCAGTCATGATTTTTGCTGTAAACTTTACAACAGCATAAAAGTCCTTATGCCACAATGTTTTTGTGGTGTACCTCCTGAATATCATCGTTACAGTTATAATTCTTATGTGTACTATTTTTGTGGTGATATCATAGTGCCATGTGACTGTCACAAAGTTTTGACATGATTGTATCAGTTCTGATAGTTTCTAATGTGTCATGTTTTAAGTAGGGAAACAGTTTCTGCCCAATTTGTCTAAATGTAAATTTAGCATAATGGAAGTAGGCCCACTTCACTTTTATTTGTGAACGAGCTGTTACTGGTTAGCAGATGGTGGAATCACAACTAATACACCCCAATGCATAGCTAACCAAACAAATACACATCACTGACACTGCTCTGAGTACACTATTCCTACTGACAAAAGTCACATTTTGTGAAAAAAAGAAACCACATTTGATGCTCTTATCCCTCATTCCAAACTTACCTTTTTTGGTCTTTCCTTTGGCAAGTCTGGTTCCCTTGATATGTTTGAAGTTACTTGATGAGGGGATTCCTTTCTCTGATAACTTTCTAAATTAGTGCCATCTAAAGATCGATGAAGTTTACTCTCCATTTCTTGAAGTCTCTTCTTCTCAGCAAGTTGTTCATCTGCAATAAGACAAATGGTGATAACAAACATATGCAGAGTTCTACCGCTGACATGTCCTTCATTCTTCACAATGTCAACACTGCCTTCTTTTGCTCATAAATTATACCCCCTAATTTTACTAAACTGTAAAAACCTGTGAATGTTCAGACACTACACTAAAGCTGCACACTTTTTCAAACATAAAACTAAATCACCTTACATCTGTCACTGAGGCCACATGGTTTTACTATGCCTCAAAGTGACACTAACATTAATTTAGGGACTTTAAGAGGAAATATAAGCTTGTCCTTTTGTAAACAAATGTAATAAGATACAAAGGAAGGAGTGTTTCAAGCATAACCTTTCATGATGCAAAAAATTTTCTCACATGTCCAAGACTCCATTACTTTGTAATTACGACACTAGTCAATCAGGTTCTCTTTTTTAATTTTTAAATCTGGGTCCGAAAGCCCAGCTTCGGCTAATAACTAATTCTTTCAAATAGATCATGGATGAAGAAAAGCCAGCCACATCACATTTTCTTCTTGACTAGTATTCAGAACATAATGACACAGGCATGCTTTAATTGCTCCTATATTTACAAGCTCCTGAGACCACCATTTCACTTTCCCATGGATAAGAGTGTATCCCCAGTCTTTAGTCACTATCCCAAAGGCTTGGAGAAATGGTAAAGCCTTGCTCTGCACCACTCCTCAACAGCAAAGGACCAGAAGGGGACAGGACCTGACTTGGACAATTTCTCAATTGGTCAACCAGCGACCCTCTTTCAATTCAATTCTGAAACCTCAGTACCACTGTAAACAACTTTGTCAAACAATAAAGTTCCAAGAAATTTTCTAGGTTGTTTCACTTCGATTTGATCCACAGACCTGAATAATGCACCAAGCCATCTCTACGCCAGCTAGCATATAAACTGCTACCTTCACCACTATGACTGGTCTGTATTGCAGTCGTATGCTATGATTACCAATAAGAACCTTGATTTAATATAATTAGGTAACACCACACTGTCACTGTGTGCATTGCTTGGGTGAAAGAAATTTACATGGGGTTCCACTTGCTCTGAGGATAACTTAGAACAAATGTTTTTTCTCTTTAGTAACTCACCTAAAGCCTTTTTCCACTCCAATTTCTTCCTCTCTTGGAGAGTAAGCTGACCTTGTCTCTGAACTCCTACCACTGCACCTATGTTACCCATGCCAACAGAACTGCCCCATTTATTGTCTGAAAGTGGAAATATAAACCGTACAGCGCAGTGAAGTAGTCACATTCTCATTACTGTGAGAAAAAGTTACAATTATATTCAAATCATCTAATTGGTTAGGATACCAAATGGTTGGTACTATAAATACATAATTGATATGGATGTTCCATTATCACCATTAATAATTCCAATTTCTTATGACAGGTTGATAGTAAGGATAATGTTTATGTTGATTTCATGGCTTCCTGCCATTAGTACAATGTGTGAGAAACTTCAAGAACAGGAGTTTGGAAGAATCCGTTTCTTCACTCAAGTTTGCATTTTAAGAACCTACTAAATACTTGAGTAATATTGAATACAATGAAGGAAGAAAATCTTTAAAAGGCTTTTTTTGGTAATTTTAAAAATCTCAATACATATAACCTAGTGTTAAATAAAATTTTTCTTCTTGTTGTTCTACCACAGTGATACCAATACAGTTTGCTACAAACCTTCCACCCCATTCTCAGTGGTTTTACAAAAGGACTCAGTGCCAAAACAACCTTCACTTGCCTGAACTGATCAACAGAGTTATTACACTTTTCCAAGCTACAAAAATCAAGCACTTTTCAAGATTCAAACTTTTTGAAGATGAAGAAAAGTATGAAGCAAATTTCTAAATATTGATTCTAAAAATGAAATCAAGCACTTTCCCATGATCATAATACACTGTAACAAAATTCAAACTATTTCAACACTTTCAAACAACCCATTCAAATCCAAAGAAATTTCTAGGTTTCCTAAGCTTGCATATAAACCTCAGAAGCTTTTAGCATTTGTGAAAGCCAGTTTCTTACTACCTTGCCACTTACAAGTGTTTGCCATTGTATATCCGAGCTACTTTTCTAGCTATCACCTACACCTCTCCTTTGAATAGACCTTATGCACTGACATCAGGCGACATCATTTTGGTGGCTAAGTGATGAAGCACACAATCTGTACGATGTAGACTTTGCACA
Source organism: Holothuria leucospilota (assembly GCA_029531755.1). Classification (NCBI taxonomy): domain Eukaryota; kingdom Metazoa; phylum Echinodermata; class Holothuroidea; order Aspidochirotida; family Holothuriidae; genus Holothuria; species Holothuria leucospilota. The sequence goes on along the minus strand of CM055962.1, from coordinate 13,973,988 downwards.
TGCACTTAGTTAACTTAAACATATCCTTCCAGTACACCAATCAGATGTCTGCATTTGTTCAAGTAGGTTGCAATGATACGGACTTGCCTCCACTGGAAGGTGCACTTTTTCTTCTGTGACGTCATATGCATAAGGCCTATACATTCCTCTGTTACATATCTTATTGACCTTATTGTCCTTAAACCAGTCTTACATACCTACTTTCTCCTTTAGATCTGTCAAGTTACTTCTCTTATACATATCATCCTCAATTTTACCAACACTGGTGTCAGGTGTCTTTGGCAAGGAGGGCGGTTTTGATGATATTTCTGTCTGTGCTTTATTGGCATTTTCATCTGTTTCCCTGTTTAGCTTTTCCAACAATTCCAGGACATTTTCTGATGCAACTGTTTTCCCATCATCGTTCTCATCATTTTTCTTTTTTGTCTCTTCATCCTTCTTTTCCTCTGTCTTTCCTCTCTCTCCACCAGTCTCTTCATCTTTCTCACTTTTCTGGTTGTCTTCTTTGACTTTTGTATCTGACTGGACTTTGACTTGCCCATTTTCTGAAATAAAATATTTAAGTTATTTCAAGTACAGTTCATGCGATTTAAGAATGCTAATGTAATGAATAATTTAGTAGCCCAACATTGCACAAGAGTTTGGAGTTTTTTGAGTTCTTTATCATAAAATTGTTGAAAACCCTAATGTTTGGTTTTAACAAACTGATACAATTTTCTAAACTAGCATAGCAATTTGAAACTAGTTTGTGTTTTAAAATGACCTGTGCATACGATACAAAAAGGCTGTACAGAAGAAAAAAACACTAGCTCCTTAAAAAAAAAATTAAGAATTAGAATCATCAACTGGTTCACATATCTTCTGATAAAATTCTTAGGTGAAACTTTGTTTTGACTATTTACATAGTATGTCAACAGAACTTCTCTGTAAAAAACTTTTATTCATGGAGCTATGGCATATGAACAAAAAGTTCCTTCCCACTTTTTGTAGCTTATAGGAGAGTATCAACTAAGCATATATTTCCATACATCGTGTACAACAGTGTGGTTGAAGTGTGTATGCTGGCACCCAACTGGTCATATTTTTATGTGTTTGATGCCTTGATAAAATCATCTTGTAGCATGGCACAATTTTTGTCACATTTGCGACTGATTCAGTCTCATTGCCACCCCTATGATACATAATCAATTTATACTTCTTGTCAAATGAAGGGGTTCATGAATGCTGTCATCTGTTTAATTTTTTCACAAGCTGCAAATTATTTAGGGCTTCCACTAAACAAAATTTGCCTTTGCTAATACCCATAATACACACAGACACATCAAAATAACATAAATACAGAAATCAATTTGCAAGAAAATCAACAGAGAATCAGCAAAGTGGCCTCTTACCAATAGATATGGTAGGAGTACTGCTCACACCATGTGTAGCTCCTATTGACTGTAGTATAGAATTCAACTGTTCCTCAGTCAGTGCAATTGTGTTGGCTCCACCAATCCCGGATGACGTCCCTCCAACTGCTTTGTTCTTCTTGATAAAGTCAACCGGTCTCTTTTTGTTGCCAGAAGATTCTTTGTTCCCTGATGTCCTCCCTGTCCCTTTCAATGTTTCTTTACTTCTGTTGGCTGATGCTGGTTTTTCTTTTGTGACATCTCTTGGTTTATTGTCTAGTCTCTTACCAGATGAATCTCTTCCTTGATGGCTTGATTTTGAGGTGCCCTGTTTGCTCAAGTCTTTATCATCTGTAGTTGTCTGTACCTTTCTGACTGGAAATGCTTGTGTACGTGACTTATAACTAAACTGTAAGAATGGATAAAGAAACTTCAGATTGGCCCAGCTTTTGGGGATAAAAATTCCGTTATCACAGCCAAACAATTTTCTGCATTTTGTAGGGAGCAAACTTCGTTGCTATTTTTCCAATTTCATTATGTTAAATTGAAATTCACAATGAACCATACTGAAAGCAAAATGTTCCTTCATTTCATATTAACAGGTATACATCAAAAGTAAGCACACTTGGGATGGGGGAAATCAAATATCCCATATTATCTTCAAATTAAATATCAAATGGTGTTAATGTCCATTTGAGATATTTCGTTCAAAATTACCTCTGAATAATGAATATCACACTACAGTATGTGACAGACAACACCCAAAAGAAAACCCCTTTGCACAAAGAAACCATTACCATATCATAAAAAAAAAATAGTTTGTTTATGATCCATACTTAATGTCTTTGAATCATCAATAATGGAGCCACAAGTAATTTTATACTTTAAGGATACTATATTTGATTGGTAGCTTCCCAATGAGTACCCACGAATTCTACAAAATTCATAATGTCCTATACTGTCTGGCAGTAAGCTTTCTGGGGTGGCAATTAAAGGTAAGCACAACCAGTTTACGAAGGCGCAATGCAGGAATGATAAGTTCACCCCCTTCTCAATGGCAATGATTAATAAACCATTGAGTGTGTCCAATATTTATATTATTTCATAATACAGAAAGCAACTTGCTTCATACTTTATCATAAATAATACTGAAATAAAGTTGTGATATCACAAGCCCACACATTTGACCAATCAAATCATTTCAGTATAGTAATTCCCACAAATCTGAAGATGTAATTTAAAAGTTTCTCACCTTTTTCTTTGTCTTCTTTTCTAGAAGAGGAAAATAAAAATGCAAATTATATGATTTCTGAAATCAATTTACCTATGGAATCGATATTCATATGACTACTGTAACTGACTGCTTTATCCATAGACATCCTGAAAGAGAAGCATAACTCACCAATGACTTTTGCAAAAAGTTGGTAGCACTTATCAGTAAACCTATCATCAAAGACTCAAGTTAGCACACATTTTTCAGAATTATTATGGATATCACAAAAACAAAAATTAAGGATGTCTGATAATTTGGTTCACAATAGCAGTCAAGACTGATTTCATGTTGATATTTTAATGAGCAATACTGTACAAGAATTAAAAAAAAAACATAGGCTATCATGTATTTCTTTTAGTAAGACCATCACTATACATTTATTAATAACTGTTGTACTGTACAAACATATGCTTGTTGAATGACTGACACACTGGCTCTGTCCATACACATCAAACAAAATGCTTCTTAATTGTCGTTCAGCTAGCCCTGGTTGCACAACAAAGTACCATTTCATTCACATGAGGTGTCACATTAGGACTGTCAGACAGGCCTAACATAACTTTGCAAGTATTAACATCAGCAGAATAGTATCTGCATTTTAGGTAAATGTTTCTGATGCCACTCAAACCTGTGAAAACACACACCCAAAACTAAAAGGTAACTTTGTCATTCAGCTGGCAAAGAAGCATAGATAATTCAAAGTTAGCAGCACATACAGGTAGAAAGTCAGCACAATGAGATCCAAAACATTGCTAGTTGTTATTATGCAGTAGATGGGGCTGTTCAATTGTGTAATAGAATAGGAGGGGTAAGTACAGTACAACACCAGCAAAACAGATTTTTCTGATACCAATATTTAATGATTATAAGGAATACTGGTTAATGCTTATACCAAATACCAACCAGAATGCAAAAATGCACAGAGGTTTCAGTGACCTCATTACACACAACTACAATAAGGTATATTTGAAATCTGGTGACCCAGGATGATCTTTTACTACCAACACAAGCATTATAATTTACCTTCTAAGTATTACAACCTTTTATCCATGTATGACCCATAGCTTGGAAGCTAAAAGGCTTATTTATTCCTTGCCTGAGAGAATAAAAGTTCTTACATTTTGCAGGACAGTACTGGATAGTGCCCCATTATGCCAGGCAGTATTGGGAGATGCTTACAGTAATAATAGGCTTTCACGGTTAACCGATTATTATATCGTTACTGGTTTTAACCGGTTTCGATTAGGTATGATTATTGCATGAGAAGAAAATCGAAAAACCGAAAAATCAAAATAATTGTGAAAATCGAAGTAATCGTGAAATAACTGAAAAAATTGTGGAAGCTCAAGCAAATTTGGGGAACATTTAATGCCACAAAAAATCACATCAAACTAAAGAACATAATATAAGCTGGATTTGTGACAGTTTGCATGGCTAGACTTGCCCTGATTCAGTGCTCATGTTCAAGTCAGACACAGTACACACTGTTTGGCAAAGCTGCAATCGGCGCAATGGGTTACTTTAAGCAAGTAAAGTATGTGGGGAAAAAACGATTATAATCGAATTTCGATTATTAGGGGTCAGATTATATCGATTGTCTTTTTTGGAAATATCGTGAAAGCCTAGCTCAGAAGTACCAGGAGGGGCCCAACAGTGCATAGTGTGCCTAGGTAGTTCTGGGTTGTGACAGGTAATACTGGTTCATCTTTTATTTTTTCTTACACAGCTTGAGCAAGTTTTTTGCTTCAAGCAATGGGATACTTTATTTTTTAAATACAGTTACTTCTACGACAAATACTGTATAACATATCCAATTATTCTTTCCTGAGATGCATCATGCATACAAGATTTTCACAGTTTGATCTATGGTGACTACCAATGATCCTTGACCTCTGTCCCAAGACAATGAGGTTCTTCCACACAATATGAGGTACAAACATGTACTGCGTGAGATTTATCAAAGGTCCTCTTTGTGCAATATCTTGTGTGCAAGCCAAAGCATCACAAAGACATACATTCATTCTCACACCACCATGAATTCTCTTCTCACAGAAACCACTAATAAGTCCAATACTTTTTGAAGTAATTTAAGTAAGTACATGGAGCCAAGATATGTTATTTACTAGAGAGTTGTCTTACCTTCCTGAAATAAACCAACACTTCCATTCTTTGCTCTGGCAGCAATTCTAAGCCCTTCCCTGCAAAAAGAAAAATGTTCTTTGTTTTTTCAATATTTCGAACAGGAAGAGCTCTCTATCTCAGAATGCCTTAAAAGTATGTGGAAATGTAACCAAAACAGCTCATTTAATAAAAATGGTAGATGAAAATCCTCTCATGAAAACTCTGCTAGGATTATTTAACTCTCTTTTACCATTCTGAAGATGTACCTCTTCAAAGTTTTACAGTTTCTGAGTTTTCTGATTAGCTTTGCAAAAATTATGATGTGGAGTGTTGCAGAGTGTCTGTATTTCTTTTCAGCCTTTGACAAATTCTTTTTTCATTACTTGTCCATCGGGCAAGCTGTTCTCTTAGTCTACTTGTTCCCATGAATATCTACTTGTTTACTTTTAATATGCCTTTAAACTCCATTGGAGGAGACTTCGCAAGGGTACTTGCCCGGCGGGCTATGATACTGAACAATGTACTTGCCCGAGTGACTTTTTACTTGTCCCAGACTGTCGGGCGGGGGATTTGTCGAAGCCTGTTTCTTTTGTCAATCCTTATAAAATATCTGTTACTTACTCACCAGCTAGTTTCTAGTTTTGTTTTTGATGTCAACTCTTTCAAAGTATTAAATAGCTACTTCCAAAATAAGCACCTTGGGGCATGCCACCATTACAACTGTCCTTAGAATGAAGGTAAAACAAAGGATAATATAACACATACCTCATGAGTCCCTCTTTCTATGTCTCAAATTTGCCAAAAGCTCAAGTTACTTCATGATGTAAGTGCAAAAACACCAACTGCCTTGTAAAATGGTCAATATTTGATGGATGATGGGTACTGCAGCCCCTTTTTTTTAACTTTTTATAAATGCTTTTTTCATCAAACAGGAATATGTGATATTTACATGCCCATTGACCTACTTTTAAAAGGAAAATTCAAAATGCTGTCACTTCAATTTGCATTAGTGTACCTGGATATCCTATTTCACAAATGGCTCTTGAGAATCATGTGACAATATTTTTCTCAATGAATTGTAAAATTCTTGCAGAGTAATTTACTTGAATAATTATGCAATATTTATTTATGTTCTGAAATACCATTTTAGATACTTGAGAGATACGTAAGAGGATATTTGTGAGATTTAGCTGTTGTTTCAAAATAAGTTATGCCCTTTAAGCTACTTTACACAGATAGGTAGACATATTTTGAGGACAACAATAAATTAAAATTCCTTATCCAATAGCATATGCCAACTTTTTTCTGTGAATTTGTAATAAAGTGTTCATCATACATGTTCATCATGCACTGCATGTGAAAATAGGGTAACCAGATAACTGTAGGCTAGGCACTGAAAGTACAGAGGATATGGGGCCACAGAGGAGATAGACTGTATCTGTGCACCTGGATAAGCTGTATTTCCATTACAGTTTGTTCTGTGAGAGGCTTTAGTTACCATTACAGTGTAAACTGAGAAGGAAGAAAAAAGGCTAGGGTGCAGGGGCCATATATATTTACTCTTAGTTTTCATCCTGCAAGAACCCACACAGGGTTCACAAAACGGCAAGATGGGAAAAGATTTGTGATTATTCTTGACTTGAATACTCAAATATGTATCTATCCACAAAGCGACTGTACGATCTTTTGCTTTGCTTTACTTTGCACCGTGTGTTTTCGCTTTCGAGACTGCATAGATAGCTCCGCAGGCAACAATCGTTCGTCATCTGCTCTTGGAATTTGGCCTGCCGCATGGCGCCCGACGTACCATTTTTTTACGAATAATTCTGACTAGAAGTGATTTTATGGCCCGAGTTGTGTCCAAAAAGATGTTAGATGTTCTTACCCATCAAACGACATGATTTCGAAAGAAATCAGTTGAGTTTCGCAGTGAGCGTAACAATGTTAAAATAGGCCAAGCTTTGAGTCTTGTCCTGAATAGCCTGCTGTAAGCAGGCTATTGTTGAGTTTTATCAGCTACAAGTACAATTCTTAATATTTTCTTACCCCTAATGTTAATGTACAGTACACAGACGAAGTTTAATACAATACAATAGCCTGCCAACTTTCTAGCCAATCTCATTTCCGAGACAAAAATAACTTCATTATAATTAATGTACACGTCATCAGCGTTGGTAAGGGGTGGAGTCAACATGAGCGACCGGTTGCTTCGCTACAGCAGACAACTCTTTTCATTCAGGCTTTCACTTGTATACACGTTATGCAGTGCAGTACGGCTATTACTGTATAGTTACTGGCTTACCTGCTACCGTGTACATGTATATACAGCTATCAAGGAACGTTGTCGTCTTGTCCATGAGAGGGCCTATATACAGGCCAGTTTGTACAAACCGGCAAGATCTGGGACAACATCCTACGCCTAACGTTAGGCTTGACTTTTCACTGCAAGGATTAGCTTGATTTTTAGCCAGACATGATAATAACGTACCTTTTAAAGATGTCATCTTCAGAAGTATTCGTATGTGTGCATCGTCGCAGGCCGTTGATAGACATGAATAGTCAGTACCGTTAACACCATGTGACCTTCTTATAAAGAATAATTTATCCCACATTTCGGGGATTCGTGTTAATGAAAACTGGACGAAGGTTTGCAGACTCTGTATAGAATATGTACAAGAGGTGTATTATGATTTCTGAGAGAGTGCCGTCTTTTCTTTTGGAGACCGCTACAGAGTCTGCTCCACAGGCTACGTCCTGAAAGGTGACTTACGATATATATAGGCCCTATATATATATAGGCTAGTGTATATAGGCCCACAGGCATTCCGATTTATATGTACATATATAATACACTATACACATATATACTAACAAGGTACGACAATTTTCTGGACGAGGCTTACAACTTGGCCTATTTTTACACTCTTACACTCACTGTGAACCTCTCTGATTTCTTGCAATCACGTCATTCGATGTGAAAGAACATTCAACATCCCTTCGGGCGCAACTGCGGGCATAAAATCACTTCTAATCAGAATTATTGGTAAAAAAATGCACTCGGCGCAACTTGGTGGTTACACAGACAGATGACGTATGATTTTAACCTGCGCAACCATCCATGCCGTCTCGTAAGCGAAAACACGCAGCGCAAGGTAAAGCAAATCAAAAGAACGTACGTTCGCTATGCAGATTGATACGTGTAGAGCCTAATTTGACAAATCCAGGTAACGTGCGTTGTGATTGGCGTCGAAATAATTTGACTTAGCTATACGCCAATCACAACGCACGTTACATTGAATTTGTCAAATGATCGAAGCGCTACTCGTATCTATCTGCATAGCGAACGTACGTTCTTTTGATTTGCTTTACCTTGCGCTGCGTGTTTTCACTTACGAGACGGCATAGATGGTTGCGCAGGTTAAAATCATACGTCATCTGTCTGTGTAACCACCAAGTTGCGCCGAGTGCATTTTTTTACCAATAATTCTGATTAGAAGTGATTTTATGCCCGCAGTTGCGCCCGAAGGGATGTTGAATGTTCTTTCACATCGAATGACGTGATTGCAAGAAATCAGAGAGGTTCACAGTGAGTGTAAGAGTGTAAAAATAGGCCAAGTTGTAAGCCTCGTCCAGAAAATTGTCGTACCTTGTTAGTATATATATGTATAGTGTATTATATGTACATATAAATCGGAACGCCTGTGTATAGGCCTAGCCTAGGCCTATGTATGTATAATGCTCGGAAGGCCTGTGTTGGTACACAGGAGTTTAGGCGCTGCCGAGCTATAGCTTGCCTTAGATGAATAGGCCTGAGATCAGCAGACTGCGGACTAGCTATAGCCTACATGTGCCTTCACTGAGGACTGGGACTGCCTTTGCCTAGTCAGTAGTAGGCTACATGCAATGTATTATTAGGCCTGTTAGTGTTGGTAGAGTAATTAGGCCTACTGTAAAGTCCCCACTGTACACTACAGTGTACACTTGTGTTGTACCGTTCATAAACTGCACGAAACCAGTTTAGCGAATGTAGTCTTACTCAGATTTGACATTCTCAGTCCGCAGACCGAAATAAGACGATGTCGGATAAATGTGTAAGAAAATGATTTTAAGTTACCCTCTGTTCATTTTGGAAATGTTCCTTTGTAGTCGTGAAGCTTCCTTTTTCAAATTTTCTCAGGGTGTTTGACGTCCGAAACAGAAATTGACAGTGCAATATTTACACGAAAGCATGACAACAGTAAACAGATGGAATTTCAGTCCCGAATTGAAGTTATGAGTAGTTTTACAACAATATCTTCCATACTACTTGTGACCGTATATGCGTCGCTGAGACAAAAAGAATTTAGGGTACTGAACGCCGTATGTAAATTTAATTCTTACGCCACAGTGTCGGTCGGTCGGAATTTAAAACCCTGTCCTTATCATTGGTCACGTAGTTAAAAGAGAAATTGGCTTGGAGAAGCCAACCTAGCCGTCTTGCACCAACCACAGTCTCTACCCCAAGAAAACTAAAGAATGATAGAATACTATTTCCGTATTTGAAGCCGCCAACAAAATGGTGGAGTAAATGCTTTTTACAAAGTCCCCTCGACTCTTTGGTTAACTTATATCTCGGAGTTCTGCTTCTCAACATAAGCTACGTTCCCTAAAGGGATACCACGACATACCATGACCAGTGGCGTAGTCAGACTTTTCTAATCAGGGGTATGGGACGGGAAGGGTACAGCCTTCCGCCGAAAGAGGAACGCCAACATTAAGGGCTGAGCAGCTCTGGAGCCTGGCGTTCCGGTGTCGGACAAAACGTAGACTTTGGGCCCAAGGACCCACCCAGTGGCGTAGCTAAGGGGGGCTAGGGAGCGCCAGGCCCCCCGCAAATTCGCCGAACCCAAGGGCGCCCCCACTAGCGATCTGGGCCCAAAAGAATTCACTGGACTGGGCTACTCAACTTGATAATGATAGACTTTGGTTGTGGAAAATCCAATCAATCCACTGAAATCCATCGGGATAACTCTTTATACTCTAAATACTTTTGAATAAATTCGGATAGATTGTGACAAACTTAATGTCTTTGGGACTAAAATAAAATCAACCTTTACATTTTCTCACCAAAATTGCACATCTTGGTGGCTGCTATTAAGCCTGGCAAGTGCCATTTTCGGCGATCTGGGATGTATTAAAATCTCACATTTTCTTGGTACGCCCCGCGCCAACCAGTGGTGGCGTTCCGATTCGATAGCAAAAGGGGCCCCACAAAAATCTTCACCCACCAGAGTCCCCAAACAAAAAAAATCCTAGCTACGCCACTGGACCCATCTTAGAGCCCCTGTTAGGTACAAGGGACAATGCTAAGCTGGGGGTCGAGGGGGAAAACCCCGGGGGCTATGGGGTATTTACAAAATTGTGACTATTAGAATAAACCATTTAACTATCACCAAATGGCACTGGATGCGCACTAAGCAGACAACAAAAACACAAATCACAATTTGACAATATTTTGTTAGCCTAATTCACACTCATGATTTGATTATTTGGAGGAGGGGGATTGTGAGTGGAGACGACTGATCATGTAAAGGTTTGCATTGGACTTAAGAACGATAAATCTACTCATACTGCCCAAGTAGGAATTAATGTTGAGAGGTATGGCCTCGAGAGGAGCCCTCACATTAGAGCATCGAAGGTGCATGATCAACGGCAGCGGGATCCGGGGCCTCAACGGGAAAATTTGGAAGAAAAAGAAACCATTGTATGTGATTTATTAGTTTGTTCCATAAATTTATAAGTATGACAAACATATTTCCTTCGTTTTCTTCATCAATAAATGAGAAAAAGGGTGGCTAGGGCCCGTTGAGAACCCCCTGATGCACTCGTGCAGCGTGCATCCTAATATTCTGGTATCAAGTAGCCTATTGAAGAAAATTTCATGCAGTGCTTATACTTCTTATGGAGGGGTCACCACTTTATCATCCCTGGTGTGGTACTTGGCTTTGCCTAGGAGAAGAATCAAGAGAGAAAACTTTCCCAATTTTAATTCACCGGTGTTTAAAATAAACGGACATTTTTAGCCTATGAGATGGACCTGTTTAGTTACCCTCGTATCTTATTGGATGTGCGTTAAAAAAAGGCCAAAGTCAAAGTAAAAAGAAAAAATTGAACTCGTAACAGATTTCTAACATGAAATTGGACTAAAAATAATCCATGCGGGAACTCTATTGAACGAAGAGAACTCACGGCCTCAGTGGTCCCATAGCTGTCAAAAATAGATGTTGAAACGATAACTCTGGCTTCGTTTTTTAACCATATCCTACTGTAAATTTCCAAATCAAGTCATTAGACGCTATTGCATGTAATCTACATTGTCAGGACGTGCTGCCCTCACCCCTTCCACACAGCTTTTTTTCTCAGTTGCAAGTGGCAATAGTTTTATGAATATTTTCCCATTTTGAGATGAAATCGATTCCATAGTTGATGTAATCAGCAGTTGACACGAAAGGCCTTAATCAAATCAGAAGCCCCGGCGACGAAGGTGGCCGGGGCTTCTGATTTTATTGAGACCGAATTCGCCTAGTTTCGTAAATCAACCTTTCGTTCGAGTGGAAAACGAGTTTGGGATGAATATTCAAAAGTTACCGGATTCAAAATGTTTTTTTTTTCTATTGCATCTATGGATTCAGCCTCTTAGGGGGAGGTCTAAGCACCTGCCAACAATACGTGACCTTTGTTCTCCTCGTTTCAAAAGGCGATGATTTGTAAACAGAAGAGATTGGGTCCTTTACGCTTGACCAAGTCTCCCTCCGCGTTTTTTCTGATGTCGTTTTGAGGTAGCAGTGAAAATTTTCCAATGTATGATCAGTTCAAAAATTAGTCAAAGACAGCACCATTTTGAACCTGAACCATGTTAAATAGACAAAAGTTTCTCACAGGGTATTCACAGGGGATCGGGAATCCCCCCCCACCTTAGGCTCCTTCAGAAGACATCACCTACACACTGTGACAAAGGAAGGATTCGCTAAGGGTGCAAGCTACTACCGATACAAATATGCACAATTTCCCGACTTTTTGCGTTTATCTGGGTTGGGTATTTAAGACATCTTCTGTAGTGCCCCGATCCACCACCAACCTCTGGCGGTGTCACTGGTTACCTTGCAACCAGAGGAAATCTGAGACTTTTGTCGTCGAATATGCCATGGTCCAATAAGCTAGCTATGACTATGTTCGTGAGACATGTACCGTACCGTATATGTGATGTTTACCCGCACTACTCCGTTCATATGTCCAACAGGTGTAATGAATTTGTCTGCAGAGTGCGCAAAATTTGATCAGTGAACACCAATGCACAACTAAAATCTCCCTATTGTTTAAGACTGGCTGTAAAAGTCAAAGCAATGACTCCCAGGACTCCCTCTTCAGCTGCTATTTATGGGGATCTAAGGGTTCTGCCCAGGAAAATTTTGAAATTAAACACTATAAGATCTGATTTTTTGGTTGGAAATTAAGATAATTCACAAACCTGTAGTGAACCTAGGAGTAGAAAGTTACTAGATTGAAGACTTCATTTCCATTTTATAAATAGACACTGATTTGAGAGTTCAGACCAGGTTAGCTTTAATTAGTATTCACTTTTTTTTCAAATGCCCTAAGCGCTAATCTCGGCCTGAGTTGCGAAAACGACCCCAGCTGGTGAAAATGCGGCGCCATGATAGGACCTCTGGTATATGTGACATATTCACATATGTACCATGCATTTTCTAAAAAAAATTCTCTGGCATGCGAATAAGTCGTGAAAGAGGGATTGGTCAAGTGAAGGCTGAAAGCGCTGAAACATGTCACAGCTAGGGCAGTCTATTGGCTCCATAGTGATATCAGCAACTCTGAAATTCAGGTTCCTGGGTACAAAATTTTCAGGCAGGATAGGGCTGATACTGTCTGTGGTAGGGGTGGAGGGGTTTTACTGTATGTTAAGGATAGCATAAATTGTGTTGATGTCACCAACAAGTTTTCTTCAGGATTTTCTAACTGCTTGTGGTGTGAAATTAGTTTTGGCAATGAGTCTTGCACTCCTTTAGTTGTTGGTATTATTTATCGTTCACCAAATTCTTGTGCTGATAATAATCAGAGTTTGTTCGAAAGTTTTAGGACAGTTTCTTCAAAAAGGGCAGTTGTGTTTGGGGATTTCAACTTTCCTGATATTGATTGGCATTCATGTACTAGTGGGTCACATGGGAGGGATTTTCTCGAGGCAGTGTCTGATGGTTTCTTTACCCAGCATGTTCTGTTTCCCACTCGTGAGGACAATTGTCTGGATTTGGTACTAAGTACTGATGAAAACATGGTTAGAAATGTAGCTAGTGGTGGTAAGATAGGATCTAGTGACCATGACCTCATAAGTTTTGAGTTACTTTGTTTCAGCAAACTTCAAGGTAGTGACAAAACTGTTTTAGATTTCAGCAAGGCTAACTTTACTCATGCTAAAGAGCTTTTAACCATAGATTGGGTTGCACGCTTGTCTCACTTAGGTCCTGCTGAAGCATGGAGTGTCTTTCGTAATATAGTTACTGACACTACAAAGTTGTGTATCCCACTCAAGAAAGCTGTGGTTATAAATAGGCCAATCTGGATGTCTAGAGAGGTACTTAGAGCAGCCAGGAAGAAACGTAAGTGCTGGCGTCGATATAGGGTCAGTAAGAACTCTGATGACTTTGCAGTCTACAAGAAGCAGGAACTCTTAGTTAAAAATTTGGTTATTGACACTAAAGCTAAGTTTGAAAAGCAATTGGCCAAGGAGGTTAAGGTAAATCCAAAATCTTTTCATGCCTATGTCAGGTCTAAGCAGAAGGTTAAGGAGGGTGTTGGGCCTCTCCAAGGTAATGAAGGCACACTAGTTACTGATCATCAGGATATGGCTAATTTGTTAAATGATTATTTCGTATCTGTTTTTACCAAGGAATCATCTGTTTTGGGGACTAGTAGGGATTCTGATAATTCTTCTTTAGTTAGTGATGTTGTCTTCTCTGAAGAGTTGGTTTGTAATAAGTTGAAGAGTTTAAAAGCTAGTAATGCCCCTGGGCCTGATGGGATCCATCCTGCCATTCTCCATGAATGCTCCGAGATTTTGTCAGTTCCTCTTTGCATTATTTTTCAGAAGTTTCTGGATTCAAACTTTGTACCTGCTGACTGGCGGATTGCTAATGTTACTCCAATTTTCAAAAAGGGGGACCGGAGCTTGCCTTGCAATTATAGGCCGGTCAGTTTAACCAGTGTTGTGTGCAAAGTTATGGAATCTGTAATCAAGGATTGTTTGCTTAAATATCTTTTAGATAATGGGTTACTCAATCTGTCACAGCATGGTTTTTTACCGAGTAGATCTTGTGTTACTAATTTACTAAGCTTTCTTGAGGATGTTTCCTTATCTCTTGACTGTGGTCACGGTGTTGAAGTCATTTACCTTGATTTTTCAAAAGCCTTTGATAAAGTTCCATTAGGTAGACTTATGATTAAACTGCATAGGTTAGGCATCAAGGGCAGTTGTGCTGACTGGATAAATTCATGGCTCAATGGTAGATCTCAGAGAGTTGTTGTTAATGGTAATTTCTCTTCTTGGAAAGAAGTTACAAGTAGAGTTCCACAGGGTTCTGTTCTTGGCCCGCTTCTTTTCTTAATTTTCATCAATGATATTGATAGCTCTCTCACATCTAGTATTAGTAAGTTCGCTGATGATACTAAGCTCTATAGGAAGGTTAGTGATAAGGATGATGCCTCATTACTGCAAAAAGACTTGGATAGGTTATTTTCATGGTCTCAGACTTGGCAAATGTCTTTTAATGCAGATAAGTGCAAAGTCCTTCACTTTGGTCCTAAAAATTTCAGCTATGATTATAACATGAATGGTAGTATTCTGAGTGATGTGACTTTTGAGAAGGATCTGGGTGTAGTTATTACAGGTGATTTAAAGCCATCTAGACAGTGTGCAGCTGCTGCTGCTAGGGCTAATAGGGTGCTTGGATTGATCAAGAGGAATTTCAGTAGTTTTAGTAAAGAAATTGTACTAAATCTGTATAAGCAGTTGGTAAGACCCCACCTCGACTATGCAGCCCAGGCTTGGAGTCCCTACTATGAAAAGGACAAGCTTCTTTTAGAGCAAGTTCAGAGGAGAGCCACTCGCCTTATACCCGAGGTGAGACACCTACCTTATCATGTTAGACTTAAGCATCTTGGGCTTACCACCCTGGAGTTGAGAAGGATTAGGGGGGACATGCTTCAGGTGTACAAATTTCTCTCTGAAAGGAATCCTTTGTCCTCTTGCAATTATTTAAAGGTTCAATGTAATTCTCGGGTTCGAGGCCACTGTAAGAAGCTAGTTAAGAATTTTGCAAGGCTTGACATTAGGAAGTTCAGCTTTTCTCATAGAGTTGTTAACGAGTGGAATAGTCTGCCTGAGTGGGTAGTTAACTCCACATCTGTGCACTGCTTTAAGGTTAACATTGACAAGTTCTTCCATAAGTGTGGTAGAATCTAATTGTGCTGGGCTCGTTTGGTGTTGGTTGGTTCTTTGTTTTCAGTTAAAGTTGTATGGACTTCAGGGCATCTTATGGGGCCTTAGCCCTCCTTTGCCCTTTAACCTGTTATGTTATGTTATGTTATGTTATAGCTAGTCTATAGCTATACGGTTCTGTACTCTACAACAAACCTTACCTAATTACCTTAACGCTCTCTGTTTCACGAGGAATACGAAGTTGCTATGTCATCCCTCTACTTTGTTCTTTCATTTGCTGCTACAAACCAGAGTGCAAAACGCCCCGCATCCACATGCTTTCAGGGTCGTTATTCATAGATTTGGCAAAAAGGAGAGGATGCCTGCCCAACGCTCTTACAGATATACTTCCTAGTTTTAAAGGAAAATATCTTGTTTGTGATGCAGAAAATTTGATATCGTTAAAACCATGATTTATAGGTAATTCAAAATAGTAAGAAGAAAATCAGAGTTAAAAAAAAAAACAGAATAACATTTTGTACGGTAGGCAGATATGATCCTTATTTTTATCGACTGGACCACTGCACGGTTGGGCTGACCCTATAAATATCATCATTCCGTAAATTCAAGTTGTCACTGCGTGGATAAACTTGAAGATAGGCTTATGGGAAGACTGATTTCAAATTAAAGGGGACGGGTGGAAAAGTGTTTGCTTGGAAATTTTTCCTTAATCGCAAACAGTCATGACTTAAAGGGGAATTTTCATCATCCCAGACAGTTCCAATTCTCCCAACTATGCAACTTCTAGCTCCTCCCATAACTGTATGAAGCTACTCCTTGTGCAGGAATAAACCTGTTTTATTGCTTAAGACTATGTCCTGGTGAGCATACAAGGCTATAAAATGTAATAATGGCACTCTCTCTGCCTTGTGTGGAATGTGAGCTACTCTGCATCTTTCAAATTTTCAAACTCTGATGTCAATCAAAAAGCAGTCACCAACTGAGAATTTTCATACCCCTACACTAAAAATATACTTTGGGGTGATGACTGTCTGTCTTTAAACTTGAGAACTATATATTTCCTTGTGTCCCTAAAGCTGTGCCGTCCGGGTGGCCGTAGATGTAGCCCAACGCCTACAGATCCTTGAAGAGGTCTATGTATGCCTATGTTTGTTGGAAAATGTCAGAATAACAGCTTGTTACTTTGGGAAAAATGATCGGGATTTAAACAGGGAGAGTAAATGACCAAGAGGGTCCTATCATGGATCTTAAAATTAGACTGATTATTTCCTCAAGAGGATCGTTACGAATTCTGAGATGAATACCAGGGTATATCCTAGTACGACATCTTGTTCTCTTGTGCTTGCTTCTACTTGATGTTTAATAGCTCGACGGTCATGTCCATGCATCCGTAGCACGCCGTATGTTTTCTGTAATAGAATAATTGTATTTAACGACCTTTCTTATTCCTTGTCGAAGGCAAAAGGAATCCATGCGGTGGTGATGTCGTTTGTGTGAGTGCGCATGTAAGTGGGTGTGTAGGGTCCTATGTGTGTGAGAGAATATGTGTAGAAACAAGCCAACTCGGACCCACGCCAACTCAAAAGTATTGAGATCCATCGATATTTTTTAATAAAATGTGAAGTCCAGTATCCTGAATATTCCACAAGTGAAGATTTCAGACTGCATTAGGCCTCCTTTTAGAAAGACAAGTGTTGAAATATAAAAAAAAATTGTGTGGGAAGTCAGATTAACCCCTCAGGCTACCGTATATGTTTCCTATGACGTTTGCATACCATTCGTGTTCTGCTTTCGGGCCAACTTGGCCCCATCCAACTCGACCCTGACAAACTCGGCCCCTGGCCAACTCGGCCTCAAACCAACTTAGCCACAAACCAACTCAGGTCCTGATCAAGCCAGCCCCAGACCAACTCGGTCCCAGGCCAACTTGTCCCCTAGCCAAGAGTGAAGAAGTTGCAGGGAAGTTATAACACAATTAAAGCTGTCTTGCTTAGTATGTATACGCTACGCTAATAATTCGAGCGCACACTGCACTGCCGCAGCTAGTATGTTCCGACGTTTCGGGCTGAAAAATATACCTACTTTTGTATCAAAAACCGAATGTCACGTCAGAAAAGAAAAAAAGTACTTGATGAATGTGTTCTTGCTTTCACAATTATAACTGAAAGCAGTACACCTAGCCAGTGGCGTAGCTAGACATTTTTTGTGGGGGGCAAAAGCAAAAGTTTCCGACAGATTATCATCTGGGGACCTTTTTTTTTTTTTTTTTTTTTTTTTTTTTTTTGCTTTCCGGGCAATTTGAGACCGGATTCTGATTCTGATTTTAGCGTTGACATTTCGGTGTGTAATTATCTGGGAACCTTTTTTTTTTGCTTTCCTGGCGATTTCAGACCGAATTTTGATTTTCACGTTGACATTTCGATGTCTTATTCTGCTTGGAAACATAACAAGTGTTGTAAGTGTTTCAAATGAACTTTTTAATTTATTTCCGACAGACACTAGAAATTTCCGACAGAGGCCTTCAAAGGCTTTGTGGGGGGGGGGGGCGACAGCCCCCCTGCCATCTAGCTACGCCACTGCACCTAGCCTTTTTGTGTCGCCATGAGCCGACAAGTAAACTGGCCATTGCCATTCACCACAAACTCCCCACTGTGCTACTAAAATCACCTCTCTTGAAACAAGTGCCACCGTAGTCTTGCAATTGTACATAACTGCATACATGTAAACAGCAGAGTGAAAACGTAAAAAAATACACAACTCGTCCAATTCTCCTAAATATTTGATGTGATACTAGTTACTTTCACATTAACTTTTACTAAATTTCGTTCGTTCCGTGGCCTCTGTACCCTTCTAGATGTTTTCAGTGGGTACAATCTACTCCTTATCATAACAGTTAGAATTTTGAGTTACGAGAACTTTTTTAAACTAGTTGTTTCTCAAAGTTCACGGTTCACTCAAAACGTCTTTGTGCACAGCGGAAGAACGAAATGCAAAATAGTTCCATAAAGCACCTTCGATTTTCCTCACTTTGCACAAGGCAAACTTTCATTTGCTATAATACGCATAACACACATTTAGAACTTATTACCCAGATAGCACACTTTGTTGGACCAACATTGGCAAATGGTCGGCAAATGTTGGCAAGCATTGGCAATAAGTTGTGTTGGCACATAAATGTTGGACCAACGCAAGACCAACCTATAGTCAACAACTGTTGTGCACTCTAACATTTTTCCAACGTTGGGCCAACATTTACCAAACAATTGTTGGGTTTCATTCATTGAACCAATGTTAGGCCAGCATTATCCATCCAACAGTAGGGCTTTCTTCGGTCAAACAACATTGGGCCAACATATACCAACCAACTGTTGGGTCACATATATTGAACCAACGTTGGGCGAACATTAGTCAGCCCAACTGTTAGGCCTTATTCGTTTAACCAACGTTGAACCAACGTGTACCAACCAAATGTTGGGCCTTACTCGTTGAACCAATGTGGGGCCAACATGTACCAACAAACTGTTGGGCCACATTCTTTTAACCAACGATGGGCCAACATTGCCCAGCCAACTGTTAGGCCTTATTCGTTTAACCAACATTGGACCAACATGTACCAACCAAATGTTGGGCCTTACTCGTTAAACCAATGTGGGGCCAACATGTACCAACCAACTGTTGGGCCACATTCCTTTAACCAACGTTGGGCGAACATTGCCCAGCCAACTGTTAGGCCTTATTCGTTTAACCAACATTGGACCAACATGTACCAACCAAATGTTGGGCCTTACTTGTTAAACCAACATGGGGCCAACATGTACCAACCAAAGGATGGGCTACATTCATTTAACCAACGTTGGGCACACATTGCCCCGCCGACTGATAGGCCTTATTTTAGACATTATGTAAGAAACCAACGTTGAGCCAGTTTGAAGTTACCAACTGTTGGGAATCATATATTGAACCAACGTTGGACCAACACTTAAAATTTTTTTGAAGGCCGTTACTATCATACAGTAATAAAACAGTATCAGAGAATTTATTTATAGGCCTGTCAAAGCAGTAAATAGAGGTTCAAAATTCATCAGCGGCACTTTATCTGTGATATTATCACGTTAAATATAAAAGATCAATAGTGTATGTGACAATTTGAAAGAGTTTAGTTATAAGTCATCCCTCGACTGATGTGCTGAATCTGGAGAACACTTAAAAGTCGGTCTACAACCTATGGTTGGCCCAACCCGAACACTGGATTTCGGTGATGGATTGCTAAAGGCCCACATTAGTTTCGGTTGGCCAATGGTAAGCGGCCCAACATTGGCCCAACAATGTACCACCGAAAAAATACTGCTCTCCCAGATAGCACAATACATTGGACCAACGTTGGAAAATAGTTGGTAAATGTTGGCAAGCGTTGGTAATGTGTTGTGTTGGCAAAAGAGTGTTGGTCCAACTTAAGACCAACATTTTTTTTTACGCCCGTACGACATTACAATGTTGCACTAACGTTGGACCAACGTTTAGCATCCATCTGTTGGATTTTATTTACTTATCAAACGTTGGGCTAACGTAAGACGGCCAACAGTTGGCTTTCATTCCTTTAACTGACGTTGGACCAACAAAAGTCAGCCAACAGTTGGGCGTAATTCATTTCATGAACGTTGAGCCAACGTTAAGCACCCAACTGTTGGATTTTATTTACTTATCAAACGTTGGGGTAACGTAAGACGGCCAACAGTTGGCGTTTATTCCTTTGACTGACGTTGGTCCAACAAAAGTCAGCCAACAGTTGGGCGTAATTCATTTCATGAACGTTGAGCCAACGCTAAGCACCCAACTGTTGGATTTTATTTACTTATCAAACGTTGAGCTAACGTAAGACGGCAAACAGTTGGCGTGTATTCCTTTAACTGACGTTGGTCCAACCAAAGTCAGCCAACAGTTGGGCGTAATTCATTTCATCAACGTTGGGCCAACGTTAAGCACCCAACTGTTGGATTTTACGTACTGTACCAACTTTGGGCTAACAGTAGACGGCCAACAGCTGGCTTTCATTCCTTTGACTGACGTTGGATCAGCAAATGTCAGCCAACAGTTGGGTGTAATTCGTTTCTTCAACGTTGGCCCAAACTTGGATTTTATTTACTGCGCCAACGTTGGGCTAACAGTAGGCCTATAGACAAACTTCAAGTAGCTGCTTTACCTTAAACCGTCTTTGAACAACTTCCATGAAATCAACCGTTGGTCCATATGTCTTCAGCCAATATTGAGCCAGCCATATTTAGCCAACCGTCGGTAATTATGTAATTAACCAATATTTACCCAGTTTTAATTAAGTGACAAACTGTTGGGCATCACTATTGAACCAACATTGGACTAAATCCTAAAACTACTGAAATTTCTATAGGCCGTTTCCAATAATACCGTAATAAAACATTCACTATAAGAGACTTCATAGAACTGTCAAAGCAGTAAATAGGTGTTCAAAATTTCTTCACTGGCGCTTACCTTAATATAATGTTAAATGTTGAACAGCAACAGCGCATATGTGAATTGAAAGAGTTAAATTAAAAGTCACACCTCAACAGATGTGCTGAATCTGAAGGCTACTTAAAATTCGGCCTACAACCCATGGTTGGCCCAACCCGAACACTGGATTCCAGTGATGGGCTGTTTAACGCTGACATTAGTTTCGGTTGGGAACCGGTAAGTGGCCCAACATTGGCCCAACCATAGTCCACTTAAATAATATTTACCCGATCATTTTGGTATCAAGTCAACCTCACAATTCCTTTAATAGCAGCTGTTTCTAAATTTTACATTCACAGTGAATATTTTGCAAAATGTTTACTTTTCTAGTAGAAAGTTCTGCCGAGACAATTTAAGGAAAATGTTTAAATGCCAAAGAATTATGTTGGAGCACCAGGTTTATACACCTTTCATCTGAATGGAACATTCTGAATTTTTAATAGCAAATTTTTGTTTATCCCTCAAAACAGGTCTGATTGAAATAAATTGTGACTGGTAATGGTGAATTATTGCAGAAAATCATGCTTCTCAGTTGTACAATGCAACTAAAAGAAGGAGAAATTGGAATATCATGAAAAAAATTGTGTTATTAGGGTTAATAATAACAAAGACGTCTCACTGAATATATATAAGAGCCAAACGAACATTCACATGATTTATATTAAAATCCTACTGCTTTTAAAAGTGGCTAGCTTACCTGGCACAGGAGTATCCCTGATCACGACGGCGGAGCTCCCAGGTGGGACCTATTCTATTCAGCCAGTCTAGAACGGGACCACTGTCAGGTGGTGTCAGTTAAGTCACTGTTTGTCCCTTGGGGACGTTGTTACTCCTTCGGGGAGCAGAACTCTTTCGGGAGTATTGTTTGGTTTTCGCCCCTGGCTCTTCGCCAGAGAGTCAGGGGACTTTTGGAAAAAAAAAAGCTCGAGCTAGCTCGATACTTACCTGGCACAGGAGTACCCCGTGACCACGACGGCGGAGCTCCCAGGGTGAGGCCTGTTCTATTCAGCCAGTCTAGAACGGGACCACTGTCAGGTGGTGTCAGTTAAGTCACTGTTTGTCCCTTGGGGACGTTGTTACTCCTTCGGGGAGCAGAACTCCTTCCGGAGTATTGTTTGGTTTTCGCCCCTGGCTCTTCGCCAGAGAGTCAGGGGACTTTTGGAAAAAAAGCTCGAGCATGTAAGTAGCAATGCTGGTAGCTTTTAAACTTGCAGAAGGTAACTTCTCTGAGATATTTCATTATGGTATCCCATAATGAGCAGTTATTGGAGGGAAGTTCTAAAAAACAGGCATAGTGTAGTTGGCCCAACGTAATGCCAACTATGTACAACTTGTTGCTCCTTTGGTGCAACAGGTTGTAGGATTAACGTTGGAACAACGTTGCAACATTGTCAATTCAACATGTTGGGTGGACGGTGGCATAACGTTGGTCCATTGATTACACAACATATTAGGCCAACGTTTTCGAAATGAACAGCCAACCTTCAAATAACATTTTCCCAATGTGGTGCCAACAATACCTACAACATTCTTCCAACGTTGGTCCATTGTAACAACAACATATTGGATAAAAGTTGTTGTAATGTTGGCCCTGTATTGCAACAACTTGCAGGATTAACACTGGCACATCGTTGAGCCATTGTCAATTCAACATGTTGGGTGGACAGTGGCACAACGTTGGTCCATTGATAAGCCAACATATTGGGCCAACGTTTTCGAAATGAACAGCCAACCTTCAAATAACATTTTCCCAATATGCTGCCAACAATACCTACAACATTCTTCCAACGTTGGTCCATTGTAACAACAACATATTGGATAAAAGTTGTTGTAATGTTGGCCCTGTATTGCAACAACTTGCAGGATTCACATTGGCGCACCGTTGAGCCATTGTCAATTCAACATGTTGGGTGGACAGTGGCACAACGTTGGTCCATTGATAAGCCAATATATTGGGCCAACGTTTTCACAATGAGCAGCCCACCTTCAAATAACATTTTCCCAATGTGCTGCCAACAATACCTACAACATTCTTCCAACGTTGGTTCATTGTAACAACAACGTATTGGATAAAAGTTTTTGTAATGTTGGCCCTGTATTGCAACAACCTGCAGGATTCACATTGGCTCAACGTTGAGCCATTGTCAATTCAACATGTTGGGTGGACAGTGGCACAACGTTGGTCCATTGCTAAGCCAATATATTGGGCCAAAGTTTTCACAATGAGCAGCCAACCTTCAAATAACATTTCCCCAATGTGGTTCCAACAAAAACTTCAACCTTCTTCCAACGTTGGCCCAACGTTTTTGTGCTATCAGGGTATATAGCTCTAGGTCAACGGAGTAATAGTTGATATTAAATTGCGTGTCTGGAGGTAAGTAAAATTTGAGCTCTTCTGGCAAAAAATCTTCACTGCTATGATATGGTAAATTGAAAGTGTCATGAATAATAAGTAACTGTCGGCTGTCTTTGTGAGTGGTATAGCTTGAACGTAGCGAACACTGGCTTTAAGAGCTACTTCTGTAAATAAATCAGTGCAGGATTTAAGCGACATAGTAAGTGTTATCTCCGTGGCAGTTTCGTAATTTCCTCGTCATTGAAGGTCTTGTAAGGGATATGGACGGCTTTGCCTATCTTCAAAGTTTTCTGTATGCATGGCTCTGTCTGTCTTTTGCCCATTACTCTCTCTCTATTTGGGCTATTAGTCCCTTTCTTAGCTCATCCCACGGAACCACGTATAGGGAGCAAATAGAGGGAGTGCTAGCCAAAAGACAAAGGGCAAATCCTACACTGAAAACGACATAAGAAACAGTAGAAAGTTTGATCAAGTCTAATTCTAACGTATTCCTTTAACAACTAGGACGGACAACAGAAATAAACAATGGCGACCTTTCGTTTGTCAGAATCATAGTATACCCCCAAGCAGCTTAATCCGTAGTAAAGGCGTGAATCTTTTCGATAATTATTCCAGCTTGACTTCCAATGAAACAGGTGCGCTCTGGAAAGTTAGGCAAATTAGGTCTCCTCTTTACAGTAGCTATGTGAAGACCTAACTAGCGTCAACTGCTAGTTACCAAAGCTGTAGGACTCGAGACGTGTCTCGACTCTCGATTTTAAGGACTCGGACTCGGAAAGCAAGTACTCCGACTCTTTCACGTACAGTCTGGACTCGTGACTCAGCGATAAAATTCCCGAGATCGGGAAGGGCAAGTCAATGAAATTCTGACCATCGAAGTCATTAAAAATCGTGCACCAAGTACAATTTCATTTCTTTTGTTAGTCATGTGGGGTCACGGTCGGGCGTGGCTGATGAGGGCTTACACTTTTCCTAGAACCGTGACGGGGGTACTGCTTTTGTTAATTACTTTCGTATATATGACAAGGAACTGACGAACAGGCAAATTGGAAAATCAGAGTAGACGTGGAGAACTGGGGGGGGGGGGGGGTCAGTGGCGTGTGCAGGATTTCGGAGGTGAGGGCACAACCTGTGATTCTTCCGACTGACATGGAGGAGTGTCACAAGTGCACCGAAGGTGCACCACGAGCGATAGGGCCCCTGGCGGGGTCCAGAGGCAGAGCCTCGGTGGGGGACCAGGGGGAAGCCCCCGGAAGTTCCTACAATATAAGGTAATCAGACCACCGTAAATTGGTTTTAAAGGCCTTATTGATCAGTTTTTTTTTTCTTTTTAGAATTCGATGTAAATGACCAAGAGTTCAGTTTACTCAGAAGCCAGCTAATGAACATTCGAAACATACCCATGAAATGAACAGTTCTTGATAATTTTATTTTGTCCCATTTAAGAGATGGTTTTCTCGTCATAGGTGAATATAATAGGTAAGGTACTTTACACGTGTGTTACTTTCAACACGAAACATGGCAGAAGGGCTATTTCGGGTGCATTAACCTAATTCATTACACAAGGAAAACATATGGTGTGGGGTGAAGGCGTTAGGGTTCAATTAGGGTTCATTAGACGGAGTAAATTATATTTCCACCAGTGGAGAAGGTACCCTATAATCTCGTTGCACCTCATAGCAGTGGCGTGTGCAAGATTTCGGAGGTTGGAGGGCATGATTCCAGATTCTCCAGACTGGCTTTATAGACGGGATGTCTTAATCCATCTGGAATTTTTTTAGGGAAAACCATCTAGGAGCAAACGATATCATCTGTTACTAGTTAACCCATGTGTCTGTTTAGAAATAACTCATATTAACCTATTAGGCCTATACATACGATTTGTGAAGAAAAGTGTGAATCACTGATCACTTGATTTCAGCTACTCATTTTCGTTCAACTTTTAATTAAGACTGTACGTTTAAGATCACGAGGCCAGTCAAGAAGGCAGCTTGAGATGACTTAAAACTACTCAATGATCGCGAAAGTTAACAGCACTTGTTTCACCCTTAAACCTATATAGTTTTACTATGAAGTGTTACAGCTGGTTAAAGAAACTAGCGCCAAGCGCGAAGGAAAGTTGATGATAGTAGACCTACCTGCACCATGGGCCAGATATTGATAGCCTCCTGTCTAATTATTTACTGACGGGCGATCGGAAGAGCTCGATCCTTTATGAAAAAAAAAATACTCTCATAATCTCATTATGTAGGCTAATTCTAATTAATTTTGAGTGCTCAGTGTGTCTCTTCAATCTTTTACTCTTCTCCTAACCCTTAAATCCCCCGACTAAGTGATTTCCCCCGAGTGACTCTGGAGTTGGGGGGCCTGTGCCCCTCCCCCTTTAAACACGCTGCTGGGTAGGGTGGTCTGCATAGGTTTTCAGATGATAGATTTTTTATTTCTTGTATCCCAAATCGTTCCCAATTATCAAAATATTCGTGCTTTCCCTTTTAACTTTCCATCCGAAAAGTAAAAATCAGCCAGCATAACCAGCTAGGTCATACACTCTCTGATAAGGCCAAGGCTTAATCGGCTAGAGACGTCTTCCCGTATGTTAGCAGACCGTTCCGCATTTATAGCTATTGAACACAAAATTGCTGCAAACTTTTGACGTTTTTACAAAAGAAACAAATAAGGGGTTTTCGTCCTTGAATTGAGGAGGGCGGCCCATCACAGTTGACTGGAGGCTTTCCCCTCAGCCAGTGGCGGATCCAGGGGGGGGGGGTCGCCGACGTCTGGACCCCCCTCAAATTTCCCAATGTGCCCTTTTTCAAAATTGGGTTTTTCCACACTAGCCTTAAAAAGAAAAAAAGAAAAAAAACGAGACAGTTTTACAGGTAATGACAGTTTTCCAATTCCGAGAAGATTTTGGTTACCCCCATCCAGTATTGATCAATCCATCCGTAAAAGTCTAGCAGAAACTTTCGGCAATATATTTGACTACGGTAGCCTATATTGCCCGCCCCGAAACACGAACAGTGCAATCGTTTTACAGGGAATGTGACTACAGTATGTTTTACTGCCTGCGTGACAGTCAGGCATTCTAATCACATTTCGCTTGGAACCACGTGTGGCGTGCTTGGGCATTCAAAATAATACAAAACACGCAGATATTACGTCATACCAGGGAGGTGTTATTAGCTGATAACACCTCCCTGGTCATACTCACTAGCTAGCGCTTTATGCAACGTATTACTATTGGGTTTTAATACTGTTTCCAAAAGGTCACTGCTAGTTTTTTGGTCTTGCAAAATAATGATCTGTTCACACTCCCTAAACGCTACATCTACGAAACCTTCCCTCCACCCCTAGTATCCCTCCTCTCATGAACAAGAGAAAGAGTAGGTAAATACGTTTCGCTATGATATTCATGCATGGTCTGGAATAACTCTCTTCTTTTATTGTGTTGCGGCCCTAGTGATGGGAATAAAAAGCCAATCTTAGGTTAAAGTCCACAGTCAAGAGTTGACCAGAAGTCACAATAGACGAATCGGTGTTTTATTTTAAAATTACTATATAAAATCACCACCAGGTCAAATAACGCAATGTCAGTCGGTTCAATTTTTTGACATCTTTGGACTGATGACCGGTCTACTGTCGCAAATAAAAAGCAAACATTCGACTTCAGTCATCTGCTCTGACAGAGTATTTTTACCAGTCACGCCGCAACTATATAGGGAACACAACATACAGTATTTTAACCCCCCTCCCCTAGTCGAGATAGCGGTGGCGCCAGGTGGGGGAAGGGTTCATGCCCCCCGTTGGGAAGGCTGGCCCCCTGTTGGGGAAGTTTTACAGTTTCGTCGGCGGGAGTCTTAGACGAAAGTATGCAGTCCCCGACGACAACTAGTCGTCCGACGGTTTACTTGTTTTTTGCTCTCAAGCGGTAATTTCTCTACTAAGAACCCAAAATTTTCAGCGCGCTATGCGCGCTGTAGAGTCACTCGGTTTTCTTCAATAGTTCCATTCCACATAGCAGGATAGCACAAGTCCTGTCCACCTTACCAAGTAACATATAGGCAGAGTACATAGTTTATGTAAAGTCGTAACTTTCATCCAATATCGCAAAGCCTAGTTGGTGTTCTCTTGTTTGTGTCATGCGGTAGCAGCGGTACAGTCAGTTGGTGAGCGACTTACGGAGCAAAGTTTGGCTATTTCATCGTGTAGTCCAAGTGGTTTCGATACAATGTACGTTACACCCGATACGGTCTACAGACCTTACAGTTTCTTTTTCTTTTCGTCATATGTTTTTTGTGTAAGCCTATCAAAAATTTTTGCCCTCTTCGCGCACTTTTCAACTTCACGATCCAGATTTAAAGAGCACTAGCAGTGCACAACTCCGATCTTGAAGTATTAAGCGATATAATGCAAAATATGCCTGCAATGGCATGGGATAATGAGGCTCCTCCATTTGCCCTTCTCATCATCCCCTCGAAACAGGGAATGTCGGAACTTGGGGCAGCTGACATGGCCCGTCCCCCTGTTGGGAAAATTCTGCCGACACTCATGGTCGCTTTACTTATTTTGGCTTTCATAAAGGTAATTTCTGGGATAAAAACCAAAATTTTCGGTACGCTTTGTCCACTCTTCCTCAGTTCCGTTATAGATGTAGATAAATATAGTACAAGCCCTTTCCGCCTTTTGAAGTTAATAAGTAAAATACATGGATTTATGTAAAGTCGGGAATGAATCGCATTACGCTAAACCTGGTTAAAGTTCGCTTGTGTCTGTCGTACTCGTACGGTAGGGCCAGTGACTCGAGGAGGGAAGTACAATAAAGTCATGCCCGATAGGGCCCAATTGTCGGGACAATTGTTCTATATAAGCTTTAAATTAGTACAAATTCTTGTAAGTTAGGCTTACCCAAAAAATTTTCGCGCGCTTCGCGCGCTTTGCAAATTCCCCGTATAGATTCCAGATTTTGATTCCAGTTTTTGCATGTCTCTTAGTTTAGCCTTTCTTTGTCAATAGGCGGTAAATTGTATAATCGCTGACGTTTATGGGAACCAAAATTAAAAAAAAAAAAAAAAAAAACGAATGTGCCCTTTTTATGTTGGACCCCACCTCAGAAAAGACCCTAGATCCGCCCCTGCTCAGCCCAGACTTTCTACGAACGTGCAACCGATGACGTGATGACCTTCAGAGAGGGTCATGAAACCCCCCCCCCCCGTCTCCACCCCACAAACTTTTTTCAAAGCAGATGTTCACTACTGGGTCTGGCACGAGTTTATTACCTGCATGACGCGGAATTACAAAAAAAAAAAAAAAAAATAGTCGAATTGTGATACCTGTGATCATCTGTTCACGGCGCTTTAGTTGGAATGGACAGATAATTATGTTCCAGACTAAATATATACTTAAGAGCTTCGGGAGCTTTGACTCGTTGTCCCACAGGGGCATTGCCCTGGACACCACCAGGTAACAAACACCACGTGCTCAGCATAAGCAATGGAATGGGGAAAACAAGCCAGTGAACCACAACTGAAAAAAAAACAATTCCTTTCTTATTAACTGTAACACATAAAATTTAATCCGTTTCGTTGCCTCTGGATCCTTGTAGAAGTTTTCAACGGACACAAGCTTCCCTGCCGTCATACCAAAGCTTCCGAGTAGTTTGTCCACAGTGTTGTCAAATGTGTGTAACATCGTGACCATTGGAATTTGGAGCATCGAGAGCGTCGATAAAAAGGATGGTGTGTTGCCGTTTGACACTTCACTGATCAAATGCATTTTTCCATAGCGAAAGAATATAATGCAAAACGTTGTCTAAAATACGTTGAGTTTCCACTGTTTTTGCGCAATGAGTACTTGAATTCATTTGCTACAACATTCACATCACATGTTGATCTGATCATCCCTTCAACAAAATGGTATACATTGCACCTTCCAAAAATGTTAGGGACTAAATTTGTCAGTCAATATTTTGGCGCGGAGGAAATTTCTTCAATTAATGCATTCACTTACAAACTAATTTTGGGCCGTTTCGTGGTCTCTGGACCTTTGCAGAAGTTTTCAACGGGCACACTTAAGCTACAAAACAACTTATATGAAAGCTCACGGGTAGGCCTTTCACAATCATTTCAAATTTGTGTACCATGACCGTTGAGATTTTGAGCACCGAGAGCGTTTGTCCTGCTTTTCTACTTCCGTCACTCAAAATGGCATTTTGCATCGCCGAAGGATATATTGCAAAAAGGTGCCTGAAATACTTTCAGTTTTCTTCATTTTTGTCCGATGAGCACTTCAACTCCTTTCCTACCGTATACACATCACAAATTGAACACATCATTTCAGAATAATGGTTTACACTGTCCCCGAAAAATGTTTTACAAAGTGTTAAATTCGTAGGGTAATATCCTCCGCGGGGATTCCCCCTCGAATCAGTGGTGTGATCGAGATGGTAGGAAAAACGCTGAGAGAGACTTGGTCAAGTTTAAGGGAAGCCTTGGCTTTCTTTGACAAAACAGCGCACCATCAAACAAGGACAATGGTCACCTATTGTTAGCAGAAGCTTACACCTACCCCCTAAGAGGATTAATCGATACTTGCAATAGAAAAAGTATTTTGAAGTCGATAATTTATGAATATTCATCCCAAAAGTGGCTTTTTTTCTAAAACCAAGAGTTCCTTCGGGAAGGCAAATTCGGTATCATCAATAATGACAGAGCTCTCGGCGACATTCGTCGCCGAGAGCTCTGTCATTATTGATACCTTTCGTATCAAATGCTACTTAAATGAAATATGGATTCGGTTTTATCTCATAATGGGAAAATATTCATAAAACTATTACCAATTGCAACCGAAAAAATCTTTGTGGGGGGGGGGGGGGGGAATACACGTCTTGATAATATAGGCTACGTGCAACAGCGTGTAGTGACCTGATTCGGAAATATACAGTAAGATATGATTAACAAACGAAGCTTTATTAAACAAAAAGAAAAAGTGGGAACTCAGAGAAGTCGACAAGAGCTAGAACAAGGAAGATATAAAAGAGAAAGAAACTGCAAAACTAGACCGTTCCACTGCAACTTTGAAACCGCAAAACGAAAAAGGACTCGAACCCACGAACTGAGTCGTCGGAGTCGAGCGCTTTACCGTCTGACCATCGACAATACTGGGCGTAGCGGCATTATAATCAATAGTTATACTCTCGTGTGAAGCTGTATGACATACAAGAAGAAGTGCCTGGGTGGGGGAGCTGGATCGCGAACAACCCTTTTCACCCCTACCCTTAATTATTAGTACCGTACTTTATATTGCCTGAAATTAACACCCCAAATGATGTTGCTTCAATATCCTTGAATGTCATACATTTTCCTTTTTAATGTTTATAGCATGGTCTGTAAATGTTTCGTAGTTTGCTCTATAAATGATGGGTGCGGGGCGGGGAGGGGGTTGGGGAGGGGGCAGTAAGAGCGGACGCGCAGGAAGTCGACCGTGGTCTTCTCGGGATCCCGACGCTGGGGTACGTAGCGCCAGAATTTGCTCAACAAGGGTCCGAACTTCCCTTCGTGGGACTGCGGCCTGAAGCCGCGACAAGGGCGACGGGGTTGCCAAAAGGTTAGCAAATTCAAAATTTTCGGCCTGCTTTTGGGGGGTTTTGTTTGTCAAATTGGAAAATTTGGGGGATTTATTACGGGACTCTGATATGAATCAAAGCATCAAATAAATCACAGAGGCGAATGGCTTTTGGGTTCTACTTCATATTTTATCGTTTCCCGTGACTACATTGGAAAATTTACACGACCGTGGGGGTCCTTCGACGAGGGGAAGAAGTTTGGCGGGTTTTACATCCGCCCCTATTAATCCGCAAAGTGAGGAAACTTACCTCTTTTTCACACCAATCATTGAAACAGTCTAAAGCACCTCCAATCCATCTAGATTTGTCTTTCATTGACATTCTCCCTTTCATACCCATAAAAACTTTGTCACAACTGATCATCTTAACATGAGTAATTCACACCTAATATGGACCTAAAATTGACGGTGTACTTTTGGCACTACTTTTCTCGGGAAGACCGTGTGACGTGTGTATAATGCAAGTGTGCTTCCTTCAGTATTCGGCTAGCATGACCAAAAGGAGTTTTTGTTTGGTCCGTTTTAAAAATTAAACTCTCCCAAAAGAAGACAGTGGACTGGAAAATTTTTCATTAAAAGTTCAGAAATTAATGTCACCATGTCATCTCAAACACAGAATATCGTGCTCGAAACGACGTAAGTTGTGACCTACTCAAAGTCCTCTTTGAAAGAAGTGTACCGAGTCATCGCTCTCACAAAGTACAAGCAACCGCTTAGGCTAGGCCTATCTGGTTGTACAAATACCAGTAACGCGAAAGAGACGATATTCACCCTGGTGGGCTATTCGCACGTCGACTAGCCGCCGTATACTCCCATAGGCCTACGGACAAGATGCGGTGATTGCTTATCCTCACGTCGACTAGCTGACATACTCCTAGAGTTGGATATAGGAACTAGAGTGATCACTAC
Organism: Holothuria leucospilota; assembly: GCA_029531755.1. NCBI lineage: Eukaryota > Metazoa > Echinodermata > Holothuroidea > Aspidochirotida > Holothuriidae > Holothuria > Holothuria leucospilota. Next base: position 13,942,303 of record CM055962.1, on the reverse strand, counting down.
CCAAAACAGCTGTGATAGCATGGGGACTCGGCCACCATACAGTTTGTACACACATGCTCGCACACAGCATAGCATCTTGCCTCCACCTGGGCTAGGCTATAATGGCGGATGGGTCCCCATCACTGATCAACATGTAGCCTAGATCAGTGTGCCCCATGCAATCACAGCGGATTTACGTACGCGGTATTAGGAGTGTGCACTCTAGTTCCTATATCCTACTGTATGGACATACTTTACTACACACGAGTAGATATTATAACATAACATAACATAACAGGTTAAAGGGCAAAGGAGGGCTAAGGCCCCATAAGATGCCCTGAAGTCCATACAACCTTAACTGAAAACAAACAACCAACCAACACCAAACGAGCCCAGCACAATTAGATTCTACCACACTTATGGAAGAACTTGTCAATGTTAACCTTAAAGCAGTGCACAGATGTGGAGTTAACTACCCACTCAGGCAGTCTATTCCACTCGTTAACAACTCTATGAGAAAAGCTGAACTTCCTAATGTCGAGCTTTGCAAAATTCTTAACTAGCTTCTTACAATGGCCTCGAACCCGAGAATTAGATTGAACCTTTAAATAATTGCAAGAGGACAAAGGATTCCTTTCAGAGAGAAATTTGTACACCTGAAGCATGTCCCCCCTAATCCTTCTCAACTCTAGGGTGGTAAGCCCAAGATGCTTAAGTCTAACATGATAAGGTAGGTGTCTCACCTCGGGTATAAGGCGAGTGGCTCTCCTCTGAACCTGCTCTAAAAGAAGCTTGTCCTTTTCATAGAAGGGACTCCAAGCCTGGGCTGCATAGTCGAGGTGGGGTCTTACCAACTGTTTATACAGATTTAGTACAATTTCTTTACTAAAACTACTGAAATTCCTCTTGATCAATCCAAGCACCCTATTAGCCCTAGCAGCAGCAGCTGCACACTGTCTAGATGGCTTTAAATCACCTGTAATAACTACACCCAGATCCTTCTCAAAAGTCACATCACTCAGAATACTACCATTCATGTTATAATCATAGCTGAAATTTTTAGGACCAAAGTGAAGGACTTTGCACTTATCTGCATTAAAAGACATTTGCCAAGTCTGAGACCATGAAAATAACCTATCCAAGTCTTTTTGCAGTAATGAGGCATCATCCTTATCACTAACCTTCCTATAGAGCTTAGTATCATCAGCGAACTTACTAATACTAGATGTGAGAGAGCTATCAATATCATTGATGAAAATTAAGAAAAGAAGCGGGCCAAGAACAGAACCCTGTGGAACTCTACTTGTAACTTCTTTCCAAGAAGAGAAATTACCATTAACAACAACTCTCTGAGATCTACCATTGAGCCATGAATTTATCCAGTCAGCACAACTGCCCTTGATGCCTAACCTATGCAGTTTAACCGTAAGTCTACCTAATGGAACTTTATCAAAGGCTTTTGAAAAATCAAGGTAAATGACATCAACACTGTGACCACAGTCAAGAGATAAGGAAACATCCTCAAGAAAGCTTAGTAAATTAGTAACACAAGATCTATTCGGTAAAAAACCATGCTGTGACAGATTGAGTAACCCATTATCTAAAAGATATTTAAGTAAACAATCCTTGATTACAGATTCCATAACTTTGCACACAACACTGGTTAAACTGACCGGCCTATAATTGCAAGGCAAGCTCCGATCCCCCTTTTTGAAAATTGGAGTAACATTAGCAATCCGCCAGTCAGCAGGTACAAAGTTTGAATCCAGAAACTTCTGAAAAATAATGCAAAGAGGAACTGACAAAATCTCGACTCCAACAAGAGTGTTGTACAGTAGGCTATCCTTCCAGATCCAGAACTTATTGAACCAGATCCAGATCCAGAACTTATATAAACTGTGTTGACTGTTGTTAAGTAGCACACGTTGATACAGTAAGTACGTACGGTACGTAGTCGAGCCTAGGCCTATGTGCCATTAGTCCTCAGTCCTCAGTAAAGATATGTGTAGCCGGTCGCCGATAGCTCCCTATACACGGTCCTTACCCCGACCCATTGAAAACTCGGGGTCTTCGACCAGCACAGTGCTGGTCGAAATTGATTTTCTTCTTATACTAGCAAAGGCTGCAAAGCTAGGACCTAAAGTCTAAATTTACTAGCCTAGCATTGTCCATTCCTTTTCCTTTCTAAATCTTACACTTACATTGCAGTTGTTTTTTATCACTTTAAACCTCTGAAAAGTTCAAAAAATTTGAAAAAAAATCAAGTTTGCCACTTCGTAAAAACTTCCAGTATCGTTCAAAATTGTTGTTGACATCAGAATGCCGTGTGCATAACATTGTGACGTCACACACAACATTTTGATGACTGTAGTTCCAATACATACACATGGCAATTGCCTCTGCAAACATTCTATACTGACGTAACGATATAGTCATTAGCATACTGATGTAAACAAAGTTCCATAGTTGCACAGTAAATTTTACAGCGTGAAAAAGTTGCTGATTTCATTTCACATTTTTGGCACTTTCCAAACATTCTCAGTAAACAAAAACAGCTGCAATATGCCTGTAAGATTTGGAGAAGAAAAGTTCTGGTAGTAAATCAGGATTTTTCTTTCAAAATTTGCTGTGAGAAGAAAGACAATTTCAACCATTACACAGACGGCCCATCACCTCGCTATTTTGATAGATCGGTGTAAGGACTGTGTATAGTGAGCTGTAGGCGAATGACCACAGTCCTTTACTGAGGACTAATGTGCCATATGCTTTGAATGCAATGACTGATACAAAGTACCCACTGACTCAAGCAGTCAAGTCAAGGAACACTAAATGTCACTATTCTAGTATTCTAACTGTATTCAACATAACATAACATAACAGGTTAAAGGGCAAAGGAGGGCTAAGGCCCCATAAGATGCCCTGAAGTCCATACAACCTTAACTGAAAACAAACAACCAACCAACACCAAACGAGCCCAGCACAAATTAGATCCTACCGCAGTTATGGAAGAACTTGTCAATGTTAACCTTAAAGCAGTGCACAGATGTAGAGTTAACTACCCACTCAGGCAGACTATTCCACTCGTTAACAACTCTATGAGAGAAGCTGAACTTCCTAATGTCGAGCCTTGCAAAACACTTAACTAGCTTCTTACAATGGCCTCGAACCCGAGAATTACTTTGAACCCTTAAATAATTGCAAGATGACAAAGGATTCCTTTCAGAGAGAAATTTGTACACCTGAAGCATGTCCCCCCTAATCCTTCTCCACTCCAGAGTGGTAAGCCCAAGATGCTTAAGTCTAACATGATAAGGTAGGTGTTTCACCTCAGGTACAGTATAAGGCGAGTGGCTCTCCTCTGAACCTGCTCTAAAAGAAACTTGTCCTTTTCATAGAAGGGACTCCAAGCCTGGGCTGCATAGTCGAGGTGGGGTCTTACCAACTGCTTATACAGATTTAGTACAATTTCTTTACTAAAACTACTGATATTCCTCTTGATCAATCCAAGCACCCTGTTAGCCCTAGCAGCAGCAGCTGCACACTGTCTAGATGGCTTTAAATCGCCTGTAATAACTACACCCAGATCCTTCTCAAAAGTCACATCACTCAGAATACTACCATTCATGTTATAATCATAGCTATTCTTTAGAAGTTTGGAAGACACATGCTTATTTGCTGTTTCCACTGTTGTCAAATCCCTCCAAACAAAACAGCTTTACTTTCTTGACAGTATTTATGGAGTGCTTTTACGAGTCTCTTAGGTATCAACTCAGAATTCACTTCCATGTATTGCACTGCTTGTGATATGCATTCAGCAGCACAGAAATCATGACTGCCACTCTCGGTAGGCATGTGCGTATGCTATTGCATGTGCGTATGCTATTGCATCAGCTACCGATTTGTACATGTTGTGTGCCTGAATCTTACACGTACGTATGTACAGTGAGTGGGCTGTGCGAGTAAGCAATCACCATATTTTGTCCGCTAGGTGGCTAGTCAACATGCAAATAGTCACGACGTATTCACCTGGTCTGTTTGACAGGTCGCCAAAACCTCCCTGGGGCCTTACAGTGTAGACAGACCTAACTAACATATTGAAAAAGTGGGCTGAACGGCAGTCTGTTTAATGGTCAATAGAGGCTTTCTTCTCTCTTTTTCAAGCAAATTTTGGACCTAAAGTTTAATTTACTAATGCTTATCCAGAGAGTAGTCCAGGAGTCATTTGGACTCCCTGAATCCTAGATTGCCTCATATGTATGGTACATTTTTTTTAATTAATTATTAATAATTGTGCATTTGTAAAGCGCCATCTATCTATGTAAACATAATCCGAGGCACAAAAGGACGGTATTGGATCAATAAAAAGAACAAGAAATAATAACAAAGTATCACCAGTGAAGTAGAAATTAATTATAAGCAATAGTGAACATTTTAATGCAGGAATTTCACTAGTATAACCTGTTTGGACTCCCTGAGCTTGAGCTCACCATCGGGGCTAAAGCCCTGCCTACCATGACTTCTCGACATCTTACAGGAGTTACGTTAGGCTTATTGCAGCGCCCACGAAGCGGAGTCTGTTTGCTCAGCATCCCAAACCACCATCCACCAAAGTGAAGAGGACTGTGACCAATTTTAGATGCAAACTTCATTACCATAATGACTTGTTCATGTACTCTGTCATTATTCATGGTATTGTTTTTGAGTGAGTGTGTGTGTGTACTCTTGTAGTCCTAAACTGAAAGCCTAGACTGAAACCTGAGAAGTCCCATCATTACTGTTGCATAGTAACCACCTGTGCAGTGGGCACTACCAGGGAGTAGGTATTACTGTACCAGTGTTTACGCTAGGGCTCAGAAACTGGAGGGGGGGGGGAATTCTCCCGCTCCCAAATTTTTTGAGGGGATTTCAAATTCTAGGGGGATTTCCAGAAATGATAATTTAATAAATCAATGAAAATGGGAATCAGTTATGGTTTTGTATGACTCATTGATTTCTGATTGTTTTTCTGTGTCACAGTCGCACAGACAAGTTCAAGAGTTCCAAATTAACATGAAGTATGTTGGAAAAAAAAGTGTGAGCCACATGGGAATATCCTGCAGACAGTTATTTTGTTGCAGGACTTGGAAAGTCAATGCGGGAATCGCACAATCGCACACCTTAGCATGAACACTGGGTATTTCATTGACATACGGACTCTGTGGGTGGCATAGGCTACTGCAAGATTAAAACAGAACCAGACGTTGCCTTTTTGTAAATATTCACTAACATTCAACCAGTCTTGAGGTCACATATTTCTATGAATATCCAAGTAATTTGTTGGTTGTTCACTTTGGGAAGCGTTAGTGATATGACTGAACAAGGAATATGCCATATAGCCTGCTAAGTAGGCAAATTGCAGACCACATGTTTTTTATCAGTGAATATTTTTGGAAGAGATCAAGAATTTAAAAGGAAATTATCACCTGGCTGTAGAACTTGCTGTGGGGCTTAGGAGCTTTGTTCACCTTGCATTGGTAATAAGCCACATTGCTACTGTACATCATTATGGAATGCTTGCAGAGGCAACCTGCCATGTGGATACATAGCAACTACTATACAAATAATGAGTGGGATAGTATGAATTATTTCATGAGTTGAAAGATTGAACGTTCTATTCAAGGAGGCAAAGCCGAGTTGAATAGAACGTTAAATCTTTCAACAAATGAAATTATTCATACTATCTTACGAATGAAAAACATTCATTATTTGTTTTATATAACACCTTAGTAATGTTAAATACAAAATAAATACAAAATACTCCAAACTCATTGCCATAAACTTTGAAGTTTTCTGTCATGCCTACTGTACATGCAACTTCTGCGCATAACCAGAAAAAGCAGATCATTGACAATGGTAACAAAAGTGCAGTAGAGTGCAAAAGTGTACTGCTGTACTGGTTTTCAGTTAATTGACTTACATACTGCATACAGCAATGAATATTTATTATTTGTGCTCCAGTTGCTACAATGACACTGCTCAGTGGACTCTGGACTGTGACTGCTCTTGATCTGTAATAAGGAGAACAATGCACTCTATGCAATATCCAAGGCATCCCAAAGTAGGCACCTTCCTGCTGTACTACTTGACCTCTGACCCAAAACAAGATAAGGTGTGTAACTTTGACCTATCAGAGGATTTTGAAAGTACTGTCCATTGACTGTACATGGCAAGCAGAATTATCATGCTTAAATTCACCCTTTTTGAGAATTTTTTTGGGAAGATACTGCCGTGGTAGGTGAATGTGGTGCTAGATCTTGTGTGTGAAGTTTGGTGAGAAGAGGTAAATTTTTGGGGATGTGAGAGATGATGATCTCTGCCGAGGTCACTAAATGAGTTGAAATTTTGTGTGTGAGGGCCAAGAGCCCAGAAAATGAAGTGTATAGCACAGGAACATAATGCTGGGTCTAGTTCAAGGGCCAGGATGTCATAGATACTGTTTTTCTCATACATTAATGTGTGTATACGTCACATTGATAAGTGAAGTATTATTGTGTTCTAGGACATGTACATTTTTGGACCTATTGTTGTAGAAAGGCAAGTAAAGTGACAGTGAAAGCTCAGTTCATTTTTGCATATTGGTCTGCATCACATGCTCATGTAGCATTGATAGTACTGTATGTTCAGCAGTGACATGTTGAAAATATGATGGAACTTAGCCTTAGCCTGGTTCAGGGAACAAAGCATTTATTGAGAACATGGTCGGAGGATCTCTGGCTTGATGGGCTACCATCATGGAAATAAGTAATTGATACCTGTACATCAAAGTTTTGTCCCAGATTTTTGTTCCTTCATTGTCAAGCCAGGCTAAAGTGATGGTATTATATTGTGCAGTCCATGTACTGTATATCAAAGTAGAGGAAAATATGACAAAAGTGGAGGAAAATATGACATAAAATCGGTTGTTTAAAGTCACAATTATACACAGAAGATATTCAACAGTACTATACCAGGGGTTTGAAATTCCCACTGTTCCGCTGTTCCGAGAACAGTGATTTTTTTGCTGGAACAGTAACTTTTCAACATCCACTGTTCCGTGGAACAGTGTGTTCACACAAGAATTGTATGATATACTGTATATGTATATGTCCTAATCTCTGATAAAGTATTAAAGGTAACAACTTTGTGAATAGACCTACCGGTATCAAAAATGCCGTAAATTTTGGCTTAGAATGAAATGCAATCTCTTCCCAACCATGATCAATTGAAATCGGTTTGACTTGCAAATGTTATTTCGGTGTTGCATGGTAAACCTCTAGTGTGTTAACACATACTGACAGTTTTAATACTACCAAATGCGCAATAAACTTTTTAGTATGTCATTATTGCCCTGCAAAGCAAAATCATCTTACATCACTCCTTGTCTTGCGTGGTATGTTCCAATTCACCGGTAACTGTTGTTGATATTCCCTCCACATGGAAGGCAAATACTTGTGTTTAGGGAGTTTTGTATTAATATTCCCTCCAAGTTAGCAACTAAGCACCAAAACTTGAAAACAGCTAAAAGCAAGTCTGACTGCTGACATGTTTCGACCAAAGTCAATGGGCCTTAAGTGTGTGTGTGTTTTTTCCTTAAAATGCGATATCGTCCCATTGATTTACGGTGTGAAATGATCGTTGGAGTAACGTTGCGGCAAAGGACAAGACAGAACAATTTCACTGACATAAATTTGCGGCGAGAAAGTTAAAATGAGTATGTGCGCTCATATGTTGGAGAACCGACACATTGCAAAAAGAATGTGCTCTTTACAATATGAAACTTGGGAACAGCAAAATCTGATCCGGAACAGTAGTTTTGGAAAAGGCACTGTTCCGTGGAACAGCGGCAAGAAAATTAAATTTCGACCCCTGCTATACCTTCTGGTATGGGTGGCCTCAAGTACTTGTGTCCCATTTGGATCTGCATGGCAGTCATGATGAAATACCCACCCCTGAATATACTGCTTAGCAGTAGTCTAAAGTGCTTAACTTCATATTAAGGCTCAGTAGGCTTATTTATAAGTTGCTGAAATATGCCCAACTCATACACAGTAATTAGTACGACCCATCGACAGTCTTGGGCCATTGCCCATCTATAAGAAGAGGAACTGATCCCAGACAGTTCTAATTCTCCTAAGTTATCTCTAGCTCCTCCCAATTCTGTCTTAAGCTCCTGCTTGTGCAAACACAAATTTATTTTATTGCTTTAAAATGCAACATTCTGCTGAACATACAAGGCCCTAATGTGTAGTCAGAACACTCACTCTCTGTGCATGTTGTGTAATGGGAGCTACTCTGCATGCTTTAAATTTATTGCAATCAAGAGCAGTCACCAGTTGAGAATTTGGGTTTCCGCAACTAAAAATGTACTTGGGATGATAAGTGTCTGTCTTTAATGTTTAAAATAAAAAGTAAAAAAAAAAGGAGTCCAGTGGTATCTGATAACTGAAAAGCTTTGAAAATTGGAATTAAAATCTTCAACTCTTTTGCAGTATCATGTTAACTGCACACTACACAGTAGTGAGAATTCTTTGCCCTTGAAATGCTGTAATGAGCCATGTCATTACTATATTATGGAATGTTTCAGCAGCAGCAAAATCTCTGGTCATTTCTTCATTTATTGTGGTTGCAGTTCTTGCTAGGCTGTTCAGGTTTGGGTACAGTATTCCAGTGGCAGTTTGAAAGTGCTATATAATGGAAGAAATGTGACAAGATTTGGTCTGTAATGAAAGATTCTGTGTCATGCAGCAATGTAGTTTATCAGCATGCAGACAATCAACCCCCCCCCCTTTTATTTCAATAGGCCATATTAAAGCCATACTTCTTAGAACAGTGTTTATACCACTGCATATATGTGCTTTGATTTACAATAACTTAAATGGAATAAATTTTCAGAGGAAAGAAGTGAAAAATAAGTATAAAAAAATTCCATACTGGTATATTTTCAGGATTTCGTGTTCTCTTTATTAAAGTAATTTGATATGCATGTTAAACATTGCATAATTTGATTTACAGCACTGTTGATTTGCTAATAGCATATCTGGATCTTGTGCTTAGATTTAAATAAATATGGTACTAGTGTACAAGATGTGGGAAGTACAGCATACTAATAAAAGAATACTGAATTTGTAATTATGCATGTTTTTTCAATACTTTTCTCTCAGAATGGGCAATATTACAGTTGAACTGTACTGGAAGCATGCTCCCAAAACATGTCGAAATTTTGCTGAACTTGCCAGAAGAGGCTACTACAACAATGTTAAGTTTCATCGCATCATCGCAGGCTTCATGGTGCAGTGTGGTGATCCTACTGGAACTGGTGAGAAACGAGATGTCATTTAAAGTGTATCTAAAGTCAAAATTTCAAAAATATATGTTACAAAGCTTAGAAAATGAATTCAAATGGTCCAACTCCCATCTTCACAGGACATTCGTGAACTGAGATACAAAATATTGAAGCTTTAGATTCACTCAGTTTGAAATGGTAGGTTGTGCAATAATTTGTAAAGTCATTCTTGTATCTTTGTTTTTCTTCGTTTTTTTTCGAGAGCTTAACACTTTGTGCTAAAAGTGTGATCACTGTCTTGCAACTCTCTGTGCAACATGCTAAGCAAGAAACAGTAATTTTTTCAAGGTCATATAAATATTTTAATTTCAGAAGAAAACTAAAGTAAGTATTAAGTGTGAGTTGTACAAGAAGGACATCACAAATTATTTCACAAGCAACTATTTCAAATTAAGTGTTTAAATTTCATTGTTTTATATCTCACCAATGGAGTAAGCTATGGAAATGGGAGGTGGATGAATGAGATTCATCTTCCGACATATATTCTTGTATTTCTAGAGTGTAGGTACACTTTAAGCATAGAATGTGATCAGATTTGCATAAATTTTATTGTTAGGATGGAGAGCAAAGTATGAGGTCACATTGATTTTGACAAAGTCATGGGCAAAAAGTTGTATTAACATTGATTTGATACTGTGATCATGGTCAGACTCAGAGCAATTGTCTCAGTCTGATGATGTCATTGCTATCAAATAAGAACATAATTTGTGACAAGTAGATCAATTTGTTTATATTTCATTGTTCTTTTTTCATTTCAATGATCAGCCATTTACATATTAGTCCTTGGAAAACAATTCTTCTCACCAATTCCTTTTTGTAATTCTCAACATCGTATTTCATGTGTTTGTTATGTTGATTTTCATACTCTGCAGGCAGGGGAGGCTCCTCTATTTATGGAAAATATTTTGAAGATGAAATTCACCCTGAGCTGAAGCATGCTGGGGCAGGTATTATATCCATGGCAAACAGTGGAGCAAACACAAATGGCAGTCAATTCTTCTTTACTTTAGCTCCCACACAATGGTTAGATGGCAAACACACTATCTTTGGACGGATTTGTGCTGGCATTGGAGTTTTGAAGCGGATGGGAATAGTTGAGACAGACTCTAACGACAGACCAGTAGAGGATATTCGTGTTCTTAGATCTTACCCTGAAGCTTCGTGACCAAAAGGGTATGAAAAACTCATCAGAGAACAGAATTGAGAACAACCTGTGAATGGTTTGTTAAGAAGAGATATGTTTCAGCTGCAATTTCCTAATTCTTTGGAGTGAAGAAGAAACACAACTGTGCCAAAGTTGTACTTTTTATAGTGGGATTATTTCATGTGCAGTAAGAAGCAGTACTGCTCTTCTTCCAAGATGAAGTGATTAGGGTCATAGATGATGGGGATATTTTGTGCAAATGTGTACAAACTTACCCTTTTGTTCCACACATTGTATGGCGGTAGCCTGCTGGGGGGGGGGGGGGCTGCCCCCTGAGACCACCAAACCAAACCCTTAATGAATGCTGGCCTGCTTGCAAAAGAGATTCCTAAAATGTTGAAAATCTCTTTGTCCTTATCATAATTTTTGGGGCCGCAGAACCTGGGAAATCACGTGCAAGGGCTCCATTTATCAGGGACCCGGCCATATGAGCTTTCCTATGTGGTTGACTCATCCTGACGAATGAGTCTCGACCCCCTTCCTTGGATATTCAGTCCACCCATGTACAGTTAAGAATGTTGTTGCCCTGACTATAACCAAATGGTACACAGAACACAACTGAGACTATAGGCTAAAGGTCTTTTGTAGGCCTACTCTTTCTTATCCTGCATCCTTCTGCAAAATTTTATGAAAAAGCCCAGATAACATTTAATTACATGCTTAAAACAATGAATGTGTTAACTATCTTCAAGTCCTAAAAAGTGATTTTAGCGAAAACTTTTTTAACTGAACCTTTTCCCTTGCGGTCTAAACTTTTAAAGCATGAAATCTCAAAAGAGAGAATGCTTCAAGTTACATCCTGTAGACAGTACCATTTCCCTCAATGTAGGATGCATTTTTGACAAAACTTTTCTTGATAGGCCCACTCTATGAGACAACAGATGGTGGCCTTGGAGCCATGCCATGGAAAAACTGGAAGAAATCTCTAAAAAAATTCTAAACATTTAGTAAGTTCAAAACTTGGCCAGGTGGCCCCATTTTACATCTAAGCTATCATACATATGCAAAATTTTCTCAAAACTGGCACCTTAGATGCCTCACCCCTTGGCATCCTGCCAAAAAATCAGAAAAGTTCACTTAATAATTAAAAATTTGAATCATATAGTCAGTTCAAAATTTTAACAAAGATAGCACCATTTTGCATCTCAACATTCTTAGGACACCCCCTCTCTTTCTCCCACCCAAGAAAGAAGAATATTCACTGCACAAAGAGGATTTCTAAACATACAATCAATTCAAAACTTCTCTGAAGCTAGCATCATTTTACAACTTAGTTGTCTTACATAAATGTCACCCCTCCCTTAGGACAACTCCCATGGTGGGGGTGACAAGAGAAGGATTCACCTAGGTGCCAACTTTCCAATCTATGTCACAGGGACTCCACTTAGATATTACCATGATACCTCTAAATGTATTTTTTCCAAAATTGTGTACACATGCTTTTATGCCAAGTAAGAGGTGTAAGTCATAGTGGCACATGTGACCTTGGGAGCTGGGAATTTATTAGCCATAGCAGTGCTTCATTAAGCAGTTATATGAGCTAACTTCACCATAATTTTTATAAAAGTTTGAAAACATTTCTTTGTTTTTACATTTGTGTACAAAAGTTTTGATTTATAGAACTGGATTGTAGAGTGACTCTTTTTACTCCACCTGTTTTACAATGATGAAACTTTTTGTCGACAGCTACAAATCAAAGGTCCTATAAGTTTTATTCTGATAAACATTAGGAAGATATTCCTAGTCATAACTCCAGTTGTATGTGTGGTAACTAGTAGGCTTGTTTAACAAGCTACCTTTGTAGCTGGAAGTTTCCAGTGACTGATGTAGTAACATCCATATTCCAGCTCTGTACTTTAAATTATGAATCAATTCCCTTCATCAGTGTAAGATGTCATCTATTTTTTTGATAATTTTCACAAAAGTACAAAATGTACTCTTTCTAAGGACCTATCCACACCTTCCACCACTCCAAAAAGGACTTTGCAAATTATGACAAATTATGTTTTAGTCATAAGGTAATCATTTACTAAATTTTGAAAGCAAATATGGGTCTTGGACCTCCCCCCTCCCCCCATGTACCCCACCCCCTTTTCTTTTGTATGTTTTGTGAACTTGTAAAAGTGAAGACATTGGATGATCTCTAACTACATTCCTATGGTAGCAATGTGTACAGTAAATTACAAGAAAATGTTGATAGCCATTGTGGATCATGCAAAGCTAATAGAGTTGTGGTAAAACATACAGTGTTGTAGAGTTGGTCTGTTTTGTTATGTTTCTTTTTGAGCAGCAAAGGATATTGATCTGACAGTGATAACTGCAAGTAAGGTTATTTTGTGTTGTTTGTCCGAACTGTTGGCAATTGTGTTGGAAGGAAGGTGGATTACACCTGTGTTCTTTGATGGCTGCATTTCGTTGTGCATTACATTTAACTCTTAGGTGACAAGCTTCAGTTATTATGTATTATACTTCCTCACTGTAAACTATTATGGGCGGTGGGGGGGAGTGTATGGGGATGGGGGTACCATTACATGCTACACTGAACTTTACAAAATCACCCCCCAAAGAGAAAGTATTCCTCATTATAATGTAAAACTAAGGACTAGGGGAAAATTTACACCACATGTTTGAAAATTGCTATAAAAAATATGTTACTGGAATGCATGTAGAGATAACTTAAAAAATCTGGATTTCTCAAATAGCAACCATATCTGGGCCCAAGTCAAGAGGTTATCTCTGACAGACGTCAAATTTGTGTGGTATGACATTCCTATAGAAGTGTTTCATGTGATGTCATGTGTTTGGGGTTGCATTTGTCTGCCGGGTACAGCACGAGCTCAGTAAGAGTATTTACAGTACATGTGCACAGCACAACCTTGGATACTACTGTGACGCAATAAACATTTAACGGGCAAAACATCCAGCAACCAAAGAGATGCACAACCATGGGACATTGGTGAAACACTTTTATACAGAAAACCTACATATCAAAACAAAACGTCATAAGTATGCCATGTAACTTTCTAGCGCCAGCAATAAATTTGAAAGTTATGGGTACTTATGAGTGGGGCCTTTTGGTCCACCCCATGAAATGTTTCTCCAAGGGTAATAGGGCTGTACTTGGCTGATTTCTGCTCATGACATACCATAGTACAGGAATCAACCATAAACATTGTCCATACCACAAAAATTACTCTGGACAATGGAATTATTTCGGTTAAGAAAAAAATGTGTACTGACAGAAGTTGCTTCAGTACAGAACTTCAGGGGATTGAAAAATTTGAATTCACAGTTAAAACAAAACCTTTAAATAGATACAAACAAAATTATCATAGTAACAAGTGGAAGACATAAGTTAAGTGGTTTAGGTTGGGGTCAAGACTACAGACTCATGCATACAACTACAGTAACCCATGCGAAATAATTCTACATCAATGTATCTCTTTTGTCAAAACATAGCCTACAGCTTGACAGGCCCACAGCCAGACAAGGTACTGAAGGGGGTGGGATAGCTTCCAGGGGGCCAAATATTTTTTAAAGGGCAAGATATGCTAAATTTCAGTCTGCCAATAGTAAGTTCTAATTTTTAGGGGGAAATTCTAGGGACGTGGCACCCCACTCCCATGGCTGTGGGCTTGCAGCCAGGGTTCAGTTCTTTAATGGGGGTCCCATCTGCCCTTCAAACAGAGTGAGGTTGTATGAATGTGTGTGTATATATATATATATATATATATATATATATATATATATATATATATATATATATATATATATATATATATATATATATATATATTATATATATATATATATATATATATATATATATATATATATATATATATATATATATATATATATATATATATATATATATATATATATATATATATATATATATATATATATATATATATAGGTATAAAGATTTTGCACATCAAGAGAAACAGCCCATTTGTTCTTTGTGGAGGGCATAGGTCATTTGAGGTCACAAGAGGTAAAAACCTAAAATCTTGAAAACACGATATCTCAGGGTAGAAAGAAAAAACCTACGGATACTTTTTCAAACTTAGAATGTGGATACGTAATGGTCAGTAAATGAACCCTATCATTTTTGGTAGAGGACAAAGGTTATCTGAGCTCACCGGAAGTAACTCTACGAAAACCGAAAAACTTACTTGTAAACATGTTATCTCAAGATATTAGGATATGACAACTTTTCACAGTCGGCATATAGATTTGCCATATTACGCGAGAGTACTGTTTGTTGTGGCGGTCAAAGGTCAAATTGTGAAAACCTGGTGTGGAACTTTGAGGGATATAATACGTAACCTATTGTTTGTAAGACCCCATCGTTTTGGAGGAGGTCATGCGCGGTCACAGAGGTCAAATTGTGAGAACATTGTAAAACATGACATGTCGAAAAGGATAACTTTAGGGATAACCCTCAGTGCGACAAAGCATTTCCTTTTCAGTGGCGGATCGGGGGGGGGTCGCCGTCGTCCGGAACCCCCCTCAAATTTTCCAATGTGCCCTTTTTCAAAAAATTTTTTTTCACACTACCAAAAAAAAAAAAAAAAACGAGACAGTTTCACAGGTAATGACAGTGTTGTCCAACTCAAAGGAGATCTTTTAATATTGATTCCAAAAGGTCACTGCTAGTCTTTTGGTCTTACAACATAATGATCTGTTCACACTCCATAAACGCTACATCTACGAAACCTTCCCTCCACCCTCTAGTATCTATCCTCTCGTGAACAAGAGAGAGTAGGTAGGCTAAATACGTCTCGCTATGATATTTATAGTCTGGAATTACTCTCTTCTTTTATAGTGTTGCCCTAGTGATGGGAATAATAAGCCAGTCTTAGGTAAAGTCCACAGCCAAGAGTTGACCAGAAGTCACAATAGACAAATCGGTGTTTGTTTCATTTTAAAATTACTATATAAAATCACCACCAGGTCAAATAACGCAATGTCAGTCGGTTCAATTTTTTGACGTCTTTGGACCGATGACCGGTCTGCTGTCGCAAATGAAAAGCAAACATTCGACTTCAGTCATCTATTCTGACAGTAGTTTTGATAGTCGCGCCGCAACTATACAGGGAACACAACATACAGTGTTTTAACCTCCTCCCCCAGTCGAGATAGCGGTAGCGCCAGGTAGGGGAAGGGTTCATGCCCCCCGTCGGGGAAGGCTGGCCCCCTATCGGAGAAGTTTTACAGTTTCGTAGGGGAGTCTTAGTCGAAAGTACCCAGTCCCTGACGACAACTAGTCGACGGTTTACCTTTTTTTTTTGCTCTCAAGAGGATAATTTCTGTAATAAGAACCCAAAATTTTCGGCGCGCTACGCTCGCTGTAGGGTCACTCTATTTTTTCAATAGTTCCATTCCACATAGCAGGATAGCACAAGTCCTGCCCACCTTACCAAGTAACATATGGGCAGAATACATAGTTTATGTAAAGGTCGTAACTTTCATTCCATATCGCAAAGCCTAGTTGGTGTACTCTTGTGTGTGTCATGCGGTACAGTCAGTTGGTGAGCGACTTATGGAGCAAAGTTTGGCTATTTCATCGTGTAGTCCAGGTGGTTTCGATACAATGTATGTTACACCCGATACGGTCTACAAACCCTACAGTTCTTTTTTTTCGTTTCGTCATATGTTTTATGTGTAAGCCTATGAAAAAATTTCGTCCGCTTCGCGCGCTTTTCAATTTCACGATCCAGATTCAAAGAACACTAACAGTTCGCAACTCGGATCATGAAGTATTAAGTGATATAATGCAAAATATGCCTGCAATTGCATGGGATAATGAGGCTCCACATTTGCCCTTCTCATCATACCCTCGAAATAGGGAATGTCGGAACTTGGGGTAGCTGACATGGCCCGGCCCCCTGTTGGAAAAGTTCTGCCGCCACCCATGGTCAGTTTACTTCTTTTGACTTTCATAAGGGTAATTTCTGGGATAAAACCCAAAATTTTCGGTACGCTTTGTCCACTCTTCCTCAGTTCAGTTATACTTATAGCTAAATATAGTACAAACCCTTTCCACCTTTTCAAGTTAATAAGTAGAATACATGGATTTATGTAAATGTCGGGAATTGAATCGCATTTCGCTAAACCTGGTTAACGTTCACTTGCGTCTGTCGTACGGTGGACGGTACGACTTGTGACTCGAGGAGGGAAGTACAATAAAGTTATGCCCGATAGGGCCCAATTGTCCGCTCAATTGTTCTATATAAGCTCTTAATTAGTACAAATTCTTATAAGTGTAGGCTTACCCAAAAAATTTTCGCGCGCTGCGCGCGCTTTGTAATTTCACCGTTTAGATTCCAGGTTTTGATTCCAGTTTTTGCATGTCTCTTGGTTTATCCTTTCTTTGTCAATATGCGGTAAGTTGTGTAATCGCTGACGTTTATGGGAACCAAAATCTAAAAAAAAAATGAATGTGCCCTTTTTATGTTGGACCCCCCCCCCCCTCAGAAAAGACCCTAGATCCGCCCCTGCTTTTGGCAAGGAATCACTAAGCCTTGGGCTTTCTGGTTAAGCCTTCGCTTAACGAGCGTACGACTTACGTTGGTAACAAATCATTACTGCAAGTCTAGGTCAAGTCACAAGTCAAAGCCAGAATTTGCAAGTCAAGTGACATGTCACAAAACAGCGACTCGAGCCCACAACTGATAAAAACTTAAAAAGTTATTTTAAGTTAGAAGGATATAACACAAACGCAGATGATATGCTCCATTAGATTTGACACAATACACGCCAAGTCACGGGTCCAGAGGAGTCATTACGGGGGGGGGGGGGGTGGAGGGTGTAGCCCACATCCCCAGAAATTTTTAGTGTCTTCCGTCGCGAAAATTTAGCTGTCTGTCGGGCAAAAAATGCCACTTTCTTTTGCAATTCACTGACCTTTTCAGAAAAATCTTTTATCTGGGGCTTCAGGAATGTCGGGAAATTTTACGATCACTACGTTCTACGTAAAGGAAATTAGTGTTGGGTGGAAATATTGTTTTGCGTACGTTAACCAGAGACCTGACCCCCTCCCAGATTTAACTGTAATGACAAACTATACTACTTGTTGGGAAATAATTATATACGGTTGGTAAAGTTATCACAAATTAAGGTCTGTGTCAGAAAGTGATCTCTATTACCCTATTCGGGAGGCCATTGTCTTTTGAAGAAATCCATGTTGTCGGGAAAATGGAAGTACCGTATTGCATAGTTGTCTGACATGAAGTGGATACCATGTCCGACACCCTGAAATGATAGCCTTTTAGTGGAATGGATGCAATACCAACACAACCACTAATACCAACACAACAATTAACTACTAGTAGTGGTCAGGTGCGTCGGGTATCAGTTAATTGTGTTGGTATTAGTGGTCAGGTGCGTCGGGTCGCAGTTTGATTGTAGGTCAAGTTAAATGGCATACCCGCAACACACTGCCGAGGCTGATATATTCATAAGTCTATCTACTGTTTATAGGTCACACATGGGGCGAGCACTAATTGGAGCAGTCGCCTGATTTTGCAAACGCTTATTTATTAGCCAATTCATAACAAAATGAGTAGCTTTTGGGCCGATGACAGCTGCACACTGCCACCAACTTACTATGAAACTGCGACAACCCCCCCCCCCCCCAACTTCACTACGCGAGAGCGCGACTGTTTTTCACTGTCACGTAGCAGTCGGGTCGGTGCAGTATGCGCTGTTTTTCCACTTACTCAAATCAGGGAGCGTCCCTGACAGCTCCCTGCTCAAATTGTGAAGTCGGTCGAATTCGGGTCTTCTAAATTGAAAGTGCGTACACGGCTTTGTATTCCGATGGTTGTGAAAGAGGCTTGCTGTTCCAACTCCTCCTGTATACAGGATATGCCGAAACTTTCCAAAAAGGCCTTAAAAATGCTATTTTCGGCTTGCTTCGACCGCAACCTTTGCGTGCACTAGTTGTCCAATTATTCAATTCAAGAAGGGCGGGACGTACCTTAGATTATTGCCAAATCCCGTTCAAACTTCGTGATCACAGCGTCATAAAGAAATCGATAGGCCATTATTAGTACTGGCTATTATAAAATGAAAGGGCAAGCTGCAATTTTATGGACTGTTTGGGGCGTATTACGTGCAACGCGTTAATTTCTATGTAAAATGAATGCAGACAACCAAAGTGTCCGCAAAAGTGTTATTTTTCGGATCGCTTCGCGCGCATCCTTCTACTCTTGTTGTCTTTCCATAACTTCACCTCGAACAAAGTATAACAACTCCACAGAAACTCTACGACCCCACCACCATTAGCCTCATTGTATCTTGAAAAAATAGACCGGCGGTTAGTACGAATTACGCTGTTTTGAAAACGTAACGACAGACTGGGATTTTATGGTCTGTTTACTGCGTATTCAATGTCATTAACTCATTTGTAGACAGTTAATGCTTTGGTCTGATGTCGACAATTGTGTAACTATTCCAGAGCTTCCGAGGGAGATTTGCTCTCTGGTCCACAACAGGGACAATACTGGCCCTAAAGCACTGGCTTAGGCAAATGGGCGTCAATCCTGGGGGGGGGGGGGGACGGGGGGACAAGTCCCCCCACATTTCGATGGGTGGGGGACACAATATCAAATGTCCCCCCACATTTGCGTAAAAGAGTAGTGTCGTGGCTCTATTTGACTGGCTTTTTGAGTGGCATGCAGGGGCGGCGCCACAGGGGGGGCAGGGCAGGCATTTGCCCCCTATGGTTTTTGACCCAAAAAATAAAATCGTCTAAATAACGTTTTAAGACACATAATTTTTTTAGGGGGTGGGGTGAGGTGTAACAGTATCTTGGAATAAAGTGTTATTACATTATACGTCGCATATAGGGCATTTTCGGTGTAAATCCTCGAAAATTTTGCGCGCTTCGCGCTCGTTGTCTTCTCTGTCTAACTCATTGTACATCCGCCCCATACTGCAGTAGTCCTTCGTGCAAATATTTGGAATGCTCGAGTGTACACGCATTCATCATTTGCTATATAGCCTATCTCCATCCACCTCAGAGCTTACACTTAGGCCTCTTCTACATGCCAGTTTTTTTTTTTTTTCGTGTAAGGTTAATACCTAGTAGCGTAAACAATAGGGGCCAAAATACAGTATATCCCCTGGTGAGATTCTGTAAAAATTGCTATTTGAAAACAAGCAAAACATAGTTTTCACTATTCAACACTTAACTGACTGATTAAAAGTTAATTCAAATCCGTATTTGACTGACGTATTTATCAATATTCTGTAAATTCTCGGACTACGCGCGAATGTGGTATCTATTTCGAATTCCATGGCTACCTTCACGACCGTGGCTCACGGAGAAGTAGGCCTACATCATATTTCAGTGTATAAATCCAGTACGCATGGACCTACCAGCTCGAGTTGTACACTTGCCCTACACATGCAGTGACATGTCTGTGGTACAGTATCGTATCCAACCAGGGGAGGAGGGGGGATAGGATTTTCACTTCCGTGTACATTGTTCAGTCATGTCACAACAATCACAAAATGGTTAAATTGGTACGCAGGGAAGGTTATACCAGAGGAAGAGTAACAGTTCCGTGAAAGTGGGAAAATATATATAAGGCGTGCAACATATCTAGATGTGTTCAGTGCAATTTGAAAGATCTGGGAAGGGTCATTTCTTACCATCTGGGAGCTGTTTTGGCAAAAATTTTATCGGCGCAGTCCGCGCCAGCCAATAGAAATCATGCCACATATCAAATGGTTTCAGTGCAATTTGAAAGGTCTGAGAAGGACCATTTAATTGCGATATAGAAGCCATTTTGGCAACATTTTAAACGGTACGCTCCGTGCCAATCGTTAGTGGCGCTCCGCTTCTATACCAACGCAACCAAACGCCGTTCACACGCTCATGTATGTCAGTCGTCACGTATCAAGTGTCGTATATGGCAAGCGAAATGTCCAATAATTAGAAAAACCAAGTTTATCGATCGAAAAACCAAGTTTATCGGTCGAAAAACCAAGTTTATCGGTCGAAAAACCAGGTTTATCGATCGAAAAACCAAGTTTATCTCCAAATCTTGGTATATCGGTTGAAAAACCTAGATTTTCAAAATAACTTGGCTTATCGGTCGAAAAACTTAGATTTTCAGTCGAAAATCCAAGTTTTTCGATTTATCTGGTATATCGAAAGATAAACTTGGTTTTTCTTAACGGAATGTCCAATAATTAGAAAATCCAAGTTTATCGATCGAAAAACCAAGTTTATCGGTCGAAAAACCAAGTTTATCGGTCGAAAAACCAAGTTTATCGGTCGAAAAACCAAGATTATCGGTCGAAAAACCAAGTTTATCGGTCGAAAAACCAAGTTTATCGGTCGAA
Source organism: Holothuria leucospilota (assembly GCA_029531755.1). Classification (NCBI taxonomy): domain Eukaryota; kingdom Metazoa; phylum Echinodermata; class Holothuroidea; order Aspidochirotida; family Holothuriidae; genus Holothuria; species Holothuria leucospilota. The sequence goes on along the minus strand of CM055962.1, from coordinate 13,921,397 downwards.
AAACCAAGATTATCGGTCGAAAAACCAAGCTTTCAACGCCAAACGTCCAATAACTAGAAAAACCAAGTTTATCGGTAGAAAAACCAAGTTTATCGGTCGAAAAACCAAGATTATCGGTCGAAAAACCAAGTTTATCGGTCGGAAAAACCAAGTTTTATATCGGTCGAAAAACCAAGATTATCGGTCGAAAAACCAAGCTTTCAACGCCAAACGTCCAATAACTAGAAAAACCAAGTTTATCGGTAGAAAAACCAAGTTTTTCGGTCGAAAAACCAAGTTTATCGATTATTTCGAAAAACTTGGTTTTTCGATTGCCATGGTGATTTGCCGGTACTACTTTCCGCGACCACGACATGCTTGATGGCGGCTAAATTGATGGGCCTATATGTATTATGTAACAACATTTACAACAAATCAATGTTGGTCAATGCTTTTGTTTTTGTTACAACATTTGTCAGACAAAGCAACAAAAAGTCTTCATAGATATTTGTTATAGTCACCTGTCAACAAGTTTTTGGGAACACCCCCTTTTGACTTGGACACATCCATTATTACCATGAGGTGGATTATTCAATTATTTCAAGGGACTTGGGATTTGGGTCGCTCGTAGTTAACTTAAGCCAGCCGTACACTACACGACTTTGCACACTGCAACTCAACTCGATCGTCGGATCTCCAACAGTCGTATAGTGTGCATGAGTTTATGACTGCGACTGAAAGTTTTAGGACCAGTTTTAAGTCGCGCCGACTTCAGTCGGGAAGAACGAACATGTTGGTTCTTCCCGACTGAAGTCGGCGCGACTTAAAGCTGATCTTAAAACTGCCAATCGCAGTCTTAAACTCTTGCACACCTCACGACTGTTGGTGACCCGATGATCGAGTTGGGTTGCGGTGTGCTAAGTCGTGTAGTGTACGGCTAGCTTTAGATCCTGGTAGTGGTACAGCTAGCTAGCACCAGCGCGGGCCCGTACAGTACTACTGTACTACTAGCACTACTAGCCCAGTTGGACGCATACTGTCTTGTCAAAGGTCATTTGAGTTCACGAGAGGTTTAACTGTGAAAACCTTGCAAATGGCTTGTAATCATGACAAACTAAACCCCATAGCAATAATGGATGTGTCCAAGTCAAAAGGGGTGTATCCAAAAACTTGTGGACAGGTGACTAAAACAAGTATCTATGAAGACTTTTTGCTGCTTTGTCTGACAAATGTTGTAACAAAAAAAAAAAAAAACTGACAAAAATTGATTTATTGTAAACGATCGTATTTGGAAATTTATTAAAATCTGCACTAATTACAGAAAAATTACATGTTTACTTAAACTTGATTCCCTTGAAATAATTGAATAATCCACCTCATGGTAATAATGGATGTGTCCAAGTCAAAAGGGGGTGTTCCCAAAAACTTGTTGACAGGTGACTATAACAAATATCTATGAAGACTTTTTGTTGCTTTGTCTGACAAATGTTGTAACAAAAACAAAAGCATTGACCAACATTGATTTGTTGTAAATGTTGTTACATAATACATATAGGCCCATCAATTTAGCCGCCATCTAGCATGTCGTGGTCGCGGAAAGTAGTACCGGCAAATCACCATGGCAATCGAAAAACCAAGTTTTTCGAAATAATCGATAAACTTGGTTTTTCGACCGAAAAACTTGGTTTTTCTACCGATAAACTTGGTTTTTCTAGTTATTGGACGTTTGGCGTTGAAAGCTTGGTTTTTCGACCGATAATCTTGGTTTTTCGACCGATAAACTTGGTTTTTCGACCGATAAACTTGGTTTTTCGACCGATAATCTTGGTTTTTTCGACCGATAAACTTGGTTTTTCGACCGATAAACTTGGTTTTTTGGATCGATAAACTTGTTTTTTCGACCGATAATCTTGGTTTTTCGATACAGTTTGTCCAGTAATTCGAAAAACCAAGTTTTTCGACCGAAATAACAAGTTGTTTGTCCAATAATTAGAAAAACCAAGTTTATCGGTCGAAAAAACCAAGTTTATCGATTGAAAAACCAGGTTTATCGATCGAAAAACCAAGTTTATCGGTCGAAAAACCAAGTTTATCGGTCGAAAAACCATGTTTTTCGGTCGATAAACCAAGTTTATCGGTCGAAAAACCATGTTTTTCGGTCGAAAAACCAAGTTTATCGGTCGAAAAACCAAGATTTTCGGTCGAAAGACCGAGTTTATCTGCGAAAAACATGGTTTTTGATAGATAAACTTGGTTTTTCGACCGATAAACTTGGTTTTTCGACCGATAAACTTGGTTTTTCGACCGATAAACCTGGTTTTTCGACCGATAAACTTGGTTTTTCGACCGATAAACCTGGTTTTTCAACCGATAAACTTGGTTTTTCGACCGATAAACTTGGTTTTTCTAATTATTGGACATTTCGCTTGCCATAGTCGTACGGTTCAAAACTGCCTCCAAGATCCCGAGAAGTGCCATTTCATGCAGTCTGGGCGGTCTATAGAGCGAAAATTCTCTTGTACGCTTCGAACCAAACTATGATGGCGCTCCGCTTCGATGGCAACTTCCATTCTGCGCCCTTCCCCCAATAGCCAACACAAATCGCCGCCCTTGCCCGTTTGTTATGTAATCGTCGACAATAAGTGCAACAAAATTGGAAAACTGTAGTCGGCCAAAAGTAAAGAACGTTGGATTACTTACCTAGAAACTAGATTTCTCGAGAAAAAATATGACTTCAAAAGATGCAAAATATTGTACCAGATTGCGTCTAAGGCTTCCCGGTAGTCGAAAAATCTTTCACACCCCCTCCCCTTAACCCCTCCCTTAGAACCGCGATCACTCATCTCATGCCTGGGGCGGATGCAGGGGGAAGGATGCCGTCGCACTCAAAAAAATCCAGAAAAAAACGGCAAAAACGTTTGTTAAGCTATAGTATGAGGAGGGGACAGGATGCAAGTACGCTGCATCTTCGGTCTATGTCCGTCCCCTTTACGTTTCTTTGCCTGTATTTTTTGTTTCTTCAGTTAAACGTACGTTACCTATCAGTTCATTGTCAGTTCTATTCCTTTACGCTTCCGTTACTTATGCGTTAGTGTCCGTCGAACATTCGGTACAGGTACTGTACTTCTACGTTTCATCGTTTGTTGTCCGGTAATGATCCGGTGAGCAAATAGCAATCACCGGAGACAAACGGATACTAACGGAGAAGTCCAGTATGAGAAACGCACGAGAAAATGATAAAACGGAAGCTTAACGGATAAGTAACGAATACGTAAGGGGGACCTTTTTCGGTCGACGTCCGGTCCAAGTTTTGTGCAAGTTTTGTAAGTTGAATAATTTTGTTAATGTTGTATTTATTGGCTCTTATACCTCTTCGGAGGATGAAAAGAGAATATACTGAAACTGAAACTGAACTGAAACCCTGTTGCTGAGATATGAAAAGTTAAAATTTACTCACTTTATTTGAAATAGTCGATTGCGCAATAATTTGTGATGATCTTCTTGTAAAACTTACTTTACTTGCTTTTGTTTCCTTTTGAAATGGAAATGTTTATATAACCTTGCAAAAATTACTGTTGTACGGAGAGGTTTTGTACAGTCAAGTCACCCTATAACAGTGAGAAAGTGATCACAGTTTGGCACGAGGTGCAGAGGCTTTCGAAAAAATAAAGAAAACAAAGAATGTAATTTGAGTAGTAAAAGAATGACATTACAAATTATTGCGCCATCTACCATTTTAAATTGAATAAGCACCAACATTTTATATATCTCAGCTCAGGAATTCCTGTAAAGATGGCAGTTAGACCATTTGGATTCATTTTTCAAGCTTTGTAACATATGTTTTTGAATTTTTAGCCTTTAGGTACACTTTTAAATTTAGCTAAAATTTGGCAGTTCTTTGTAGACCAAAAAAATGCATTTTCTATGCGCGTTTCTTTCAATATAAAAAGTTGATTTAACTGTATTTTCAAAGCAAAGTGAACTCAAAGCAAGCTGGAGTGATTTCACATTCTCACATTGATGAGCAGTTCTCCCTTTTCTGTGCCTTTCAATCGTTTTGACTTACAGACCCTTAAGAGTGCAATTTGCAAAATTTCAATATCTCCTATGCATATTACGTAATGATACCATACGATTATGAAGGACACTAAATCGGATTTAAATTTAACGATAAACATAAATCAGTCTATTAATGTGAGGGAATGACGTCACTCCTGTTTCAAGGCTGGGTACATGCAGCTTAGAACACTCGGAAAGTGTCATTTCCGGCCATCTGGAGGGTTTGTGAAGCCAAAAATTTGCTTGTGCGCTCCGTGCCAACTGATGATGGCGCTCCGCTTAGATAGAATTGCTCCACTCAGCCCCCCCCCCAAATATTTTTTTCGTTCCTCCGCGTCTGCTGCATAGTTGAAGCGTCTCCTTCAGTGAGGGCCGATTTTCACTGACAGACAAACAAACCTTCTCACAGTTTGTATTAATTTTAGAAAAAAATGTTTTTTGAGAGAGAAAAATAAAGTCTAAGAAAATGAAAACGCCAAAAAATGCAGGTTCTGACACGAGGGGGGGGGGGGGAGGCTCGGAAGTCTTCAATGCCTGCACCCCCCAAACAATAAAGCTGGGTCCGACCCAGCATGCTTTGCCACCCCTATCGAAAAACCCTGGCGCCGCCCCTGGTGGCATGTAGGTTTGTTGGGCAATTGTTAAGCGTCTCGATGCAGATTCTGAATGTAGATTTCGTCAGGGAAATCTAATTTAATGACAAAATTTCGGCGCGCTTCGCGCGCATGCCTCACGGATTGACTCCTTCTCATGACCAATAAAAAGATAATTATACATGGAACTATTCTGATAACAACACTTTCCGAAAACAGACATACATCTCCAAACATCTGTAGGGGCCTCGCATCAATATGGGATCATTCAATCAGTGGCGTACGCAGAGGGGAGGGCCATTCGACCATGCCCACCCTCACTGATTCCGATTTTTTTAAGTTCCTAAAAATACGTAAATTTTTCAATACAAATTTACTTCAAAAGGTAGCATATTTGGCACCAGATTGCATGTAAGGACACCGAATTTTTCAAAATTTTTCAAAGAGGATGGGGACATTCCATTGCGCCATGCCCCCATCACCGATGCCTATTTTTTTAGTTCCTAAAAATACGTAAATTTTTTAACACAAATTTTACTTCAAAAGGTAACATATGTAGCACCAGATTGCATGTAAGGACACCTAATTTTTCAAAACATTTCAAAGGGGAGGGGGAATCCCTCCCCTTAGACCCCTCCCCCAGACCAGCGGTCACGCAACATACTGCATGCCCCCCCCCCCTTGTGGAAGGTTGAAAGTACGTTGTTGCCGTTAAACAAATTTTTACCGTTCAAAAATTTTTACCGAGCGCTTCGCCGAAGCTATTATCGGTATAGAAGGTGCAGGCGCGGATAAAAGGGGGCCTGCCCCCCCCCCCCACGAAAAAAAAAAACGAAAGAAGAAAAAAGAAAGAAAAAGAAAAAAGCAAAGGAGAAAGAAAAATTAAGAGCAAAAAATGAATAAAAGTGTCTAAGAACGTATTCAAAGTATATATTTCTGTAGGGGTTGAGTGGAGCTATAACTGGATTATCTCTTTAGATATCTTCCAAAGTGGTTGGCGACGAAAGGAGAGCTGCAATGTTCGAAAACAGGTGAATAGCTGAGTAATGATCCTTGACTTAAGATCTAAATAAGTAAACATCGTGTCATATGCAGTATGGGGCCTGCTAGCTGCACTGAAATTTTGTAACAATTTTGTGTTAAACAGTGATTTTTTTTGTAATCTAGAGGGATTGAGAGGCAAAGTTTTCCCCATACAGACCTTGCAGAATAAATACAAACGACAAGCTGTCAGGTGACGTGCTATTGTGTACAGTGGCACCAGCTGTTGCAGGCAAAGTAGCGGCGTGCATACCCTATTCGATTTTGAAACTGTCTGAAAAGTTTTAAAATGAACTCAAAAAAGGCTTTTAAGCTACAGACAGTGGCGTCGGTACAGTGGGCAATGGGTGACGTGTGTCCTCCTCCCCCATCGATTCTCGAAAATTTTTTAAAATGGTCCCAAAAGTCGTTTATTTAAGCTACAGATTTCTGTGGAGGGTGGAGGGTAAGATGTATTTTTGATGATTGGTTTATTTGTTCTAACCATTTTCTTTCACAACCTGTTCTCAAACTATCATAAGTTTTGGAAATTCTTGACAAATTCCAAATTTTCGCACGCTCCGCTAGCGTCAAGCCTTGTGTTAGAGTTGTCGTTATTATCAATAGCTTTCGGTAACTACTCACGGGGGAACAAAGAGACAAAAATGCTTTTTAAGAATTCTCAGTCAGAAGATTCGTTTCTGAATAGCATAGGTTGGTGGGAAAGTGACAGTTTCCGATGCAGGTTCTGAATAATGCAGGTTTTGTCATGGACTAATATTTATTCAAAATTTCGGCGCGCTTCGCGCGCAAACGACAGGGTTTACACCCGATTTCATATACAATTGACAAAGCTATGAAGAAAGAAATTATTCCAATGCAAACATTTTTCTAAAAAGTACATCTCCTTCTCTGTGGGGCTCTCATCATTATGGGATCTTTGACTAATCTAGTCTAGCACATGGTTTGAAAGATTGAAAGTACGTAATTGCCGTTGCTTATTTTCCAAATTTTACCGCGACGTTCAATAACGACGAAAATCTTTTCTGAAACGAACTTTGCCTGTCCAACATCCCTCTTGCTATACCTAAAAAGACAAGGTAATATATCATATCTCCTCCCATATGGATGTCGGGTAGTGAGAATCCCGTTGGTCCCTCTTTTGTATACTGTAACTAATTCAGAGCTCCCGGGAGGCTCTATACTGTTCCCTGTCAACCTTGGATATCCTTTTAAAATGTAAATAAAATATTTTATTATAGTCCAAGAATGTTTCTGTGGACTCCACTCAGGTATAATTGCGTGTACAATTTTCCCATGGTCGTGGATCATGGGGGGACGGGGAGACGCGTCCCTCTCACTTTTTTGGAAGGGGTACATCGTCAAAAAGTCCCCCTCACTTACTGCAATTATGCCTAGGAAAACGAAATTTTAAGAAGAAAAATAACCTAAAAATCGTACACATTTGTTGCACCAAATCGCATCTGAGGGTATTCAATTCTAGAAAAATTTCCCTTAGACCACTCCCCATGCCGACGGTCACAAAACTTGTTGCCTCCCCATGACGCAAATTCTGGCTACCATGCACCACTGCTTCTTCCACCAGAACGGCGATTCATAAATGTGGAAAAGTTCCCCCCACATACACTCTTGGAGATGGATCCACGTCCATGATTTTTCCTTAAGGACTTAAGGAGGTTTGAAGACAATATATTAACCGTCTCTTACTCCCCTTTTTCACCCGAACGAAAATTAGAATTCACTAAATTGTAGATATTTTTTTAACATACAATCACTTTAGAATGACCCAAAGATATCACCATTTTGCATATAGGCTCCCTAAAATTAACAAACATTTCTCAAAGGGGAAGGTAAACCCCTTCCTGGGATTGCACTCTCATGTACTAACAAGAAAAGGTTCTACTACTCTGGTATATAGCACATACAAAATCCCACTAGCCAAAAAAGGCACGGTTTAGCAGTAATCTGCGGTTCCCCCAATCACCATCTCCCGCCGGCACCATCGGTCATAGATTTCTGAAGGGTATACCCTTCAGAAATCCATAAAGAAGGGGATATATCATCTCTCCTCCCACATGGATGTCAGGTTGTGAGAATCCTGTTGGTCCCCCTTTTCAGTGTACAATTAATGCAGAGCTCCCGGGAGGCTCTATACCGAAAATTTTCGGCGCGCTTCGCGCGCAATTGTTTACGCTTACGGAAAGAGGTACGTTTTTATTGAGTGATGGATTTATTTTTATCACTTTTTACCAAAAATCAGTTGGAATCTTTCACGATATTTGCAAAGTCTTCTCAATATTTCTTGATTTTCGCTTGATCTGCGCACTTTTAGCCTTGAATTGCTCCTTTTACTCTCAATAAGGTCTCAAAAGTATTCGCATTACTCATCGGTGGGGTTCTACCATAAGCCAATTATTCGTGTGCATAAACGTGATTTCAAAGGAGCCAGCATTGTAAGGATGTAAAGCAACTGATATTCATTTTTTCACCCTCCTCTTCTTATGAGAACTGAAAACTTAGTATCGAACCCACCTTCTAACTGATAGACAGTGGCGCCGGCACGGGGGGGGGCATGGGGGGGGGGGGGGGGCGCGTGCCCCCCAATGAAAATTTTTTGAAAATTTTAAAATGATCCCAAAAGGCGATTAAGCTATAGATTTCTGTGGGGGTAGGGTGAGGTGTGCTTCAACCGAGTGATAGATCTATTTAATCATTTTCTATCACAAATGTTTCTCAAAATATCAGAATTTTCGCAAATCCTTCGCAAACTATCAAAAATTTCGCGCGCTCCGCGCGTTTCAAACCTTACCTCTGTGTTCTTATTATCAATATCTTCTGATAGCAACTCCCGGAGAAGCACAGCAGCAAAAGTTGAAAGCTGTTCACGAATTAACAGGTAAAAGACTGGCTTTTTGAGTGGCATGTAGGTTTGTTGGGCAATTGAAAGTGTCTCGATGCAGATTCTGAATGCAGGTTTTGTCATAGAAATCTCATTTAATGAAAAATTTCGCGCGCTTTGCGCGCATGCTTTACGGTTTGCACTCCATCTTATGACCATTATTAACATAATAATACATGGAACTATAATCACAACATCTGTAGGGGTCTATAGCATCATTATGCGATCTTTCAATCTAAGTTGTTGAAGCATGATTTGGAAAGTTGAAATTATGCCGTTATATATTTTCCAGAAAATTTTACCGAGCGCTTTGCGCGCAGCCATTATAGGTATAGATGGCAGACACGTAGCCAAGGGGGTAGAGGGGGCATCCGCCCCCTTGAGCATATTTTGGGATTTTTTTAATGTTTTTTTTTTCAATATTGCTAGTGTTTCTCCTATTTATATGCTGTAAAATAGGCTTGGGAAGTGCCATTTCCAGCGATCTGGGAGGCACTTTGGGCCAAAATTTTCTTGCGCTTTGCGCCAACCCATGGTGGCGCAAAGCGATGAGAATCTGTCTATGGGGTTCGCCCCCTTGACAAATTCCTGGTTACCCCCTTGATAGATGGTGATTTTTAATACACGACAAAAAAAGAATTCTGAAAACGCCTTCTTAGTCCTTCACCCCTTTTGCTATACCTATCAGGGAGGTCTAATATCACCTTCCTGCACCAATAGTCTCCCTCCCGCCCGTTCTCCATTGCTGGAAGCTGTTCATCTGGATTTTCGTTCAAAACTAGTAAAAATACGATAGTTGTAAAGTGCTCTACTCTATATTATCATTTGGATGTCACGTAAAAAGCATTATGTCGTTGCCTATACAGGTATCTGCCAGCCTTAGATGCCTTTTATAATGCACAATGAAAGGGAGGAAAAATTTCGTTATATTCCAACAATGTTTCTGTGGATTCCACGCACGTATTTTAGGATAAAAACATTGACAATAGAAGGCGGTAAAGTAGCCAAAAGGGAGTCTTCATGAGGTTTGTTGACAACGTATTCTTCTCTTAGACAACATGCTCTCCTTTTTCACCTAACCAAAAATTAGAATTCACTAGATTATGGACATTTTCCAGCTATATATCATCAGCTCCAAAAATATCATAAAGATAGCACCATTTTGCATCTAAGCAACTTTAAATAAACAAAAATTTCTCAAAGGGGAGGGGGTGTCCCCCTCCTCTTAGACCCCAGGACGGCACCTAGCTTAGTGCAGTGACACCTGACAAAGGAAGGATCCCCCACTGTGTGTACGAACGTAGGGAGCACACGGGAAAAAACGCATTTTGTGCAGACTTGGGAGGTTAACTGAAGTACCATTAAGACATCATCTGTTGTGCCCCCCCCCCCCATCACCAAAGCCTGGCGGCGCCACTGTTGATAGACACACATAAAGGGAATCGACACCGTTAGTCATAGCAATGGTTTTAAATGTAAATTCAAATTTTCGGCGCGCTTCGCGCGCAATTGTTTCATCTGACGTTCTATACCCGAATACCGCATAACGAAAATAAAACACTCATTATGGTAAAAATCATTTCAAGTTACCTACATGGGCTCATAATGTTGGCGTGTAAGTTAATAAGTTTTAACATGACTTAGATTCTCCGGAACTTCTGCAGGTACATATAGTAACTTATACTGAGCCATACACATCAAATTCCATGCAACATGAAAAGGTATAAATTCTCACTGACACAAGAACTGGAGCCGATTTCTATGCTCTTAAAATGCAATACTGCGAGAGCTTCCGGGGGCTTCCCCCCCTGGACCCCCACCGGGGCTCCATTCCTGGACCCCGCCAGGGGGCGGGCCCCTGGACCCCACGCGTAGGAATTCGCGCTTCGCGCTGGTGGTGCACCTTCGGTGCACATGAGATTTTCCATCTTGGCCCCCCCCCCTCAAAATTTTTGGATCCGCGCCTGCAGATGGGTGATTGTTAATACACTTACGACTTCAAAGCATTCCGAAAACGCCCTTGCTAATCCTTCACACCTTTGCTATACTACGATCAGCTCCAAAAAAATCCCAAAGATAGCACCATTTTGCATCTAAGCAACCTTAAATTAACAAAAATTTCTCAAAGGGGAGGCTAGAGGATGACGACTTTATATAGTGACAAAGGAAGGATACCCACGCTGTATACAAACGCAGGGTGAATAAAAAAGGTGCAATTTACGCGCCGCCACTGCAGTTAGTAAAAATATCCAGCCAGTCGGAAAAATTTGAATTCACTAAATTATGGACATTTTCCAGCCATGTAAGATCAGCTCCAAATATATCCCAAAGATAGCACCGTTTTGCACCTAAGCAGCCTTAAATTAACAAAATTTTTCAAGGGGGCCTTAGACCCCTCCCCCAGGACGACACATTTATGTAGTGACAAAGGAAGGATCCCCACTGCTGTATACAAAACGCAGAGCACATAACAAAGTGCAATTTAAACGCCTCCACTCAGTTGGAAAAAACATCCAGCCAGTCGGAATTAAGGACCTTCACACCCAAAAATATATCACCCTAGCAACGGGCCTGGTCGGGTCCATGATCTTCGACAATGATCCACGCTGCGAAGCGTTGTTTCAGCCATTTTGGGACATGATGAAAATAACATCTTGAAGTTATTCCGTGGATTCCGTGTATTTCAGCTGGCAGATCATCTATGATCAGATGATGGTCATGTTAACTTTGAAATGATAATTCTTATTAGAATAGGACAATGTCAGTCATCATAAGGGGGGAGGAAAGGGCCTATAGGAACATGCCCCCTCTTCAAAACCAAAGGGATTGGTTTGTGCTAAGTCATGTATATCCCCCGTCCCCCCACATTTGAATACGGGCTGATGCCCCTGCTTAGGCATGATTTTTGTTTTGAGAGGCTAACTGCAGGGCCTGATCGCCGGCCTAAGGGAGAAATATTTGAATATTTAAGTACTCTCATATGCAATCTAGTGCAACATTTACCGTCATTTGAAGTCAACTTTTTTGTTTCATTAAAAAGAAAGAAAGAAATTGCTCTGCAAAGAACAGTGTGTGTGTGTGTGGGGGGGGGGGGGGCGTTCGCACCCTGGATCCGGCTTTGAACTGTCATAACAAAAATTTTGCTAAGCAAATCAAAGGTTGTCACTACATTGGTGTAGTCGTGTAGTCAGGCGTTTTCCGAGAGGTAGTCACTAACCTATCCAGATTTTCCGGGTGTGTTGGTGTAACTCAGTCATGAGAAAATGTCAAACAATTACCAAAAGCCATTAGCGTTATAACTAAACGTGAACAATAGTTTCGGCTCCAGAATATTGACAACTTTGGTTGAGCACTGGCATAGCCAGGATTAATAGCGGGAGCTATCTGCAATAAGACAAATTTTGCAATCAAAAGACGCAATGACATAGTCATAATTATTGACCACGTGTACGGGAAATGGAGAGGTTATAGTGGTATATGGAATAATTCCCTGCGCAGAATCACGAACTTCCGAAGAGTTAGAAAAATACATCTGTGCGTGTAATTACAAATTTAACTTCGGGTGGCAATGCTGAATGTGCATGGTACGCCAATAATTTGTTTAAATGAAGCAAGTTAGCAAAAGGGAGCCAAAAGAACAGCTGAGCGTGGAAAGTTCTCGGAGGCTGAGACAGCTGAAGACAATACTCTTGTCAAATTTAGGGAAGTAAGTCAAAAATCGAATTGATTTACAAATGACTTTGTTTTTGGTTCACTTCCAAGGGACTCAAATAATTAACGTTGAGGAATGATTTACACTTCCTTCAGGTGTGCATGTGCAATACCTATAGGTGTATTTTTTTCAGAATTCAACTGGAGGCTATGGCCCCCTGCCCCCTCTGGCTACGCCAATGCCCTAAGGAGGGTAACTGTGCCCCACGTTGAAGAGGAACTAAAGCTAATACCATAGAAGAAATACCTCGGAGCTAGTACTTCCATGCATGTCGAAGTCGAACTTACTGTTGTAGCAGACAAATGACGGGACGCCGAGGTCAACTTGAAATTGCCAAACGTTAAAATGAGTTTTCCGATAGGATTGTTTCTTTGCTTTTCTGTCCTCCCGTTATATTTTGTAAAACTTCCATCGGTGCACTTTTTGTAAAGATTAGCCTACCTTAACGCGAGGCCTATGAGTTAACATTTTCTTGCACATTTGTCATTTTGTCGGGAATGCAACCCTTATTTGTCGGGAAAATCTCCAGCACCCCCACTCATCTATCTTTAGGAACGCCCCTGCATGCACCAGTGACATTGGAGTTGGTACTTTAGGGTGGTTTTTATCAAAGATGTAATTCCAATATGCCTCAAGTTTCGTGGATCTCTTTTGCACCTAAGCTTCTACGGAGGTGCAAATATAACATTATAGATATTTTTCATGGACAGTATTCCTGAGCCTTACACCTTGATCATCCAAACGTCCATAGAAAACTATGTTACCAGAGAGTTGTTTCTCCAGTCGGGGAATATAATTTTCTATTAAATGTTTCTCAGAAAACATAATTTTCTATTGGACGATTGGATGATCGGGTGGAGTTGGCTTGGTGGTTAAGTGTATTGTCTTGCATACTGGAGGTCCCCGGATCAAATCCCGCCGAGTGGAACCACTTGGAAATTTTCTGGGGACTAAATTTACTTTTTCAGCATAGGCTGCGAGGGGTTTAAATTGGTGAATTTTAATTGGGTATCTGATTGTCTGTTTCAGGAGGTTAATTAGGCTGTCGAGCAGTGGTGCAGAGCAAGGAACCTCCTACGTACCCCAGCAGAAAATTCCCTTTGAGACCCTTTGTCCAAATTCCATTAATCAAAAGGGTTTCAATGGGTTCCAAATGGTTTTAAAGGGTTTTCAAAAGAATTTGGTTTATGCAAAGGGTAATTTCGTAATACCCTTTGTGATTTGTCCAATTTCCATCAACATTCAAAGGGGACCCTTTGAACGTAAAGGGTTTTTCCAAAGGGTTCCATTTGAAACCCTTTGGGTTTAAAGGGTTTTACCCCAAAGGGAATTTTCAGCTGGGTACCCTCCCAGCCTTAATTGGCTGGAAAGTGGCTAAAGGCTATAGTGGGGATACACTCACATCCATCGGACTGGGACGTCAAATGAGCAGGATTGGGAGCCATTAGTACACTCCTGCCCGCGTTAACCTCTGAGCAGTGAGAGCCCTAGTCGAAAAGGGAAGGCGAATCTCGCCGGTGTTCATCCACCCTCACTCTGGTAAAGGGCCCCTTGATGAGCTAATTGGCTTCCTTACCCTCAAAACGTTAAACATGAAACTTAAGTGCTGCTTAATTCATCGGCGTAATTCAATCATCTCCCCTTTCAAGTTACATTTCCTCCTGGGGACACTCCTTATCGAGTCCTCGCCAAAAATCCACCCCTACTCTCGAAACAAGATGATCAACACCCTAGTTATTACGACAAAATTAGTCAAATTGTTATAGTCCGATGTTGGTATTGCCTGTATCCCGGCGCACAAAATCCCCCCCCCCCCCCCGTCCTCCCAAATGATATTGACCTCGAGTCCGACGGTAAGCCTGGGAGGGTTGGATGCAAATGTTTGCACCAATAAACTCGATGTTCATTTCTAGTACTTTCTGTAAAACGTGGGCCGACCTTTGTGATTATTTCCCAAAAGTAAGCCGCAGTGGCAAGAATTGAGTTCGACCACTGACAATAGCAACACATTCCAAAATATATCCGCCCCCTTTTATCATTTAGTTTCTGTCGAGCGACCCTCACCTTAGCTAGTTCGCGTAGCGGACGAAGGTTTTCGTTTTACTCATTGCTACATCGACACCCTTACTGACCATTGTGGCAGAAGCTGAAAGAGCCGCTACGCAGGCTACACTGACCTCCGGATTGCACAGTTTTCATACCAAATATCATAGCACAACTGAACCACTTGTCATTTATGAAGGCTCCATACGTACAATATAGAGTAGGCCTAACGTCTGTGTAATGTCCATCGCGCAGCTGGTGTAAGCTGGTGCCGGTCTCCTACATACAATCCAACTCTTTGAAGACCATTAGTACCATCGTAGTGGGATTGTTAAGGTTACTCTTACCTAAGTTTCCGTCGATAAACCTGCTTGAAGGATGTGAGTATCGTATTCTTTATTGAAAAAATAGGTCCTAAGATGTAGAAGTTAGTCTTGCTACATTTACACGTAACTTACATGTACTGTAGGATTGCAATGCGTGCTTATGTACTGTAGCATGCAAAAGCAAGAACGATTTGGTAACAAGATTTAGCAGCCTGATAGAATGTTAAAAAAAAAAGAAGAAGAAGGAAAAAAAAACAAAAAACTGGGTTGCATGTATGAATCAAAATTTTGGACATGTTTTGGATAGGACTACAAAGTGCAAGTATTCTTAAGAATGGTTGGGCTTAAACATAGGCCTAGGCCCGACTGGAAAACATGTATGTTACGCCGAAGATCTTCAGCGTGCAGTAAAGACCTTATACGCCAATTTCATGGCGTGATTTTCTTGTCTTTTACATACACACTGTACTTAAAACACAGTAAAACAATTTGGCGTGGCGTTAAAGTTGAGAAAACAGGTGACTGGCGTAAAAATTCGGTGTAGGAAATACGAACTTTCCAGACGGGGGCCTAGGCCTAGGCTATTACTAATGATTTGTAAATTGTAACAAAGGTCAACTACCAAGGCCTACAGGGTATCCAGTCAAATTGTCCCTTTACCAAAACGTCCCGCTTTTTAGCTACCAAAACGTCTCCGCTTTTTACCAAAACGTCACGGTGTTATTACATATGTAATACAAAAACGTCCCCGCCTATGAATGATAAGAGCTCTACGTATTATGATAGGCCTACAACCTCTTTTAACTAATAAAGAGAAGTTTTAATTGTAATTAATTTATTGCAGGTACTTTGGAAATCGTTAATAGTTTTTGGGTTTGGAACAGTAATATCACGACATGAAAAAAAATACTTAGCACTACAGGTACTTAGCACAACACCTATTTTCAAGAAGGGAGTTAAAAGGGGACATGCTAAAACGAATGCCAACGAATGTCTATATACTATCATAGAAAAATGCGAATGCCAATTGACTTTGTGTTGCGCACAGTTATATACGGAAGGTTAGAAAAGACATCACGGTGATCATGGCATAGAGATATTATTTTTAGGCCGACGCTCAGATGCTCACTACCTCTTGCCGTATCTGACTTCTGATACGTTAGCAAAAATATTAAGACGCGCTATTTAGGTGCGTTCCTTTCGTCGACATTCGAATATAGATATAGGCTACATAAATTATTTCAGCAGAAAACAGCTGAAAAATGCAACTTTCTTTAGAATTAGCTCCATTGTATGTCTTGAATAGAATTAATTCAACAAACAAATGTAAACTTGCGAACTTGAAAACGGCATTCGCAGGATGGAAACCGCGGGTATGATGTTTGTCATTCTGCGACTGGGCATTCGAGCATTCACACAGCAGAGCAAACCAACACCAAGGAAGCAAACATATCAGATTTCTGAATATGATGCATTACCTCAATGTAAGGTCAAACTGACGTTCGACAGCGGGACTTGAGCAATGATGGCATTCGAGATCGGACATAGAGCAGGCATATCAACATTAACATGTACTGGTATTCGTTGGCACTCGTGTATATTGGCATTCCTAACATTGGCATTCTCTCATTGCATTGAACATGATCGCATCGGCAATGGCATTCGGGTAGACATCAGATACACCATTTGTCAATGAGCTTTGAGATTTGCTCATTGGCATTCGTATATGGCATTCTCTAATTGGCATTCGCTTATTTGCGATGTGCACGCTTGGGGTTACTGGAAGGTCACGGTGGTAGACATGTCTTTCGCCAATGGGCCTTCACATTCGCTCATTGGCATTCGCATACTTCTGACATTCTTTAAATTGGCATTCGCTTATCGTTATTGTAAACACAGTATGATCCAGTTCGGGCAGTTAGAACAGGTAGCTGAACAGCTCCCTGGTTAGAAGGTAATGACACTCACGTATACAATGTCACCTGTCAATGCTAGGTTTTGACATTGGTAGGCCAATTCGTGTATACTGACATTCCCTTATTGGCATTCGTGTAGCATTCGTTATTTTTATTGGTTTATAGAGTAGAACATCGGAGTTAGATGGTAATGGCATTCTGGTGGACATGATGTAGGCTAATTTTCAAGTGCTAAATTGATATTTGCGTATTGGTATCGTGTATACTAGTTGCAATTCGCTTTATTGGCATTCATGCAGTCGTACATATTGGCATTTGCTTTGGCATTCGGGTAGACATGATGTCATTTCGCCAGTGGCCTTTAATGTAATCGGCATTCGCATTCATGCAGTCGTGTATATTGGCATTCGCTTTGGCATTTGGGGAGAGATGATTTCATTTTGCCAGTGGGCTTTAATATAATTGGCATTCGCATTTATGCAGTCCGATTGGCATTCGCTTTGGCATTTGGGTAGAGTTGATTTCATTTTGCCAGTGGGCTTTAATATAATTGGCATTCGTATTCATGCAGTCGTGTATATTGGCATTCGCTTTGGCATTCGGGTATAGATGATGTCAATTTGCCAGTGGGCTTTAATATAATTTTGCGGCACAATTTTTTTTCCCACGAGGTTATGGGCAAATCATGCAAATGGACCAATCAGCGTCTTGGAAATAGGCCACACCCCTAATTCCAAAATGAACAGCTTTTGAACCATTTTTTTGTAATTCTGATGCTAGATTATGAAAGAACAGGCCAAATAACCCCAGTACACGTAACCCTAACCTTAGAAATAACCCCAACCATGATTTAGAAACAAATTTGAAAAAAATTTCAAAATCAGATTTGCCCATAACCTCGTGGGAAAAAAAAAATTAGGCCTGCGGCGTAGGAAGATGTTTGATTGGGGGGGGGGGGGGGAAGACCAGATGCGATTTCTCTACCTTGATCCCCCTTCCCACACCAGAACATATTTGCTCATTATAATTTTTCCGATTTTAATTTAAGTAAAATAAAAATATTCAAAGAAAGAGGAAACAACTACAACATCAACATCCATGCAGCAGTGGTGTAGCAGTGGGGGGGGGGGGGGGGCAATGAAGGACTGGAGTTATTTTTAGGGGGGGGGGGACTCCTGTTTACTGTCTAAGCGGAGCGCCACCATAGGTTGGCGCGGAGTGTACCCAGAAAATTTGAGATTGAATACATCCCAAATCGAGGGAAATAACACTTGAACACTTGAACACTTGCCAGGCTTCATAGCAGCCATCAAGATGTGCAATTGTTGTGAAAATTTTTTAAAGGTTGATTTCAATTTGTTTTAAAACACATTAAATTCGTTACAATCTATCCGACTTTATTCAAAATTATTCAGAGTGGAGTTAGCCCCATGGATTTTGGTGGATTGATTGGAATGGAGATTTTCTACAGCCAGAGTCTACTATCATAGGCGTAGGAGCCTAATTTGATTTAGGGGGGCTGTAACGACTTGCCCGAAAAATGTGACCGAAATTTTCGCACATGAGCACAACTTTCTGTATTGCCGGGGGGAGGGGGTGGGGTGAGGAGGCAGATAACGTGTTTGCCCAAACTCCCCTCCCCTTCGAGATATTATTTGTTAAGTTTAGGTGGCCTAGATGGATTTGGTGTATCCTTGAAAAAAACGTTTGAACTGTACTATACTTTAATAATGGTCAAGAAATGGAGTGCAAACGATGACGAATGCGCGCGAAGCGCACTGAATTTTTGCATGTCATAGATACCATTTCTGTGACAAAACTTGCATCTGCATCGAAACAATTTTGTACTCCACTAAAAGTATGTTGTTAATAAACCTACAATGAAGAAGCATTGTTTTAAACGCACTAAGTGAGTGAGTGAGTGAGTGAGTGAGTGAGTGGGTGGGTGGGTGGGTGGGTGGGTGGGTGGGTGGGTGGGTGGGTGGGTGGGTGAGTGAGTGAGTGAGTGAGTGAGTGAGTGAGTGAGTGAGTGAGTGAGTGAGTGCTATATCTATCAGCTAGGTCTAATATCACCTTTTTGCAACTATACTCTCCCTCAGTCACATTTCCCATTGCTGGAATCTATTCGCTGGGATTTCGTCCAAAATTAGTAAAAATACGATATTTGCGAAGTACTCAGAGTCACTAGCGTGACTGAAGGGGGCAGGGGGCGGTCGCCTCTCCCCTCACTTGAGATTTTGGGATGGTCTGTCTGTACATTTGCTGATCTTGTCGGTACATCCGCCCAGTGTGAACGGCGACTAGTCCCCCGACGGTTTACCTGTCTTTGCTCTCAAGATGATAATTTCTCTAGTAATAACCCAAAATTTTCGGCGCACCATGCGCGCTTTATGGTCACTATCGTTTCTTCAATAGTTCCATCCCAAATGGCCAGATAGCATAAGTCCTATCACCCTTACCAAGTAACATGTATGCAGAGTACACAGGTTATGTTGAGGTAAATTTCATCTTAAAGCAAAGCTAGTTACTGTTATTTAATGTGTTTCATGCCGTAGGGTCAGTTGGTGAGCTACAAACAGAGAAAGTTTGGCTATTTTGTTTTTAGTGTAAGCCTGCTAAAAATTTTCCCGCGCTTCGCATTTTCACGATTCAGGCTCAAAAGAACACTATCAGTGCGTAAATCGGCTCTTAAAGTAATAAGTGATAATGTGCAAAATATGCCCTGCAATGTCATGGAATAGACAGGTTCCTTCATATCTACTTCTCACCACCCCTCGGTATAAGGACTGTCGGAACTTGTGGTTGCTGACACGGCCGGGTCCGATGTCGGGAAAATTCTGTCGCCCCCGATGGTGAAATTATTTGTCTTCCCCCATCCCTACGTCGGGCAAATCCTGGCGCCACCCCCGTATGTAGGAGTGGGTCACGGATGCGAGGGGTGACTTGTTAAGTGATAACCCTTTGAAAAAGTATGGGAACATTGACTATATGTTGTCGGTACGTTTACCGTACTTTCATCCACCCCCCCCCCCCAATTGCGGCACCCCAGTATGCTACTGCTCGGAATCATACTATATACTATCATTTATAGTGAAGTGATTACTGAATGTAACAGAAGCTTCGTAATAGTCTTAAAATGTTCATGTGGACTCCATGCACTCGTTTTTGTGCAAAAACTTTACCAAATAGAAGGTAGCAAAGTAGCCAAAAGGGCGGCTTCAGGCGGTGTCTTGACAACATACACTTCTCTTAGGTAAAGTACGCTCTTCTTCCACTTAAGGAAAAGTGGCTAGATTATGGACATTTTCCATGAATGAATGATCGGTTCTAAGAATTTCCCAACGATAGCACCATTTACTGCTAAACAATACTACATCTGAAACAAAAATTTGTCAAAGTGGATGGGGAATCCCTTCCCTACGACTGCACCCCCACCCCCGACATGTCTTTATGTAGTGACAAGGAAAGGATCCCCGTGCTGTATACCATTTCAGGGAAGCTCAAAAAGAGTGCGATTAACGCAGACCTTGTGTGGTATTAAAGCGTCATTTTTTTGTGCCCCACCCCTATAAATAACCAAATCCTAGCAGCCCACGTACGTACCTTTAGCTTTACCTTTACCTTACCTTTACGTAAGCCTTAGCTTAATGTAATAACGATACAAGGTTCAGCCTTTTTACCTCATATATTCTTGTTCCTCATGAAAAAGTGGTCTAGAAAAATCACATGAGAATTTGTCCTTCTACATGTGGCACCTCCCTCAGTTAGAGTCCTGACTAACATAAAAGGATACAATGTGATTGTCTTGCTCAACGGTGCAACCCTTAAAGATGATTCTTTTGTGTACTTTTTTCTCCATTTTCGAAATTCTATGATATTATACATTGTCTTCCATGATTTCTTTTACTGGATACTACCCATTAGGGGTCAGCCTGGAGCATTTTTGCTTTACACTCATGGCCGTTTCTAGAGGGGGTGTGATACCCCCCCCCCATTCATCCACGCAGTCGGCAAAATCCTGCACTAGTTGGCAAAATGAAGGAAAGAGGGAAGTGCAAACGAAGGAAGTTAGAGAGAAGAAGAATGAGAAAAAAAGGGGGGAGAGAAAGAAAAGCTACATGGGGTTTTTTTCAGTCTCATTGTTCACTAAAAGGAGTTCATCGTTTATGGTAATGTAGTAATCTGTCGTTGAGTCGGCAAATTCTGCACCAGCAGTGGCGCATACAGGCGCGCGCCCATCCTATTGGCCGTCATGCGTGAAAAAAAGTTGAGGCAAAAAGAGAAAATGTTTGGAAATGTGTCAAGTATATCACAAATTTTCGTCTCAGCCCTCTTCCAAAAGCAAAAATTTTCCAAAAGAGAGGGTACTCTCCTCCCCTCATACCCCTAACTCAGGACAGCGATCAATCAAACCTTGCGCCCCCTCTATTTAAAACTGCTGGATACGCCCCTGACCAGTCGGCAAAATAAAAGAAACATGAGCAAAAGAAAGAGGAAAAAGTGTCAGAAAGAGGACAGTTTCTTTAATAAAGACCCGAAATCACCCCAGTTTCTTCAATAGTTACATTCCACAAAGCTAGATATACACTACAATTACTGTACGTAAGTCTGGAAGTCTTGAATAAGATCAAAGGACTAGTGGTGAGTTACAGCTCTCTGCTACAAGTCAGTGCACCCCCTGCCCCTGGTAAGTCTACGTTTGCGATTATTGTTAAGTGCGTCCTGCATTATTCCTGAGAAATCCTTAGCTATGCACCAAAAGCAAAGCAAATTACAAAATAAAAGAACGCACTGAAGTATGAGATGTCCCAGATTAGCTTCCTGCATCTCATATATTCCCTAACCCTGACACTTTCTTGTCATTACAGAGAGTGTGCGGTTCTTGGAATATTGTTCCTATAAGGTACTTTCTTATAAATATTAGAAAATAAATTGAAAATGGTTATTTTGAGAACGGTACTGCGTTCAGTATTAAAGTGTCCATAAATGTAGTTGCGAAGCAGACCTTACAGGTAGCGCGTCACTAATTATTTGCCCCATTGACTTATACACTAAATCAGCCTACTTCCCCACCCCGTAGTTCCTTGTAGAAGTTTTCAAACGAGACAAGCCACCCCTCTGGTTAAAGCTCACAATGTGTGCTTTTATGGCATTATCAAATTTACATACCATAACCATTGAAATTTTCAGCTAGAAGTGATTGAATAATATGTAGGCTACGTGTTTCCAGCCCTGATCCTTACTCAGAGACGGCATTTCAGCATTTCGGCATTTCACACAGTGGAGTAATACCATCCAAAAATGGCACTAAAATTGGTCAAATTCCCTTCAATTTTGCACATTCTGTATTTCAACTCATTGCCTATAAGGCCATATGAAGCATTGATCATATTTTATAAGTAACACAGTCAGAAACAACCTCCCATAAATTTTCTAGGGGACTTCATTTGTACAGCAACCTTTACAAGCTCAAAAACATTTATAAAATTAGTGGTCCGCTACGTGCAGCAGATTCCAAAAAGATGGCGCTCGCTCAGAAACCTTAATACACCCTAGATATACACCATGACTTACTTGTGGACTGCACTGAACTGCTGTACAGCATCTTGTAATTTTTGGGCAATTAAAACGCAATACCATAAATGTGAACTTGAAATGTTAAAACTACCTACTTTGTACTAGTTGAGGCCAGTTTGTACAAACCGGCAAAAAGAAAAGGCGTACGAGCATGTTAAACAAGACTTTCTAAAAGGCCTTATGCTCTTTATAGGCTTCCGTAGTTGCTTTTACCACTACGTCTATTGGCATTCGCCACTTTAGTGCAAGTGAATTGGCATTCGCTGGCATTCGTCGTAATTTAACGGTGTAGTACGGGCATTCGCTGGCATTCGTTTTAGTATGTCCCGTTAAAAGTAATCCTGGCAACTATAGGCCAGTGTGTCTTAATACTTCTCATATTTGTAAAGTGATGGAATCTTTAATCAGGGATGACTTGATTAACCACTTGAGTGTACATAAGCTAATAGGTGCCTCCCAGCTTGGCTTTATGAGTGGTAAATCTTATCAAACTTGCTTCTCTTTATGGATGAGGTAACTAAGCATGTTGATCAAGGACTTCATAACATAACATAACAGGTTAAAGGGCAAAGGAGGGCTAAGGCCCCATAAGATGCCCTGAAGTCCATACAACCTTAACTGAAAACAAAGAACCAACCAACACCAAACGAGCCCAGCACAATTAGATTCTACCACACTTATGGAAGAACTTGTCAATGTTAACCTTAAAGCAGTGCACAGATGTGGAGTTAACTACCCACTCAGGCAGACTATTCCACTCGTTAACAACTCTATGAGAAAAGCTGAACTTCCTAATGTCGAGCCTTGCAAAATTCTTAACTAGCTTCTTACAATGGCCTCGAACCCGAGAATTACATTGAACATTTAAATAATTGCAAGAGGACAAAGGATTCCTTTCAGAGAGAAATTTGTACACCTGAAGCATGTCCCTCCAAATCCTCCTCAACTCCAGGGTGGTAAGCCCAAGATGCTTAAAAGCATGGTCTGGTGACCAAATTTGATGCTTTCAAAAAAAGCAAAAAAATTTTCTGTGTTAGGCAGTGAAAACCCCATCTCAATAGCATCTTGCATTCGGAAGATACAAATTTTTGAAGAAATACTACATTTTCAGTTTCCCAAGTGCATGATGGGAAATTTGTGATGTCATCTGGGCAAATGGATTTGATGTAGCTTTTGTATTTCTTTATAATGTTGATATCACTATATTAAATATTCCATAACTTTATTTGCTGTCCCATAAGTATGTCACAGTTTTTCACTATATCTACACAGAAAAACATATAAACATTCCAACGGTATCAAATTTCAAGGACAAACAAGGTAGCCAATTACAAAGAATAACAAAAGGAATCTGAGGCAATTTGCCCACTTTGGATCACGTTTTGTGACCTTGAGGAAACTTGGAGGTATTTCTTATTAAAAGTAACCAATCTTTAGGAAAGGATATCTTGAGTTAGGAATGGAGTTTTGATACGGGGTTTGGATGACATGTAATGAAAAATTTTTATCTTTCATATAAGACCCCTACAAAATGCCACCAGACAATGCCTTTAAGTCTAACATGATAAGGTAGGTGTCTCACCTTGGGTTTAAGGCGAGTGGCTCTCCTCTGAACTTGCTCTAAAAGAAGCTTGTCCTTTTCATAGAAGGGACTCCAAGCCTGGGCTGCATAGTCGAGGTGGGGTCTTACCAACTGCTTAATACAGATTTAGTACAATTTCTTTACTAAAACTACTGAAATTCCTCTTGATCAATCCAAGCACCCTATTAGCCCTAGCAGCAGCAGCAGCTGCACACTGTCTAGATGGCTTTAAATCACCTGTAATAACAACACCCAGATCCTTCTCAAAAGTCAATATTTTTCAAGGAAAAAATTTTAACTTATACAATAAACCCCTCGGGGAATAACAATGCTACCAGTGTCCTTGAAATTAAGGTTGAAAAAACAAAGGCTAACATGTGCCATATATGGTATGTCCCTCTTTGGATGTCACATATTTGCATATTTAGCTCATGTTTATTCATGATACAAGTGTGAAATAGAAATTTACCTGTAAAATGGTCAATATTTGATGGATTTTAATGGGAATTGTGGCTATTTTCTGGATTTTTAATGCTTTTTACAGCGAATATCCACCTATGTTATTTTCATGTCACACGATCTTTAAAGTAATTCTCGAGTTAGAGGCCATTGTATAAAGCTAGTAAAGTGTGAGCTACTATTCCAGTATCAGAGAGACCACAAGTGAACCTTTTTCCAAAAATCCCCCGGACTCTCTGGCTAAAAAGGGGGAAAGCACAAGTGTACATAGCTTGTTTCACAGATATTAGTTTACTCCAAAGCAGATTGCTTATTATCTGTGGGTAAGCTATAATACCATCCACAAATCAAGCTGCAGTGGGACAACTTGTCTCAGGTTGTCATTTATCATTTGAACCTCCACCCTCAATTATAAAACAAACAGATCTCCATCTGGCCTGCCACAAGCTTAGGCTGTACACAGACTCAAAAGAGTCAGTTAAATGTACAGTAGACCAGCATCTAAAGAAGTAAATGTTCCCAACATTTTGGATTGAAGTACACTGTGTACAACTCCATGCATTCAAATTTAAGAAGCAGCTCCATACCCTTCAATGTTCAGTGTAAATATACAGTATCAAGGCAAATGGAAGTAATTAATGGCTGTTTTGTTTTCTCATATTTTTTTTCTTCTTACTGTTCCTTTAAATTTTTATCATTCAACAGTCTCCAAAGTCATGCAACAAATACTTACCTGCGAATGGTATGTAACCAGGCTGTCTGTGTCTTTCCTTACTTTCAAATTGTTCCCATGACTTTACCTGTGATGATCGTTCCCAGTGGCCATGTGATCTCTCAGTCTTAATAGGTGTGAACAATGTCCAATCACAGAAGACATGTAGGAAAGTCTTTTCCCTCGTCACTGTTGTTCAGTGATTGCTCTTCTTTTCCAGTTTCATGTCATCAGAATCTTATTTGAATTAATCGTCACCATGTGAAGACATCTTAAAATACCTGGGGATTTCTTATGCTTTAAGGGCATAAAAGAAGGGATAATTAAACCACAATAATTGCAGTCAAAGCATCCTGGCTCATCAAGTACAGTGAAATCGAAAATATCCAAGTTCAGTCTTCAGTGAATTGTATAAATTAAGACTTCTCCACTGTTGTCTGAATCTTGAAAGATATTACACCAAACCACCACATAGCCGTATATACTCTAATTCAAACATTGGTGACTAAGTGCATATTACTTTCAAAAAGATTTAGACAAACCTCCACCCCCATACTGCACAGTTTACAGTGTTGATGGCCGGGAGCCATTCCTGTCCAGTCACTCTTTTCACAAGGTCTTTTTTGAAGATTTTTATACCTGTTGATCCTTTGTCAAGTAACTAACTAAACCTTTCTCTTGGAATAATTGCCAGAGTTCTTGTTTCAGATGTGTTCCATCTGTAATTGATTTGCTGAGAGATATGTGTATCACCATACTGTAGTTCACAGTTAAATTCTCTCAGTCAACCATATTGACATCAATAAATGCACCAGCAACTGCTTGTACTGGTGTTCAAGATGATTTCAACTTCAGACTTTTTTCAGAAGAATACAATAAAACATTTTGAGAGCTCATAAATTCCATGAAGAACTGAGCAATATGTAAACCCATGCAAAATTGGAATACAGATAAGATCTTCAAAAAAACATTCTACACCCAACCCAGCCTACCACTTTGACATGAAATGTTTAAATGTTCTGGTGTCTGCCATTCTTGCCAAAGAAAGGAGTACAGCTGTACTATTTTCTGTTGTGTGTCCAGTGGCCCAGGGTCTGTAAAAAAGAAAATGAAAAAGAAACTAATATTACATTTCTAGCATTGCATTTAAAGAAATTATAATATTTCAATTCAGACTTGAAGGAAACATCTCACCAAGAAGATTTGGCAGGATCACAGCAAGATAATACTCACCGCCCTATTCGTATTCGTATTCATATGTTATGATTTGACACTCAGCAGCGTTGTTTAGCATATATTGAAATGAATTAATTTTACTTTCATTTTATTATTTAGTAATTACATTGAGAAGAGAGGGTTACATTGAGAAGAGTGGAGAGAGAGGAAGACCAGAAGATGTATTAAGATGGCTGAACTTTGAATTGAGATGAAAACCTAAAGAAGTGAATCACTTGGACCTTTTCGTTACTTCTAAAGAGAAAAGGCTGTCAAAATGAGTACTAGTATATTGAAGATGGGAGACATTGTGTCTCTTTATGCAGAGGGCACTGTAAATGGATTCTTAAGTACCTTGGGGTAAGTTTAATGGGCTGAGGTTGATTACTGTAGTTCTTACTACAGCAGTTTCCTTGTAGTAAAAGTCAAAAAAATTTCAGTAGCTATCGACCTAAGTTGTCAGAAAGTACTAAAATTTCCAAGTTTGCCTAAGTAGATTGAGGTTATGGCAATGGATTTTTGTATTGTTCAAAAACATTTCTTCATCCACTTGCCATTTGATTTCTGTTCATAATGTACATCTACAGTTCAATAGTAACTTGCTATTTTTGTGTACACTTTTATATATATAATTACTTCTCATTCACTATGAAGGAAATCTTTTAAAAATCTCCTGCTGGGAATATACCTAGTGTGACATTTTGTGGTTGGTCCTGTGGATACTAGGTACAGTATTCACTTTGCAATAACCTTGATCTAGTTTGTTTGTGTATGCAGTGGTGCTTGCATGAAATGTGGTAGTTCATCTATTACTTAATTTTCATTACCACAGTCATGCCCTGAGGCATTGCACTTTTAATAAGGGGCATTTATTAGAGGGTATTTTTTTTTTTATAAACAAAAACTTTACTACTAAATCTGAAACAGTGTCTTCAAATGTTCTAGGAGTTCTTCTCTTATTTGGACACTTATTACTTGTGAGGGTTATGTTGTGCTTTAAAGCTTCCACACAGTTCAAAAGGCAAACTCTGAAAAGGTAGAGTATTTTGGTATTGTACTGTTGTGAACTCATATCATTCCTGTAGGTCTAGCTTAGCCTAGACCTTAACAATGATGCGTTGGTGGGGTTAGGGGTGGGGAAGGAGAGGGGGTGAGGGTGGGGTTGGATAGCATTTGCCCCCATTCAGGGCCTTAGCCTTCCACTTGCTCCCTAGTAGTCTACTCTACATAGGTATACATTTTACAGGAGCAATGTGCCTGCATAACATTTCTCCCACCTTAGTGCATCCCTGTCGTCTCTGAGCTTATTTCTTCAAAGACATTTGGAATTCTCCCTTTCTCTTTAATGGTTAAGTCTTTAATTTTTCCTCTGTTTTTGAAGTGAAGATAAAAGCTCTCTTTTGCTTCATTCAGGGGTGGGACAGTCATGTCCAAAAATAGTTGGCCTCACTACAGTACTGTATGTTGCCTTTGCAAACTAAGGAGGCTTTCCAACATTGGTGAACCATGCATGGCATCACCTATGTAGTTGCAGTGTTCATACACATGTCACACACAGACTATTACATTCAAAGTACTGATGTATATGCGGTATATTTGTCGCATAAGTTAGCGTAGAAGCACATACAGTATCTTAATAGCCAGGTTAATTCTCCATCATGACATTCTGAATGGATGGTCTGGGGGAAAGACCTCAAGCCCTTGGAGGGCATGTCCCTCTCCCCTTTGAACAAGTTCTTCAATGGAAGGTGCATAGATGGCAAGTGGTTACTCAACTTAATTTTGCAAATAAGGTGGGATGTACAATATGTACTGTAATGACCAATTCTTTGCAAGACTGAATCAGGGGGATTTAAAAAAAAACACATGCACAAAAATTACTCTTCCAATATTTTCTGTGCGACATTCCTTTGGGTTATGTGACATTTATCATACAAATACAGGCTGGCTAAATCACTGACTGTAAATGATATTGGTGGGACATTAATCATAATGTTGTTGGATATGCTGTTATAAATGGTTATGACAATAAAGATGACATTGTATTTTATCTTTCACAGGTTGGTTGATGACAGGTGTGTTGTTAGACCAGATGCAGGGGACCTGTCAAACCCACCAACAAAATTCAGGGGTGAGTTGTTAAGATATTGTAGTGTAAGCTGGGGAGGGGGCAAAACTTATTTTGGATTCTACTATTTGATTGTCCATGCCACTCATCTACTTGTAACATGTTTAAAGGTGGGGTGGACAAATCAGGAATAGTTTCATGCCAATTGTTCATGACGGCGAGCTCATAGGTCACGACCCTGAAGTAAGGATGGCACCCTCTCTGTGACAATGAAGTTTACCAAGTCTAATTCCATGGTAGATGGGATTGTTTGCACATATAATAGATGAAGTAAGTAGGGTTTATAGATTCCCAAACCACAGGTAAGTTTTGGGGATTTTGAAGTCGAAGCAATGCACCACAATTTTGGAAAAAAATTGCAAAAAGCACTAGTGTTCGACCGATTATGCCATAATCGGTAATCACCGATTACCGATTATTCAATTACACAATCGGGCCGATGCCGATTACCGATCACCGATTATTTACATGTATAGGAAGGTCATGTTTTCTCGCCGTCTGTCGCATATTTCTAACTTTGTACAAACACCATAACATAACCTTCACACTGGAGATGAACGATTAAGAACAGTTCCCTACGTTCCACGAATAGAATATTAAATGTTTTTGAAGGATTTCCTTCCCAAATACTATGATAAAAATCAACCATAAATACATGCTTTCGTACGACGTCACAGGCTTAACATTAGGCAAAGAGTCTGTTGGCTTACATACGGCTCTAACTACAGTAGTTCTATCCACCGATCATGTCGGAAGATTCCGTGCAAAGGTCTGTACTGGACTGTAGTAGTGCTATATAGTAGCCTTTCCACCCAGTTTTAGGCAAAAATATCTACCTACCTTGGCACTTCGGGGCCACTAAACATTCCACTCAGTTTGCCTGATTTACTCATCCCATGCTCCCTTAACGATATGGATATATTTTTTGTAAAGCGTCTTGCCCAACACTTACGTCTTATGTAAAAGATTCACCAAATGAGACGTAAAATTAATTCCCGATAAAGTCCCGTAATTGAAAAACTGTTGCCGTTCCAGCGTGAATTTAACACGGGGCCTGTTTCCCTTTGTTCATCAGTTAGGAGTCTGGACGGAATTCATGACCAACATGCTACGTAAATGCGCAGGCAATGCACTTAGCCTTGCATTACGTATTACACACTGTACTGGTGTGCTTTCTTAGGTGAACTTCAACTTCGCAAGAACTGTACGGCAGTTACGTGTGCGCATGTGCAGGTCATAGGTAATTAAAAACTTAACGAAAAGAATGTGGGAAGTGGCATAATTTATGCAGGATAATAAGCCTCGGGTTTCCAAAGTTGCTACAGTACAGTACGTGCACCAAATGTGTACAGATGATGTGGTTTGCACTGAAACTTGGAAAAACGTAGCGAGAAGTCATTTCTTCCTGCAGTACAATTTGTATGCAGATGTGCGGCATGGTCCATGGTATGCACACCTTCTAGGTAATACTGTGTGCCCTTTCACGCACCTGAACTGTGCTGCACTAGAGTTACGGTAACAATTACGATGATTGCTATGATTTGGAGAGCTTAAAATGTTGCAAGTTTTGTGAGTATCAGTGCTGATATTTTGGGCGGGAACTTAAAGAAATGCGTCTTTTGGAGAATTATAAAGATTTTTGCAGAGACTTTGAAGTGTATTTTAGCCCTGTTTCCAGTTTTCAAATAATCGGTGGTGGTAATCGGTTGAAGGACAAAATTTTGCCGATGCCGATTATTTACCGATTGTGCGATAATCGGCCCGATGCCGATTATCTAACAGATGATCAGTCGAATACTAAAAAGCACAGCCTGGTAATGTGGCCGTTGAATCTGTCATTTGGTTGAGTAACAGTACTGCTCATGATTGTGTAGTTTCAGTGCTAATAAAAAAGCCCAATTGGGATTTTATTTCTTGAAAAATTTCACTTACAGATTTTACCCTCACAGCTCATCTGTCAATTGTTAATACTAACAGCAGTTCATTGCTTGCAAACCCATGCAGGGGTTTGCCTTAATTTTCTTTTACACACATCACTTGGACTAGAAGATCAAACATTTGGGTAGTCTTCTACCCTTTTCAGCAAGCCTCTGCCCCAAAGAGAGCTCATAGAGATTGTCACAATTTGAAAGTTGTGCTACCACAGAATGAGTTGTGTTTTGTCATCCAGAAACTTTATAGGCCTATGGTACATTTGTATAACCATTAACAATTTCAGTAATACAGAAACGGCAGCTTCCAGTCTTGGCTTAGAACTTTTTAGTCACCCATACTAGTAAGGGAGTTGTTTTGAAAAGTGTGATGCTGTTGTAACTCACATTTAGTAAGCAGTCGATTACTAATTCAAAACCTTACCATGTATCTGTACTGATAATCGTGCTGCAATTGGCTGTAAATAATGGTACAAAAGTTTCACGCATATTTATGGGCAGACAGGCTTGTTAATTCTTTTTAATTTGTGAAAAGCACTCATAGATATAGTATGCTGAAATTTTCCGTAAAATGGGGATGAGAAAATTGATATTTTGATAAATTTTGAAAAGTGCAATCTTCAAAAACAAATTGAATTGCAAAAATGCAATTGTGTATTTGTCCGATCCCTGTCTTGGAGATTTTGGACATGACGTTAGCACATTTTAATTTGACTTGCTGGCCATCACAACTTATGCGCAGAACATGTGTTATTGATATGCGTGCACATCAGGACCCCAGATACAATTGTGATACAATGAACAATTGGCCATCAAAATGTCCCACAAACAAAGAGACACTCAAAGGCATGACATTGGTGGAAAACCTCTGTAAAGCCAGGGAAAGAAGAAACAAGAGTTTGGTACACTGTTTGTCAGGTTAATTCTGT
Source organism: Holothuria leucospilota (assembly GCA_029531755.1). Lineage (NCBI taxonomy): Eukaryota > Metazoa > Echinodermata > Holothuroidea > Aspidochirotida > Holothuriidae > Holothuria > Holothuria leucospilota. Next base: position 13,890,296 of record CM055962.1, on the reverse strand, counting down.
CACCATTCTTCAAGTCCTGGATGAGAAGATCATCTTTACAGCAGTGAAGAAGCATCTGTTGCTGTATTCAAAATATCAGTCTTTGTAGCAAGTCTTTTCTTTCCTAGACATTCTACAGGACACATGTGACAAACAACACCATAACTCTGACGATTCACCTTGTGCCCAAACTCTTGTACAAGTTTAGAGCAACAGACTTGCAGCTGGAAGGTCTGGGGTTAGACTCCTGGCTGGGTCATATCGAAGGCTTTAAAACTGGAACCTACTGCCATTGTGCTTCATGCTCAGCATAAGCAGTGGAGTAGGGAAAACAAGCCACTGAGCCACAACTGGAAGCAAGGCAGTGGCCGGCCTGACTTAAACCAATTGGTTAGAAACTGAGCTGGAAAACCTCATCTAACTCTAACTCTGCTACAATTCTATGTGTTTTTCAGCACTACCTTTGAATGCATGCTGCAAGTATTGACAATTTCTACAGAAGTCTCTTACTGATTGTCTTACAAATAAGCCATCATTGTAGCTATTCACATGCCTCACATTTAATTTTTTGTCTCTTACCCACCCACTTACCCACAGTACCTACTTATCCTTCACTTACAAATTTTTGAAGTCGCTTACCACAGTCTGTTGCACACCAGTAACTTCGTAATTTAATAATGTTGACTTAATATGCATCACACACCAAGATTAGACAATCACAGCAAAGTAATTAAATACAGTCTTCTCAGTTCCATTTTTTTTCTTTTTGATCAGTACTGGTATGTAAATTATTTGAAAACAATCTTAAGGGCAACACTGTGCCAAACCATGTTTGTTCCACCAGGGAGTTGTTACTTTGGATGCTGTACCAATAACAACTCTCTGGTTTCACTTAGCCGCTGAATTACTTGCATTACAACATCAGTTACAACAAGAAAACTTCACTTAAATACTGCCAGTAAGTGGGTAAGCATTAAATGCAAGCCTTGGTTGTTCACCCTGCATATTCTCTGAAGTGAATCTTGCTCTGCTTCAGAACAGGCCCCTTCTAAAACTTCGCATTCTCTACCAAATCCTAGAGCCAGTGTTTGCCCTTGTTTATACCAGTTCAATCAAAAGTACTTCAGATCTTTCTCATCTAACCAGTGTTGTAACAAGTCAAGTCACTGACTCGAACTTGAGTCGACTCGAGTGGCATAATTGACTTGATTTGACTTGGTCATCAGCCAGAATGACTTAACTCCAGTCTGGAATCCTAAATGACTTGACTTTACTCGAGTCAGCACCTAAAATGACTTGACTTGAGCACAGCTTGACTCGAGTCCAGTTGAAGACTAAAGTCAAGGAAAATGACTCAAGTCTCCTGTTGCGACTTGAGTCCTTTGACGTGACTTTGATGTTTGTAAATGTACCCAATTCTGGACTGTGCACATGCATATCATGACTTAGATGTGGCTGCAACACACAGTGCCTGTGTGTAATCAATACCAGCTTTGCATGTATATAGTATAGTTGTCACTTGACAAACGGGCCACGCCGGGCAGTTTGACAAATCTGCACTCACTGCAACGGAAGCATGTCATATCAGACTATGTACGCATGATGCCAGGCATGGACCATTACGATCACCCATCTCAGTGGTTTTGATCGAGAAACAACATGTTGCACAGACAGGGTTGCGATCTGGATGGGTCTTGGTGTGATTCATGAGGAACTTTTGTTGTACGAGATTTTTAATATGAGTCTGTTCATTTTTTCAGCTCTATAATAATTTTGTTGCCTCTGCATAAAGCAGTACTTAATAATATTGCTTGTGCAACTCTGATGGGACTGGTTTAATCCTCAGTGAAGGCACGTGTATAGCCTGTTGCCGATAGCTCCCTACACACGGTCCTTACCATGACCCATTGAAACTCCACGGTCTTCAACCAGCACAATGCTGGTCGAGATTGATTTTTTTTTGTTATAGCAAAGCTAGGACCTAAAGTCCTTATTTACTGCCATAACTTTTACTTTTCAAATCATTATGTGAAAGTGCAGTTGTTTTTGAAAACTTTAAAAAATAATAAAAATAATACAAAAACAATAACGAAGCGAAGCAAGACAAGAGAACTAAAAGGAAATTTTCAGTAGCCTATTGAGGTTAAATTTTCCAATTAATGTTAAATGAAGGGAAACATTAATAGGCCTATCAAATACCATAATGCCAGGAAGATTTTTCTTTGGGCACTCCTCGCGCACCCCCAGAGAAAACTGACAAGTACAATTGGAAGTTTTGTCTGGCACCATAAAATTTCTTTCAAAGCATGGGCGTCTCCTACACCCCACACTAATGTGACTGAAGCTCTGACCTAAGAGTCACTGAAAGTACTGCACGTCATTTAATGCACCCTGGTCCTTGCAAACAAAATTCCAAACTCTAACCATGTATAGGGAATCACAGTTCTCGATAAATTTTCCGACGTGCTTCTTATGACCATGATATAATTTGATGTCTCATTAGTACTTCTGTACGGCTGTGTGTAGGAAAACTTTGGTGGAATTGCCTGGTTATTTTTTCCTGTAAGACAGTTTAAGTTAACTACTATTTTCAAAACCCTTGCTTCACCTCTCGCTGCCCAACTTTAATTATTTAACCAAGTACTAACATCCTCAGCAAACTGACTGACTGACGGTTACCATCGAAAATTTACGATTTTCATAAGAAAGCTATTTTGTTATCATTTCAAATTACATGTTGGGGAGTATGTTCAAGGAATTGTCCAGAATTACTGCAAGAGCTGTCAAATTTAAAAAGAAAAAACTCAGGGAGGACCCTCAGTCTCCAGCCTTCGGCGCTTGCGGTTAAAGGTTTCACCGGCCACAACTTCCCAAGATGCATCCTCCAATGAAAATTACTTCCCTGCATGGCATGTAACTGACTGTGGATGGCCTTGGCCATGTCCATGTGAAAACTAACCATAAAACATTTCATTGATTCTAAATTATCATAATTATACTCTATAACCTGATAACCTTCAAAATGGACACTACCTTAGTTTTCAAACTAATAAGAAAGGTTGAGGGGGATTGTCAGAAGAGCATCGACAAAGATGAGACATGAAAGAAAGAACCACAGAGCAGGATATAGGTAGGAATTTTTCATGTAATGATACATACTGCATGTAAAACTAGAGAAAAACAATAGGCTACAATTAAACCTCTCAATGTGTTTTCTTAATTTGGTGCTTTTCACGCACACCCGTTTTATATATTGTTCCAGGATTCCAGGTTACTTCCTGTAGAGCATCTCTCACTTTTCATAGCTTCCTTCAAACTCTTCCATTATCATTGAAATCCTTGAATTCCCCATGGTCTTATGCAGCGTAGGGAAAGTTCCCCGTCCCCAGAAATTTTCAAAACAAAATGTTTATCACCATCGATCTGTGTAAATTTACCGACTTTTTGAAGATTGTTTATAAGCAAGTCATTTCCGGTCCCGTAATATGGGACAGGCGCTTAGCGAATGGGGCACGCAAGAGCCCTCTCCTCTACGATACTTTTCATAGCTTTTTTGTTACTCATGTGGCTAAAAGTCTAAAAATGTGATTTTTTCAGCGCACTTCGAGCACACCTACTCTTAATTTATAAAATTGTTCCAAAGCCCCAGCCTTGGCATTGCTAGGACATCCATACGGGTTTGCCCGCCCCCTCCACTTTCAAACATCGAATCCCGCCCCTGGTCACTGTGGCCATTTTTTATTCGTTATTTACGGAGATAGTTTATTTCCATGAGGTGCACAGTGTTGCTGCTAGGTCCTTGACCTCTTCGTATGTATGTTACATCATGGCTTCGCCATCTGTAGATCCTGGGTCGACAACATCTAACGTTCGGCCGATGTGGCAAAGTGAAGGTGAGATTGTGACACGGCCAGCAGATGTACATTAATATTGCTTGCTTGAGTAGTTTTAGCATTCATGTGTTGGGCGCAAGCTATGTGTGGTAGGTACCTTGGTATGTGCAGAGTACTCCAAACAGATTGCATGTAAAGTTATGTGAAAACAATGTAACTGTGGCATACCATAGAAAATGATTTCAGTCAGTGACAGGTACACTTCAGAAGAGACAGAAAGGAACCAGTTGTCTCCAGGCCTCACCAAAGAAGAAATACCAGTTTTAAATGTGCTCTGGTTATGTGAGAGTGTGACTTGGGTTAACTTGTAGACACCAGCAACTGACTTGAGTTGACTCGACCAAAATGTGTGACTTGACTTGACTTGAAAATGTGACGAATGACTTGACTTGACTTGTGACTCGACCACCATTGACTTGACTTGTGACTCGATGTAAGGGTGACTCATTACAACACTAACTCACTGACTCATTACAACATAAATAACATCTAACACCTGACCTCATTAAGCTCCTATATTGTCAGTGTAGCCTGTTGTCAATGCTTCCCTCCAAAAACTGCCCTCCAAACTCTTACTGTATTGTCAAGGTCCATAGGCATACAGGATATCTTTTGGGGGATGTTGAGCTGTATTTGCTTGAGAATTGCATTTATTATCCGAGGAAATTGGCCCAACTTTTTCCAAAACGTTGCTTGAGAAAAGGGCATTGCCTAAAAGTTGGGGGGCTGCACCAACCACCCCTTCTTGACCTCTTTGCACGTACGTCTGTGACAGCATCCCTTCACAGACATCTGACCTCCAGACTGATAACTATTGGCAATTAAACCTCACAGAAAAGTGACATCCAAACTATTCAGTTCTCATGTAAATCTGACATACAACTTTTTAATTGTTGACAGTGTCCCTTATATTAACCAAAAACTGACCTCCCAACTCCTTACGGAAATCTGACCTTGATTAAACATTGAACTATTGGTGATGTACCCTTACAAAAAACTGACATCCAAGCTCTTCAATATCCCCTTCAGAAAATCTGACCTCCACATTGTTACCTATTGTAAAGCCCCCTCACAAAAACACCTCAGAATGAAAGATGGCAGAGTGATTACTCTGATCCTTGTTAAGAGTTCAAAGTACAAACAACCAGTCACACATGCAGTATTTTACAATTTATATCTCTTGAAAACTTGCATTGATTAATTTCATGTATCCTAGCACTTCAGTTTGTATTTATGAAGGGAAAAGTGTGTTTATTTTGGGCATAGCTTAAAAGTACTGTACTTGACTTGTAGCCATTAAAAACTTTGCTATACAGCACAGAAGCAGCACATGCCAAAGTATATTGTAGACCTACTAATTGCTCAGTGTACAAATGTTGTTAGTATTACTGATTCATTATCTGGCAGAATTATGTAACTAGCACTGTGATTGAGCCAGTGAATCTAATTATACAACTGCAGGTATCGCAGGATGCAATTAGCAACCCTATGTCAGTTATAGTAGTATCATCCAAAAAAATTGCATTTTCTCAGAACTCTAATTTGTATGCAATTGAAACAAAGTTTCTTTTTTAACTTTTGCACCAGTTTAATAGATGTACAGAACATTCAAGTTTTGTTTATTTGAGAGGAACAGTTTTGCACTCATTAAAAGAACTAGCTCATGTGAAATAGCACTGTATATTTTTGTAAGAGTTTGGAAGTGCAGTAAGCATTATCTATTGGAAAGTTTTGATTTATTGATTTAAGGGCCTACATCCTAAGAATAACATGTGTACCATATGCTTGGATGACTTTTTGCATGCATTTTGGCTTTTGGGATAAGTACTCTGCAAATGAACAAGTTTATTACAATGTAAATCAATTCACTTCATTTTACACTTACCTGAATTCTTAGTGATTCTCTTTTAAGTTGATTCACTGTTACTTTTGGTAAGTTAAGTTGATTGAAAAGAAATGAGAGACAGAGATCAATTAGCCTGTTTCAGAGTTACACGGATTTGTCAAACTAGCGTATTGTGTTATCATTATGACAGCATGCAGCAAAGTTCAAGAAATAGAATCATGCTTTTATCTTGTGACACTGCCTCTTGACACCCCCCCAACAAAATAAATAAATATAAGAGAAAGAATTCATTCTGTAACTCAAGACTGTTATGAGCTCAGCTGACCTACTAGACAGTATGTGCAGTATAGACATTACAGTAAATCAGTGGATATTGAATAACAGCCTGCATGTGAAATCTAGTCCGTAAGAGGACATTAGCCTGGCTTGTGGAAAAATGTTTAAAGAGCCTATGAAGTGACTAATTACAGCCATTTGATGTCATTTTCTGACCATATCTATCACCAAAAATAGCTCTTATGTTGAAAAATACCGCCCCATGAAAGAGAAATGCTAAAACGAAATGGTACCCCTTCCAGCACAACAGCTCAAAAAGTGAAAGTACATTGAACCAAGAATGACGTCAGCTCAGGAACTCAACTTCGCAGTGTGTGTAAGTAATGCGCTTTGAACATGCCTTGTACTGTTGATGTTTCGGAATCTTGCACGATATGTATCAGAAACTCCTATGAAGGTGATGCATAGCTTACTGCTCTTGTAAAGAAAATGATTGATATAATCATCAAAGTTATATCTATACCAAACCTTCGTTTGCGTCACAGGACAATCTTCATTGAGTTTGGTACAAGGAGAGAGTTGTCACGGACTCTGGTATACAAACAAATGGAAGTCCCCTGGTACAAGGTTATACACACAAAAAATACCTCCTGGGGATACGTAATTGCATCCATTTCTCCTCCAGTGTTATGTAACCGTTATTATCATTATTGGGGTGGGAAGTAGTGCTTCGTTCACTAGTGTATATATGGGGGTTTATCGATAAACAGGCCCATATACAACTGTACTATTCTGCATAGTGGCAAACAACTTCGGCTATACCAGGGAGTTGCAAGAGATCCCTGGTTATCCTATGAAAGTATACTACTACCAGCACAGTACGTGTCAATATATTATTGACACTTGTACCAATGTCCTCCGCTATAATCCAACTTCGTACAAAACGGGACCGAGGAAAGTTAACGGAACATAAAACAGGCAATTTTAGTGTGAAGGAGACCAAAATTTTGGTTGTCTAAAGAAGACGGTATTTTTTTCAGAAGCTGACATAAAGTTTCTATTTGAGCTTCAAGCATTTCAAAGTCTAGTACGAGGTCCTTTGTTCAATTTTCAAACTAACGTTTGTGACAACTTGGAAAGGAAGCCTTCCAAAGGAATATTTGGAAATAAATTAGCCATCTTACCCAACAATCTAATTTAAATGTGAGTTAAATGTTTTCTTTTTCTTTGCAAAGGGTCGCTGTCTAGTTGAAGATCAACTAAGTAGTCTGCAAACTCAAACTGATGGGTTTAAAATATAACTTAGAAATACGGATGAAGAAGAGAGAAAATGGCTTCCGTTTGCTGCCTTAACTTGCGCTTCTGTGCTTACGAGCATTTCAGAGTTATAAAATCCCATTTCAATACCAGTTCTTGAAAAACTGGAGGCAACCGGAAGCCATTGCGAATGGGATAGCAAGATTCAGTGTATGTCTTCTGTGTTTAGGGTCTAGATGTAAGCTTGAGCGAGTAGTGACGAACATCCCCTTTTGGATAGTTAGAATTTCAAATTTTTATGTTATATATATTTTTTGCTTGATACTGGCACATTCTTCAGATACATTCTTACGAAATTATAAGGCCAGTACCGGACTCAAGCTACACAATCTGTGAGCAAAACGTTACTAGAAGTATGGAGTCTCTCTGAACTACTCGTTCGCCGTCGCCACCGGCCTCAAGTTCTTCCTCACACTGCAGCACTTTTTCTTGTTCTTAGGCCAGCGACTTGAGATAGTTGGGCTAAATGCCACAGACTGGCTCTTCATGTGGTCCTTTGTTATAATTCTTGTATTATGTTAGCAAAAATGGGCAAAGATTCACACAAATTAGGGCAAGTTTCTGTAGATAATCGATATTGACGTGATATGAACATTACAAGGGAAATGCATGGTACATACACACACTGCAAAGTTGAGTTCCGGAGCTGACGTCATTCTTGGGTCAATGTACTTTCACTTTTTGAGCTGTTGTGCTGGAAGGGGTACCATTTCGTTTTTGCATTTCTTTTTCTCTGGGCGGTTTTTTTGAACATTAGGGCTATTTTTGGTGATAGATATGGTCAGAGAATGATATCAAATGGCTGCACTCTGTCACTTCATAGGCTCTTTAACAAAACTAGTTTTGTTTTAAAACAGGAAACTGATAACTGATTGTATTTTTAAAGGCCTGAAGAAAAGCAGTTTCAGAGTTACTCAGTAATTATGACCCTCACAAAAATAATTAAGCATTGTAACTTTAATATAGTGAAAGACTACAGTATCCTGAGTGAACTCAGCATTACATAGGTACCATAACCATATAGTAATACAGCTGAGCAGACACTTTAACTTCAAGAGGTCTTGGGTTTATTGCTATTTTTTATTTGTATTCCTGTTACCTTTCAATAAGACCATTGTACAGTCAATCACCTTTCTTCCCCATTATAGAACCATGCCAAAGTTTTATGCAGTGGCATTGTGACTTTGTATCATTTTTCAATTTAGGAATATCAATGGAATCATAACATAACATGTTGAAGATCAAGATATATTTCAGGAAATCAAATACATGCCTGTACTGCAGTTTTGATGTGATGGTCCTGTGTAAGCACACTGTAGTAGTGCTAATTGCCTAGTTGCTTGAGCTCTGTATAACATGGATTTGTGAGAGTACTAGTCACAATACAAATACACCAAACAATCTTATGAGTGTGAAAGTGGTGACAACTGGATTTCAGCACCAGTGAGTCTGAGTTTCAAGTCCTTTGAATCTAGTCACTAATTTTAAGTCAGTGAGCCTTGCATCAAGGGTAATTTTTAAATGGTCAAGAGTGAGTTATGTCCTTCACAGTTACACACTGTAGTCGAAGAAATAAAAAAATCAAATTTGTATGTGAGTTAGTTACTAAGAGGCCTGTGTTCATTTTATATTGCAAAAATGTTGAAAATACTCAAAATTTACCAGGATCAATTAAAGTATTCTTGTACCTGTCGTTTTAGCTGGCAATAATTATTAACTTTAAGGTATGTATAAGGAAATGACAATCTTAAAAAATTGCCATCAATTTGAAAAAAAAAACCCAGCAAATCCATGGTTTCATTTCCTAGTGCAAATATTTGTGTAAAGTTGGGTTTTTTTGTCAACTTCCTTGAAGTATGGGGGAGAATCCTCCCTCTAGTCTAATTAAATTGTAAAATTTTTCAATTATGTGGCTTGTTGCTAAGGAAAGATAATTTTGTTTTAATGTCTATATCTTACATCCAGGTGGAGGAAAAATGTTTATTGTGAAGGGAATACCTCAATTCTTTCCATACTTTCATGTGAACAAAAAAGGGAAATTTCCCTCCAATTGCCACACTTTTTCTCCAAATGCCCAAATTTCCTGGGAAGGAGCCTCTCAGCTTCCCAACTTTTTCCACCCACGCTTACATCTATTGGTAGCAGTATTCAGGCTAAGCTGTGGGATTATGGGATTCCCAAACCTGAGTCAGTTTATCATGCAAAGAGAATAATTATCTGTGGGGAAATTCCGTCACTGTTTTAGCTTCTTAAAACAACCATTCTTACAACAGAAACATGTACAATGAAAAAAATCCTGCAAAACATGCAAACAAAGAAAAATCGTGCACAAAAATATGTCAAAAGCGGGCCCACTTTTGATTTTATTTTCTAAAACGACACTGATAGGTAGCCTATTACATTGCTCTCTTGTGGGACTTTGCAGCAAGCCTCTGTCCACCAGAACCCACAAGGGCTGTTGGCTCAGGTACTGTGTGCATTTGGCTTAGTATTTCAGCTATTTTTTTACTAGTTTAACATTTGGTTAAAATTTCTGATGATGCTTTTATCCCCTTTTAAGCCTGCCGAGGAACAGGCAAAACTTGTAAAATTTTGACGATGTGATAAATGTGCTTCTTAAAAGCAACATGTATTGGTCGCTATGCCAAACACTGGTTATGAGTATTCATCAGCATGCCAAAATGTGTACAGATTCTATTCAGCAATACACGACACATTGGATTTAACACATTCAGCATTTGTCAGAGGGGTTTACATGCTGTGCTAGTCACCCTATCTTTCCCATCATTTGAAACAAGTTGAAGAATATAAACAAATTCATTTGTCATCTTTTCTTACACATAAATCAAAACTTCACTTTTGGCCATTTCTGTCACTCACTCAGTATAGTTAAATTATTGAATCACATTGTATTCTCAAAAGACTATAGACCATATGCATATGACATCACAGAACCAAATTAAGCCCTCCAATGGAGGCAATTGTGCATATCATTGCAACCATGGTCGGCGATCCCGGGGGGGTTGGGGGGGACATGTCCCCCCAATATTTGAGAAATCGCCCATTGACTTTGATTTTTCACACAGTAAATTATTGGAAATTCTGGTCCTGTCTCCCCCAATATTGAGAACAAATCGCCGCTCTTGATTGCAACTTTTATGAACAATTGTGCAGCTGATTTGTGTACTGGTGGATACATGCGTAAATCTACCGTGCACACGTGTGGAGTCTACATCATGCATGCAGTGTGCATCATTGTTTGCCTCCAAAATTATGTCGGATGACGTCAATGCATAAGGTCTGCGGTATTAATGGTATTCATAAGATGTTACTATAACTTGCCTTCTTTAATGGATTATACATACTGTAGAGGGATTTCATGTGACGTCATGTGAGTGGGATTCCCGGGCACTGAAGAGCAAAACACACACACACACACAGTAGGCATATTTACAACACACACGCACAACATAACCATAGATACTACTGTGACACAGTGGACGTGTGCCATTCAAAACCATTAGAGGCGCACGATCTTTGTTGTAAATGCCAATTGCAGTACAGATGCCATCACTTCTATCTCTTGTTTAGCTGTGATGGAAATAAAGTTCAGATTTTATAATTTGAGAGTGCCATTCATTGTGCAATGTTTATTGCCATTGTCAGCATATCCCCATAAGTCATTCTGCTCTAGAACTCTTTCTATACCCACTGATAGTGAAAATGGTTTCTGCTCTGTGTATTTCTTCAACACCATATCTGTTGTTTATGTTATGAAGGCTTCAAGTTCACAGTTCAAAAGCGTGTTCTTCAAGTCAAACATTTAAACTGTGTACAGTACTCTGTATTTAGTAACTGTACTGCTAAACTTTGTACAGAGGTGCTGGGTGTACATAGAAATCATATTTAAGTAGTTTTACAGTAGATGTGCTTGTCATTTGATATCAATACACAATCAATGGCTATTGAGTTGGTTTTGTTTGGCATTATATTACATTTCTAGATAGACACCTATATCCTTAATGACGTATATGTGATGCATAAGGAAGTATACGCTTTCATTAATACCTTTCATAATCCTCTGTTATTGTTTCACAAATAGGCTTGTTCTATATTTAGATTGATAAACAACTAAATGAAATCTTGCCTCAAGACAGGAGAATACATTTAAGTTTCCCGTCTTTTGCCTTTACAAATATGGCTTTAGTAATCGTATGACATGCTGGTTAAATACATTTTTGTTTGTACAGTATGCTCTAGGAGTACTAGGTTGAAGGTTTCTCTAGAGAGAATAAATTAGCTTGTTAGAATTGCAGTGATGTTGTTTGTTCACATAGAACTGAGTTCATTGCAAAAGGATCAAGCATGGTTCACTGGAGGCTTGCTGATGTGGAAGAACATCCAAAACTCTACAAGAATGATGTGTTGTGGGTAAAGGCCCCCCCCCCCTCTTTGGCTTCATTTGTGTCAGGGAGGTGTCAATGCCTGGCAACTTACCTGACATTAACAAAATGGCCAGAATTCCTTTTAGAGATATTACTTAGCAGTCACAGACACGAAATGAACCCATGGTCTAATGGATGCCTAGTAACCATAGAGTCACATGTTCAAACCATGTTTTCAGGCAAGAAACAAGTATAGTAGCCTGTATGCAAATCCAGGCTTGTATTTCCATAGGAGAGTTGAAAGAGCTGGGGAATTTAATCAACATGTCCATTAAGTACATTTTGTCAAGAGCCAAGTTGAAGATTTTCGTTGTAGATGTGTGCAGTGCCTCTATAGGAGTGGAGTCCCTGTGGTGTAATAGACCTATCCATTACTTAGTTTTACCATTAGTGTCAAAACAGTTGGAAAGGTGCAAGTTTATAACTGATGTCCATTCAGTGTTTAGGGTTTGAAGCTGACTTTTAGGCAGAAATTAGCCTAGTTGAGGCATTTTTGGGGAGTCTTTGAAGGTTGAAACTCATGGTAGCATACACTGAAACAGCCAGTCTTCCTAGCATGACAGTTTTCAAACTGGGGGTTGCCACCCAAAAGGGCTTTTTAAAATATTTTATCTCCATTAACTGTTCCAGCAAGTCCTAGGAAAAAATTATGGGAGAAATTCAATCAGGTTTGAGTAAAAAGTACGTTGTTAATGGTTGCTTTTCAAAAATTGCTTATACTCAAGTATTTCTGGTATTTTCAGCTGTAGGCTACATGATGATGATAAGGTCATCCTCTGTTTATTTTCTTGGATTGAAAATGTTCATGATACCTGTATCTGCAGGTCTAATCAGATTCTTGGAATGAGAGCATGTTCATTAGCAAATTGATTGCCTGCAAGTCTGATATGTATCTACTTGCCTGCTCAGGTCTGATCTGGATTTGATCATGTGAGCATTCTCAGATGGGAACTCCCTTCCAAGCAAAGAGCAGAGGGCTCTTCTACTAGACAATTATTTAGTCACTGAAAGTCATTACTATCCCTCTGTTACACTGATGATTAAAGCATGATACTACAGTTTGAAAGTTACCATAGAGTTTTTGGTAATTCTGTTCTTTTTTTTTTTGGTCCAAAAAAGAGTTCAGGCTTAAGTCCAATTTTAATATGTTAGATGGGTACTTTTTAGCATTCCTGTGAAATTTGCCTTGAAGTCTTATGTGTGGTTCTTGGGATTTTAGGAGATTAAGTTGTCACATTTTAACCCTAAATGAACTTGAGGCAAGCACATTTGACATCATAACCTCACATTAATAAGCTCTTGTGTTTCTTTAAACTTAGCAACCAGTTTTCTCCCCCATAATCTCATGTTTTCAGAATGTGAATGTGTGAGAAGTATGGGCAAGTACAATATGGGAAGCTCATAACCCTATAAACTTTGAGGTCAAAACAACAGATTGAAAACAACAAAGTTCGTCTTGCTCATCAATAGCAGACTTTAATGATTACAAAGCATGATGGGAACTGCATGGGAGCATATAAACAACTGTGCCATGCTAAATGGTGTGCCTGCTAACTTAGGGCTAGCGCTACTGTGTTGCTTTACTCCCACTTCCCCTGTTCCTTTTGTATACATGTTTGACATAATCATTAAACCCTGCTATGCGAGGATATGATATAACCTGCTTATTTGAAACTCACTTTAGGTCACAAATGTAGTAACTTCATTTACTGATACCTCTAGAACTACACCTTAGAACTTACTCAAAATTTTACCAGAATGCTTAGATTTAGTTCCTTTTTCACATATATCAGCAATAAGTCTGTACTGAAACCCTCCTTTAATACCAGAAGAGGGTTACTACACCTTTAATACTCTTTGTTTAATGGCATGCACTTACAGTAACCCTAAGACCCCATAATCCTACAAACGGGATTTTATAGTTGCAGTTAAGTCTGTCATGCCATTAAAGGGGTATAGCAACCATATATGTATTTCAGCAGTAATCTCACCTCCAGCTTCCTTATACAATAGGTCAAACCTTAATCAATGTAAGAAGATCAACTTTTTTTAAGTTCAGGTTTTTCATTTAATCCCCTTTTTTGGAGCCATGAAAAGGAGGAAAAGACTGGAAGCAGGACAGTCCAGAAATAATTGCAAATAAATACTTGCTGCCTTGTAAAAGGACGTAAAGTAGGCCTATACAGGGTAATGTGGAACTACTGTACTACCTGGACAGGAGAAGAAACTTTGACTTTAATTTATGCCAATTCAGTCAGACCCAGATGTATGTGTGTGTGGGGAGATAATCCTGAACTGATTGATAAGTTAGAGTGAAGGCTTTTCAGTTCTTTTGTCTGGCACTTACAGTTTACACTTCATATCCTTTGCAACCTCATTCATGTCTACTGTTACCCTAACAAATGGGTTAAAGCAATCATTTGATGTCAAGGAAGTTACTGACAGCTTGATAGTAAATTCAGGGTAAGAATTCAAAACGATTGCTTAATGGTTCATAAGAATAGATGCTGGTGCTTGAAGTAATGTTAATGCCATATATGCACATGAGAAGAGTAGTTATGAGTCAATACTTTGCAGTTGAATTTTGATCGATTTCTGCATTATTCCACATATTGCGAAGGCATTCAGTATTTTACAAGGAATGAAAAAAAAAACACCTAGGCCTATAGATGTATAACCGACACTATGCAACATAAGTATTAATTTAATGTACATGTTAAGCGACTGGCAATGCTGAAGTGATAGGCAAAATTTGCCGGTGTGTTCTTCAAGATGTAGCAGATGACATGAGCGTACTGTGCTTAGTTCCCATTACCTTTTTAGGCTCATTGAATCATCAGTGAAATACAAAGGAAAGAGATGAGGGGTGTTAACTAGTTTATGAGTTTGACCTTCACGGTATCATCATCACTTCAAAGGGATTTGGGAAGTTGCTTCTCCTGTCCAAGTATTTGCTTCATGGTGGTACTGTAACATGACTAATTAGATTGAGCCTATCAGAGACACATGTTATCATATATGTTTCACACTTAGTGTTCATAACTATATCTGATTCCTCTTGTCACCAGGGTTGCTATATTGGCATTTTAAATGCCAAAAACTCTCAGTTTGGCATTTTAAAATGGTGTTGGCTGGGCTGGAAAAATGTTTATTATTTTCTGAGAAGGGAGTATAGTTTCCATAATTCTATCCGTGTTTCCATGTACAAAAAAGGCAAATTTCTCATCCAATTGCCAAAATTTCCCTCCAGATAACGAAATTTCCTGGGAAGGAACCACCCAGCTTCCCAACTTTTTTCCACCTGTGGGTGTTGGCTTGCAGAATTTTAAAACAAATGCCAAACAGCACTTCAGCTTTTGGTGTTTTTACATTTGACAATCAATTCTTCTCAAAAATGCATGTTTTTTCTTAATTTCCCTATGAAACTGGTAAAACGCATAATTTATGCACTAAAATTTATACACCATAATGGAATGAATAAACTGTGTCAGTGCAGGTTTTTAAAAAGCATAACTGTTTTACAACATCATGCTGATTTTGAAGCAGTT
This sequence comes from Holothuria leucospilota, assembly GCA_029531755.1. Classification (NCBI taxonomy): domain Eukaryota; kingdom Metazoa; phylum Echinodermata; class Holothuroidea; order Aspidochirotida; family Holothuriidae; genus Holothuria; species Holothuria leucospilota. The sequence continues at coordinate 13,874,992 of CM055962.1, read as the reverse complement.
GGAGTGTTAATGCCAACAAATTGAATTTGGTGTTTTTCAACTACATTGAATGCTAAATTTGGCCAGTTGCCTCACAGAAAATCCTGCAACCCTGGTTGTCTGTAATGTGTATATCAGTACAAATAATGGTATGTCCTGCATAGATGCTCAGTCTGGTGTAGGTCAATCTTAAGGTTACCCAACCACTTGTCAATTAGTGCGTTCCCACTTGAGTACGAGCAGGAGATTAGATCCGGATCTTACCCAGTTTACAAGTGGGAACACTCTCATTCCCTGGATCAGATCTTGAGAGCTTGATCACCCCTTCGGGGAGGATCAGACCACGTGCAGGTGATCAAAACAACAAGTGGAAACACAGCGGGGGATCAAGGTGACCCAAGATCAAAGCAAGCGAATGACGTACTTCTGCAGACTGTGCTATTGTTTTACAGCTTGCCTGTAGTCTCATATCCTGTGCCACACAAACTTGTGTAAACAAACATGACCTGCAGACATAATTTCAGTGATGCAGCTTCCTGTCACTTGAACTGGAGGAGGTGATCAGACCTTGCGCAGGGGATCAAATGAGAATGCTCTTGCGGTTGGCCACAAAATTTTCCAGTTGACTGAGCTTGGTGGGATCAGCATTGGGGATCAAGTGGGAATACAGCCAATGATTTAATGTTTCCAGGTGTCCAGGCTGTGTACCAAAGGGTGGATTTGTGGGGTTTAATGATAGACTTTGCCTTTTGTCAAGGTACCAGTTTACACCTGACCATATTCATTTTTCCTCTGAACTCTCTGTACTTAAGAGATATCTAAAGACTCATATCTTTACTTGTTCCTTTGATTTGATTGTAGCTATTAAAGGCATTGTCTGGTAGCATTTTGTAGGAGTCTTATATATGAAAGTCCAAACCCAATACCAAAACTCTATTCTTAACTGAAGGTATCCCTTCATGCAATGCAGAAGCTGAAAATGTAACATTTCGTCAAAAATTCGTATCTCCCAAATACAAGATGCTATTGAGATGGGGTTTTCACTGCCTAACACAGAAAAGCTTTCTGCTTTTTTGGAAAACATCAAATTTGGTTACCAGAATGTGCTTTTAAGTTGTTTGTATTTTTGTTAAGTTCCAAGAGCAGCTACTCTTTTGTTCCTGATTTGGCACTAGATATACAGGTAACTCCAGTGTAATATTGTTATTAAGATATCCCTCATTATAATTTTTGACAGGAAACTTTGCAGTTTGCACTTCTTGTTCATATTAGGATGTTGTACTATACTAATTTGTCTGGCATACTCATTTTTTTGCTTAGGTCTGCATTCTTGAAAAATGCTGATTTTCATTAGAAAATAATGTACATGCAGTTAAAATATTTGTAGTCATAAATGGTGGAGGTGGGGTGAAAGAAGTAAGCTTGTTCAGGCTAACCCCTCTTTCAGAGTTTCTAACCATAAGCCTGGTTTCAGAAGAATTGTTGTAAATAAGAAAGGTAGCTTTTAACAAAAATTAAGTTATAAGTAGGTAGAGAGACGTAGCGACTTTATATGAATGAGTCCAATCAACGCTGTATTAAATAGTTGCATAGAGACCTTAGGCCATTTTTCCCCTAACAAAGCACTGGCCATATACTGAAAGAGGATATTCATATGTGAATGGAAAACGCGTTCCTAATGGGACGCGTTCCTAATGGGACACGTTCCTAATGGGACGTGTTCCTATGCGACTATTTAATACAGCGTTGATTTGACTCATTCATAATATTCATCAAATGAAAAAATGTAATTTGGAAATATGATGTGTGAATTTAAATTCATGGAACCAAAGTCAGGTTATTTTCCTTGAAATGTTTGGTACAAAAAAAAATGGGTTGTTTGATTAGAGCAGATTACATATATTGTAAAAGTATTTTCCAGTTTTATAGTATAAAATATTTCAATGTAACGTGCTAGCAGTATACTATATACCAATTTGGTGAGTTTATAATGAGGTATTGAATTTTGTATCGTTTGACCTGTAACAAAATGTCTACTGTTTTCCAGTGCTGTTAACTCTTATGTAATTATACCATTAGCAGCTCTGTGGCTGTTACGGCTAAGCAAATTTTATGAGAGCTGTGTAGTAGAACATTGTCTTTACTGGAAGACATGGTCCATGTATGTGATGCGTACATTACAGTAGGCAGCTGTTACCCTCAACTTTTGTGATTCCAGCAAAGCGTCGTAATTAGTATAAAGAGATTTCTGTTTAATAGTTGTGATAGTTACGGTATAGTTGTGAGCCACAGCACAACTACTGAGATGATATAGCACTGATACATAACTCTATATTAAACAGTAATGGTAAATTACACAATGACATGTATATGACAGCATGTTCTGCAGCCTCTCTTTATCATGGTCATGATTGATTTGTAGGCTGTCTGCCATTGCTCTGATAAATGGTTGCCCGCCCGGCAGACGTACATTACTCCTGCACGCACACTGACTGCACTCGCAGTACCAAGAGTATGTATGTCAAAAACAGTACATATTCAACAGCCATGAAGGTTATATAAATGGTTGCTGTCAACAGCAAGTGGATCTGTTTGAAGGCTTTGTGTTCAAACTTCAGTACAAGTTGACTGCTATCATAGATTATTCTGTGACAGATGAGATGATGTACTGTGCATAAAATAAAACCATGTTGATGCAAATCTTGAATTTTTAATTTTAGTCTCTGGTATTAGGAGTACACCAGTACTGGTTTTGTACCATCACACCCCTTCCCCCAGTGTTTAGTCTAAAAGTAGCATTATTTCAGTGCTGTATGACCAGAATATGATTTGATCACAGATTGTAGAGACTGTTTGCAGAAGAAATACTGTACAGAAAACAGTTCTTGTCTGCAGGTGTGATCCATTAAAATGGCTGCAAACTTCAGAGTAATACTGACATGATCCTTCTTAACAGCTTCAGTGGTTACCACTCTAGAAGGGGTTTGCTGTTATCAAGGTCATTAGGTTTTATAAGCCTGGAAGGTTAAAAGGGAGATATTACAGTTTTGTTTTGCAGAAAAGTTTCATATTTTTTAAACCAATATTAATAGATACAGAATGATAGATAATTAAAAATAAGGCAGTATGGTAGCTGTCTTTTCAAGAAATAAGACTCTCACAGGAAGTAATTTGGTTATTTGTTACGCATAAGTAATTTGTTAACCCAAACTTGCAAAAATTCAAATGATGCAATATCCATTACTCTTGTAATGTATAATATTTTGAGAAGTTAAAGCTGTTGACAGAGTTTATTGGTGATAGGAACAGTTAAATAATGATTTAAATTATTTTCTTTGTATGCCATGTTGGTGTGTTATAAACGTAATATTTCCCTTTAACATACCCGTCATAGATTTAACGAAACTTGATACAAATGCAACCAGAATGTTTGCACAAGCTGTCCATTTTTCTTGGTATCATTGCAGCATGTGGTTTTATACTGACAAATTGTTATGTGAAGGGTGAGCGTATGGATCGTCACTTGTCAGTAGTTGACACAATTAAGCCAGGTGCTTCATATGTCCCAACTGTAATCTTATGCTATCTCTTGAGTCTTGAGCACACAGTGCTCCCAATACTTAAGTGGTTATTTTGGAAATCTTTGTTGGGCCAAGGAGGGTACTTGATTTGTGGTCCATTTTTTTTTCTATTAATGAAAGGTTTTTCATTGTTCTTTAAAGGCCCGTAGACTTTGGAAAATAAGTCCTGGGCAACCTCTCCCTTGCACATCCCTCCCGGCGCACCCCTCCCCCCGAGGCAGTTTGCCCTCAGACAGTTGCCACCTAAAGCAATCTAAATGCATATAAGATGTAGCAAGGGGTAGAGTGGGTATAGTCACTCATGAATACCCAGTGGAGTAGGGAAAACAAGCCAGTGAGCCACAACTGGAAAGAAGGCTGTGGCCGGCCTGACTCAAACCAATTGGTTAGAAACTGAGCCGTAAAACCTCATCTAACTCGATCTTGAATGCCCTCACCAGTAAGGTGGGGAGAATTCCAAATTTTATGGGTGAGAAAGTTGTCTGATGGGTAATTTTCATGGGTGGAAATTGTCCTGAGAGGAGTTGTGAAGGAGAAAATTGTCTGGGTGGGAATTTTCAGGGGACAGGGAGTTGTATGGTCATGTGCTGGGGGGGGGATTGCCTGGTCCCTTTTGAAAATAAGAACTACTAAGTTTGTTCTCAGCATATCATTGCATGTTTTTGAACACAACTGACAGCAGTTCTTGAATAAATAAAGTGACTATGGAGTTCTTTGGGGTAATCTTGACTGAGACATAGTTTAAAAAATGATTGGTTAACATGCTGCAGGTTTTAGTGTTTGCATCCTCACAGACATTTTGTGTAATTTTCTGTGAAATTGAATCATTAACCAATGTCGGATGAAATGTGATCTTCACTTCAAATGGTCAAAGGACTTTACAGTACTTGAGAGAACAGGTATCACTTTTGCCAGTAATATAAGTTACTGAGCCAATTGTGCATTGTTTGCATTCTGTTCCATTATGTTCTTGTGTGTAATGTCAAAGTACAATGGTTGATGAGTAAAAACAGCTGATGTCACAACCTATAAACTATCTTTTTCTCTTTTTCTTTTCATTTAGACTGCCTCTTTAAAATCTGTCCATCAAACAGATACACAGCACAGAATCAGTTTTGGAAAGCAGCAAAACCAACTGTGTCCAATGCACCTGATGCTGTTCTTCTCAAGAAGCTCCAGGTATTTAGATACTGTAGTTACAGATGTTAATATTAACTACTTTTGTAGAAAAGTAGTGGTCTCTTGCCTCAGATTTAATCTCTTGTGCAACTGCATTCACAAGATGAAAGTCCCTTTCACATTAGGCATGATACCATGCAATAAGATATGATAAAAAAAAATTGAAAGCATTGCAATTTAATTCTGTAGATCCTTTCACACTAAGTGCAATAGAATGTTGTACAAAACAAAGCAATGCAATGCGATAAAATTGGGTGGAAATAATTTCAACTTTCACCCACTTGTCACAGAGTGATATTTTGTGTGACCAATAATGAGATAGAATTGCTGTTTTGTTAGATCACATTGCTAAGTGGTCATAAGAATATTACTGAGATATTAAAAAAAAAGTGGCCTTTATTGTGAAAGGGCTGGGGACATTTTTTATTGTGCTGTATGTTATCTTGTCATATCCTATCGCATACAGTGTGAAGGGGGTTTAAGGTAGTTTGTTTAAATGAATGAGGAAGGGGAGTAGGTTTAAGATGGGGAAAGTGCATGATGATTTGGGGTCTGCAGATTTGAATAAAGTTATACCAGTAATGCAGTTAGGCATTCAAGAGTTACTTTGCAATAGGGTTCCCCCTTCTAAAATGAAGTGCAACAAGAATCTGTCTTTTGAAGTTATCTGCCTCTTAAAATATTGTGCAGCAGAAGAGCTTTAGCATTGTGAGGCAAATAACCTGCCATACATACAGTACACTAAATACTCAAAACTGTGGAGTGAAAGACATTTTCTTGGGATTCAGCTGTTTATTTATATTTAAAGTCTTGCCAAGTTGTGCTAGCTTGCTTATCTTGCCACACAATATGTCATTCTATCCCTGTGGTCACCCTTTGTGAAGCCAATTGTGTACGCAAAGTATATGACTGCCTTCCCACTTGATCTCCCCAATGTCATTTCCCCACTGGCAAGTCAGCTGGGAGATGTTGTGGCCAACTGCAAGAGTGTTCCCATTTGAACCCCTGCACCAGATCTGATCACCTCCCCAAGTGACAGGAAGTTGCATCATTGAAAGGACATCTGCAGGTCCAAAACTTTTTCCTTTGCCAGTCTGTATCATACATGTACTTTGATCTCAGGTCATCTGGTCCCTTGTTGTGTTCCCACTTGTCTTTTTGCTTGCCTGCTCCAGGTCTGATCCTCCCTGAAGAGGTGATCAAGCTTTCTAGATCTGATCCCAGAATGAATATATCCTTGAAATCTTGGAAAAGTGTATCCAGGAAATTCGTCAATGGATGCAACAAAATTTCCTTAAATTGAATGATGATAAAACAGAATTTTTACTTTTTGGATCCCGTCAGCAGCTGTCTAAAGTCAGCATCCCCTACATTAAAATAGGTGACTCAAAAATTTTTCCAGCCTCACAAGCCAGAAGTCTTGGGGTTACTTTTGATTCTGCCATGACCATGGAGCCACATATTTCCAACGTAATCCGTTCATCTTCATGTCATATTCGTAACATTGGGAAAATCAGGAAATTCTTAAATCGAGATGCTGCTGAACAAATCGTTCACTCGTTCATAACTTCCCGGCTGGATAACGGAAATTCACTCTTGTTTGGTCTCCCACAATCCCAGATCAATCGACTTCAACGCCTGCAAAACACTGCTGCACGGATTGTTACATTGTCGAGGAAATCTTGCCACATAACACCAATACTTTGCGAACTTCATTGGCTTCCAGTTTCATTCAGGATAACTTACAAAATTTTACTCATTGTTTACAAATCACTGAACGGGTTGGCTCCAGTCTATATTTCTGAGCTAATTAATCTTTACTCCCCACTTAGGAATCTTCGTTCAAGCAATTTGTGTCTTCTACAAGGACGGAGAGCTAAACATTCTTGGGGTGATAGATCTTTTCATGTAATTGCTCCTCGCCTCTGGAATGCACTCCCACTTGAACTGAAATCCTGTAACAACATTTTAGTTTTTAAAAGACTGCTTAAGACCCATCTCATGAAACTAGCTTTTCCTGATTTGCTGTAACTGTCTGTAACTTTTCTTTCTTTTGCGCCTTGAGCATCCTGCAGGATGGATATGTGCGCATTATAAGTTTAAATTATTATTATTATTTATTATTATTGTTCCTTTGAATTCAAGAGTTAGTTCATTTATTGTCAAGCTGGTTGCTACAAACTGCATGCCTGGTCTACTGGTGTGCCTCTTTGGCTTGAGTTGTTTACCATCTATTGACCTTTCATAATAAGAAGGAAGTATCTCCAGTGGGAGACTGGCCTGGTTAAGCATTCTTGCATTTGAATGGTTGTTGAAGTACAGTACTTTGTACTTCGTCAATATTTGCCTTTTCCTTGTGGAGGAAAATGTCAAAGGTATTCTCTTCTGGCTTTTAAATTTCCAATCTCTAAATAAAGCCTGTTAGGGGTCCTTTTTGGGAAATGTCAAAAGTGTCCCCTTCACAGAAATTCAAATACCAGCAGGGCAAGTAATCCATATGGAATTGATAATGTTGTGTAATGAACTTGTAATATGTAATGGAATGCCTCAGAGTTTAATATATATGCTTGAAATACTTAATATGAAGTCTTAAGCCTACCAGCTTGTTAAAAATGATAAAACATTGAAGAACATAGGCAACACAATGTATATGAATATATTTGATTGCAGGATGAAAGAACATCAAGTGAACATCAAAAGAGAAACAAAAAAAAAAACAAAAAACAAAAAACAAAAGCAAAAAAAAAAAAAAAAAAAAAACGAGTGGAACCTAGTCAGTTAAAAAGTGAACCAGTCTTATTCTTGAAAACCAGGTACGTAAAGGTCAAACAGTCCTATTAACCTTGTTTCAAATCATCAGAAAATCCTCAGAATCTCTCCTCATGAACCAAATTGTTGTCCCACGATTAAAAGAACTACATATGATTTAGTGTATATGCAGATATTGCAATTCAAGGTGAGAGGGACAGCTTTTGTTCTTGAAAGGTCTGTAGACATGTAAATGTATATGATACGGTACCTGCCTGCATGGTGTAAATAGTATTAAAAATGTTAAAAATAGTCATAATTCCCATCAAAATCCATCAAATATTGACTTATTTTACAAGGCAACTACAGTTTTGTACTTACATCATGAATAAATATTCAGCTACATTTGCAAATTTGTGATGTGATGCGAGGGACTCATGAGATACAGTAGGTGTTATGTTATCCTTTTTTTTTTTTGTTTAACCTTTATTCCAAGGACAGTTCTAATGTTTGCATACTGTTCTCTGATAGGTTTAGGTTGAAAGTAGCTGTTTACTACTTTGAAAATGTGCACATTAAACATGGAAGTAGAAACTAGCCAGTAAGTGATTAAGAGAATTTGTAAAGGATTAACAAAAGAAATACAGACACTGTGTGCCAGTCAACAGTTTTGCAAGGCGATAATGAGCAATCTCTGAAATCGACAAACTTTGAAGAGGTATACTTTGAAAACTGTTAAAGATATTCAAATAATTTTAACAGATAGCATTGTTGAGTAAACCAGTGAATGGGTTTGGTTAAATGTCCACATTCCTTTGAGATATATGTACAGAGGAAGTCTAAAGTGAAATAAACCATTCCAGTACAGGGTCAGCCCTGCTGTGCCTGTGATTTATATACACATATGTTGGTTATGAAGCTTACGTTTGAGTATCTTAAGAAGTGGACAAAGTGATATGTGGATGGTATGATTGGTCGTAGCAGGAATGTTTACCCTGGCAATTAAGCCAGTCATCTTTCTTTTTCTTGACAGCCTGTCATGCATTAAATTATGTAGTCCATGGCATTCGGCAAAATGAAATTTCCAAAGTGTGAAAGTTGCACATGAATACTTTTTCCTGAAAGCATAAAGTTGAATTTGATGTTTCTTGGTATGTGTTGTTATTGATCATGAACATGACTTAACAACTGTATGAAAGTGGCCACCATGTTACATTGGCTGAAAAGAGCAATAGGTTGCAAGTTACAGAGATGATGACCCTACAATATCTCCCCAGGTAAAGGGGTCTTGTCCTTCCACTGACAGAAAACTATGACTTAATCTTACGATAGCAACACTTTGCTTTAGTTTTCCAAATTTGCCTCGCAGTTTGTTTTGAAGGGCAAATATAGTCACTCCAACTTGAATTAGTATCTACTGTACCCCAGTATCCTAATTAGTGTCTGCTGTACCCCAGTATCCTAATTAGTGTCTACTGTACCCCAGTATCCTAATTAGTGTCTGCTGTACCCCAGTATCCTAATTAGTGTCTACTGTACCCCAGTATCCTAATTAGTGTCTGCTGTACCCCAGTATCCAAATTACTATCTACTGTACCCTGGTCTTCTAATTAGTATCTACTGTACCCCAGTATCCTAATTTATGTATGGCTCATTGTAATCATGTGAAAAAGTTTTTATAAGTGAATTGTTACATTCAGGCAGATTAAGTCCTTGCTTTCCATTTGATTCGTAATTTATTGTTTTACTCTATGGCATGGAAGATACTTAAAATGGAAATAGGAGAAATGTAATCTACTTAGGTGACATTTCCAACAAAGATTAGGATGACTACATATTCCTTTTATATATTTGGACTTATTTTTCATAGAAAGATAAATTTACCGAAAGATTGTGTTCACCAGAAACTATTACTGTACAATATATGCTGTGTAATAGTTTGACCAGCTTTCAGAAGAATCACTTGAGATACCAGCAGAACTGCATCCTTCTGTAATATTATTGTTGATCTTGAAATTTGAACAAAAGGTTGGCATCTTCATAGTTACTGTATGTCATAGATAGTATGTAATAGGTCAGCCCTATATGTTAAATAAACTTTTCTTAATAGTCTGTTTTACACCTGGATATTTATGTGTGAATACTAGGCTAGGCTAGAGATCACATTCACTTCCCTGGTTGGGGACACTATACTAAACTCATCCCTTCAATTCAATTCAAATGCCAACTGCACAAGTAGTAAATCTTGAAAGGAATGGCATATTAAGTGTCTGTGTGGCTTGCACATAAAAATAGCCCTTAGATATTAGGTGAGTGTTCTCTTCCTGGTAGAGGCTATGGTATTACATATTAGTTTATGATGAAGAGTGCCTTACAATATGTAATGTTCTGGCATGTAATGGTTTATAAATTGACTTATAGTGACTTTTATTCTTTCAGTTTTACAAGGAAGGTTTACATGAAAAAATTCCCCACCACAAATTGAACAAATCTTTCATTATATGTCCTGTCAGGGTTTTCACGAGGGAAAACTATGTAGTCAGTTGCAGTGAACAGGGGTCGAAATTTAATTTTTTTGCTGCTGTTCCACGGGACAGCGCTTTTTCCAAAATTACTGTTCTGGATCAGATTTTACTGTTCTGGAGCACAGTACCTCGGCTTATGTACAGTCCGTGCAAACTGCAAAGGTACAAATTGCTGTCTACTGTTTTCGAATGGTATATGACTGCACGACTTGACCGTAACGTGGGGAGGGTGAATTTTCGCCTGGAGCAGGGATTAGCCAGTGGGATATCCTGATTTTCTTTTGGTTCTTATTTTTTTTTTATGGCCAATAATCTTGCATTGTCCCGAGACCTAGCATTGCAGTGTCCCAAAACCTACTGTAGGATGAAATACACTCAAAACTGATGCAGAAGGCACAGCAAGCAAGGCAAGTGGGATTTGAGTGAGAGCAAAAAAGTTCCACGGTAAAGGAATATTTTTGCTTGATTCAGCCTTCGCATTGCAGTCTATTGCTATAGCAAAGCAATGAGTGGGTTCTCCAACATATGAGTGCACATTCTGTTATTATTTTCTCACAGCAAATTTATGTGAAATCGTTCTAGTCATATCATTCAAGTATCATTCCACACAGTAAGTCAATGGGAAGATCTTGGGAGGAAAAGCAAACACTTAACTAGGACACATTGACTTTGGTTGCGAGATATCAGCAGTCAGAATAGCTTTTAGTCGTTTCAAGTTTCGGTGCTTAGTTGCTAGCTTGGAGGGAATATTAATACAAAACCCCAATAAAGTGGAGGGAATATCAGTGAATAGTTAAGAGGTCATTTGGAACATACCACGCAAGACAAGGGGTGATGCAAGATGACCTTCGCTACTGTACTAAAAGTTTTCCTGCGTTTGATAGTAACACTTCAGTATTTCATATTTAAGCCAAATTTACAGGGATTTTTTATATTCACAGTGTCATTACTTTATCAGAGATTAGCATGTGCATGTATTTATATGCACTTTGCTTCTTGTGGAAAACACTTTCACGGAACAGTGGCTTTTGAAAAGTTACTGTTCCGGCACTAAAAGCACTGTTCTTGGAACAGCGGAACAGTGGGAATTTCGACCCCTGGTGAACAGCAGGGGTGGTGCCAGGATTTGTCTGACAAGGGGGCCAAGCTCCCAGTGAAGGGTGAGGAGGCCTGCAACCCAGACACTGGCAAAAAGCAACGGGTTGGCAAGTGCAACATTTTCGGAGAGCAAAGCACGTCAAAGATTTTTTGATTCCTTGCCGAAGGCAAAGGAATCTATATGCATTCATGATGGCGTGTGTGTGTATGTATGTGTGTATGGGTGTGTGTGTGTATGTGTGTTTGTGACACTTTGCTCGTTAACACGATATCTCAAGAAAGGAAACTCTGACAGTCATCAAACTTGGTACGTAGGTGCCCCATATTGAGAGGAAGAACCCTATTGTTTTTGGTGGTGGTCAAAGGTCATCTGGGGTCACCAGGGGTCAAACTCTGAAAACCTTGTTAACACAATAACTCAAGTTAGAAAGCTTCGGTGAATTTTATACTTGGTATGTAGATGCGTTATAGTGAGAGGAAGAACCCTATTGTTTTTGGTGGAGGTCAAAGGTCATCTGGGGTCACCGGGGGTCAGAGTCTGAAAACCTTGTTCACACGATAACTCAAGTTAGAAAGTTTGGATGAATTTCATACTTATTATGTAGATGTGTTATAGTGAGAGGAAGAACTCTATTGTTTTTGGTGGGAGTCAAAGGTCATCTGGAGTCACCAGGGGTCAAACTCTTGAAACCTTGTTAACACCATAACTCAAGGTAGAAAGCTTGGATGAATTTCATAATTGTTATGTAGATGCGTTATAGTGAGAGAAAGAACCCAATTGTTTTTGGTGGAGGTCAAAGGTCATCTGGGGTCACCAGGGGTCAAACTCTGAAAACCTTGTTAACACAATAACTCAAGGTAGAAAGCTTGGATGAATTTCATACTTGTTATGTAGATGCGTTATAGTGAGAGAAAGAACCCTGTTGTTTTTGGTGGAGGTCAAAGGTCATCTGGGGTCACTGGGGGTCAAACTCTGAAAACCTTGTTAACACAATAACTCAAGGTAGAAAGCTTGAATGAATTTCTTACTTAGTATGTAAATGTGTTACAGTGAGAAGAAAAATCCTGTTGTATTTGATGGAGGTCAAAGGTCATCTGCGGTCACCAGGGGTCAAACTCTGAAAACCTTATTAACATGATAACTCTAGTTAAAAAGCTTGGATGAGTTTCATACATAGTATGTAGATGCGTTATAGTTAGAGCAAAAACTCTATTGTATTTGGTGGAGGTCAAAGGTCATCTGGGGTCACTGGGGGTCAAACTCTGAAAACCTTGTTAACACAATAACTTGAGTTAAAAAGCTTGGATGAATTTTATACGTAGTATGTAGATTTGCTTCGGTCAGAGGAATAACCCTATTGTTTTTGGTGGATGTGAAAGGTCATCTGGGGTCACCGAGGTCAAAGTCTGAAAACCTTGTTAACATTATATCTCAAGGTAGAAAGCTTGGATAATTTTCATACTTAGTATGTAGATGCCTTATGGTAAGAAGAAAAATTGTTGTTTTTGGTGGGGGTCAGAGGTCATATGGTGTCACCAGGGGTCAAAATCTGAAAACCTTGTTAATGCGATATCTCAAGGTACAAAGCTTGGATGAACTTCATACTTAGTATGTAAGTGTGTCATGGGAAGAGGAAGAACTGTATTTTTTGGTGGAGGTCAAAGGTCAAGTGGGGTCACTGGGGTCAAACACTTGAAACCTTGTTAACACGATATCTCAAGGTAGGAAGCTTGGATAAATGACACTTCTCATAATTTGTAGATGAATTTTTCATGTTGAGAGCAGAAACTCTGTTGTTTTTGGTGGAGGTCACATGTCATTTGTGGTCGCCAGAGGTCAAAAACTGAAACTTTGGAAACATAACATTACAAAGGAGAAAGCACAAACAAATCCATTCTAAGACATGTCTGTTTGTTTGATTTTTTTTTTCAAGTTTTGGGGTTCAAAGGTCATGTGAGGTCAGCAGTGGTCCAACCGTGAACACATCGTAAAAAATGATGTAGTGCAGAAGTATAAATTTGAGGGTTGAACCCAGGCGTAACAGAGCACCCTCCCTTTCGGCAAGGAATTACTAAGCCTTTGGGCTTTCTGGTTTATATTTTATTGAGGAAAATTTAAAGTGCTTGTTCACTATTGCACAAACTTTGAAAATTTGGGTTTTCATTGGAGAAAAAAAATGAAAAAGGGTTTCTATTGAAGAAATTGTCCATTTTGAGAGCCAGTTTAAGAAAATTTTCAGGGTGACCTCTGGCCATACAGTACTTTGTTTACCTTCAGTTTGAATATTTTTGCTTGGACATATCATGAAAGGTATCATAAGGGAAATAAGAGGAAATTTGTACTGTAAGATGTAGGTGATGTTTTGAAATGAATTTGGGGTGACTGTTTATTCCCAGTAAAAATTGTTCAGTAATTGGTCAAAAATAAAAGACCTCCAGTTCTTTTCAAGCTCACAGGATGTAAAGTGGGCACATACAGTAGCCTCTGGATCTTTTTGGTATGTTCTGTACAATTTAATGTGCTATCTGTCCTTGAAATTTTGATACTGTTTGAAAGGTTGAACATTTTTTCATAAAATCTAGCATAAAACTGTTGTATGTAATATGTAGCAAACAAAGTTTTTAAGTATTCCATACATTGTAAAGAAAAAAGCAACATAGTAAAGAAAAACAATACTATGTTAAATCAGTGAGCCACGATGGCTTCACATATTGCACTGTATCTGTGGAAAAACTTACATTTCTTTGATCTTTAGTATCTTGCAAATGCTACATGCTATTGAGATCAGAGTTTTACTCGCTAAAACAGAAAAATTTTCTGCATTTTATGATATCACTGGGTTTAGTCCTGGGCAAATCCCTTTATTATTTGCAAGCCACAGCAATTGCACACCTTTTGAATACCAGTAACACAATTCTGCTGGAAGTTGTGTGTGGGGTAGTGACTGCTTTACCATGCCATATCTTGCCTCTTAAAAAATAACATTTCATGTTTGAGATGTGACCAATGAAAATATAAGCTGTACAACCTCCAGGGGTAACATTTTCTACTTCAATTCTGATTTCTTTATTTTTGCTTTGCTATGTAATCTTATCATTACAGCATGCTGCAGAGACAGAGAAGAAACAAAATGAAATTGAAAATCGGAAGGTAATGGGAACATCAATCACCTATGGACATGGGCATGCCATCCAGGTAAGTCATTATCAGGCTTGAAAAAATATGAAGGTTTGCTTTTTTAGGTCACTGATGGGATTTGAGGAAGAAGGAAGCAGCAGAAGGTGATGAAGTTGGTGTGGAGTGTCTTTAAAAGGACACTACTGTGTGTTGATGTCACTACTCACACGAGAGAATGTGGTATATACAGTACCACTGCATTTCTGTTCTTAATTTTGTACAGTTTTAATGTCTGTTTTATTTTTGAAGTAACAGTGTTCTCCACTAGCTGTCTTGTTAGGGTGCTGCACCAGGACAAAATTTGCAGTGGGTGCTCAGGACAGAGGGTGCCACCCGGACAGAAATTATCATTTCAAACCTTAAAACAGAGTAACTGGCAATAATTTCAGTGTGAATATTGAGTAATGATAATCAGAAATGTGCTTAGTCATCAGAGAAGGCCATAATTAAATTTATCATCTGTTTTAGCAAACATTTTTCAAAGAGAATACCCTCTCTCTGTAGACAGTGATTACTATTAAGCTTTGATCTTCTGAGCACCTGGACAAAAATTATATCAGTGGAGAACACTGAGTTATTAATTAATTTAATAATAATTAATAATTTAAACTTATAATGCGCACATATCCATCCTGCAGGATGCTCAAGGCGCAAAGAAAGAAAAGTTACAGACAGTTACAGCAAATCAGGAAAAGCTAGTTTCATGAGATGGGTCTTAAGCAGTCTTTTAAAAACTAAAATGTTGTTACAGGATTTCAGTTCAAGTGGGAGTGCATTCCAGAGGCGGGGAGCAATTACATGAAAAGATCTATCACCCCAAGAATGTTTAGCTCTCCGTCCTTGTAGAAGACACAAATTGCTTGAACGAAGATTCCTAAGTGGGGAGTAAAGATTAATTAGCTCAGAAATATAGACTGGAGCCAACCCGTTCAGTGATTTGTAAACAATGAGTAAAATTTTGTAAGTTATCCTGAATGAAACTGGAAGCCAATGAAGTTCGCAAAGTATTGGTGTTATGTGGCAAGATTTCCTCGACAATGTAACAATCCGTGCAGCAGTGTTTTGCAGGCGTTGAAGTCGATTGATCTGGGATTGTGGGAGACCAAACAAGAGTGAATTTCCGTTATCCAGCCGGGAAGTTATGAACGAGTGAACGATTTGTTCAGCAGCATCTCGATTTAAGAATTTCCTGATTTTCCCAATGTTACGAATATGACATGAAGATGAACGGATTACGTTGGAAATATGTGGCTCCATGGTCATGGCAGAATCAAAAGTAACCCCAAGACTTCTGGCTTGTGAGGCTGGAAAAATTTTTGAGTCACCTATTTTAATGTAGGGGATGCTGACTTTAGACAACTGCTGACGGGATCCAAAAAGTAAAAATTCTGTTTTATCATCATTCAATTTAAGGAAATTTTGTTGCATCCATTGACGAATTTCCTGGATACACTTTTCCAAGATTTCAATTGAAGAGTTAGCAACAGTTTGATCTGGTTTAAACGAAAAATAGAGTTGTGTATCATCTGCATAAACATGATATTGGAGACGGTGTCTAAGAATAATATCGCGAACTGGGTAAGTGTAGATAGTGAATAGTTGGGGACCAAGAACTGAGCCTTGAGGAACAGAGTAATCCAAAACAACGGGGTCAGAAATAGCATTTCCGAGTTATGCCATTTTTCCAAACCTTAAATGTCGTCTTAAGTTGATAAGGCTTTACTTTGTTTTGATAGATCTTTGATATTGTGTTTGTGATTTGATTTCATACTTTGTAAGATACATTGAGTTGTTTTATATGGAGTGCCTGGTGCAAGAATAAATTAACATTACATTACATAACATTACATTACATTCATTACATTACGTTACATCATTACATTACATTCATTATATTACATAGCATTACATTAATACCCTACATTACATTGCAGTACACTGATGTTACCAAAATGTGTGGTATACAAGGAAGTAAATGATTTCTTGTTCTGTACCATGTAAAGAAGTTTTACAGCATAATAAAAGTTGTTTTAGTGGAGTCTTTGAAACTGCTGAATGTTGAAATTAAAGTTCGGTGGGCATTTACCATGTTTCACTTCCTCGTCCATACAAACTCATTTAAAGGGATGTTCTCAATTTTGCCAAGGATTTTGCATATTTGGGAGGGAGTTTTTTTTTTACTTCATTTTCTAGACAGCTAGGATTGTTGAAAAAGAAAGGTAATTCTGTCATCAAAAGTTTCACATCCACACAGTTACAAACTTGTAAAGATGGTGGTGGGGGCTGGGGTGGAAGGGGTAGGCAGTTCATCAGTGGTTAATTTACATGTATATACCGTACAATATTATAGAAATTCGCCTCGTGGAACTGAACGTTCAGTCTTTCAACTCATGAAATTATTCATACTATCGCACTCATAAACATTCATTATTTGTTTTATATAACACCTTATAACTTTGATCTAATCGCTGGATCAGTAAATTCGTGTTTTGGCAGTCACTGCGGTTTGTGTTTGTTGGTGTGGTAGCTCCATGGTTTGTCTTTTGCTAGCTACACATGTATTATGTATCTATTACTTACATACGATATGTAATGTGCGATACCCAAATCTGCATTGATTTATTGAGTTTCGGTATAGTTTGTACAAACCACAGTGATTGCTGACATCACCGCCATGTGCTATACTAGTATATCACACGACCGTGTGTTATACTAGACCATTGCATGATGGATAATACATGATCGTGATGATAGTGCCAAATCACCCATGGCATATGACCACCAATCCTCCAATGAAATGTAGAGGAATTAATAAGGTGTTACATAAAATACAATACTGTATATAATACTGTCATACATACTCACTGGTAGAAAATTCATCTCAATGTTAATACCTTTCATATCTGTAACATTCTTTTTGTCTCATTACGTAGCTTCTGCATGTAAAAAGCAACAAATTTCTGACGGTGAACAAGAGACTACCAGCATTGCTTGAGAGGAATGCCATGCGAGTGACCCTTGACACAGAGGGCAATGAAGGGTCTTGGTTTTATATTCGACCATTTTACAAGTTGAGAGTTGTTGGTGATAGTGTAAGTTTTAGTCATTTGTTTTTCAGATGTACAGTATTTACTACTGCTTTGGTATATGTGGGTAGTTAAAAGTATGTTTTCTTTGAATGGGGAGGGGAGGGGGTTGTCCTGCTCTGTGAAATTGTTCTCAGCTCAATAAAGTATGAAATTTATTTTGTCCTTTAATAGTGAAGCAATAAAAATGTGAGAGTGTGGCAAACATGACATATGTTTTATCTGTATGAACAATATGAATCCATGCTATAAATGCTACTGTATTTCTCTTCAATCTGCTTAGGTCCCCCTTGTTAGTATGCCTTCACAATTATTTTGGAAAGCAGTATTGATGGGAAGAACAATCAATGTTGCCATACTGGTTCTTGTGGGTCTCTCTTTTTTTCGACATCTTAAAGCAGCAGTTCCTGTAATTTTGCCAAGCAGACTAAAAAGCCTTCAACTTCAAAATTCTTTGTTGACTCAAGGCAACACTGAATATTGTTTTTCTTCACATATTTGTTGTGATATAAATTTATTTAAGTATTGAACTTTGAACATGGGTGACTTGTAATATTAATCTGCTGCCATTTAACTAGATCATGGAGTCAACACAAAAGATTAATGTCTTCTTCACAAACTAAATATCAAGTAACATATTCAAAGGTCCCTCACTCTATTGCCATTACCCTAGTTTGTAAACATTCAACAGTAAGTTTACTCTATTGATGTTGATCTTTGTTTAGTTCTTTTAGTTAGTTTTGTCTGTGACATGCTGTAGGGTTTTGGTGGAAATGTTGTGGAAACTCGAAAAATGAGGAAAGACCTCAGCCCCAACCTTAAAATGGCATTGATTTTTTAAATTTACCTCTTATTTCCTGTACAAGTATTTTTCATGTTTAAGAAATTATACATAAAACTTGCATGAATGCATGAACTTGCATGCATTTAGTGATGCAGTAACACACTATTACAACATGATTAAAGAGAAACATACCTTAATTAGAATATTAGGGTGACCTATCACAAATCAGCTTTTCTCTGTTAAGGTGTCATAGCTTGGTCAGGTGCTGTCATGGCTAGGCTAAGCATCCAAGAAACTTGGAGCCCAAGAACTTTTCAAGTCAGAGCAGGGAGTTGCTATTTGACTGGAGATTTGTCTTCACAATCTCTTTGAAGTCACCAAGTTACCGAGATGTAACATAACACTCTTATCAAAACAGCTAGGTGCAATAAACCTCCGTGTGCGGTAGCTAATTTGCATACACCGCACACACTGTACTACAGCGCTAGCTTCGGCTCTCCGTGTAAACAGCAACTAGCCTAGTAAGAGTAATCTCGATGTGAGAACATGTATACATAATGGTCTAATCACCTCATACAGTCGAATGTTAACTACAGTCTGGGTTACCCTGATCAGGTTTCGCCATAGCTGCGTAATACAAGCTGCATGCTTTGACTGCACACACTAATGTATATAGAACAAACACTTGCCGTAAAGACAACGAGAACTAAAAATAAAAGCAGCAAAGACCACAAAATCGACATAAATCACTTAACTTATTGCCAATTCACATTTCTACCTAAAATAATAACGGTGCTGAACTGAAAAAAGGTTATTTTTCTATCCCGATAAAGATTTCGCAGAATTGGTATATGGCATTATGGACTAAAAGTAACGTTAAAATTTCCGTTAGTTCCGCTCAGCAAAAACGCGCCAAAATTCGTCAACTTCAGTAACCATAGAAACAAATGGAAATTTTGCAAAATCTAGTCCCCGAAAAATGCTCTTTTCGGTAAATTGGCACTTGGTGCCACGTTTTTTCTTTTCGTGAAATGTACGTATACAAACATAGCTACCTACACAGTACGTTCAGAAAATGCGATTCATTGCGGAAAAGCACGAAAATACTCAAATCTGAGGCCCTGAAATTGCAGTTTGACCACCAGGTTTTGTCTCAATACGATTTTTAGGGTTCAACAAAAATGGAGGAAAACTTAACTTAGAAAAAACTCTGAAAGAAAAGGAACTTACCCATCGATAGATTTATGTCCAAGCTTGAACTGCACATATATTACAACTGTAACACCTCACTTATTTTCTAC
Organism: Holothuria leucospilota; assembly: GCA_029531755.1. Classification (NCBI taxonomy): domain Eukaryota; kingdom Metazoa; phylum Echinodermata; class Holothuroidea; order Aspidochirotida; family Holothuriidae; genus Holothuria; species Holothuria leucospilota. The sequence continues at coordinate 13,855,533 of CM055962.1, read as the reverse complement.
TGCGCATGGTATAAAAATAGGGAGAGTCCTATTAGATCATCGATTTCTGTACAGAGCAATGGTTTCAAAACCAGCTCAACCGATAGAGGGCGTTTGGAGCTGTCGGTACCATCCTTGTCTTCAAAGGATATTTTACAGGTCCCCTGGGGAGCCTGTCCTTGGTTAAAATTCAAAGAGTTTGCAAACGCAGGATTGTGTGTCCTGAGGTAGATTTAAGGACAAGGTTCATAAAATTTTTGAAGACAGATCTCCAGTCAAATAGCAACTCCCTGGTCAGAGTGAGGTGATTTTTTATCCAAGAACTATGTGTGGTGTTCTTACTGGAACTGACCTTGCAAGTTGTAACAGGGTCCAAATTTCGCCTTCATTTCTGAGTTTGTAGTTGGACATGCAGCAGACACAGTCTACATGCCAGCTTGGGGTTGTTTTTATTCCTTCCGTCTGACAAATGCCTATGCCTTTGTGTCCATTAGAAGCAAAGTATGAAATTGTTAGCAGAAGAAGCCTTTTGCTGCTAAGCAATAGGCTCCTTCCACATCAGGGGTCACTTTGACCATGGAGCTATCGCATGCTTTAACTCACTCATATAACTGTACTTTAAGGCAACCATTTTTGGTTTTGTATCTCAAATGAGACATGCTAGGCCCCTGTCATAGAACTTCTATCCTGTGCATGCTTCTACAAAGATAGGATTGAAACACAAGTTTCTTATGTGACCATAAGTAAAGTGCACCCATTTTGCATAGACTTTGTTCCTTTAATATGTTTGTTTAAATTTGTTTTGATTCTGTATATCACTTGTGTACAGATCTCATCATTTGGTAGTCACATGCTTTCCTTTGACCCTAAATGCAGACTGTTAAATCTCTCAAAATCTTCTAATGGTAGGATTAACCTTTATGAAACACCCTTTGTCAGTGTATAGAAGATAATGCTGTGTTATAATCCTTTACCGTACCTGCCTTCTAAAATCAACAACAGTGTTTGTTATATGGTGATGCATGGACAGGATCCAAACTAAGAAGTGCCTCGTATAAAATAATCTTAAACTACAATACCACACCTAAAGCGACGAAAATTCATATCTTTGATCAAAAGTTTCATCTTAATGTACGAAAAATTAAAAAAAGAATTTTACTTGAAAGGACTAACTGCTTCGTCACAGGCTGTTAAAAGTCTTACAACAAAGCTTACTTCTAACTTCCATAAGAAACATTGAGTTGTGCACATACACCTTCAACTCAAAACACAGTTGCGAGGGATTGTTCTTCCAAAACAAAAATAAAATATTACAAAATGAGGATGACACATAGGAGAATATCTACTACTGGAAAGCGCCATCCATTTTACTTAATTTTTCCTCTCTTTTTGATTCCTTGCCGAAGGCAGGCAAGGAATCTATGCGATGGTGATGTCGTGTGTGTGTGTGTGTATGTGACGGCTTTGCTTGTTTACACAATATCTCAAGAAGGGAAAGTTGGACAGTTCTCAAACTTGGTATGTAGATGGCCCATGTTGAGAGGGAGAACCCTATTGTTTTTGGTGGAGGTCAAAGGTCATCTGGGGTCACCCGAGAGGGAGAACCCTATTGTTTTTGGTGGAGGTCAAAGGTCATCTGGGGTCACCGGGGGTCAAAGTCTGAAAACCTTGTTTGCACTATATCTCAAGGAAGCTTTGGTAGATCTCATACTTGGTATGTGGATGTGTTATGGTAAGAGAAAGATACCTATTGTTTTTGGTGGAGGTCAAAGGTTATCTCGGGTCACCAGGGGTCAAACTCTGAAAACCTTATACGATATCTCAAGGTAGGAATCTTGGATAGATTTCATACTAAGTATGTTCATGTGGTATGGTGCAAGGAAAAACCCTATTGTTTTTCATGGAGGTCACAAGCCATTTGAGGTCATCAGAGGTCAAAACTGAAACTTTGTAAACATGTCATTACAAGGGAGGAATCACAGACAAATCCCTTCCTTTTTTTTTTCATTTTTTTGGTTATTCAAGTTTTTGTTCAAAGGTCATGTGACATGAGCTGACATGAGAAGAGGTCAAATTGTGACCACATCATAAAAAATGATGTAGTAGAGAAGTATAAATTTGATGGATGAACCACAGTGTAGCAAAGCACCCCCCTTTCGGCAAGGAATCACTAAGCCTTTTGGCTTTCTGGTTTCTCTCAAAAGGTTCGTTAAGTGATTGATTCATGATACTCCAGTACACACATTAAACCTGACAAAATTACAAATAATACCTCTGTTGGAGGTGGAACTTGAAGGGGAATACTGTGTTTTTGGTCAACAAAATTTTCATAACTTAAAAACCATAATGTATAGCTATAGAATGATAGGCAGTTCCAAAAGTCTAGGTAGCTGGGTAAACTTTATTTTCTGGAAATACAGTTACCAAAGAAGGAAATTTACAGCTTTGTATATCATCAATAATTTTTTTCACCCAGAGGTTCAAATTTTGTAGTGATGCAGCATGCATGACTCTTGTTTGTGTGCATTTTGGTAGTTAAGCTATGGACTCATTTCCAAACAGCAGTTACAAGGGATTATGGGACAGAGTTTTGCAACGCATCATTTTTGGCCACAGTAAAATGCCATTGACAGAAAACAGAAATGACACTTACCAAAACTCTGTCCCATAATCCTTTGGTTGCTATTTGGAAAAGATGAATGATTTAATAACAAGAAAGCTATTTTACGTCCATCATATTGATGTAATGTACCATAATTGCTATACTTCCCTTTTAGATAGTGGAATGGAGATTAATTTATTTCATTTGCATTCTGAGGTATGATGGACAAAGAATCTTACTTGTGTTGTGTCCTTCTCTTCACCAGGTGGTGGTTGGTGACAAGGTTGTCCTAGAACCAGTAGTAGCTGGTCAGCCATTACACGCCAGTAACTATGACCTCAGTGACCACCCAGGCTGTAAGGAGGTAGGTATAGTAGGTATATTAGGAGCATGGTTCATTATGGCACAGGGTGTGGCTGGTTTAAAGAGCTGGTTGGTTAGTTGTCAACTGTGGCATGTTGGTATTTAGATATGTGGACTAGACTTGGGTGGGTTACCTGACTCTACTTCCAAGTTGCGACTCCTTCCCTGGAGTCAAATAGAAATGCCACTTTCCCTGGAATCATCATTCCAGGGAATTTTCAGCATTTCTGAAAAATATGCACAAGTATTGTAGCTCGAAGTTCAGGTTTGATTGCCTGTTGTTTTGCAGATTTTCATGATTTTAGCAAAACTGTTTTTTTTTTATTTTTTTATCTATTCAAATGGTAAGATTTTTCTTCAGTTGCCCACTTTTAAGGCCTGTCCACACAGGACGTGTTGCGTTGCGTATACATCACGTGACGTTCTTTTTTCCGCATCCTTCCGGATACATCAAAACGCATGCCTGTCTGTATAGGATGCGTCAATTTCGATGCGTCAGTTTGAGATGCAGTGTGTAGTTTCCAATGGCAAATATGCTGATTGACGAATAAAGTGTATGTAGGTCATAGAAAGGTTCACAGTACATATATTCAACACATGCCTGCTGGTGACAACTCCCGTCCCCATCTCCCGAATGAGACTCGTATTTGAATGATTATACCTTCTTTCTTTAAAAATGAAAACAACACCAGACTGAACAAGATTTTCATGACAAGAGCATACACAGTAGGCCTATGTATAATGACACGCAACACCGTCATGAAGTGCCGGTAATTTACATATCTGCATTATATACGGTGGCATAGCTAGAATTTTTTATTCTTGAGGGGGGCTTTGAGGGCTGGAGATTTTTATGGGGGTTCTTGTTTACTATCTAAGCGGAACAAGTTGGTGAGGAGCGTACCAAGAAAATTTGAGATTTTAATACATCCTAAATTGCCGCCGTTGCCACTGGCCATGCTTGATAGCAGCCATCAAGATGTGCAATTTTTGTGAAAAATATAAAATTTGATTTGATGTTATTCTCAAACACATTAAGTTTGTCACAATCTATCTGAATTTGTACAAAATTATGCAGAGTGGAGTTATCCCGATGGATTTCAGTCAGTGGCGTACCCAGGATTTATCTCACGGGGTGAGAGGCATGCAGTATGTTGTGTAATCGCCGGTCTGAGAAGGGATGAAAGGGGAGGGTTGTCGCTTTCCCCTTTGAAAATTTTTGAAAAATTAGGTGTCCTTACTTACATGCAACCTGGTGCCACACATGTTATCTTTTGAAGTAAAATTTGCATTAAAAAATTGAGGTATTTTTAGGAACTAAAAACAATCAGCATCAGTGAGGGGGGATTGCCCAATTGTCTCCCCCTTTGTACGCCTCTAAGTTCAGTGGATTGGTTGGAATGGAGATTTTTCACAGCCAGAGTCTAACATTATCAAGTTGAGTAGTCCAGTCGAGTGACACCTTTTTGCCCAGATCGCCAGTGGGGTTGCTTGGGGGTGCAACGGTTGAGGGGAGGTGCTCGATCCCCCTAAAGCCCCTGTAACTACGCAACTGATTATATACACTGCATTTTATATGCATATCTTCTCATGTACCACGAAACATCCATATCTATAGTCCAGACTTCCCATGCTCACCACCCTACCAATGAATACAACTGCTTTTCCACATCGAAGTCAATAATATCGCGAGGGTGGTGGGTACCCAAAGAATCATACGCGTATACCTTCCCAATGTAAAAAAAAAATGCAAGCAATGAGCTTTCCTACCATCTTACAGGTGTTTTTTGTGATTTTGAGGCCAGACATAACATCATTTTGCATCCAGATCCCGTTAAATTTTATTTCATGAAAGGAAAACATGAAAGAAATCAAAGTTGACGCAAGCTGACGTACGTCAACTCTGTTTCTGAACGCACATGGACTTTGCCAAAAATTGACGCATCCGGAAGGATACCTCAACTTTTTTTTCCGCATCAAACGTGATGCAATGCAACGCGTTCTGTGCGGACGGCTCCATTGATTTACGTGCAAAGTGATAAAAGTGATGTGACGTAGACGGATCATGACGCGACGCAACGCATCCTGTGTGGACAGGCCTTTACTCTCCAACATTGGCAGCTGGGTATCTCATCCATTGAGGAGCCTGTACTGTAAGCCAAGTAGTGTATCAGTACAGCTGGTAGGCTAGTAATCGACAGTTTACAACTGCTGAGGTATATATTCCTACCTCAGTTTTGATGTCATCCAAGACGACTCTCTCCAGAGTCATGACTAATAGGGCCACAGGTACCTGACTCCAAAACTATTGGATCTGTTCAAGCTTAATGTGGACACATTTGTTCATCAGGGTAGACAAGCATTCTGGGGACTGCATGATGTGCCTGACTTTTAGGTTACACTTTTAACTGTTGTTGGCACACATCTGTGCAACTTGAAGCAAGTAACACCTTGGGGTATATCTGACATGCAGTGGGTAGGATAGTGTCATGTGAATGTATTCCATGGTAAGTAGATTGTCAAGTGAATATGCAACCCATTACTGTGGAAAGTAAAAAGATGACAGGATTGGAAGAAATAAAAATGTTACATAATATACTGACTGAACCAGTCAGGTACCCTGATAATTTATAGAAAGGGAGATTGTTGTCACGGCAGCAAGAATATCTGTAGGATAAGGTGTTTGTCAAGTTAAAATAATATGCTTAGATGTGATAGTCATGTGATAACTAGAAAATATAGTGCATATATGTACAAGCTGATTGTGCCAGTTTCACTTTGTCACAAAATGGAAGGTGTAGTTTTATTCTCATCTAGTAAATGATGATGTCACTGGCTAGTGTGCTGTGTCAGAGGAATGTTTTGAATACATTAAATTTTTAACATGACATTGCTGATGCAGTAAATGCATTATGCATTGCATATTTTTGTTTACCAAGTGAACTTAAGCATGTTGGTTTGTTTTGTTTAGGTCAATGCCATTAATTTTACAACTTGCTGGAAGCTGTCTTTATTCATGGACCACAAAGACAACAGTGAAGGAATTCTGAAGGGAGTAAGTACATATGATATGTGACAATGTAATCTCTTTCTAAGCTGCTTTCACGTTATGCACTGTGGTAGGACATTATGTGATATGACTTGATATGATACTGTGAAAATGTTGCCTAGCCTGTCAGGCCTAGAGGTGACTTTGGTTTCATTGCTTGGCAATATTCTAATGGGGGATAAGCTGTGTGATCGTTCAACTCAGTTTTGTTGCATTGCATCTAGTGTGAAAGGGCCTTAAGATAAGAGTGAGACAAAGTAATCTGAAAGGGAGAAAAAGGATTGGAGACAGTTACCTCATGAGGAATGGAATATGAGGAAAAGTAACCTGGGGAAGGGAAGGGGGAGGAAAAGTATGAAGAGTTAGAGAAAGATATTTCTTGGAGGAGTCATGAATTACAAAGTAACTTTTAGAGGGGGGAGGTTGAGAAAGGTCTATCTAACCTCTTAAAGGACAAAACAGGAAAAGAAAATAACTTCTTAGGGGAAGAAGGATATTGTTTGGTGTGTAAACAGGGAGAGCTATCAAAATAAAATCATTTTTTTGTATTAAGTAGCTCTTATGAATCATTAAATTTGGTTAATTTGATGTCTGTTCAATACCATTGTACTAAAACCATAGAATTTCGGACTTTTATAAGAACAAAATAATTAATCTGTAGGATTAGGTTAAACTATGAGCCAGATTTTGCTTGCCTTTTTCCACATTTTATTTTAATGTTTGGAAGAATCATGTCATTATTTTCTGCCTTCATTAATGTTTCCAGGGTGATGTTGTTCGTCTTTTTCATGCTGAACAAGAAAAATTTCTTACATGTGATGAATACAGAGGGAAGAGATATGTCTTTCTAAGAACCACAGGCAGGGCCTCTGCAACAGCTGCTACCAGCTCCAAAGCATTGTGGGAAGTAGAGGTAAGATTTAAAAGCAGCTGTGATATTTATTTGTACTTCTTAAAGGTTAAGTTTCCTCATCCCAGGCAGTTATGATTCTCCCAACTAAGTATACGTCTAGTCCCTCCTCTAAACTGTTCTAAGCACCTCTTTGTGAAGACAAAAGCATACCATTGAACTGTTCAAGGTCATTTTCTGTAGAGGACACTCCTGTGTAGTCTGAGCACTCTGTTTGTATGGTGTTCAATGTGGGCTAAACTGCATCGTTTGAAGTTTCCCACTTTATTGTCAATCAAAGTGCATCCACCAATTGTGAATCCTGGTTGCCTCAAACCTAAAATGTTTTGAGGTGATGAGTGACTGCCTGTAAAAATGAAAGAACTTTGTAAATTTGTACAAACTTATTTAAATAAAGGCTGTCACATGGAGTTGATAAGATGAAGGTTCCAATTTTGTAGTTTTCAAAATATGTTGCTCTGTCATGCACTTCTAATGCAAAGTGTTTGTGCTTTGTTTTACATTCAGTTTGAAGGTACTCCATGTGAAAATTTGTCAGTGTTTGGGACATCACCAAGTTTTGTTATTGTTCCATGGCTTGAAGATATGAGTGTTAATACGTGTTTCAAGTTAAACTGGAACAGACAGTACTTAATAAATTGAAAACCAAATGTGGGGCCACTGGCCCAGACATGTCATCCCTTACTTTGTGAATGTTGAAAAGCTTGGCTTCTTTTGACATATGACCTTGGCTGTGTGATGATGACCTCAGTAACAAATGAAGATACCCTTGTTGTATATGAGATTCAAGTTTGGTTGGAAGAGGTCATTAGACCTAAGAGATATGGACAAATTAAAAATTTAGCACTTAAGTTTGACATTGATACAGACATACATACAGGTACACACACATACAGACAGACAAACAGAGACTCAAAGGATGCAGTTTTAAGGTATTTGTTATGAATGAAATAATAACCCATACCATAGATAAGAATAGTACACAACAGGTTTTATAGAACCCGTACATGAATCTTGTGAGGATTTCTCATTTCATTGTTTAGAGCATTGTTTTGTACCACCCTTTGTCATGTGGCAGTAACTTGCTTAGGTTCCAAAACACACTCCAAGCAAGCAAGTGTAATTTCCATTTCTGGCTGGAAATGAGAGTTTGGGCATGATATGGTAGTAGGATGGTAAAATATGTTTGCTGGTTGCATACAGCCCTATAAGAATGAAGTCCACAAGAAGATCAGTGTAAGGCCAGGTTACTGACTGGTAACAAGCTGTACAGGTAGTTGATTCATCCATAAATTTTAATGTAGACTGCACAACCAATTTCATGACCACCTTCACTTTGGGAGTTAAGTTTGTGAGATATATGATATTCAGTGTGTCAAGTCTCACATTACAGTTTGAGTGAAGTTCTTCCATTAAAAGAAGAAATAACATTAAAATAACATTTTAAAATTAAATGGAATTCTTTCCAAATAGGTGGTCCAACATGACCCTTGCCAGGGAGGGGCAGGTCATTGGAACAGTCTCTTTCGCTTCAAACATCTTGCCACTGAGCAGTACTTGGCTGGTGAGGTATGTATCTGATCATGATGGTTCTTTACTCAGTTATTACCTCCTACTCAACAGGGCATGTTGCAGTTGTCGCAAGCTGAATTGAAATGTTTATGTGAAGTGGAAAATTCCCACAAATGGGGAAATACCTATGTGTAGTATTTTTGTTCAATGGTTAGACTTATGACTTATGTGGAAATGTTATTTAAGAAATTTGTACTTATTAACTTAAAGTGAAAGATGTGTTTCTCATTGATCAGATATCTTGTGCTCAGAGTTGTAATCAAGTCACAACTTTCCAAAACACAACCTTCCCAGACCAGTAGCCAGGCAAGGTTCTAAAGGGGGGGGGGGGGGGGGGGGGGGGCAAAATAGCTTCCATGGGAGTGAAAAAGTTTTCAGGAGAGACTCCTTCCCCCACCTCCTTCCCGTCTATAGGCTTGTCCTTCCAAAACTACTGACTTGATAAATGCTGATTTTCCCCTAATGAAATAGGGCAATTCTTTGAGTCAATTACTTTGAGTCACACAAGCAGCTGTACTTGACTTGCCATAAGAAGAATAATGTGGTTACAACTCTGCTTGCTCTTATGAATATTCATGCATTCGTGATATGTCTCATCACTTAAGAAGTTTCAATTGTTGTTAATAGTCTGATCTAAGATGCTTAGTAGTTTCTGGTAGTTTTGATTTCATTTGGGTTTGATTACTGCCAAGCAGTAGAGCAAAATGTTCCTTTTCTAAGATTTGTGTAATTACTGTTGCCCAAACCTGTCACACTTGGTACAGGATTTGTTAATGAGTTTCCTTGCCTTCTGTTCAGATACAAAGATATTAGCATGTCAATAGGGTCGTGATATTACTACACCATTTTAAATTGTATTAATAAAATGAATCTGCCATGATTTAAATCCAGATTGACCTTGATCAACACAAAGATCCAACTCGTGAGAAACTCAAAGGTCCTACAGGTAGTACAGTCTATCACTTAGTACCAATGTCCCATGGGCATGATATAGCTACCATCTTTGAATTGGACCCAACAACACTTCACAAGGGTAATTCCTTGGTACCCACGTAAGTACACTTGATAGCAATTAAAACTTATTTCTGCTTAACCATTTTCTTTTACCCAAGCCTAAAAAGGACTCCTTATATCCCAATAATTATAGACCTATTAGCCTACTCTCTAACATTGGGGAAACTTTTGAAAATGTCATTGCTACCCATAAGAAACATCTTAGAAAAGGACAAATTTTCAGTATTAGTAAGGATTCAGGACTAAGAGAGGTACAGTACCTTCATCCGACGTTTTTTTACGGTTACCTAAACACGATATTTTTACCTACACATGATATTACTATAGGCATTTTTGAAAGGAAGGTGATGTCAGCTATTTTTGTGGACCCTGAAAAGGAAACTTGGCCCAAGGGCTTAGGATTAATTCCATCACTCAAGTATTAATTTTAATTAATCCCAGTAATTTTCATCCCTTCTCTGTAACAGATGGATGCAAGTTCACTTCAAAGGAAAATATAGCAAATACATTAAAGTGGAAGCGAGTACTCCCCAGTGTTCATTCTTAAGTTCCCTGTTGTATATAATTTATGTTAATGATATTCCTTCATTCCCCTTAAAGTAATGTTTCTCAATTTGCAGGTGATGAAGCTATTTGGACCACTGCTAATAGTAAAAATGTCACTACAAATTACCTACAGAATACGCAAAAAGAAATTGAGAATTGGTGTAATAAATAGCATGTGAAAATTAACCCTCGGAAATCTCAACTGGTCAATTTTTTAAGGACAAAAGTGAAACTATTGCAAATACTACAAATACTCGTTTTGACAATACAATGGACAGTATTGACAAAGCTACCTTCTTAGGGTTTATTTCAATCAAAATGCCTTTATCATAAACTGACTCTTTCTGTTCCAAAGCGTAGGTTCGTTTCCTGTACTTAAAAAATCTCCAAAACTCACAGCTAAGACCAGAAACTGGCATGAGCATTGTAAGACCCTGATATAACCTCTACTTGAATACAGTAGTATCTGCTATCTAGCAGTATTCAAAACACTCTTTGGTGAACTTGAGTGGATCAATACCACAGCCAACAGACTATGTTTTAAAATCCCTAGCTATATTGCTACTAAACAGGTGTATTTCACAACTGGTTCTAATCTACCTTTTGATAGGCTAATCCATCTTAATACCAAGCTAACCTGCTCCTATTTTTACATGGATCCATCATTAGAAGTACTATTATTAAATTACTTTATTAAATTAGTATTATTGGTATTATTACTAGATTTCTATAATTACTATTATTACAAAATTAATATTATTAAACTTCTATATTAGTAAGTTGCTAAGAGTAAAAGTAAAACTAAAACTCATTTTGATATTCTGAACTATGAAAACTGGGATTAGATAGCCCACTTGGTTTTGGGAAAGGGGTGGGGTGCCCAAGGTGTGTTAGCAACCACTAGCTAGAGTCCCTGCGATTCATGTCCTGGATTTCCAGGGAATGGTGCAGTCCGTGGTTGAGTTTTTAGGTCAGTTTTTTTTCTCCCTCGGGGTGTGGTCTGGGCCAAGTGGGCTACTTCTCTCAGAACTTTGGGTCTTTTAGGCTGCTTGCTCTGTGTTTGTTTCCGCCGTTATCATCCTCATCTTTTGGATACTGGCTTTTAGCCTTCATTAGGTATTCCTCCTGTCTCTAGTTTTGTATACTCTGTCATCTTGGCTTCTCCTGATCTTAAGTTCCTTGGCTCTGGCCTCTTTTTAAAAAGGCCAAATCTATTATGAGTGGCTCCAAGTCTTTGGACCACTTTTTATCCCCCTTTGAAATTGGCAATTTGTGTGTAGTGTGTGGCATCGAAATATTTGTTGATTTCTTGCACTTTTTTCTTTTACATTACTTCTGAGCCATTCCATTGACTACAAGCAGTGTGTACCTTGTATGTGAGCAGCCACATTCATCAAGGAGATAGAATCTGCATATTTGCAGTAGTCTGTTGTTTTATAACTGGTGTAAGTTCAATGTCCAGTTAGGAATAACCGCTGTTGGATTTGTAACAGCAGTATAGCATAATTTTAACAAACACCAGATACAGAAACAAACAAAACAAGTTGTCCTGCTGTGTCACTTTTTTATTTGGAAGTAAATGGGAGGGGAATGTAGTTTTTAAGTTGCAGTTACCATGCCATTTCTTTTGGATGAAAAGTATAGTAGAAAAGGGCTACCTAGGTAGTAATTATTCTACCTGGATAGTAACATCATCGGTTTTTGTACTCCGGTACCTGGTGAAAACACTATCATAGATAGGTTTTATTTTGAATGCATACTTATGTAGCTTTGGGTACTTCTGTCTATTTGAAGTGATAGGTTTAAACCATACTGTTTGGTTCCCTACCCATGATACTAATCTTTGTGTAACTTGGACATTCTCTTTTGTCTACTCTGCCTTTAATGGGTGCACAGAAATGCCTACGTCCGTCTTCGCCACCTTTGTACAAACACTTGGGTACACAGTACTGCCATACCAATCGATAGGAAGGAGGATAAACCTGTTATGCTGAAGGTAAGAGAGATTGTATTAAAGAGGTTTATTTTAGAGGATATTAACCCAGTAGGGAGGTGGGAGGATGGGGAGGGGGTGAGAAAGGCAGGCAAGGGGGAGGGAGAAGAAGAAAGAGGAAGGGGATGACCACTTGGATGAAGTTGTATTTGGGAAAGCTTGATAATTTTACAAATGTGATTTTCATGAAGTGAAAGACATTCTATTTAAGCTGAGATTTAGGAGCTGTGACTGGAATATTGTTAATACAATAAATTGTAATGCTCTTCTTGTTTCAGATGGAAAAAAGTGAGTATTAAGTGAAAACTGGGTATTTTTACAGAGTTCTGTTAGCCCATGGATGAAATCTCCTGTTTTGCTGTTGTTGGAAATATTCATGATTATTTTTGTTAATAACATACAGCTGACATTGTTTGACTGTTTAGGTTGGCACTGCTCCAGTTAGAGAGGACAAAGAAGCATTTGCCATCATACCAGTCCGGCCAGGTGAAGTACGAGATTTAGATTTTGCTAATGATGCAGAGAAAGTGCTAGGAGGTATGGCTGACAAGATGGAGAAGGGCATAATCACTCATAATGAAAGGAAGTAAGTGATAATGAAACAATGCATTCTGGTATGCATCTGTGTATAATAGGGTAAAGGGTTCATGTAATATCGTGCAGGGCGTTGAGTTGTGGGAGGGGATCACAACATTGGAGGGGGAAATTAGTGTGAGTGATAGTCATGTGGTGGAATGGAAGAGAATTGAAAGGAATTTCTGATGAGTAGGGAAAAAGGAAAAGAAATCAGCAGCAAACAAGATATGATAGTAAATCAGTGAAAAATTTGCAGTGCTTTTAGTGTCTTTATCTAATTATGGCTTGGTTTCTAGTGTGGAAATTTGAGAGATCCAAACTTATAATATTGAAGAGCTAGTATATTGTTATTTGTCAGATGTGGTTATATTTTGATGATGGAAAAGAGACTATTATTTTGTTATCTTAACAGACAAACAAGAAAGCTTCTTGTGGATCTCATCTACTTTGTTACGGACCAACCAAACACTGGTGGAGATCCACTTGCTGTAACTGTGACCACTCCTAATAGGGATCGTCAAAAGCTCATGAGAGAGCAGTATATATTGGAGAGGGTATGTGTATATTAGTGTTGACATGATCGGAGTTTCAATGACATCTGTATCAAAGATTTAAACACTTAACAAAGAGTGAGTATTGTTGTCATCTCATGTAGACAAATTTGAACCATAACAGACGAACTTCTTAAGAAAAAGTCAAAGCAACCTCAGTTATGGCAAACTTTTTGTGGATAAAACTTTTGCAAGTTGTCTCAAATAAGTAGTATCTTCCTTGTGACTATTGGTTGTGGTTTTATGGTACTGACAGATAGTTCTAAAAAATCTGCCCAACCATTGAGTCATAGGTCGTAGTTGCAATCTGGTGCAAAGGATTTTGGATATTTAATACTGGAAGTTGGATTCACAAGTGGAAAGTAAGGGGAAAATGGTGACTTAGCTAAACTATCCATAGGTCTGCAGGACATTCATCAAATGGAAGATTCAATCTGTTTTTTCCGCACAAATGCTTATTTATCCCTAGATATTTGAAATCCTTCGAGCACCATTTAGTGACAGTCATGATGGGCCTCTTCTCAGAATGGATCAACTATCTGACCCAAGACATGCTACCTACAAAGACGTCCTCAGGCTCTGTTACAGGCTGCTGAAGCTCTCGCAACAATCCTACCGTAAAAATCAGGTCAGTGCTTCTTCTACATTGTAGTGAAACTCACAATGAGTCTTATTACAGAATTAATCCAGCCCTTTGGTTCTGCAATTACAAGAGTGATTTGAAGGCAAGAAGTAGTAGTCAATTTGTGTGGAGTGTGTGGGTGAGTGGAGATGTGGACTAGTGTTTCCATTAGATACTGCTGATGCCATTGTTATCTGGATCAATCCCGGTAGACCACCTGGTAGTTTACTTGTTTGGCAAAGCTGTTTGCAATGTCACAATTCGAACATTAATGAATTAAAGTAAGTCTGAGAATTTCTGACATAGATATTGTCCAATTCAGGTGTCATCCACTTCAGGCCTCTTACACCTCAGGTTTCTTTCTGGCGCAGTTAGACAGTAATGGTATGGATAACATGTCTTCCCACCTCCCAGCTTTGGAAAACTGACTAAAGATTGGCATTCTGTTTAAGGAATAGATCACATTTGGCAGCCTATTATTGGTGAATAAACTGTCTCGACTCCAAATTTGGCAAAATAACGGACAAGGCAAAGCCGAGTCGGTTATTTTGCCAAATTTGGAGTCGAGACAGTTTATGAGACAATAATAGTCTGACAAATGTGGTTTATTCCTATTTTACCACCAAAAATGTGTGAAAAACTTCATTTTTATCAGTTTTTACGTTTACTGACCATGTGTTGTGGAATAACAGGTCAGTGTTTAATCAGTCAGAATGGAGCATTCTCAATAACAGATGGCTAGAGGTGGTAGAATTCCTTCTGTTGGATGGGGAAGATTTTGGGGACAGGATTGGGAGTGATTAGTATACTCCTGCCTTCCTATCTTCTAAATACCAGTAGAAGAGAGGATGTGGTCTCATTGGTTCTGATCCACAATCTACATAACAGGGTCTTTGATAAGGCTGAGATAGTATTGCAGTGAGGAAAACAAACTCTTTGATTTGCAGTTAGTCTGTTTGGCTGTTTAGTGTGTGGTACTCTTAATGTCATGGTGCTATAGATTAGACTATTCATTTCAAATTTCCACAATAGTCATGAATCTTTGTTGGCACAATTTCAGTTATTAGTTCACTGTGCCTGCTGAACGGTTAGCTGTTTTATCCGTTGTACTGATAGCAGTGTCTTGGTTTTGTGTTCAGTTGTTATCTTGCAAATGGATATGCAGGCTGTTTGAAATTCAATCCATCAACACACATGTGTTTGTTTATCAAGTGGCCTTTACAGTCTGAAGCAACTTTGTGGTCAGTGTGGCTTAACACATGAAAGGAAAAAGGCTTAACTTATTAATTGTTGGGATATCTCCCGTTCTGTTCTGTTCAATTGAGTTGGTCAAGTCAAGTAATTGCAATTTAACTGTTTTGAGTTCAAGTGCAGTTGGAGCTTTTTGAGAGTCTGTTTTATTTTGATCAGTGCAAACCCATGCAGCGTTTACTTGTGGAATCGAAGGTGCGATTAAATGTACTTTGCAATACTTGAACAGTTTATAGGTACATCATACAAACTCTTTTTTCAGTCTTGCTGCTAATAAAAGTGTATACAGCCTTTGCAGGCTTGCTTGATATGAGAAAATAATATATGCAGCGATATTTGTAGCTATCTGTCATAAAACTATGTCAGTTGCA
This sequence comes from Holothuria leucospilota, assembly GCA_029531755.1. Lineage (NCBI taxonomy): Eukaryota > Metazoa > Echinodermata > Holothuroidea > Aspidochirotida > Holothuriidae > Holothuria > Holothuria leucospilota. The sequence goes on along the minus strand of CM055962.1, from coordinate 13,840,134 downwards.
AGTTTACATTCCTTAACACATTTGTGATTTTACATATAGGTTTTGATTTCTATTATTATGCTCCTCTCTTCCCTCCCATTTGCCTTTGTAAGGTAAGGAGGTTTTTTTGGAAGCAGATGAATAGATGATAAAATTTGGTTTTGTGAGTTTCTATTTTTAACAGACAAGAGAAATTGTGTGAGCTACACAACAGCATTGCTGTTCTAGTATATTATTATATAACACCTTATTAATTTCTCTACATCTGATTGAAAGATTGGTGGTCACATGCCATGTGTGATTCGGCACTATCATCAGGATTATGGTGCTTGACCGTGGGTTAGTACATACTAACCCACGGTCGTTGGTTAGTATACACTAACCCATGGCAATGAGTCAGTGATGCATTGGGGGCGCTACGTACAAGCTATGGAGTGTCTCAATAAATCACTGCAGCAATGGGGATCGTTCATTGTTTCACCAATGTCACGTAATTGCGTGTCTCTTTGATTTTGAAGGACAAGCATCCATTGTGTCACAGAAGTAGGCTATCTATGGTCATGCCGTGCATGTGTGATGGTAAATATGCTCACTGCATGTATGTTTTGCCCTTTAGTGGCTGGGAATCCAATGCGCGTGACGTCACAAACGACAAACCATGGAGCTACCACAAGGACAAACATGAATCCATAGTGACCGCCAAAACACAAATTTAACAAAAGACTAGATCAAAATTATAAGGTGTTATATAAAACAAATAATGAATGTTTTCCATTCATGCGATAACATGAATAATTTCATTCCTTGAAAGCTTTAACGTTCTATTCAACTCGGCTTTGCATCGTTGAATAGAATGTTCAATCTTTCAACTCATGAAATTATTCATACTATCGCACTCATAAACATTCATTATTTGTACAGAAGTGTACATGTTTTTGTGACCTTTTTTTGACAGATTGTCATGTTTCTCCTCATATTTTGTGGCATAAATATGGAATAATGATGTATTCTGTTATTGTTGTAACAACCAACAGGAACATATAGCCAAAGAATTTGGTTATATGCAAAAGCAGATTGGATATGATGTGTTGGCTGAGGACACCATCACTGCATTGTTACATAACAACCGTAAACTGCTTGAGAAACACATCACTATTGCAGAAATTGAAACGTTTGTGAGTCTTGTGAGGAAGAGTAAAGAATGCAGGTTAGTGGTTTTGATTCATATTGTAGGACCACTCTCTGTATGGTTTTGTTGAAATATCCTGTAGTTAGTTATGTACTAAGTCATTTGAATGACTCACCCCACTAACCCTGGGCATGATCAGTCAAACGTGAGTCATTGACAAAGACAAAGACTTTGTGACACACATGTATTCTGTACACAGCTCTCATGTTTTGTACTCTTGTGAATATTATGAAACAAAGTGGATGTCACTTCACAACATTCTCAGATATCCCAGGAAATGAGGTACTGTGAATGGTGGCCTAACCTTCAAAGTATTTTACAGCTGTCTAATGTAAGTGAACCATATATGATTGTGCACAGGCTTAATTTTTTCTCTTTTTTGTTTAAAAAGTGGGTCAATAAAATGAAGAAGAGCATTCAAGTGATATGTAAAGTCTTGTAGATTTATTATGAGCCACACCTTTTTGTCTTTTAAATAATTATTTGCTCAGTTTTAAAGATGATGGTGTATTGTTTATATTTTGTACTAGGTTCCTGGAATATTTATCCGATCTCTGTGTTTCAAATAACGAAGCCATTGCCAGGACTCAAGAACTCATTTACAACTGCATCTCCAAAGAAGAAAACTCCGATATTCTCATTGCAACAAAGTAAGTTTTTGAACTGTAATCTAGTAGTTTGCAAACCCTTTTCATGGCAACCCACTTGTAAGCCCACTGAATAATGACTTACCATTCAAAGTAACATGTCGTGAAGATACTGGTGGGGTTGGGGGTGGCATGTGGGTGAAGTAACCATAGTAACTAACAGCCTCTACAATGTAGTTGCATATATTTACTCAAGAATCAACTACAGACTCCCTGTTAAGAGACTGCAGAACATGAAATTTCAGACTTAGCATTGTATAAACTCAAGAACATTTGGTTAATGTAGTGAGCCCACCCTTGCTTCTATCCTGTGACTGTAATGTTGCAGTATAAATACCCAGAAGATTGCTGGTGACTGGACTGAAGACATTGCAAAAACTGAAAACTAGAAAACTTGAATTACAGAGTGATGTGTTACAGGTTCAGTGTATGGCTAAAAACTGATCAACAACAAGGGTGGAAATCAGGACAATGAACACCCCCCCCCCCCAAAAAAAAAAACACAATGAACAAACAGAACAAAACACCTGGCATGAGACACATACAAATTTATTCCATCCAGTGACATTTCTTGGTCTACTCAATGCTAAGATCAAGTTTTGTTAAGCAACTTAAAGGCAATAGGCAGTCGCCCCAAAAATTTCTTTGAAAAATCAGCAAACTCTTGCAAATCTCCTCATATTGCATTACAAGCACCTCTGAAGATGTTTTGAACATAACTATTACAATCAATAGGTAAAGCAAGGTGAAATTCTCCTTGAATTCCACAATTCACTAACAAAAATATTGTCACATGATCAAAATAGGCCAATCATGAACTAGAGTGACAGGATACACTCACTCTGTTTGGGGTGACTGCCTACTGCCTTTAATCTACTGTGTTTAAGTTTCAGTGCATGGTCATTGGATAGGTATTATATACAGATTCATACAAACAGTATAGCAGATGCTACCTCCTTTCACATGAGAGGAAATGTATAACATAACTGCTATTAAGTTTAAATATATATTGGGCTTCAAATTTACCAGTTGTGAAATATTTCAGAAGAGAATTTCTGTGAAAAAATAATTTTCTGTCGTTGAAGGTGATGGTGGTTATCTGAATGGTTTGATAATGGTGATGAATTCAACATATAAAGCATTTAGAAAAGTAGACTTAAATTATTTTGAAATGAAAAAGAGTGAAAACATCAAAATATGATTGAATTTAATTCAGGTATAAAATATGACTGAACTAGTAAAACCAAGGAGAACAAAAGCAACAAAATAAATTTTTAAATGCAAAACAAAAGTTCAGTAATAGAAACCTTTCCCCTAAAAAATAACATGGCCTAAAAATAACACTGACAAAATCTGTTTGCACAGAATGGTGGAGAAATACACAGAGGTTGAGCAGGCAGGAGCATTGGATGAAGATGGGGAAGTAGATTTAGAACCATCCATAAAGATTGAGAAAGAAGTCGGAGTGGAACTTTTCTGGGATAGTGGCACCAAAAGCAAAGATATTCGAGAATTAGCCTTGGGTGCTTCGGACAACATTAAAGAAGATGCTGACATTCTGAAATACTACCGGTGGGTAATATGGTGTTATGGTGAAATGGTGAGAGGATGTGATCATGGTTGGTAGGCTTGGCAATTCCAACAAGTTTGGAATGTGATTTTCTTGGCTGCCAGAGTTATATTTCTTTATATGAATTGATTTTTTATATTATTTTCATGTAAGATGCTATGTTACAATGGAATGGTTGGGATTTGTGAAGTGTCTTGCCTTATTAAGGTGTGACATGCCTGTGATCATTTTTGAAGGCAAGAATATCACAAGACGTAATTTTAAGTTTGTTTTTTCATTTTCCTGCTTTTTGCATTGAAGAGCTTGAGGATTGAAAAGATATGGAATATTTCTGCATTCTTGAACTATTTCATTAAGCAGGACCCAAGTTGTCTTTACTACTGTATAAGCTCCTCTCCAAGTCTCATAATATATAGAACCTTTGCTTTGGTTTTTGATTGAGAATTGTGATTCTGAAGTAGAATTGATTACCTGCCCAAGCCTAATCTTTGAGTATACTCTTTTAAGTAATTAGTTCCATTTTGATATGATGTTAGCAACATAATAAGTATCTTCTTCAATAGATTTGTGAAATCTCTTTAGTTCATAAAACTAATATCTCTGTTCTGAGTTTGCAACCAACATGAATCATGATGTGTACCAGGTCTCCCACCCATCCTAAAGGAAAAACTCAGAGACTTAAAATACCTTTTATCCAGTCATTGAAAGGTTATGAAATTGGAACAAATGCTCTAAATCACAAGAAAAGTCGGAAGTAAGATTGGCTCAAAGAGAAGTAGCCAGTCTCGTACATTCTGTATTTTGTCCACTTATCTTGAAGATGTCTCAAACTGGAAATTGTTCAATATAATTATTCTTTGAAGTTCTCCAAGGAAAGCTTCTGTAAAGTCAGGAGCTCTTTTGTTTTCATAAAGTCCAGGTAACTTGATATTAGCATATTTGTAATAGCTATAAGAGTATCCTGACAAGGAGATAAGGTAATAACCATTCAACAATGTAAGCTATTATTTACACAGCTTCTGTTGTTCTTGATAGATACCAGCTTGACCTATATTCTCAAATGTGCCTTGACCGTCAGTACCTTGCCATCAATCACATCTCACCTCATCTCAGCATTGAAATCATTCTCAAGTGTATGTCTGATGACCACTTACCCTATGACCTCAGGGCATCCTTCACCCGCCTCATGCTCCACATGCACGTGGACCGGGACCCCCAGGAGCAAGTGACAAGGGTCCGATATGCAAGACTTTGGTTAGAAATCCCACCTGTGATCACGATTGATGAGTGAGTGTGGTCATTTAATGTTTATAGCCAGTGAGAAATCGGATTATGTTACTTCAAGGATAATGCAGTCACTCCAGTTTGAATTAGCATACCTCTTAAGCCCTGTCTACATGATCGTTCATTTGGTTAAAATCATCATCATACATTTGTGTGACGATCCTCATGGACAAACATATGATCGTGTGGACTTCTTTCTCAACAAATTTGAACAACATCCAATTTATATGAAGGTGTTCAAACTCTAAGCTGCATGTTTCATCTTCCCAACAAATATTTAAACATTTGTATGACGAAGTTCATGGACAAATGTATGACCATGTAGACAGGCCTTTGTAAATGTGTTGATAAGTTCTTTTTAGTCATGTGACAAAAAGTTTTTCAATGAATTCTTAAAGTCATGCATGGTTACTTATGAATTTTTCTGTAATTTGCCATATTTATAACCTGAACATTGTAAAAAACATCTGTAAGGGAAATAAAATGAGATTTGTAGGGAAAGAATTAGATGATGTTTCAAACCTTTGTTGGGGAAACTGCTTATGCTTATGAATGGAATGCTGCTTTTTTAAATTCAGTTATGCTGTGGAGGTTATAGAAACCAGCCATTCTAAAACAGGGTATTGTCATACTGCTTTTAGCTGTGAGTAAACCATGGACTTGTAATGTTGTCTGTCGTTGTCCTAAAAGAATAAAATGGTGTGTTAGACATGTGCGGTACTTTAAATGACACAATAATTTAACCTGCCTGCTTTTAACACATGTATGAATTTTTCTGTACTAACTTAAGTATTTGAAGAAGGTTAAATACTATTGCTGATACTGATTCTAATACTTATACTAATACTAATGCTAGTGCTAATACCAATATTAAAAACCTTGAGGACGTAATATAAAAACTTAAGATACAAGTAGTTATCTTTCTGACATGTCAATTGACTTTCAGTGATGCCCAATTTTTTACTTAATTTTCCAGTTATGACAAGCAAAACCATCCAAAAAGTTCAACATCTGCAGGGACTCGTGTTGTCAGTTTTGAGTCAACCATCAAATTTGTTGAGGACTATCTGAAGGAGGTTGTGTCTGCATCCTGGTCATTTTGTGAACCAGAGCAAAACAAACTGACCTATGAGGTAATACAGAAAAGGACCATAGTGGTTCCCAACTGGGGATGGGGATCTTAAGTCTAGTCCCCTCCCCTTCTTTACCCTGCATCAGTGGTTTCCAAACTGTTGGGGTGGCAGTGGGTCTTAAGTCTAGTCTCTTCCTCCAATTTACCCAATATAAGCTACTTTTGGTGGTGGATTAAATAACAAAAGAAGAACAAAAAAAGAAAAAACAAGCAAATAGCCATGCAGAACTTTGGAATTCACTGGTCTGTATAGAAAGGATGGGTAAGTATTGAAAGGGGGTAAATGTTGGTATGGTAGTGAGATTAGAAAGGAATTAGCTATAAAAGCTTGAGGGAACTTTATGTGTGAACATGGGTATGGTCTTCACTCTTGACTCTGTCTTAAGTTTGCAATAGTCAGCTTTATATTGCATCAAAACTTTTTTGATTGTGCCTTAGCCCTAAAATTTTTCAATAGTGTTTGTGATGTTCAGAATGAATGGCTGCTGATAACATGGCAGTGTTGGTTTTGTAAATATTCTTCTATGGATTCTTGAATAAAGAACAGAAATTATTTGAGAAGTCAGTGGCTGTGACAGTATGATGATGGCAGGTTTGAGGTTAGCAGGTATATGGAGGGCTAGCAGCTGTGTAAGTATAGAGGGTGGCAAAGAAAGCCCAGGAAATTTCATAAATTAGATTTCAATAGATTAAATGAACGAACACTTTTTAGAAGATGTTCACTATCAGGCAGAGTTGTAATCAAGTCACTAGATTCATGACTCTAGTCACCAACTGTCAAACTTTTAAGTGACTCTAGTCAAGTCATTGACTATAGTCACTGTACTATTTCAATGGGGAAATTACTCCTGAATTCTCTCGAGTCACTATCATTTTGAGAAGAAGTGACTCGAGTCATGATTCTTTACAACACTGCTATCAGGGCAGTTTTGGTTAGTGAAAAAAATTTCAAGAAATGTCATATTTAAAGCTATAGTTTATGGGGAATGATACAATGCTATTGTTGTGTATTTAGTGTTATCAAGCTGGAATTAAGTTAAAATTTTATTTAAGTGTGCTCTCTCTTTCTGTATGATTGCAGGTGGTCAATCTTGCCAAGTACCTGATAGATTTTGGGTTCTACCAGTTCAAGGACCTTTTGAGTCTTACAAAGAACTTATTGTCCATTTTGGATTGCACACCAGCTACAGGTCTCCCTCTGGGAAGGCTGGACCCCAAAGCAGATATTGGTAAGTTTGAATATGAAATAAAGTACGAAATAGGAATGCGGAAGATTGTAAATGGAGACAACCAGTCCTGTAATTTATGCAAGTTCATATTATGAATGAGTTGTCAGAAAAGATCTTACGTTAAAATCGGGAAAATAAGAATGTATATGGAAAGGAGGTGGCCATGTTTTGTCTTACAAGTGACCTGTGTGGACTGTTTACTCAGATGTTGAAATAAAACAATTTTTTAAAAACCTAGCATAGTGAATATTTAAGAAATATGGTGACTTTTGTGCCACTGAAATATGTTTGGGTATTTTTGGGTAATTTCTAGATGATTCAAGTTTTTATTTATTTTCTAATTTGTCATTGATTTGGTTTTAATTCTGAAGGCAGCAAGGTGTAACTCCTTTTCTTTTCTTGTACAATTGTAATAATTTCATTCAAAAACTTAAAATGTAGAGATGGAAACTGAAATGAACTGATAAAATTTGCAACCCAGATGAATTATTTAGGACTCCTATTGTTAAGAGAATGTGAGAAAGTTGAAGACTTTGAATAGAAGTCTTTCTGGAGATTCACAAATTTATCTTAAGTCTTAAAATGGTGTGAAAATTTTCATATTACTCTGTGTTTAAGTGTGTTTCAAATGAACGTTAAAGTAGAATGAAAAGCACTCAAAACATGTGACAACTTGTCTAAATCACATTTATTTCAACACTAAAATGCATAGAAAGCAAGTCTGAGTGCTTCCTTTAAGTTTTGTGACACCATTCTTAAGAGAGATTTAGTTTTTGCAGCTTCCTTGCAAAATCCATTGTATTGAAATGTCTTATATTGTCTGTCCTGTAAGTCCATGCATGTTTTTGTATCACAAAAGAGAACACGGCATGAAACAAGGAAATATCATGATCATTATGGATATGTTACTAAGCTTCTCAAACTTCTGCTTGTCATTTTCAATTTTTTGTCTTATCACTTGATGTCAAAAAAACTTTTCTTCCTTTTTCCTTTAATCTTTCTGTGGTGACTTTGTTTCCTTTTCTAGAATCAGCCAAGGAAGGTATGGTATTGTGTTTGGTAATCTTTGGGTCGTATAGCCATTCTTTTATGTACCCATTCATCCTTTTATCAGTATTTTTGACTGCTGTTTGTAGTTAAATGTGCAGTTTTATACACTTGTCATTTACACCCATTTATATTGGAAAAGTACGCTCATTACAGATTTGATTAGACATTTCCATCGACCTCAGTTGACATAAATATTAAAACAGCTCTTTGATTGTTGTGTCCTATTCAGGGCTGTCTTGAAAAGGGCACGCTGTCATGGTGTAATGAAAAGTGTCATAAAAATGCATCATATTCAGTGCCTTGTTTACCCTTTCTTTTTGAAAATGTTGGTACCTTCCTCAATTTGTAATTCTCTGCTGGTGGTGCTAGTTTATTATATTTTAATCTGATGTTCCTGGAAACTTTTTGCTGGATTCAATTGTTAATATTCAAAGTGCTGTTTTAGTTTAAAAGAATACGTCTTTGGGGTTGAAATTAAATGCAAAAATAAAAATTCAGGGGGATGTTTAATTTTGTTAACATTTCATGCTCATCTATCATAATTGTCAGCCAAGGGAAATTGTTGCAGACACTGGCCAGCAATGGTAACAAAAATACTAGCTCTAAGTTGTGAAGTTGTGGGATTTGTGCACTGGAGCCAGATTATCCTGCAAAAAATAATTTTCTGTGGGAAATTCCCTTTCATTTTTAGCTGCCTAAACCAGTCAGTTGCACAACAAAAACTAGTTAAATGTAAAATCCTGCAGAACTGTTAAATACCCTACAAAAGGTCACGCATTCCTGTTTTGATTTCATTTCCTTAATGCAAACTCTAGGTAACAAAGTAATTGATATAGTAGTACTGTGATATTTTATAGTAGAATAATACAGAAATGTGAGCCGTGTATGAAACATTCATAGAATGGGTCATGAGGAGGTGAGATTTTTCTTCAAACAATTTAAGTTTTGAAAAGGAGATTTTGGTAGTCGAGGTTTGTACACAGCTTTGAAAATGTTGAAAGTGCTCAAATTTTCTTATTTCCTGTTATGATTAATGAGAATGTAAAAGGGCTTTAAACCCATAGGTAGAGTACATATTAAGAAGTACAGAAACATTCCTTAAATTGTCATTTCATACATCACATTTAACCGAGATAATTACATCAAATACTGTCAAATCATGATGTGCTTGAGGAAAATTTTGAATCCTCCAAAAATGTTTGAAAAAGTTCATTGTAGTCTTGTTATGAAAAGTGTATGAAACTTGCAAAAAGAAACAAGAATTTAAGTCTTTAGAAGATTGTTGAGGAGATCTGGAATGTAAGACAATTGTAATAGTAAAACCCTTCACCCAATATGTGATATTTGGTCATATTAGACCAGCATCCATTATACCAGCAATTAATGATTTGTGTCCAACCCATGTCTCCTATTTGCATATTATATGAAGAACCACATTAATATTGTTTGTGTCCATATATTATTCATTTACAATTGTATTATGAGATGTATACTGGGTATACTTGTTATGAACATGTACAGATCGTACCAAGTATTATCAGAGACATGCTAGGTGGTAGCCTTGTGGGGTAAAAATCAATGAATTGGACTTGGGTAAGATGTCTATTTTGGTAGTATGACTGTAACTGGTTGGTTTCTGTGCTCAGTTGACAAAAAAAATTGTCAAACTTTGGGCTTGCATTTAAAATTGAAAAGTACAAAAAAAAAATTAGGTAAATGTGAGGAGGGGAAGTTTGGTGAGGAGGTGGACATGGGTTAGAGGTGGGCTTAGGTGAAGGGTGGGGTGGGTTGTCTTTAGGACTGTGTCTGATCTTTAATATCTGTAAGCCATTCTTCCAGGTATTGAACAGTGACTGCATCTACAAGCTATGCCAATTTACAAGGGTACAATGTACAAGAGTAGATTAGCCAGACATTTTTCATACCAACTCTTTCCTCATCTTGTATTTAAATTAGTTTCAAATCTGTATTTACCTTGTCTATCAATTGTGAATTCCATTTCCCCTTCCAGAGCCACCAAAAGCAGGTATGTTCTGATGCCTGATGGTATTGGTGTGAGGTTGCATACCCCTTCTCCCCTCCATTCCCTATCTTGAATGTTCGGTGAATATTTATTGAATCTGTGACTACTTCATGTATGTAGATTAAATAGTCTCTCTCATTCCTATTGCTTGATTTTTTTGTTTGGGACAATGCGTCATGTATAAAATACCCTTGACTGCTTGCTACATCATTAGGTAATAGCTTTTCCTTCATTGCGGCTAAAGGTGGTGTCGTAATTCGCATCTTACAGTGGAAGATAATTGGCTGTTTATGTAAATAAGGTGTATCAGGTTTGAATGACTGTAGAGAATGAAATCTTGGGGAAGTTTGAAATACTCTGGAATGTACAATTAACCTTACTATGTTAAACTTGTTGGAGATTAGTGTCAAAACCACACTTTTGATAGACTAATCGCTTGGGATTCTTTGGCCACTTATTAATGCTTTGACCTTTATACTTCGACTGTGGTAATGGTGAGAAGCTTCTCAAGTGGTTGTGGAAGGTAATTCTTATGATACATTATTTGGTGAATATGGAATTATTTGAATGTTAGCATGTTGCGCATAATGGTGTATTTTTGAATCTTAAGATCTGTAGAGTACAGTCATCTATGTAACTTTCAGATTCAAGTTTCATATCTTTGTGGAGGCTTTAAAGTGTACTTAAATTATTCTAGAATTACAAGAATATGTATGTCAGAGATTGGAAATGAATCTCATTCATCCAAGTCCCATCTTGATTGCTAATAAGCTGTTGACTTAATTTGAAATAGTTGATTGCACAAAGAAGTTGTGATGTCCTTTTTGTACAACTACAGTGATTGCTTTTGTTTCCTTTTGAAACTAAAATACTCATATGACCTTGGACAGCAGACTGTTTTCTTGCTTAGAATGTTGTAAAGAGAGGGCTTGCATGGCAAGTCATCTCTAACACTACAACAGTGGTCACATTTTGGCACAATGTTGAGTGTCCTTAGGAAAGGCAAAGAAAAAGACTGTAATGCAAGTAGTACAAAAGTTCTACCACAAATTGGTGCCCTCTGTACTATTTTCAGTTGAGTGAATAAACAATGTATTTTTGAAATTTTAAGCTTTAGGTTCTCTTTAGAAATTCTCAAGATTTTTAGTACTCATGGTCACAACTACAGAGTACTTAAATACCATGTTTCTTGTAGGGAAAGGCTGTTTTATTAGTAATTTCTTTTTGTAAGCTGATTATTTGCTAATATGGCAATTTCCAGTGCAAGCAACATTTCTCTGTAGAAGTATTTGGAGGGCACTGATTTAGAAAACAGTAAAGCCATTAATTTAGAGCTACCAATTTCTATGTGTCTTTTGGAGTTGTAAGGAATAAGGTTTCATATGAATCAGTTTGAAACAGCTTGAATTTAACATGTACCTTATGATAATTGAGCTTCTTACAAGATGTCAATTTATCCACCAGTCATACAACTTTCTTGCTACCCTACTGTAACAAGAATCTGTGAGGCTACAGTACCGCTGGTAGCCTGTTAACATCCTGCTGTGGCATCTAGCCTGTGTGGCAACTATGCCATGGAGCATAATATCTATTCAGAAGCTCTCTTGTAGCATGTTGCCCCTGGCTGCTTTTCTGAGTTGAAATTTTGTTATGATTTTCTTCATGAATTAACCTTATCTGGCAAGCATTAGCCTATCTGATATCTCAATGTAGCATGCATTCTGACAGCCATGTACTATAGCATGTTAACTCGATGAGCCTTGTTTTAGCATGTTACCACTCTAGCAGCCTTTGTGTAGCATGTTTTATAGCAATAACAGCCCAGTTATTGCACAGAAGTCCTTGTTGAGCGTATTGGTGTTCTTTCTCTCAGCCCATTGAATATGGAGCCCTGTTGTTGAATGTGGCCTGCATAGACTGAAAAATTTTTAATTATTAGCTTGTTTCGTCAGGTTTTTGTGTAATGAATATTTTTGATTGCAGCATATTGTTTGTAACAAGTGTTTTATAGTGCATTTTGTTGCGTTAGTGTATCTGATAGCTCATTGTAGCATGCAACCTGACAGTAGCACTGTAGTATACTAACTCCAGCAGCCTTGTTTCAGCATGTTACCATTTAATAGCAACCATTTTGTAGGATGATTTATAGCAATAATAGCTCCTATAAAGCATGCATTTCTTTTCCTTGAAGCTATTTAGAAGCCTGCTGTCGCATGTAACCAAGCAGTAATTTGTGCCATGAAGCACATGTAGCAGCCTCTCCTTTGCATGTTTCATATTTAGTACATGTAGTATAGTCACTGTATTGTACACTGTAGTGTGTTTACCATCCTAACTGTATGTAGTATTATTAAAGTCAGTCTAGCAGTTTGTCTACAGACATAGCTTCTGAAGGATCTACTCAGTTGCATCTAACCTGGCTAGCAGCCTTTGTGTTGCTTACAGCCTGTTGAGACTTCTGGAGATGAACTTTTTGTCAAAAGTCACTTTCTAGTGCATAAAAAAAGACTTTCTTGTCTTCATTTTCCTTGCAATTACAGGAATATGGGTTACCTCTTAACAGTATTTGAGTGACTTGCTATTAAAGATTCATTGTCTCTAGAAGTATGTGTCATATCAGCATAGTCTGAACAAAGCATGGAACTTCTACCTTGCCATGCAAGTTGAGTTGAAAAAAGCTCTTGGGAAATTATTGATCTGGCTGATCCACTTCTCTGTCTCATGAATGTCTCTCTAAACCTTTTAAGTTTATGCCGATTTCATATTCTGAATACCTGTCATGATTGTTAGGGCTTCCCTTCAACAAATGCACACATTTAGTGTGTATACAAGCATTGACCATTCAGGAGACCATAGACCCAAACTTCTGGAATAAAATCTGTGGGTTTAAGAAGTCTACAAAATTGTTTGCCATACCATTGGTTGCAAAAGTCAGTAACTGAATTTTTTTTAGTATTTTTGCTAGAATTTTGCTATGCATATCAAAATAATTTGTGAAATAGTTTGGCACACTCTCTTAGGAGAATGAAACCTTGTTATCCAAACTAACTTTGGTCCCAACGTACTTGGATAATGGGGTATTATTGGACAAAGTTTACATGATGTGGGTTTCAGTCACCCAATCACAATTATTTCTCCACACAGTTGAATCGAATTCATTGCCTCCCTAAAGAATGCTATGTATTGCTCCTCTCGAAGTGTCTATTATAATTCCTCTTTTAAGATATAGTATTATCAGCAGTATTTCTCTCAAAAGTATGCAAACTTCTTTTGGACATGTTACTCTCTGCTGCCTTGTTTGAAATCAGTGTTATTATCAGCCAAGCATGTTTAACCAATAGCATCTACTGTAGCTGTAATATAAAATAAAATTAAAATGACAAACAAGATACACCACTACAAAGATACATTTCAACATACTGCCACCAACAGTTTAGAAAACATCATTTTGTTTATATGAATTAGAATTCTTTCATTCAAGTTCTGGACTCAACTAACCCATGGAAGGAGGCTGAGAACCCCTGACGGCACTTTGATGCCCCTCAGATATGACTTATCAAGGGAAGGTCATCACAACCTTAATGTCATTTTGCATTACTACTGTTTGCTGTTCTTTGGTGTCTGAAGTTTGGTTAACATTGTCTCATTTAGTCATATAGTTGTCTTTGATATTTCTGCAAACCAAAAGTCAATGGATGTGACTTTTGATGTTTTTTTTTCTTTTTTTTTTTTGACCCTGTAAGTTGTAAAACTTGTGTACACAGTAGGTTATGGTGAGCTAGCCATTCATTCTTCAAGTCCTATTTATGTGATGTGTCAAGACTATATTAATGGAACTCTGTGAGGTGTATTACCATTAAAGTTTTGTATATTATCCATTTAAAGCATCCAATATCTTTCACAAGCTTTAGAAAATGGAGTTTGTAAGTTTTAGTGATTGTATTGCTCTCCAGTGCTCCTTGCTTATGGTTATATGCTTCTTCATTTGATATCCTTGTAAGGTGTGGTTTATTGGTCATTTTGTGGCATTTTTTTCCGTGACCGGACAGATACCCCCCCTGAACAAATACCCACCCGGATAAATACTGCCTGGATAATATCCCCCCGGACAGTTACCCCAGTGGATGGTATTTGACCGGGGGTATTTGTCGGGGGTAATTGTCCAGCAACCTTTTTTCTTATTTTTTAACTATTTCTTTTTACCATGGCTTGCTCGTAACAGCCTGCTTGCCCAAAGGGTACATAATTTTTTCAAATTCCATTGTACAGGAAATAGTCATAGTATGAATGAATTAGGTTGTTGAAGTATAAAATTGGATGTAAATTGTAAAAAAAAAACTGAAGCTTTGATCACCAGGGTGAAGTCATGATATGTCACTTGTTTGCTGTAAGTTGACATTTGTAAGAATTAATATTTGGAAGGCCAAACATAAAAATTGAACTTAAGTTTTCAAGGGAATACTTTGATGGAGTTTCTCTTTAACATATCAAAAATGACTTTAGGACACTACTGTTGTTTTAATTGATGAAATACTGCAGAGGTTCTCAGGTGTTTTGGGCCCTTGGCCACATTTATGTGAGCTTTTACTTTAATTCTTTTGAAGTAGCCATGACATTATTAGGCGGTTCCTTTCCTTAATAAATTTTTGAATCATTGGAATCTTGTGTGGGCCATTTTTGTGGATGCTGCAGGCCACAAATGGCTGACACGCCTCTACTTGAGAACCAAGGGAATACTAGGTGTTAATCCTGCATCTTAGAACATCCCACTGTAATGTTGCATGGCATCAGAATGCATGTGCACATGACAAAAAATAGATTCATTCCCATGATGCATCAGTGTTTGGCATACCCATGGCCTGCTACATGCCTTAATTGCTAAAGAGTGTGGAGTATTTGTAACAGTAAAGGATTTCAGCACCATACCTGTATGTCCCTTTACAAGCCATTTGTGTTTATGTCAGTAGGAAATAGAACTATGGTCAGTTATTCCAGTATTGTTTGTCAGTTTGTGTGTAGCCTGTTAAAGAAAAGATAATCTGGGCCCTACACTTGGTATTAGTTAATAGTCCAAAGTGTCCTACTGCCTGTTAGACTGACACTTATTTGTATAGGAGGTCGGTGAGGGGTCAGCAGGGTTGGAAGGGAGGGGTAGAGGAGCTCTAATCTAAAGTGCGATATTGCTTGTTAGACAGGTGCATATCTGTAAAAGGGACCCTATAGATGGCTAGATGGCTGAATGAGTGAAGGGGAGGGGGAGACGGTGGGAAGGGGAAGCATTTATGCAGGAAAGAGAATTTTATATATTTATATATATTATTTGGAATTTGGGCGAAATACCGTAAACAAAAATGCGACTTGGGAGAAACTGACCATAGGGATAAAAAGTTGCTTTGCCTAACGTTTTTACACACTTTTAATGGGGAATATGTAACTCTATGGTAAAATGCATTTAGCCACACAATGTATATGCAATTACTTCACTATACACCAACCTCAGTGCATGTATCCATTAACACAAACAACTGATGGGCCATTGAAATAATGCATACGTAAATTTCAGAACTTAAGGGGAAATATATGCTTATGTATTTTATTGTTTTGTTTTCGCAGGTTTGTATTAGCAGTATACAGATTTCACCTAACAGTAGTAGTGAGTCAGTGTCAATTACAGGCGTGGGTGCATTAAAAGCTAGTTAAAAATTTTATGACAATACTGCCTTGAAGCAACACATATAAAAAGAATTTTTTTTTTTAATTGGGAGAAGCGTTAGTCAGCATCATTGTATTACTTCTTGCCTACAATGCGCATTACAAAGGTTTGCACCGTAATCACATGAAAGTTCGTAATTCTGACTTTGCTTGCAGTGCGGCTTATCGGTGGGATGTGAAGTACATGGAAGGTGGTGCATGAAGCTTTCATTTTGTCTAAAGTATCCATCCTATGGGGCAAATTGGAGCTAAGACAAGATATGTATGATCAACTGAAGCTGGTGAATTATACTACTAAACATCTGCGGTATCAACCAGGTCGACTAGTAGTCAAAATTAACCTTGGAAAACAGTTTATGTACTGATTTTGTGTCATTATGAAATGTTATTAGCTCTACTAGAGTAATGAATGTTTGAGGACAGAGTTTTTAATGCCATTTTGACTACATGGTACATTTATTTATATGGTTGCTAGCAAATACAAACACACATTTCAAAATGGTGAGAGACCATCAAGGATAGAAGACAGGATAAGGATAATGAAACTGCATTTTATCTGTACACTTGTAATTTAAATCTCTTTTTTCTTCGGTTTGTGTCTTCAGGGAAAGGTGGAGTATTTAAGTCTATTCATGGTGTGGGTGCAGTTATGACCAACATGGTGCTTGGCAGTGGCCTACCAGAGAGTGCCATGGGCCTACCAGACAGTAATATTCAGGGCAAGGGATCAACCAGCCAGGACAAGAAAGAGGACAAAAGAGTGATGGAGACAAAATTGAAAATCATTCAAATTTTACAGGTTAGGCCCTGGCATTTATATAGAGTGTGCTAGTCTGTTGTTTTAGACTAGTCTCTGTTGCAATGTGATCACTTTCATGAGAATATTGACCTCACAAGCATGTATTTGCATGCATGGTATACTATGGTATGATCATGGGGAATATGTTTGTGCCTAATTAATGTTGTTTATTTGGTACCCTGATAAAATCATCTTGCTGCATTTGTAAAAGTATTCGGGCAATTGCAACAGATCTGTACAGTGCTGGTTGTGAAGCAGGTAGTGTCCACAGAATTTGATCTCAGAGCACAGTTATGGTTTACCCTATGTCTTTGGGGTGTGAGGGTGGATGGTACTGGTAAATTTTGGGGTGGGAAGGTGGATGATAAGTTTTTCTGGGGGAGTAATTATATCACCTCAGTTTCCTAATGAACTGTCATCATTCCTTCTACCTTCAGTTTATCCTGGATGTCAGGTTGGACTACCGCATCTCATCTCTCCTTTCCATCTTCAAGAGAGACTTTGACAAGAGGAATGACCAAGACCCAGAGCAGCAGAATCAGGGTGTGGTGGACAACACTGGTATCAATCTGGATGTCATTGGAGATGAGGCAGAGAAGATATTTGATGGGAGTAGTGACCAGTCAGACCTTGATTTAGATGGTGCGGGGGGCAAGACATTTCTGAGGGTGCTTCTACATCTCACAATGCATGACTACCCCAAGCTTGTGTCTGGTGCCCTGAGGCTTCTCTTCCGACATTTTAGTCAGAGACAAGAAGTCTTGCAAGCTTTCAAGCAGGTAAAAATTCTTTGCAGGAAGAAGTGAGTGGTGTTCCTTTGATAGCTGTAAATCCATTTTGGACAAAGTAGTGAAAATAAATAGCTAATGGTAACAATGATGATAGCAATGGTAATGATCATGACACAGACATGTGAGACTTCCGTTATTTAGCGGAATTCCGTTTTTTTAACTTTGGGAATCTGCTACTTTTGTCACTTTCCGTTTTTTCCCGCTCCGAGTATCTTGACAGAGTGTGCTGTAATATGCTGTACACGTTCTTCCTTGGATACTGTACATGTTTTATCCTAGACTCCCAGTACGACTAGCCCTCGAACTCTGTCCAATCAGATGGAAGTTCGCATTGCCGTTGGGCCTACGTAGCTAACTGCAATTACCTCATGCTTTTGTACAAGTTTCATGTGCTTTTAACCCAGCCAGATTTGTCTGGCCGGCCAGCTAGCTTCTGCATGATTACTACACACTAATTGTGTGCTCCCAGTGGCCATCGTCAGAGGATTCGCACACCGTCAGTCAGTGCACATTTCCGGTAATGTTTACGTGACATGTGCAAAATACTTTAGAAGATCTATCTGCATTATTTTTTGAGTTCTTCTTGCATAATTTTGACATACGATGCTTTTCTTTCTTGTGAGTCATGGCACACACCAGTTTTGCGATCCTAACGTGTATTATGTATGGTCTAAGTGATCTAGCCTATACCGATGTGTACTGCTTCATAAAACTTTAGAAGTAGCCTAACCACAGCCTCTCAACGTTTGCATACAGGTTTAGGAAACTTAGTTACAACAAGATTTAAGATATTTTGTTTACATAGGAAAGGGAGTGCTTAATGTGATACAAGAAGTCGAAATTATTGAGCCTAGCCTAGCTGGCTATTTGTACAGGTAACAATTAGCTAAGGACCTAGGACTAACCCAAAGTTGGGCTAGGCTAGATGACAAAAAGTAACAAAACAAGTGGCTAAGACCAGCTGCCTAGGTTTATTTTTATCAGAAATTGTACTAGGGTATTTGAAGGGGGGGGGGTGGGGTGGGGTGGGGTGGAGGCAGAATGCTTGAAAGTAAAGTTCAGGGTGACTTTTAGGTGAAGCCTAGGCCACTTTAAGAAATTGCCAGGAGCTTCTGGGGGTTTTGCCCTTGTTAACACCCGATAATGCAACAGTATCGCTTCAGGCTCCCGGATGCAACTTTTTGCATATGCAGAGTTTGTACTCAAAATTTCCTCTATTTTTTTGAGTTGCCACTCACATGTCTGATGACAATGATTGTAAAAATGATTAGGCTTAGGCCACCCCAATACTTTTGGAGCCGGGCACCCATGGCCTTGTAAGTGGCAACTATGAATGGAGTTGCAACTCCTATAATGATTTCATAACAGGAACATAAAACCTTTAACAGCATAAAATGTTGATTACTGTACCCGTCAATGACTTGTTTAATACACTAGTAGGCTTACACTTCCAGGCTCCTCAAGTTTCTGTGGCTGAGGTGCTGAACTACAAATGTCAAAGAATTGTATCGGCCATTTTGTGATTGAATGAAGAAAAAGACCTGAAGAGCTAGTTGTGTTAAAATACTTCACTAAAATGAGCAAGGTATTAAACACAAATTTTAACTCCAAAATATGATTTTGGTGCACATATTTGACAGTGTAGGCTATTTTCAAGGAGTCATGACTCCAAGGAAAGTGGAGTCACTACTCGACTCCAGGGCAGGAGTCACGTCTGATGTAGAGTTCTGTAACCCACCAAAGTCTATTAATGATAATCCACGGCAATACAAGGCTTCACAAACCAAACCTTACAGAAAAGACCAATGAGATCAAGATCCTTTGGGACTGTGAGTCTGTGATAAGAACAAATAGAATGATACATAAATGGTGACCAAACCTGCTAAAAGTAGACAAGCCACCAAAGAAGCAACAGTACTTGATGTTGCCATACTGAACAATGCATTGTAGACAGAGAGAGAGAAAAAAAAGGAAGTACCAGGAACTGAGACTTGAAGTACAGATATTGTGGAACATAAGGCCAAAGAGTTATAACAGACTTGATTGGAGTCTCAGAGCTGTTAGAAAAAAACCTATTCTCAAACTTCAAAGGTGTACCAGGCAGTTTACAGTGACAGCACTATATGTCATTGTAAATATCAGACAGGTGCTCAACTTTCTAGAATCTAGGTAATATCCCGAGGTTTGTGGTACATTAAAAGAACAGTGGGCAACAGAGGAGGGATTTGGGAACAAGGAATAACGTGTGCAGTCATCATACTTCCCGTTTATATCACTGTTTGTCGCTACAATAGGTCTAAAAGTATTTGACAAGAAGTACATTTGGTCAGCTTTATTCAACAATATCTGGTCCCATGCTCATTCCATTTAGGTAGGTGCATTAATATACTGCACCAAGTGAGTGCTATGGCATTTGAGGGAATAATCAAGGCACTGATATTCATGCTTACATGAAATGGCAGCAGGCAGTGGTACCTCTGGATCGTGTACAGTATTCAGTGTATCCACACTATTACACATGCATATGTGTACTGTACTAGACATATGCAAGCTCATGTGCCTCCAGTATGACCATGTTAACAAAACATGATGTCACACAAAATGGGTTTATATGTGGGATTTTATGTGTGAGTATATCAGTTTCCTTTTATGGAACTCTAAAGTTTACTGTAGTTTTCTGTCCACAATCATCATCAAGTCACTTTACACGAAAAGGTCATTCCTTAGAGTTTTGTTCTGTTCCTTGCTGTTTTGTCACATCTCAGCAAGGATCCATCAAATGATAGTAAATTGTCAGGCAACAGAGGGTGTTTTACTATGTCACTTCATCAAATGTCTCTATGGCTGTTAAACATTTTGCCCTTCAGTCATGCTTAGTATCTGATGTCCCGCTGTGTCGGCATACCCTAAACATGAATATTTTGCCTGATAGCAAGACAACCACAAACATGCTGATGTCTGTATGTACATCAATACGTACCTTAATTTTCAGGTAAGAAACAGCAACAATGCAATGGTTGTTAATAGGGAATGAGCATTTACCCCAAATGTATTTCAAAATGTAAGCTAAATCTTTTAAAAATTTGCTCTTATTTCCCCCCAAATAATCTGTTGTGATGTTTCTTTACAAAAATATTGAATATTTAAGATAAACCATAGAGTTGCTCTGGGTCAATTGAAAAATTCAATAACAAAAACATATTTACATGATTAAAATGAGTCATTCATGAACAATGTTGCCAGGTTAAACTAATTCAAATTAAAGTGACTCCATTTCCCTTTAGTGATTTCAGAGAATACCTTCCATACCTTACTGTGATTGGTCCATTGTTTTGAATGTTTGCTATTCTTAGGTACAACTGTTGGTCACAGAGAGTGACATTGAAAACTATAAGAAGATAAAAGAAGACTTGGATGACCTGAGAAACATCGTAGAAAAGTCTGAGCTTTGGGTTTACAAAAGCAAACAGGACAAGAAGAAGAAAGGAGATAAGGGAAAGAAGTTGGTGAGTTTTCCAGTCCCTGAAGTGTAGTTTTTTATCACTCTAAGCAACTGCAAAAGGTTGGGAAACCCACAACGGCTTGCTGTTGCAGATAGGAGCATTACATCAAATGGCTTACAGTTGAACATTTTGGCTCAAATTTTGGAATCTTTTTTCGTTAGGTGGTCATTTCAAATGGGAAAACCTTTGGTTGTCTTTTGATAGAAAATCACCTTTGACCCCTTTGGAGCTTCAAGTCCTGATCTCTCGATTGCTATGCTTCATTTCTTCAAATGTTTGTGGGCTGTAGCACTGATTATAACATAATGTGTGATGGAATATGTCCTTATTTTACAACACCCTTCATCTTTAAAATAAATTCCTGTAACATGTAATTTTATTGAATGTTTGCTTGTTCTCTCAAAGCCACAAATAATACACTTCATTCTTACACATCATTTTTTTGTTAGTGGTGGACCTCAAAGTGCTTTAGAAACTTCCACCACAATATTGTCATTCTTACATGTACTCAATCCCCTGGGGATATACACACCAGGGCAGCTATTGTGGCATTAGGGGTTAAACATTCACATGTATTTCATTCCTGTTACAATCTCTTGTGCTGATCATAAGAGGAGGAGGCAAAAAGTCTCATTTGTCAAGTGTGTGGTTTATAAGACTGGATTGGAATTTGCACTTATTCCTCTTGGCTGAAAGAAGAATGCTTGAACCACTCGGCCAGTAACACAAAGTCATAAATAGCAGTGAGCCAGCGTGTGAGAGTGTAGCACAATTGTTCCTTTCTCTGAATGAGTCTCAAATGATCTTTGTCCCTTCAGCTTTATCAGCCAACACAGTTGACAGCCGATACACTCTCAATTGATATGGACAGTGGTCCTCCGCTGGATGAAAGTAGTGCAAAGAATTACAAAAAGATATGCCAAGTAAGCAGATTGCTTTTTTAAGATTTTGCTTTTTAACTTTGTGTCTTTGACTCTCAAAATATTAGCACATTCTTAGAAATGAGTGCCTTCGACCAGGTAAAGCAAATTCAGTAGTATAAGAAGTGTTTTATCAGATGGAGTGATAAAATTGTTCAAGCTCAATTTTGAAAGGAAGCAAGAATGTCAGACATACAAAAGTATAGTCAGAAATGATGAATTTTGTATCAGAATTATAACAGAACAAAGGATATTTATAGTGAAGATGTCATGTTTACTGAAACATTTCTGCTGGATTGTTCATAACAACAAATATGAAACGAATCTTCATTCAGATTCTAACCAGATTAAGCAAGTTGTGTGTGACCGACTCATCTCAAAATCGCAAGAATCAAAAACATGAGCAAAGGTTGCTGCGAAATATGAAAGCACATTCTGTTGTCCTGGAGTTACTACAGATACCATACGATGAGGTATGTTAAATGATTTATCTTTCCATGTATTTCATAAATGTAAATTGTGTTATGTTAATGTTTTGTGTACGTGTGTAGATGTGTTTTCTTCTTCACCCGTGGCTTGTTGCCATGAATTTTGAGATCTCATGTTGTTATTGATCTCCTGGCAAGGTTGTTGCTATCATGTTGCATTAGAGGACTGGTTCTCATAATTCCTGCAGGGCTGGTTCTGATAATTAATGTCATTGCTTTTTTAAGGATAGTATGGTAAAATTTACACAAATTTTACTTATTGCAATCACCTGGCTGGACATTTGAAAAGAAAAGTGAAACTATTTGTAGCCTTTGAAAGATCTTTTAATGAATAGAAACTTTTTTTTTCATGTTGGCTCCTAAAATATTGACAAACTTTGGTTGCAATTGGTCATTAACCACTTATTGTTGTTGGATCTTGTTGGTAGGATCTGGTCTATAGGATCTAGTCTGTTCTATCTGGTGAATAGGATCTGGTCTGTAGGATCTGGTCTGTAGGATCTGGGATGTACTATCTGGTCTGTAGGATCTGGTCTGTACTATCTGGTCTGCAGGATCTGGTTTGTACTAGCTGGTCTATAGGATCTAGTCTGTTCTATCTGGTGAATAGGATCTGGTATGTACTAGCTGGTCTGTAGGATCTGGGATGTACTGTCTGGTCTGTACTAGCTGGTCTGTAGGATCTGGTCTGTACTACTGGCCTGTAGGATCCAGTCTATACTTTCTGGTCTGTAGGATCTGGTCTGTACTGCTGGTCTGTACTTTCTGGTCTGTAGGATGTATCTGTAGGATCTGGTCTGTACTATCTGGTCTGTAGAAGGCTTTTGAGGAAGAAGAATACACGCTATTCAAAAGAATCCTCTTTGACTTGCACATTAGAGTGTGCGGAACTTATGTCTGATATTTGTATTTCTGTGTAGCACTTATTGGGAGTATCACTGTTCTCTTGGGTGGTAAATCTCTGATATTTCCCTTACAACAATGTTTCAATGTTGATATGTCTACCTTCCAAGTTTGTCCTTTCATATAGACTCAAATAAATGGTTATGTAGCAAGGCAACAACAAACAATCTAAGCTAAGTTTGAATGAGTAGGAAACAACAATTTTGTTCGTTGTTTTTTTTTTTTCTTATTTAACCATGAGTCAGTGGGGCTCTTTTTGCCGGGTGGTTATGCGGCTAGGTGTTTAGTCTTTTATTGTATCCTCTTGCCTTTTGAATCCTTGCTGAAGACAAAAGGAATCTTGGCAGTTAAAATGGCATGTGTGAATTCATCTGTGTATGTGTTTGTGATGCTCAGCTTGTAAACATGGTATCTCAAGGCAGGGATGATGGATACTTTGCATACTTGGTGTAAAGATTTATCATATTAAGAAGAAGAACCCTATTGTTTTGGGTGGAGGTTAGTGATCTTGTGAGGTCACAAGAGATCAAAAACTAAAAACCTTTAAACATGATATCTCAAGGTAGGAAGCATGTATACTTTTCATACGTAGCATGTGGATGTGTTATAGTCAGAAGATGAACCTCTTGTTTTTGGTGGGGGTTAAAGGTTATCTGAGGCCACTGGGGGTAAAACTAGGAAATTGCTTGTAAACATGATATCGCAAGATACAAATGGTGGACATTTCTCGTATGTAGTAGGTGGATTTATCATACTGAGAGGAAGAACCCCATTTTTGGTAGGGATAGAGGTCATCTGAGGTCTTTAGAGGTCAAAAACAAAAAACCTTGTATATACAACATGTCAAGGTAGGAAGCATGGATACATTTCATATTTGGCATGTGGATGCATTGTAGTCAGAAGGTGAAACCTAGTACTTTGGTAGAGGTCAAAAGTTAACTGAGGTCACCAGGGTAAAACTCCAGAAACCTTGGAAATTGCTTGTAAACTGGACATCTTAAGATAGGAATGATGGACACTTTCCATATGTATTATATGGATTTATCATACTAAGAGGAAGAATACTATTGTTTTTGGTAGAGGTCAAAGGTCATGTGAGGTCACCAGTGGTGAATACTAAAAACCTTGTAAATGAGATATCTCAAGATAGGAATGGTGGATACTGTTCATACTCAGGACATATATTTTTTATTTTAAGAGGAAGACACCTATAGTTCATGGTGGAGGTCAGAGATCATGTAAGGTCACCAGAGGTTTAAAACCAAAAACATTGTAAACAATATCTCAAGGAAGGAACTGTGTATACATTTCACATGTGGAAAGTGGATACGTTATAGTCAGAAGATGAGCAGCATTGTTCTTGGTAGAGGTAAAAGGTTATCTGAGGTCACCAGAGGTGAAACAGCGAAAATGGTGGAAATTGCTAGTAAACGCAATAGCTTAAAGTCTGAATGATGGATACCTTTGATATATAGGATTGTCACTGACAGGGAGAATCCTATTGTTTTTGAAGAGGTCAGAGATCAGTAGAGGTCAAAAACTGAAAGCCATGTAAATGTGACATAGATAGGAACTAAAGAAACTTTTCATAATGGCATGTGGATGTGTTATAGTCAGTAGATGAACCCTTTTGGTTTTGTTAGGGGTCAAGTGTTATCTGAGGTGTAACCTTGTAAAACTGCTTACAAACATGATTTTATCACGAGAGGGCAACATTGATGGAGCTATACTTAACATGTGGGGTTGTACCTCTTTTTGGGAGTAGTTTCAGTTTTTTGCATACAGCGGGTAAGATCTTTTTCTGCTGAAGCCCCAGAAAGTGACAGTACTTAAGAAATAACTTCAGTAGTGGCAAGGTATCACTAAGCCTTTTGGCTTTCTGGTTATTGCTGCTTTTTGCTTTCTTATGTTCCTATATTTTATTTGTCTGTGTGAGTGTTTGAATTTCCTTCACAGAGAAATAAAGTTTAATCTAATCAAATATGATCTAATGTGTTAAGGTAAACACAAGGAAAGATTACTTGGGAAAGGGGCAAACAACTCCATCTTTGTGTGTCTGGTGTTTGTCAGTGAGTTAGTCCATATGAATTGTTCAGAGTGAGTCGAGTACTGTGTCTTCCCCCACTTTTGATTGATGTCATTATTTTTGCAGGAAAACTTTCCGACGACCAGCTTACAAATGGTAAAACCATTGCCTCGCTACAGTTCAAACAAACTGACTTGAGTTTGTCATTATATATGCATGGGTTGCTATCTCTCATTATAGCACTTGCCTGTTTGCACGTAAAAAAATTATATCAAAAAGTCTATTCCTGGTAATAGAAACAAAAACAATTTTGTCACAAAACAGGACAATTGGGGAAATTTTAGAACTGGGATTTTTGAAGGTAGTTCGAGTAAAAAAGAAAAATCTGCAATGCTATCAGTAACTAATGGTGGAAAATGCTTAACTGTGTAGAAACTGGCTCTCTTGTGGTTCCCTAGAAATATAAATAAAGTCACTTGCTAAAAACTTCTCAATATATTTGCAAAGACACAACTAGGAGAATTGTGAGGGAATTTAGTGGATAGGCTGTTCATTTAGAAAAATGTTGGTTTATTTAATTGTAGGTAGTTTTGCACACCAAGATTCTTTCTTACCTAGTTGCTTACAAATTAAGAAAGTACTAACAATCTCAGAGGGTGCTATTATATTGCAGAAAAGAGGCGATATCTGTAAATATACTGGAGAAGCTATCATTACTGTAATTGTGACCATCTTTTAATAACACAGGACTTTGAACCTTGTAGCAGAAACCATGAAAGTGCTTACATTTAAGCGGGTCATTTCTAAGGGCTCAGAAGTTCTGTTATATTATTTTATACAGTTATTATGGAATTTTAGAAGTATTGAAGTGTTCTTTACATTACTATAAATTTCTTCATTTTCTGAGAGATTGTTGATAAGTGAAAATTGTTTTGCAAATATGCCATGCTTGAGAACCATTTTTGATCCTGAGAAGTGCTTTGAAAGTGTCTAGTTTCATTTTTTTAAAGGATGTACCAACCTTGAGTGCAGATTGTTTCTGATAATGTCCAGTCTCAAGAACATAGGATTCAGATGTAACTTGCTTGTTGTGCTTGTTTTAACTCATCCCCCCCCCCTTTTCTCATCCCTGCCTTGTGCCTTCTTCCTGACCTGACTCATTTTTTCCAATCATGATGAATAACATTGTCTGCTTTGAAAGTCCAAGTGATCCAAATCAGCAGATTTACTCCTGTACAATAATTTGTCGAGATTACTTGCTAAAAGAACTTTAAACAAAAGGAAGAGATAAAATGTAAAATTGAAAGTATGTCTGGAAGGGATGAAAAAAGTTGATCTGCTTTTATGGCGAGACAGTTAACAAAGTGGAAAATGGAGTGCAAATTGAATAAAAAAAAAGATAAAACGTGTATGTGAAGGGCATCCATGCATGCAACCCTCAAATTATATAAATTATCAAGTCCTGTTTACTCACATAAAGAAGTTCACTTTTACATGTAATCGTTTTTCATATGTAATGAAGCTTAGGTCATTAAGTGTCAAGTTGCTGCTTTTAAAAACAATAATTTTACATGTTTAAGGAAACGCGTGACTTTGTAAAATGAATCTTAAGTATGCATGATCAGTGAATGATTTTGAGGTACGCAGACATATAGTAAAGCACCATGTTGTTCATTGATCGTGTAACTCATATTTGATAGCGAATTATTAAAGTTGTTTTATACATACTAATATAAGGGGTAGACCTTTGGGGATGTTGGGAACATAGGAAAGGGAATGCTGGGATGTGTTTGGGTCTGACTAAGGGCTTTAGAATTAGCGCCCCAAAATGTTAATAAAAATTAAGTTTGAAAAATGCTCAGTGTGGTGTAGCCCAAATTACCATATGCTGCACACAAGCTGGTATTGACTTTGTTTGACCAATGGAAGAATATTTTGTTAGTTTCCGTAATGAGCAACTATGTTTGCCTCTTGAGGTTAGGTTGCGAAAAGCAGGAAAGAGAAGTTAGTAAATTGCTAAGGAACGTTGAAAGGAATATGGATGTATTGCTTTAAATACCACAGTGGAAGTGTCTGCATTGATTGGGTAGAGCATTAGTGATAGTATTAGTGAATGTTTGTATAACAGGGTTCCCGCGGTCATGGAAAACCTGGAAAAGTTATGAAAATTTGGAAAATCTTTTTAAGGCCTGAAAAAGTTTTGAAATTCAGGGAAATTGTCTGAGGTCCTGGAAAAGTCATGGAAATTTTCACAAAATGACATAGTTCCATTCTTACTCGTTATATCGAAATGTTTTCTCACTCGTAATATCAAAATTTATTCTCTTCACCTCAAATTTAATACTGCCTGCTTGCCGAAAATTGCCGAAAGAGGTCATGGAAATTCTTTATTTGGTCCTGGGAAAGTCGTGGAAAAGTCATGAAAATTGATTCCCCAGAAAGTGCAGGAACCCTGGTATAAGTAGAGATCTTACAGTGTAGTCAGGTTGTTAATTAGCATGATGATAATATTAGGGAAATAGATAACAAATTGTATGCACTTAGAGACCTTGTTTCTGTGATGCCAGATAAATGATCTGAGATAATGCTTGTAAAGGAAATTGATGTACATCCAAAGGGTACATGTCCAAAGACAGATATGCATATGTGATGGTCAGTGTAGGCAGAACAGAGGCATGCTGAAGGCATTTTGCTGGTCATTTGAAAAAGATGCAGCTGACATTTTGTGTAAAGATGTAAATTGGGGTGATTAATAAGTGGCAATTGAAAAGTGTTGTCTTCTTGTCCCAGTATAATTCAAAAGGTTAAACTACAGCTGGTAGACTTACTTCTTAATACTGTTTTTTGTAGGTGGTGTTCATTTTTAAGTAACAAGTGACTAGCTTGAGTTCAAAACTTGGGGGGGGGGGGGGGGTTGCCTTTCAACTTTCGTTATCTGGACTTCAGAAAAGCATGAATGTTAAGTATCCACAGATAGGGAGGAAATGGTTCATTGTATTGAGAACAAATTGTTATTTGTAACAAGTTTTGAGAAAAGGAAATCTGAAACTTCTTGTTAATATCTATAAAAGCTGCTTCAGTAACAAAACATTGCCAGCAATGTTTCTATCATTTAACATATTTTATTGTTTATTCTGAGTTTTCACACATTTTTGGTAATCCATAGTAGCTTCACAGTACTGTAGTATCAAGAAACTTTTGTACCCGTTAGAAAAGATGTAACCCCTTTTTGTGGTTCTGGATGTCTATGTTAGCATTTGAATCTTGTGTCAAACATGTGTTTGTGATAATTACAATTATATTGAATCTTAAATAAAAGGTGAGAGTCTGAAACATAACAGGGGCTGTAGGTGTTGAAAGATGTGTGTGTTTTTGACGCCCAGTGTCCCATTGTCCAAATTATAAGACCTTTTAACACTATTCTGTGTGTTGTTGAATTGCTCATAAATTATAGTAGTTTTAGTTAATTGACTCTGAAAAGTGCTGGACAAAATGTGCATGAATTTTTTTTGTAAAAAAAGCAAGATTTCTATTTCATAGTGGTTACTATGACAGAGTTATTTGGACTAAGATTTACAAAATACCATACATTGTGGGATAGGTGCATATTATTGCACCTGCCTGATCCTGTGCAAACTGAGGTTCCTCACAGATTAGTGGCAAATTCTGGATAATTTTTTTTTGAGATGATGCTACTGGTAATTTAGAGATTTCTGAATCTCATTTCTTGAATTTTAACTTATTCCAGGATTTTTTTTGTTTTGTTCTTCTTCTCTATTAACAGTATGCAGACACAAGAATGGTTGGAATCATGACCCTGGCACATGAGTTCTTGCAAAACTTTTGTCTGGGGAATCCATCAAACCAACATCTTTTACATAAAAGTATTGACATGTTCTTAAATCCAGGGGTAAGCAATAATTCAGTTTGTGATTTTCTTGAATTTATATGTTTGTAGCACCAATTTGTAATAGTTGTTCCATGAAAAGAAGTGCTGTGTATTACTTGAACACATTTTATGTAAGTGTTACACAATGGAGTTGATAAAGTGAAATTCGGAAATTTGCACTTTTGAGTTAGTAACAAAAATTGTTTTTTTTTTCTCTCTGCTAATTCATAAAGATGGTAGGTTAATGAGCATTGTGTGTATACCGTTTGGGGATTCTCTTTTCTGATATCTTTAAGCCTTGTACATTTCGCATGGCTTGAAGCTACTACTAATTTCAAATCACATGGAACCAAGCAACACTATTTTAAATTTATTTGATTTTGAAAGTGTTGACACATATACCACTCGCAATAAGTATTAATATTAGCAGTTTGCAGTCAGGTTTCATTTGCAGCTGTTTTGGTCGAGTGATGAGAATTAGAACCACATACAGTAAATCATGGAGAAAAAGGAAAATCCAAAGTAGCATATGAATAAACTTCTTTCAGTAACACAAGTTGTAAATAGATTAGGACATGTAAATGGAACACCCATCAGATTCAGTGTCCTTGTAGTCGTGGCACTTTCCTTGAGTTAAGGAACAGAAGGAGTGAACTGGTTATGTGTGTAGGATTCTAGGACATTTTGGATGATACATTTGTTTAAGTAAAATATCCAACAAAAGGCTCATCTACAATCTTGGATATTGAGGGATATGACTAGATAAGTCCTTTGTGTGAGGTTGAGTTTAGCTAAAGATCATTTCAAAAAGATTAGCTTATTCTGTAAATTTAAGTCAGACGTATTTTGATATATTTTACTAATATGTAACATGCTCTTACTCTTTAACCTTCTGATAGTATTGATGATGAATATCATGGGTGGAAAAAGTTAGGAATGTGGGAAGCTCTTTGCAGGGAAATTTGGTTATAAGGAGGGAAAATGAGCAGTGGGAGGGGAAGTTGGCTAGTTTTGTACATGAAAAAATAAATATTGTGAGAAATTTGACTTGCTTGCCAGGAAATAGATATTTTCTCCAGCTCTGATGAACATATTTATATAATGATCTTTATTAGCTCTCTACATAATCAGCTTAAAGCTCTGATACATCTTTTCCACAGCCTTGCCTTTGGAAAGTAAGTCTAAGGCCATTAATCCATCAAGAGGAATGCCCTGCTATTGGTGGACTGCCCATTTAATTGTGATCTTTTTGTCCTCTTGAAAAACATAACATTCTTTTCCTCTGCTCTTCTGATCATTACTAAGTCAAAATCAGATTTATTAAAATCCCATAAATAATTAAGATGACACCATTTCCTCTCACATGCTCTTCAGTATGTCCCAATTTTTTTTTTTTTTTTGCAGAATTCACCTATTTGATTTGTTATCAGTGCTGAATATTTTGTTGAGTATTCTTTAAGGACATAAATCGCATACTTCTTGCCTTGCCATTATTCTTGCTCGTTTGAATTATGCGGCAAAATTTCCTGAACATAGTTGCCTTTTTTGTCCTTTTGCTTTCAAACACTATTAAAATTGCAGCCTTTCAGGGAATATTTTGTGCCATTGGTTGTAGTGTAACATGAAAGTAGTCACTGTGAACACATGAATGAATTGCTATAAAATTATTTACAATGGATAAGAATATTCTCATTGCATCATGGCTTAGTGGACTTGTTAAAGTCTTTTTATTGAATATGAAATGACAATGAAGTGGTTTCAAGTAGTATTAAATGAACTGAAAAAAAAAGAAATCTGCCCGAAAGCTCTGTAATTCGGAGTACAGACATCCATGCAGC
The DNA here is from genome assembly GCA_029531755.1 of Holothuria leucospilota. Taxonomy (NCBI): domain Eukaryota; kingdom Metazoa; phylum Echinodermata; class Holothuroidea; order Aspidochirotida; family Holothuriidae; genus Holothuria; species Holothuria leucospilota. The sequence continues at coordinate 13,809,162 of CM055962.1, read as the reverse complement.
GTTCAAAAAGACGAAGTGTTGCAAGTGTTAACTTACACCATCAGAACACTCTTTATGATGTATTGCTGTCCAGTAGTGGCAGAAATTTATTTGAGTATACTTTTGCTAGGCTATCTGTAAACATGCTTCTATACCTGCTGTTCTCAAAGTTTGTCTCCTGCATCTTAAAATTTTCTCCTTCGCAAGCTGTGCATTTGTGCTTGAGGTTTGTAAATTTCAAAGTTGGTCAAAACAAGGACACATTTTGTCATTTCCAGAGAGTTATTACCTAACTTTAGTAATGGCATGTTCAATAGTCCGTTACAAGTAGTATAAGCCTGTTTGCTTCCAACAAGTATGGTAGTCTTTATAACTGCAGCTAAGTGTAAGAGATACAAGTATAGGAGATAAAAAAATCAGGTACAGTTGATCCATTCTTCCCACACATTGAAAACAATTAGATCGAAAATGAATGAATGAGGCTAAAACTGAGATAACTGTTTTCAGCTCTTGCCACCAGCTTCAAAAACTTAACTTTATCTTCTTGTTGGTAAAGCCAGGGTTCATTGTTTGCCTAATGTGAAATATCTAGGTGCTCTTTTGGACAAAACTTTGCAACTCAGTTTACAAATCAGTAGGAGATGTCAAAATGCTTTCGATCAACTTTATAGGATTCGTAAATTACGTAAATTTTTCACTTTCCAGGCTTGTCATTACCTCTTACTTACTCTTGTTATTAGTCGCCTTGACTATGCAGACTGTCTGTACTGTGGTTTACCTGTCTTATCAATAAGTTACAGTGTGTGCAAAATGGTGCTGTTTAAGTTTCATTTAATATACCATCTTCTAAACATGTTACTCCTTTCCTGCAACAGATTCACTGGTATAAATACCTATTATCTACAGATTTAGAGTTTAAGATTCTTACTCTTACCTTAAATGCACCTAATAATGACATGGACCTGACTATGAAGGATTTGCTTTCTATAAGGACTAGTAGCCATTGTACTCAGGTCCATAAGTTGCCTTGATCTCTTTGTCCGTCGGGTCTACTCAAGGAGAATTTGCATTTTCCTTTGCACCTGGCAAGCTCTGGAATAGTTTGCCTGTACTTATTCCCACTTGTGACACCCTTTTAACTTTAAGAAGAGGTTTATAACTTTTATCATTATTTTGGGTTGTATTTTAATACTAAATTATTTATGTTCTTGAGCTTGTTTAAAGTTTTTAGTTCTATTCTCTTTGCTTCTTTTCATTTGTTGTTTTCATGAGTTGCTTTGACTTTGAGCCTTTAATTATCTCCCAGTTTTTAAACTTTATTAAACTTTTAATAACAATAAGTAATATGTGAAAATGGATTTTTCATTGCCTCTCGTTTGCATTTTACTTCAGTAGGTATGGGCTAGGCATTGAGTTTTTTTTTTTATTGTCTCCCTTCATAGTGTCCGTTTTATCAGAGATATTCTTCCTAAGCACTCCTGTATAGAAAAAATTGCTTCCTCCCTTCTCCCCCCATCCCCCCTGTTACAGCCACAGCCACACCTACTGTATCTCCCTGCAATTAACAAACAGCAAGTAGAAGTCAAGAGTTCAATGGAGAAGTAATATCATAAGAAGAGAACGTTGGCCCACTCCAAGATGATAAAGCCTTTTTTTTTATGTAGTAATTAACGATCATTATCCCTTTTTGAGTCAAGTTGCTTTTGCTTTCCACATGATTTCTTCAGTGGGTTGTCTTTTATTGTCTCAAGTTGTTAATTTCTAATAACTTAAACTGGTTCCAGGTATTTTGTGGTAATGCTCCCTGTTGGTATGAAAGGGAAGTCAACTACAAGCAGTTCCTTGGTGTAATATGAATTTCTCAGCCCTTTCTTTTAAGATTTTTTTTCAGTCTTAACTCTTTAAGCGTTGACTCTTTTGTTCAGTTTTGTATAATCTGTTGTATTTATGTAGTAATCATAAATTACAAGATGTTGCCTCAGTTATTATTACTAAGTTTATGTTTTTACACTTGATAGGATTGAACAGCTTGTCCTATGTTTTCAATATTCCAGATTTAGCTGATTTATAGTTTTAGCATCTGGTTCTATCTAGGGGCATGTAAAAGTAAGGCATTGTTGTTGGCATTATCAATGCACAAATACTTTGATGGATGACTTTTGTCATTATTCTTGTGTCATGTATGCAGTACCAGCCATCAGTGTGGGGTATTCAGTTTATTAGGCTATTAAAAAAAGTTTTGAGAAATATCCTCTAATGCTTCTGTAAAATACAACTCATGAATGGATGCAGTGACTTTTGTAAGCATGGTTGCATTATACCCCTTGTAGTGTGTACTGCTATAATACTTTGAAAAAAATGTCTTTAGAGGTATTCCCTCAATTCCATTTGTACAGTAAAAGACATACGCAACATTAGATGTTTTACGACTATTAGTTCTAGACATTACTGATGAATTCTGCCTTGATATCATCTCATATCTTGTGTAGGTGTATTAACCTCTTTAGGTTGTTAGTAGTGTATGTAAAGCGAATGACAATATTAACAATATGGTAATATCATGCATTGAAACTGATACTGGTCCATCAAACCTCCAGGCCTGTAACATGTACAATTAATTCAATTGTTATATTTGTGATAGTTTTGATAATATCTCTGTGTTCCCACTTTATTTCCAGCGCCTTGAGGCGGAGACCATGAGACACATCTATCTAGACAACATACAGCTCTGTACAGAAGTCACTGACAAGGTGGTGCAACATTTTGCACATTGCATAGCAACACAGGGCAAGCATGTACAGTATCTCAAGTTTCTTCAGACATTGGTGAAAGCAGACGGTCAGTTTATCAGACGTACTCAGGATATGGTCATGACAGAGGTGAATATCTTAATCGTGTTTTAAGTTGACTAAATTTTGTATAAGTGCATGCAGGATATTCTTTGCCAAATGTTCACAGAATTATACAGGAAGGTGTACTAATAAAGTCCAAAAACTGCCAAAATAGCTGACATCTGATGACCCATACTGCCAAAGTAGCTGGCATTGATGTCCCCATCTGACAGAGGAATGGTTTATCCCAGTCGTAAGTTCAACAGCATGACAGCTGTTAATCGACGGAATATTATGGTATGAGGGAGGGTAGGGTAGGAAACCTCTATGGGACATGCTGTTGGCTTTGTCTCAGAACACATTCCCTGATACCATGTTTGCAATTTTTAAAATGAAAACTGGCAATTTGGAATTGGTCATTCTGAACAGCTACACCCGATGGAAAATTTTGTAAAATATCCTTTACTTTTGACAAAAGTTTGAATTTGGGGTGTGGTGTGGGCAAACATCCACCATCTCCACCCAGGGCTGGAGGACTCGAGTCCGGACTTGACCTCAAGTCCGGACTTAAGTCCGCTTTTTTTGGACTCGGACTTTGACTTGAGCTTTCTGGACTTGGACTTGGACTCGAGCTTGGTGGACTTGACTACAGCCCTGTTTCCACCTGTGGCCATGCCACTGCTTTGGCCAGTTCTCCAAAGGCCTGTCTGGGGTTACAACCCTACCTCCCAGCTGAAAGGTTGGAGATATATTCACCACTAGGACTGCTTTAACAAGGAATGATAAAACTGGAATCACATAATGTCCAATTCATCTATTTTCTTTCTTTCAGTTAATCAATGAAGGAGATGATGTGCTCCTTTTCTTCAGTGACAAGGGATCCTTTGACACTTTTGTTGAGATGATGGTTTGTGAGAAGGAACGATTGGAACCAGACAGTCTCCTCCAGTATCACATACACTTGGTGCATCTTCTTGCTTGCTGTACGGAGGGGAAAAATGTGTCAACTGAGATTAAGTGCCACCATCTCCTACCCCTTGATGATATAGTTAAAGTTGTGACTCACCAAGATTGCATCCCTGATGTGAGTTGATAGAGTGCCTAATTGTTTGTTTGAGCTGATTTGAAGATGAAAAAATTCTTTAGTAGTACTTGTCCAGGTCCTTTAAAAGGAGGATTTAAACATAACAGAAAAAAGAATAAAATTGATGTAGTTAGGGACAATACCCCTATGGTGGAATTGAGGTAAAAACAGATATGACAGGGTTAGGAAAATACCATTTGATGAGACTTGCAGCAAAGTCCCCTTGAATGGGGCAGGGGAAAGGGCCTCCTCAGTCAGTTGGGGGTAGAAGAAGCCCCTCTTGCTGGAGTATTACCTTCAGAGACCTAATCTTAATAAAGTAAATTTAGAAATTTAACACTGTTTGAACAGTTAACCTTTGTGTAGACAGTATAAAAGTTGCATATTGAAATTGGGGAACATTCATGTGCAAGTGGAACCATTGAACCTTTTTTTATTTCCAAATGTATTGGAATTTAATTTATCTCTCATCATTTGAAGACACTTATTCTTCAACAAAGTAAATTACATTTGGAGAATAACCTGCTAAAGATTTATTAATATTGTGTAATGGTTACTTTCTACAGGTAAAGGATGCTTACATCAATTTTTTAAATCACTGCTATGTGGACACAGAGGTAGAAATGAAGGAGATTTACACAAGCAAACACATGTGGACTCTGTTTGAATACTTTCTCATTGATATCGACAAGGTGAGAGAGTTTTCTTTTCTTCTTTTTAGTGGGATGACAGTGGCTCTATTTGGGGCACCAAAGGTCAGATGGTGTGAAACTTCATAAATATGGTATTCATGAAGGGTAACCTTGATAGATCTTAAAGGTGGCTTTCCTCCCATATGTCAGGGTATATACTACACCATCAAAATCAGTTACATAGATGATGAAGTTGGTTGTGCTCCTGGTCTACAGCACTCTTGTGTGTTAAATGGCTGACTTTGCTTGCTTTTGTTGAAGCTGCTCAACTTTGTTGAAGCCATAAAGCCAGTTCTTGCTCTCACTAAAGGTTTTAATCAGTTTAACTTTCAGTGGTAAATTGATGGCTATTTATAAGATTAGTCACAAAATAGTTTGCTGCTGCTGCTTGTAGGGGTGTACAACAAAATAAAAAGTTCAGTGGTTAAGAAGGTACCATGTTGGATCTAATGAATAGAGCTTGGTCGTGAAGCCTTAGACAAAATACTTTTATCAATATCAAGATATTTTACTACCATAGAGTTCGAGATAAAAATCTTGGGCCTGGTTAGAAAAAGATCACCCCACCCCCCCCCCCCCCCAAAAAAAAAGCAATTAACTTTGAAGAAAATAGATTTTGTGGACTGATATAGTAATTGAGGAATACCAACTATCACTTGTCATACACTGTTACTTGGTTTGAGATACCATGCATGTTAATTGAGGTACATAAACCATGAAATACTTATGAAAAGAAGAGAGTATAGAAGCAAAATTGGTTAAACATTTTTCAGGAGTGTTTTTATGCTTGCAGAAAAGGTGGCATCAGGGTGTAAAATATTACAAAAGTGGAAATAAAACCACTGGTGTGCTGAGACAGGGCTGAAATATTATCTCACATTTGCTTCTATCCTTGTAGATCTGTAATGCAACTCATGACAGAAAGCATGCCGACACCAAGCTGGAGAAATACGTAACGGAAACTGTAATGAATATTATAACTATGTTCTTTAGTTCACCCTATGCAGACCAGAGTAGTACAGTACAGGTAGGTATTGTAATATCAGTTAATGTCCAGTTTGCGTATTTGTTTTTCCACCTTCATATGAATATTTTAATTGCTGTCAAATTGTGTCAGTGGTTGCCATTTGTTTTAAGGATGTGGGAGATGACAAGGTAATGATCAGAATTAATGGATGTTAATACACTGACAAGGTTAAAAGGTTGGAAAGGGCAAAATAAATTTTCACAACTCCCTGCCCCTCTTGTGAAAAAGTCAAAACAACAGAAAAGATCATGGCATCAGTTAAACCCATTTACATTTTTTGCATGCCCCTCCCCCCTCCCCCCCCCCAGCCTCAGACTGGTATGTTACTTCACGGTCAAAGAACGTGTAAAGCAGTGTAAAAGTAAAAGGATGCTTCAGTTGTAGCATGGAAGTTGAGGGGATGGGAAGTCATTCTTTATCAACTAACATGCACACCACTAGTTGTAAACAGTTACCTATGCTTGTTGATAGTAAGATTTATGATTATGGCTCATTGTTAGATGAAAGAACTTCATTAAAGAGATGAAACAGTGCTGATTGGCCGTTTGTCATCACTACCTAAAACAGAGTTTATACAATGCCTTGAAAAGTGGTAAAGTGTTTGAAATGAATGGGTCATATTGAATGCCTTCAAAGTTCTAGTTTTTTGCAACTTTAAGTCACAGGTATGGAAAAATAATTTTATTTCATTTGGAGATATCTAGAAACATTTTAATGTTTTTTTCCTTATAATTTTTACATATTCCAGAATATAGGTTATTACTCAAAATTTATCAAATGTGATGAACTTGAAAAATATGCTTGAAACAGTTTGAAAGTGTACACATTTAGGTTATGAGAATGTTAATAAGCCTTTTATAGTAATTGCTTTGTATCGCTTGGATGTGATAATCTCTCCGTCTTTACAGAGTCGGCAGCCAGTCTTGATTCAGTTGCTACAAGGAGCATTCAGAGTCTCTCAATGCACGTGGTTGTTAGGGCAACAGAAGTTTCATGTTGAGAATTGCATTAAAACCCTCACAGATATTGGTAAGTTAATACAAGACAGTTTGCGGACTAGACACAGTAGCTGGCTTTCATGTAATATTTGTTTGTTGTTGCTGGTAGTGAACCTCTTAAAGGTGTGATGGTTAGAAAGAGAATGCTCAAATTAAGTTAATTTCTTAGAATTTTAACCTAGTGCTTTTAGTGTGTCATTCATACCTTTACATCCTACTGGCTCATTAATGTTTTTATATCATTAAGATCGTTTACTTCTAGGACCATTCTGTGATTGTTTCCAGGGCTATAGGCAGTCTCTGGGAGTGGATGTACAGTCTGGGTGGGTAAATGATGTTTTTTTTTTTGAAGTTTCATTCTGAAAAACTGAATATGCAAGTAAGGGGTTGTAGAAAACATTGCCATTTATTTCCTTTTATCTTTGTCAGCTAAAAAGAAGGACTTCCCTATACCAGTAGACCTGGACAGTCAGTTGAGTGAACTCTTTTCCAAGTCTCAGATTGTGTTCAAGAGTTCCAGAGTATGGCGAAACCATGGTAGGATCAGAAGGGACTCGGTGATGCCAAAATCCAGGGACTACAGAAGTATTATTGAAGGTTTGCAGGTGAGGAAATTTGCTTGTAGAAGATTACCCACATTTTGAATCTATAAATCTAAGATTTTGAGTACCCTCTCTCTAGCAAAAGCATGTCAGGAGGATGTAGGTATTGCCCAAACCTGGCTGATGTATTGTTAAATGTTTAAACATTGAAACATAAATATTAAAAGTAGGGAACAGCAGTTCGTTAGGAAAGAAGAACTACTAACCTGTGAAGCCCTATTCCGCAGAATTTCCCTCTCAAAGAGAAATGAGTGGGGTAAATATATTATTCTTTGTCCTTAGTTTTTTTAGTTCATAGGTTTTGGGATTTGATTCTTGGTGTAAATACTTTGTGGATAGTCGCTCATGAGTGCAGAAAAAATAAGAAAGCTGGAAATGTAGCTTGAAGAGATGACCTTGATATATAAAAATGTCCTTCACAGAGGACTACTCTTGGCTCTATACTTCATAACAAAACATTCAATATTTGCATTGGCTTGATCAACAAGATTGTTGATAGTGGCTGCTGAATGTTGATGGTGTTGTTGAGTGTTGATAATGACTGCTGAATGTTGATAGTGTTGTAGAGTGTTGACATTTGACTGCTGAATGTTGATAGTGTTGTAAAGTGTTGATAATGACTACTGAATGTTGATAGTGTTACAGAATTTTGATAAGGACTGCTGAAAGTTGGTAACAATTGCTTAATATGGAAGTTCAAGAAAACTAATGAGTAACATTTAAGTAAGTTTATTCCTTTTTGGCACCATTTGAAAAATGTGGGAGTTGAATTTTGTGTTTTGATACATGTCAGCAAGATATAATAGTAAACAGGACGTTTTGTTCATCCATTACCCTTGTGTGTTGTAAGTACATATGCATCTGCTTACATGGGAAAAGTGGCATGTTTTAATGTTGGCATTAAAATGTGATATTTTATTCATGAACCTTTGGTGTAGTACCCGCAGCATGTGGTAAAGGATGAGGTGATTGTGTTCTCTTTTTCTTGATGACAATTTGCTGTGAGAGATATTTCATCCAGTGTTTTTAATTAAAATAAAGAAGAGGAAATATTTTGTATTGATGTGCTGTTTTTTTGGTATGATGTGCAATCTCATCATTGCAATTTTGACATTAACTCTCCTGCACATTGAATAAATACCCACTACTGTATAGGAAGCTTTCAGCTGTGGTCAAAGGTCACATTTAGTGATGCTATGGTTATTTTGGAGGGCATATGAGCGCCTTGCAGTACACTTGCATGTATAGACAGTACACATCATATTGTAATAACTATCATGAAACTGATATAGCGAATATTGATGTTTTACGTGGGTAGGTGTTACATACACATGTACATGCATGGGTTTTTGTCCTCTAGTCCTTGCTTGCCTACCAACAATTAGCTAACCCATGTGACTATACAAGCTTCCTTTTAATGTGATGGTCCTTAGAAACAGTCAAACTGGACAAGTAAGCATATGAGGTTCAAGAAATTTGTGACTGTCTCAATCCCCTGAGAGTCCCAGTTTATCAGTCATACAATGTTTCTTTCAGTTGGATTTAGTTATGATTTTACTGGACACAATTAAATTTGCTACTTGCAGAACAATTAGACTGCACCTTCTGTATTGTAAACTTCTTTCAGTTTCCCCTCAATGCACATTTCTTATTTGAGTTGTAATTTTTACAGGGCTCTTACGCCAGCTAAAAATGCTTTTTAATTCCATACTGAGGTATCAGACTTTTCATGTAATGAAGAAAACTGTAGGAACGGTAAACATACAGGTTATCTAGTGTTTGTCAATGTCTCTCTGTGTATTTGTGCGTCGGTTCTTTGAGCATGAAAACACAATAAGTTATTACAACCACGAGGAGTTGCTGTGACCCATAGTACATATTTGCAGTGTTATTGTCACCAAGACTGGTCTCCTTTTGGAGACTTAGTCTCACTTCAAGGTCTCAGATCTTGCTCTTGGATAGGAATGGCTCAGTCTGGGTCTCAGTCTGGGGTGCATACATCTGTCTAGATATGGGTCTCATATTCATAGGACCGGGTTTTGGGATTTGACTCGGGTTTTGTGGATGTGACTGCAACTCTGGAAGTGTGACCAGTGAGTAGTATTTGGAAGACACTTATTCCAGGTACTGTTTTAAGTTTCAGCAATGTAAAGTGTTACTGGTTTTTCACTTGTAGTTAATATTATCAAAGATGGATGCGACAATTTTTAATTGTTTTGTCACTTTCATAGTAAATATTACTTCGGGGTGGAGCTGCTTAAAGCAAAAGTGAATTTTCAAATGTTTTGAGTATGTGAGGATGATATCTCAAAATTAGCAGGTGGATGCAACTGTGATTAGGTTGTATATATAGTGATATCTACCCCATGAGCAGTTTGCCAGCTGACCGATCTTTCAGTTGGGTCCAGTTGACATGATTGAGGTCAAGTTAATGAGTGGAGGTGGTTCTGAAGTGGACGGAACTGATGTCTCTTCAAGGTACAAACCATTTGTGACTTTTGTGGGCACCATGGACATCAGAAAATGTTGTTGACCTTTTGTTGAAGTTGGTTTGATGTCTGATGAATATCTTAATGAATGTCCATTTGACATCAAATGAATTTGCAAACAGAATGTGTTGAACACCAGTCTGACATAGGTGCTTACTCCAAGGTTGTTGATCCAACGGCAAAGTGTTTACTTAAGTACTTGTGTTTAGGCTGTAGCAGTATGGTTGTTAGAGTGGTATATGTTTATGAGTGTCATATCCATCATTGGTTGTTTGTCATGGAGTTGTTTTAAGTTGGGTGTAGTATGAACTCTTTTCATGGAACAAAATCTGTCTGAGAACTATTTTCTTGATATTGTCAAAGTGCTAAAACTAAACATGTCGTCAGTGATTATATCTGTGTTACACGTAGGAGTAGAAATGATAATGGACACAGTCTTAAAGCCCTGTTAACAAATTCTGATTTCCAGGATATTGTTGCAATTCTTGAGGATCATCTGAGGCCCTTGGTCCAGGCTGAACTATCTGTATTGGTGGATGTCCTTCATCGACCTGAGTTACTGTTCACGGAGGGAACAGAAGCTAGGCAGAAGTGTGAAAAAGGAGGATTTATTAGCAAGTAAGTATTAAATTTCAGGTACCTATTTGTTTCCTGAAAGAGCAAGATTAGGAGCCACTGGTGAATGAACTTTGCTAAAGGATTGCTGATTCTTTACTGGTAGTGTTCATAGTTGCACTAACGTTACCATTCATATTATTACAGGTACATCTTTTATATAGCATTTTCCATCTAATGGATAGCATTCATAACATTTTTTGTCACTTTAAAAATATAAAATAGGAACAGTACTCTCCTCTTGCAATACCAGGTAGATAACACCTGCAGTTTACTGATATCACCTTAGATGGTGCAGTATAAGTTAGTTGCTCTAGTAGCAGCTCTAAGGTTTACTCTCACCTTTCTGACTTCACAAAGTAAGTCACAGATTTGAGAAGAGAACATACAGTTTTACAGGCTAGTAGAACTTGGAGCAAATGTATGAAATTGTCTTAGTTACAATTTACATTGTCATTCTGTGGCCTAGTATTCTAATTTGACCTCTTACATTCCATAAGTAGGACTCTGTTGGTTACCAGTCTGCGACAGCTTCTTGACCCCTGTAGCTAATGGATGCAACTGAAGAAATGCAAATTGACAAGTAAACTATCATCTGAAGACTAAACGGAATTCCTCATATTGCTTTTGTGATGTGGTGGTTAGGATGATCATGTTTACATGGGGTTCAATTATCCTGTCATCTGGTTAGGGCATTGTCATGAGTCCTGCAGAGTGTGATGGACTTAAATTATTTGTATCTTCAAGGCAACACTTGGGGTGACACAGAAGAGGCTGGGACGATGGGTTGCTCTCAGTTTGCATTCTTTACGATGTGCTTTCCTTTAACCTGCATTATATCCCATTCCTTGGGCTCTTACATCTTCAACAGAGGGCACTTACTTTCTCTTGTCAAAACATTTAATTCAACTGTGGTATCCAAGAAATTTGTATTGCAAACAGAGCAAAAAGTGCCAGCAACTCAGTGATTGCTGATGAGCTCATCATTACAAACTTTCTTTTTACTTTAACAGACTTATTAAGCACACAAAGAGCCTTTTAGAGGAGAAGGATGAAACTCTATGTATACAAGTCTTGCAAACTCTACGTGAGATGCTGACAGTTGAGAAGGAGTTTGGAGAAAGGGTAAGTCTCCACCTTTCATAATGAAATATGTGTGCACACAATTTAATTGCTTAAAAGAGATGCAAATCTGGAAGGCACCTTATGTATGATTAGAATGTATAATATTAGAAGTGGAAAACTTTTTTTTATGGCAACATGTAATGAGTTGTTTCAAAGGTACTTAGACTTTTAGTCTTGGAAGTCTAGAATACAGTATTATTACAAAGTGTCGATTTTTAGATTTAGTTTGCATAAATGTAGTCTACTTCAGCAGAAAAAGTTTTCCATGATGTCACTTTTGATTTACAGTAGTCTAGTCTTTCAGTAATAGACCCATTTCTTCTACATTACATTTCTTATGACAACACAAAATAGTTGCGATATTGGGAAGAAGGGAGGGGCAAATGTACTTACATTCACAAAATGGCGAAACAATTGATGCTAGGCAGTTCTACAGCATACTCGTATGCATGCTACTTCACATGCAGTGGGAGTGCACGAGACACGTGTATTCCATCTTGCCACATATCGGTGTGCCTTTAACATGGCTATGTAAACAAGCTTTCAAGTGACTCCTCCTTATTCTACTTTTTTCCTACTTTTTGGACCTTTCTCCTACTTCTCGTGTATTTCTCTTAAGAATCCTATTTTATCCATCTTTTTCCTACGTCATAGTTTTTGACTGAATAGCCATTTTTAGAATGACATAACCTTAATGGAAAAAAGAGTAATAATGATGCTGTCAACATAACTAAGTATCAATGAATGCTTTCAGTTTTGCTTTTGTCCTACTTTTGCTTTAAAATATCCTAGTATTCTTCTGTTTTGTTGAGAATTTTGAGTTGATCCTACTCTCTTCCTACTTTTTCACTTGGGTCTACTTGAAAGTTCTTGCATAAACCAAACATGATGTTAGTTGAAATGGGTCTTTTGTAAAACTCACTGATAAAAGGCTCTCTTAGAGAGGTCTCATTGCATTTTGTGTGGCATTGGAATGTAGTATCAGATGAAGGAGCAACCACTGAGAGAATGGTTGCATGTTTTTGATATGATGGACGACTATGTGGAAATGAAAGGATGCCATTAAATTGTCAGAAATTGTCAACTCATCTCTTGGTGTTTTCAATGACCGGTAAAGGAGTTAAAGAAACAAAAAATTGGGGTTATTTTGTGTGTATGGTACTTTATGCAAATGTGGCATGTGAAAAGTTTGGTGAAATGACAAAATGTGTCAAAAAGGATACATTTTGGTAGAGAAGTGATTGGTAAATATGACTATCATTTCACAAGAATAGCTGAGACATAGTTTCCTAACTTTGGTACTTCAGTCTAATATGGAGTTGCAGAACCTTTTTAAAGTGTAGCATGGACTGAACTCAGAAACTTTTAAACTAACACTAGTTTCCAGGAAAAGTTAAGTACCAATGACCTATCCTATAAACTAATATGAGAAATAAATGAGTTTTCTTGGAGGTCAAGGGCAAAGGGCTGTGCCCTGATGCTGGTTTCTGAAATTGGGTCAACACCAGGAAAAGGTTGAGTACCCTGGGTCTAGAAGCTATTTGCAAATTTTCTTTTTATTCTGTCAAAAAAGGGCAAATTGAATGAATGGGATACAGATATTCTCCTGGAATAGTTAGGATTTTCATTAACTCCCTGAAGAAAACATTCGGTTAGGAACATATTAGAGTGAAAACAGTATTGTTAGTCACTTTTAGTTTGCTCTAAATATGACTGGAAACACTTGGGGAATAAAGGGAAATCTAGCAGAAATATTAGAATACTTAGTGTTGGTCTAATTGATATTTGAATAATTTTTGAATGGTTATGTGTAATGATACCTGGCTGAACAGCTGCAGGATTTAATGAAAGTGTTATTAACTTGTTTCATTTGTGAAGTTTATGATGGTATGCAGTGCATATGCAAAGGTGTGAGAGAATGTGAACTGAATTGAACTCTGGATGAAGGGTGAAGTGGGGTTGTGGTGGGGGCTGTGGGAGTGGGAGCCGGCGGTACTTGAAAGGGGTAGAGACTATGTATTATTGTTGAATAATGTCTTCAAGATGATAAAGTTGTTTGCATCATATCTGCATTTAGGGAGTTGGGGAGGAACATTTAGTTTAGGTGTAATTACTAGATCTGATCAAGAGTATTTTCCTCAATGTGATAAAATGTATTTCCAACATGTCTACATGTGGTTTAAGTGAAATATCATGCATTTTAATGTACGCCGTCTCTTTTCTTGATCATTCATCTTCTGTGACTGATCATTCACTCATTTCATTATCAAATGACATGCGCATTCACATGACAGGCCTTCCATTACCACCATCCCGTTGAGAACAGGCCTGCTAATAGCAGTCAAAAACCTGATGACGAGGATAGCATTCGGGTAAGAAACGGGCCTCTGCATACGCCTGCCTCACACCTCTCATGGGTATATCAAAGCATGTTTCTCTGTGTGCATGGATGCTTGGCAAAAATAACCTCATTGGATGTCACCTTTGTGTCATTTTGGTTTCTTATTGTACTTTAAGGAAGAGGGTTTGCTACACACTGTTTCATGGGAAGAATTTGAATGTAAAATGTGACTTACTGTTGACTATATTGCTGCTGTCACAATGAAATGCCATACACTGGATAAGACCATATTAATTTTGCACTTGATACACTAAGAGAAACGTGAGGTTTTTTTCCAAGCCATCATCCTTCACTTGCTGGCTGTATGAATGCTTACCCCCCACCCCCTTCACCTCCCCCTTCTCTTTTACTTCCATCTCGATACCATTTTGTTTCACTTTCTCTTTGCTTGGTGAAAATAAAAGCTGTGGTGGGAGACAGGATTATGCAACACATCATCTGTTTTTTGTATCTTGTAATAAGCAGTTAGGGTGCTTTGTTTACCTTATTCAGCAGATGGCGTTGAGAAGGATAAATAGGAAACAGAAACCGGTATATGCTTTGAACGGCAAAAATCTCCAGAACGAATTGAAGTTTGGAAATGAGGAGGAATACGCTCTTTTATACAGAGTTGAGGCGGCTGTTTCTGTGGCAACAAGATTCTGATTTTATAAGTTCAAGCTTAATCTCATTTGGTTTAGGTTCTCTGCTAATGTTAACTTGTTAACATTTGTTACCCCGATATATTTCACATTCATCTCTCAAATTGCTATTTAAAATCCAGATAAAAAAAAGTCATCAAGTTATGTTACATTACCTCCCCTAGGTGCATTACAAAGTTCAAGTTCGTAAATTATCTTACTTGTCAGATGCCAGGAAATTGCATCTACCAGTGTTTTGTCTCAAAATTTTCTAGATCCCCATGAAGACTACAGTGCATACAGCCCTTGTAGTTTTGTGCTTCCCCATCACAATGCACCCCCACCCCCTGTTCCACCCACATTCCCCCATAGCTCACACCTGTCATCTTCATAGGACTGCAGCTTTACAATCCCCTAAAACAGTGGTTCCCAACAGGGGTGTTATCACCCCCTGGGGGCATTTTTGCAGCTCAAGGAGGCAATGAGCGCTAAGGGGGTGGCAGGGGGGTGTTTAGAAAAAATGAGGTACTCAGTTTAAACTGGGGCCGTATAAGATTCCAAAAGCTCTTCTCTAGCTGAACTCTCAAATGGCTTTGTACAAAAAGGAGATGAGTGTAGTCAACATGTTGAGTAGGTCTGATATTCCCTTCTCAGATGCCACAAAATCGCATCTAACAAGGTTTAATTTTAACTTTTTTTCCTAGCGAGGACTCTCATATTTCCATCAGTGACAGTGAAAGCCTTGGCCAAAGGGGCCATAGCTAAAAATTGTCCTGCCACTTTAACCTCGAATGTATACAGTTTTTCCCTTACAGTCCATAAACATGACATACTGATAGAAGTGACAGTTGTAGTTAACTGTAACATAATAGATAATTTTTGTAATGTACTATGAAGTAAAACGTTTTCAAAAGTGAAATTTTTCAGTGCACCAGTTTTAGCTTTCACATTATTTCTACCTGTAGGACAGCTTGAGTGGTGTGAGTCTTTCAAAGCCTCATGTGGCCCTTACCATCCTTCTTCCTCCCACCCACAGGACAAGCCCCTTGTAGCATCCAAGGGAAATTCCTTATTTATTATTGAAATACAAACTGGGCTAAGGGTGATTTTTGCAATCTTTTTAGTGCACATTTAAAGTTATTAGGTAATCAGAAGATGGTCAAAATTTGACTGACAGTGCCCACTGGGACGTTGCTCCTAGGCCCATGGAAGACACTTTGGGGAATTGTCCATAACTAGATGAGGCTCCGGCCTGACATCTTTTAAATTTCAAAAACATTACTCTTCTCCTGACTGTGATCAAGTCTTCCAACTTTCATAAATGTGTGTTAAAGATTTGCCATCTCAAAAGGGTGTCACTTTTTTAAGTCCCACGCTACCCTTGGTCAGACTCACACCTAAAATGACGTATGTGTAGGACTACCCTTTATTTCAACATGTTCTTTTTTATTATTGTCATTTGATCCATAGCAATACTATGCTATAGAGAGGCATTTGCCCATACTCTTTCAGTAAAAGGGGGCATTGAACAGAAAATGGTTGGGAACCACTGCCCTATTGTATCTAGAGGTTTACAACTAGCCTTCACTTAAATCAATTTACATTTCTTATGTTAAGCAAGCAATAAGTAGTGCTCATGGTTTTCATCCTTATATTTATTTTTTGATATGAAGCAAACTTAAAAGACACTGTCAAGTCTTTAGTTATTCAAAGCAAATTTGTCTGTTGATTATAGTGACTGTACTCTACAGTTAAAATGAACTTGAGGATTTTCACGAGTTTAGTCAGATGTTTTTGGAGCCAACCACATCCATGGGTTGTAAACCTTCTAGTCTGGAAAAATTTGCTAGGAGCACTGTACCATCCCCTCCTCCCCCCACCTACTGTTTCTTCAGTTGTTTCCTCTCCCTACCTTCTGTTACTTCTGTCCTGTCCCCTTTCCCCACTTTATGCTGCTTCAGTTCTGCTCCCTCTCCTCATCTGCTTGCCCTCTTTCCCCACCTTCTGTTTCTTCAGTCCTTCCCACCCTCCCCACCTTCTGTTACTTCAGTCCTGCCCCCTCCTGTTACTCTAGCCTTGCTCCTCTCCCCACCTTCTGCTACTTTAGTCCTGCCCTCTTTCTCCACCTTCTGCTACTTCAGCCCTGCCCCCTTTCTGTTACTTCAGTCCTGCTCCCTCCCCCCACCTTCTGTCCACCCTCTCTCCCAACCTTCTGCTTTTTCAGTCCTGCCCTCTCTCCCTACCTTCTGTTATTTCAATCCTGCTCCCTCTCCCCACCTTCTGCCTGCCCTCTCTCCCACCTCCTGCTACTTCAGTCCTGTTCCCTCTCCCCACCTTCTCTCTGCCCTTTCTCCCCACCTTCTGCTGCTTCAGTCCTACCCCTTTCCCCACCTTCTGTTACTTGAGTCCTTCCTCCCCCACCTTCTGCCTGCCCTCTCTCTCCCTCCTGTTACTTCAGTCCTGCCCCTACCCACCTTCTGTTACTTCAGTCCTGCCCTCTCTCCCCAAGTTCTGTTACTTCAGTCCTGCTTTTTACCTGGTGGACAGAGAATTAATTATATCCTCATTCAATCTGTGAATGCAGTTGTTGGCTATACTGTATGGATTTCTTCAAAACATTGCTTAGCTTGTCTGGTTTTTCTTAAGCTTGTGGTGGGGTGACACTGTTGCACTAATTGCATAATGCACATGGGAATGTTTGTATATGCCCTTTCATCTTGTTTCAAGATGGTACGCATTCTTCTTATCAATATACCTACTCTAATGGTGAGGTAGGTCCACATCCTCACAAACTCCAGCCCTTTGTGGTGATCGTCTGTCAATTATTCTACTCCTCCACCTCTTAACTTTCTCTGATCTGATGGGCTGCTTTCAGTGATTCTTTATAGGCATTTTACGATTTTATTCTCTCTGATCTGGTGTATCTTATAGCTCTATGCATCTCTTTGTCCTACAGTTCTTCCACTCCTGCGTCCAGAAGCCTTCTGTCACCATTGTACTTCTTACTTAGCATCAAACTTAGTATACTGAATTACATATAAGCATTCCACCTATATTACTTGCATCATTTCTGTCTTGGGTATATCAACATCTGCCCTAGTGTTATAGGAGAATAATGGCTACTGACTCTACATACCCATGCATAACTCCCTCTAATGTTTTTGAATATACCGTATTTACAGAGTGATTAAGGTTTTCATCATTTGTTTTCTCTTTCCCGTTGGGTACAGTTGTTTCTTTTCCTCCAGATACTGTTTAGCGTTTGATAAAAGCCAGTTGGCAAGGTCTGTCTGCAGTTCAGGAAATTTTGCAGTGAAATGTTCCAAGCCTTTTTAAGTTTGAATAGGTTTCTAAACCTGAAAAGTGCTCGAATTTGAATCAGTTCTTTTCCAGGCCTTTAAAGCAGTTGAAGTTTGTTATAATGTACATTGATCATTGGAAAGTGCTTGGATTTCATTTGTAGAATATATATGTGGGAACATCGAAGTATTTTTTTTAATTTGAATTTCTACATCTTTACAAGGTAGATAATTTCTCAGAATACTCACAGACTTTATGACCTTAGAAAATTGTTCAAAAAGTGCTTGATTTTGTTTGAAAGAGTGGGCAAACCCTGTCTTAATGTTGGAAATAACTTTTCTACGTAAAAAAGGGAGAACAGGGAATTCCTATGTTGTTTTTGTGTGAGCTAATAAAAGTTTGCAATCTATAGTTCTTTCTGTTGATGTTGAAGACTTATATATTGTAAGGATAAAATTGCCTGCTTTGAAAAATTTGTTTCAATGGAAAATTTAACAGTTTACAAATTTTAAGTGTACCATTTTTGATGTGGTGTGCAGTTTGCATGCAGATGTGTGCATGTCGTTAATGTAGATTTTTGTTCTTGAAGTTGAAATTTTGTTTTACTATATTGATCTTGTCCAGGCGCGGATCCAGAAGGGGGCGCCCCCTGCGCACGCCCCCCCTTTTTTCGATGACCCAATTATTTTTTCACCAGTGATATGAAAAAATGAGCAAATAGATATGGAAAATATGCTTCCCAGATGCATAAAAGCAAAAAAAAAAAAAAGGTCTTTAAAATTTTGAAGACCTTTCTTCTTTTTTTTTGCTCGTCGGACTTCTTGGCGACATGTGCGTCCCCCTTTCTCAAAATCCTGGATCCGCCACTGTTGTCTGATAAACCTGTGTAGATATTTGGTGTATGTATTTTCTGTCTTCAACTATCTCACAGACATGAAATTATAAAACATGTCATTGAAGACTATTCTAATCTTTTAGTGATAGTTGGAAGGAGACTTATGTAGCTAAATTGTAAATGACATTCAGAACATACTCATTTGTTGAAGGAATTATTCAGACAAGCTCTTCTTTTAGTATTACTGTTACCAAAATTTTGCTGCAAAATACATTTATGGTATTAAGTTCTTTTACATTACCCAAGTCTCTGGCAAATGTATTGAAGCTTTTAAAAGGTGTGAGCTCTCTTAAAATATTTTTTACAATAGTGATGGACACTCTCATGAATGATCAATTGCCCCTATAAGAAGGATTTTTCTGTTTTTTGGCCTGTATGTGACATAAATTTGAATGTTTGTCATGATTGGTGTATATTTTAATTATTTTACCATATTCTTATTGCTTATCAGATGTACATGTTAGATAGTCTCATGTTCATAGCAAAAAAAAAGTTTTCTATTTACAGTATTCTGACAAATTTCCAGTGCAAAATTGCGAAAAAGGTAGATTCTGTGGTGCATTGTGAGCACTTTGCTACTGCCTATTAGAATAGCGACATTGCAAAGCTTCTTGCTTGGTGGGGTGAAATAACATTTACGTCATTTTTTGTATTTATTTGTTATGTTTTTTACATATTTTGCTACTGTTTGGCATAGCCTTGGATGGTCCGCTACAGTGAGGGTGGAATTGTTTAACTAGACCAAGACATCCTAGGAACAGGGAGATGATATTAGATGGAGATCCATCGAAAACTTTCTTTATGCTAATCCAGAGTGGAAACTGGGACGTTAAACCTCATCTAACCTAACCTAACTTTTAATTGGGGATTATTGAACTAAAGGGCATTGAATTCCTTTGTCTAATATCTAGGCAACCTCATTCATACCTACAGTGCCCTTAACAAAAGGGATTATTTGGAACAATGCTTTAATGTGTAACTAGTTGCCGACAATCAAGAACCACACAATGTAACGACATTCAAAATGACTGTTTATTGCCAAGGAACCTAGTGATGCTGGCAATAAACTAGTGTTCATGATTTATGCAAATGAGCAAAAGAAGTATAAGACTAAACTTTGCCTTTGGATGTTGACTAATATTCGCATTTCCTCGCATGATTTAAAAGGCCCACCCATATTGAGCAAGTTATAGGGAACTAGATAAGTATAATGTTAATTGCGTCGAAACGCGTCAAAACCCTCAAATTAATTTACATCTTAAGTGACTGGCAGTGTTAAGGCAGGGAGAAAATTTCCCAATCTGCTCTTTGAGATGTAGCAGACAAAGCAACCCTCTTGTACTTAGTTCCTTACACCTCTTCAGCCTATTGAGTCATCAAGAACAACATACAAAAGAGGTTATTGTCAGTAACTTGTAGGGTTCAAAGAAAAAGTTTTCGATGGATCTCCATCTAGTATCACCTTCCTGCTAGGAATAGTACGTATAACTATGAAATATTTACAACAAGGTGGGTTTGGTTCAACAAAGAACTTTTATTTTGCAGTAATTGACATTGTGTAATACCAGTCTTTGCTACAATGAATAAGATGCTAGGTGAAAGAAAGTCTATTTTGTAAAAATATATGTGGCATTAAAATATTCCATAAGGTTGAAATTTCTGTGTGAAATTTTGACAAGGTACTTTTTTGTGAATTTGTCCATGGATGTTTTAATAGGGTTGCCACCATGTTATTAAGACATACAAAATTCACTAGTAAGCTGCAGTCAAATTGACAATGAAATATATTAGAAATGGTAAAACTTCCATAAGAAATGATAATTTGAGCGAAAGTTGATAAATTAACTAAAAATGGAAGGTAACCAGATCCATCTTAAGTTTGTTCTATTCATATTAAATTTAGCTCTGCATACTCATGGGAATACAAATTTATATGTGATGTGTAAAACTGAAAATGTAAGAAATATGATTTTTGTAATAACTGTCATAAGGTTAGCACAATACTTCACAAAAGAAGAAGTGTAAAATTTTCCTTAGAATTTCTCAAAAGTAGATTGTCAGTCTGCATTACATGATTTTTTTTCCATTTTGAACATAGATACAGGAACTCCCTATGATTTTCTTATTTCAACAGGGTGAGATGCTTCGTAATGAACTCTTAAAGCGTTTCTTTGACAAGAGCCATCCCCGTGTTAGGGACCTGTTACCAACTGCCCAGCAGCGCAGTGTTGGCCCACCTGTCAGTATCATGTTGAGTAGGGCTGATCTGCCCCTGGTAGAGGTCCAGAAACAATTGGATCAGCAGGGGGCCTCCAGATTAATCATTGACCTCATAACCAGCAACAGTAGCACCCAAGTGTTCCTGGAAAGCATTGAGCTGGGAATTGCTCTCCTGAAAGATGGCAATGCTACCATACAGGTATGAATGATACTGGGGTATTGGAATAGGAAATATCATGCACTGTGATATGAATCATGATGGCAATACTACCAATACAGGTATGAATGATACCGGGGTACTGGAATAGGAAGTACCATGCACCCTGATATGAATCACAGTGGCAACGCTACCATACAGGTATGAAAGAAACGGGGGTATTGGAATAGGACGTACCATGCATCCTGATATAAATCATGATGGCAATGCTACCATACAGGTATGAATGATACTGGGGTATTGGAATAGGAAGTACCATGCACCCTGATATGAATCACGATGGCAGTGCTACCATACAGGTATGAATGATACTGGGGTATTGGAATTGGAAGTACCATGCACCCTGATATGAATCACGATGGCAGTGCTATCATACAGGTATGAATGATACTGGGGTGTTGGAATAGGAAGTACCATGCACCCTGATATGAATCATGATGGCAATGCTGCCATACAGGTATGAATGATACTGGGGTATTGGAATAGGAAGTACCATGCATCCTGATATGAATCACGATGGCAATGCTACCATACAGGTATGAATGATACTGGGGTATTGGAATTGAAAGTACCTTGCACCCTGATAGGAATCACGATGCTGTTATAATAGAATAATAAATATTAATAAATGTTAAATGTTAGTATAGTGCCTGCCAATAAAATTTCCAAGTGCTAAATATGAAATAGATATTTAAAGGAAAGAAAAAGTGATAAGGATGCCTAATAGACACTGAGTAGCCTAAGGAAATATGAAATGAAGTAACGTAAATTAAGCCTAAAGCAAGACACAATTTCTGTGTAATACAAATGTATGTGAATCATTGACTGTCAAGCAGAAATATATGCATCATGATTCTGTGATAGGACCTGTTATATATACAGTGGTGTATATCACTTCCATTTTAACTTCAGCCCACAGTGCCCCCTCCCCCCTCCCTTTTTCTGCCTCAGTACCCTTGCAAGTTCATGCCATTCATGAAAAGTCATTTTTTCATTTCCTTTTTTCTCTATCAGTTTTGAGCAGTTGAAATGTTCCTTTCAATACTCTGATCTCTTCTTTTACAGCAATCTATCATTAAACACCTGAGTAAAGGGTCCTGCGATGCATTCTTTAAAGTTCTGCATGATCGTATGAAAGAAGCACAGATGGAACTCAAGAAAACTGTGACAGTGAATACAGGGGAAGACTTGAACAAGTCCACTGCTGTAGACAATTCCAGTCCCAGTAGAGAATCTTTAGTTTGTAACAGAACCAGAAAAAGTAAGTGATGGGCAAACATCTGTTTATTGGAACTTTTTTGAAAAAAATTACTAATTCTGCTGCACAATTGTAATGAGATATTTAAACTGTGCAAAACAATGTTTGTTGAAATAGAGGGCAGCATCCAGTATTTGTTACAGAACAAATTTTACATAAACAGTACATTGCCATATATAAATGAATGTTTCCATGGCAAACTTGTATTACTATTCATGGCAGAATTAGAGGAGGTGTATTCACCACTTTGTTAGAAGTTTGGAGTCCGTAGCCACTAATTGGTAAAAGTATATCACGGGTGTAGTTAGATGAGATTTAACAACACACCAACACCAATGTGTTATATAATGTCAGCTAGATAAAAAGATAAAGTTTAAATACGGTTTCATATATGGTTCAAGTTCAAGTTTGGTTTCAAATACAGCTCAAATACGGTGCAAGTCCTTCCCTGTAGTCGCCTCTTACGACAGACAGGAAGTACCGTGGGCATATTCTACAACCCCCAGACCACAGGGGGCTATAATTGCCCTGGGTCATGACATGCTGAAACATCCAGTATTACTTCACACTACCTGACACCTGTTCTTGAAATCAATTCATCTGCTCTCCACCAATATTCCTCAGGTGATGGTAAATTAGCCCAAATTTTTCAACAAACAAACCTTCGCTAAAGCCACTATTCCAAATAATTCCTTTGTACAAAAAAAAACATGTCCCGTAGAATGTTAAATTTTTTATGTTCCTGGAAACCTGTAAAACCCAGGTACTGCCCCTGGACCCTAGATGAGACATGGCCTGTGGACCTCAAAAGATTGTCAAGTTTAACATCCTACTCCCGTAGCTCTGCCCCCTCCACTCAGAATTTTCTAGTTCAAGCCTGGTTAATGCTATCATGTTATATAAGAGGAACATAAAGGAAACACAGAAAGGACATGAAAGTGGGGGGAGGGGTAGGGTTGATTGTGGGGAGGGGAGGGTTGATTGTCTGTTGGAGAATGCAGTAGTTTGTGGGTATTGGTCCTAGTGAAGTAAAAGTTTATTTGTTGTTTTAAGGAACAACATGTTTAGAGGAGGTGTATGACATGAAAGTTTATTTATCAGTGATTAAGTTTTGCATCAGAAATTACTTATTGAGTTGTGCATCAGGAATTATTGCCTCAATATTTCTTCGTTTCAAAGTTTTCTAACCTTCTTCAAGCTCCTACTTATGACGGGGCTGCAGTGTCTCTTGTCTTGCCTTCTCAGTAGTGTTGCATATCGCTACTGTTCAGTATGGTAGGCCTGATCACTTAAGGCTTAGAATTAGGCTTCCTGCCAGTGTTTGTGGAACTGGCCCTCAGCATGTTACATGCCCGACCAGGGAGTGTAGTCTCGGTGCTCACACCGGACAATTTGTTGGTCTGCATTTCCGACGTCATGGTTTGTCACGATCAGAGCATGGTAACAAATGAAATAACTTCCAAATCCATTATGATTTTAAGTTTTCACAGAGAGTAAATCCTCTATCGCAGTAAAACTAAAGATTTTTCTCTGTGGTAACTAAGAACAATTGATCATGTCTTCTCGAAGGGAAGGAACTTACCACGGATGTGTGAACAGGATCTCACATTACCTCGAACATATTACGAAATAAAATAAGATCTGCATCAGGAATTAATAAGATCTGCATCAGGAATTAATAGGAACTGCATCAGGAATTAATAAGATCTGCATCAGGAATTAATAGGATCTGCATCAGGAATTGTTACAGTTAAAGCCTCCAACTTCATATTGCATGGAATAACTCTTCTCCACAAAAGAAAATACCTACGTAAGAACTGAAAAATTAAAAAATTATTGCCTATGAGGGAAAATATTGTTAGCAGTTGTCTTTTGAATGGGTTAAGCATTGTAGTACGGTACCCAGAGGCGTTGAGTCTTCTGTCCTCATTTTAATGCAGAAAGCAAGACCAGTAATGCACTCTCAGAGGAGCTCAAGGATCAACTTGCTGATGCAGCACTTCACACAAGTAAAGCTTTCGCTGCCGCAAGGCGAGGACAGAATGATGAATTTTATGATCGTAGCGGTGGTATAACAGCTCTTGATATGATGGGCCAGGGAGAAAATGCAAACAGCAAAGATGAGGAAAAGAACACCATCAGCCCAGATGTTTCTATCATGCAACCAATCCTCAGGTTCTTACAGCTGCTCTGTGAGAATCACAACAGGGATTTGCAGGTGAAAAAACCTCAATTAATGTTTGCTCATTTCCCTGAAAAGCTAGTATCCCCTAGCTGTTATAAGTGCTTTTCCATCACTTCACTGAATAGTGATATTAGACTATTTTTTTGTGATCAGTGAAAGGGTGGCACCAGGATTTGGCAAATGACGGAATTGGAAAATTTTCCCCATGAGGGACAGCCTCTCTGACAGGAGATGGGGGGGGGGCTGGTCCATGGTCCTACCCGCCCCCACTTGGTGCCATCACTGGATCAATGAAGATTTGTCGAAATAAAACAGTGTCAAGATAATCAAATTGACAAACTCTAGATGAGTGATCTCTTGGAGGTAAAGGGTCCTTGGGTTCACGCTTTGTATGGGAATGCAGCTATAACACACAAAATACTGCAATAGAAGTAACTGGTGACACTTTCTTTAATTATGTACTACCCTCATTTTTCAAGGTCATTTGCAAGACTCACTAACTTTTTTGGGAACAGAAAACAGCTAAGACATTGTATAGGTATTTGTTGAATTATGGCTCTCTGGTTTCTGCTGGTCACTTTGTGTGGATATGAGTCAGATTAATGATGACTCTCAAGAGTGTATATGCCCTTCTTTGATAGCAGACCATGGGATTAAAGGATTAAGTTTGGGTGCTTACATCATGCATTGTAATGTTAAGACAAAAAGTTAACTAGATTCATACATATGTTTTTTTCTCAAGAGTTATTGTTACTGCTAACCTCTCACATTTTGTGGAAAAGTATTTATAGTCAATTAGAAATTTCTTGTATTATTGTAACAGGATTTTTGTTCAAGTATTCAGCCTTTTTTTTTTTTTTGGTTTTGTTGGGTCTTACTGAGTTTCCTCCATTTCTATACATATGACAGAATTATCTTCGAAACCAGGGGAACAAGAAAAACTACAATTTGGTTAGTGAAACATTGATGTTTTTGGATGCTATCTGTGGAAGCACCACTGGGGGCCTTGGGCTGCTGGGCCTTTACATCAATGAAAGCAATGTGGGGCTGATCAACCAGACCCTGGAAAGTTTGACAGAGTACTGCCAGGGACCATGTCATGAAAATCAGGTATGGACCGGGTATTAGTTATTTAGTAATGGTGATAATAGTGAGGTTTATATACAATAAAATCAACAAAAAAAAAAAAAAACTTGGTCAATGTTTTTGGCAGGTGCTAGAAATGCAAACAACGGCTAATAATGATGGGAAAAAGAAATAAGTTTTAATACAGCATTAGATGGACCAAATGAACCTAATGACCCAAGTTTCATAGACAGTGCAGGGAGATAGTTATCATCCCAAAAAGGTTGTAACACTGGGACATATAGCTTTCAAAGGTTGCATAAATGTAATAAGTTATCAAGTTTGCTGATGTTGATGGTCTGTGGCTATTCCTAATTTGTTGTTTGTGTATTGATGCAGAAATAGAGGGTAGTAAGTTTTGACTAGGTGTTGGAACTAAAAGTAAGAATTTGGTGAGAACATTTGCAACTGTTGGTATTCATTTTTGAAGGTACAGAGGAAGTTTGTGGTGGGATGAAAAATGAAGTTAGTATAATGTGAAGGCACTTGTGGATTTATGGGAGGTTATGATAGATATTGAAGGTGTTACTTATATATTTAAGATGATGTTATTGTAGGGTATAAACAGCATGCCTTCTACACAGTCATGGTGAGAAACTCTTAATTGAAGTATATTGCTAAGAGCTAGTGTTGAAAATATTTGGGAAGAGGCACAAGGTGTGAGCATTAGTGGGACAAGCATTATTTGTGTGCTCTAAGTATCAGCATGAAGTAATTGAATCATCTTCTGTTGACAGTATCTTTCAGAAGTGTATGATGATAGAGAATAAAAAAGAAAAAGAAAAAACAAAATAAAATAAAACAAGAATGAAGTGAATATATTAAAAGATTCTTTTGGAAAATCAAGCAGAAGACTTGTGGCAGTATTGGATACATTGGAGGTATTTTTATCTGTTTAATCAGAACTGCATTGCCAACCATGATTCTAATGGGCTAGACATCATTACTGCTCTGATTCTGAATGATATCAATCCTCTTGGAAAAAGTAGAATGGATCTAGTGTTACAACTAAAGGTGAGTGGCATGAATGTTGAACAATTTCATATCATTGTATTTATTAAAACCTGTATAAACTACAAGTACTTATAGAAAAGAGTGCGAAACCCGTTAAATATCAAAGTGAACACAACAAGTAGTAAAATAAATCAGTAAATGTTCTCAGTCATCTAGTCCACCTGAAATGAAGCCAGAAATAAATAAAATACTGGACTTAAGAGTTTGCAACTCCTTATGTTGCACGCATCACGTGACCAGTCCTACTACATCATTCCCCTTCTTAAGTTCGGTGGTCACATGATCAGTCTAACTAGATCATTCCCTGTTGAAGTTAGGTGGTACTGGATGCAACGTTGGGACTTGCAAACTGTTAGTGTTTGATTTATATCTAGCTTCAAGTAGAAAAATAGTTTACATATTTGAAGAAATGTGGTGAGTAAGAATCTTAAAAGGTTAATACATTAAAGAGTAATTAATGGCTAAAAGTAGATAAAAAGTGCAAAGGTTCTAAAAAGATGATAATAATATAACTAGCAAATACTGTTTAACGCAAATGACAAAACAACTTACAGTATACATGAATGACCAAAATAGGTATGACCTCTTCATTCAGTAGCTTCTGTAAGAATCCCATGTATTCTACCTATAATAGGGGTTATTGTCCAGTCTGCATTTTCTATTTAAGTCAGTGTTTCAGATTATTACTGAGGTAAAATATTTTGTTAGACTAAAGATGAGTGGTTTTGTTGTAGTTATTAGAATTAACTATTTCCAGCAGATCTGAAGTGAAATTTTAAGTATTGTGTGTTTTGTATTAAGATCTGGTTCATGTGGTTGTTCATGTAAAATCTAAATATGTCCAATGTTTTTTAAATCCCTCCCTTAAGTTTTGTATGCACATTATTGTGTGTCAAATATTGCCTTTAAAATGATTATTTGACTTCCTGTATTTAAGTCAGGGCTTGTAGTCATTAATGTTACCATGCCAAACAACCTTGCATGTAGGGGAAAGTGGCAAGGACTTATTACAGCTTCAAATGAAGTGGTTTCTAGCTCAAAGTGTTCAGGCCAAATTTGACATTCAGTTTAGATGGTAAGTTCAGATGAGAAACTCTAGGTTGCTCTTTTATGAAAAACTCACAAAAATTTAAATTACTTTGAAGCAGCCATGACTAGAACTCCTTACGTACTCGTTGCTAATCTTTATAATATCAAATGCCACTACTTTTATCCACCTTTACTATTAACAGTATATGATGATTGTATCTTTCCAGAATAATGCTTCTAAACTTCTGTTGGCTATAATGGAAAGCAGACACGACAGTGAAAATGCAGAAAGAATTCTCTTTAATATGAACCCCAAAACATTGGTAAGATAAAAAGTTGGTACTTCTTTAAATGTGCCTGAAGCTATGGGAATACTAAGTATCTGGAAAGACATATGTGTGAATTTGAATATGATAAGCTGTATAAATGTTGTATTAGTGTTCACCATTGCACATTACACAGAAAAAGGCAACTCTAATAATTACTTATTGTTAAGAGTGTGATACTGGAGAACCATATTTGTTCACAAAATGACATGTTCTTATTTTGTTTTTCATTTTGCAAGGTGGATGTGATCAAGCAAGCTTACAGGCAAGAGGAAACTGAACGAGGGACATTTGATGATCTTCCAGTCGATGAGGATGATGATGTAGTGACCCCTCAGGAAGTCGGCCACAACATTTTTATCTTAGCACATCAAGTAAGAATTTCAAATGTGTGATGCTTTATTCTTTTACTCTGTTGTAGTTATGTCAGTGTTCCAGTGCTGCCTCGGAGAAATTGAAGGTCGGTGAATATGAATGGGTCACTTTTAAGGTTTTACACTTCACTGAAGTTTGCTTCTTTGTGTAATCATCATGGAGAAATACTGTAATTCAAATTGCTTCTATTTAATACATATTTAGAGGCAAGGTATTGCTCTTTCCTGTATCATACATTATCGCTTCCAGATACCAAGATTTTCAGAATGAGAAACATTTACAGTCAGTGCTGAAGGGAGTGCATTTTTGTAGGAGAAGAGAAGTGGTGGAAAGTTGTGGGGTACACTAGGATAAAGGTGGCAGTACAATGTGAACAGTGTGATACAAGCCATCCACCTGACATGGCTAGCTACTGACATTGAGGAGCTTTCCAGCAGCAGCTTATTTTGCTGTAGTAACTAGAATCTAGCAAAAAATTTGTGAATAATTTTGAGTGGGTTGCAAAAGTGTGGGGGTGGTGATGCTAGTGGCTTCCTTTTGACTGCAGTTTCCCCAGTGACTGATGTGGGATAAAAATCCTTTCTCAGAGACATCTAGAACCCTGAAAGTACTTAAGTTACTTAAAACATTGAAGAAATGGAAAACGCAAAAATATATTTTTCTTGTGTGTGTGTGCAGCTTTCTCAGCATAACAAGCAACTTGCAATGTTATTGAACCAGTCAGAGAATGAATACAGTGACAAAGCATTGGAGTATTACAAGAACCACACTGCTCAGATTGAGGTAAGTTACTGGATAACTCCCCCTCTCCCTTCCCAGGATAGCCCCACCCTAGACAATTCCCACTCTTGACAGTTACCCCTCAGACAACCCCTACTAGAAAATTTAGAAGTGCACAGGGTGAGAATTTCATGGGGTAAAATTGTCTGGAGTGGATAGTATGGTGGGACTTGTCATGCGGGGGTTGTCCAGGGGAGAGTTTTCTGGGTGGGAATTTTCTGGGGGTGTCTTCCAACTGGTGAATTGATGGGAGAAGGAAATATTTGTCAGGATGAAAATTCTTGAATCAAAGAATAGTAATGTAGTATATATAAGGATTGGAGGATTCTTTTAAATTTGAGGTGGATGATGGTTTGCGAATCTGCTGTAATGTTGTTTGTGAACTTAACGAGAATTGTAATCAGGGTATTAATGTGCCCCCTTTGGTTAGTTCGGCTCAATCACTAACGTATCTTAGTAATCATGTCTGTGAGATTTTGGTTCCAAACAAGCAAAACATGAGCTACGTGTTAAAAGAGCAGAGCTGTTAAAACTATTTTTATCAGTCTTGGAGAGCAGTTATTTATGAATTTGCTCCCCACAAATGTTGGGTAGTGGTACAGAGCAAGGGTCTTCTATACCTTCCAGACTTTGGGGGATAGCTAAAAACTGGGGACACATCCCATTCTTTGGGTGAGGAGGTTAAGTGGCAGTTCCAAGAGCAGGATTGTAAGCAGTTAGTACATGCCCACCATGTTACTCCTTGAATAGTTGCTGCAAAGGGAAGTTTATCTTACCAGTGTTTAAATACGACAATTTTCTTGTCAAAATCACTGCAGTGCATGCAGACAACAGTGGACAAGGAATCTCCAATGACGCCACAATCTGACAATTTTCTTGCCAAACTAGGACCCCAAGAAAGATAGAATAAGCTAAAATTGCTTTTTGTCTGTCTGTCCAATGGTCTTTAGATTGTCCGGCAGGATCGCACAATGGAGCGGATTGTGTTCCCTGTTCCCCAGCTGTGTGAATTTTTGACCAAGGAAACCAAAGAGCGTGTGCACCAGACCTCAGAGAAAGATGACCAGGGCAGCAAGGTGACGGCTTTCTTTGAGGAAATAGAGAACATGTTTATGGAGATGCAGTGGCAAAAAAAGCTAAGGGGTGAGAGGATTGTGGAATTTTTCAAGTTTTCTTTATTTTTGGTCTAAGTTTATCACTATTTTGACTGTTAGGTCCAGTATTATATGCCTGTAAAAAACTAAAAATGTGTATGAAACCTGTAAGGGCTTTATGGGATTCAACTTCAGATCAGGTGGTTTTCAAATCATAATTTTTTGCCCAACTATCTTTGGAAAATGTTTAATTTAGAAAGTTGTTCAGGTGGGAAAGTGTAGATTGCTATTTCTGTGACCATTGGAGATGGAGCCCTGAATTTGTGATTGCTAAATCTTTTTGTGATGTACAAAATTTATTGCAGTAAAACCCCGTTTATCTGAACCCCGTTCATCCGAAACCCCGTTTATCCGAACTAGCCGTCAGATTTAACAACAATAATAGTCAACACAATTACGGTAGTATCCACCAAGTTTCCAGTGCTTTACAAGGCAAAATTCAACGTAAATTTTTGCAGAAATGCACTAATTTTTCTCAGGACTTTAAAAGTCATGGAAAGATATCACAATGTCTAAAACAGCCAACATGTGGACATAGAAAACAATCTATTATCTCTTTGTCAAATTTGGAAGAAATATCGTACGTATATGCTTTGAAATTCTTGTTAGGAGCCATGAGTCGGTATAGGCTATAGTATATCCTCTTATACAAAATTACATTAGGCTAGCGTAAGTCCTAGTTTCACAAAATCTGAAAAGTTAGTAAGGTAGTGAGCTTCATACTTAAAAATAACGAACGTAGACCTTACAAAAACATTGCGAACTGCTGTTTGATAGTCTTCTACACATGTGTCTCTAACATTTTTGGAAATTTATGCAGAATTTATACTCTAGATACCTCTCCAGATCGTTACAGCTTTTCTTCAGCCCACACACTCATTTAGTGTGTAGAAAGCATTGGTCATTCGGACGTGCGAAGGCTCGAATTTTAGGAATAAAATCTCTCTGTTTTAGAGGTCTTAAAATTTATTTGTCATGTCATTGGTCACAAAAAATAGTAACGAAATATTTTGGGGGATTTTGTTTGCAATATTTAGCCTCTTCGCAATTATTTTGGAAATGTGTTGACACACTGTCTTATGAACCCAGTGTACCGTACTTGAGGCAAAAACTTGGAACCTCGTTTATCCGAATTTTTTCGGTATCCGAACAACCTTCGGTCCCGATGTGTTCGGATAAACGGAGTTTTACTGTAGCACAATAATGAAACAAAGATATCAAACATGTTACTGGCTCAGGGTGACATCATATCCTGGTTTAAGTAACTTTAAGTTTCCTTGTGACAGTTCACACTTCTGCTACAATAGCATTTTTCAGTAAAGATAAAACAGGGATGGTTAAAGTCAGTACATGTACTTGTCTTCTAAATAAAGGTACTTTTACTCATGTGACAATTAACAAGTTATGAACACTTTATAGTACACAGTACTGGTCAAGGTTTAATTTTAAATGTTTACTCATGTAATAAATAATTTTAAACTGAGGACAGGAGGTGTCAGATTTATTTACTCTCCAAGCAGACTACCGAGAAGAGGGTTTTAACTCACCCACCGATGTTTTCAGTCGCAAATGACTAGCGGGCGAATGCTAATTTCGAACCCTAGTGAAAGACTGTACACACTGACATTAATATTAGTTATATCAGAAGATGGGAGCACAAAATGATATTAAATGGTTTATATTACAAATGAGAGTAATGAATGATGTTGTTTTTATTTTCAAAAGGAATTTTTATGACTTCACAAAGAAGAGTTTTGATCAGCAGATATGCTTAGGCTAGTGTCACTAAATGTTAGGATAAGGTAGCAGCAAGAGTTATGGATCGGGTTAGAATGGACTTGTTATTATGACACTATAAGTGACCTCTGGGTGATGTCATGACTGTACTAGGTGATAGAAAGGAATGATCATCAAGAGCTTGATAGAGTGTGAAGGAGTGAAAACTGTATAGCGCTCTGGAAAGTTAGTTTGTACAAAAGTGACGTGTACATGTTGCATAACTATGAAATGAAGACTCTTTTAAATGTAAGAAAGGCCAAAAGACAAGACCAGCAGAACTGTAAGAGTAATCCCATGTAGGTTAACTGTCCTTGGCTTCATGTACTACATGGTAACATTACTACTTGATGTAGATTACATTGTCCAATGTCCCTGATGAAACTAACCCTTACAGAGTACCATGCACTGATTGGCAAAGGTCATTCACAAGTGACTGCAAAGCCTCACTCTTCAGGAAAACAAAAAATAGGGGAAAGTTTGGTTTGTTCAACAAATGGAGGTATATAACTTACATGACGATATTGATGGAACTAAATATGTCAAATAATATTGAATTAATCTTACAGATAAACCACTTCTCTCAAAGGCTAGCAACAACATGTCAAGATGGGGTAACATTGCATTTCACTTGGCTGTCCTTATCAACATCATGTTGGCTCTTTTCTACCCATTTGAGAACCAAACTATGGAGTTACCCAGCCAGTACTCAGGTCTTCTTTGGGCTGGGACCTTTATTTCTCTGGCTGCATTCCTCATGGTTCCAAAGATGTCAGTATTCTCCACATGTAGTTGTATCTTGGTCTTTAGACTGAGGTTCACCATTGGTGTCGTGCCAACGTTATTCATCCTTGGATTCTCAAATGTAAGTAAATAGATTTGGGTGAACATCTGTGTTTAATTTTGCTTACGTTTGCCCAATTTTTTCAGTTTAAAGATATCTCATTAATCAGAAGAGTTTAATGTCAATAAGGGAAAAATGTTGTTTTATGTTAGTCTTCTAAGTTTTATTAAACTGTGTGCTTGAAATAATCTAAAACTTTTTTCTCCTGGATTATAGTGTTTTAAGAAGCATTTCATAAGTAGGGAAGTAGTTTAATTTTTTGCAGTTCTGTTCATCATTAGTGCTTAACCACAGTGATAGGGTAAAAGTATAAAATCTGTCAAAAAATTTTGCACAAATTTAAGTGATCAAATTTGTGTACATTCTCAGTTGTTACTGTAATTCTAGTTATTGTATCTTAAGAGTCAAAAAAACTATATATCATATGTGTCCATGTTATATATCTGAACAAGTGTATGTGTCTGGAATTATGTCATGTTGGGGGGGGGATGTCAGGGTGTCAAACCTCGAAGGTTACATTTTTTATTATGGGTAAATTATTCACATCTAGATGTTGGTTTCTTTCTTTCGTGTTAAACACATCTTTGTGTCTGACACATTTTGACCACAAAATGTTAGATTCTGTAACAGCAAGTCTACCTGTTACACTTTTTGAAAGTGAATCACACCTTTGTCCATCCATGATAAACCTAATTTAGATTCCTTGATACACCCATGTAGCTTTGTAACCCTGAATTCCATAAAAGAAATCTTTTTGTTTTCCTCAGCTTGTGTTCAAACTGCTACATATTGCCAGCTTCATTGGGAATAGTGGACTGATGTACAAGCCATGGGGATACATGATACATAACACAGAGGTTTATTATCACCTGGTATACCTCTTCTTTTGTTTGATGGGTCTTACCAAGCATCCTTTGTGGTATGGAATCCTAGTGAGTGTCTCATATACTTAATACTATTGATGTAATCAACTCTGTATTTTCAACTTTGTAAATGTCCTCTGTTGCTTGGAGAGGTCCAGTCAGTGGTTGTACACATTCCAGAATTAACCTCCAGCCTTTGTGAATGTGATATGTGTAATAGTGACACACATGGAAGTGACATTGTATAATGATTAGGAAACGGTGGCTAAGTTCTTAGCTCAATTACTGTACAGCGGGAAATTTCCCCGAGGCTAATTTTTGGCGAACCTATACCTTGTTCACATATCTACAGAGTGAAGAATTTGCTGTTGAAGGTAGCCAACATAGTCTTGTACAAAGTAACGAAAGTACTTTCGCAGGTCTTAAATTCACGAGTTGCGAAAAGTGTGAAAATTTCCCACTGTATGACTATTTTGTTCTTTACTGGCAAACTCTTTGATTCTTTTTCAAATTTGTGGCATTACAATAAGAAAAGAAAAATTATTTTAAGGCAAATGACAATTCTACTTTCAACAACAAAACAAAAAAAAAAAAAGGAGAACTTCATCATACTCATAAGTAATGCCTCTCTATTTTTCTGTACATAGCTTTTAGATGTTGTGTATCGTGAAGAAACTTTACACAATGTTATCAATTCGGTAACTGGTAACTGGCGTTCAATTGCATTGACTGCGCTCCTGGCTCTCATCTTGGTGTATCTGTTTTCAATTGTTGGCTTCCTCCTTCTGAAGGATGACTTTGTGATTGAGGTGACACCAAACAAAGGTATGTTTCTGTGTACTCATCTAGTTATGATATGGTAAAATGACAAATTTATAGATTATATGACTAAAAGGTATATTTGAACCTTCCCTGCTATTACATGGTGCACGGCTGTGATTATGTTTCTAGAATAACACAGTACAACCAAAATGAAGGTTGTGTGGAAATGTTTTGGGGCCCCAAAAAATGAAATTGTTTTTTATTTTATTATAATTATCAGTCATGTTTTTGTACGTCTGTCACCTTGGCGTTTGCCTCTGAAGAGTGGGTAATGGTGGAAATCATTTATGCCATTCTTGAGGAAGAAATTTTATGGGTGTGCTGCCTGAACAAGATGACTGTTGTGTCAGAGCCACCAGGAACCAATGTAATGGATTTTGTACAAATATGTTTGTGTGATGTGCATGGGTGTGTAAGTGTGTGCTGTCATATTTGTAACATTACATCTTCAAATTTGCCATAACACAGGTGTTCCTTTTGTGGTAATTGTATTGAAGTTAGGTTGATTGAGAGCCCTACTACTATTGCATGTAATTTATCTTTTTGTGAAATCTGGACCCCTTGAAAACTTCTTATTTTAAAATTTTGCTGGACAGTCTTGTGTGGGTCTTCACAGAAATTCATTGAAACTTGAGAATACTGTGATTGGTGTAGAGGTAACATGTATAAATTTCTGGGAGAACTGGAGTTGATAAAAGTTGTATTTTTTCCCCATCTGTAGAAATTGCAGGAAGTTCACCTCCACTTCACAAACCTGATGATGAGCAACAGTTTTGTGTTGACAAAGATGGAGACTTTGCAGAAAGCTTTGCCCAGCGGTATACTGATGGCTTTTCTTCTTCTTCCACAAGTTTTGTAGGTGAGGGGGCTCTTTCAGTTTTGCCTTTGGCTTTTATAAGTGGTGGCTTATTTTAACCAGGACACAAATCATTGATGTGTAAAATGCGTTTGAGTATGAGTGTAGTTCAACCCAAGTCTCTGAGGCAGATGTTACATATTATTGTGGTGCACTTCAAAACTAAAAGCAATCTGTACTCTTGCCATTGTGATCACTAGAACATACCAAGACCATTGTATGACTAATTCGGTCATCTCCACACAAGACGAAAACTAAGTTCAGGCTGTTTACAGATTGACAAACTACCCAGTGTAATCCTCACAGTGTCACATAGAATGAACAGATAAACAATTTTCCTTTCCAGGAGGTGTAAAGGAAACTAAATATTTTTATAGGTATGAAAAAATATCTTTAGAATGATGCCATAGTGCTTTTAGACAAAAGAAAATGATTTTTTTTTAGTTTCTAAATGCCTGCCCACTCTGTTGCCTCCTGTCTGTTGCAATTCATCTAAGTAGTGAGGAACTCATCCTTTCCATTTCAATACTACAAAAGCTGTCCTCCCCTCCACGACCAAACGGAGTAGGGAAAACAAGCCAGTGAGCCACAACTGGAAAAAAGGTCGTGGTCATCTCGACTTGAACCACTTGGTTGGAAACTGGGATGATAAACCTCATCTAATTAACTAACTCCACAACCAAACCTTTTTTAGAGCTGCAAGTGCATGTAACAGTTTAGGTGTGACATTTCAGTGTAGTTAAAGACATTGCTAGGTCATCTGTGAGGAAAGATCTTATGGCTGCTTCCTTGATGTGTCTGTGCTTGTGTGTCTGTGTGGCTGTTAAACTTTTAGCAGTCACTTTTTGCATTGTTCATATTTCTTTGATCCAATGGCCAGTTGTAACTGACTTTAGATCATGGGTGTAACATGTGAACCTCTATATTTTAATGAGGTCAAAAGCACATACCAGTGCAAAGGGTCTTGTAAGTCAAATTGGAAAATATCCTTGAAATGTTAAAATGTTTTCAATTGCCTCAATTGAATTGTTGACCCACAGTTGTAAACAAACTTGGGATAACTGATACCTTCAGATGTTACTGGGGTCAAATGTCACATACCAGTGTCAAACCAATGTCAAGGGTCATAACAGGTCAAAATGTAAAGTACCCTGGCAATGTAACAAAGGTCTTGGTTGAAGTTTAATTGGAACGAAACTTAATTGGATTATAGATGCATAATGGATATCTTCATTTGTTACTTACTTCAATTAGGTCACATATTCAGTAAGATTCTGTATGTTTTTGCAGTCAGTTGCTTAATTTTACTCCTAGCAATAGCCAGTAAGTGAGATGAGAGAGGTGAGAAGACCATTACCATGTAAGTGACTAAGAGATGAAGAGGTCTTTTTATTGCTTCTTTTTACCTCAGAGGAGAAGAAGGAGGAAGAAGCTGAACCCCCAGAGTCAGTGATGGAGAATGCTTGCAGCTCTCTTAAAATGTGTATCATTACCACTGTCAACTTTGGTCTTCGTAGTGGTGGAGGCATTGGAGATGTCCTGAGATCACCCTCCATGGAGGTAGACTTTCATTAAAATCAGTTGACCTAAAGTTGGTATAAGAGCAGATCTGCCAACCCTCCCAATTTTGGTGGGACAATCCCGATTTCCAGTCTCAAAAACATATGAAAAGCTGAACGTCTCAATTTTTCCAGTTTTTCCACTGACAGCATAATACTCCAAAAGAAATAAAAAAAGAGAGGCCTAGTGGGCCTAATATTCGGAAAAACTTCAAGAAGGGAACACACATATAGCTTGCAACAGTTTCCCCACTTCCATTGTAATGATAATTAGCCAATGCCGTTAGTACTTTCTCAGTGGCCTTCGTAAAAACTGCAGATCAGAAGTGAGGGCCCGCTTTCTGCGCATACATTTAGCAGTATATTACATGAAACGCTTGCAAGGGCTTACAACGTATCGCTGTGGCCACCGCGAAAAAGTTGCAACTCGCGAAAGTCGGGAGTGGTTGAGATTGGTTTACTCTAAAACGTGCCCAGATGTATATGTTTTCAGTTCATTGCAATCTTGCTGCAAAAAATACCAACCTGTGTGGCAATAGCACTACGCATGCTACCATACCGGGTTCTTAC
This sequence comes from Holothuria leucospilota, assembly GCA_029531755.1. Lineage (NCBI taxonomy): Eukaryota > Metazoa > Echinodermata > Holothuroidea > Aspidochirotida > Holothuriidae > Holothuria > Holothuria leucospilota. The sequence goes on along the minus strand of CM055962.1, from coordinate 13,771,531 downwards.
TTCACTCAGCAGAGATATTTTTCAACATGTTGCAAGGTCAGCTTCTTCATTGGTCGTAAAAACTTTCTTGTTATCTCCGGCATGATTTTCCCAAGCCTACAATACTTTCGTGAAGCCATATTCATGGTTCTAGCATCACTGCTTGAAATCGTGCCAAAGAGTCAATCTACCGCTCTGTTTCTACAGCTTGCAAGCGTACATTTACATACTGTACACTGAAAACTTTTGGTGGCTAAGTGAAGCCGTTTGAATCTTGATCCAGAAATCATATCAATTTAAAATGGCCGGCTTGATAATTTTTGTAGAAAGCCATGAAACACTACCAGGGAGATCTTTTGCAACCTGTGAATACATACACAAGATATCAACTTCCAACAGGATAAGATTTTCGTCCCGAAACCTTGGTAAGCTAGCACAGGCAAGCTACTGGCTGCAGCTCTCATCATATAGTGTGTACTATACACATTGTCTCAATCAAACAAGATCATAGCCGAACGTATCTAGAATGAACCAGCTATTGGCCAAAAAACCCATAAACATCAAACTGGCATGTACAGAAATCCTTCAGACAACTACTCAGACATATTCTCAAGGTTCACTTGAAATACTTTTTCTTACGAGGCAACTTCCTTTACGGAGGCTTGACACTTATGCCTTTGCCTAATGTCCCACTTTGCCCCACTTTTGGAAATTGAAAGGTTGGCAGGTATGTAAGAGTAATTTATTTATCTTGAACTGTGTTTAGAGAGGTGCACTTTGCCATTGAAACCCTGTAGCTAACTTAAGGTGTATCTGTATTCTGCTAATGGTTGAAGTTGTTTCCTACAACACTATCTGCTGGTTATATGCATAGCGTTTCAAGTTGAAGTCCATTAGCTGATCTTTCAGTTTTATCCCATATAAATGCAGTGTTCCATTGGTGTCACATGGCCAGATTGTGCCACAATTATCTCTTGCTTCATGCTAAAGTTTGCTGGAGTTTGCACTGCTGAAACCACAAATCTTACACACATGGCTAACGTTGCCAAGTATGTTATTAGCGCTTATGTGCACAGTGATGTCTTCTTATGTTCTTTTCTCACATGTTGTCCAGTCAGTTTTGGTCAAAGTCACATGTGAGAGAGAATCCTCCTGGCAGAGTGGAAAAAGAAACAAGTTAAGGCTGGCTGATTGCAAAGTCTGCAGTATGCCCTGTGGGCTTGAAGGCATAATTGGTACAGAGTGCTGAAAACTATTTTGACCTATCAGCTTTTGTGATGTCTTTGCCAAAATGCCTTTTATGATTAAGTCTAGTGTTGTTAGTTTGTTTATAGTTTCTCAAGGGGGAAATATGAAGTCACTAGCCAAAATTTGCAAAATGATGATAGCTTCAATACACGTGTTGGAAGGGATTATGTTTGGCACACTCTTTATTGAAACATTACATGGTGTTACTGAGCTGAGCCTAAGTTTCGATGATTAGTACCTAGCAATACTTTGGGCAAATTTTGGGAACCTTCTTAATAAACAGTTTTAATTTTTGTTTTGTCAGGAATCTCTTTTTTATGGAAGGGTTGTTTATGACCTTCTGTTCTTCTTCGTTGTCATCATTATCATTCTCAACCTCATCTTTGGTGTTATCATCGACACCTTTGCCTCTCTCAGGAGTGAAAAAGAGGATAAAGAAGAAGTCCTGAAGAATACTTGTTTCATCTGTGGTAAGTGATGCTATATCATCTGAAATCTAGGACTGAAGTCAAAACTGAATAGCCTATGTGCTTGTGATCAAAACAGGAGGGATCCCACTCTGGCAAAATGCAACTTTTTTAAAATAAAGGAAAGTACCAAACTTGCATAGAATGGTAAACTTTTACAATGAAATCAACATCATCTGTGGAGTATGCAGTAGGAAGTCTGGGGGATCCCCTGATTTAGCCAAAGGAGGGGGTAGGGGTGAATCCTCCAAAAGATCCAGCGTTTGGTGCTCTTTGGGAGTGATCTTTGTGTTTGTAGGTGCTGCTGAGGGGGTTCATAGCACCATGACTGCCTCCTCAGTATGCCAGTGGATATCATGCCAAAATTAGTCACAAGTCAAGCATTCATTAAGAATACTTGTTTTATCTGTGGTTGGTTATACAGTACTGATTACCTGAGCATCTAGGATAGAAGCCAAATGTAAATTTTTGGTGGTAATGAAAATATGGGGCACCTATCTTGACAAAAAAAAGAAAAATCCTGTAATTCGTGAAAATTCCACATTGAAAACAAACATGAAACAGGATAATTATGGTTAGGAGCTGTAAATTTTTGTAGTAAAGTTGACATTGCTTGCATGAAATATCCACAATTCTGCTTGAAAGACTGTAAAAGCTCTTAAGTACTGTTTCCATTTTGATATATCTATCAGTACTTACAGAAAATGTTCAAAAAAAATGCAAAAAACAGTATTTTCATGTCAAATGTCATAAAAAAAATCATGTAACTAATGAAGAAAAAAAATATGTAGCATGGTATAATGAATAAGTCTTGGAAGTTTGTGGGAGACCTGAAAATGTCTAGGCATAATCTTGATCTCATTGCATCTGAAGATTAGATTGTGATTATATTTTTGTTGGTATGATCAATTAGTATGCTAATATTACAAAATATAGTACTACTTTAGAAACAGAGGTATAGTGGGACAGTATCTCAATACATGAAGATTTGCTGTTCAGTGGATCTCAGATTGTGGGTGGTCTTTCAGCCAGCTTTGTGACTGTTGTATACTCATTTCAGTTAATGCTGTTCTGTTAGTCTAAGGAGTCGTTTTTTTCTTCCTCCTTCATGGCAGGTCTTAACAGATCTGCATTTGATAACAAGACAGTGTCGTTTGAGGAACATTGCAACGAAGAACACAACATGTGGCATTATCTTCAGTTCACTGTACTCATTAAGGTGAAAAAATCAACAGAATACACTGGACCAGAGAGTTATGTGGCAGATATGATAGAGGTGAGACGTTACAAAGGGTTGCATCTGAATATTCATGAGATACATGACAACCCTAGATGTTATGCATTGACGTCACGTGACATTTTGGCAGGTAAACAATGAAGCACACTGCATGCATGACATAGACTTCGCACGCAGGCATAGTAAACTCTCGCACGTATCAGACCGGAACACAAAGCAGCTGTCTGCATTTGTTGGCATAAATTGCAGTGATATGCACTTGCCTCCACTCAAGGGAGTGCTTTCTGGTCTGTGACATCATATGCATAAGGTCTGTTGTTGTAACTTTTGTCTCATAAATGTGATATTAAAGTTGGCATTGTGTTATGTATGTCCAAAAGTAACAGAAAAGTGTTCTGAAATAAACAGGGGAAGTAAAACCTGGGAAGCAAAATTCCTGAAAAGGAAGGTAGTGTCATTGGTCTTGTATCACCACATAATTGACATGGTCTATGATGACGATAGGTTATTGACCTGGAGATGACATATATAAATCTTTTGTAATCTCAAGGTGTGTATATCTTTGCTGAAAGTAAAAATGCATAGGAACTCGTCTGTAAATGTTTAACTTCGAGCTTTAATTGCATGCTAATGTGAAAGTTTTAATTCAGTTCAATTCAATTTTAATTTAGTTTTTTACTACCCCATCAAACAACATCTCAAGAATGTCAGCACATGTAAAGAATATGTTAAAATTTATTTTAGAAATTGAGACAAGCAGCTGAAAACTTAACGGTAATTAGTGATGGGTATTGGAGCCAGAAATAAGAGAACTTTTGGAGTCTGGCCCCTTAAAGAAACACACAAGTGAAAGAAATACAAAGAAAATGAGAAAGTAGGGCAGAGAGAGAACACAAAGGTAGGACAAACAAACAGAATTAGATGCACCCATCAAAGATAACCAAATACAATTATATGTCAATGGCCAGTGCACGAAAAGAGATACTTCTTTGGGGACGACTGAAAAGTATGAATACTTAAAAGTATGAATGATCCGCTAGTTGCCAATGATTTAGTTGGTGGAAGGAGTTATGTAAGTGCCCACCTAAATCGAGACCCTTATTGTATCCCATGTTAAATGATTACGTCTTAACACATTACTCAAACTCTTATTTAAATTTCAAAACCATCAGAAGAAGAATTTAGACTGGTTTCCTCGTCTGCGGGCAATGTCATTGGCAGCAGAAGAGAGTGATAATGAACAGAATGAGATACGTAACCTACAGACGACATTGAAGTACACTACAGAGCTGGTGAAACAGTTATCAGGCCAGTTGTCAGAGCTCAGAGACCAGGTAAGAAAATGCTACTGTTATCTTAGAATACTAACATTCTGGGAAAGGGGCCTTAGCTACTTTGAAAATTTAGTCCCTGCCATAGCAGGTGTAAGGCTGGATTAAGTTAAGTTCAATAGAGTATTGTGTTGTGCATTCACCCATGAAGCTGCTCAGGAAATGTCCAGAGACTGGCACAATGGAAGCAGTGTGACTGCATTTTCCTATGAAGCTGAACACAATTTACTTTAATCTGCTTGGTTGACTTAAATTTTTCAGTTGAGCTAAGGGCACTGTCCTCTCATGACAATCAGCCTGTATCCATTCTGGAATGTTCTAGAATTGATTGGGTCATTGTCCATCTTTTCAATGCCTTGGATTTTGTTATTTCATTTGATGAGCATGGAAAATGTTAGTTTGAAATTTGTGTGTAGATTACATATCAAGTAAATATTGTTGTGTTTTTGCTAGCATCTTCTGCCATGTTCTGTTTAGTGTTTTATTTATTTGACATGCTGATACAATGTTATGTGATTGAAGAAATATTTTAGTTCGTAAACTGTTCTTAATTTTTTGTCTTGAAAAAAGTTTATACATCCTGAATGTCTTCCTTAATGAAGAGGGAAGAGTAAACTTTAAGAAACATAGAAGTACAGCACAATGAAAGCTCTTTAAGCCCATACCATTATTTGTGGAAAGTGGGAAGGGGACTATAAAGTCCTTTGATCTTTTCATGTGTGGTACAGATTTTCATCTTTTAATAAACTTTTCATTCCCAGATGACAGAACAACGGAAACAGAAGCAAAGGATAGGGTTTCTGAATGCACCAAACTCTATGGGGCAGTGATTCATTAATTCTGTAGGACGTGGAAATACAGAAGTAAGATATGTGGAGATGTTGCTGTAATTGATGGGTCATAGTAATGGCAGTGTTTCCACATTTCAGAAATGAATATCTGGAATTGTGCTGTTTTATTTCCTATTCTCTAGTGACCTTATCCAAGAATTGACTGATTTCAATGGACTCTAAGCCTAGTTACAGTAGGTAACTATTTTAGTCCAAACCTTGGTCTAACATGAGAACTTTTGTGGTATTTTTTAAATTTTGCAAAATAGTCACCATTTTGGGGCAATTTTATTTAGAGTGGAAACACTGCTCAGCAGGATCATCACACCAAATTAAGTTGTAGCAAGTAAAATGACCTGTAATGCATTAAGGGATTAGCTAAAGTAACATCTAAGCAATTCCTTTATTCACTAAGGTTATACAGAATGAGAACATTTGCATGCATTCAACTGTCAAAGTACATACTTGCCAATTGTTCTGTTATATGAAGAATTGTTTTTTTCCTGAGTTAAGAAGTCAGAACTTTCTGATTTTCAGATTTCTGATATTGACAATGATAATGTTTACAATTGAACGGGAAAATTGCAAAGCAACTACTGGGAAAGAAGATATTGGTATCATTTTTGCATGCCTTTATAGTTCCACAGGTTTCATGTAAAATGCATAGTAAATTATTAATTTTTCAAATCACAAACATAATGGGGGACATTGGACTGACTTTCAGTGTATTCTGTTTTCTTGGATTGAAATGTTGGCAAGTATAAAAACACAGACTTTGGCAAAATGTTTTGATATACCAGAGGTATTTTTGGGTGGTACAATGAAGGATATGTATATTTTCTTATGACTTGATCAGAGAATAAATTGTGTAAATATACACGTAAAATGTGAATTTTGTCCTGGAGAGAGATTATAATATTTAAGCAGCTAATTTCAATAGAAATGTTAAATTACTATCTTTTATAAGTACACAGTAATAGAGATACACTGTTCTCTAGTGTGGTGCTTTTTGCTTTGTTTATGTATAGCTCATGCATTTATTCGTGTGATATTACACCTTGTGGTTTATAGTGTCAGTACAAAGGTGAAAGTAACAGGACTAGTATATTAACAGTATGTTAGTAAGCCTTATGTATTGTTTGTACTTTTGTAGCCTGATTGCTTTGTAGCGAAATTTTTCTTTTCATGATTAGTGCCAGTTTGTAGAAACATTTAGCAAAAAATTATTCACAAATGTGCTAGTAACTTTGCCATTTGTCGCAAATATTTACAGAGACAGGAGAAGAGTCATTTTAAAAGAAACCAGTCCAGGTAAAGGAGAGAATGATTTAGAATGTTCTTGTATTGCTGTTACATTGTAACTAGAATCTCTGTAATTCTTTCAGATCACTGAAGCGAAGAGTTTAAGTATAATTGTTAGTTTGCATAATGTCTTACTTCAGTAAGAATGCAGTTGTTTTTAAGCATGTCATGGAAGATTGGCCTTAAATTAGCTTTAATGGTGGTGCCTTTATTTGAATGATGACATAATTCAATATTTTATTTACTGTACTGTAATCCTCACATTTTGAAGTCGAAAATTATATACAATGTCACAATGCTTTTTGTTAAATAGATACACATCGTAGTTACCAGGTGTACCCTAAATGCCTTGGTATTGTGGTCGTCTTTCCTTTCAGAATTTTAGGTACAGTGGTTTTTCACCATTTACAAAGAGTCAGAAGAGAGATTTTTGCAGGCAGATTTTTTCCCGATAGTGTTGTCATTGTAATGTAAGAACCTTTTGCAGGATGCCTCCTTAGAATTAGAAATATGGAATATTATTTCTTGTTAGTTTTATTGGTGCTTTTAAAGTTTCTTGCATAATTGATATTTTTTCATGTTGAGCACAAAAATTTATGTATTAAGCATGTATAAACTGAATAGTTTTCAGTACACTCAGAAATGAGTTAATTCACAAAAAAAGGAAAATTTGCAGGGGCAGTAGCCATGGCAATCGATAATTTAAGAAAAACTTTCAACCATGTGCACTTGAATACATACCAAATTTACTAAACGGTAATGAATATCTTTGTTAGGCTGTGCAAGCCTAGCCAAGATTATGTTGTGAGTCCATGTCTTTTATACACCAGTATAGCTGACTTGATTCCATCCTGCAATTGTAGGTGGCAGGAATGTAATATATCTTTCATAATGGCTTAAACCACAGAATACATCATGCCTTAATCTAGTCAAAGTAATTAAACAATAGTCTTTTCATAATGTATTTTGAGATTTTGGGAAGTTGCAATTAGGAAATTGAGACATAAACACCTGTACTGTAGTTCATAATATTTTTGATTTTGATGAAATGTAATCATACATATGTAATTGGCTTGTAGCCTAGGTAATGCATTCAGTCATGTATTTTACAATACTTGTGTACAAGGTATAGTGGAACCTTTGAATGGAAATTTTGAAGGAAGAAAACCTTGTAAAGAAAAGACATGTAGAAAGAGAGGTAGAAAAATAAGTCTTCAAGGTGTCGTGGTAATGCTAAGTGTGAAACTTCTTTTTATATTTATTTGTAGCTGTTGTATACTGTATCACACACGAATCATGATGACTTCAACAGTGTTCACATTTATAGTGACATATGGTTGCAAAAAGAATGGATCAAAATAAGGTCCTAGATATACTTTTTAGATGCTGAAATGATTTTAATAAGTATCATGACCTGGTTATTTGAGGACTGATAATTGTGAATTGTATGTTAGTTGTGAGTTTTCCCGTAACTTTTGCAAAAAAAGATTCATGGTTAATGCTGAAGTGAGCAGAAAAGCTGGTGGTAGGGTAATCTTGAAATGTCACATCTAAAATGCAATTCTTGAAGCTTGTGTCATGCTAATGTACAGTTGGTAAATCAGCAGAATGCCTTGCTTTTCACCCAGTCAGGGCTATGTATGGGGTTGAGGCTGGGGAACTGCAGTCTTGTGGGTCAGGGCCAGAATGGGGGGAATAGTAGATTGTAAAGATCTGCCTCTTCATTCAAGGGGGATGGGGGAGGGGTTGGATTGGTAATTCACTGTGGTGGCGGTTGGTAGATAACTGAGGAATTGCCCAACTTCTGTTAGTCAAACTGAATATGGCCTGGACACACTGTGTGAAGTTTGTTATAAAATTTTTGGATAAAAAGACCTAACAGCCTACACAAATGTTGTGTAGAATGGATGGTTATCTATACAGTATAATCAAGACAGTAATTATGATAATATTGCTGTGTTATGATAATGTGACACATGTGTTTTGGTAATTATGACTTCAAATGAAATATATATGAAAAAATAAAGAATTCAGAAAAATATTTTTCCATTTCATGTTGTTGTCATACCTTGAGCATACTCCTATGTCTGGTGGATATGGTATGTTAACATTCATTTAAAGATAAAACTTTTCAAGGGGATTGGGGGAGGGGCTTTAGGGTGGGGGTGGATATGACCTCACCTTCAAGAAGTCACAATGTAGTCAGTCGACTTGGTGTTATCAGTAGTTACGGCTGTACTCTCAGAATAATAGTTAACTGGAAGGTTGGGGTACTAAAATGAGTGGACATATACTAGTTTCATTATAATGCACTTCTGTAGACAGTAGTATGACACTCCTTGGCCTTGGGGTTAGTTGGCACATGGAAGCTGACAAATTGGTTCTAGGGAAAGAGAAAATTAAGAGAAAAGGGAAGTACCTTTACAACATGGCAAATTTAATAAGCAACAAAATGTTACGACTGGTAATTTTGTTATTTCCCATTATTTCATGGGGCACATTTGAAAAGTTGGAGTCTTTTCACAATGTAGGATAGTCATATTTCCTTTTTCAGGCATGGTCCTCATTTGTTCTTTGAATCCAACATTTCTCAATTCATTTAGTTTTAGCATTTGCATATAGAGTATCATAGTAGTCTCCATATCTTGAAGGTACTAAATTCCATTTGAGTAGAACACGCCTTTTTTCTAAAAATTGCCCCAGTAAATGATGTAGCGTTAGTATTGCTCCTTGATTCTCAAACGCAGCCTCTGGGCCGTACCGGTGTGGCTCCTGAACTAATTTTACATTTAAAGCAAAGTCATCTTTGACAAGACAAAAGGTAGCAAAGTTGGGAAAAGTGCAAACCATCCATGCTGAGATGTATCTTAATTTATGTATTTCGAAGTGTCTGCTCCATTCCCTCAGATTTGTTCTCACCCACGGCCTGTACGGTCATGGCTCTTTTTATTCCATCCTCCTCTGCTCTGAACCCAGAGCCTTCGCACCCCTAGACATCACATACTCCGGTGGAAAGCTACCCATTTCAAAAAGAGGCCCAAAGGCAAACTCATGGGTATGCTTTTGGTTGTGGCCTGTGAGGTCTTCGCGATTAAAAATCTGGCCACCAGCGAAAATAATTAAGGACCCCCATGAACGATTTTATAGTAGAACTTTAACGAACAACATCTACACCAGACTGCATATTGCAAACACGTAGATACCGTGTTTATGGTGTTGAGTTGACCAGAAACTGCAGAGGACAAGGTAAATGCTATGTGTCGATGGATAAATTGCATAAAAGTGAATCTCAAATTCTGCCGGTCTCGAGCCCGGTCTCGGGAAATTTAGAGCCGAGTCACGAGTCCGGACTGTACGAGACCGAGTCCGAGTCCGAGCCTTCCGAGTTCGAGTCACGAGTCCGAGTCCTTAAAATCGTGACTCGAGACCGGTCTCGAGTACTACAGACCGGTCTCGAGTACTACAGCACGGTCAGCAGGCGCGAGTGCAGCGTTTTATGAAAAAGACACTCGCTTTGTAAGGATGAGGCAAGAAGCTGTGCGCACCCGAAAGGCCGAAGGCCTCGGCAGTGGGTCTGGATCCCCTATAGGAAAATTTTGAAATGTACACTTTAAGACGCGGTTTTTTGGTTTCTGGCAATCAAGATAAGTACACAAAAGAACATTTTACAGAAATGTTTACTATTATCATTGTGATATGACAACTGCAATTTCTGAAGAAGGATATGCAGAAGTGATAATGTATCCATCCAAATGGCCAAGGCTTAAAGGCGCGGACACACTTTAGTACTCATTAAGGGCACGAGTGTAGCCGGTTGCTAAGTTGGGGCAGTTTGGCAGAAAGAAATCTTTATTGGCCCAGTCACAGCAATGTGATGGAACTTTTTATATGTACGCGAGAGAAGCAGGCAGATAATTTCCCCCTAGAATTTGGATTCCCATATTGCGGTCAAGTTTCTGAATTGTGTATTAAATGGACCTGTATCCAGTTTTCTTTTTGTCCTTTCTTTTTTGCTTCTCCTTTCTTTTTTGTGACCCTCATTTTAGGGCTTCAGGTCACAAAACACAAAAATGGTAAACCTACAACTCAAGTCCATGACGATGTGCTTTCATAAATTTCAATTAAGGTGTCAAAAAAGTCGACAGGTGCCAATAACTTTAGATGCTTTTAATTGTACAGGGCAATCTCTCCCTTGCCCCTCCCCACACCCCACTCCAACGTCCTCTGCCTATGCCACTGGATATGTTCCATGACTTCCAAGTAAAAACGTAATGATAGAAATAAGACATAAGAAGATATTTTTCAATTTTTCCGGCTGACTTCGTATCCGCACCAGACGGCATTCCGCGCCCCATCGGTTGAGAAGCGCTGGTGAAGCAATTTAGCAAATAATTCCTGTTTTGCCACGTGGCGGTCTTTGTGCCAAATGAACTAGTGTTGGTACCCAGCTTGAATATATTGGGCATGAACAAAACGTCACTTGTATGTACCGAAGATTAGGTTATACTGGACCAAAAACCAGACCTTCATTACACCTTTTAAATTGACTCAGGTCGGTCTTGGTGGTTGGCAGTGGCGCACCGGTAGCCAGGATTTTTTGAGCAGGGAGCACTGGGAGGTCACGAACCTTCCTGGGAGGGCACAATTTCTGAATTCTCTCCCTCTCCATGGGACTAATATATATAAAACTGTACATTTCCAAAATTTTCCTGGGGGGTTGGGGGGTTGGGTGGGACGGCTCTGTGGTGGGGCCCCTCATGCCCACCGTAGCTACGCCACTTGTTATTGGCAAAATTGGGTCTCAACTCCCGTTCCACCGGGAGGAGTAGCTCATCAATGCCCCTGCAGGTAGTTATATAGTGAGATACGGGAATATGGAAATGCCAACCCATTTACCGTTGAAAGAACAATACTCAGCACCTGAATTGTGCCCTGTACGTCATGGCTTTGTCAGTCTAAAAGGAACTTAAGCCATAATTTAGGGAGCCCGAATTCCGAGTTAATGTTTTACAGCAGTTGCGAAATGGTAGAAATCAGTCGATGGAGGCCGATTGGACAAACATGCTATCTGCACTTTGACATGCATTCTTTCCTCTAAGCTCAGTTCTCAGTTTTACTATTTAAAGGTGATCGGTCGTCTTGAAATATTGTTTGTGACGTCAGCCTTTTCTTGACATGTTCTGTAGTCGTAACTGTTGAACGGATACACCATACAAGTAGTATGATGACATCGGTATACCTAGTAGGTATGCAGCTACATGCCGTCTCGTCTTGCTTACCGATTAGCTATACCACGCTTGTACGGTGTATCTGTTGAACAGTGACGCCTCAGAAACATGTCAAGAAAAGGCTGACGTCACAAACAATATTTCAAGACGACCGATCACCTTTAAAGGCGAACTGACCAGCTGACAGTCAATTTCTGCTTTTAATAATTTGTGGCAGTGTTTAAGGCGCATAGCGCCTACAGCCGAGATTGTATTGGGTGTGTTAGGTCGTTTGGTAGTAATAGGCCTATAACTGTGTTGACTGTATTGCTACCATAGAAATAAAAGTAAGGGAGAATGACGTCAGCCGATCTGGACTGAAGCCATCGATTTGGCCCGGTTGTACGGCAACAGAGCATCTGCGCGTATTGCAAATATCACGTCATTGCTTTTGCCCCAAGTATTGGCAAAGAAACTACAAGTTTTCAAGTTAGGAGTATAAAACAAAATACTTAAGGCACCATGACTTATTTCTGTTGTGAAAATTACTCCTAATCTTTCGAAAAACGGATAAAATAAGCTTGAACTTCTGCAGCAGAATGCACATCACTGTACGTACGGAGACACATAAATCAACCGGTCTTTTGCCGTACAACGAAAGCGCCCTCACAATTTTCGTTGCTTCACCCATGGATGCAAGTTGTGTTAGCGTTCTCCCTTACTTTTATTTCTATGATTGCTACACACTGCCCAGAGCGTGGGGGTCCGCCGTCTACGGAAACGGGAAGCTCTGGAGTATTGCAAATACTGGACATCAGAATGAGGCATTAAAAGGCCAAACACAGATATTCAACGTACATGCAAAGCATTCACACAGCAATCAGAGTTTTGCAAAAGTGATTCCGTCGCGAACCAACCGTGTGGTGAAATAGTAATCAAAAAGACAATTATCTACCCTAGATGCGCACGAACCGAGGCGAAACAAGACGCATTATGAGGAAAGGAAGGGAGTGAAAGGGAAGATGGAGAATGAAAAGAAAAAAGAGAAAGAGAGCACGTGGCCAGTCTGTTATCGGCTATTTGGCCCATTCAAGTTGAACGCCCGTCGTCAAATTCATTATGCACCTGACGGCCGTGTACGGCCGTATCAACGGCTGTTGGTGTAATTGGACGAGTGAATGAGTTCGTCGGCAACGCGGGGAAAGAAAGGGAATTAAAGGCTTCCGTATAGGCGCACTATTTCGGGTCATATGACATTCTTGAAAAAAAAAACACTTTCTGCACAATATTCCTCACTTTTATCATCACCATGGGGAGCAGCACCCGATTAACCACGGAGAGGGTATCCTTAGCCCGTTTTCTAAACCCTAACCTTGACTTCAAACACATTAATTGCAAACTCCTGAGGATCCGGTTTACCCACAAACATCCTGGGAAAAGCCGCGCCTGTCTTCCCGTTCACTGCTATCTCAGGCTTTTAACTTTTGAACACCAAAATGAAACAGATACAGAACCCATCCTGGCGTTCAAAGCATATTTTGAACGCTTGTGTTAAAATATACCTATCCTGCATGAGACTTAATTTTTACCCAGAGATTATGCTAAAACCTCAGAGCTTCCCGGGCGAACCTCCCTGGACCTCCACTAGCCTAGGGCCCCTGGTGCCACCAGGGGCCCTAAAACGGGCCCAGTGTTTTAGCCAGCCCGTCTTTCAGTCTTTGTGCAACAATGTCGCATAAATGGCGAAAAATATAGCACAAAAAAATCTGGCAAGCAAATTCTCCCGGGTGTAAATTTTGAGGTTCCTCATTAGGGCAGAAATCCACTCAAATATTGCACCATTTGCGATCTAGGCACCTTTCAAATTCAGGGGCGGCGCCACAGGGGGGGGGCAGGGCAGGCATTTGCCCCCCCTATGGTTTTTGACCCAAAAAATAAAATCGTCTAAATAACGTTTTAAGACACATAATTTTTGTAGGGGGTGGGGTGAGGTGTAACAGTTTCATGGAATAAAGTATTGTGATACATTATCCGTCGCATATAGGACATTTTCGGTGTAAATCCTCGAAAATTTTGCGCGCTTCGCGCGCGTTGTCTTCTCTGTCTAACTCATTGTACATTGTACGCCCCATACTGCAATAGTCCTTCGTGCAAATATTTGGAATGTTCGAGTATACACGCATTCATCATTTGCTATATTGCCTATCTTCATCCACCTCAGAGCTTACACTTAGGCCTCTTCTACATCCCAGAAGACCCATGATTGAATTTCTCTCTGAGTTTTTTTTTGTTTGTTTGTTTGTTTGTTTTTTTTTTGTTTTTTTTTTTGTTTTTTTGTTCTTTAAGGGTTAATACCTAGTAGCGTAAACAATAAGGGGGCCAAAATACAGTATATCCCTGGCAAGATTCTGTGAAAATTGCTGTCTATTTGAAAACAAGCAAAACATAGTATTCAACACTAAACTGACTGATTTGAGTGATTAAAAGTTAATTCAAATCCGTATTTGACCGACGTATTTATCAATACTCTGTAAATTCTCGGACTACACGCAAATGTGGTATCTATTACGAATTCCATGACTACCTTCACGACCGTGGCTCACGGAGAAGTAGGCCTACATCATATTTTAGTGTGTAAATCCAGTACGCATGGACCTACCAGCTCTAGTTGTACACTTGTCCTACACATGCAGTGACATGTCTGTAGTGCAGTATCGTATCCAACCAGGGGAGGAGGGGGGTAGGATTTTCACTTCCGTGTACATTGTTTAATCATGCCACAACAATCACAAAATGGTTAAATTGGTACGCAGGGAAGGTTATACCAGAGGAAGAGTAACAGTTCCGTGAAAGTGGGAAAATATATATAAGGCGTGTAACATATCTAGATGTCTTCAGTGCAATTTGAAAGATCTGGGAAGGGCCATTTCTTGCGATCTGGGAGCTGTTTTGGCAAAAATTTTATCGGCACAGCCAGCCAATAGAAATCATGCCAAATATCAAGATGGCTTCAGTGCAATTTAAAAGGTCTGAGAAGGACCATTTAATTGCGATATAGAAGCCATTTTGGCAACATTTTAAACGGTACGCTCCGTGCCAACCGTTAGTGGCGCTCCGCTTCTCTACCAACGCAACCAAACGCCGTTCACACGCTCATGCCTGTCAGTCGTCACGTATCAAGTATCGTACGGTTCAAAACTGCCTCCAAGATCCCGAGAAGTGCCATTTCATGCAGTCTGGGGGGTCTGTAGGGCGAAAATTCTCTTGTACGCTTCGCACCAAACTATGATGGCGCTCCGCTTCGATGGCAACTTCCATTCTGCGCCCCTCCCCCCAATAGCCAACACAAATCGCCGCCCTTGCCCGTTTGTTATGTAATCGTCGACAATAAGTGCAACAAAATTGGAAAACTGTAGTCGGCCAAAAGTAAAGAACGTTGGATTACTTACCTAGAAACTAGATTTCTCGAGAAAAAATATGAATTCAAAAAAAGCAAAATATTGTACTAGATTGCGTCTAAGGCTTCCCGGTACTCGAAAAATCTTTCACACCCCCTCCCCTTAACCCCTCCATCAGAACCGCGATCATTCATCTCATGCCTGGGGCGGAAGCAGGGGGGAGGATGCAGTCGCACCCAAAAAATTCAAGAAAAAACGTTTGTTAAGCCAGGCGCGGATCCAGAAATTTCGAGGGGGGGGGGCCCAAGATGGAAAACCTCATGTGCACCGAAGGTGCACCACGAGCGCGAAGCGCGAGTCCCTACGCGTGGGGTCCAGGGGCCCGCGTTAGGGCCCCTGGCGGGGTCCAGGGGGCGAAGCCCCCGGAAGCTCTCGCAATATTGCATTTTAAGAGCACAGAAATCGGCTCCAGTTCTTATGTCAGTGAGATTTTATACCTTTTCATGTTGCATGGAATTTGATGTGTATGGCTCAGTATAGGTTACTATATGGACCTGCAGAAGTTACGGAGAATCTAAGTTATCTTAAAGCTTACACGCCAACATTATGAGCCCGTGTAGGTAACTTGAAATGATTTTTGCCATAATGAGTGTTTTATTTTCGTTATACGGTATTCGGGTATAGGACGTCAGATGAAACAATTGCGCGCGAAGCGCGCCGAAAATTTGAATTTACATTTAAAACCATTGCTATGACTAACGGTGTCAATTCTCTTTATGTGTGTCTATCAATTAGAAGGTGGGTTCGATACTAAGTTTTCAGTTCTCATAAGAAGAGGAGTGTGAAAAAATTAATATCAGTTGTTTTACATCCTTACAATGCTGACTCTGAAATCACGTTTATGCACACGAATATTTGGCTTATGGTAGAACCCCACCGATGAGTAATGCGAATACGTTTGGGACCTTATTGATAGTGAAAGGAGCAATTCAAGGCTAACAGTGCGCAGATCAAGCAAAAAATCAAGAAATATTGAGTAGACTGCAAAAATCGTGAAAGATTTCAAATGATTTTTGGTAAAAAGTGATAAAAATAAATCCATCACTCAATAAAAACGTACCTCTCTCTCCGTGAGGGTAAACAATTGCGCGCGAAGCGCGCCGAAAATTTTCGGTATAGAGCCTCCCGGGAGCTCTCCATTAATTGTACACTGAAAAGGGGGACCAACAGGACTCTCACAACCTTACATCCATATGGGAGGAAAGATGATATATCACCTTCTTTATGGACTTCTGAAGGGTATACCCTTCAGAAATCTATGACCGATGGTGCCGGCGGGAGTTGGTGATTGGGGGAACCGCAGATAACTGCTAAACCGTGCCTCTTTAGGCAGTGGGATTTTGTATACGCTATCAAGAGTGGGAGAGCCTTTTCTTATTAGTACATGAGAGTGCAATCCCAGGAAGGAGTTTACCCTCCCCTTTGAGAAATTTTTGTTAATTTTAGGGGGCCTATACGCAAAATGGTGGTATCTTTGGGTCATTCTAAAGTGATTGTATGTTTAGAAAATGTCCACAATTTAGTGAATTCTAAGTTTTGTTCGGGTGAAAAAGGGGAGTAAGAGACGGTTAACATATTGTCTTCAAACCTCCTTAAGTCCCAGGAAAATCATGGGCGTGGATCCATCTCCAAAAGTGTGTGTGTGTGAGGGGGGACTTTCACATTTGTGAATCGCCGTCCTGGTGGCGTGGAAGAAGCAGTTGGTGGTAGCCAGAATTTGCGTCACGGGAAGGCAATAAGTTTTGTGATCTTCGGCATGGGGGAGGGGTCTAAGGGAAATTTTTCTAGAACTGAATGCCCTCAGATGCGATTTGGTGCAACAAAAGTGTACGATTTTTAGGTTATTTTTCTTCTAAACATTTCGTTTTCCTGGGCATAATTGCAGTCTGTTCCATCATTTTTGAAAAAGTGAGGGGGACTTTTTGACGATGTTCCCCCTTCCAAAAAAGTGAGGGGGACGGGTCCCCCCGTCCTCTATGATCCACACCCATGGGAAAATTGTACACGCAATTATACCTGCGTGGAGTCCACAGAAACATTCTTGGACTATAATAAAATTTTTCCTGTACATTTTAAAAGGATATCCATGGTTGACAGAGAACAGTATAGAGCCTCCCGGGAGCTCTAAGTTAGTTACAGTATACAAAAGAGGGAGCAACGGGATTCTCACTACCCGACATCCATATGGGAGGAGATATGATATATCACCTTCTTTTTAGGTATAGCAAGAGGGATGGTGGACAGGCAAAATTCGTTTCAGAAAAGATTTTCGTCATTATTGAACGTCGCGGTAAGATGTTTGGAAAATAAGCAACGACAATTACGTACTTCCAATCTTTCAAATCATGAGCTAGACTAGATTAGTCAAAAATCCCATAATGATGAGAGTCCTACAGAGAAGGAGATGTACTTTTCACAAAAATGTTGCATTGGAATAATTTCTTGCGTCATAGCCTTGTCAATGGTGTATAAAATCGGGTGTAAACCCTGTCGTATGCGTGCGAAGCGCGCCGAAATTTTGAATAAAATATTAGTCCATGACAAAACCTGCATTCAGAACCTGCATCGGACACTGTCACTTTCCCACCAACCTATGCTATTCAGAAACGAATCTTCTGACTGAGAATTCTTAAAAAGCACTTTTGCTCCTTTGTTCTCCAGTGAGTAGTTACCGAAAGCTATTGATAATAAAGACAACTCTGACACAAGGCTTGACGCTAGCGGAGCGTGCGAAAATTTGGAATTTGTCAAGAATTTCCAAGACTTATGATAGTTTAAGAACAGTTTGTGAAAGAAAATGGTTAGAACAAATAAGCCAGTCATCAAAAATACATCTCACCCTACACCCTCCACAGCAAATTGTAGCTTAAACGACTTTTGGGACCATTTTAAAAATTTTCAAGAATCGATGGGGGAGGGGGACACACGTCACCCATTGCCCACTGTGCCGACGCCACTGTCTGTAGCTTAAAAGCCTTTTGAGTTCATTTTAAAACTTTTCAGACAGTTTTGAAATCGAATAGGGTATGCACGCCGCTACTTTGCCTGCAACAGCTGGTGCCACTGTGCACAATAGCACGTCACCTGACAGCTTGTTTTCTGTATTCATTCTGCAAGATCTGTATGGCGAAAACTTTGCCTCTCAATCCCTCTAGATTACAAAAAATTTCACCCTTTAAGTTGACACAAAATTGTTGCTAAATTTCAGTGCAGCTAGCCGAGCCCATACTACGTATGTCACGATGTTTACTTATTTAGATCTTAAGTCAAGGATCATCACTCAGCTATTCACCTGTTTTCGAACATTGTAGCGCTCCTTTCGTCGCCAACCACTTTGAAAGATATAAAGAGATAATCCAGTGATAGCTCCACCCAACCCCTACAGAAATATATACTTTGAATACGTTCTTAGACACTTTTATTCATTTTTTTGCTCCTAATTTTTCTTTCTCCTTTTCTTTTTTTCTTCTTTTTCTTCTTTTTTCTCCTTTCGTTTTTTTTTTTCGTGGCGAGGGGGGGCCCGGGCCCCCCAGGCCCCCCTGGATCCGCGCCTGTGTTAAGCTATACTATGAGGAGGGGACAGGATGCAAGTACGCTGCATCTTCTGTCTATGTCCGTCCCCTATACGTTTCTTTGCCTGTGTTTTTTCGTTTCTTCAGTTAAACGTACGTTACCTATCCGTTCATTGTCAGTTCTATTCCTTTACGCTTCCGTTACTTATGCGTTAGTGTCCGTCGAACATTCGGTACAGGTACTGCACTTCGTTTCATCCGTTTGTTGTCCGGTAATGATCCGGTGAACAAATAGCAATCACCGGAGACGAACGGATACTAACGGAGAAGTCCAGTATGAGAAACGCACGAGAAAATGATAAAACGGAAGCTTAACGGATAAGTAACGAATACGTAAGGAGGACCTTTTTCGGTCGACGTCCGGTCCAAGTTTTGTGCATGTTCAAAATCTCTCGCCGTTCATACCGGACGTTCCCGGTCATGAAACGAAGTCGGCGGAGGAGAACAGGAGACTAAACGGATACTAACGTACATCAGCGGAGTGCCATTTTGGGTCTTCGTTTCCTCCCCGTTATTGCAATCCAGTGAGGTGTGACAGGCGCTTAAAGACTGACGTGTGTTATGGTACGGTATCTCCCTCCCTGCTCCCTCTCCCTCCCTGGTGACGCCATCCCAACCAATTATTTATACCTCTGCCTGTGAATCCATTCTTAAGGTTTAAGTCCAAATTGTACATAAATAATACTGCAATAAAATAAATTTCAATCAGTTTTGTCTCTTATCCCATACATGCACGTTTCATTTTAAGAGTTTAAAGTGGACCTAAAGTGTAGAATTATAAGAATATAATCTTTATAATATAATTTAGACTTTGGAAACGAACTTCACTCATCCAGCTCTCATTTTCATAGCTCACCCTGTTGCTGAGATATGAAAAGTTAAAATGTATTCACTTTATTTGAAATAGTCGCTTGCCCAATAATTTGTGATGATCTTCTTGTAAAACTCACATTACTTGCTTTTGTTTCCTTTGAAATTAAAATGTTTATATAACCTTGCAAAAATTACTGTTGTACGGTGAGGTTTTGTATAGTCAAGTCATCCTATAACAGTGAGAAAGTGATCACATTTTGGCACAAGGTGCAGAGGCTTTCGAAAAAATAAAGAAAACAAAAAATGTAATTTGAGTAGTACAAGAATGACATTACAAATTATTGCGCCATCTACCATTTTAAATTGAATAAGCACCAACATTTTATATATCTCAGCTCAGGAATTCCTGTAAAAATGGCAGTTAGACCATTTGGATTCATTTTTCAAGCTTTGTAACATATGTTCTTGAATTTTTAGCCTTTAGGTACACTTTAAATTTAGCTAAAATTTGGCAGTTCTTTGTAGACCTAAAAAATGCATTTTCTATGCGCGTTTCTTTCAATATAAAAAGTTGATTTAACTGTATTTTCAAAGGAAAGTGAACTCAAAGCAAGTTGGAGTGATTTCACATTCTCACATTGATGAGCAGTTCTCCCTTTTCTGTGCCTTTCTATCGTTTTGACTTACAGACCCTAAAGGGTGCAATTTGCAAAATTTCAATATCTCCTGTGCATATTACGTAATGATACCATACGATTATGAATTTAAATGGATTTAAATTTAATGATATACATAAATCAGTCTATTAATATGAGGAAATGACGTCACTTCTGTTTGCGTAAAGTTTACTTAAGCTTGCAAATTTGGTTACATCATTGGTTCAAAAACTCGAACTATAGGTAAAAATTTAATGTTATCTCATAAGAGTTATGATTCCTCTCCCTTTCATAAAATTCAATTTTGCGTATAACCCTTCCTCAGTGATTCGGCTTTTCTATAAGCAAGAAAAAAATCACACGATGAGGATTAATTTTTTTCTCATTAATTAAGAAATTGCAGACATGAGATCCATATTTCAAGGATGAATACATACAGTTTAGAACACTCGGGAAGTGCCGTTTCCGGCCATCTGGAAGGTTTGCAAAGTCAAAAATTTTCTTGATCGCTCCGCGCCAACTGATGGTGGCGCTCCGCTTAGAAATATGTATTACCATTTTTCATAGATTTATTTTTTTCTCCTTAATTGAGAAATTGCAGACATATGATCCATATTTCAAGGCTGGGTACATGCAGCTTAGAACACTCGGGAAGTGCCATTTCCCGCCATCTGGAGGGTTTGTGAAGCCAAAAATTTTCTTGTACGCTCCGCGCCAACCGATGGTGGCGCTCCGCTTAGATAGTCTTGCTGCACTCAGCCCCCCCCCCACCCAATAGTTTTTCGTTCCGCCGCTCCTGCTGCATAGTTGAAAGCGTCTCATTCAGTGAGGGCCGATTTTCACTGACAGCCAAACAACCCTTCTCACAGTTCGCATTTATTTTAGAAAAAAAAGTTTTTTGAGAGAGAAAAATAAACTCCAAGAAAATTAAAACGCCAAAATGCAGATTCTGACACGGGGGGGGGGGGGGGGATAGGGGGTAGGGTGAGGCTCGGAAGTCTTCAATGCCTGCATCCCAAAACAGTAAAGCTGGGGCCGACCCAGCAAATATCTGGTGGGTGCTCGGGGGCTCCACCATATCATGGGAGTTCAAATGTGGAATCCCCATATATACTTATCTATATTTTTTAGTCTTGGACCTTCCAGTGGAGGCATCTAGGCGCGAGAGACTTGTGGAGGGTGGGCTCACGCCCCAAGCCCCCTTGGCTAAGCCGCTGCACTCCGGGACTGCATTTATTTCTCTAGAGGCCCTGAGTCCGACCTAAAGTTAGGGGGTCCTGGATTAGCCCCAGTATGAGCGAAGCCCTCGGAGTTTCTGAACTAATTTAAAACTAGTTGGGATTAGAATGAAGAATTCAAATACCCTAAAATGGCACCTGCTGAACAATAATTAAATAGACCACAACAATTATGATTTCAACATTTTTAAGTTCGAAGGCCTATGACTAAAACTAACAAACGGCCGAGTTTGATAGTACAAAGGAGTGGGGTGGAGGTGGAGACGGATAATGGCAGAGTTTCCCTTAGGCTGGGACAATTATACGAATTCCTATTACTCAATCTGCTGATAGGAATTGTCAGCATGTATTCAATTAGTCAATTAGTCGAATTTTTTCAATGGAATCAACATAATGCATAAATAGGACAAACAACTTGATAGAGTAGCTTTCATGATAGAAACAATAGATGAAAGGTTGAAGGGAAACCAAAGAAGCTCTTAAAAGCTTATGTATGGTCCCCTAACAAAATAACACATAAAGATAAACAATAATGTTTCATATATATAGAGCACGAAAGCACAAAGTATAAACCATTCGATACGAATGAAAGAAATAAAGGATACAATACAGAACAACACAGTTTGATATTACGAGATATAATTAGCAATGAGGAATCGCTTCGAGTGACTTTTAAAACAATTCGGGAGGGCCCACTTCTAATTGTAATAAGAAGGTCTTTCCAAATTTTCGGACCGAGTATTTAACAAAAAGCTGGCTACTCTTCAGTCTATAAAAGTGGGGTACGTTGGAAGTAGTGCTTCCTTGCCTAGTATGATATTTACAGATACGATCCTCAAAGAAATTATTAAAGTTACAGGGGAGCAAACCATTTATGTGCGCATAGGCGAAAGCTGCGATTTAATACCCATGCAATTATCGAATACAGTTAAAGTGTTCAAATGAGAGAACAAGAAGGCAGAATGAGCATAAGATGGTGCATTACAAAAAATTCGTACAATGAGTTAATATTTTGCAAGTGTGTACTTTACTCACATGAGAAGGAAACAAAAATCCCCAATGAAGAGTACCATTAGACAAATATGGTAGAATGATAGCCTTATAAATTGATAAAAGGGTATACATTTAGGAAGGTAACCTCGTTTTATACAGAATACCTGTTTCTTTAGAGATTTTATTAAAGATTACATTAATGTAAGGTGACCAGGAAAGAGTATTAAAAATAATGATACCGAGAAATTTGTAGCAAGGGAAAAAGTAATAATACACCCGGGTAGAAAGTAAGATCACAATCATACAATTGAACAGATAATGATGGAATACCATGACAACGGTTATGGTGGCATTGAGGTGAAATTTGTTTGCAGCTAAAAACTAGTAAACAAGACTGGGGAGTGCAGCATTGATACCAGCAATTAGGCTGTTCCGTTAAAATATACTGGTGTCATCAGCATACATAGTGAAATTTAAGCTTGGGTTACAGTTCGTTAAATCATTAATGTAAATAATAAAAAGTAAAGGACCCAGGATTGAAGCTTAATTGTGGTACCCCACTTTTTATGATCTGAGATGGGGAACACTCATTAGAGAATACGTGACACTTATCTGCGAGTAATGAGCTAGCGAAACGCGCAAAAGTAGCTTCGTCACTTGTTTTCATTTCAAGACATTTTTAGAATCATTACCCATGTAGCAAACCTGTATGGGCCCCATATGGGTGAACCCATATGAAGTTGCCCACATGGGCCCCAGAACTATCCCATATGGGTCATATGGCCCCATATGAATCTTGGGTGCAAAATTAAATGTTGGCCCATATGGGGCCCTAACGAACCCATATGGGAATGTTACCTGGGTATTTTCCCCAGCTTCTTATTTTGTGGAGCCATCAAATTTGGGGGACCTGGTCCTAGACCCATCCTCTGTCTAATGCACTGCAACAGCCTATTGGAGTTTTAAAGAAGTGCCATACAAAGTGTCTAAAAAATACGATTGAACAAAGAATAATTCACATGACGATAAAACATTTATTTTCTCAACGACTTATCTCAACGGACTTATTCAATAATGAATAACTTGAGCCCTAGACACAGTGGTGGCGCCAAACTAAGTGGGGCAGGGGAGCCATAACCCCCAATGAAGATTCCAGTCAACGGGTACGGTAATTGGTGTGTCGGGTTTTGTTGGGTTTCAACTGGTTAACTGGTTTTAACTGGCTTTGTCAGGTACCTGTTAAAACCCGACACCCAATACCTAGCTGCTCCTGACTGTAATTTTCTTAGGGGTGGCGTCGAGGAGGGCTCCCCCAGTTGGGTTAAAATTAACAGTTTTGTCGGCGAACCGATAAGTCTCCAACTATGATCAGTGGCCCCGAAAAATTTTCTTGTCTATTATACTCAAGAAAAGCAGATTCTTCAAAAAAAAAGACTTATATCACAAAATTACGAAAATTTCTGCAATGAAAGCCCCATATTTTTCAAGTTCTTTGCAAAGAATATAAAGCCAAAATTCACGAGCGCGCCGAAACTTGAGCTCCGTCATATCCTTACCGTAAATCCTCAGCTTCGTCGGAGCTCGGGAAGTTACCCCCTCACTCATTGGGCAAATCCTGGCACCACGCCTGGCTAGATGACCCTTGCCGAGGGAGCGAAGCTCCCTGGAATTTTTTGCCACCCTAGAAAATTCAAAATTACCATTGCCATAATGCATTTCAGGATGTCTTGCCCTCCCAAATATTTTCCCACATGAAGCTATTTTGCCCCCCTTCAGTACCTTGTCTGGCTACTGCCCCCGGCGAGCACCGACCGTTCTTGCCCCGTCGGTTGTCGTTGTTACAACAAATTATATTTTTCCTTCTTACCTCCCCTCATCATCTTACCCTCATCATCTTACCCTCCTCCTTCCCATCCCATCGTCCTACATACATCAGGGAGTTGCTATTTGTCAAATAGCAACTCCCTGCATACATCCACACCTGCAAGCTTTCGTCATAGTTGCTACGCTAGTAATACAGTAGTGGTCTGGGGCGCTTTGCAAGAAATTCCGGATCTGTCAAAGACAGTTCATCACTATAAACAAGGACACTCTTGTGTCATTCAGTAGCCTACGATATGTGCAATGAAAGATAGAAAAGTAGTACGAAGATCCCAAGATATGCCCTGATTTATAAATATTTCCTGCTGAGATTGAACTTCCTAGATGGTAAAATTTCTATGTAAACGGGTAGAGGTAATGTAGCAACCCCACAAGAGTAAGTATAGTAGTTTGTAAACTTGTGTACTTCTTCAAAAGTCAACCGCGGGAAAGTGCACGACTCGGTCTGTGATTGGCCTATCCCCGTCGCGATGACGCTAAGCATGCGCACTGGTACATGAGTTGAACATCAACACCAAGCAGTGTATGTTCATCCGGCCTCTGTACTGTTGCATGTATCTGCCTCCACACATATACAATACAGTACGTACAAGCGCGTAGCACAGCGAGATAACTAAATTCCTGTTTAGGTTGCGCTGAACATAATGACAGACAGTGCATGCCTACTATGCTTTGAAGGTACGGTGTTAACGTAGGATTACCCAGGAACTCCGAGGTTCCAACAGTGACTGTTTGTGAAGAATATGTGGCACCAACCAGCCTGTTAAACGCAAATGAAAGCTTCTTTTGACGAGAGAGTAACTTTCAAAACGCCGTTTTGTGTCAAGTGTTTTGTTAGCTAATCGATTGTCTAAGTCTACGCAGGCAGTTGAATTGCGAAGATAGTCGATGAACCAGAGACATGAGAGGCCACTAGACTATGGTTTGCTTAGCCGTATTGTATTGTGCAATTTTGACGTTGGTTCACTTACACTAAAACTTCATCGAATGAATATTTCAGTTCGTAAGTTGCATTGGAATGTTTGGAAAAGGTCATCAACTTGCGTCTTGTACGTCAAACACATCACCAGTGAAAAAGGACGTCTCAGAGTCGTTTTTTTTTCAAGTTTGACCAAATTAAAAAAAATTTGCACCCTATTTTAACCTAACGTTCATGCCATGGTTGGGTGAGATTGCGATGATACGGCTTGTTGAGATTTTACTTAAAAACGTTAGCCTAGGATAGGTCCTACGTTACATCGTTAATGGTGTGGGAAGCCTTGTCAGGCTTGTGCCCAGTCATAGGCTATATCACTTGTACTAACCCCTGTGTGTTCCTGAGTGACTTCATATAAGTTAACTTTGTGGTAGCCACACTCTACTCACTAGGCCTACACAGTGATAAAACGAAAGATCAAACTTTGGCACAATGGATGGTTCCAGAGGTTGCACTGCTTCAGTCACATCATTCCATCAGATGAGGCATAGCCTAATTAACAGTTTTCTGAAACTGCAATGAGTCATGTTTTGGGCAAGACCATTTTTCTTTGGCCCTAGCCTAGGCTTACCTTGCTTTAAATAAGTTTAAAAGGACATAAAATTTGGGTTTGTATTTGTGATAGCTAACTTGCAGGGATGTTATTCAGTTTTGCATGGCGCGGAATTCTTCTGAAACCCTCACAAAACGGAATTCAAAATTGGAGAGTTTCCTGAAACTTAACCTTAACAATCATGTTTTTGAGAGGATTAGGGCGTATGAAGCGTGCATTGTAAATTTCCGTAAAGAGAAGCGTGCCTTCAAGTTTGTTGTGTTATCAGATGAGAGAGTCTACCTCACCGAAAATCCACCGAAGACCATCCGTGATGAAGATGCTGTCCATTTGGGAGATATCATAGCAATAAATCTGGTAAGATTTTAAATTAAACCAGCTTAAGGTGGAAAACCTCCGGCTGGCCGCCCGTAGGCCTTCTTCTTCTTCTTCTTCTTCTTGGATATGGTGAAACATCCGAAGACATTCTCTCACCACGCACGCGCCGAGGGGTCAAACCTTACTAAGAAACTTAGTAATAATGCTAACAGGATCCTTATTAGTAGAGGCAGCATTAATAACACTCTCAGGGAGACTATTCCAATCTTTAACAGTCTGAGGTAGGAAGCTAAATTTGTAACAATTGGACCTAGCATACAGATTACAAAAATGAAGGTCATGCATCTGACGGGTTTTCCGTAAAGGGTGATGCAGACGGTCAATAGGAATATGGGCCTGGCCAAAGACACCTTTAGAAAACAGGATGAGCCTACTTTGTTTACGTCGGTCAACTAAAGGTGCTAAATTTAACTCGTTTAAGAGGTTAGTCATAAAACCAGGCTCACTAGAGAAGTCAGAAGCTATGAATCTTGCAGCTCTTCTCTGTATACCCTCTAGTTTATTACGCAGGCAAACCTGGTGCGGGTCCCAGACAGTGCTGGCATACTCTAAAACTGGCCGTAAAAGGCCTTTATAGGCTGCAATCTTAACTTCTCTAGGGCAAAATGACAAATTCCTATACAGAATGCCTAAAACTCTATTTCCCTTGTTACAAATACTTTGGATGTGCTGATCCCAGTTTAAGTCTTTGGTGATGGTTATCCCTAAATACTTAATACAATCAACATTTGGGAGCTCCACTCTATTGAGAAGGTACTTAAAGGGGATAGGGTGTTTTTTACGAGCAAAGGTGATAATACTACATTTAGTAGGTTGAAAACGCATACCCCATGTAGTAGCCCACTGACCTAAGTGCTGAATATCATCCTGAAGTTTACAACAATCATCCTCAGTCTCAATAATACGATAACAGACACAATCATCAGCCTAATGCACTTATCAATGGAATGACACATTCTGCTACCCCTGGACGTGGTCAGTCATTGTCCACCATAGGCATAGGAAGCTGTTCAAGACTGGGGCACTGAACAGTTTTGGACTGCTGTCCTGGGGGAGAGGTCTAAGAAGAGGGTTGGGGAGGGGAAAATTTTTGAATATTTGAGTGTCCTGAGATGCAATTGGTGTACTGCAAAGTTTTGACATTTCTTACACAGGAAAGAAGGAGTTTTTGTCCTTGGATCAAGGGGGGCAGGAGCATACTTTCATTAAATTTTGTTGGAAATTTCAACAAAAATTTTCTGCGCACTTTAGATGCTTTAGGGATAGTTCTGTCTTCTGTTATAGTTTGGATTCCTTGCCCAAACCCCACCCAACAAATTTGTATGAAATCCAAGAAAGATTCACACTCCTTAAAGTGGACCTAAAGTCTAGAATTACAAGAATATATATTTTAGAGGTTGGAAAATGAATTCCATTCATCCAACTCCCATCTTCATAGCTTATTCCATTGCTGAGATATAAAATGTTGAAATTTATTCACTTAATTCGAAAAAGTCGATTGCGCAATAATTTGTGATGCCCTTCTTGTACAACTCATATTACCTGCTTTTGTTTCCTTATGAAATTAATATGTTTATATGACCTTGAAGAATTTACCATTCCCTTGCATAGCATGTTGTAGGGAGAGGGCTTTTATAGCCAAGTCACCCTATAACAGTAAGACAGTGGGGCAACTCCACACTAATGTCAACCAAGGCACTCAATTTTCAAATACTGTTCACCAAAAAATTTCTGTCGTTTTGGAAATCAAGAACATCTAAATTTTTTATTTCTTAAGGTTAAAAAGAGATATGGCATCATTTTTTGCCAGAAAAAAAGCATAAATTTGGGAAAATTCACTGCAAACTTTGTTGCGGAGGGGACATATTTTGCCTAATTTTGACATCCTCCTGTGTTTTATCTAAAGATGGTGGAAATTGTACTTGTGCATGGCTATGGAGGAAAGGCCAAGGGATATATGTAAGTACTCGATTTAAGATGACTAGAGTAAGGATAAGGGAGGACAGAGGTAAAACGTTGCACAAACTCTGAGTGAAATGTCCCCTCCGCAACATTTTCCATACGATTTTTCCTGTCATTTTTCAGTAACTTACTGTTTCAAAATGAAATTGTGGGTTCTATTATAGATGATTGACTACTTTGGCTATAAATACCATTCACAACATATAGAAGTGCTGTATGAGGGCTGTGGTCCGAGTCAACTTATTGTCGCGGAGGGGACATTCAGAATAGGAGGAAAGGGGTTGGGAGGACAACGGTCCAGTTTCTAAGGAAGGTTTTGGTATTTGGTTTAGTCAAATTCATCCTTGGAACCCATATTAAGAAACTTTCATGCTTTTAGGAAGGATATAGGCAAGCTATGGTAAGTCGTCACACCAATCCTTAGTAGACTGTCCCCTCCGCAACACACCAAAATGATTTACCTCCTATTTCTTAGTCATGCATACTGTCTGGAGATAGCATTATGAATTTTTTTAATGCTGTTTGACAGCATTTAAAGGTATTTTCTCCAATGTTAAATTTGCTAGTGATTAAGTCTTTGGTAAGACCCCAAGGTCCAAACTAACTGTGTGTTGCAGAGGGGACACTCCAAATAGTGGAAGCTATTAAGGATGCCATGGGTTTGGTTTCCAGAAAATTTCTGCTGTGAAGTACAGCAGTCATATTTATCATTAAATCCTTGTTAGTACAACAGCATGGAAAAGCTTTATGCCAGTGATATGAATTATAAATTCATGTACTTGAAGAAAATCCTATTTTATGAGATTTTAATAATTCTCCAGTTATGGACAAAGTGCAGTGCATTTGAATACAAAGTTTCAAGGTATCGTCCATTTTGTGTATATTTTCACTATGAATAAAGGCACAATTAAAATCTGAAACCTGCATATACTGTACTTTACCTTCAGAATTTGATAAATTTTTGAAGGCTTCCTTTCTGGACTGACCCTGTAAGTACTGTATGACCAGTAAGAGTAGTAAGTTTCTTTTAGGCTCAGTTAAATGAAATTTCCTAAATGAACTATTCTTTCCTTGATCAGTTCATCCACATGCTATTGTAGTTTGCACACAAAGAGTTAAAAAAAAATAAATACAACTTGACTCTTTTGGGAACTGCAAGGAGTACTTTATCTCAAGAAACTGTTTAGAATAACAAATCTTGACAAAAACAATTTCAACTCAGAAAAAGCAAGCGCTAAGTAGTTATCTTAATGCAAAAATAGTGTAAAGATGACTATGGTCTTCATTAAAGTTAAAAAAGGAGCAAGGAGTGCAGGAATGGTCCATGACTGAAACAAAATTATATTTTTGTAGTACTGTACAGTATATCAGTGATTTACATTTTCATAACATACTCAAAATATGGGGAAACATATCAGTTATTTGCACGCGTCCCCTCCGCAACATTTGACTGTCCCCTCCGCAACACTGCACCCCCAAGTTTAATTTAGCCTCTCATCATTACTGAGCAGTGTGAAGAGATTTCAACTGTTTGTGGTGAAAGAGTATTAATAGGTTTACAGATCCAGTATCAGTTTCACCTTGCCACTCTTCTCAAATCAGACAACTTTTACTTTGATGCATGCTGGTCGCTTGACACTGATTTGTGCACGTCCCCTCCGCAACGCGCAGAATATTCGACCAATAGGAATTACTGCTGAGGTGATTAAGTAAATTTTACTGGCGATGGATCAAGCATCACTAGTACTTCCCCTTGCAGCAGACATATCATTACATTTACTTATTATACGAACGTACTGTAGATATGAATGTGTCCAAATGTCCCCTCCGCAACAGTTTGTTAGTGTGGAGTTGCCCAGTGATCACATTTTGGCACAAGGTGCAGTGAATTTCGAAAAAACAAAGAAAAACAAAGACTGTAATTTGAGTAGTACAAGAATGACATCACAAATTATTGCGCAATCTACAATTTCAAATTGAGTGAGTAAGCTTCAACCTTTTATATCTCAGCTCAGGAATGTCCTGTGAAGATGGGAGTTGGACCATCTGGATGCATTTTTCAAGCTTTGTAACATATATTTTTGAAATTTTAGACTTCAGGTACACTTTAAAGGGCTTCTGATTCAGAAATCTGTTAAAGAAATCCTGCCCATATGCCATTGTCCATGAACCAGAGATTAGATATGGTAACCCAGTGGTGCCAATCGATTTCAGAAAAAAATTTCGAAAATTTTAAAATGATCCCAAAAGGCGCTTAAACTATAGATTTCTGTATGGGGTAGGGTGAGGTGTGTTTTCAACCAAGTGATGGATCTATTGCAACCATTTTCCATCACAAATGGTTCTCAAACTATCAGAATTATCGCAAATCTCTCGCAAACTTTCAAAATTTTCGCGCGCTCCGTGCGCTTCAAACCTTACCTCAATATTTTTCTAATTATCAACAATTTCCAGTAGCAACTCCCACAGAAGCACTGCAACAAGCTGAAAGCTGTTTACGAATTCTCAGGTAAACTTGGACTGGCTTTGTGATTGGCAAATAGGTTTGTTGGGGAATTGAAAGTGTCTCGATGCAGAGCATGAATGCAGGTTTTGTCATGGTTATCTTATTTAATAAAAAATTTCGGCGCGCTTCGTGCGCAGTCATCACAGTTTTCACTCCGAATCATGACCATTATTAAGGTTATAACACATGCAACTATTCTGATCACAACACTTTTCCGAAAAACAGAAGTACATCCCCAACATCTGTAGGGGCCTATGGGATCTTTCAGTCTAATTTGTAGCATGATGTGGAAGGTTGAAAGTGCGTATTTGCCGCTATACATTTTTCAATATATGTATAATTTCATATAATTAATCCAGAACTTCCAGGAGGCACTATACAGGCATCTGTCAGTATTAGATACCCTTGTATAATGCACAATGAGACAAAGGAAAATTTTCGTAATAGTCCAAGAATGTTTCTGTGGACTCCACCCACGTATTTTGTCGTAAAAAACTTTACCCGAATAGAAGGCATTAAAGCCTAGCCAAAAGGGGGGCTTGGGGAGGTTTGTTGACAACATACCTCCTCTAAGACAACACTCTCTCCTTTTACACCTAACCAAAAATTAGAATTCACAAATAATGGATATTTTCCAGCCATGCAAAAATATCCTAAAGATAGCACCATTTTGCATCTAAGCAACTTTAAATTACCAAAATTTCTCAAAGGGGAAGGGGCACATCCCCTCCCCATAGACCCCTCCCCCAGGACAGTACCTTTATGTAGTGACAAAAAGGATTCCACACTGCTGTATACCATCGCAGGGACACACACTTTCTTCATTCTCCTAACCAAAAATTAGAATTCACTAAATAAGGATATTTCCTAATCATATAAGATCACTTCAAAAAATACTCCAAAGATAGCACCATTTCGCATCTAGGCAACGTTAAATTAACAAAAATTTCTTGAGGGCCCTCCCCTAAGACCCTTCCCCCAGGACGGCACCTATACGTAGTGCCAAAAGGACCCCATATTGCTGTGTACAATCGCAGGGACACACAAAAATGGTACAATTTAAGCAGACTTGGGGGTAAACTGAGGTGGCATTATGACATCATCTGTTATGCCCCCCCAATCACCAAATTCTGGCGGCGCCACCGTGGTAACCAATATTTTTGTTTGCAGCAGCTTCAAGTTCTTGTCTTGCAGTGTTTTTGGGGTAGAATACTGTTTGTTATCCATGCAAAGGTTCAGAGAAATTCTAAGCTCCTGTAAAACCCTAAGGATGACTTTTGTAGCCTAAAGACACCACATAACTGCCATAACTTTTTGTGCATTACCAGCTCAGATGGTTATTTTGTTTTGTCATTTTGTGGTATTAAACAGTTGTCAAAAAGTGTACAGGAAGATTCCTATTTGCATTCCAGTTTACAAAAGTTAGGTTTAGTTTTTAATATGCTTTTGTAGGGCTGAGTTTCATTTGCCTGCTGAACAGGTAGCTGCTTATTCATTGTACTGGCAGCAGTTTGCAGTACTTGGTTGTGTGTGCATTTGCTTTCAAGATTGCAAATGCCTGTGTATGCAGGCTGTTTTGAAATCTGACCCATAAACACACATCAGTCTTTGTTCATCAAGTGGCCTGTGCAATCACAGTGCCTTGGGGGATAACATAGCCTACTGTATTATCAAGGTTCATTAAGCAGTGAGTTTCATGCATCTCCCTGCATTGAGCAGCTACTTGATTTGTAACAAAATTTGAAGCAACTCTGTGATCAGTTTGGCTTACAAGAAAGGAAAAAGGCCGAACCTGTTGTGGCGATATCTCCCAACTCATTTTCAATTGAGTTGGTCAAGTCAAGTAATTGCAATAACTGTTTTGAGTTCACGTGCGGTAGGAGCTTTTTGAGTCTGTGTTTTGGTTTGTTCAGTGCAAACTTGTGATTGCACCGGGTCTAAAATTTGGAACAGGGTACCCGAAGTCGATGGTTGGTAGGGTACCCAGGTACCCGAAAATATAACTTCTGTTAGGCTACAAGTTTGTTGTAAAGTCATAATAAGAAATTTTGCTTTGCACGTTGATATAATATAACGCTAACGTATCTTACGTATGGGCATGACAAGTGTTCTTAGGCGTGTGCGTGATAAATTTTGCCAGGAAAAAGTAACATGTTAAGTGTTCTGTTACACGTGCAATTTACGTTAGTGGAACTTTGGATCCAGGTAGCAATTTCAGAACCGGGTCCTGACTTCGTCGGTCGGGCACCCGGTGCAAACACTAGTGCAAACCTTTGCAGTGTTTACTTGTGGAGTTGTAGGTGCAACTAAATAGGGAACTTTGCAATACTTGAGCAGTTTAGGTACATCATACAAATTTAGTATTTTCAGTCTTGCTGCTAATTACAGTATATATCCTTGACAGGCTTTCTTGATTTTAGAAAATATGCAGTTTGAAGATCTGTCCTTAAACGGTGTCAGTTGCATTGTTTTCATGCCTTAACACGCTTGTGATTTTTCATTGGGTTTTGAGTTCTTAAATTATTATGCTCTTCTCTTACCTTTTGCCTGTGTAAGGTAAGGAGGTTCTGTGGAAGCAGATGAATAAATGATAAAATTTGGTTCTTTGAGTTCCTGTTTTTAACAGACAAGAGAAATATTGTGTGAGCTGCACAGCAGCATTGCTGCTCTAGTTCATTATTTTTTCATTATTTCTGCAAAATTTGTTGTTTGTAACTCAAACATAGGGCATGTGCAAACAAAGTTTGTTAATTCATTTCTTTTTCCTTGACATAGGCCAATAATCAGTGGTGGTGCTACTTAGGATGCACCACCCTAATTTTCTCCCTTTCTCACTCAGAGTCTGAATTAGTGTCAAAGTTTTGTATAGCGATTTCTTATGTCGTTTTGGCCAAATGGAATTCTGCATATGGTTTTGTACACAAAAACTACTATTCATTTCAGAAATTGTGTAGCAATCACATTCTACTTATCTAAAATATGCAGCACGAGACTACTTTCTTGCATTAGAAAAAATTGCGAATGCTATGAATTGGACCCTGGATTGCTGAAATGTCTTAAAATGTGCATTTTTTGGGCAAGTTTCAGGCTCACCCTTCCCTGGTACTTTCAACATCCTTAGTTAATTCCATCTGCCCCCCCCCCCTCCACTTTCGAATAGGGACAGCATCCCATGACCAGACCTCATGCTGTATATAGGGAGAGCATTGCATTCAGGTGCTGTCGACCTATGAGAGGTGTTAGGACAATCAAAAAGCCCTCAATACTTGATAGCGAATATGAGATCTGCTTTAAGCCCATATGAGATCTTGCACATCATCAACAGGCGAAATATTTGGTTATTTACAAGGCCATTATGAAATCTGGATATGACTCAATTTGACAGAAATCTGTAGGTAGGTGTAATTGTCATGTTCAAATGAACTTATGGAAGGTACTGTAAGATACAGTTAATTGGTACAGTACATTATGTAATGATAAATTTTGAGGTTCTTTGCCCTCTGCTAAAGCCACTTGATCCTTGTGCGTGACAGATATGTATTCTTACTGATGAACAAAGAATGCTTTATGGTCAACGTTCAACAATCAGGCAAGTGTGTTATGTTGGTGTAAAATCATATGGGTGCTTGAGCTCCAGGACACAAGTTCCACTGGGTTGACTGGGTTGGTATGAGAGGGTGAGGGGACATTGGTTAGTGACCATTCTCTTCTTACAAGTAAGGTTGATTTAACCTCCCACCAACCCAGTAATTTGTTCCGGTGGGAAAACATTTTTTGGGTTGTTTGACTTGAGTTTAAAGCATCACTCTGGCAGCAATCCCAGATTTGTATATTTTGCCATTCTACTCAAATCCCGTTATCTTTATATAAGTTTAAGTTTAACGTTTGAGGGTGAGGAAGCCAATTGGCTCATTGAGGACCCTATACCAGGGAGTGTGGATGAACACCAGGGAGATTTGCCCTCTCTTTTTGACTAGTGCTCGAAGTTTAATGAGACAGGCATGTACTAATCAGTCCCAGTCCTCCTCCCGGGACTGCCATTTAATGTCCCCATTTAATGGATGTGAGTGTGTCCCCAGTCTTTAGCCACTTTTCCAAAGGCTGGGAGGGGTGGAGGCAGTGGTGGTGCCAGGTGGGGGCAGGGGGACCATGGCCCCCGTTGGGAAAGGATGGTCCCTCATTGGGGAAATTTTCCGGTTTTGTAGGGGAGCTGTTAGGTATTCGATAAAATATGTAGTTGGACCCGAAAACGGCCCCCGATGATGTACTTAATTTTGGTCTATATTTGGGCAAATTTTTCAATAAAACCCCCAAATTTTCCAATTTTCTTCATTAAAAATCCAAATTTTTAAATTTTCAATGGTTAAAGCTCAACCTAATTTTTTTTCAAATTTTCCCAAATAAGAGCCCAAAATTTTTGGCACATTTGTGCACCAAAATTTTGCTTCAAACATTATTTCAGCACTCTGTCACCCTTATCAAGGCTTCGGATTGCTGGCCTCTCTGTTAGGGAGCTTGGCCGGGGCAAATTCTGGCACCACCTCTGGGTGGAGTTTCCTTGCTTTGCACCACTGCTCGACACCTGAACCGAACAAAGCTCACAACTTCCTGAATCGGACAACTTCGGATAGTGTAGATACCAAATTAAAATTCATCAATTAAAACCCCCTCAGCATCACTGTGAACAGCTATGCTGAACAAGTAAATTTTAGTCCGGAGAAAATTTCCAAGTGGGTTACTGGGATTTGATCCGGGGGCCTCTAGTATGCAAGGCAGTACACTCAACCACCAAGCCAACTCTTCCCTCAATGAACCCTGAATTCACACATTTTGAAAGTGAGGTCACTCTTTCACCTACGTCACTACTGTATCTTGCAACATACTGGGTGGGGGAGGGGGTAGGGGCCCTTCAAGCAAAATTTACAGTTTGAAAAAGTGAAAGTCAATGGAAGCATTGCCAAAAGAGTGAGGAATACTATTTCATCCTTCCTGAGATTTCTGCCTATGCTCAGATTACACAGGAGTGTCCTCAGGAGGATAGTCTTGAACAGTGCATCTGCCATGTAGGTTTGTGTCTGCATAAGGACTTGCTTAGAGGTCTTTGGACATTTAAATGCCTGCCTGTTTCATGTAAAAAACATTAAAAAGGATAAAGATACCTAAAGTTGCCATCAAAATTCATTGGGTGACCATTTGACAAGGCAGTTACTGCTTTGCACCAACATCATGAATAAACATGAGCTACAAATGTAGACATGGTAATTTGTGACTAAGAAAGGGATTCACAAAGTATGTTTTGTCAAAGGGGTTATCCTTTGTTTCTTTCACCATCATTTCAAGAACAGAGCTAAAATGTTGGTATGCCCTGATAAAATTTTTGACTGTTGCAAAATGTCCACAATACATACTGTACCAAACTGTAAACGACCAAGTACGTAACAGATAATTACAGGTTTAACAAAAGAAATATAGCTGCTGTGTAACACCCCACATCGTAACTTTTGCATGGCTTATAATGAGTTATCTTGTAAATTATGGTCTAAGGAGGTTTTTTTGTACACTAGATTGTGATATTAACAGAGCTATGTATCCTGTATACGAAGAAGGAACCTAATAAGGCCACCCTAAGGAGAAAGAGCATTAAATACTTAGCCTGCAAAAACAAAACAATTTCTGCAGTTACATCTTCCTTTGTATACTTGCTTGTTACTTAAAATTCCTCACGTCAGATATTGAGATAAAATTTGTCAGATTCTAGCCTAAGCTGACTTGGAGCAGGGAACATAACTTTGATAAAGCTGCTACATGTGGAATTTAAATAAGTGGAAAATATTAAAAAGTTGAGGGGCAGTGAAAGTTCACTTTTAAAAGCAGAGACAAAAATCCCTCCCCCTTCTGCTTCTGTATAAAAATAAAGGTAACTTATGGTTAAAATCAAATCCGTCATTGTGAAAAGTTTCTATGACTTGACCCATCATCCCACCAATTAGCCAGATTCCCACCCCCCCCCCCCTTTGTAGTCCTATTTTGTTAGAAATGTAAACCCTACTGACATTCAGCGGGAGAATTTACAACATCACATTGCAGTTTGCAATGTATCTCATGAATGTGACACAAATCTATGTGACATTTTGTCCAGCCAGGAAAACTGATTGCATGTCAGATTTGGTACTGCTCCTTTTTCTGGGAAATCTTGCTTTACACAGTTCTGTCATCAATGTACAACATACTAACATATATTCAGAATACACAGCACAAATTCTGTGAAAATAATTAGCTGGATAAAATGAGTAAGAAAATTACAGGATCAAGTGTTCTTTTATTCAGAGAAATCATGATGTAAATTAAGTAATTCTTTCTTATCATATTTTGAAAATTTTGAAGTAAATTCATGTCCAACAATTTGCCTGTCCAGAACTCCCTATACCAAGGAGAGGGGTTGGGAGCCTAGAGTTATATGTATGCCCCATCTGGTTATATGGGTGATTACTGTGAGTTTTTTGCTGCAGACTGCAAGGTACTGTGTTTTTGTTACTTTAGGGAGCTCTGTTGACTGTTGAGATCAATGGATATATAAGTGAAAGTGTCTGGATTCTAGACTTTAGGCCACTTATTAATGATAAATGTGTGGCTCAGTGTACTGTGCATGTGGTGTCCATCTGACAAGTTGAATATGGCCTAATTACTTGTGCAGTATATACTGTTCCTTCTACTTATTTGTGTAGAGGTTTAAAAGGAATTTAAGTCAAAACATGATAATATACCTAATTTGTGTTCATTTTAACTGACTTATTCAAACACATTGAAACTTACTCTTCTGCAGTAGAAAGGAAAAATTTAACTGAACTTTAATTGAAATCTGTCTCAGAATCTCACTGTTCACAAAGTTTGCCTTCAAGGAAAACTCTGAGAGACAAACCTGTAATTTGGTGTTCCAAAATTGATTAAGAGCTTTCCCAGCATGGTTCATTAGCAACAAGTGTTTGTGATGGAGTTATGAATCCAAACAGCAAACACAAGGCCTTAACGTAGATCAAATTATTTGTCTCATAAATGTTCTCTTTGGATTGGCTGTTAGGACACAAAAGATGAAAAACCTGTCAGCTCGTAGAGAAAGTTTCCCTTAGGATAGAAGCGTGACACAGTTAAATAATAAAAAGAACGTGTATTGATTACCCTAATACAAAGTGTCCTCACAAATTGAGTGGTGTGTCTGTTGTTTATTACAGGCGTAGAAGGGACTCCATTGATTTGTGTGACATGTATGGACATTATGCAGTGTAGTGCTTTTTGTAGCAGGGAGTCCGAATGCCATCCGGTTATGGTGTGTATGCAGGCATGTTATAGTTTGAGGTGAAAATGGGATACAGGGAAACATCTCTGTTTGAGACAATTTGCAGAACTTTATGTTTGGTTCAAGTACCACAGTAACAGGGTTGAAAATCAACATGGGTGATGAGAAATCCCCCTCCCCCTTTCTGCCCACAGCAGCCAAAATGACCCCCAGAAAGACCTTTCAAGAAGGCAATAGAAAAAATGTTTAAAAAAATTATTCTCCTGTTCTCCTCAGTTCCTAAATATTACTAAAATGAGCATAAACTGCATGTGAGGCTGCAAAATATTTCAGGGAACTTCTTTAGGGCAGCCTTTTTGGAACATTTGAAAAGAGCTGATGTGAGAAAAATATTACAATTTGTAACCTGCACTGCCACTGTAAGTTATTGGATGATGGAATGATTCCCAATTGAGCCTCTAAGTGAGAGAGGGTAAATATGCTGTAAATAGTGGCTATGTACATCAGTAGACACTCACCTTGACTGCAACAAAAACAAAAACAAAAAAAAAAACAAACAAACATGGACTTCCTCATAAAAATCCCCACAGGAAATTTCCCTCAGGATTATGGCCCACGGGGAACTTCCCATTTTCAGTGGGTCACTTCTCGTGGGAATTGTGTGTTGTATTGATTCTGTGTGTATTGAAAAATGAGTAAACAAGGTATTATGTTTTCCTTTGTTTGTTAATATACTAATTATGATGTCTGTGGGTGAAATTTTCCATTAAGTGACTAAAAATGACAGTGAGATTTGTTAAATTTAAAGAAATGGCACAAAAGCAGTGAAAACTTGCAGGCTATTTTTAAAAGTCTCAAATTATAAACAGCATAAATTAACCACGCCTGTATGACTGCTAATCAACATGCTGTGAGGGATGCAGGCTCTGTGTGTATTAAGTGAGCTTATGTGTCCCCGGGTCTTCATACATTCCTCTGGGGAAGATGTGATTATGTAGGTCGTATACTTCACAGTACACCTGCCATTATGAAACTTTAAACATTTACTTGTCAGGTGAAAGTTCACCAGAATATCCGTGTCAGATTTTGCCCCGTAACACAATTCAGAAAGAGAAACTGCCACACTAATGTTGCTACACAGGCTTGGACAAATCCCCCGTCCGACAGTCCGGGACAAGTAAAAACTTACTCGGGCAAGTGCATTGTCAATATCATAGCCCGCCGGGCAAGTACACTCGCGAAGTCGCCTCCACAAAGGAGTTCAAAGGCATATTAAAGGTGGACAAGTAGATATTCATGCGGACAAGAAGACTAAGAGAACAGCCAGCCCGATGGACAAGAAATGAAAAAAGAATTTGTCGAAGCCTGTTGCTACAGTAGTTATACTTGTGCATCCAGTCTCGTCTTTGATGCGGTACATGCAGGCAAAAAATTATACACCAGTACCCTAATTGACCACAACGTGGTGACAAGAGCAAATGCTGAACGCCACCCTGAAGTATATGACATTTCAAACTACAAGTCTTAGTAAATCCTTACCTCCCCTAGAATTGGAGACATGGCCTAGCTAATGGAGAAGGTATCAGACACAAGCAAACACTTTAGTTTAACTGGTTTGAATTGATTTCCTCTGCCAGCAGTGCCTTTTCCCTCGGTCATGTTGTGTCATGAACTCCTTCCATGTTAGAGATGTATCTGGAAAGTTGTATCATGGCAGTTGTGAACATTTTAGCTAGAAAAAGTACTGTAATACATGGAAGGTATGAACCTGTGCCGATAAACATCTCGTGTCAGACTACAAGCTGATGTGTCAAGACCATCAATGATTTGAATTACTCAAGAAGCTCCAATGTTATTATGAGTATGGCAAGGGGCTTGTGCAGTTTTAAAATTACAGTAGAATAAACTCATACATGTGAAGAGATGCTTCTTATCCTCTTTGTGTTTGTCTTTGAAATCATACCAAAAGTCAGGCAACACTCTTAGGTGATCATGAAACCTCACGTATTGTATGGCCCACTGCCTTTATGTACATAGTTTATTGCCTCCGCAGCGCTTGGTTACCTTCCATCCCCCAGTTGTTCTTCAGTGGAGGTAGCTGATACATAGTCCCTTTAATGGAAGTTAGTCCCTTTGATTTTATCAGTTTTAGTGGGAACTGGTTGCTTTGCAGAACGGCCAGTGTACAGTACACACAGTTAGTTGTGTGAATATATACAGTATACGGTATATAGTATGTACAGTGTTTGTACTGTATGTACTGTACATGTGCACTGTTATGCTGTTTTGGCTTCATATATTCATATACTGTATTATTGATGCACTCCCATTGACTTGTTCAACCAGGGGAAGGATTAAATGGAGTTACAGTAAGGTTGTTTCCAGACATCAATTTTAATACATTTTTTGTCATTATTTTTATTATTATTGAACAACATTTGGCCAACTTCTGTGAGGAACCTTTATTTATCTTTATGGTTCGGATGGACTGATGAAAGGTTATGCCAACATTTTGGACACAGCAATTTTATGTACAGTGTCTCCCTGTTGTTAAACACACTGAATCACCAGTTAAGCTTGTGTGTTAAATGAAAAGTCAAAAGGAGACCAACCATAGACAATGCTATAGTCAGAGAACAGTCCACCTATCATTTAGACATCACCCCTACCCCTTTACCTCTTTTCTATTCCTTGCTGAAAGCCAATGCGATTGTCAAGATGCCATGTGTGCTACACTGTACTGTACTGTATGTACTGTTTTAGTATATACTCTAACATTCCAGGCACTTGGGGTAACACTGTATTTATACCTCTAGTGCAAGTCACATGAGAACACAGGTAATTTACTCATTATTGGTGTTAAACTTTTGATCCTCCTTGGAACGTAGGGTTCTGGGATTTTAAACACAGTGTCTGTGAAATCAGCCATCTCTCAGGAATTTTTCTCTTGGTTATCTCCAAATTGTTAGGGAAGGTGAATCATTAATTACGGTAAATGCCTACAACATGGAAGTGAGTATCATCTCTTTACTGATGTCCATTGAACTTTTGTATCTTGCATTTCAAACTGAGCAGCAAAACAAAGACTGTTGCTCAGAACAAACTACAATCGAATAAAGGAATGGTCAGAAAGAGTATGTTATATCAGTGTCGTGTGCACGCAAAAGCAATGCGAAACCAAGATCAATTTGGATGAAACCTAGTACATTTACAGTATTTAAAACAGTGTAGGCCTTCAGATATTGCACTTGGGCTGGGCCCAAGCATCAACATTCTAACTTAGCCTAGGCTTGTGCCTTCAAGGTTGATAATAATGTAGCCTTACTTCCATGATGATGACATTTACACTGTTGCTGGTAGTGGATGATTCACCTTTGCTACTGTAACAGCTTGGAGACAACCCAGTCAACTGAACTTGGGGCACATACGAATACGCACCAGAAATCATGATGTAAACTGCCTTTTACCTTGGCATAAACACAGTGTAACACTGAGTGATAGGGTGTCTGTGAGATAATGCCATTTGTGATACTTTGGCTTGAAAACATGCAAGTTAATTCAGTGATGTTAAGTTTCTTCATTAAAAAAAAATGGTGTTAAGTTTCTGCCATAAAAAGATAAAATTTTGGATTTGCCATTCTTCCAGCAACTTGTCAAGCTTGTCAGGACTTTGGATTTGGATTGCTGGCCCTCCCCATCGTGGAGTTTGCCTGCTCCATCAGGCAAATGCTGATACCACCCCGTCCAAACTGCTATACCTTCAGTCCTTAAGCATTTGGATAAACATTGTTTTTCTGTTACCCTGTGAAATTTCAGTGAATAAAAATACATTAGCTGAAGACATGACTACATTTATCAACTAGATGTTCATGTTGGCCTTGAATACTTGGCATTCAATAAAAACATTTACTTTGATCCAACTAAATGCTTAAAAAAGAAAATGATTTTCTGTCAGACCCTGTGCGCTATAAAATTACCTCTTCATGATCAGTACCGAGAAATGCATTATCAGCAGTTGCACATGGTGATGAATAGGCAATCTTTTATCTGTTGTTGATTTACGGACAGGGATATAGCTTTGCTTCCAAAGTTATGAAAAGCAATAAAACAGTTTGATTATAAATGAATATATTACAAATGGTACAGTAAATTGTAAACAGGGGTTTTAAGTAAGAATCTTAGAAAGTGGAACAAAATCGTTTTAGTCAGCTGGAAGGGGAGGCTTGAAAGTCACAGGTAATTAATCTTTGTGACAAAATTGTAGCTACTCAGGGTCCTAGCCAGGCCTTTCAAACTGGTTGCTGCACCCAGTTTGAATTTACTTTTTTATAAAGTCAGCACCCAGTTTGAAATTTCACCACCCAGTTTGAATCTCACTACCAAGTTTGAAATTTTATCATACTCTTAACTGTAAATATGTACAGTATCAGACACAAAACATCATTCAGTTGAATATTGTTTTGGAAACAACCAAAAATCATGCAACTGACCACCGACAATGTCATTTAGTTCTTGAGATATTGCCAACATCAGGTGAGAATGATGCAATGTCGATTAACTCCCATTCAGCTTGGCATTTTTCCTAGCTAGAAGCCTGGCTGCTGTATGTAAATAAAACTGTTATCATGACTCAGGTTAAAGTACTGTTCACTGACTTAACCACACAGAACCTTGAGTCATGGACACATTACACAAAGTTTGCATTTTTGGATCATGCAGTGCTTTGATTTTGCGCTACTACACATTTCATCAGGCCTTCGCTGGTTATACACTGAAGATATCATTTTTAGTGGAGGAATATGAGTAAGCTAACAACAGCTCAGAGCTACGTAAAGTTAACTTTTTTGGGAAACTGAATTTGTCTTGGACTTCTGATGAACTCCTTGTAGCAGACAGTTTGCATACTCGGGTAATTTTACCAAACAGTTAATTTTTTAGCTCACACACTTACATGTGTGACGTTATGGTTAGAGAGAGGTGTTTGTCATCAACTTTTAGAAACAGCATGCATTTCTTCATCTTTTGAGATATGCTGCTGGAATTTTGTTAGTGTGTTTTTTGCCAAAATGGTATTTTTTTTGTAGGGAACACTTTTGAACATCATGTATGAAAATTGATTTATAAGCCATTTTCTTGATATTTTCTTTGTATTTTACAGTATCAAGTCATCTTTGCACACTTCACACAACC
This sequence comes from Holothuria leucospilota, assembly GCA_029531755.1. Classification (NCBI taxonomy): domain Eukaryota; kingdom Metazoa; phylum Echinodermata; class Holothuroidea; order Aspidochirotida; family Holothuriidae; genus Holothuria; species Holothuria leucospilota. The sequence continues at coordinate 13,728,460 of CM055962.1, read as the reverse complement.
CTACTCGAGTAGTAGGAAAGTGGGCACTGCTTGTTGACATAGTGGATCATGTTTCTGTCACCAAGATCTTGAGTAGAGCTACTGTAATTCTCATGGTTCATTTAATGTAGCAGCCACTTTGTTTTCCACTTGGCTTATTCCTTGAGAAAAAAAAATAAGTCTGTCTCTGTTGATAAGAAGTGAATTCAATAGGAGTGGATAACAAGCAAGCTTATAGGGAATCTCCTTCAGTGCCAAAAGACTAGGGAATTGCCCCAGGCCTAACAGTAGATCGTACACAGGGCTTGTTTAAGTGCTAGTCATTATTTTGGCCATATGTGTAGGAAACTACTTTTGTGAAAGAAGAGCATGAAATATAAATTCACAGAAACAGTATAAAAGGATTTCATTCTGTTTCAATAAAAAACATAGTTTTTCATGGCTCCTATTTCTAGAAAATGAGGCTTTGCAAAAGTTGCAGCATATTCTGTTCCTGAAACTTAATGAACAACCATGTAGGCCTGAAGTGTCAAGATTTTTGGCTTGTTATCTTGCTTGATTACTTAGCATTTTCCCTCACTCTTATGGCTATCATGTATGCACATTAAGAACATCTTCATAACCAACCTATTCATGCTGTACAATTAAAGCAGTTTGCTCTTTTCCCTTGCACTTTCCCATAAAGGCCCTTTTGTGATATAAAAACTAAAGAAAATGCCTTCAAAATTTTTACATCAAAACTTGTTAAAGTTAAAAAGTATGAAACAAATATACATGAGAGATGTGCAAAAGACATGTGGGGACAGACATGTTCTAGTGAATCTTGCATCAATGGCTCAATGCTCAGTTCCAATAAAAGAATACTGTGTAAATTTTGTACAGAGACCAAAAGTGAAAACATCACTCTCCATCATATAGCAGAACAAATGAAGTGGTTGCTTGAACAAAATAGCAGTTGCCATGTGTCCAACATCAAATAGTTGCATTGTACAGTGGCGCTATGTGTTTCATTATGTTTAGTGTTTCAGGAATCTGTGGCGTAATACTGTAAGATTTATACTCAGAGAAGTTCTAGCCCTGAAAATCTGTTTCCACATGCACATTCCTTTTCCTAAATTCATTTTGAGGTTTCTTTCATTTTGATGGTAATTCAAGGTGTATTAGAAGATAACTCAGACTACCGTAAGAGGAAAAATGTGAGTTGCCAATGTATAAATAATTGCCAATTCTGATTCACATGACACATTTGTGTGAGCCACAGCAGCATTGCTGCTCTAGTTTAAATGTAGATTAAGTGAACATTTGAAAATCTGGTCTTATAAACAAAACAAGTCTTACAATACATTAAGCAGGAGATTTTTACCCCATAGTCCCCCATACCTGTTTGCTTTAAAACATAAAACAACTGCCCTTCAAGGCCTCAAAGTTAAGTTATAAAACCAGCTGACGCATTATTTCTGTATAAGGGCCTAGCCATTGCCAACAGTTTTATTACATTTTAAACTGAGACTGTTTTTGTAAGTGAGCATTTTCCCCGGTTTGTGTGCAAAACTAACATAAGCTTCTGAGCTCATGTTACTTGTTTGTACAGTATGTAATTCTTTTTACTAACAGGCTTTTCACAAAGTTTTCATTCATGGTACATGTATTGCCATAATGCCAATACATGCATACAGTTAAAGGTCAGGAGCAGTCGCCCCAACCTTAGTTTGAAACAATAGCTAAATGTCACAAATTTCTTCTTATTTTGCTTCCAAGTATCTTTCATGATATTTAAGAACATAAATATTGCATTTTCAAGTTAAATCAAGCAGTTGCTCCTTGTAAATTTTACAATTGATTGAGAAAAATACTGTCACATGATTCTCAAGAGCCATTCAGGAAATAGGATAGTCTAGCTACTATACAATTCTTTTTTGGGGTGACTGCATTCTCCCTTTAAGGTTTCGTTTCTTTAACTTTATTAGAGTTAAAACAAGGCCACTTTTCTTGAAAAAAATGGCACCAGGCTATGCCAGTATGTAAAAGAATATGAATCAAAATGGGGGATTGGACTAGCACCTGCTTTAAGCCTGCTTAACTTCAGGCTTTCAGTAGTATTTAATAGAATCATTCTGGTGTAATCATTACTACCATTGAAGGTTATGTCACTGTAGGCAGTGGTTGGCATAGAGCTTGCACAAGAACACATGCAAGCATATAAGGTTTTGTGCTTAAATGCTCGTGTGATACTGCACAGAAAGAAGACAAATTAGAATCTACTTTTCATTGTGATGACAGTGTGAGCACACCTTTTGAACTCTTTTGCCAATCAGCCATGATGCCATTTGTTCGAAAACATGAATGAATCTATCTATATGTGCTTTAGATTGTATGCATGTTGCAGATGAAATACTGAATTTCAAAGTTTCACATGCATCTTGCTAAGTGAGCAAATGCAACTTTTACAGCAAAAATAGAAATAGTGTGTTTCTGATTTTGCCATAAAGCGAGGTGTATGAAAATTAGGTGTTGCTTGGTCTTACATACTGTATGTGAAGCGAACCGTGCACTTAATGTGGGGACCATGGGATAACAAACTGCAGGTAAGGGTTCTGTAAGGCTTGTTGAAAACTAAGCCACTTGTCCCTTTATGAGCAAGCATTTGCACGAAATGTTCACTATATTGCAACTGTGATGCCTACTGCACGTAATTGATGTGCACTTTGAGCAGTTGGTCTCATAATTTTGTAGTAACTCATATAAAATTATTTCACACCAAACTTGACTTTAGCTAATGACACTTTATAATAAAACGCTTTCCATTATACTTTCAAATGACTTCTCCTAACAGGTGAATGAATTCCCAGATTTCCTAAATGGCGAGGAACGTGAAAATGCTCAACATATTCAGGTCATCTACAAGAAGCCTGGCAAAAAGACTTCCGACCTGAAAAATGGGGACAACGACAGAGCTGAAGACGAGCAGTCCGAGGGCGCCACATACTCCAGTAGTCAAAGCAGTATCCCGGGGGTCCTTGTCTCAGAGCCCAGTGAAAACACAGTGCAATCCAAGCACTCACAGAAACCATTCCAACCTGGAGACCAGCTCTTGCAAATACCTAAAAAGAAGCTTAACAGGAGTTTTGATGAGTCTGAGATGAGAATGCTTAAAGAAATGCAACTTCAGGATTCATCTGGATCAGAAGACGATAGATTGTCATCATCATGTCCATCATCGGAATGGAGTGAGCTGTCTAGGGCTAGTTCAGTTAGCAGTATAGATAGTTTCAACACTCCTGTCTCTAAGCAAAGCCGGAATAAACTTGTGACTGTTGATACCATTCGGCCCTTACCACAAAGACCAGGTGGAGGCGGAAGTAAGGGTGGCACTCCTCGACCACTAGAGGTTAAAAATCTTCCATCTGAAGTGTCATCTATGGCTGGAAGTAAAAGTGAGCTTGAGAGCTTGCCCCAGACTGTATACAGAAGTCTCCCTTCCCCAGACAATGTCTATGACAACCGCAATAAAGAACCATTCCAATTTTCATTGTCACTAAAAGAATTGAATAATAATTTTGCCAAATCTATGTTTGGAAGGACTTTGAGCTTAGACTCTGCTTTACCAGAGAAAGAAAATAACAATACCGTCACTTCTAAATCCAAATTAGCTTCTGCCATCAAGAAAAAGAAAAAGTCTTTCTTGGAGCTGCATCTGTTTATTTTATCTCAATCATCTCCGTTTCTCAAGCACTTGAGAAGTTCCTGGAACAACTATATCATGGTAAGTTCATAGACTGCTTTCATTCCATTGGTTGAGATTAGGCTCGGGGGACTACAGTAGTTTAAGAGTTGTTTACCCCTGGCCCTATTAGTTGCGACTCTGATGCAGTCACTACTCCAAAGATGAAGTCATAACTGGTGTAGGAATATGTGTGGTACTCAGCAGCTATTACTAGCCTACCAGTGAGTATTTAAATACACCAGTTGGCTTCCATTATACAGGCTTCTCAATGGATGAGGTACCCAACTGTCAATGTCAGACAGTCAAAGTGGCCAGCTGAAGAGGAATCTTGTGATTTGCATGGAGAAAAAAATTAAACCAGCCAGTTTTGATACAATAATTCATGAAAACCTGCAAAGCAACACACATGTTAAGTTCAAGCTATGAGTTCTGTTTATTTTTTTAGCAACATTGAAAATTTCCCAGAAGTTGCCATTCCAGGGCAAGTGGGGTTATTGCTCAACTCCCATGCAAAAGTTGCAGCTCTTGCAGTAGAGTCAGGTAATCTGCTCAAGCCTAGTTGAGATGTGATAAAAAGTGATGCAATCAAAGTCAAGTTCTATACAGAAATATTTGCCAAATGTTAATTTCATCCTTAATTACCATAGATTGTGAACATCTCTAGTCTCTAGTAATGCAGGGTACTGTACTACATGCAGGGTACTTCTTTTTGAGTAGAATGACAATGGACATTTCAGTATAATTAACATGATCACAGTTACAAAATTACATTATTTATTACCGTACTGTAGTTCCTCCTTTGCCCAGACTTCTCCCTACATACAATTTATAGATAAGGTACGAAGTCCTATTTTTACCTGCAAACTGATTCTGTTTTTTGAAGATTAATAACAGTAATTCTCTTTTGAAAGGAAACAGTCCATCTTCACTCCCCTGTTGATGAGTAACTGGCAAATGTGCCCTTAGAGTAATGTTGACAATGTTTGCACTTAAAAAATCATTGACATTCATTGGATTATACCCATCACCAGTCATGTGAAACATTCAGTTTTGAAATTTTGTGGTATCCTTCTAAGTCTTCAAATGAAGTGGTACCTTGTTATTATACAGTACATAGAGGAATTACTGTTTGTTTTAGGTGACATCATTATAAAAGCTTAATCCTGCTGCAGGCGATTTAAACATTAAAGATTTAGCAGAGACTTGTACATTGTTAATGCCTCCTTGTTCTGGATTATCTGTCATCAGTTTCATAGAATTGGAGAAGTAAAATGTTAAGGCCAATCTACACATCAAATACACGATTGTGTAGACAGGGCTTTAAACTTAAAAAAAAAATTAAGATTTTATTTTTTTCTTTAGATGATGCTTTCCAGCATTATATCCCTTGCAGTACTTATATAGCTTAATATATCACTTCCGTACAGTATATCACTTACTTAGACTTTTCTAGCTCACAATGGTGAAAAAAGCTTGGAAAGTGCAATGAGAAGTGCTGAATAAGTTAATGCATTTTACAGAAATATGAAGTGGTTTTACAGGTTGTGGCAGGAAAATAATCTAGTATTATATGGGAGCATATACACAGTTCAAGCTACATTATGATTCTTTTAATTCTGTAGAGATCAACTCTGCTGCTTGATTCTCACATTGCTGAACGATGGAAGGTGAACACAGCCAAAGCAACCTCCAGGTATTTAAAATTTCATACTATCTTGAGTTGAAGCAGTGTTCACGCTAAGTTGTGCGATTGGGCGATTCCCGCACTGACTTTCCAAGTCCCACATCAAAAATAATTGTGTGCAAGAAATTCCCGCGCAGACCTCCCAGCCCACACATTTTTATTTTCCTACTTACTTCATGTTAATTTGGAAATCTTGAACTTGTCTGTGAGACTGTGACACAGAAGAACAATTGGAGATGAATGAGTCATACAATACCATAACTGATTTGCTCATTTCACTGATTTGTTATTTCGGGAAATCTCCCCCCCCCCGGAATTTGAAATCCTCATTAATTTTGGAGCCCCCCCTAGTCTCTGAGCCCTAGCATAAACACTGAGTTGAAGTATTCAACTCTTTTTTTTTTAATTTTAATTTTTTTCTTTTTTTTTTTTGCTTTGTGGAAAAACTTCTGGTGAACCAGATGTCAAAATGTGTCATCTAGTAGCTAGTTGTAAAATTGTAGGTCATGTTTTTTGAGTTTAAGTGTCAAACCATGTAGACATAGGATGTTACACAAACATTCTAAGAGTCGAACTGACATAAGTCTTATGTTCTTGCCCTTTACATCTCTGTCCCATCCATTGCATAACAGAATCATTGTTGTGCTCATGAGGTAATATGTTTGGTATCTGATAGTGCCTGTTTGGAGCTTCCTTTACTATTTCTTCTTTATCTCTTTATATACTGGATATATTATGGTTAGATGCTTTAGAAAAGTTGGTTTCAAGATAAACCATGATGATGTCTGAGGAAGCACATAAACAATCTTCCAAGGGTTGACTTTAAACTTAAAGTTGTTTTAAATGACATTTTCTGTTGCTATCAAAAGTTTATCCTGTTAAAGTTATCAAATTTGATCTTAGATCTCATCTTTAACTTCCTCCCCCTTTACCTCCCCTCTCATCCAAAAAAAAAAAAAGAAAAGGAAAAATGTAGTGATTATTCTTCCTTTCTTTTCCTTTCAGCAAGCAATTAGAGCATCAGTTTAGTCAGCTGAAGCTAGAAATCTTGAATTCGAGTGGATCGATGGAGATGCTGTTTTCTCTTGTCCAAGAACTAAGTAATGCTGCTGACAAGTACTTTGCCCTCAAGAGGTTCTTCTGGAAGGTTTGTGTGATTTCATCGTCATATTGTAAGACTTGCATGTGTTAAGCTGTAGGCATTATTCATAAAATCACAACTGCTTTACCTCAAAAGTAGTGTATAGCTTTAGGCTGATGCAATATTATTTTTCCTCAGGAATTTTATTCTTCTTGTATTATTTCAACTTCAAGGAATGTTTGCATGAATGCTTATATAGATTGTGGAGGTCAAAAAAGCGGGATTTGTCATTGAAAGATTCCCAAATGTTTACATAGTGTTTATTTGTCCGCAGATACCAAATATTTATGAAAGTTCTCTAAAAGTTAATTTACTCTTACTTGTCATATTGCATAAGTAATTGGCCTTGTTCAGTGGAGGCTTTTTTGTAGGTTATCAAAAAAATGAATTGAGAGACTAAAGCATGAGGGTGGTTTTAGGATGTTGTGTCTGTGACTTATTGCCTACTATACATACCTGCTTATCATGGATATTCATTTACTTTGCCCTTAATGACACTTTGAGATTTTTCACAAATGTCACTACATCACCCGTCCCGATCTGTTTGTGGACATTTTGATGCCGAAGTGTTGTTGTTTCATTATGGTATCTGAGGCCTTACTGTGAGTGTGTACTGTTAACATGCCTTCTGCATGTCAGTACGTGTATGCCATTTCAGTTAATGCAATTGCTCCATGTTAATGCAATTGCTCCATGACTATAACAGTGGTATGTTTGGGGCCTGCATTTTATACAGAGGTCATTGGGGAGTATTTCCATGGACTATTCTTTTGGAAAACCAAAAAGATACTACAGTACTGTACTTTTCTAAGTATAGACCTCTTCTTTCACATTAGGCCTCTCTCTACTGTATACTAAGTGCCTTTCTAAGAGCCAAAAAGCTGTTAAGAACATCACTAATATTTGGAATAAAATATCACTTCACATCCGATAGCATCACATCCTATAAAGATTGATGTTGCTGGTCAAAAGCCATTTTATCACTTCAGAAAATATGGGGCCAATAGCTGGTTAGGTTTAAATGTCTCTGTAGATACGAAGTAGTGGCAGTTCAGCTCCAGATTTGTCACTCCTTGCTTTTAAAAAATTTCAAGTTGGTGCATCCACAGTGCCTGCCTGGCGGATGTGTGTTATTCCTGCAACTGTATTGGCTGCACTGGTAACATCGTTGTATGGGAACTTGGGCAAGAATTACTCATCTCTGCTGATTACTTTTGGATGTCCTAAATGTGGTGTAGCATGAGTTACCAAAAAGAGAATTTTTTTTGAATAAAAGTCATAACAATATGAACTGACCATCATCCACTGTATAATACTAATACTTTAAAAACTGTCGCATGAGTTACTGGTTGCGTGAGTTACTGTAGCTGTGATGACATTAATGACACTAGGAAGTAGGTTTGTTGGTAAATGTGATTGGGGCTTATTTTTCTGCTGAAGTGATAGAAAAGAAAATGATAAAGAAACTTCTTGGGGTGATCATTCAAACAGGGCAGGATATTTCATGGAAAATATTTATGTTTCCTGTGAGTTTTGGAAATATTGGGAAAGAGTGGGGAATATTTGTAATTTTGCCACCTGTAGCCATCCGTTATTGAGAATCCTGCATTCTGATTGGTTAAACACTGACCTATTATTCCACAAGACGTCGTCAGTAAACATAAAATCTGATAAAAATGAAGTTTTCCACACATTCTTGGTGGTAGAATGGGAATAAACCACATTTATCAGACTATTATTGTCTCATAAACCTTCTCAACTCCAGATTTGGGAAAAAAAAAAAAATGGACTCGGCATCGCCTCGTCCATTATTTTGCCAAATTTGGAGTCTTTACGGTTTATTCACCAATAGTAGTCTGCCAAATGGGATTTATTCCTTCAATATAAAATGATGTGCGCAGCAATAAGTTTACAGAGAATATACTTATTTAGGGCTTCAAATGACCAGAGGCACTGAAAGCCATGGCTTTCAGGCTCCTTTAGAAGTTATGGAAGACTGTAATTGCTTTATGCGCTTCAAGGGTCTATATTTGTTTGGTATGTGTGTCCACGTTTTGACCTTGATTCTCCTCTCACTTGGCCTTAATGCCAAATGATGGCAAATTTCTGTCAGCTCACGGTCAATCTGCATAATTTGCCTTTTGCAGTTCATATTTCATGCGCTTCTTACCACTGTATATTAATTAGCATTACGCTGTCAGTTATTGAGTAAATCTCAAAATGCTTTCCTTTAATACTGATTGGGTTCATATCATTGTTAAATGGAATTGGTATAAAGTTGCAAAAATTCAGGTCAGTGCAATGTTCAACTTCAAACATCACGTTAAACATGGAATCACTGCAGTATCTTCATCAACATGCAGTCCTCTTGCTTACTTGTACCTGCCTCTTGGCTTAAATTACATTCAAGTACCTTTGACTGTAATAATCAGGACCTTTTCACTCTAAGGGTTACTCTCACACTTGATTTGGATCTCTTTTTGTGCTTTGATTTTCAGTGTCAGAAACCGTCGCAAAGATAAATGTTGATTTGAAATAATAATGAACTTGATTTTTACTGATTGTGCCACAATAGTCTAGCAGACATCTAAATTCACTTGTGCCGGGGGACACACTTGGGACGGGCTGAAAGTAGACATAAAAGTGGCATACTACTAGGATCAATATAGCATACTATGGTTCATTAGTAATAATAGATCTAGATATGATAAAGAAAAATCAGTTTTTATGTATGGTACCATAAAAACACCAAAATTACTGTACCATGTCTGCAAGTACTGCAGACAGCACAAGTTCTGTACTTCCTGGCTGACCCTGATTGTAAACCATGGACATTGCAAGTTTCTTGAATCAATTTAGGACAGAGAAGATCAATTCTCCTCTCCTAAAGTGTGTACCTATTGTGCTTTGTTAGACTTAAATGGACTAATGAAATATTGAAAACAGGAAATCATTTTAGTGTTTAAGCCCAAGGAAGGAATGATCCTAGAGGGTTTAAGGTATTTTGTATTGAAGGCCTAAATATTATGCAGCATGCAGGTGTGCTCTTAGTTTTTGTGTTTTTTTTTTTTAGCACAATTGGCACATATAGTATTATTTTGTCATTTTACCAGTTATCAAAAGAATTGCCATGGAGTTAATTTGACATTCAGTGCAACAAAATCAGTTCACATTTGTGGACAAATTGTAGCATGAGTTAATATACAGTAGCATGAGTTACCATGGTTTTTGCTAACCACTGTAAAATTATGAGGGGCAAATACATTAAGGGTATATCAAGATAACCTTGTATTTAGTATAAATTGTCATATAATTAATTAGACTCTAGTGTTGTTCATTTTAGAGGAGAATTAACATGAAAATAGCTGATTTTTTTGCATGTCCTCAAAATATAGCATGAGTTACAATTATTCACAGTAGTCTTATATGCACAGAAGATGTTATCTTCAGGAAATAATATTATCAGTATCTAGCCTTCCATATCGTTACTTGAAATGCCAAAAATGAAGAAGATCCCAGTCAAATAAGTTTAGAAGATAGAGCCCAAAGTAAGGTAAAGAACATGCAGAAGTGTACAGTAGCATGTGTTTATATGGTGGAATTGCCTTAATATATTTTGTTTTGTGTATTGTCTATACTATTGTATAGTGGTCATTCAAATACAATATATTGCAATTTATAATTTAAAAGAGACAGCACAATACATTTTGAGCTGCCTAGCAAGTTATAATATCAGACGTCCATTTTGTGGTTTCAAAGCATTGGGTTTCCAGACATATCTCTGGTTTTTATTCATAAAGCCTGTTTTCTACAGTATTGGATTGTCATGATCCTTTCAGATGTCAAATCCTTATAGTGATGATTATCTGATATTTTGCGAATTCTCTCATCAGTATCTGGCTTGTATTCAAAAGATGTGGTTTTGTGCATCTGAGACATGAAAAAGAAACGTTTTTTTTTTTTTTTTATGATGTTCTGTTTATTCATATGGGGTTTGTATTTAATCCATTCAGAATCAATATCCAGGTCAGTACATATGTATATTTTTAGGATTGCATAAAGCCCCAGGAGTTGCATCTTTGAGCTCCTTGAATATTTGATTTTTCCAGACTTACTTCATTGCTGTGAGTATATATATGTTATTGTATTACAGGATAAATAGACCATACATGAAATTTTTATGATGAATGCTTTAAAAATGAATAGGATAGTAAAGACAACAATAAAAAGTGTTTATTGACAAGGAAGGGTGCTTTGTGTAAAAGATAATTAGTGAGGACTTACAGTGAGTCTAAGTTGCTTTAATATTAGAGTCGCATTAGGGCCAAGTTGCAAAGTATTTTACACTCTTTGACTAGTTTTTAAATTTATACAAATTGAAGTGTATTGATTAAAAGGATTTCTCAAAATGGGCAGGGTTCACTAGGTGGAAGGTACACTAGACTGAAGATCCTAACTCTAAGCTTAATCCTAACCCTAGGCTAATCCTTGTCCTAATCCTAAGCCTAATTCTGTGCCTAACCTGAATCCTAACCACACCTCTAACCTGAAGTACATTTTTGTTGAAGCGAACATTTGGTGTAGTAAAGCTTTGATTTTGTGAACCCTTGGTCTAGTGGGTATCCCACCTCAGAGTTTACATTAAAAGTGAATATAATTTTGAGAGAAAATTAATTGTAAAATGAATAAAAGAAAGTGAATTTAGAGTTGAAAGAACCAAAAGTGGTGACTTCATGTTGTCATTACTAAGGACTGGTCCAAAGCAAATGTTTCCCCCTTTCAAAGGAGATAAGAGCCATTTAAAAAATAACCAGGTTTGGTTCTGTTTTGCATACTTTGTTTTATCACATAAACACCCACATTTATGTAAGGGTTTGGTTAAAATAGTTGTAATTGGCAGGGCTAAAATTTAACACTCGTCCGATCGTCCAAGACGAGTAAATATTGCATCGGACAACCATTTTCTCTCTTTGAGCTTTTCCGATGGACAAGAAAATTTTAAAAATCCTGTAAAGAAGTTGTACTGAGACAATGGTATGGACTGTCATTCATCATTGAAACAAAAGTAAAAAGAAAATGGTCATTGGAAAACAAAGGCCACAGAATTTAAAATAAATGTTTCATGATCATATTTTGTTTGTTAATTTTATTCGGACAACCAAAACATATTTCGGGCAACCAAATTTAGCTTCAAGGTTGTCCGATGGACAACCTGAAAATTTTCTTAAAAATCAGGCCTGATTGGGTAATGTATGTAGAGTGTGCACTGTGCAGTATGTCTCAAATTTTAATGAGTTCCTTGGTGAGCAAAACAAGTGAGGTTGTTTTCAATGGTGTTTACATGTTGCCTTGAGCAGAAACATACAGTACATACGTACGTACATACTTAAAAGTGGTATTTTTAACAACTTTGAGCCCAATGTCATGCACATTCATCGCAACGTGGGTCTTGAAACACCATGTTTTTGCGTATGTTTCTTATTGGTCACCACATCTTGTGAAGTAACAAAAAAATATGAAATGTGGACAGAATCATGACGTGTGCTTTATTTACATAGCATGTGACCTGTGTAAATCAGAAGGAAAGGTTTAGTCAGTAAAAAATAAGTTCATGGCATTCTCCAGTATTAAGACTCATTTTACCCTTGCGTCGCTTGGGTAGTTGTCAGTTATTTCCTTGTGTGTATGTGCCATGAATCTACAGTATAATTACTTTGATTATTGTGGAATGGATTTAACAAGCTATCATCTTGATCTGATCAGAACGTCTTTGAGATGGCAGAGAGCCATTAGTGTGGATATTAACAATTACGGCTAGTCTAGAGGAAGCACTGTTTCCAGTTTAAATAGTTTTAGTGACCAAATATTGAGAATTTGCCCTGGTTTAAAAGTATTACAAAAATGGCCATTGTGGTCTAAGCAGTGGTCGTTTGTCTGTGGAAAATGCTTTGCTGTAATGATGTAGATATAATCGGTCTTAAATTTGGCCATATTTTTGGGGGAAAGCTTTGCTGTAAAGAGTAAATTTCATCCTGAATCCCTACTTGGAATGTAGCGAAGTGATTAACTCTTGGTCTCTCAAGAAGGGATTTTGGAGTCACTCACAAATGACCTTTGTCAAACCATAGTCACCAGGGACCCTGGTGCTGGTGCATCCTCCCATCATACTTTTAGTGTCATTTGTACACAGTACATGAAGCCGTGGACATTGTGCCTCTTAGAGGTCACTCATGCAGAGTTTACTGTTTTGGTCTTGTGGTGTTTTGTTTTATATTTTAGCAAATAACAAGCCTTCATTCGTTCATACAGATTTAAAGACTATGTATCACTTTTCATTGTGGTGGAATATCAATACACTTGTAACAGCTTGTAGCTGAAAGTTTGCTTTATTCAGAGAAACCTTATATAGCAGTTTGATTTCACACAGGTGTGTTAATGCTAAATTATATCTTCATTCAAATCATTGTTCAAGATACAGCTGCACCTTGATTTGTAATATTCACACTGTAGATTGGCTGCTCCATGCTCCATGCTGTACTGACTGTGCTAAAAAAGGATGTTTTTCACACCCCACCGTTCTGTTGTGTAAGGGAGCATCTCCTTTTCTACCTGGCAGCAGTCCCCAGGCAACTCTACCCATTGTGCTCCTTATGAATATTCTTAACAGTTCAGTGACCACAAGCAGTTCACTGAGCAAGTTAATGAGGCAGCCTTCAGTAGGCTGCAAGCAGGGAACAATAGCATTCATAGCAACCATCCGTGAGTGATAGAAAGTCATGAATAGCAGCTCAGCTGCACACTTGGCAGGCTCTTATGAATGGCCTATTGTTAGCATTGATGACCAGTTTATCTGCTCAAAACCACACAGCATCAAGCTCCTCCCACTCTGCATAAAGCTCCAGCACAGCTGTGGAGTGCATTTCACACTGTGTGCACACAGTTAAAAGTGGCCATTGTGCCCTAGTCTGGGGACTGCTGCCAGGAAGAAAAGGAAATGCTCCCTAAGAGGGGTGTGGTATGTAATATCAAGCCTGCCTAGTTCTCTTGCAATTGCAAGGAGCTGTGGAAGATGTTTTGGTCAATCGTGTCTTCGAGCACACAACTTCACCTGAACACCCAAAGGCAAAACCAGGAAGTAGAAGCTGATGGTTTTTAGGAGGGCCAATTTGTCATGTTATTTTTCACTGAAATTCAATTTTGGAATCACATCTCTCCAGAGTGTGCACACTGTAGAAAAGTGCACTCACCAGGCCACAAAACGCCCTTTTTATTCATGTAATTTAACTTCCAGTTCTTTCCTTGTCCAAACTTGAAACCACTGTACTTTGTCCCTTGTCTACTGTAGAAGAAAATTTGTTTGATACATAAAAACCTCATCATTGCTCCCTCATGTACAACAAAGGTCATTACAATTTACTGTCCTCCTGTTGCAAAGTCCATAACAATTATGGTAAAGTTCAGTGATCCTTATTTACCTAAATTGCCTTATCCCTATGGACAGTTCTATTTTCCCCAAGGTATTTCCTCTGTAATGGTTTTCCAAATATGCAGTTTATGAGATGCATGTACAATACAGAATCTTGCAACAGCATTAATAAAAAATTGGCTCTGAGAATTTATTTTCTTATCTGACAATTTTTTAGTACATGGCAATTTTTTTCGGAAAATTCCATGGAGGTTTACCTTGTCATGTTGTTAATATTTCATTGTCAGATGTAATTTTGAAGTATGTTTATAAGCGTATAAAACAGGGAGGTGGGCAGGGGGGCATATGCCACTCCCAATTTGGGCTAATATAGTGGATCCATTCGGGTAAATGAGACAGCCAAGAAAATAAATTTATGCCCTTTGCAATCGACACAGCTGTATCAAAATTCGGGCAACTTGGTCCAAAATTCTAAATTCGGGCCAACATTATCCCCCACCCCCCAGAAGTATTGACTATTGACCCCTGTATGCCTATGAGTACATTCATTGCTAGTATATATTTATTGTTGTCTAGGGTGCTCCATTGTGTTGAGTTTTAATACCATCATATTTCATAATTTTGCAAGGTTTTGAAGCAAATTACATACCACCCACTAAGTTTATAGTTTGCAGAGGTGTACCCCCCAGGTATGTAGTTAACGTCTGCACTGAATGGTTACAGATGTATTTGGTGGAAGTGTTAATAAAGACCAGTACTATTTGGAGTAAATTGTGTGGAAAAGGTGTAAACTAAAGCTTATTAACTACAGCAAACCACCATTTAAATAACTTCTTGAAAAATAGTCATAAATTTGAAATTTACTCTGTTATCAGTCAAATAATTCTATTATTTGTAGATGTTGAAAGTCATTAGTTCCTTCACTTCACCGCCAAAGAAATTGATTATGCCATTATGCCATTCCCATTTTTGCTTACCTGAAGAGTAGACAATTGCCTGCATCAGTGTACTCTGAAAGTGAAATGAGAGGGGACATTCCTCTATCGAAATACTTATGGCGAGATTTGAGAGAGTTTGGTAGTTGGGAGGGGCAATGTAGTTGTAGCTAATATTTCTACTAAGCTGATATAATTTAGGCTAGCTCTAAACAGAAGGGAAATGCCCCTATAGGGAGGTTATTTTAGTGGGAGTCCAAGGAGATTGTGCACAAATGCAGCAAATTGTCCGCATCTCAATCAAACACTGCATAATTATCATTCTGTAATATATCATGTCATTGCAGTGATACTACCCTGGCACCAGGAAAGTAAAAAAGGCCTTGAGTTTTAAGTTATTTTGCAATGAGGAGAGCAAGCCATAATTAGTTCTCTTTATCATGCATGCATTTTAATAGGTTGTTTTTGGTGCATCTAATTTTGCTTGCTTTGAACACATCCTTACCTGCTGCAGTATTAGGTTGTGCTGTTGTAATAAACCTTTCTAAATAAAAAGAATGTCAGCATCCTCAACTCATGCACAGTTAAGGAAAAGCTACACTTTCTTATCTGGTGCTCACAATACGTGCCAGTGTGTTAAACGTTAAACACAAGTTTCTTAAATTGGATGTTGTGTGCAGGTGGATAAGGGTTTCATGGCTGTTATTAAACCATCTGGATTTGATGATATTGTCATCTAAGATATTATTCAGTGAAGGAATATTTTCTGTAGAACACCCTGAACAAAGTCCAGTTATCAAGTACTTTCATTTCTATGTACTTAGTGATTACTGGACTGCACTGTCAATTTAGCATGGAGTAACCTATTACAATTGTTTGGTTGCTATGGTTACAGTCTCCTTGCGTTGCTAAATCCTGACAGTGATGGATTAATTTCTGAGTTTGTGTAGCCACAAGAGAGAGAGGAGAAGTCCCCCACCATCCTAGAACAACTGAATTAAGAGAATTACAAATGTTTTGTAAGGATTGCTATTAGACCTTATCACAGTAGTTAATCTTCTGCCCTGCAGATAAGCCTCAAAAACAGTTTTCTCTAGAAGAGTTGCTGATAATGCCAGAGTTGATTTGATTTGGTTATTCTCTAAGGACAAACCATTAGCTAGATATGAGGGAGTATAGCAACATGAAGTGGATTCTAAGAAAAAGAAAAGAAGAAAAGACTGCTGTTTAAGTATTTGGCTATATTTGGCTATGTATTCAAAAAATTTCTTATGCCGGTACAGTAGTAACATTGAATTGCAGGTACACTGTAATATACTCTGTGGTATGATTGTGTGATTCAGCAGTGGTTGAACATTAAGAAGCTGAAGTAAATTCTGCAAAGTTAGGGCAAATCTGATTGATGGAAGTATCTAATGCAGGAAATAGCAGATTTATACAAAAGTAGGACTGAGGGAGATTCAGCCTCTTTCAGCCTCCTTTTTTGGAAAACACAGTGTCAGGGTTTTTTCAGGGAGGGAAACTGGAAGGCAAGGGATAGATCCCATGATCTCCATGGTAGCCAGACCCTTCATATTTCCTCTAGTTTTGTGTTCAAATTGAAAATTCACTGATCGACTTATTTTGCTGATTGTTGGATGCTAGCCAGTACATATTGTCCAGATTGCATTTGATTTATATTCAGTTGATTAGTATGATAACAGCAATTATTGAGGGACAGGCTTCTCAGCCTCTCCTGTGTTGGGAATCCAGCTTAGAAATTATACGTAATTACTGCCAGTGAAGATACAAATTAAGTTGTATGGGGCCACTATTGTAGTGGGTTATTAAAGAGAATTTGTGAAAAATGAAACCTAATCAAGGAAATTGCATAACTTCATTATGTCATTCTGATGTAAAATCAAATGTGGGGAAAATATGATTTTTTTCTTCACATTTTATCCTCGTACAGAGTGAAGAATTACTGATGGTAATCGTCCGTAACCTCCAGTCTTATCTACCAAAATCCTCGGCAGATTTACTGACTGAAAATGGTCGTCACGAACGGGCAGATGAGCTTGAGTGAGTCTTAATTTCATTTTGTTTACTGTGTAATGGTAGTTACAATGTGTAAGTGTAGTGAGGTATCAGTCTACATGTTCACAATAATTGTTGGAAAATAAGTTCATTTACAGATTTCTCCATGATTACCGTACTTGAAACATCCTGTTGGAAATATTATCACATCCTATTGGTGCAATAACAAAATGTAAACACAGGTGTGAGAAAAAACTTGGCTGTTTCTAGTATCTAGACTTATAAAATTGAAAGATAAATTGTTGCCAAATTTGCTGTTGAAAATGTTACAAGACATACTGTACCAAAATGAGCAAAACTGATTGGCTTTAATGAAAAATGTGGTGAGTTCAGATCTTCACAACAGCTACGTTGAACTAGAGATGAAGATTTCAGAACTTGTTAAATACTCACAATTCATACCTTACCATTCACAAAAGACCTTAGCACAACAATTGTAGTTTCACATTCAGGTTTTAAGTGTCATTGTGGATGCTATTTAGCACTTTTTTGATCCAGCAGTAACACTCCAGCACATACAACATGAAACTGGTGATATTTTTAAGCCAGGGCTGGAAAAAATGTTCATTTCCCAGGAAGTAAGTCAAATTTCCCACAACTTCTTTGAAATGTTTTCCTGAACAAAAGCAAAATTTCTTTCCAAATTCAAAAATTTCCCAGCAAGGAGCTTCCCAGATTCCTGATTTTTTCCACCAATGTTTGTAAGCTATCAAGAGATTGGGAGCACCTTCACTTTGGGGCTAAGCATCTTTGTGCAAAATTTAAATACACATTTGTCTGAAGCTGCATGTATTTTGCCAGAAAATGGCAGATTTGCTGTCCAAATGGGGCCCTACTCAAGGTGTAACTCCTCTAAAGTTTTACTGTTTTGGTCTCATGGTGTTGTGAATATTTCATTCCAGCACCACTTCATTGAATCATGTTGTGTTGTCATGTGAAATGTGCATAGCACTTGTAGGTGGAGTGATGACAGTGTACTATCTACAGTAACAGCTAAGAGCTTGCTATTGAGTTCTAATCCTTTCAATGTGTACACTTTGGATATGGAAAATGTTCAGCTCTGGATGAAAGAGAGGGAGTCACACAATATGTTTATTTAACCACTGCTTCACTCCTTTTCACCACTTCTAATGCATTTTGTCCAAGCTATTAGAATAACTGTTGAGTACTCTCTGTGCTAGTAAAGGTAGACAATGGCTTAAGGGGTGAATTGTTGTTTTAATTGATTATGAAGAAGTACCTGAAAGGATTTTTCCCTAGCTTTTTTCACTATTTACCAGCATACTTTAACTCATCATGTAAAGAAAAGCACATAAAAGGTACTGAAAATCTCACAGACAAAAGATCTTGTTCTCTGCATGCTGCAAGGCGTTTAGCATATAGACAAGCTTTCAAAAGTGTAATGTGCCTTTAACCTTTCACTTTTTCTTGAATCAACATTTTGTCATAAGTCCTAACTTTGCACTTGTTGTCTGCACTCTTATTGACATAAATTCAAACAATAGTATTTACTCTGATTGGTCGATAGTGTACCCAGAGAGCTCACAGACAGTTTGTGTGGATATATGGCCTTGAGCAATTTAAACTCAGCACAGTCTCTTGTTACTTTGTTTGGGAGGTGAACTAAACAGTTGTTCTTTTCCATATTGAAGGAGGGGCCAGGGGTCAAAATTTAATTTTTTTGCTGCTGTTCCACGGAACAGCGCTTTTTCCAAAATTACTGTTCCGGATCAGATTTTACTGTTCCGGAGCACAGTATCTTGGCATACATGCAAACTGCAAAGGTGCAAATCGCTGTCTATTGTATTCGAGTGGTATGACTGCACGACTTAACCGTAACATGGGAAGGGTATATTTTCGCCTGCAGCGGGGATTAGCCAGTGGGATATCCTGATTTTCTTTTGGTTCTTATTTTTTCAGCACAAATTTGTCGCCAATAATCTTGCATTGTCCCGAGACCTAGAATTGCAGTGTCTCAAAACCCCATGATGAAATACACTCAAAACTGATGCAGAAGGCACAGCAAGCAAGGCAAGTGGGATTTGAGTGAGAGCAAAAAGTTCCACGGTAAAGGAATATTTTTGCTTGATTCATCCTTTGCATTGCGGTTTATTGCTATAGCAAAGCAATGAGTGGGTTCTCCAACATATGAGTTCACATACTGTTGTTATTTTCTCGCAGCAAATGTACGTGAAATTGTTCAAGTCGTATCCATCGCCATAACCTTGATTCAAGTATCATTCCACACAGTAAGTCAATGGGAAGATCTTGGGAGGAAAAGCAAGCACTTAGGACCCATTGACTTTGGTTGCGAGATATCAGCAGTCAGAATTGCTTTTAGTCATTTTAAGTTTCGGTGCTTATTTGGTAGCTTGGAGGGAATATTAATACAAAACCCCCATAAAATACAATAAAGTGGAGAAAATATCATGAATAGTTTAGAGGTCATTTGGAACATACCATGCAAGACAAGGGGTGATGCAAGATGACCTTCCCTTGCAGGGCAATAAATGACATACTGTACTAAAGTTTTTCTGCATTTGGTAGTAAAACTTCAGCATGAGCGTTTACACAGTACTGTACCATGCATCACAGGGAATAACATGTGCAAGTGTAACCGACTTTAATTGATAACGGTGGAACGAGATTGCATTTCATACTTAAGCCAAAATTTACGGGGATTTTTTATATTCACGGCGTCATTACTTTATCAGAGATTAGCATGTGCGTATATTTATATGCACTTTGCTTCTTGTGGAAAAACACTGTTCCACGGAACAGTGGCTTTGAAAAGTTAATACTGTTCCGGCACTAAAAGCACTGTTCTCGGAACAGCGGAACAGTGGGAATTTCGACCCCTGGGGGCTGGAAGTAAACCTAGTTGGAAGAACTGTTACTGTGTGGGAGACGATTTGTTGCCCCTTAACACCAGTACCCGACTGGTGCATATTATCTCGCATACTATAATTACAGGTTCGTGACTGTACCATTGTATTGTATATTTTCATATATACAATCCATGATAAGAATTCTGGTGACTACACAAACTCAAGGCAAAATGGAACAACAAAATAAGTACACGAACAAAATATGTAGAAGTTAACAGTATACGATATTGAAATAAAACCAAATAAGAAATAAAGTAAAAGCCAAGAACAATACCATTATAAGGAATCCTGTAAAGGGCCTAGGCACCCAAATGTGTTTTAGTTCAAGTGTTGTTTGTTGACGCATTGAATACTGTATCTTTATACACAGGTGGCAGGGATGCCAAGTATTCATATTTAAAGGGGAATTTTCATGATCCCAGACAGTTACAATTCTGCCAACTATGCAACTTCTAGCTCCTCCCATAATTGTATGAAGCTCTTCCTTGTGCAGAAATAAACCTGTTTTATTGCTTAAGGCCATGTCCTGGTGAGCATACAAGGCTATAAAATGTAATAAAAGCACTCTCTCTGCCTTGTGTGTGAGCTACTCTGCATCTTTCAAATTTTCAAACTTTGATGTCAATCAAAGAGCAGTCACCAACTGAGAATTTTGATACCCCCACACTAAAAATACACTTTGGGGTGATGACTGTCTGTCTTTAAGGAACAAACCAACTTTTCCAGCTCAAAGGCCATTTTCTCGTTTGTAACTTTTATATTACACATTTCACCAAAAAAGCTGAAACATGTTTAATGTTATAATATAATATGAAGGCTTTTCCATTAGCAGGACTGGAAATTAAACAAAGGCCACTGAGATCATGTTGCTCTACGAAATGGCATAGTACTTTTCAAGGCCACCTTGGCCATCGTGCCCTTCCTAACAAAAAAAAAAAAAAAAAAAAAAAAAAAAAAACCATGTCAAAATAACATCGAATCTTTTGCCTGGTCTTGGTGCCATTTAAGATTCATAATTGTCCCCTTAAAGCTTATATGGAAATGGCCTTGCACTCTTGTCTGCAAAAAGCTGGACTCAAAGACGCATTGCGTCCGCGAAAATCATGCTGCAGCTCGAAATTTTCATCCTAGTCCCAAATTAAATAGACCAGCTATAAACTCCATTCCAATTATCAAATCACTAAAATATCGGTTGCTAGTCAATCAGCAAATATTGAAAGAAATGTTTCAACTTGCATGCAGCTTTTTGCAGAAAACCACCGTCGTACCACATATAATCTCCTTAATATAGACACCTAAACAGGTAGTACTGTCTTCTGTCACGGCACAGGTCTTATGTACATTGATGCTCAGTATATAAACCAACTTCAGAGCCTGTTTACTTAACAAGGGAAACATACATTTTCTCAATGAAAAGCATCACAAGGTCATTATTACGTAGTAGCTTGTTTACAAGATTCTGGCCATTGGCTCGTTGTGAAAAAGTAAACCCTGTGTAATAAAATGCCCGAATGTTCCCAAAAGTTTGGACCAGTTAATTAAGCTTTTAAAACTTACTTAAAACATGTCGTAATTTTGATAAAGCTCCCTGAAAAGCTTTCACTTGAATTAATTGTACTTATGAACTCAAATTCACAATACAGTATGTCGGCCCCTGTACTTGCCAGTGCAACATTAAAAATCACCTCGGGATATAGGCACACAGCACGTTGTGCAAAAGTTGACAGCCTTACAAGAATTGCAATAGGGCTCCCAAACTAGGCCTAGGCTACACCGCATACTCCATCATTATCTTGGGTGTCAAAAATAGAAAAAGGGCCTCGATTAACAGTTTAATTTGTCATTAGTATGCAAATCAACCCACTGTCATGTCTGAAGTAGTTAGGTAAGACTATTGGCACTGTTAATGTTCATGAAAAGTCACGGACCGAACCATGCTGTTATGTATATTTACTGTTCACCAAAATGGCGATCATGCAAAGTTTTCTAATAGATTGAAAGGTGCCAGGATGTCGACGCGAGGCCTGGGCGCGGAATTTCTTTCCAGGACCAATGGGGGCGATTTTGGGAAATCTCCATTGAAATCATGAAAAATGATGCTTAGGTTAGGATTAAGGTTAGGGTTAGGGTAAAAAAATGAAATTGCCCCCATTCGTCCTGGCCAAAAAAAAAAAAAAAACTGTGCGGCCCGGGCTAGCTACGTATGTACATGCGGATATGTGTGAGCTTGTGCCGAGCATCATAGTTACTTTTGTAGAAGGTAGTTCACGTCGGCAGGTATGAATTGGGGCTTCCGAGGCTCTTTTGAGTGCAAACTGCATGCAGGCAGTCCCACACTTACCAACAGCTCTGCATGGAGGGAGAGAGTGCTCCATGTACGCAACATGTTTGCTTTGACACGTGCAAGTACCGGTACGATGCACGAAGCTTGTCAGTGAAGGTTTTGCAGCATGTAGTACACAAGGAGCAAAGATATGCAAGAATCTTGTTTGTTTACATGATTACGGATGAATACACTGCCTTGAGGCCTCTGATTGGTCGAAATTTTCCTGCTCTTAATGTCAGAACACACCCCTGATTATGGTGGATAGATCGCTAACATGTGCAGAAGCTCTGAACTTGGAGAGCTAGAAATTTGGGTTTTCAAAGTATGTGCGCCTACGAAGATTTGCAACTTTTGCAGCCGTGCTTGCACTTTTGCCTTATTTCCAGCGTAGCAGTAGAATTTCATAATACTGTAAAGGAACCAGGAATTTTTCTGTACCAATAGCTCAGTTCCTGAGAATGTTTTCACACTAATGTACACTCGATGTAAGTTTGTTGTCTCCTCTTTCTACAGCAAAATGTTACCCATCACAGCCTTTTCAGTCCCAAGTTTAAGAGACTTCAGATAAAATTTCTTTTGAAACCGGTTCTTTTTAACCTTATTGATGGGGGAAGTCATGGTTTTTAATGCAAAAGTTGCATGTGCCAGAATAGTATGTGCTACTGTAGAGTTCAAGGTATAATTGGAGACAGTTGCTGTAATTAATAAAACCTTTCCCGCCTTGCATCATACTATACAAGTTCTGTAAATACCATACCGACCTTGGGTATATGAAGAGTCGGTCCTCGTTTACATTATAAAGGCCTCTTCTGGTGTATGTTTTAGTATTTGATCTTAGTTAGCAAAAGGTAGATGAAATCGAAGAATATCCTACAACCCTGTTGCTATTTTAAAAGTCATCTTGTGATGTTTCCTAAAGCAGGTAGGACATATAAAAACAACATTTAGTATAGAGATCTGCTTTAAAGACACCCCCTTTCATTTCTTTTCCCCTTCATTCTTCATTACAATGCTTTGTGTACCTTGTACAACAACTGCAAATATTTGATCCATACTTCAGGAGGCATACATTTATTACTGTGTGGTTATTTTAGGACATAAGTGAAGAAGGTTGCATTTTATCTACTTTTCACCCTCAGGACATGAATGAAAATCTGTAATCTCAAAGATAAGGTCGTAGATGTATGCCTTGTTCTTGTGTTGGTATTGCTTAATAATATACTGCACTGCTTGAGACGACAGTTCTGTTTTCTCAAAAATTAAGGAACCACCTGCCTGTGTTAACTTTTCCTCATGTAGATATTTAAAAAGCCGTTGACAAAATCAATGAAGGACAATCTGATGGTCAAATATTTAATATGGGAGTCCACAGGGGGAATATGCATAAGTACTGTATTAAGTCAGGCAAGATTTACATGGCTTGAAGACTCAAAGCATTTCTAGAAGGATACTTTCCAATAGTGTATGTAGTTGGGAATCCTCAGTCATAGTTATGGGAGGGTTTACTTTGATATGTACAGGGAGGCTGAATGCTGTAGACCTATTATATGTGTCTACTGCACAGAAATAGAGGATGCATAAAACAGGTGTAAACAGTAATATACTGTACCAATACTTTAAAACAGTTTATTCATTACAGCTTTTTTTTTTTTTGCTGATGGAAACTTTATAGTAAAGTGCTTTCTCAATAAATCAAACAAGTAGCATGTGAAGTTTCAGTTGACTTTAGATTATCCTCACTTTCCCACATTTTAAGTAACGTGCTTCAGTATATAGGGAAAATTCCATATTGTATGGCTATTACAAAACACCAAGAGCAGGTGTTTTAAAAATATCCCCGTGTCATCAACAGAGAAAGTCATTTGGTTAAAGCACTTCTTCAGAGCAATATGTTTTTGTTTTCAACTGCTGCAGGCTATATCAATATAAAAAGCATAAAATCCTGCTGTGAAACTTTACAGATCAGCTGATATACTGTATCAGCAGGAAGATGCTACTCCCTGCTATCAGTACTAGTATTCACATATTCATGTGCTTTTTAAAACAGAAGGGAATCTTCACTCAATCCTAAAAAAACCTTTTAGATGGATGTTCGATATTAAGAAGCTAATACAAGCTGATAATTTACTGTAGGCTAAAATAGAAACATAAAGAATAGGAATGACCTCCAAAGACTATTTTCTTGGTAGGATTCTATTGTAATCCTGTGATCATTTACCGTATACTAACACCACCATGTTCTGATGTCATTTCTTTGTAGAATTACACATAGACATCAAATCATGGTATCATTTGTGAGTGAGGTTTATATGGACATTATTTTCAGCAACTGTATCATAACTATGGAACCAACAAAAAGCCTTAAAAATGTTTTATGTATTCAGATTCTGGAAATTTCAAAGAAGGTACCGGTAACAATGAGGTCTTAGGTCCATGGTGGAAGCAACTTGTTCCTATTAGGCAGCGGGATTGTGTGATTCTTTTCTCAACAATCACACAAGTTTTAAAAATGATTGGCAAATGCTGACTTTTTATGCTGCACCTTACCAAGATTCTCGCCCTCTCTTTGAAGCAAAAGTCTTCCCAAGATTTTTTTTTGTGTTTGTTGGGAGGGGGGGGGGAGAGGGGGAAGGGGAAGGGGGGTTCCCCTCCAAATTCTGAGACTGATGACAACAGTGATTGGAATTTAATCAAAAACTTCCTCTTTGTAGTGCTAATGTGGTAATCTCCTGTTTCATTAATAGGCCTAGCTACTTCCAATTTTTTATGTACCTTTCTGTACTTATCTGTTTTCATTAAATGCGGAATTGTGCATAGTGCTCCTCTTTGTAGTTGGTATATTATGTAAAATATATTATGATTAATGTATTATTGCCATTGTCAGTTTGACTTTCATTGCAATTTTTCATGCTTTTTTTGTTTTGTTTTTGGTATTATTAGGATTATAAATCATCAGTCAAATGCTTGTATTGATTTAATTGCAGACATTCATCAGATATTGTAAGTTTGGCAGCTTGCCAGCTTTGTTGAACAGGTGAAAAATTGGAATTTGGAAATCATAAGATATTCATATTTAAAGGGAATATATAAGTAGTCACCCCAAATTTATTCTAATGCATCAACTACACGTAGCAAATCTCCTCTTTTATTTTTAATGATGTGTCCAGGCTTCTAGCTAGGATGTTCCAGAGTTATCCTACTTATCATCTGCAAAAAGGTCTGTGGAGGTCACAAGAAGTTAAACTGAAACCTTGCAAACACACTGTAACAAGGAAAGAAAAAATTACAACTGATTTGTTGGCATTTGGCTGCCCCGAATAGAGTAAAAGGATCCTGAATGGCTCTATACTCATTAAGCTGGTACGGTATATGGGGGATACTGTCTTTTAACTGTCATAGTAATTAAATAAAAAATTATGGCAATAGTTTGATATCAATCTGAACCAGTTTCCACAGAAGTTTGGACTGCTCTTGATAGATAGAGTAGTATGTAGGTGAAGGATAATGAGCAAACCCATTATTCGTCTCATTTTTTTTTGTTTAATGACCTTTTTGATGCTTTAAAAGATGAAAATAAAAAAGTTTACATACAAAAGAAATATTGTGCCAGAACTGTGTAGCATATAATTTTCTTAATTATCCCTTCTGAATTCTTTTCATTGTATTGTCTTGCAAAAAAGTTGTCTCGATAATAATGATTTTCGATGTTATTGTCCAACTTTTATTTTGGATGATGTATTAGACATGAAATGCCTGAAATTTAATGCAGATACTAGAAGCTAGTTTAAGACTGTATTGATATGACATTAATCTGCTTGATGAATGCCCATGGATGGGTCTTAAATAAAAATGATAAAGTGATAACAGTAACTTCACTATGAAGGTGCGTTGATAAGAAGCAAAGTGCATTGATGGAAATACTTGTAAGGAATTACTGTAATGCCTTTTGGCTTTCTGTTGTTTAATTTGATACTTCAGCAGTAAGTCTTGTCTACACTTTCATCATTTTCGCAAGAGTGCAACAATTCTATCTTCAGACCCGCTCGTTGTCATTATGTACACTTTAAAAAGCATGGGTGTTTGACCCTGACCCCTTCCCCTCCCCCTCCCTCAACAGAAAAATTATGATCCTAAAGCTTTGACTGCTTATGAGAGCATGGTAGCCCATTGGTTATTAAAGGTGTTGGCCTTGTATCCAGAGATTGCTGATTCAACTCCCACCTGGGTCATTATGTTGTGTCCTTGGGCAAGATGCTTTATCTCAAGTGTATCCCTCCACCCAGGGTTTAAATAGGTACCTGTGGGGTAAATTGTTACTGGGAATACCATCAGAACTGCTTCTGCACTGGAGGGATTCCTCTGGAATGTTTTACCATAGACCCTTTTCCAAATAACAATTACAAAGGATTGTGGGATAAAGCTTTTGTATGCATCATTTTTGTCAATGGCATTTTACCGTAGTCAAGAACGGCGCACACCAAAACTGTATCCCACAATCCTTTGGGATTGATATTTGGAAAAGAGTCTATTGAGAAGATTTGTAAAGTGCTTTGAGGCTTATCATTAATGTATTAAAGTGCTATATATAAAAGAAAAATTATTGCAACAAATTATGAGCTAATAAACAGATATTTGTGGTTTTTGCAGATTTTGGTTAAATCCTCAGTGAAATTTTGCATTTTCACCGATCATTACCATGTCTGGAGTAGATACGATGTAATTAGTGTGATACATTGTCAAGTTACTGTAATTTGTCTGATTATCAACATGGAATGATACATTTTGCAAAATTAGCTTGAAAGAAACAGTCTGTAGGGTTGTTGAGTTGCACAGAGCTAAAATAGAAATTAATGTACCTTTTATGTCAGAGTGAAAGGTTTTTATACTGTCTTTCTCTTTAAGCAAAATTATGTTAAAATTTAGGAATGGATATGTGACATTTGGATCATGAATCTTCAGTTGTAGCTTGCAGCTATTAAACAGTTATGGTAGAAGTCTCGCAACAAAATAAGAAGCTCTCAGTGAAGATGAATTGCACATGTATGGTATGATGTGCTCTAATGGTTTGTAAATTTGTGTTTCAGTTAATGTACTGTATGCACAACATTATACAAAAGTCAGATGTTACAATTTGTACTAGTCAGATTGTCAACTCTTCAGCATGGGAAGCTTTTCACGATGGAAGGGCTTTATGTTACGGTACCATTATGTCAGACAGAATTGCTAGAGTTGGAATGCATTAATTTCATTTCTCTACTTACCAAAATTACGGTTCTTTGAGAGGTTCCTTGAAACTCAGTCCATGTTTACTGCAACTTGGCCATATAGCGCTACTAGCTGCATGGCTAGCTGTGCAATGTGTCTCTAAATCAATGTGAGATCCAGAGAGGCTTGAATGTACCATTGTCTGCAGTGTAGGGTGTTAGCTGCCAGATATTACTGGAGGTAGATACAGTACTGATGTTATTCTGAATGACACAACAGATATGTAGTCAGATGAGGTACTGAAGAGGGAGGGGCAAGATTGCATCTAGGGGGTGAAGTATTTTTTTAGGGACCAAGATATACTAAAATGCACAAAGGCAATAGCAATTTTTGGTTTCGATGAAAAGAGAAACCTATGCAGTCATGATGGCGTGTGTGTGTGTGGGTCTGTTTAGGGCGTGAATTGGGGATACACACAGGAAAAAATACTAGTGAAATGGGGATACGCCGCGAAATGGGGATATCCCCGTTTCTAGAATGTCTAAAATAATGCAAAGTGGGGTGTCAGGTATGTGCCTACAACTTTACAGATTGATCTGAGGTAATACCCCAATTTCATGTTTAAAGTCCTCATTCATGTGTAAATGTGTGTGTAGTTTTTTCGGTATCCCCCGTTTCCTGGTGTGTAAACCTGTAATTGTCCCCGATTCACTAGGAGGAAGAGGATGTCCCCACTTTGCACATTATTTATGTATGTCCCCGATCGGCGCCGTAAACGGGTATGTGCGTTCGTGTGTGTGGGTGTGTGTGTGCGTTTGTGTTTGTGACACTTTTCTTGTTTACATGATATCTCAAGAAGGGAAACTCTGACAGTTCTCAAAGTTGGTAGGTAGATGCCCCATATTCAGAGGAAGAACCCTATTGTTTTTGGTGAAGGTAAAAGGTCATTTGGGGTCACCAGGGGTCAAACTCTGAAAACCTTGTTTACACGATATCTCAAGATGGGAAGCTTGGATAGTTTTCATACTTGGTGTGTGGATGCATAATGGTGAGAGGAAGAACCCTATTGTTTTTGGTGGAGGTCAAAGGTCATTTGGGGTCACCAGGGCTCAAACCCTGAAAATCTTGTTTACACAATATCTCAAGATAGGAAGCTTGGATAGATTTCATACTTGGTATGTGGATCAGTGTTCGATTTTAAGGGATATGCAATGGTTGTCCGAAGTACTACCACATTGTAAAATTTGGTTGTCCTGCTCAAAATAAGGTAGTCCCAAGTGTAACCATTTTCGCAACCACGGAATTGGTCATCACCAGTCTTCCAAAGTGGCTTTCACTTTTAGACACACCCCCCCCCCCCCAGAAAAAAAAACTGCTTTCTTGTTGGCTTTCACTTTTAGACACACCCCCCCCCCAAAAAAAAACCAGATATCAACTGTATAAGAGTAGTCCTGTCTCGTTGCGTGCATTAGTGTTAATTTACCTTCTGTGGCTTTGTGTCCCAGTGTGCCGTTACGTGTGCATAGGAACCAAAAAAATAACTTCCAGTTTGTCACTGCAACTTCTGTACTGTAATGTACCTCAACCATGTGTCCAAATTTGTCGTAAACTGCTTTCTTGTTACTCTTATAAAAAATCCACTACCTACTGTTCCTTCGTGATAATGACAGTAAAATCTTTCTAATGCTTCTCCTGCCCGAGATTTCACCCGTACAGTACCGTTAAAAATTTACGGTAAGATACGGCAGACACCGCACACGTACGCACGTTCGTTGCCTGGGTGCTCTCTCCTTTCGACATGTGCATGCTGGAGCAGTGCACATGACTTTGGCACGTTCCACTTTTCGCAAATGGGAGGTACATAAAATACTGGGAAAATATTTTGCTCTTTTTTGCCATATATTTAGGACTCTTTGGACGTAAAAATTTTGCAAGTAGTTTGATTGGCAATAAAAAATTACGAGCAATGTAAAGATAGGAATCAATTTAGTATGTAAGGTAAAACAAGGACAGAAGTAACAGTAAAGAAGATTTTTTTTCGTGTACATAGCGCAAAATACACCTTCAAAGAATGTGTACGATTTGAAATCTGATGGAGTGAATTTTGCTTCGGAAAAAAAGTTTCTCCACCAAATATACGAAGTTTTGGCGATTGGTTCGAGACAAAAGAAAATTATTGTGGTTCAAATAAGTTCGTACCTTATGTAGACATAACTGTATTACCAAAATTTACTTCTTTAGACCATAAAATCATGTCATGTAAATTTTAGTGACAACTTGACAAGTATGAAGTCTAGCAACATCGAAAGGTGAGCCAAGTGCCGTATATACTTTTGGTCTGTGTATATAGGGCACAGATATGTGTAAGTTCTAGTAGGTCACTGTCGGGTGGTGTCAGTTAAGTCAAAAGTTGTCCCTTGGGGACGTTGTTACTCCTTCAGGGAGCAGAACTCCTTCGGGAGTATGTTTGGTTTTCGCCCCTGGCTCTTCGCCAGAGAGTCAGGGGACTTTTGGAAAAAAAGAGTTCTAGTAGGTCTTTCACGCTACTTCAGGACCTTAATTTTGGATTGTTACCCATCCACACGCACTGCGTGCAAATATTTTTGAGCTGTCTTTTGACGTTCATTTCTAGAGATAGGCTAGGCTATTATACGGTTTAGTAGGCCTGTTATTTCGTTATCTAGTACAGGGGCGGCTTGATGTTAGAAACACGCATCGCGGGGCTTGTTTCTGGTGAAAAGTGCAATTTAACAAAAGCATGGTACAGAAACAGACAAAAGCAACTCCATTTCAACATAATCGTGAATGAGATGAGGGTAAATATATTTTGTTAGTTGCAATAACCATGCTATTTTGCGAAGATCAAAAGGGAAAGATTGAAAAACGCTACCCGGGTAGTAATTTTCCACCTGGGTGGTAACAGCGTCAGTCGGGTACCCGCCGGTAAGCGATGCAAACACTATTCTCTGTGTACAGTGCAGGCCTACCAGTGGAGTTTGTATACAAGGTGCATATTTTGGCTTAATAGTGCTGTATACACATTTCGATAAAGTGACTGTGTGGGAAGTTGTGGTGAACGTGCGTGATCACCGCACTTTGCTCCAAATCTTTTGATGCAATTTTTAAGGATCCTTGCTTGCGCAATTCATCGAGCTGCTAAACGTAAGCATCACTTTCCTCAAAAGATTTGGTTGTTCCGACGGACAACCTTACACTTCTGTTTTTGCAAAATCTGGTAGTCCTGCAGAATTTTTGGTCGTCTCGGACGACAGGACTACCGTTAAAATCGAACACTGTGGATGCATTATGGTGAGAGGAAGAACCCTGTAGTTTTTGGTGGAGGTCAAAGGTCATTTGGGGTCACCGAGGGTCAAACTCTGAAAACCTTGTTTACATGATATCTCAAGGTTGGAAGCTTGGATAGATTTCATACTTGGTATGTGGATGCATTATAGTAAGAGGAAGAACCCTGTTGTTTTTGGTGGAGGTCAAAGGTCATTTGGGGTCACCAGGGGTCAAAACCTGAAAACCTTGTTTACACGATATCTCAAGATAGGAAGCTTGGATATATTTCATACTTTGTGTGTTGATGCATTATGGTGAGAGGAAGAACCCTGTTGTTTTTGGTGGAGGTCAAAGGTCATTTGGGGTCACCAGGGGTCAAAACCTGAAAACCTTGTTTACACAATATCTAAAGGTACGAAGCTTGGATAGATTTCATACTTGGTATGTAGATGCATTATGTTGAGAGGAAGAACTCTATTGTTTTTGGTGGAGGTCAAAGGTCATTTGGGGTCACCAGGGGTCAAACCTTGAAAACCTTGTTTACACAATATCTCAACGTAGGAAGCTTGGATAGATTTCATACTTGTTGTGGGGATGCATTATGGTGAGAGGAAGAACCCTGTTGTTTTTGGTGGAGGTCAAAGGTCATTTGGGGTCACCAGGGGTCAAAACCTGAAAACCTTGTTTACACAATATCTCAAGGTAGGAAGCTTGGATAGATTTCATACTTGGTGTGTTGATGCATTGTGGTGAGAGGAAGAACCCTATTGTTTTTGGTGAAGGTCAAAGGTCATTTGGGGTCACCAGGGGTCAAAATCTGAAAACCTTTTTTACACAATATCTCAAGGTTGGAAGCTTGGATAGATTTCATACTTAGTGTGTTGATGCATTATGGTGAGAGGAAGAACCCTGTTGTTTTTGGTGGAGGTCAAAGGTCATTTGGGGTCACCGAGGGCCAAAGCCTGAAAACCTTGTTTACACGATATCTCAAGGTAGGAAGCTTGGATAGATTTCATGCTTAATATGTATATGCATAATGGTAAGAGTAAGAACCCTATTGTTTTTGGTGGAGGTCAAAGGTCATCTGGGGTCACCAGGGGTCAAAGTCTGAAAACCTTGTTTACATAATATTTCACAGTAGGAAGCTTGGATAGATTTCATACATGGCTTGTGGATGCATAATCTTCAGAGGTACAAAGCATACAATTTTTGGTGGAGATCAAATGTCATTTGGGGTTACCGAGGGTCAAAGTCTGAAAACCTTGTTAAACACGACATCTCGAGGTAGGAAGTTTGGATAGATTTCATACATAGTATGTGGATGACTTATGGTGAGAGGCAGTACCTGTTATTTATGGTGGAGGTCAAAGGTCATCTGGGGTCAAACTCTGAAAACCTTGTTTACAAGATAGCTCAAGTTAGGAAGGTTGGATACTTCACATGGTGTTGAATTTAATCAATCAGAAAATCCCTACGAGTTTTGTCAGAATCAGAGGCTAGTTGAAATCACCACAGGCCAAAAAGCAAAAATTCCGAAAAATTCCCAAGGTCAAATATGAACATGAAACTTTAATTTTCCAGCTCTTTAAGACCACATTCAACCAATGACTGAAAGGAACAGGACATTTTGGCATTATTTGGGATTACACATTAAGTTCTATATTCATCGAAACCGCAATGCATTTGTGCATTCTGGTTAATCTTCTAGGGTGGTAAAAAATTTTCAAGGATGCACTGCCCTACCCCCACCCCATCCCCCCATCCCTTGGCTATGGGCTGATGGGTGAATAATTACATACTGCTTGTTGAGATGGGAGGGAGTGCGAATGTTTACTTTGTATTTGGCACATACCGAGCTGAATTAATGCTAAACAAATAGTTTGCTGAACATAATCAATGAATATTAATCAAGTTTCAGCTTTTGTTAGGACACTAACAAGTAGAAATTGCATATCAACTGTACTGTACATGTTTACATGGAAATTACCTGAAATGTCACCAAGTTAAATATAACACCAAACCTCTACTGTACATGAGTGTTCTGTCATGGGTAGGGTTCATGGGCAGGTAGGCCTTTTCGGGGGGGGGGGGGAGGGTAGAATATATATTTCCCTCTCTCCCCCCACCCACCCACATTTTTGAGATTCTCCAACTGAGTTTCACATTTGGTTTAGTAAGGTTTGCTTCAAGGACCCTCATCTCTCCCACTCCTCCCCCACACACACTTTCACATAATCTACCATGCTGTGTAATACCTGTCCATGTGCAGTGCTAATGTTTCAGAAAAGTCACTAGGGAACTGGAGGGTGACCAAATACCAAGTATTAATCTGTCATGTACAGGAAACAAGTTGTCCAGATCAAATCTCATTTTGCTACACAACTGTTCAAAATAAAACACAAATGCAAAAATGTGTTTTATTATTGTGTATTTGACCCAAAGGTTTAACATAAAGAATGGAGAAAAAAAAACTCATACTGCAGTGAAAACTTTAATGCTACATTACTTCTTTCATGAATCCAGGATGTAGAAACTTGAGTTCAATTTTGGTATGATACACATGTAATCAGATTTATATCACAGGTTGAGCTGTAATTATTTATTGAAGCATACCTGTCTGAGGTGCTCTATCACATCACACTGCTTTATCCCGTCGTAAACAGTCAGCATTATTTGTCTCACCATCTTAAGCATATACCGTACTGTACAAAGTATGTATACACCGTACACTTTTTTGGTCATATCTGCCTCATGTAGAAGGACTCATCCCTTGGGAATTCATCCCTTGAGTAGTTCTTTTGAAACATTCTCAAAAACAAAGAGAAGAAAAAATAGTACTGACCCAAGCCATTAGCTGCATGACTTAATCTTAAGTATACAGTGTCACTGTCATCTCTTTTGGAGGTTAATGAACTTGATGTTTTCGTAGATTTTGTTTCCATCCCAAGGATTGAATGTCCAATTTTACATTATGACACTGAGATGAGTTGGATCAGGATTGCTAGTTTGGCAATCATTTTTCAAAACTTTTCATTTGGCATGTTTAAGCAGTAATGAACTCATGTATAAACTTGATATGAACTTGAGGTGGCAGTTGCTGTCTGGACTGTGTGGAGATCAGTTATCCTCAAGATACATAGCTACATGTTCTTAATACAGTATTTACCTATGTAGGCTGTTTAATAATGTACAAAGTTTATTTTGGCAGTTCTTACTGGGTTTAGATGAA
Source organism: Holothuria leucospilota (assembly GCA_029531755.1). NCBI lineage: Eukaryota > Metazoa > Echinodermata > Holothuroidea > Aspidochirotida > Holothuriidae > Holothuria > Holothuria leucospilota. The sequence continues at coordinate 13,694,562 of CM055962.1, read as the reverse complement.
AGTATGGCTGACAGGTTCTGTCAGAGTGAATTAAGCAGTTTAAATTTGGAAAGGAAATTTTATCTGATGTGAAAACTGCCATACAGGATCCAATGACACTGAAAAAAAAAAAAAATCAGGAGCAATTTAGATGAAAAGTTCATTTTTAAATAAATCTGGTTCAGCATACATATTAACTTTAACATTTTTTCCCTGCAGGTTGGCAATTCTTTTAATTGAAACACTAGGAATGATGCTTCATGACACAGAAACAATTCCAAACAGATTGACTATTCTCAGGGCAAATAGGTTTGTAATTTTTGTATTTTGGGGAGAAGACTTAATGTCCCAAAATTTGAATGCATTCTTTAGGTTGGTGTACTTTATAGCATAATATTATTATGTACAATGTTTTTCGATAATTAAACAGATACATAGTTTATGTTCACTGTACACAGTTGGTTCAACTTTATGTTCATCTTGTGAATATACAGTACATGTCTTCTGATAAAAAAAGGCCAAAAAAAAAGTAATTAAAATCAGTTAATAGCAAATATACATTTCTTTATTCATTTACACTTTTAGTTTGTAGTAGTTAATAAGATACACAGCTACTAATGTTGGCCAGTAATGTATTTGCAAATTTTATTTTGAGTGCAAACATTAAGTAATGCTTCCAGTTCTTTATGTTTTATTGGATGGTAAGCCTGGTAATATTTTAATAAATTGCATCCGGATGGCTCACCCATGCCTTAACCCTGGGCGTTTGGGAAAGCTGTCCCCTGGATTCTGCCAGGGGCTCCTGATAGATGTCAAATCTCCTTTCTTAGTCAGTAATGCATTAGTAAATACTAATTTGATCATTCTATAGCACTTGAAAAAATGAAGTCAAATTGAGGAACTGCACTGTAGTTCAAGTTCTGCTAACTTTGTAGAGTTAACCTGGCTGTTATTGACTTTTTGCAGTGGTAAAATCATGATGGACCTCCTGGTTGTGCTGACCTGTCTGCCAGAGATTCCGCAAAGATGGCGCCCTCCAAAATCAAAAGCCCATTCCTTGTTCAAGACAGATGCAGATCTGTGGGAGAGCTCTGCAGATGCAGAGGTTTGTATGAAAACTTTGAGGAGTTAGCAAATTAGGACACCATTATCTAAAACAAGGGAGTTTTTCTCTCCCATTCCCCCTCAGTCGACATCGTTCCTGCAACTTGTTGCCCCTGTCAGAGCTTCAGGTTGCTGGCTCCCCATTCGGGAAATTCTGGTCCTACCTCTGCGAGAAATTTTTTAGTCACAAGAAAATTTCTAGGTAACCGTCAAAGAAGAAACCTGTCTTTGTCCTTTCCTGCCATATTGGCCCACAAGATGTACAGTACTTCTCCCAACCTTATTACACGATGACAGTAGGGAAGGTTCCCCATGAACATATTTTGCTGGAAATTAAAAGCTGAAGTATTTGGCAGTCAGACCTGAAGGTAGTAACCATTCAAATATGGTTGAACTAATACTACTGAAATAAAGGGAAAATGTTAGGAAATTATGTTATGAATCTTACTTTAGAACCTCCTCCCAGATCTGGCAGGCAGACCAGGAATGTGTGTGTGTGTGTGTGTGTGTGTGCACTTGTATTGATATCCAGCCGAGGACCTTGACCAGAATACACACCTACCACCTGAGGACATTTTTTCCACCTGAGGACCTAAACCCAGGTCCTCTGGTAAATTCAGTTCCATTGCATTCTACACACGTTTTCCATTATCTAGGTATAGGTAAGGGCAGAGTCCGCTACTGGCTATGAATTTGAAACAGGTGTGTGAAAATTTCAGAGGTCCTCAGGTGTGAAGGATACAACTGGTGGACTTTTATTATATTGCCAATATAGTGGACTTAGGAGATATATGTGGCTTCCCAGTTGGTGTGTATAGCGCCCTCTAGAGCGTAGTAATACAATGCATGTGTTCATTTGTCAATCTCATAGTTGTATGTGCTGGTCCGCAGGTGAATATGCATACATGACAACGTGCGCAGGTCCTCGGTTTGTGATGAATACCAGTAGGTGTGTGTGTGTGTGTGTGGGGAGGGGGGATTAGGTTAAATATGCCTGATGATGACTGACTTGTATGTTTTGTGCTGGCCACTTTGCACTTGTTCCTGTGGTGCAAAGAAAATCTACTAAACAAACCAATTATAGGGATGTAACATACCTATCCAGCATGAAAATCATGAAAAGTTTGAAAATGGGATCAGCTTAAAGAGCAAATCGAGGTCCATGCATGCTGGAAAGTTGAGGTGAACTGTCTGTTGGCTAACAAGATGTATTGAATTTTGTCTGGTCATTTTCTGGCTAGTAAAATGAAAAAAAAAAAAGTTATCATCATTTGTGGCTAGTGGATAGTTCCTTCTAAATGTATGGATATAACAAATCAGTATTGGCATTAGTTTGTTATTCATATTAATGAACTTTCTGAATATTCATATTTAAGTCAAATAAAAGATAAAAGCTGATTACACCTTTTCTCTGTGAGAGACAACTGTTTTTCATTTGAACTGCCAAATATTGATCCTCTTTGTATCCTTTGTAGACACTTTTGTGTATATGTCCATTTAACATACAGTGCTCTGCTAAACAGCTGAAAAATACGGCAGAAAAGATCATCAGATAATTAATCTCAGGAGTTCAGGGGTTTTTATCTTAGTCACCTGGGAAATGGTTTGTTTGCTGTAAAACAAAAATAGATTTCTAATAAAAAAAATCACAGGTCCTGTGAGAGTAATGTCGTTAGTTTAAGGAGTTTGCTTGCAGATCATATTGTGACAAGTTTTATGACTGCTTTTGCAGGTAACTCCAGTACAGTACCTTCATAGGATGGGTATGCAAGCTTGATGTACTGTATGAAGCAGTTGCATTGATTTATAAGACATTGAGGAAACGTTGGGTAATCTACATTCAAAATTGGTTACTGCACTCTAGTAATGTAAATTTTAATTATCCTTTCCTATATAAAGGACTCTGATTGGTCACTGATGGCCTGTAAAAATCAATGAAACTGGATATAAGTGTGGGCTGGCAACATTGCATGGCAGACAGCTCATGTTTACGTTTAAACTGAAAGCAGTGTACTCAGGATATTATGGTCTTGAGCAATTACGCTCAGTTCTGGATAGCTTTTTCTGGGAGTTGCGTAAGCCGATCTTTTTTTTTTTTTGTTTTGTTAATTGTAAGAGGGAGATGAAGTTAATTTAGTTAATAAAATTTTAACTGGCTAGGATAAAAAGTTGGTCCTTTAAAGTGGACCTAAAGTCTAAAAATTCAAAAATATATACTTTAGAGGTTACAAAATTAATCTTATTGGTCCAACTCCCATTGTCATAGCTTATTCCATTGCTGAGATATTAAATGTTAAAATTTATTCACTTAAAATCCAAACAGTTCATTGCGCAATAATTTTTGACATTCTTGTTGTACAACTCACATTAAATGCTTTGTTTTCTTTTAAAATTAAAAATGTTTATATGACCTTGACCGCTTCCTGTTTTCTTGCATGACATACTGTACAGAGAGGGCTTATATAGTCAAGTCACCCCAAAGCAGTAAGAACGCGATCACATTTTGGCACAAGGTGCGGTGGCTTTCAGAAAAACAAAGAAATACAAAGATTGTAATTTGAGTAGTACAACAATGACATCACAAATTATTGCGCAATCTACCTTTTTTAATCGAGTGAATAAACTTCAACATTTTATATCTCAGCTTAAGAAAGTCCTGTGAAGATGGGAACTGGACCATTGGAATTCAGTTTTCATGCTCTGTAATATATATTTTTGAATTTTCAGACTTTAGGTACACTTTAAAGTTTAAGTTCAGTGAAGATCTGTGCAATGCGTCTCAGAGATAGAACTGCTCAGACTATTTTCCTTCAAGAATGGAGTCTTGTGTAATGTAACAATAATATGTAAAGTACAAAGAAGGCATGAAACCAAGGATTGCAACATTATGTCTTTATTAAAAGTGAGGTTTATTTTTTTGAGGGAGATGCCATTTTACTGAAGTCATCCAAATTCTGGTCAAAGTGAAAGGAAGGATAATGTGGACGACAGTAGTGACAGTGACGACAGATAATAATTCCTTTGCTGAAAACTGCTCGCAACCAGTTACTTTCCTTCATAGATAGGTGTTTTAATAGGAGAGTAAATTGTTATTATGTTTAAGGAAGTGGGCATGATCTGGGCCCAGGGGACCATCTAAAAATGGTATACCCCTTCCTGCATTGCAAACATATAATGAAACCGGTGCTAAACTTAAAATTTGTTCTCCTCCTCCCAAGCAAATGCCATCCCCTGTCCCCTTCTTTACTTTGTGCACTGGTTTAGAGCATGATTTGATTTTATACCAGCATCTACATGACTGTTTTCCCCTTAGATGTGTTGTATCTCAACAGCTGTCTAGTTTTAGGAGTCGTACTTCTAACATTAGCTATGACCAAAGGGGCAGGGGGAGGGGTAGGGCATTAAACATTGATTCTAACTCTTGTACTTCTCAGTCTGCATTTGTGAAATCACACATTATGGGCACAAAAGTCTAATTTTTGACAGATTTCATTTTCTGGGTTTATCATTCTTCTGCTCAGTGCCAAGTGTGGAATTGTACCTGTAACATGATTAGGTACACATTATGAAGTCTGATTGGCGTTTGAAACTAGGTAGCGTTGTGCTGTATTATGCTGTATTATAATTAAGGTCTGCCTCCAGGTGGTAATTCATTTCAACAAGCAAGACTCTCAGCTGACTAGAGTGAAGTTATTTATCATCCCGATTCTCATGTTGCAGCTCGTCACTGTTCTCCTTCTCAAATGTACTAAACATGAGGCAGAATCTATGGAGCAAATCCACTTGACTGTAAATTACTCTGTCGTCTTTATTTGAAATATTGTAAACACTCGTAAAGAAGGATTTCTAAAGTGTCTGTTGGTGCTTTTCAAGAGACTGTGTTGGGGGAAATTGTGAATATTGTCAAAATCTGTGTGTTTTGAGTGGGACTATCGTTACATGTTGTCAGGTATGTTACAGTGACCTATTGGAGTAGCAAAAGACAGATAACTGTTGTAACTGAATTATCACTGGCCTTCAAGTGAACCCAGACAACAGGTGGGGCTGCTGGAAGTAAAAATGTTTTTTTTTTTTCTGGGTGATTCTCTCTCACTATGGCTACTACATGTTTCTGCAGTAGACCAGGTTGGAGTTGGAGTTGTGTGCGGGTGTTCTAGGAAAGAGAAATAATTTGCTATGACTCAAGGTTACTTTTGGGCATGGTGGATGCCAGGTGAATGCAAAGTCTGTTTGCCCATTGCAAAAATTCATGCTGTATGTGCAATAGCTGTGAGAATAAAGAATTTCACTGCAGCCATTCATTATATTGTACCTTGCCTGCACGCTTGTGCTCCACTGGCCTGTCCAATGGCAAGAGATGGCAGATTGGTACTGAACACTGAGCACACCCTATCCATGCATGTTTCCTTGAAATTATGCCACATCAAACCAATTGTAACTTTGCTTAAGAATATTGTAATGTGATGTTATATTTTTTACTACAGTATTTTGTTAATATCTGCACCATGGTTGCTACAGATTACACTGCAATATCTCTCCATTTCACAAAAATGAAATGATAAAGATAACAACACTTATGTGTTAAACACCCATCTCCATTTCTCATCCAATTCTTTTTTGATTTGTACAACTATTTCTGTGTTAATATACAAGTGCATGATGAGAAAGTGCTTCAGAGTAGATTGAGCATTAAAATTTATGAAACTGAACCAGCATGATATCATTTTGGTTTGAATATGCATCCACCTCACAGACTTACCCCTTGCTAATTCTGCCACAACTGGAAAAAAGGCCATGGTCATCTCGACTTGAACCAATTGGTTGGAAACTGGGACGTTAAACCTCATCTAACTAACTAACCCTTGCTAATTCTAATTTGTATTAATCTCACACTGCTGCTTACACTTGGAGCAGTTTTGACACCGTGCCCCCAGTTTGTGCCAATTGACAAGTAGCCTGCCCTCATTCTCCTGCTGCAGAGTTAACTTTGCAAAGTTTTCTGAGCCCTGAAAGTCATTAACTTTTTCCCCATGTTCTTTGCCCAGGATTCATGCTAGGTGTTTTCAGTTTATCATATGCTTATATTTTCTGCTCTTTGGCCATTTCCTGCTCTTTGTGAGTTGCTGCTTGCTTTCCCTGCAAATGGCATTTAGCCACTCCATTGGTGGACTGGGGACTAATTTCTGACAGAAGTGCATATTAGAAAGTGTTAACGACAAGAACCCTGGATTCAAAATGCCAAGTCTTTCGTCATTAAATTAACAGCACAGTTAAAATGTCATATCATTTTGGACTTACAGGAAAGAATTCACCACAAAATGGGATATAAATTATAATAGCAGAGTCATCCCACGATGTAGTGAATCAGTTCAATTAAATATATCTGGCAGGTTTGAACTCTTATTGTTCGATTGTTAGGATACCAAGTCTATTTTGCTCCTCATTACCTCCTATTTACATATGTATACCATTATTGCCAAAAAAAACTGTCAGGCAAAAACCAGTGACACCGCGGAACCCCTGCCTATAGAGGGCGCCCTACAACGTAACTCTTCCTTCTCCATTTGAAGTCTCATTGTTTGATCATTAGGATACCAAATATGTGCTATTTTGTGAATCCTTTGGAGTCTTACTTTATGCAATCACAATCAGAAACCTTAAAGTTCCTTGCTACTGTCAGCAACATGATTATCATCTCCAACTTGCTTGCTACTGTAGTCTTTTCAGTCTTCAGAATGTTTGTAAGAATCCTACCCCCATAATGAAGGTAAAGGATTTCTCGGCAGATCTTGCTGTGATTTATGTGTTTTTTATCTCTTGTTGTCTCTGACATTTTAATGCTTATGTATTTATAACATGAGAGTCAAATTTTACTCAATAATTAGTTTGTTGCCATGATGGGACTAGGTAAGGTGTTGTAATTACATAAGCCATATCTGGGATAAAATTGGCGTTTGACGTTAATATTTTGTAAACATGTCTTTTTGTTTTAAAGCTTGCATAATGAATGGAAGCATAAATGATGTTTTGTGAAGTTCCTATTTTAGTGTGTCTACATGTCTGTGGTGTTTCTTGTAATGGCTTGAATGTTACTTACTGTTAAGTTTCAAGCCAGATCTGACCCACTATGTCCAATGATGCAAAGAAATTTTTACAACAAGGTTTGTCAAAATGTCCAGGTGTATCAGATGTAATCAGTGTTCGATAGGTTTGGGCTACTCCAACATTTCTGGAGTTCAGTACTCGTGGCCCTGTTACAGTAGTTGCAACTTTGAATGGAGTTTTGATTCCTGCAGTGATGTAATACGTAATTGATGCAGGAACACACAACCCTTCGCAGCTTTTATAGGGACTGCTGAGACAGGGAGCTATGGGGACTTTAGCCCCCATACTGTTGGGCCGCTTCGATGATTACCCCCCCCCCCCCCAGCTTCAAAATTTGCTCCATGGTCTCTGTTTTATCAGTGGCCTAATCACCTGAGAGTATTAAATCAATGCACCAGAAGGCTTACTGACTGGCTCCACAATGGCTGAGGTGTCGAACTTCCAATGTCAAAGAATTGTAGTGAACAACTGAAGGGACAACATGTGATTGCCCTCCCCCCAACATATTGTTTTTGAGCATGCAACTATTTAAAAGTCCTAAGAGTTGTGATTCCAAGGGAAGTAGAGTTGTTACTGGACTCCTGGCCAGGAGTTGGGTCTGTGAAGTTAAGTATACCACCCAAGCGTAGTGCAGAGCTCCCAGCCCTCCCGCTTTGGGTGGAATATTTCCAAAAATCCTCCGTTGGTCCAGTCTTTCCGCTGTGTCCTGTTATTCTCCCGCCCAGAGGAAAATGTTGGCTGATGTGCACCAGCTTCCATGAGTGCTAGTCAGAAAGCCATTTCGAAGGCATCTTTAATATGCAAGGCATGCAACACGGCTTTTTGATTCCTTGCCGTAGGCAGGCAAGGAATCTATGCGATGGTGATGTCGTGTGTGTGTGTGTATGTGTGTGGATGTGTGTGTGTATGTGTGTTTGTGACGCTGCTTGTAATCGCGATATCTCAAGACAGGATTGACCGACACTTTTCATATTTGGTATATAGATTTGTCATGTTGAGAGGAAGAACCCTATTGTTTTTGGAGGAGGTCGAAGGTCATCCGAGGTCACCAGAGGTCAAAAACCGAAAACCTTGTAATCGCGTTATCTCAAGATAGGGATGACCGACACTTTTCATATTTGGTATATAGATTTGTCATGTTAAGAGGAAGAACTCTATTGTTTTAAACTGCGAAAACCTCGTAAATGGCTTGTAATCGCGCTATCTCAAGTTAGTGATGACCGACACTTTTCATATTTGGTATATAGATTTGTCATGTTGAGAGGAAGAACCCTATTGTTTTTGGTGAAGGTCAAAGGTCATTTGAGGTCACCGGAGGTAAAAAGCCGAAAAGCTCGTAATCGCGATATCTCAAGATATATAGGTTTGTCATCTTGTGAGAAAGAATCTTATCATTTTTGGGGTCATTTGAGGTCACCAGAGGTCAAAAACCGAAAACCTTGTAATCACGATATCGCAAGATAGGAATGACCGACACTTTTCATATTTGGTATATAGACTTGTCATGTTGAGAGAAAGAAACCTATTGTTTTTGGTGAAGGTCAAAGGTCATTTGAGGTCACCAGAGGTCAAAGACCGAAAACCTTGAAATCGCGATATGTCAAGATAGGAATGGCCTATATAGATTTGTCATGTTGAGAGGAAGAACCCTATTGTTTTTGGTATAGGTCGAAGGTCATCTGAGGTCACCAGAGGTTAAACTGTGAAAACCTTGTAAACAGCTTGTAAACACGATATTTCAAGGTAGCAGTGACTGACACTTTTCTTATTTGGTACATAGATTTGTCATGTTGAGAGGAAGAAGCCTTTTGTTTTTGGTGAAGGTCAAAGGACTTGGGTTACCAAAGGTCAAAAAAGCAAAATTTCCCAAGTATTCCCAAGATTATCATCTGAGTCAAAAGCAAAATTTCCTAAGAATTCCCAAGATTGTCATCTGGGGTTATCAGAGGTCAAGAAGCAAAATTTCCCAAGAATTCCCAAGATTGTTATATGGGGTCACCAGAGGTCAAAAAGCACAATTTCCCAAGAATTCCCAAGATCATGCATGATATGGGGTCCCCAGAGGTCAAAAAGTGAAATTTTCCAAGAATTCCCAAGATAGTCATCAGGAGTCACCAGAGGTCAAACAGCAAAATATCCCAAGCATTCCCAAGATTGTCATCTGGGGTCACCAGAGGTCAAAAAGCAAAATTTTTCAAGAATTTTCAAGATCCAAGAATCATCGGAGTTGACATAAAATGATGTAGTCAAGAAAGATAGCAACAAAGCATCCCCATTCGGCAAGGAATCACTAAGCCTTTGGGCTTTCTGGTATAAAGTTTTTGGCCCCTAAAGCCTGCTGTACAGTATTTCATTTCCAGTCTACATTGTGCTAACAGTGTTTCCCATTCATACATCACAGACAAATGGGTCTTCTGAAGCTTCTAAAATACTGAGAAGTCTGGAACTTCGGGCACTCCGCCCACTGGACCTCTACTAGGGTTTTTCCCCGGACCCCACCAGGGGTCCTATGGCAAGCACCTGGACCCGACCCATTAAGGGCTTTGTGCTCGCTGTGCACTTCATGCACTTTTCCACTTATCATATCCTTTGTATCCCTATTTTGAATTCAGAAATGTTCGGAGCTCTGCTAGTATTAAGTGTAGGGCTATTGATTCGTCAACAGCAAATAACACAACGAAAAGCTTTCCAAAAGCTTTATCTCTTGAACTTTCTTTGGTCACTCAGCTACACTGTAGAATTGAGAGTTATGAAATAAATCTGATGCTACAGCACTGGGCAGCTTCAATTATGTAGCACTCTAAAAGCCTACATAGCATGTAATAATGCAAGTCAAACCATCAGCATTTCAGCTGTAATCCCAAAATTTTGGAGAAGGTTTAAGGTTGAGGAACACCCATACTTTTTGTTAAAATGCTAACCCTGGTAAGTTCAGGCATGTCCCTGCCATGCCATCAACAGTTCCTTTAACATGTCTGGTGGGTTGTGGTCACATTGTAATCAAAAGCATCTATGTTACAATTATTATAGTTATGTTGGTATTGTACTTATGTGGATGGTTGGTTATTTATTTTTTACAAGAGATTATTCTTGTAGCCTAAAGGTATCATTTGGTCAAGACCTTTGCTTCAACACTGGGCAACATGCAAGCAGGCTAGGAGAAAATTTCTGTTGACACCTCTTGAATCATGTAGATGTTTGAAAGTACAGGTGCAAACTAGCAATTTATCATGTACCTGATGGAGTCAACAGAGGTAACAGATGTCAGCATGTAATTCTATGAAATGAAAAGGTTCCTATTGGTACCTGCAGAAATCCCAGTGAAATCTGTGGATCTGTTGAGAGATTGCTTCCAAGTATCTGTGGTACATGTTCAAACCTGTTCAAAAGGTTTCAACAGGTCTTTTCCCTGGAATGCTATTCATATTGTGAAGACAATGGCCATGTTTGAAGGACCAATTGCATGAAGCCATCATTGCTATCAATATCTGAGATCATATATCAAAAAAATTACAGTAAGGGGAATGCATAATGAAAAGTTTGTTGCACTCAAGTTAGATGCCCTCCCCTCCCCCCCCCCCCACCACCACCATTGCTATGGGCCCAAAGCAGACTTCCTAGTGTTAATTGCTGACCCACTTTTTGGTCATTACTTAGGTTCATGACTGAAATATCTGTTCACATAGGGAAGTGTAAAACTTTCTTAAAACACAAGTTTCATCAAAATTTTTAAATCTTTTTTTCTTAAAAGGTGTCAAAGTTGGTTCAGGAACTGACCAATGCTTCAACTGCAGTACTGTACGAGTTGATCCTCATTGCTCAGCAGGTAATGTACTGTATTCTTGGAGTACATAAAGCAATAATGCAAGTGTAACCCAAGTATGTACAATGTGTCACAGCTTACTGTATGGTTGTGAATCAGAGAAGGAATGGCACTTTGCATAATATGCTGTGATTATCAGTTGTACTTTATAAATCTCTATTGAGTTGAAGGTCATATATATTTTAAATGAGTCTAAAGATATAAATGATCATATATGAGATGGGCTAGAGATACAATACTTAATGCTAGGGCAGAGTACATAGGACCTACCCCAAAATACAAAGTTAGTATAGGGTAATTACTTTTTGTTACTAAGCAACCACCATTAATTTGGGAGAAACCTGTAAAGCTTCATTGCCTCAACAATGGTTAGTCACTTCGCCATAGCAAAGATTTGACGAGGATTTAAGAAAGCATGGATAATTAACAGCATAGTCCAGATCCACATTTGGTTGTGATATGTTAGGGAGGAAAGTAATCTGCATTTTAAGATCGAAGCAAATGTGATAATTTCAGTCGTTAACATCTTGAAACCATAGCAACCAATTGAAACCACCAGATTGCTTAGATGAAGTCCCTCTTTATGGCATAAAAACCCCATATAAAATAAAAAAGTTAATCTGGACCAAATCCCTTTTTTTTTGTAACAAAAGTTATTGGTAAATTACATTCAGTGTTAAACACCAGTCAGCGATTTAAAAGTTGCAGAGATAAGGATCTTCACCTGTCTGTTTACTGTACTTCAAACTTTCTTTTGTTTTTTGCAATATTTTGACATCCCTTCAAGTTCCTCTTGAATTTATTTTGAAGTTTTTGGTGGACCATATGGCTAAGAGCAATTGAATGGTACAGAAACATGCATATATTTTAGTGTCATTGATTTGTTAACTTGATAACCCTCAGGGAACATAGTCTGGTCATACTTTGACCCTCTCTCTTGGTCAAATGAACAGGCCCAGAGAATTTCAAATCCAAGATATCTGAGGGTGTAGCAGCATATCTTGCCTGTGAATCACTTCTAACTATTGCTTCCATTCTTTGTGTTCTTCATGTTACTCTCAGATCCAATTTATCAAAAAAGAATTGAGATGTAACCTTGGAAAATTAAAAGATTTATTGATTTCTGCAGAAAATAAATCTCATCCTTTGTTGGCAAAGTATGGTTAACATTGTAACATCAAACGAGCTTGTGAATTCACTCTTCACTATTGCTTGGTCACCTAGCAACCAGCCAAGAAAGCCTGGTTGTTTATGTAAAAATTGGGTACCATGCACTCAGTTGGGGTCGTCAAATTGAAACACAGCACCTATTCTAAATGTTACAAACATTGATTTTCTCATGAGTGATTGGTCTTGTGGAGTATAGAAGGTGTGTGTATATAGGTTCTTTTAATAACCTGCCTCCTCTTTTTAAATGCTGCAAAAATGAGGCATGCTGTCATGATGGGAAAAACTGATTTGAGATATGAGAAAGCTAAACAAATAGATATCCAGAATAGACTAGAATTGTCATCATTTTGTTTGTTTTGTGAAGCCATGGCAGCTCTTTGACATATTTGTGATCAATATCTAAATTTAGTAGAATGATTGGATCAATGGTTTTGGGAGACAAAATTTTACCAGGTTATTAAAGTATTTTCAAAATGTAGGAAGCAACTTTTGAGTCATACCTGTGTGACAAAATGAGTTATTGTTCAATCAACAAGGATTAAACATTTTTATCTCCACAATGGACCAAGCTTTGAAGATAGGACTTGCGGAATAAATTCTCAGTTTAATTTCCTTACTGTGTAATGAGTTTTCCATTTCTATTTTCATTGTCTTTTTTGTTCTCAGTAAATAGAGTGAGTCTTTTGTGGAATTGTTTACATGTGGTTATATGTAGACAGACAAAAATTGCAAGGAAAATTTGAACTTAATGCATGTTTTCAAATCCTGTCAGTGTAGATTTAATGTTTTGTGTAAACCTCATGCATATCAGACTAATCTAACTGTCAGTGTGGTTACCTCCAAGTTGACAGAATTCACATGCAGTATTAGAAGCAATAAAAGGGTTGTTACCTCCTCAAAGAAGTTTGTTTTGAAAAAATTGCTAACGATAGGATGAGCAGTTTTACAGTTTTATCTGGGATTTGAAATGTATGTGGTTTGAAGAACCACCAGACTAAATTGTAAAGAAGAATAAACTAAAAGGACTGAGTCGGGTCCATGGATGCTCCAGTATATGGGTGGGAGACTATAGTGATAAGTGTTAACTAATCTCAATGTGTAGACATTATAGGCTATTAACAACTTTTTTATTCATAACTTATGAAATGTCCACCTTACATGTTCATAAAAATATAAGAGGAAGGGTAAGGGGGAACCTTTCAAAAAGACTTCAAAGTTTGTCTCATTGCAGTCATGTTATTAAAACCACAATGGCATTTTGCATTCTGGTTTGAAGTTCACCTTTGTGTCCGCTACAAAGACATCAGAATGGCTAAAGTAAACGTGTAATGAAGATTTAGTTGACGTGTTCTACAAAGAACAAAAAAAAAGCTCTCAAGTAAAATATTAGTCCCTCACATATTACAGTTGTATTAAAATTGCGTTAGTTTTTTGAAGATAATGATTCCTTATGGATCTTTTCACAATTTTTGCAATTTCATAACTGTACATTTTCTGTCTCTGTCTGATGCAGGCCACATGGGGAGGTGACGAGGGACAATTCCTGAATGTGACATGGGTGGTACATTTCTTGAACTCCAGAAAAGCAGCAACGGTAAGATAAGGAGCTCGTATTTTACAGGGCATCGACAATTTTTGTCTTTGTTGCAGGGGGGGGGGGGGCAGGCAGGGTGTTACAATTAATGGAGGAAAGACCCCTTTAAGAGGACATTCAGTATCATTAATCCAAAGGTACAGTACTGTGATCGTTTAAGTCCCGTACAATATCGAAGAATCAAATTTCTTCGAATCTGCGCGATTTTGTGTGAAGTTGTTCGAATTTCTGCAATTTTGCGCGATTTCAAAAATCGTACAAAAATTCGACCGCAAAGGTTTGTGGAAAATTCGTACAATTATTTGTGGTTTTTGCGGTCAGTTTTTCACCGTACAAAATCGCGCAAAATCGTTGACATGGTCTCTTAAACTTAAATCAAACAGTCGTTCAATAATCGAACGCGAGTTTAAAATGTAAACTGTTGATATGGAAAAGTACCGATCATTCACTTAACGTTGCAGTTGCTTATGTAGCTGGATAAGCTTTCATACACTTCAGATGAACGGGCAAAACATGCGTTCATTGCAAACACTGGTGCACCATTCGTTATGTATACAGTGTACGCCGTAACATAATGATCAAAGGCGAAACATTCATTTTTATATGCGTTTTAAAGTATATTTCAAAGTTTGGTAAGTAGAAGTAACTACAACCGAATTTTTTATTTTTTGGTTGGCCACCATTTTTGACGTACCGCCATGCATGTTCATAATCCAACTGTGCAACAGTATATTGTGCTAATATATCACCTTTCGTAACTTGCTTGTTATTAAAAGACATGAAGTAATATTCGTCAAGTTTAAATCAATAAGAAGTGTGCCGTCGAAACATTGATTAGATGACAGTCATCAGCAAGGGTAGGTATTTGCATATTTTCGGGGAAGGGGGCACAACCGTTTCTGCTTGAAAAAAGTCTGCATTACCTAAGGTATGACCCGATTTTTCAACAAATCCTCCAAAGAAATAGGTTTGGCCCCTCCCGTTGGGAGGGGGATGGATTCCCCACCCACCCTTTCTCAGAAATCATACATATTTTCGTGTTGGATGAGGCCTGTTTGTAATAGTTGCCCCCAAATTTGCAATCCAGTGTTAGCCTAATTTCATGTTTGCAGAAATTTCTCTTACCTCGGAAAGCCTAATCAGCCGTCCCGAACCGTCATTCTTTGAATATATATCCTATTTATTTCCTAGTTTGTGAAATGAGCGGAGCTTTCCTCTGTGTATTAATTCATCATCAGGGCATATAGAATGGCGAGGTGCAGCAATCGTTTTAACAGCCATGGATGCATGTTTCCATACCTTTCCGCTCGGACAACCGCAAATACAATTTTCGGCAGCAATACGATGGTGAATGACCTTTTAATAGATAATCGCTAGGCCCGCATAAATGAAACTGCGACCCATTTCACTGTCATATTTTTCAGCCCATCATTGTACTGCCTTACATTTTATAGCCCAATGCAGCACACTATCACTATTCGCTTAATACGCTTTCTGGCTACTGTATCTCGTTGCTACATAGCGAATGCAAACTAACGGTACAGTACTGTGTGTCACTTCAATTCCCTGAGAAACCTTCAACTCGAGAATTCCCAGGCACCTGCAATGGGCCCAACTTATTTGCATGCAATGCTCTGTGCATTGCTTTGCTAGTGACGTCATTGGACTTCCCCCTTTTTTTCACAGACTTGATGCGTGTAAAATTTCCATTGGCTGCTACCAATCACCGTTAACCATTATAACTGTTAAATCCCGCCCTACTAGGCTACACCCACCTCTTGAAAACATACAGCACTGTCTGACTTTACTGTCTATTTACGATCGTACTGTCACTTCAGCGTGTAGGTCTGTAGTACAGTACAGTGACCTAACGAAGTAAATTTCATATCCTGGCCTGGGTAACGCGCCGCTCTACGTACGTAATTACGAACCAGCTGTCATGGGCCAAAATTCAGCATGCAGATTTTCAGCAAAATCAACCATTACGAGCTAAATTTTGTACCTTATCTCTTTCATGGGTGTAGAATAAGTCTGCTCTTGAGAAAAGTATTCGGTAAAAGTTTCGTATCGGACGAAATATCGCTTATGTGTAAATCTCAAGATGGCGTTGGCTGTTGAAGGTTGAAAAAAAAATCCCGGGCGATATGTGTGATGTCACGTAAACGTACGGGGACTAATTGGGCATACGACTTCCAAAAAAGGTTACGCACAAATGGGCGCTGGCCGCTTGTGAATGAATGACTGTTAAACCCAGAGCTGCGATTGGATATTTCACGTAAAAAGCAGCTGCATTTCCCAGGCATTTGCAGTGGCCCTCATAATAACAGCATGCAACATATGGTATTTGCACATAATGCAGTTGAGTATTAGGCCCATGTGTGAATGAATGGTATTGTACATGACTAGACCTGCAGGCCGGCGCCTGTAGCGTATACAGCGTGTGCCAGTAAAATGACACTGCAGGTACGGTTTCCCAAGGGCCGGGTTAAAATTCGGATCATGTTCGCACAGTATGCCGCGGGTGAAATTTAAGGAGATCTCGGCAATACTGTATTGCACTCCGCTGTAGGGCCCTGAGTCAGAGATTCAGAGGCGAAGTCTCGAAAATTGATTTCCGAATTTTCCATCTTCATTCTCTCACTGAATGGACTATAATTGGATTAATGTTTTTCCCCAAGGACTCGGGACTTCAAAAGTTTTGTCCACAGTAGGTAAGATTCGAAATTTTAGCAGTTGCGTTGTAGCGGGTAAAGTATAGGGAGGTTGGTTAGAAAGGTTCCAAAGGTTAGGGGTGGGGTCAAAATGGGATCCATATCCATCGCAACATCTGTGTGAAATGAAAACGAAAAGGCGGCGAAGCCATGGCCGTACGGGCCAGGGGCGGGTCCCCCGTCAGAAACCTGACTAAATCGGGCAGTTATTGTCTCAGTCGGGCGGACAGTTAAATTAGGTCTGGAGTCGGGCAAAAATCACTGCCCTCCCTGAGAAAGACAGTCACGGCCATTGGCGAAGCTTGCATTTGTATTGTACCAGAACATGCGGGTGCCGGAACTAAGATGTGATACCATTGCAATGGCGTTCCCTCTGACTATTTTGGTAGACAACAGAATGGTTCAATTTTATCGACTTGAAGAATTGTAAAAGTCCACTCAAACAGTAGAAATTTATATGACTTTAAAGTTTATGTACAGGAAGTTAATTCTTACCGCCTGTGCGAATTTCGGTCGAATTGTTTAGGGCAAAATTCGTACAAATCGTGGAATCGCGTAAAAGAGAGCAACCTCGTTTTAAAATCTGCAGGTATGAGTATAAATGATATCAATTTGTTGAAATTCCATTCAGTCAAACTTCCAAAGGTGTGTAAAACACCCCACACTCAGAGTGGGTAAATTTCTTGAGCAAATGTCTAGATACAGAATGCCTATAGGCCTCAGGTGGTCCACTATGCCTTCAGTCAACGTTTCCCGGCCCCAAGTCAACTTGTATAGCTAATTACCGTTATTGATTAACCATCGTCCTGTTCGCAGATTCATGCGGCATTGCCCCAATTTGTTACGAATGAAAAGAAACTTCGTTTGATGGACAAAAGGGTGAAGTTGAACAGAAATTTCTTAATTTGCTTCAGATTACATTTTCAGTAGGTTAAACTCGCTGATAAACTCCTTTCACGTTTCTCTCGTTTACTCCCGGCTGTACTGGAACCCCGACATAAAATTCAGTTTGCCATCCTATTTCCCCTGAAATGCATACAAACCTCCCCCTCTCCGCCAAAAGTATCCGATTAATAACAATCAAAATAATGTTAATTGTTTAATTACAGTGATTTTTCATCTGTACAAAGTATGCGATTGCTCGTCTATGCTGTAGAAGTCGCCATAGTAAGCTTCCAACTTTCGTTGAAAGGAACTAAAAAGTAGCCTGCATAGCTACTCTGTTGTCTGGTCTATGTGATAATTTTATATCGGTAATGAAACTATTTCATAGATAATAAAGTATGAAAAAATATATGCTGTAGCACAATTACTATGGAAAATCCCAAAAACAATGCTTCCTATTCCCATTCTTGGCGTTCGCTGATCGAGACACTTGCATCTTTCGTTAACGTAAGCTTTCAGACTCCAGAGGCTTTGCAGTGGAGGCCTTATCGCACTTCATTCCTCACCGCAGCTGTCAACTGACGAATTTCTTTTGTAGCAGTATTTAATTCACATTGCTCAGTTGCATGGTATTGTTTTTCTTTAGTCCCCTGTCAATACCAACAAGCGTTTAATACGACTGTGATATATATCAATAATACAGAGCTGCAACACCTTTATCTCCCTTAAGCTTACAGTAGGCTAACAAATAAAATCCGCCGGCAACTTGCAAACTTTATTTCAACGGCTTGTTCAAAGTTGCCCACAGTGTACCAAAATATTATTTCTGTTGCCGGCGATCCTTTTTGTAAAACGGCTTCGAAAATTCTAACCTTTCACTTTATCAGTAAACATTCCATTCTCTGCTTAATTGACCACAAATTCTTGTGGTCATGTGTGCGATATTTGTATGTGTTGATTTGTACGGAATTTCGTTGAAGTCTGCGTGTGCGATTTTGTGTGAATTTGTGCGAACTTGCGCGGTTTTCCGCGATCGTAGAAAAAATTCTACGGGAGTTAAACGAACACAGTACTGTACATTATTAAAAAATTATCCTTAACCACCTTTTGTATTTCTTGGTAATAGTTTGGTGGGGAAGGGGACTGTGACATGCCAGTCCCCTCCCTTTCCTGACTTCACCCATACATTTCATTAAGATATTCAGAAGATCTAGGGCAGACTAAATTCTTGATCGATTACAGAGGTCCTTTTGTATTCATACTTTACTTTAATATGGAAACTTTGATTGACAGCCAAGTCATCGTAGTAACACATATCTAATACACAGCAGGATAAAAGCTGCTATACGAAAAATTCTTTCAGAAAAAGAAAATGAATTTTTGTAACACTGGAAAAAGAAATTAGAAAATAAAAATGGTGCTGATAGCACTTGATGTTCGGCTTTCTTTTTCATTACCATAATGGGTCAAAGATAGTAAGTGTTCAGATGGGTGGTTGCATTGAATAGTAGGTCTTGTTGGGTGACTTAACCCCACCATGAAGTATGTTTGATTTTTGCCCCTTAGGACTGGCCACTAAGACTTTGAAAAGAAAAGAATGTAGCTCAGAAATAGTGACCATAGGTTTATGTCATGTGATATTGAAATAGAAAGGTGATAATTGCTGCCATCTCAAAATTGTCACAGGCCCCCACTGTGGTATCAAATCATCGTTAATGTTTAAAGACTAATCAAAATTTTGCAAAAAGTATAATGGCGTAGAAAGGAATGATAAAGTGATGCAAAATCTTGAATTTTAATGAATGGGAGGTCTGCTTGTGGCAGTTTAAACATTGAAGGCAAAAGGCAGTTGACCCAAAATTTTCTTTGAAAAATTAGTAAACTCTTGCAAATTATACTTTTATTGCATTACAAGCACCTCTGAAGATGTTTTGAACATAACTACAACAAACAATAGGTAAAGCAAGGAGAAAGTCTCCTTGAATTCACAATTCACCAACAAAGATATTGTCACATGATCAAAATAGGCCAATCATGAACTAGAGTGACAGGGCACACTCACTTTGATTGGGGCGACTGCCGACTGCCTACTGCCTTTAAGTTTTCTTATTCCTTGGTGTGTAAATGTGGACTTGATTCAGTAGACTGGTAAAATGCATTGCCTCCCTCTACTGAAAGAGTATTCTTAGGATAAAATTATGATAAGGAACATTTAAAGCATGCATATTATTACCACAAACCTTTTGTTTGTAGTTAAGTCTAAATTCATTTAAAAGTCATTCATTAACCATTTCAACAAATTGTTGGTGCACCTAGCTGTATGCATCTGCAGCCGTAATTTACTTTAAACAAATTGTGAAATTTAGAGGTCCCACAATATATGACCACACCTCAAGCTAATGATGGACCCATTAGGGGTATTCAACATCGATAACGGCTGGTATTC
Source organism: Holothuria leucospilota (assembly GCA_029531755.1). Lineage (NCBI taxonomy): Eukaryota > Metazoa > Echinodermata > Holothuroidea > Aspidochirotida > Holothuriidae > Holothuria > Holothuria leucospilota. The sequence goes on along the minus strand of CM055962.1, from coordinate 13,674,745 downwards.
CCCATTTTCATCTTGTATGTTTAATTGAAAAATTTTTCTTAATTGATGATACTACATTACTGATATTTATTGCTCGTGCTTTTTAAATATCAGACCTTATTTTGGCATGTTGACAGTAAGTCCCAATATTTTACCGTGTAGCTATGATGCAACACTTGGTGGTAGTGCCCAATAGCTTATGATTAGTGCATGGTACCCTTCAGATCATTGTCGGTCGATAGCGAAGATTTAAATATCGGTATTGGTGGTATTGGCTACTTGAAACATCATACAACACTACCAACGGACTGCTTGTCTTGTAGTAGAAGTTAACAGGTCTGAGGCATCAGTCATTTAATTTTGTATTTTTTTCTTTTACAGTTCAATTTTGTAGAACGTCTGCTTGCTCAAGCCATGAAGTTGTTGCTACCCTCTAGAGATGAGACACTCACTCCTGTGGAAGCTGTTCTTCTCTTCCAACAGTTTTCTGTCCTGCAGACATTGTTACAAAATAGTGGTGTCATTTCTGTACATGTCAGGGACAATTATACAGAGGAATTCAGGTACAATACACTTAAGTTAAAAGAACAATTCAGTAAAAAAGTCTATGTTTGTTCATTCTTTTGATGTTCGTACATTGTTAATTTAAGTAAGGCTATGACATCACTGCTTAGTTCAAGTCCACTTTTGGTAAAAGCATTACGGAAGGAGATAAAGCACTTGCCTCTCCCTTGAAACTATCAGGCTTGCTGACAATAAGCTTCTGATTGTACAGGTCTTGAAAATTTTGTACTACTTAAAAGGGAGTAGGGAGTGACAACAATAGTTCGTATCATCTGCTAGATCTCAAACACTTCTTGGCATGATTTCACACATTGCTATAATATTGCCAGTCATCAAAGAAAACAAAAATTATTCTCTTATTGTATGCCAGTGCTCAATTTTGAAAGGGTTCAGTACAGTTTCAATTAACTTTTTGAACATGGACACATTTCGCTATTTCAGAAACAGTCTGGAATCTGTACAAAGTTATGCAAAAGTTCCTTTAATTGTTGCAGAGAGATATTACTACGTAATGGAAGAAATTAGAAAAATAAAGGAATCTGATCACTTAGATGTGCATTTACAGTTGTTTAGACAAGAAGACTACATAGGTTTCTCACTGTCGGCATCGCAGATCACTTCAAAGCATTGTCACTGTCAAGTTTTTGTTCAAGAATTATTTTAGTATGAAAGGATCAAACTGTCATTAGGAAAGTTAAGTTAAACAAACTTAGAAGGGGAACTAAAGGACTTGTCAATCAAATCTGTTACCATGAAAAGGATTAAATTACTCTCAGTATGTATTTTCTGATAGATAAAATTGGATAAGGCGCTTTATCTCCTTCCGTAACAGCTCCCTGGTAAATGTGTGACGAGTTGAAGTGCTGATATTTCCAAAAACAGTCATAAAGATTGAGTGCAAATTTACTAGACTTCTTGAAGGTCTGTGGACATGTAAATGTCAGGTCTGCCCATTTGACGTTAAAAGTATTAAAAACATTAAAAACAGCCACACCATCCACTGAAATCCATCAAATGCTGACCATTTTACAAAACAATTACTGTTTTTGCACTTAAATTGTGAATAAACATGAGTTAAGTATGCAAATTTTTGACATGGAAAGAGGGACTCATGAGGTACTTGTTATGTTTTCCTTTGTTTAACTCCAAAGACAAATTAATTGCTGGGCATGCCTTGAGGTGTTAATTTTGGAAGTAGCTATTTACTGCTTTTAAAATTCCACATAAAAACCAAACTAGAAACCAGGTGGTAAGTAATTGAAAGGTAATCTATTAAGGATAAACAAAACAAATGCAGATGCTGTGCAACACTTCACATCATTTGTGCATTCCAAACATGAAATCTCAGAAATGGGAAAGTTTGAAGAGGTATATCTTGAGACCGGAAAAAGATATTCAAATAATTCCAATGGATATTTCATATGGGGATCTTAATCTACTATTGTCGAGTAAAATAACTATTTTGCTTACATGTCCACATACCTCTCATAAAGAAAATGCTCTTCAACACACTAAATTAGATTTGACCCTTTCTTAATGCATTTATTCTATGCTGAAGTATTTTGTGAGGGGGAGGGGGCAAAAGTTAAAGGCACATGAACAGCATTATAAAGTGACTTTTATGTACTGGCAGACTCAAGGCAAGCCCTGATGGAATTAAACAGATCTTTTGGTGTGTGTGCGTGTCCTTTGACATCCAATGGAAATAAGCAATTTTGCGATTAATCTGTCGTCTGCATCAAGGGCAATACACGACACCTATCACAATTGTCTGAGTTTTAATGATTATAGAGGTTCTTCATGTGATGACATAATGGCTATGGTTTTACCTGTGCCTCCATTTTGGACGTCAAACTTAGTGCACACACAAGAACTACACTGTACACACAGTAACAGTCAAAGCATAAAATGTTTTGTTGATTCTTTTCAAACAACGTTTTCTTCATTAAACAGTGAGGGATTGATTACTTGTACGTGTACATGTAGGCTACATGTGTTGGGTTTAAATGATTTGTACCAATTGCATGTATAAAATACTTTATCATAATATTTTTAGTCACTCTACAGATATGAAGTGAGCACTGTGCAATTTAGTATGTTGACTCTCGAGTTGAATAATTCTTCTGAAGGATTCCAGAAATCAGTCTAGATGTTTGTTGCATATCTGTTGGGAATCAATCATAAAACTGTAGAGCCTGCAAATTTTCCAGGACGATTATGTAACAAACGTTCGACATCATCAGGGAAACATTCTTTGAAAATCTTTGACTCATACTTTTGTACACAGGGTACTTGTGTGTGATTAGTCTGACATCCCATATGGCTGACTCTGTTATTGTCACATGTATATTTGTGACATCAGTGAAGAATGTCTATAGATGCAAATATGCACCCATTGTGTCTTTTGTGTGTATATATATAAATGTGTGTGTGTTTGTATCAGTGTTAATGTTTGAAAATAAAATCAAAGGGGGAGATTCTGCTATGTGAATTCTTTTGTGCTGGATATTTTTGGAAGTTTTTAAGGACTTCTTACTTTGTGTGTGTGTTGTATAGTTGGCTGAATAAGGCAGACAAAAGTGTGTTGTGTATCCAACAGACACTTATCTTCTGTGAGGTACTATTGACTCAGGAGTGGGAATCCCACAGTCATGTACCTTATACAATTAAGACTGAATGCTGGTCCTTATCTTTATATAGTTAGTCGTTCAATGCTCAGTGCACTTGTTCATTCTGGTTGTTTTAAATACAGTAGCATGTAACAGAAGGGTTGAAACTATACTCAATATGTTCTCTTTTCTAGCATTGCACACATCATGCAATTCTGTGCATTCTGATCGAACCAGGTTAAAAACTTTTCCTTTGAAAATTTCTAAGGGAAGTATTTTCTGCCTTAGGCCGCATATTTCTGTTTTATTATCCTCATCCCTGTCAATTAAGACTACGCAGTCTTCTGTTTACATTGGTAAGGAATTCTATGAAGCATATGTAATTACCTCTTCTTAACCTAGATCCATATTCATGTCTACGTCTCTTCTGTCTCTTGTCTAGGTACTACATCCAGTCCCCACACATCGTCAACAAACTCCCATCTCATTTTCCGATCACGAGACATGTGTTGCACCTGATTGAACAAGTTTTATGTCATGTCCTACAGTCATCGGTTTCACTTGCTGCTTCGTGATACTTAAATGTTTATCGGATTGTGACCATCTTCCAGTGGAACAACTTTTAGAGTGCCTTTACATGCTTCAGATGCATTTTGTGCTGTTAAAAGAGGCTACATCAAGTCTTAGCAAGCAGAATGTATCGTTTACTTTTCTATTTGTTATCAGCTATTAGTGCCTTTTGTGTTTCACAATTCAAAAACCTTTTAAAGGATTTTTTTTATCTTCCACACATTCCATTGTTTTTATCAAAGATTGTATAAGTTGATGATTTTTTAAAAACAAAACATCAGATCCTTATTCCTTTTTGTTTGAAGTAAAGATTTGGAAAAGGAGAAGGAATTTAATTTTCATTTTGTTTTATGAATTTTGGTTAACCTTGTAGCAACTTGGTTTGCTATAAGTTCAGCAAAGGAAAATGAAAATTGACCAGTTATTAAATACCTTTACAAGGTCCATATGTGTCAGCTTCCAGAAATATGAAAAAGCCTTTGAGGGATCTTTGAGAGTGTAATAATCCTAAATGTTTCAACCAAAGTGCCAACATTATACATCACCTTGAGATTTCAATTTAATTTTCAGTAAATATGCTGAAATAGAATACTTGGTCAGCAAAAGTATTTTTTACTTCCCAGATGAACAAATTACTGACAAAATACAACTTTGTGGCAAGGATTACTTTATTGCCATGTTGTAAGTGTGTTGCAAACTTTGTAGCTAAAAAAGAAAAAAAAAACTACAATTTGATAGGGGAATAATGGTGTAACACAGAAGGAAAGAAAAAGCCATCTTAGTTAGATGTGAGCTACAAGTTCAGAAAGTAGGAGGGGTCACAGAGTATGCAGGAAATCATTAAACCAACATCTGATTATAAAGATGGCATAAGTGTGGAGTGATCCTTGTATTATTTTTATAAAAAAAGTTGGTTAATGCCATTTCCTTGTTCCAGTGTGAACAGATCATTTTAGGCATGACTTTTATAGTAAGTTCAAAAAAATTTGAATCTGAATTTAGCTATAGATAGTGTGATGCCAGAGACTGTATTAATGAAATGCAACGAAGTCTTCATTTGTGAAATTTTAAGTCCTATTGGTACTGCAAGTCTTGCAGCTCTAAGGTAGTGTAGCAGTATGGTTGGCAATGTATGGGTCATTATCCCATGTTTGGGTTGTAAAGAACATATACTGCATAGTGGGAAATTTACACACGGTTAAATTTTTGCGCTTTTTGCGACCAAGTATCCAATCGCGAATGTAAGACCCGCGAAAGTACTTTCGTTAGTTTGTGCAAGACTGTTGGTTGCCTGCAACAGCGAATTCACTCCGAAAATATGTGAACAAGGTACAGATTTGCCAAAAATTAGCCTCGTGGAAATTTCCCCCTATACAGTAGAGGGTGTGGGATAGCTTTAAAAAGTGGGGAAAACAAACTATTGAAAATTTTCTTCTCTCAAATTACCGGACAGAGTAAAAATCAAACAAACCCAACCTCAAAGCAACCAACAGCTTCAGTTCACCACTGTAAAGTGTTCAAGTTTATTTGGTAGCATCGAAATGGCATATAAACACATCATGTTGAGCATATTTAGGGTTTGTCCTCACATTAAGACCATAGTAACTTCCAAAACTGTTTGATAATTTTTTTTTTTTTTTTTTTTTTTTTTCAAAAATTTCTCGCTTGGTTTGGTTCCTCAATGTATTTTGCTTGCTGTGTATAGAGCACTGTGGTTTTATGGTGTGTCTGACACAAAAGAAATGTGTTAAGTCTAAGGTGTGTACGAGTTTAACCAAGTATTAAATATTTTGTAATCTACAACAAATTTCTCTTATTTTCATCATAGTTACAGGTAATCACAAACCATCTGTCTTTCAAATGAAATCTGTATTTGTTTTTGAAGCTCTGACTCTGTATAAACATTAAATGTTACAGAAAAGAGAGATTGATTAGATGTGAAAGAAAAAAAATTGATTCACCTGGGTGTGGTTGTGTGCTGGGCATACAGAACTGCATCCCTGGACAAAATTATCTGGGAAAATCCCCATGCCCTGCCTCAGAGTAGTTTTAGATGAATGAAAATAGTGCGCCTTCCATTTTCTCAACTTTGAGTAAGGGGAAGGCGTACTGAAAATGGTCTAAAAGTGTCCCAATTATTCTGTCCAGGATGTAGGTTCTCACGACCAGTGTTCCTCTAGGACCAATGGATTATGGGTGCCTCTCTAATGGATACCCATGGTGAAGAATTACTAGAGAACAATGAAAGTTATCTCACCCAAGGCCGTTTCTTCCACATGTTTGACACTATTACTATACGACTAGGTGTCCCTTTAAGTCAGTTTTTGAGGTATATGTGGAGAGAAAAACCACCTTGAGGAGTGCCTTTACTTTATGTTGGCAGGAGGGTAAGTGTTTATATGTTATAACTGAGATTTCATTGTAATTTACTTGAATCTGCAACAAGCTATGGGGGAGGGGGACAGGGGTCATCCCCCTGAAAAAATGTTTCCCTGCCTAGAAAATTTTCAAATTCCATTGCCCCACTTTTTTTTATGTCCCCCCCCCCCCACCCCTGCATGGTATCTTGCTCCCTTCAGTACCTGGTCTGGCTACTGGCTTGATCTGCAAGAACTATATACTATCGACTTTTTATGGAGTACAAGTGTACATGGTGCATATTGTATTCTTGTTCAGAATTTGCAAAACCAGTGAAATACAATAGGTTATTCATATACAGTATATTGTTAACAATGAAGTAGCAGCTTTTAACTGGTTAAAAACTGGTGAATGTCAGTGTTCCTCCCTAGAAATACTGCAAAGTTCTCTATGGTTATCTCAGGCCATTAACTTTAATTTTAGATTTAACCATCATGGGGTAGTTATATTTCCAAACACTGCTTCAAGAGGTTTGTTCAATGTTCAGACACATCTCAAACAAGGATTATTTATCTAGCATCATACAATATTTTGCATCACTTAGTTGCTACACAAGAAAATAACGTAGCAGTTTCATTGCTGTACAAATAAATGTCATGTTTGAGGTGAATTTGTGATTAAGAAATTCAAAAAGCCTCAAACCTGCTACTCAAAGTTGATCCAAAAAATTTATTTCCCCCCTCAATGTGAAGTTGAATATAGATTATGCTCTACAAAAATACTTCTTCAATCACAGTATCTCGATCATCAGGGCTTCAAAGTTTCCCACCAAACATATGGTACCATCTTAATTTTCTAAATCTTCCACGCAGAAGCAGAATGTTAAACCAAATGTCTTTCACATCAATAGAGGGGACTTTTTACACCAATGTCACATTTTTCTTCAAAAACTATGTTAAATCTTCAAGAATGCTAATATTATATAGTCTATATCAACATCCTGTTTGCATTTCCAGTCATTAAGAGTAGAAACAAGTACAGGGAACAACTTGAAAGTTAATTGGACATGGCCAAAAAGGGATCTACGAAAATATATGGCAGTTTCAATATACAAGAACAGTCACAATGAAAGGATGTTGTTTAAGTGTAGTTAGAGGGGGATGTACAGATAACTTGGGGATAGGCCTGGTTCCAACTGGATGCCTTATACTTCATACAGAGAGTATAGACCTTGTGCATATGATGTCACATAACAGAAAGTGTGCCCCCAATGGAGGCAAGCACATAATATATAAACTTACACCAACAAATGCAGACAGCTGATTTGTGTATCGGTCGGATACAGGTATAGCCTTCAATGGGGGGGGGGGGGGGGGGTGTGTGAAGTCTACGTTGTGCGTCCATTGTGCTTCAGTTTTGCTGCCAAAGTGATATTTTGTGACGTTAATGCATAAGGTCTATACTTGTATATTATTGGCATATGTTCATTTACTGCTGTATGTATCACATGACAAACAGACGTGGTACTTAAATCGTGCTGTGTATAGTTATATACAACGTACTGTACACCAAGCACTGCAGTTAAACTTTGAATGCTGATGTTGTTTTTAGTCTGATGTACCAATATGTAAAAAAAACTGTTGGTGTAATATATGTCCTCTACAACCTGTGGGCTTTCTTTAAATACTATGTCACAATGTAGGATGTCATTATTTCCACATCAGTATCCTGCCGTGTCCTTTGTTAAGCTGTCTCTGACAAATACATTAGACTTCCTTTGTAATTGTATGTCTTCTTTTATACAAGATTTTATTGGGAGTTACCAGTTGGAGGAGTGAATGATCCATGGGGTAGAGGCTTGTCTACAGTCATATATTCATCCATGAACATGGTTATACAAATGTGTAGACATATGTTGGGAAGAAGAAACATGCAGCTGACATGCTGCTAGAATTGAATAGGACATTTTCGCCAATAATACGCGAGAAAAAGGCCTTTTCCCGGGTGAAGCTCATCTCTATAATTGCAACAGTTTATCCCTTTTACAAAAAAACTAGCTCTATTGACCAAACAGTCTTTAAAGGGGTTCAAACCCCTCTAACTTTATTGATCTCAAGATACCTGAACAGGAAGTTCTCTGATAGATTCTGGACTAAGAGTGGCCAACTAGAGACAGCTAAAACTTGCTATTTGTTTCTAGCGTCATGGAAAGTTTGAACACCTGTATGTATGCTGGATTGGACATTCAAATTTGTTGGGTGAGCAGTCCACACAATCATACATGTCCATAAGTAACATCATACATATGTACAATGATGTGTGTATTTGTACGATCACGTAGATCTGGCATTAGTAGTTACAGGGAGCTGACATAGAGTAAGTTTGCAGAGTCATTATATACATACTATCTTTAAGGCACAATGGCATTTACTCCATCAGTTAGACTTGCTAAAGTCTACCCATTGTACCTACCTTACAGTCCCCATAATGACTGAAACTAACACTAGGCAGACACCATGCAGATTGACAAACCATGTAACTTAATCCTCATGTATTGACAGGGTTGCAAAATTTATTTCCTGAGGGACAGATGAAATTGTAGTTCTTGTCTCCATGGGTATGGAGAAACTTATTTATTGGGGCAATATCAGTGTGTCTAAAGCTGGCATTTTATGGTTCAGTGGCAGAGAAGTAGATAGGTAATTATAAGCAACAAAATTACATTTAATTTGTCCTGAATTCAGCTGTATTTACTGTCTGTTAGACTCAGCAAGCTGATGACTGTGACGAATCACCTATTGATGATCAGTATGTCGTACATTGTTTTAAAATAGCCGCATCCATGTTAATAGAATCCTTCAAAGATATGCAAGGCAGAAAGTATCAGACACACCACAAAATTTTTTGCGCATTGTATTGGCCAGCTTTAATACATGGAAAGCACAAATTCGTTGTGACATTGACGTCTTGTGTAAAGGCACTTATTGCTACAATTCTTTGACTTGTACGACATGTTACAAAAGTGGAAAATATACTTTGTATCGAAATAAAAGTGAATACATTGAGATAGGTAAATTATTTGAATCAATTACAAAGAAGACAGCCCTTGGCAGTTACAATTTCAGTTATAAACTCTTGCATTCCATATAGGTAGTAGACCATGTGGAGTTGAATCCTTTTTGGCAAATGAAATTATTTCAATGATCGAATACAATTACTGCATATGTTTGGAATTACAAAAAAAAAAGAAATACATGTGCAAAAAACTTACTGTTATGGCAATTAGAAATGCTCTTGGTACATATTACCTTGACAATGATTTCATTTGTAATCTTTAACTTACCTCTTTATGAAAATGATGAAAAGCAAAAATATATATTTATAGTTATAAATGTAGTATACAAAAAGATGATACAGCTTTTCTATTGAGATGATGTAATCTGCCTCATGATACTGAAATTCTGAACATTCATGACAACTGTCCAAGGACAGGTGTACACACACACCTGTACACATTGGTTAAACATTACAACAATATGTTTGGATGGCATCCAAGGAGAAAAAAATTTGACGATGATAAAGAGTTCCTGGGAGAAGCACATTTGCAAACAAGAATGCCACGAGGCAAAGTGATTCCTTGCCAAGTTGAGAGATGGAGTAGTGCATAAGTTTACATCTTTCTTGCAATCAATATTAAAGGACATCATGGTAGGCTTGTGTTTTCAATAGAAGTAAATGTATGACAGTTTCTTTATGTATCCCTTATTGAGATAATTTTTTTTTTATATATATTTTGTTATATTTTGACAGCTGGTGACCTCAAATGACCGATGACCTCTGTTAAAAGCAGTCCCAACTGAGATCTTTACACATTGAACTTACACATCAACTTTGAAGTGTGCCACTCTTATCCTTCACGAAAACCAGAATGCCAAAATATATATTGAGGTTTTCATATGCTTTCAGGAGAGTCAAAAAGCCCCACTGTCAAAGACATGATTGATTGACAGCACTATGATTTTAGGAGGTTAGGTGCCAGGAAAATGGAATGTGTATTGTATGCCCTAAAGAACAATTACCATCATTAGTACTTACAGTAAGCACACAGCTCACCCTGAAAAGATAGGTCCAGGTAACTAACTGGTACTGGCACAGTGACCACAGGGATTCACACACAGCAAGGGATTTATATTTTCAATTGCTACAGTTGCATCCATATCCTCCTGCCACAAACTAGGCCATTATACTGACATTAATCTAAACACTTTAGGGCTGTCAACACTGCACTGGAAAAATTGCCAAAAAAATTTATGTCTTGCATGCATGGTCCATAGGCAATCACATGTCAATCTGGTGTTTACTCTGACAGCTACACCACCAACAAGTTAGGTGTCAGAGGCCAGCAGTATCAGTCTACAAAGGTGATTTGTGAGTTGTGACCGTTTCATCCTCAGTGGACATATAGAGGGGAATTGTTATTACCTCTGTTTCTTAAAGTGGAGTATGTTTTATCAATAGCAAGGTCTCCAATTCTCAAAACAAGTGGGAGGCACAAGTAAAAAAGAGCTTAAAACCTCTAAAATCATAATATAAACTAAGTAACTGCAGATGGATCTTTTCAAAATGATTAAGTTAAAAGCAATAAAATCATTAGGATAAGTGAAAGGCAAAAAATATATAGTGTTTGAATTAAACATAACAACTGTAACCTTCTATGTGTAAATCATCATTGACCCACACAAAAAAAAAAAAACAACCCCAGCTGCAGAGTATCTCATATATGCCATGTAAAAAATTAGTGTTACCAAACTTTTCACTCTCTGATCACACATGACCCCATGTGACCTCTAGGGAAAACAAAAATATTACTAAACATTAAACGGTAACAATCAACCAATTTTTCATGAGTTTAGCAAACTTTTCTCTCTATGACCATTCCTGACCCCATGTGACCTCCTAGAAATAATGAAATCATTAGTAAACTTTAATGCAGCAACTACCAACCAAGTTTGAATTCATGCAACATGTGCCTGAGATGTATGCAGCACTCTGCTTTTGTAGTTTCTGCTTCACAGTGACTTCAAATGACCTTTGACCCATGCCAACAACAATCCCAAAGGAGATCTTTGCATAATACACCAACATGCCAAGTTTGAAGTATATGCAAGAGGTTCTACTCTACCCGCCATGGCTGAAGTTCGGCAACATATAGCTGATGAGATTCTGCAAACATGGTTTGTCCATATTTCATCTGTTGATGACCTCAGATGACCTTTGAACCACACCAAAGCCAATCCCAGCTGAGATCTTTATATGCTTTACCCACAAACCAACTTTGAAGTGTCTCTCCCTTTCCCTTCAAAAACTAGAGCACTAATGAGATTAACATAACGCTAGTTAGGCTAGGGGCGGCCTAACATATCCTAATTCTTTTCAACAAGTGAATGTAGTAAAGCCCAACATTTAAAGCTGAACGTCACCATGAGCAACAGCACCAAAACTACAGATCCCCAAGCTAGGATGTTCTCTACTGTAAATGTAATTTGCAATTTCAGTAGAACTGTCAATGTCTGTATAGTACCAATTTGTCAGAGTAAATTGCACAGAAATCCTCATTTCAAATATGAGCTCGCCTGAAATAATCCAAATATGCTCACTGGAAAAGAGACAAATTTTCTTGAATAAATATGACAGCCTCAGTGTGTTAACAAAGCTAGTACTAGCATGCAGATATGATATGCGTACGTGCCGCGCCGCACATATACACATAGGTCGTACACTGCACGTAGATAGCAGACGGCTCATACTCGATGTCAGAGTTAATTTCGTGTCGCGACACCTGCAAAACTTAAGGCAGCTTGGGAGAATAATTCATGATCAATGAAAAATTGTTACAAAAGAAAGCTTTTTCACCTTTTAGCTTCTCCAGTTAAAGTATTTATGAATGGGAATAAAGTCATGGTGCCCATGTCTCTATATCAGTTTCGAACAGGCTATGACGTCACGCATATCGGCAGAGACCCTGATCTGCGCCTCGAGGTCTCTCAGCCCATATGCGTGACATCATAGCCTGTTCGAATCTGATATAGAGACATGGGCGTCATTGACTTTATTCCCTAATTAAAACCACATTTGAGACTTTTCCCAAGAAAATATGTAAAATGACATTAAAATCACGTATGAGATTTCACTTGTCCCAAGAAGATCTGTAAAATGATGCTAGTATGAGCAGTAGAATGCAGGTGAAGCATTTGAAGGTCAAGATCTAAAGGCAGGTAGTTTTCAAAAAATTTTTGCATGGCTTTCATATAAAGACAAGGAGGTTACAAGGCTTTTTCACTTTTTTTTTTATCTTCTCTTACCATATTTGTGGCTTTCTAAGGAATACATACAAAATCACTACAGAGACAGTTGATTACTTGGTCCTAACTCCATACCACTGCAACTTTTATATCTTCACTACCTTTGAATAACTTGTTTTAATACATAAACTTGCATGGAGCACTGGCATCCTTTTCGAAAATGAATAGCATGTGCAGATGCCTAGAACATACTGGTAATTACAAGTGACAGCTAACCTCGAGGGGTGGCACAAATTCTGAAGGGAACTGGTTTCCCAAGAATTCCTACAACAGGAACCAAGCTTGGAGTGGGGTCACCTTCAGGGAGAGAAAATTTGAACCTCTGCATCAAATTCGTATAGAAAAGAAACAACTCCATTTTGGCCAAATGTTCTCCTATGCAGATACGTCGACCTGTAGAAGAGAAATTTGAAAAGATCAATCTAGTATTGTTTGTTAGACTTAACACCAGCTCCACCCTTTCTAGTCTGATAATGGTTGGGGGGGGGGGAATGCATACTCCCACAAACTTGAAGGACATTCCTGGTGCAGAAGAGCATGAGCCAGCTTCATACAAACTCAACAACAAAGTTTTATGTAAACAGCATTACAGTTTGTGAAAGACAGTAGCAATTAAACATGTACATATATTTTAACAGAGTGCATGGTCAAGTGATTAGAGCATCCAACTTGTAGCGGGAAGGTCTGGGGTCTGACTCCTGGACGGGTCATACCAAAGACTTTAAAAATGGAACCTACTGCCATTGTGCTTGGTGCTCAGCATAACCATTGGAGTAGGGAAAACAAGCCAGTGAGCCACAACTGGAAAAAAGCCGTAGCCAGCCCGACTTAAACCAATTGGTTGGACACTGAGCCGTAAAACCTCATCTAACTTTAACTCTTTAACCAAGTAATTCTTATACAGACAGAGCATACTGCACTTACTTCTTATGCATAGATTTTCACCACCATATGTGCACATTAACCCTTAGCAATATTGCTGCTTGCTATGGACTTGTGTGTAAAAGTTTGGACTTGCTCATGTGGTTCAGTGTCAAAAGATTTTGCAAGAAACTTGTAATATTTTCGAAAGAATGCGAGTTTAGGTCAAATTGAACAAAAAGAATGAAGGACTGTGATATTGTTCTTCCATTCATGTTTGTATTTTGACTGAAATGTTGCAGATTCATCGTCAAATTATGTAAATGACAGTAGCCAGGCGGCCATTTTGGTGAGCCTTAATTTGTTCGAATGGTAGCGACTGTGTTGGTCATGTAGTTAGATGAGGTTTTACGACTCAAGTTTCTAACCAATTGGTCATGTAATCCTCTGTCCATGTATATAAGAAGTCTGTGGTTCTAACAGACAGTAAAGTTGCATAAGAATTTACAAAGCTACCAAAGAAGAATGATGACATAGCTTTTGTGTTGTCTTTACATTACTGACCACAATATATGTTAAATAACATAAAAACTGTGAAAGGTCCATTGGTCATTTTCAGCCAAGTTAACTCATTCTACACATTGAATGGTAGTAAGCTGTCCTTCACAAATCCAACTTTAAAGGCCAATATAAATTCAAATCTAAGACCCATGTAGCTTGAATAAATATAATCAATGAACCCCAAAAGAGGAAAATGAGTTACTTAGTGATTTGCATACCTTGGTAATGCAAGTCTGAAGAAGTTTCAAGTAAACTTCCTATCGTTCCCATTTACTGCAACAAAATGCTGTTCCAGGGTTTAAAGAGCATGGGACAGAAAGTATTTACATTCACAAAGAGACCTACTAACACACTGTCATTATAAAATACAGCTATGCCATTCTGATGCTCAAAATCTTTCCAAAGGTTATTCAGAAGGGTTTTCTGAAAGTTTTAAGCACCTCTACATGGTGCTGTGAAAAAGTTTAACATTCTCACCCAGCCTTTCAACAGAGGGGTTTCATTGACTTCACATGATCGTGCGTGTTTTGATTTTGAAGGGCAAGACTGTGTGTCTCTTTGGTTTTGATGGCCATTGTATCACAGTAGTATCTATGGTGATGCCATGTGCGTGTGCTGTAAATATGTTTACTGCATGCGTTTTGCCCTTCAGTGCCTGGCAATCCCACTTGCATGACATCACATGAAATCCCTCTATAGGGCCAAGATGAACAATCAGGATAAAATCCACATCAAAATTCTCAATAAGCAGGAGCAAAATAGTCCACAGAGACCTAAAAAGGGACTTTTTTCAGGTTTTCAGGTATACTGCATCGATACCCACCAATGTTGACATCCTGGTATATGATCTTGTTTGAGGAAAGTACGATGCATTTTTTCACTGGGTCAAGTCAAAGTCGTAAACTTTGATGAGCAGAATTTTTAAGAAAAAGGTATGACAAATGTTCTTTGAAAAGTGGGGGGGGGGGGGGGGGAACAGTAGGACTACCAGGAGTTGCCCAAACGTCCGCCCCCCCCCCCCCCCCCACTTGGAAAAACAGTTTAACATGAGAGCCACTCATGAATAAAGCTCCCTCAATTTATACAATGTATGTCATAAAATAACATGACAAAATTTTTCACACACTTATGGCATCCTGCACAAACTAAAGGACCATCACACACCTATTCCAAATGGTATGAAATTTTCTGGTTTGATTACACTCTTTCCATCTTCACTGAGAAAGTTGGATGGATCAAAGGATTTTGGATTCTTCCAAACTTTTGGATCATGAAGCACAGCACACAAATTGAAGAAAACTTGAGAGCCCTGATAAAAGGGAAAACAAAGATATGCAGATCATTTACCAAAGAAGAAAAATGTTGGAACTTTAAAAACTCACAGGATGAAATGAAAGAGTGTTCAGCATGACAATTTCCACAGCATGTATTGTTCCATGACAGCTGGTAGTAGTGTGATTGTGGTGGTGCTTTGTTAATACAGTGGCATTCCAAAAATGACGGTGGACATATGATTTAATATTCATCAAAAAATTTGTTCAAAGCCAAGCAGCAACTGGCATTACAGCCTTCAGATAAATTTTATTTTTGTTTTAAATTTGGACACACTTCTATCAGAACGTAATACAAGCCTTCAAATCAGGGCCTTTGCCAGTATTCAGGAACTGGGCATCCAACACAATTCAAATGCCTGTCACACTGGCAGCGCAGGTTAGGGCTGTGACCATGTAGCAATTAATCGCAAAACAATTGCATGTGGAACAAACATTTAGAGTGTTTCAGAGTGCAGTTTTTGGTAACATTCTTAGTTTGGGATGCCAGATGTTTCTCCTACATCACAAAACTACATACAAAAAATAAACATGGAAATGATCATACTGGTGACTAATGCATGCTCTAGATGCAGAATGGTCCCTACTCCCACCTGGTGCCACCAGGGGCCATGGCCGCTTTCCATTTTTGCATATCGCGTACATGTCCGTTAGGGAAATGTTACATACCTCCCTGGGCTTTGATAAGAAAGCCCGGGTGATCCACCTTGCTTCCTTTCGAGCATGCTAATTGATTTGCTTGCTCTGCCGGCCACTTGGCTGCTCAGGTTTCTATGCTTAATGCTATTAATAGCATGCAATGCCAATTTAACAATGACTGCAGTCAGATCTGGTGCTAGTGGTCGCCGTATCCTTCTCCACTGAAGAAGTAAAGTGAATAAACGGCTAATTGGCCATGCCCAAAATTGTTGATCACAGAGATTATGTTCGGTGATTGACCTGGAGAGGTTGGTCTTCAGACTTTAACTGAGATGTTCACCTTATGTTGAGAAGCAGTAATGGATATGATATAGTATGAAACATTTCACAAAATCTTCCTTTGACAGAACTTGTCAAGAGTTGTTATCAATACCAGTAAGGTGCATGCTCATTCAAGCATTTTTCAGTAGCCCTAAAGGTTGACATTTGATGGCAGTTTATCTCAGATAAAATTGAAAGGTGATCTAACCTTCAATGACCATACATAATTTGATCCCTTTTTGTCAGTACTAATTACAGGGCAGGGTTTGTTGTTTGTTGTAATGTAAACCCCACAGTGCTGGGCTACTGTTGCACCAGCTTAGTCATCAAAGCTTTTAACAAAGTTGCTGCTCAATGGAGCAGCTAATTGAAGTAATGAACCAGTGGTCGGGTACTTTAATTGGAAACCGCAGTTTTCCCCTAAAAACTGCAGTAGCTATGACTGATTCCAGCAAAGGCAAATTTTGCCTAATGATCCCCTAGTGACCCTGATGAATTACTTGGTTTTGCACTAAGGCAGGCACATTTTCAACAAAACCAATGCATTTTCTTCACTAGGACATGTTTTCTTCAGCGCCTCGTGCACTGAAAATATTTCATGTACGTAATCCTTTCAGCAACCCCATTGCCTTTTGTCTGTCCTTCCTGTTGCTGCCTCTGTCAAGGAGCATGGTCCTCATTTGGCAAATCCTGGCACCACCCCTGATTGTAGAAACAAATTTGTGGTTTAGAGAGCATTTCCTGAAATCTAAATCTTCTGGAAAGGTGATAATTTTCTGACCTCAACCCCAACCATGGTGGGGCTGAGGCCTGAGATTCTCCCCTGTGGTCCTTGATCTCAGCCCAACCTATGCATTTGGCCCTCACCCTCAAAACATCTGAGAATAACTAATTCAAAATCTGTGTACACCCTGAAAGAAACACCACTTGAGGAACTTGAAGACCAATTTTCAAGGAACATACTGTGTGCTTAATGAGAAAGGAAAAATATGTGTGAGACTTTTGACCTCCATTTCTTGTTAGTCAACAGTAGCCCCAAAACCATTTACCATTGTGTCCAAGTTTCATCAAAATCCATCACAAAATGAAGGTTTGAGAACTTGAACAATTGTGGACAGACATGACAGATGGATCATAGAGCAATAATAAGGGTGGCTGACTGCAACAGCTCAAAATGCTATATAGCTGGTTTGAGTTAAAAAATGAGAAAAGAAAATGAAAGACTGTCTTTTACAAACCTTTGGAATATAGTAGCCAGCCAGAAAAGCATCCTTGAACACCCCATGAGGAGGGGCTAAAGGGGCTACAGGCTTGAACCGTTGTACCTCCATCAATACAGCCTCACAGTACGGCATCCTTAAGCGATCTTCATATGAGGGCTGACGACTGGAACCGATTACTCTGTCAATCTCTTCCTGAACCTGTTAAGAAGTGAAAACCAGAATGCAAAAATGCATTGAGGTTTCGATGAACTCATTTAAGCTTCATCCAGAACTACAAAAGGCTCTACAATGTTAATGTTCTGGACCAATGTCCCCACCATGTATGAGAAGTTGCTATGATATCTACCTTGAAATATAATGCTGACAAGGTTTTTTTCAGACTTTGATCTCTGGTAAAGTGAAATGACCTTTCACTGAACACATAAACATGAACAATACCATTATGGTAAATAAATACCATGTATAAAAGTTTTTTGAGTCTCAAACATAACATATCCTGTAATGAAAGTTCTTTAAATGTTGACCTTCAATGACCTCAGATGACCTTGGACCTCTACTAAATACAGTAGGGCACTTTCACTCAATATTATGCATGGCTAAGTAAGGGAAATATATATGCTTCCTTTCTTAACAAAACTGTTTACAAGCTTTTCAGAATTTGACCTCTGGTGACCTCAGATGACCTTTGACCCTCATCAAAAATGATACGACACTTTCTTTAAGTTATATAATGCATCTACATGCTAAGTTACGAGACTCGATCTCCATGCTTACTACCTTGAGATGCTAGCTGTCCCAAACTTGTAATAAGGTTTTCAGGGTATGACATCTGATGACCTCCACCAAAACTAAAAAGTTCCACCCTCTTGATATAATGCACAGGCTAAGTATGAAGAGTATCAATGCTTCCTATCTGGAGATATCAGGTAACAAGGTTTTCAGAGTATGCCCTCCCAAGACCCCGATGACCTTTAACCTCCACCAAAAACAATAGTCATTCCTTTTGATGCAATGCATCCACACGGTAAGCATGAAGAGTATCCACGCTTCGTAACTTGAAATACACTGTTAACAACATTTTCAGAGTTTGACCTCTGATGACCCCTGATGACCTTTGACCTCCACCAAAAACAACAGTCTTTGTGATGCAATGCATCCACAGGGTAAACATGAAGAGTATCCATGTTTCCTATCTTGTGATAGTGTGTTAACAATGCTTTCAGAGTTTGACCTCTGTTGACCTCAGATAACTTTTGACCTCTACCAAAATCGATACAAATGTTCCTTTCAATATGAGGCATCCTCATACCAAATATGAGAACTGTCGGAGTTTCCCTCCTTGAGATAGCGTGCTAGCAATATTTTAAGAGTTTGACCTCTGGTGACCTCACCTTTGACCTCCACCAAAATGAATAGGGATCTTCCTCTCAATATAATACATTCAAGTATGACTCTTTTCCATCCTTCCTACCTGGAGATATTGTGCTAACAAGGTGACCCCTGATGACCTTCGACCTTCACCAATCATGACAGTCTTTCCTCTTGATGCAATACATCCACATGCTATGTATGGAGATTATCCATGCTTCCTATCTTGCGATATTGTGTTAACAAGGTTTTCACAGTCTGACCTCTAGTGACCTTGCATAACCTTTGACCTCCACCAAAAATAATAGGGATCTTTCTCTCAATATGACACATTCACCTACCACATATGAGAACTGTCAGAGTTTCCCTTCTTGAGATATTGTGTTAACGAGCTAAGTGTGGTAAACACACATACACATGTACAGTACCACACACGCACACACACACACATACATACACACGCCATCATGACCGCATAGGTTTCTCTTTCATCGAAACCAAAAAGTAAGTTTCTACAAATTTATCTTTAGCCAGTTACAGGGGTAGTTCAAGTTGATATCACTTACTGACATTTGTAAAATTGATGATGAGGACGACGACGACGACGACGACGACGACGACGACGACGACGACGATAAGCAGCGTGGATGATGATAATAATAATAATAATAATAATAATAATAATAATAATAATAATAATAATAATAATAATAATAATAATAATAATAATAATAATAATAATAATAATAATAATAATAATAATAATAATAATAATAATAATAATAATAATAATAATAATAATAATAATAATAATAATAATAATAATAATAATAATAATAATAATAATAATAATAATAATAATAATAATAATAATAATAATAATAATAATAATAATAATAATAATAATAATAATAATAATAATAATAATAATAATAATAATAATAATAATAATAATAATAATAATAATAATAATAAATTAGGCTTATATAGCGCCAATCAGTTCCAAGCTGTTACTGCTCAAGGCCCTTTACAAGAAAACAGAGAAGTTCATTAAGTATAAGCAGTATTGAACAAATGAGTCTTAAGTAAACCCTTAAAAACAGAAAGTTGCGAGCAAGCTCGTAAATCGTCTGGTAAACTGTTCCATAAAGATGATGCACAGTACTGAAAAATATGTAGAAATACATTTTATCGAAGTGACTACAGTTCGATTTTCTGCCACAAAGGAACTCTGCTACTTTAATATCATAGAAATGGAGAATATAAAATAGCAAAGGTTGGAAAAACATCACGGAATCCACAAAAAACTTCATGCACCCACACAAAATAAGCTTACAAACTGCAAATGAAAAATGTGTGTGACACTATCTAGCAATGTCCCACCGAGAGACTGGGGGTGGGGGAGGGGGTGACATACCTAAATTTTATTAGGTACATATTCACCACACTTTGCCACTGATAATGGTCCTCCCTGGTGGTTGGAGCACCTTTAATGCAGAGATGTTATGACAGGGAAACTGTCTTTAAAATTTTAGTAAAACTTATCATTTGCTCCTCAACTGGTTACAGCCCACCCCAATCAACAATGTGAGGCTAAAGGATGCCTCTTCCCCCTCTCCCCACCCACTTTTCAAGGAAGAAAACCCTTTGTTTGTCTTTGCTGTGAAATTTATCAAACTTTATAAATACAACATCCACCTTTTTGACTGAATATACTTCCGCCAGAAAGCCCAAAGGCTCAGTGATTCCTTGCCGAATGGGGATGCTTTAATTGTTGCACTGAGGTTTATCCCTCAAATTTATCTTTCTTGACTACATCATTCGATGTTTTAACAATTTGACCTCTGCTGACCTGACATGACCTTTGAACCCCATCAAATATTACAAAAAAGAAAAAGGAAGTGTCTTGAAAGGAATTCAAACTCCAATGGATCTTGGATCTTGAAAATTCTTGGGAAATTTTGCTTTTTGACCTCTGACAACCACATATGATGATCTTAAGAATTCTTGGGAAATTTCCCTTTTTGACTTCTGGTGACCCCAGATGACTATCTTGGGAATTCTTGGGAAATTTTGCTTTTTGACTTTTAGTGACCCCATATACAATCTTGGGAATTCTTGGGAAATTTTGCATTTTGACCTTTAGTAACCCCAGATGACAATCTTGGACAATCTTGGGAATTCGTTGGAAATTTTGCTTTTTGACCTCTGGTGACCCCACATGACAATCTTAGGAATTCTTGGTATGTTTTGCTTTTTGACCCCTGGGGACCCTAGATGATGATCTTGGGAATTCTTGTGAAATTTGGCTTTTTGACATCTGATAACCCCAGATGACAATCTTGGGAATTCTTGCTTTTAGACCTCTGGTGACCCCAAATGACCTTTGACCTCCCCAAAAAGAAAGGGTTTTGCTTCCTATCTTGAGATATTGTGTTAACAAAGTTTTCAGTGTTTGACCCACAGTGACCCCAGATAACTGCTGACTTTCACCAAAAACAGGATTCTTCCTCTCAACATGACAAATGTATATACCAAATATGAAGTGTCTGTCATTACTACCTTGAGATATCATGTTTACAAGCCATTTACAAGGTTTTTGCCATTTAAACTGTGGTGACCTAAGATGGCCTTTGACCTCTACCAAAAACAATAGGGTTCTTCCTTACATCATGACAAATCCATATACCAAATATAAAAAGTGTCCTTCATTCCTATTTTGAGATATCGTGATTACAAGCTTTTTGGATTTTTAACTCCAGTGACCTCAAATGACTGTTGACTCACCAAGAACAATAGGATTCTTCCTCTCAACATGACAAATCTATATACCAAATATGAAAAGTTTCTGTCATTGTAATCTTGAGATATTGTGATTACAAGCCATTTACTAGGATTTTGCAGTTTAATCTTCAGTGACCTCAGATGACCTTTGACCTCCACCAAAAATAATAGGCTTCTTCCTCTCAATATGGCAAATCTATATCCCAAATATGAAAATTGTCGGTCATTCCTACCTTGAGATGTCACGATTCCATCACAGAAATATAGGAGGTTTTATAGGAAGGATACTGATGACTATATAGGGTTTTACAGGATTTTCCAGGAAAATATAGAGTAAATATAGGAATGTCATACACCAGCAGTTCTAATTATCTTCAAAATTCCTCGAAGTTGTGGATGAGGAAAACATGGTACCTTAGGAAACTAATGAACTACACTGTTTAAATGATACAAATGTGATTAACAGTATCACAAGTGTGGGCTATGTGGCAGAAAAGTGTGGTTCTACCATCAACATGGAATTAAGAAAACCACCTAAATATTCTGGTGGAAGGGAAAGAGTAAATCCCCTGAAGGTGGTGTATTTGCATATTTTGACCCCGGAATAAAGTATCCATAAATGTTATTATTTGTGCATACCAAAAAGGCACCGAAATTTGCAATATTAGAAGTTGAAAACACAAGAATGTGACCGTGATTGCTTTGAATGGATGGGTAGTTAATGTGGACAATAAACTGTTGCTTATGTCCTAAAGTACACAGAAAGAATTCACCTCAGCTCCAATAATAATGGGCTTGAGGAGAGGAAATTTTTGAATTTTTTGCTGCCTAGATAACAGGAAATGATCTCTCAATACAACATTTCGCTATAAACTATACACTGTATTGCTAGTCAATCTTGATAAGTGTGACTCATGAGTCAGACCAAATCACAGGCCTATGACAACTGTATGGTTGCTATGAATACCTTCCGACTCACTTTCCCAGTGGCATAGCCAGAACTTTCTCATGGGGGCCATGCAGTTTATTCTGTGATTACCAACATGGGGTGGGGTCTAAGGGGGGGGGGGGACACGTCCTCCTCCCCTTTTCAATTTTTTGAATGATTGTGTGTACTTACATGCAATCTGGTGCTAAATATGTTATCTTTTTGAAGTAAAATTTATTTTCAAAATCAGATTTTAGGTTACTAAATTAAAAGGAAAAAAAATCAGCATTAGGAAAGGAAAGTAGGCATGGCCCAATGGTCCCTCAACCTAAAAATACCACTGCTCACTTTAAAATCTGTACAACCTGGCAGAACAGTGTAGTCCACATATGTCAAGATGCCTACAGTGTGCAAAACTGTCTGTGCATTTATAATATACATAACATCTAAAATCTCCATTGAGGAAATTACATGACAAAATTAGGGAAAGGGCAACTTGGCAAGTGCCACTACTTGTCACCAATGATGGGCACTGCAGCACCAGATCCAGACCCATACATGGATTAGATTTTCCACTTTGGTCTGTTGGAAAAATTGATGTGGCATCCAGAGACCTACCACAGAACTTCTTGTGGAGTTTAGGGAAAACCTCGTAAGAGATCTGCACATTGTAAACATACAGTGAGATTCTTAATTTTCTCAAAGCACTAAGTTCCTATTCTTTAGGGGAAAATTTTAATTGTACAACACTTTGGACAACCAACTGGTCTAATGGTTAAAAAGTTTGAGGAAAGATGGCAGATGTCAGGGAAAATATTGGTATTTCAAACCATTGTACTACAATATTTTGATCGAATGAAAGAATCAGTTATATCACAGACCAGCTATCTGTGCATACAAAGCATAGGTAAGGGTTTTAAAATGTGGGAGACTGCATGACTACTGTACAGGGGATGCCAGGCAGAAGGCTCTAATCCATCCCCTTACAATACCACTAAAATTCCCTCAAAGAGATGAAATGGTAGAGTACTTAAAATCACAGGTGTGAGAGTGGAACATTTATGGGTGATGAAATAAGTGTTCATAAGTGCCCAATGCTGTTTCATATGAGAATATTTCTGAATCCTATAACTGGCCATTGTGTACAGCTTGCGTCTAATTAAGATACTTGGCATCTATACACTGCTACCTGTCTGAATAAGACAGTCTCTGAGTCTAAGACACTCTGAGTCTACAAAACTATCTTGGAAAAAGAATCCATCTGAAATTTTCACCCCAAAACACCCTATAAAAGAAAAACGCTTTTTTAAAAAGATCAGCAAAATATAGGAGAATATAGGAAAACAAGCCTAAATTCATACAAATATAGAAAATATAGGATTTTTTTAAATTTATAGGAAATTATAGGAAATATAGGATCACTTTGAAGCCTGTACTATCTCGACATGACCAATCTATATACCACATATGAAAAGTGTCAGTCATTCCTATCTTGAGATATCGTGATTACGAACTTCTCCACTTTTTACCTCCGGTGACCTCAAATGACCTTTGACATTCACCAAAACAATAGGGTTCTTCCTCTCAACACGACAAATCTATATACCAAATATACAGAGAGTCAATCATTGCTACTTTGAGATATCGTGTTTACAAGCCGTTTGCGAGGTTTTGGCAGTTTAATCTCTGGTTACCTCAGATGACCTTTGATCTCTACCAAAAACAATAGTTCTTTCTCTTGACATGACAAATCTGTATACCCACATATGAAAAGTGTCGGTCATTGCTACCTTGAGATATTGTGTTTACAAGGTTTTCAGTTTTCGACCTCTGGTGACCTCAAATGACCTTTAACCTCCACCAAAAACAATAGGGTTCTTTCTCTCAACGTGAAGGATCTGTATATCAAATGTAAAAAGTGTCCGTCATTGCTATCTTGAGGTATCGTGTTTACAAGCTCGGCATCACATACACACACGCAAGGGAATACAAGGGAATTTTCCAGCAGCAAAGCTGCCCACGAAGGAGCCAAGTAGACGGACGTGCTTCGCTCCAAGGCAGAAACATGCAGCCGCGCATGACTTCTCTTCGCAGTGACCAAATTTTCGGGCCAGTTTCGAGCTGCGCATGAGCTAGGAAAGACATGGGAGAGTGGAGCTCTCGCTGGCTGCCCCAGTACCTGCTAAGGCCACGTTGGTGAGTGCACACAAACACAGACACACACACACAACATCCCAATTGCATATATTTCTTGCCTGCCTATGGCAAGCAGTCAAAAATTCAAAAAAAAAGAAAAAATGTAGCATCAAATTAAAATTAAAGATGCTCAAATATTCTTACATTTTTTCCAATGGGAAGGGGGAATCACCTTCCTTTAAACCCCTCCCTAGGCCAACTATCATTCAGCTCCCACCCCCAAATAGGAATATCTTTCTATGCATATGGCTACTGATCCCCTTTGATATGGAAATGTTAGGACTCAGCAAGTGTCACAGTATGAAATACTTATCTTTTGAACCTGAAAGCCCAAAGGTTTAGTGATTCCTTGCCCAATGGGGTTTATCCCTCAAATTAATCTTTCTTGACTATATCATTTTATGACGTTTTAACAATTTGACCTCTGCTGACCACAAATGACCTCTGAATCCCGCCAAATATAACAAAAAAAAGGGAAGTGTCTTGAAAGGGATTCGAAGCTGGGCCATCTGTACAAGAAACCGAGCACTTTCCACTACGCCATGAACAAACTCATTCTATGAATGGTATTTCCAATCATGACTTGTTCATAATTAATTAATTTAAATAAGAATTATTACTGTATTAACAGGTATTCTTGTGACAAATGATGTACTCTATATAACTATTTCTTTGGAATGGTACAAATATTCAGCCCTAACTTTTCATTAACAAAACACCGGACACAACTTTGTAGGTACTGCATGCTGACAGCCTTTTTAAGTTTAGGTTTTCAAAGTTTCCCCACTGATGAACACAGATGACCTTTGACCACCAGCACACCCAAAGGGTTCTCTCTCTTTTAAAGTGAAAAATCTATGTTCCAATTATTAAAAGTATCCATCACCCCTGTCTTGAAATATCCTGTTTTTCAATGCTTGATCTTGGGAATTCTTGGGAAATTTTGCTTTTTGACCTCTGGTGAATATCAAATAAGAGCTTGGGAATTCTTGGGAAATTTTGCTTTTTAACCTCTGTGACACCAGATGACCTTTGCCCTCTACCAAAAACAATGTGATTTTTCCTCTGACCCTATGACTCACAAAGTATGAAATCTATCCAAGCTTCCTACCTTGAGAACTGTGTTAAGAAGGTTCTCAGAGTTTGACTCCCTGTGACCACAGATGACCTTTGACCTCCACCAAAGGCAATAGTTATTTTTCTTGCCATAAGGCATGCACATACCAAGTATGAAATCTATCCAATCATCCATCCTTGAGATATCGTGTTAACAAGGTTTTCAGTATTTGGCCCCAGTGACCTCAGATGACCTTTGAATTCCACCAAAAACAAGAGGGTTCTCTCTCACCATAACGCATCCACATTACTGTAGGTATGAAATCTATCCCAGTTTCCCACCTTGAAATACTGTACCATGTTAACAAGCTTGGTTTCAGAGTTTGACCCCGGTGACTCTAGGTAACCTTTGACCTCCACCAAAAACAAAAGGATTCTTCCTTTCATCATGGCAATTCTATATACCAAATATGAAAAGTGTCTGTCATTTGCTATCTTGAGATATGTTTACAAGGTTTTTGGTTTTAGACCTCTGGTGACCTCAAATGACCTTTGACCCCCACTAAAAACAATAGGGTTCTTCCTCTCAGCATGACAAATCTATATACCAAATATGAAAAGCTTCTGTCATTGCCATTATCAGATATTGTGTTTACAAGCCATTTACAAGGTTTTTGCAGTTTAACCTCTGGTAACTTAAGATAACCTTTAACCACCACCAAAGACAATAGGGTTATTACTTTTATCATGACAATTCTATACACCATATATGAAAAGTGTCCATCACTGCTGTCTTGAGATATCTTGTTTAAAAGGTTTTCGGTTTTTGACCTCTGGTGCCTCAAATGACCTTTGACCCCCAAGGCTAAACAATAGGGTTCTTCCTCTCAACATTTCAAATCTATATACCAAACATGAAAAGTGTCCATCTTAGTTATCTTCAAGTAAAGTGTTTACAAGATATTGGTGTCACACACATACACGTACCCTCACACGACATCACCATCACATAGATTTCTTGCCTGCCTTCGGCAAGGAATCAATAAATTGACCTTTTACCCCTAATTCTGCCACCCTTAAGGTACTGTTATTGCTTATCCAGAGTGAGGGCAGTCCAATATTGATTGCATATCTTAACCTAAACATCCAAATTCATCACATGCAGAAGAAACAGAATTCAAACATACACAACTTTTCAATGATTTCATTGCACTACATTTGTTCTTTTTGAAGCAATTTGCACAATGTTCATATCCTGGATCACTGCTTTGATCAATGTGATTTACAATCCACACACCATGTATGAAAAGTATAGATCTGTCTTGAAATAGAGGGTTAACAAGGTTTGAACAGATATAACCTTTGGTGACCTCAGATGAACTTTAACTCTAAAAACTACAAGGTTCAACTACTTGATATGATGCATCTACATGCTAACTTGAAAATCATCCATACTTCCTAACTTAAGAAATCATGTTGACAAGTTTTTTTGGAGAGAGAGAGAGTTAGTTAGATGAGGGAGGGGGGGTTTGAGAGAGAATGATCTCTGGTGACATCAGATGACATATGACTACCAAAAATAATAGGGTTATTCTTCTCTATACAATGCATCCAGATGCTATTTATGAAAATTATCAATGCTTCCTGTCTTGAGAAATCATGTAACCAAGTTTTTCAGAGTGTGACCTCCAGTGACCTCAGATGACCTTTGACCTCCACCAAAAATGACAAAGCTTCTTTTACTTGATATCACGCACTTCCTGTCTTTTGATATCATGTTCACAAAGTTTTCAAAGTTTGAACCTCAATCAGTGACCTAACACCTCTGACTTCACCAAAAATAACACGGTTCTTCCACTTGATGTAATGAATAGTATACAACCTTCAGATCTTGAGGTAAGACAATATTTTCAGAGTTTGACATCTAATAATTTGAAACGACCTTCAGCCTCCACCCAAAACAAAAAAAAAAAAAACGAATTCATTGGTTTGATGCAATGAAATCAGAATGCTAAGTATGACAATATCCCTGTATGCATGCTCAGACCTTACCTTGAGATATTGCCTTAAAAAGGCTTTCTAAAACTGATGAGCTGGTAACCTTAGATGACCTTTGACTGTCAGCAAAACCAACACGGGTCTTTCTCTCAAATATGGTATCCACACCATGTATGAGAACTGTCAATGTTTCTCTTCTTGAAATATATTAATGAGCTTAGTATCACAAACACATTTTTTCAAACACACACCAACAAGCTATCACTGGCAGAATGCATAGATTTCTCCTATCATGAAAACCAACGCCTAAAAGAAAAGGTAGTGATTGTATTGCTAACACCTCCACTAACTAGTTCTATGATGGCACTCTTCACTTCCTCTACCATCCTAAGCTTACTACCTATCTGTTGAAAAGTGCACTGGTATTTGCATACCTTGTCCTGCACATCAGGGTTCACAACACTCAGAAGAATAGCAAAAAGAAGGGTGTTGGTGGTAGAGTCAGCACCTCCACTGAAGAGTTCGCCAATAGACCTCCATGCTTCCTCTGGCTTAAAAATGACTTCCTCGCCACTTTGTTGCTGACGTTTTATCTCTGAGAGATACATATCAATGATGTCACGGTGATTGTCTTCATTCAGGGTTTCCTTGTGATCATTTAGGTAAACTGTAACAAAGTCTTTCAATGCATCCATGACATCAGCAACGTGTCTGTAAAATGGAGTGCGAACTAACCAGGGAAACACCTGAAGAACTCCACCAAGAGAAACTGACCTGTTAAATGTTTGAAGCAACTGGATGATCTTTTGGAAATCTGTGTCATCATAATTGAAGCGTTTGCCAAAAGTGATGTGGCATATGACATTAGCAATCACATAGTTAGTGAACTGTGATGGATCAAAAGGCTTCTCTTCTTGCTCTTCAAACAGTTTTATCATGTAGCATGCTTCCTCGTTGATTTTGTATTCAAGGCTCTTTTTTCCAACTCCAAAATTACGAAGGGCTTGCATAAAAAACTTGCGGCGTTCCTTCCAAACTGGCCCATTTTGAAAGAATACACTCCCTGAAAAAATTAAACATTTGAGTCAGATGAAAAAGAGTAGCTTTCCCTGCAAATTAAACATTGTGTTAATTAACATGGTAAATTAAAAACCAGAATGCAAAAATGCATTGAGGTTTCGATGAACATGTTCTATTCCAAATAATGCCATGATGTCCCATATCTTTCAGTCACTGGTCAAGTGCTATCTGAACATGTTGGAAAAATAATTTTAGGTTCATATTTGATCTTGGGAATTCTTAAAAGTTTGCTTTTTGACCCCTGTGACCCCAGATGACCTTTAACCTCCACCAAAAACGAAAGCATTCATATTTTCACTACAACGCATCCACATACTGAGTATGAAATCTATCCAAGCTTCCTACCTGGCGATATCGTGTTAACAAGGTTTGCAGTGTTTGACCCCAGTGACCTCAGATGACCTCTGACCTCCACCAAAAAGTGATAGGTTCATCTTCTTACCAAAACGCATCCACATACCACATATGAAATCTATCCAAGCTTTCTATCTTGAGATATCATGTTAACAAGGTTTTCAGGGTTTGACCCCCAGTGACCCAGATGACCTTTGACCTCCACCAAAAACAATAGGGTTCTTACTCGTACCATAACGCATCTACATTCTCAGTATGAAATTCACCAAGCTTCCTATCTTAAGATATCGTGTTAACAAGGTTTTCAGGTTTTGACCCCATGTGACCCCAGATGACCTTTGACCTCCATCAAAAACAGTATGGTTCTCCCTCTTACCATAACACTTCTACACACTACGTATGAAATTCATCCAAGCTTCCTATCTTGAGATATCATGTTAACAAGGTTTTCAGGGTTTGACCCCCGGTGACCCCAGATGACCTTTGACCTCCACCAAAAACGATAGGGTTCTTCCTCTTACCATAACACATCTACACACTACGTATGAAATTCATCCAAGCTTCCTACCTTGAGATATCGTGCACACAAGGTTTTCAGGTTTTAACCCCCGGTGACCCCAGATGACCTTTGACCTCCACCAAAAACAATAGGGTTCTTCCTCTTACCATAACACATCTACACTCTAAGTATGAAATTCATCCAAGCTTCCTACCTTGAGATATCGTGCACACAAGGTTTTCAGGTTTTGACCCCCGGTGACCCCAGATGACCTTTGACCTCCACCAAAAATGATAGGGTTCTTCCACTTACCATAACACATCTACACACTACATATGAAATTCATCCAAGCTTCCTACCTTGAGATATCATGCACACAAGGTTTTCAGGTTTTGACCCCCCCGTGACCCCAGATGACGTTTGCCTTCCACCAAAAACAATAGGGTTCTTCCTCTTACCATAACACATCTACACACTAAGTATGAAATTCATCCAAGCTTCCTACCTTGAGATATCGTGCACACAAGGTTTTCAGGTTTTGACCCCCGGTGACCCCAGATGACCTTTCACCCCCACCAAAAACGATAGGGTTCTTCCTCTTAATATGGGGCATCTGTATACCAAGTTTGAAAACTGTTGGAGTTCTCTTCTTGAGATGTCGCGCACACAAGCTAAGCGTCACAAACACACACACATACACAGACACACACACCCCCATACACACATACATACACACATACGCCATCATGACCGCATACGTTTCTCTTTCATCGAAACCAAAAATTAAAAAGCAGGTTTTAAATCCTTGGCTACTCAATGTCATGGTGTACATGAAATCACTTCCTATTGTGGTCACCTGCCTTGCTTCCTTAGGTGGGGAGGTTCTTGTAGGACCCTGCTTTAAGCAATTTAATGGCTCACATTGCAGTAAGCCTCCAAAATGTGTTTCCTGACATACACACTACATGCAACACATTAAATGATGAATTCCATACTTGGTCTACATATTTTTATATTAAAATTTAACTACAAACTCCTGCTGTGGGTGAGTGGATAAAGGGATTTCACATTTTCATTGTAGCAATGCATCCATGTACTGTACTGAAGAGTAGAGTATTCTACAGTGTGCAGGCCTACACACAGAATCTCACTTTTAGTCAAAATGAATCAACCAACAAGAGAATGACTTTTTCAACAGTAAGGGATATTGTACTTTATTTTCAACCAATAGCACACCACATTTTCATTTTGAGCCAAAAAGTTCAGAAAATGCCAATAAAAATTTTGTCACCTCCAAACCATCTAAAAGTACAGAGTTTCGGGCCATCCTAAGCTTTAGCCTTATTATCAAAGGTCAAATAAAACATGAACATTAAGCACCCAGGGCTGAAAAAGGAACTGGACAGGGTAAGACTAATGGCCCCTGGTTGACAAAAATTGTCAGGAAACCATAGCCAAGCTGCTCAAGGGGAATCAAGGCCAAAAGTTGGAGACTTATGGCACACCCAATAGAAATACAACAAAACAAAAGGGCATCATGGATTTTATTGTAAGATTTACTTTTGTTTGTTTTCATGAATATATGCAAGAAATGATTGCTCAATGAATATTTATATCTAATTTGCATAAATGTTGACAGTAGTCATATTTTTTAAAGTATTTTGAAAGTATTCATAGTATTCATAGTTTTTAATTTAGGTACAAGCTTGAAAGAGTTCAATTGAGGTGTGGTTCAATTAGTTTTCTGCATTTGCTTTTATTTGTGCTCCTTGTAAAGTTTTATTTGTCATTTATTTCACCAAGCCTTGGTACCTGCTCATATCACACTATATGGGAAAAACAGAGATTGAACCCACCTTGTTTATGTGACCTGTCCTTCTTATTACTTCTGCATCTACGTTCTTGGCATCATTCTACAATTTGATGGCAGTGTTAAGAAAAACCGTCATGAAGACAGCGTAAAAGGTGGAGATTTTACATGTTTTTTTTTGTTTTTGGACAGTTCAATATAAGCAAAAGTTAATAATTGTAAGTAAACTTTTGGTGAATTTTATTCTGACTTTTAACCATTTTAGTGCTTTAGACCTACATTGCAAACTTATTTTCCTTTCAAACTGGGAACTGTTACCGGAGAAAAAGATGACAGACTCAGCAGACTCTGAAAAGTCAGATGGTAAGACAAATGTTATAGAACTTCCTATTTTAGAGGGGATGGACAGGAAGATTTCCAGCACGGGTGTAAGAAACTTACAGGTGGCTGTTTTGAAAAGTACACCAGAAGATAAGGACAATGAAATGGCTAAATTGTTACCTGCCAGACAATCTGGTGTGGTATATGTAGTATGGCATAGTTTTCCCCAAAGCTTGAAACAGGTTTACAAAGCCACAAAAGATAAACTCCATGAAGTTTCCGGGAAGAGACATGCCACACATGTAGCTTCTTTTCTTTGCAAGGGTCCAAAATAACAGGTGAACCCTTGGCAGTTTTTGCAGCTGACTTTATAACACATTTAGTGGAAGAATCCTTCCCTGAGTACAATCTTGTCTCAAAAGCAGGAGAAAAGTTTAGATGATTTTTGTAATAGGTTTAGACCCATACTAGCAAATACATTCAAAAACAAGGAATAACGATGCTCCATAGGCGATCTTGAAGTAGCAGGGCTAATTGAACGCACACAGAAAGCTAGTATAATAACCTCCCCATCTGCAACATGGAATAATCCTGCTGTGAACTATTCCTTCATTCCTGATTTTAATGTGAATAGATCTATAAATTCTTTGAATGGAACTCAACAAAATGAGGCATGTTCAGAACCAGTTACTATGGAAATTCGGCAATTAAAGCATTCAATAGAAAAAGTGGAAAAATTAGTTATCACACAATAATTCTAATTGAACACGATCCCCAAGCCCTTACAGACAACAATACAGCTGTAACTATGAAGGTGATCACTATACAGAGAAGCTAGATTTACAAAATTTTCTCCTTCTCATGGAAATAACAATGATCTTCACACTTCATGTTTACCACATAGAACACACCAGAGGAATATTATCAGTAAGCAGGCTTCGATGAATTCTTTTTTCATTACTTGTCCATGGGGCTAGCTGTTCTCTTAGTCTACTTGTCCACATGAATATCTACTTGTCCACTTTTAATATGCCTTTGAACTCCTTTGTGGAGGAGACTTCACAAGGGTACTTACCCGATGGGCTATGATATTGAAGAATGCACTTGCCCAAGTAAGTTTTTACTTGTCCCGGACTGTCGGGCGGGGGATATGTCGAAGCCTGCGGTAAGACACTCACCAGAGCAGTGGGCAGTTTGGTAGCTTTGAGTCAACAGCCAGGTACAGTATGTTAGTCCCAATACCCCTAGACCAAGGTCACCCTACAGATATGTTAATTCCCCAAACCATAGAACAGTTAAACCTTTCAAACAAGGCAATTCCTTTGTACAAAACCAGGGAAACAAGAACCTGCTGATGCAGAGAATACTGTATGTCAGTTGTTATAGGGACACCACGACTCACCAGCAAATTGTTGAATTCCTAAATTGTGTCTTAAAACTTAAACCCTATGTGGAATTAAGTAGCTTTGCAAGGAATGTCAATGGATGGGATATTGTGATAAGTGAAACCTTTTATAGAGATATTCCAGATTTGTGTACAAAGCCTATTTATTCAGAGTCGTATCTATTCAGTCAGTAACAGGACATGGTATACAAGACTCTTTGGGCATGGTGCAGGTTGGGTACTGTATGTACACAAAGCTTCACTCATACTGTTAAGTCCAAATTATTGCTAGAAATAATAGTCACTGTGTAATTTTAGGATGGGACTTTTACAAAAATGTCAGGCAACGTTATATCTGAAGAATGGTGTACTAGAGGTTGGAGAAGAGTCATTTTCACTTATCCTATGTAAAGTGAACCCAGCAAATGAGGCTTCTACATACATGCATTTAGAGATTTGGAGCCCTATAAAAATTCTGTCAGTCACAAGTTTCATCATGACCTCAAACCCGAGTAATTGACACTTAACCAGCTATACAATATCACCAGAGGCAAGCAACTCCATCCCCATCAAATTATCTGGTCCAGTGGCTCCATTGCAGACAAATACTTCCGTGCTCAGCATTCATACAAAAGCTCAGATTTAGCTACCAGCGGAGCCGGCTTTACATTTGCAGCAGAAACTGTTCATAAATTTACCATGATCGTGCAAGAAAGAGACTGCGGTTTACAGTCTGCTTTGAACGTAACTTAGCAGGATATCTCCTTCATAATCTTGCTACAAAGGTTAGGCCGTAGCTAATAGCCTGTTGAAAAACTTTTGATCTGTATAACCCACTGCATGTATAATCGTTGAAGTAATGATTAATCAAACTTGCCCTGCGACAAATTGCAAATTAACACACAATTAACCCAATGGGAAGTGCCATTTACTACCCTGCTGTTTACCGTAACAACGTAAGTTCATGAGATAATTCCACTGAAATGAATTGTAAGTGATTGTTTTTCTCAATACTTTTTGTATTAAAGTCATTTCAAGAATAAATGTGTCTTCTACTACAGTTCGAGAAAGAAAATCACCAACGTAAAATCAAAAAGATTTCGTTTCATCGTCAAAGAAATGCCTATGAAAACTCCTGTTTGATTCAGTGCTCTTGAGTTTTTGGCCATCCAAAAGAGACAAAGAGACGTTAGCCTGTCTCGTGTGCTGATTGGTGAAATGCCTCCATACAGTTTGCAGTGTGTGCTAGGCAAGGTAAATCACAAAATGTGAGATTTCACGAGGCATTTTAAAGCAAAAAGTGAAAGTTGTATCCTGTGTGGAGTTCATTTGTGGAAATATGTGTAGAAAAATACAGCTAGGCTCATGTGCAGCTCTGAAGACTGGGCTCTGAATGCCCTACCACGTTTAAGTAAATGTACTGATAAAGTTCATATTCTGGTGAAGCCTCATTAGTGAAAATGCCGGATATATAAACAATACATTAATTAAACCAGACAAGTTTTTTAGGTGTGTTTCCCTTGTAAAATATACCCTGTAGGCTATTATCCCACACAAAAACTTTTTTAAGTCAGACCATTAAATTAAAATTCCTGATACTTGTTGGGAGAACAAAACTAACAGAAAACTGAATGTGAAAATCACCGCAGGCTTTGCTCGCTTAATTCCACAGACAGTACATCGTACTGTGTGTGCATCACACCGTGCATAATTAGATAAGATATAAGATACACTTTATTGTCCACATCAAATGGAAAATTGCCTTCGTGGCAGCAGAACAAACAACAATCAACAACAAAATAAACATAAAAAATAAAAAAAATAATTACTGAGAGCCTGACAATGCTTTGGGGCTGAAACCTACACCATGAGTATAGACATTGGGAGACTGAAAGCGGAAGTTGGGTATGAATTTGATACCCTGACTTTATAGCCAAAAAGTCAGTGACTCAGGTGGAATCACTGATCGGGAAGAAAACCCTTATATGCTGGTATTTGGGTAGGTGAATATTTTTCATATAAAATTTGTGACAATTGTAATGATAGCTCATCAACAGCCTGTGTTAACTCATTGAATGCAGTCCCAAAAGTTATAAGGGGAACAAATGTATCAGTATTACAGATTTAGCTTCTGATGAAAAAGAAAAAGGTTGTGTTTACAAATTATCATGATACTGTATATACAGTAAACTGGAAGTTTTTGTGCTTTTTCATTTGTTTGAAGGCAGGTGCAAGTCTCAGTCAAAGTGCATGTTTATTAGGGCTCACTGCCATTCTCACCAGCCACAGCCGGCCCGGAGAGTACTTAACTGTGCTCACTGAAGCATGACTCATTAGTGCTTGTGCAGCTTCAGGTCGTTCACGATCATTTCCGAATAATGCACAGGTTATACCCTCTGCCTAGATTTAATCCGATAAGTACCACAAAAGACTACTGGAGAGTCTTGAGTAACAAAGGGACCAGGATATCGATCTTTTTTATCAATTGCACAGAAGGAAATACACGTAGAAGCAGGTGTATTAGTGTACACACGTAGCGAAACCATTTCATCGCTCGTTTTCTAAGACTGCCTATTTTAAGACGAACGTACTGTTTAAACACTGTGATCACCCTACAAACTTCGTCCTAGCCTGAAAAGAACTTGCCGCGAAATGCGTACTATGTTGTGCATAAAATAATTTAAAAATATCTCTCAAGGTGTTGCCATATTTGGGAACGAAATAAATATTAGACAAATTGCTTTCTGTTGTTTTTACTTTGCGTAAAGTTTGCTTTACTCGTGTTCCGATTTTAAGCGATTTCTCATCGCACGCATTACGGTATACACCACTGTCGAGCACACTGCATTTTACCTACAGCTGCAGTAACTAACGTTGTACTGTGCCAGGCCTGCAGAGAGACGATCTCTCCTACGTACCTCTTCAAAACACAACACACGCTCATATTCCATGTTTTAGTCGTGTCTTAATGGTAGTTATGGCCAAACACCTAAAAATTTTTCTTCCAAAAGTTTCGCCAAATATTCTATTTGTTCTCTGCCATGTCGATAGGCATGAAAAGTCTTGTTAATCGAAATGGTGACACAGAACTTTGCTTGTAGACACAACTAAAATATTTTAAAAGTGTTGTCATGATACACAGTTGATTAGCAACTGTACCGTCCACTTCCGGGTTGAAAGGCCTATCAGTGGGTACCCTAACATAGCAGGCAGTAATACTATGTAATTTCACGAACGTGACACAGCTGCTATGTTCGAAATTTAAGACAAGAAAAATATTGGCCAAATTTAACATTACGATTTTATTTAACCCCAAATATTATACCAGCTTCAAAGACAAGCCTTCAAGTGCTAGAAATGATCGGAAAGAGAGTGACATCGGGTGAAATAGAGAAAGTTTCCAAATATCAAGATGGCGTCGATGGAAAAACTTTCAGACGAAATGAGTGACGTCACTTGGCGCGAACTCAATTCGGAAAAGCATACGATTATTCACTTCACGTTACTGACAAAATGAACAACTTTCGGAGACCGTGGTCAACATTTTAACCAGAAAGCCAAAAGGCTTAGTGATTCCTTGCCGAAAGGGGGGTGCTTTGTTACACTGAGGTACATCCATCAAATTTATACTTCTCCTCTACATCATTTTTTATGATGTGGTCACAATTTGACCCCTGCTCACATCAGCTCATGTCACATGACCTTTAAACCGAAACTTGAAAAACCCAAACAAAAATGAAAAAAAAAAAAATATGGGAAGGGATTTATCTGTGCTTCCTCCCTTGTAATGACATGTTTACAAAGTTTCAGTTTTTGACCTCTGGTGACCTCAAATGGCTTGTGACCTCCACGAAAATGGTTTTTCCTCGCACCATAACACATCCACGTACTTAGTATAAAATCTATCCAAGCTTCCTACCTTGAGATATTGTGTAAAAAGGGTTTTCAGACTTTGACCCCTGGTGATCCCAAATGACCTTTGACCTCCACCAAAAACTATAGGGTTCTTCCTCGCACCATAACGCATCCACATACTTAATATGAAATCAATCCAAGCTTCCTACCTTGCGATATGGTATAAACAAGGTTTTCAGATTTTGACCCCTGGTGACCCCAGATGACCTTTGACCACTACCAAAAATAATAGAAATCTTCCTCTCACCATACCACATCCACATACGTGGTATGAAATCTATCCAAGCTTCCTACCTTGAAATATCATGTAAAAAAGGTTTTCAGACTTTGACCCCTGGTGACCCCAGATGACCTTTGACCTCCATCAAAAACAATAGGTACCTTTCTCTTACCATAACACATCCACATACTTAATATGAAATCTACCCACACTCCCTACCTTGAGATATTGTTTAAACAAGGTTTTCAGACTTTGATCCCTGGTGACCCCAGATGACCTTTGACCTCCACCCAAAACAATAAGCTTCTTCCTCTTGCCATAACACATCCACATACTTAGTACAAAATCTATCCAAGCTTCCTACCTTGAGATATCGTGTAAACAAGGTTTTCAGACTATGACCCCTGGTGACCATAGATGACCTTTGACCTCTACCAAAAACAATACGTATCTTCCTCTTACCATAACACATCCACATACTTAATATGAAATCTATCCATGCTCCCTACCTTGAGATATTGTGTAAACAAGGTTTTTAGACTTTGACCCCTGGTGACCCCAGACGACCTTTGACGTCCACCAAAAACTATAAGGTTCTTCCTCGCACCATAACGCATTCACACACTTAATATAAAATGTATCCAAGCTTCCTACCTTGGGATATGGTATAAACAAGGTTTTCAGAGTTTTACCCCGGGTGACCCCAGACGAC
Organism: Holothuria leucospilota; assembly: GCA_029531755.1. Lineage (NCBI taxonomy): Eukaryota > Metazoa > Echinodermata > Holothuroidea > Aspidochirotida > Holothuriidae > Holothuria > Holothuria leucospilota. The sequence goes on along the minus strand of CM055962.1, from coordinate 13,636,742 downwards.
CTTTGACCTCTACCAAATATAATAGAAATCTTCCTCTCACCATACCACATCCACATACTTAGTATGAAATCTATCCAAGCTTCCTACCTTGAAATATCACGTAAACAAGGTTTTCTGACTTTGACCCCTGATAACCCCAGATGACCTTTGACCTCCACCAAAAACAATAGGGTTGTTCCTTTTACCATAACACATTTACATACTATGTATAAAATTCATCCAAGCTTTCTACCTTGAGATATCGTGTTTGCAAGGTTTTCAGACTTTGACCCCCGGTGACCCCAGATGACCTTTCACCTCCACTAAATACAATAGGGTTGTTCCTCTCACCATAGCAAATCTACATACTTCATATGAAATTCAGCCAAGCTTTCCAATTATTCCAGTTATTGTGTTAACAAGGTTTCCAGAGTTTGACCCCCGGTGACCCCAGATGAGCTTTAACCTCCACCAAAAACAATAGGGTTCTTCCTCTCACTATAACCCATCTACAAATTTCTTCGCATGAAATTTTCAATTTCAAAAGAAATTTCTTCGCATGACTGAAAAAGAAAAATTCTGTTACGGGAAGGATTTGCAAATGTGCAAGAATATTTCCGAACGTGCCGATATTATTTTGTCGACGGAAGGAAAAGCTTTTGGAACGTTACAGATTTTTTTTTCTAAACTGGCGGAATTTATTCATAATTGCAATAAGATTTTGAAAAGTAATTGGCGGCCCTACCTTTTTCATAACAGACCCATGAAGTTTCATGCTAACTAATATAAGTGTTAACGTTAGCGCATTTTTTTTTTTTTTTTTTGCGAAAGTTTGAAAAAAAAAAGTTCCGTGAGAAGGAAAAGCTTCCGTCAACAAAATAATATCCGCACGTTCGGAAATATTCTTGCGCGTTTGCAAATCCTTCCCGTAACGGAACTTTTCTATTTCAAACATGCGAAAAAATTTCTCACGGAACTTTTTTTTTCAAACGTTCGAAAAAAAAGATACTCACCTTGAAAAAAAAAATGCTCTAACGTTAACACTTATATTAGTTAGCACAAAACTTCATGAGTCTGTTATGAAAAAGGTAGGGCCGCCAATTACTTTTCAAAATCTTATTGCAATTATGAATAAATTCCGTCAGTTTAGAAAAAAAATCTGTAACGTTCCAAAAGCTTTTCCTTCCGTCCACAAAATAATATCCGCACGTTCGGAAATATTCTTGCGCGTTTGCAAATCCTTGGGAGTGAAAAAGCGATATGGTGGTACGGTCTATGTTTGAATGCTTTTGCATTGAATTCCTGCAATATTATAACATCCTTTTCTTGGTAAATATTGTATTAGTCATCTGCTCAAATAAAAAGCTAATTTCATCAGAAAAAATTAATTGCTCCCTACTTTTTGGTCAAATTGCCTCTTACTTTTTTGAACGATACATAAATGGGCATTTACAAGGTGTTCAACCTTAGGATAAGGTGACCATATTTTGGGGGTTTAATCAGGGATGCTACTAGACCAGGCACAGTGTAAGGAAAATATACATCATTAGTGTGCAATGCTACAGTAAACGTGTGTGATCACAGCAGTAATAGAAAACCGGTGATTCTCTTGACTTTCAATAGTGACTTTTCGATTTTAAAGACACCAGTGCGGTAGAATAACAACAAAACAATGACCTGCTCATTTATTAACTAAAGTTGCAATGCTTTGTTAACATCCACATTCATCGCTAAGTTGTAACAATGACGAACCCATACAGGATTAGAGATGCCATCGTTGCTGGGTATTTTATAAAATTGTGAAAGTTTCTACCTGAAGATAGCTTCACTTAGCTTAGCACGGAATCGTTCGTAAAATGGCTTACCAGATATGCACTGCTGTTGTTTGTCATGTTCATTTTTGTCAGGAGCTTTCATGCCACATGAACAAATGACGTTTGCATATCTAACTTCAAATTTAACGTTATGGACTTTATGGACGAGGGAAATTACCATGGCAATGGTCCCTGTACCGTCCTGTTTCTAAGAGAACATTAAATCAGTCAACAACCGTCCTGAAAATCAACAGGACGGAGTGATGCTTGCTTCTGCTCATGCGCAGTCCAGTTTTTTGCTGCGTGTTCCGTCCTCTTTGTCTACCATCCTGAAATTGAAAACTCCGTAATCTCTGTAATTACAAACACCTATTATTTGTTAGTCTACATTCATTGTACTACTTGGGCGCTACAATATTTGTTTTATTTTATTCAACTTTGTTGATGTAATACTAGGCCTATAATACAAGCTAGCCGGCCGTTCTAGCTCCCGTCTAAGCTCCCGTCCAAAAGGTACACAGTAGGCTACACAATCAACAAAATATTATTGCGTACAATATTATAATTTATATCTTGGGAAATTTCAAATTTCAAGGACATTTGTTCAAATCAGGGTCAGTTTCGGGGACACTTGTTCATCGGTGATGGAACACTGGATTCGGGGACTGTCCCCGAAAATCAGGAATGTCTGGTCACCTTACCTTAGGACCCCTTCAAACTTCAAACAGCCCACTTTACTGTACCAGGTTTCCAAATAACCGGGTGCTCGGGCGCTGTTTGCACCCCTGAGTTGCAAAATAGCCTGGACGCAACTAAAATTCATACCTCCAGGTGCTGTTCTTTCGAGAAAACAGCACCCAACATCCTCAAAATAACACCCATTGTTCTTTTAGTAAGTTACAACACTTATGCAGTGTGAGAATGCTCAATGCATAAACTGGCAACAGCTTTCTTCTAGCACATGGTTGTTTAGTACTTACCAACTACTGCACCAATGTGCCTACTGCATACATCAGTGGTTCTTAACCTTTTTCATCCCATTCCCCCTTTCCAATCAGCCAATCCGTCCCATCCTCCTTTCCTATCAGCCACCCTATGTATTCCCCCTCCTAACTGTACATATATCAAAAGTGGTTTTCTCCATAGTTCACATTCACAGCAAAGAGAATGCCTGTGGACAATGACGGTTTATGGTCACCACCTGTTAATAACTTGATGACACTGAAAGAACATGCCTAATATTCCTGGAAAACAGACCCTAACCTGTTTTCCTAAAGTACCCCAGAACTTTAATTTGGAGACAATATTCCAATGAATAGTCCTTTACTTTTCCATAAAGCGGTCCTACGAACCCAATCATCTCCCAAATATGTGGGTACACTAAAATGGGTCTGTTACCATTATCGTACTACTGTTCAGTATACTTTCATTCACCACAGTGTAAGATCGTTGAACTCGAGAGCGATCTTACAGAACGGAAATAATTGGGAAAAAAAAGATACTGAACAGGATCGACGGTCAATAATTATCCACCTGAGATACAAAAATTGACCCCCAGGGGGTAAATACCCACCTGTTAAGAACCACTGGCATACATGGATAAAATACAGTACTGTGATCGTTTATCTCCCGTAGAATTTTTTCTACGATCGCGGAAAACCGCGCAAGTTCGCACAATTTCGCACAAATTCACACAAAATCGCACACGCAGATTTCAACGAAATTCCGTACAAATCAACGCATACAAATATCGCACACATGACCACAAGAATTTGTGGTCAATGAAGCAGAGAATGGAATGTTTACTGATAAAGTGAAAGGTTAGAATTTTCGAAGCCGTTTCACAAAAAGGATCGCCGGCAACAGAAATAATATTTTGGTACACTGTGGGCAACTTTGAACAAGCCGTTGAAATAAAGTTTGCAAGTTGCCGGCGGATTTTATTTGTTAGCCAAAGCTTAAGGGAGATAAAGGTGTTGCAGCTCTGTATTATTGATATATATCACAGTTGTATTAAACGCTCGTCGGTATTGACGGGGGACTAAAGAAAAACAATACCATGCAGCTGAGCAATGTGAATTAAATACTGCTACAAAAGAAATTCGTCAGTTGACAGCTGCGGTGAGGAATGAAGTGCGATAAGCCGGATAAGGCCTCCACTGCAAAGCCTCTGTAGTCTGAAAGCTTACGTTAACGAATGATGCAAGTGTCTCGATCGGCGAACGCCAAGAATGGGAACAGGAAGCATTGTTTTTGAAATTTTCCATAGTAATTGTGCTACAGCATATATTTTTTCATACTTTATTATCTATGAAATAGTTTCATTACCGATATAAAATTATCACATAGAACAGACAACAGAGTAACTATGCAGGCTACTTTTAAGTTCCTTTCAACGAAAGTTGATGAAGCTTACTATGGCGACTTCTACAGCATAGACGAGCAATCGCATACTTTGTACAGATGAAAAATCACTGTAATTTAACAATTAACATTATTTTGATAGTTATTTATCGGATACTTTTGGCGGAGAGGGGGAGGTTTGTATACATTTCAGGGGATAATAGGATGGCAAACTGAATTTTATGTCGGGGTTCCAGTACAGCCGGGAGTAAACGAGAAAAACGTGAAAGGAGTTTATCAGCGAGTTTAACCTACTGAAAATGTAATCTGAAGCAAATTAAGAAATTTCTGTTCAACTTCACCCTTTTTTCCATCAAACGAAGTTTCTTTTCATTCGTAACAAATTGGGAAAATGCCGCATGAAACTGCGAATAGGACGATGGTTAATCAATAACGGTAATTAGCTATACAAGTTGACTTGGGGCCGGGAAACGTTGACTGAAGGCATAGTGGACCACCTGAGGCCTGTAGGCATTCTGTATCTAGACATTTGCTCAAGAAATTTGCCCACTCTGAGTGTGGGGTGTTTTACACACCTTTGGAAGTTTGACTGAATGGAACTTCCGTGAATTGATAGGCCTATCATTTATACTCACACCTGCAGAATTTAAAACGAGGTTGCTCTCTTTTACGTGATTCCACGATTTGTACGAATTTTGCCCTAAACAATTCGACCGAAATTCGCACAGGCGGTAAGAATTAACTTCCTGTAGGCCTACATAAACTTTAAAGTCATATAAATTTCTACTGTTTGAGTGGACTTTTACAATTGTTCAAGTCCATAAAATTGAACCATTCTGTTGTCTACCAAAAAAAAAACAGAGGGAACGCCATTGCAATGGTATCACATCTTAGTTCCGGCACCCGCATGTTCCAATACAAATGCAAGCTTCGCCCATGGCCGTGACTGTCTTTCTCAGGGAGGGCAGTGATTTTTGCCCGACTCCAGACCTAATTTAACTGTCCAATTTTTCGCCCGACTGAGACAATACTTGAACTGCCGATTTAGTCAGGTTTCTGACGGGGTGACCCGCCCCCGGCCCGTACGGCCATGGCCTCGCCGCCTTTTCGTTTTCATTTCACACAGATGTTGCGATGGATATGGATCACATTTTGACCCCACCCCTAACCTTTGGAACCTTTCTAACCAACCTCCCTATACTTTACCCGCTACGACGCAACTTCTAAAATTTTGAATCTTACCTACAGTACTGTGGACAAAACTTTTGAAGTCCGAGTCCTTGGGGAAAAACATTAATCCAATTATAGTCCATTCAGTGAGAGAATGAAGATGGAAAATTCGGCAATCAATTTTCGAGACTTCGCCTCTGAATCTCTGACTCAGGGCCCTACAGCGGAGTGCAATACAGTATTGCCGAGATCTCCCTAAATTTCACCCGCGGCGTACTGTGCTAACATGATCCGAATTTTAACCCGGCCTTGGGAAACCGTACCTGCATTGTCATTTTACTAGCACACGCTGTATACGCTACAGGCGCCGGCCTGCAGGTCTAGTCATGTACAATACCATTCATTCACACATGGGCCTAATACTCAACTGCGTTATGTGCAAATACCATATGTTGCATGCTGTTATTATGAGGGCCGCTGCAAATGCCTGGGAAATGCAGCTGCTTTTTACGTGAAATATCCAATCGCAGCTCTGGGTTTAACACTCATTCATTCACAAGCGGCCAGCGCCCATTTGTGCGTAACCTTTTTTGGAAGTCGTATGCCCAATTAGTCCCCGTACGTTTACGTGACGTCACACATATCGCCCGGGATTTTTTTTTCAACCTTCGACAGCCAGCGCCATCTTGGGATTTACACATAAGCGATATTTCGTCCGATACGAAACTTTTACCGAATACTTTTCTCAAGAGCAGACTTATTCTACACCCATGAAAGAGATAAGGTACAAAATTTAGCTCGTAATGGTTGATTTTGCTGAAAATCTGCATACTGAATTTTGGCCCATGACAGCTGGTTCGTAATTACGTACGTAGAGCGGCGCGTTACCTAGGATATGAAATTTACTTCGTTAGGTTACTGTACTGTACTACAGGCCTACACGCTGAAGTGACAGTACGATCGTAAATAGACAGTAAAGTCAGACAGTGCTGTATGTTTTCAAGAGGTGGGTGTAGCCTAGTAGGGCGGGATTTAACAGTTATGACGGTTACGGTGATTGGTAGCAGCCAATGGAAATTTTACACGCATCAAGTCTGTGAAAAAAAAGGGGAAGTCCAATGACGTCACTAGCAAAGCAATGCACAGAGCGTTGCATGCAAATAAGTTGGGCCCATTGCAGGTGCCTGGGAATTCTCGAGTCGAAGGTTTCTCATGGAATTGAAGTGACACACAGTCCTGTACCGGTAGTCTGCATTCGCTATGTAGCAACGAGATACAGTAGCCAGGAAGCGTAAGCGAATAGTGATAGTGTGCTGCATTGGGCTATAAAATGTAAGGCAGTACAATGATGGGCTGAAAAATATGACAGTGAAATGGGTTGCAGTTTAATTTATGCGGGCCTAGCGATTATCTATTAAAAGGTCATTCACCATCGTATTGCCGCCGAAAATTGTGTTTGCGGTTGTCCGAGCGGAAAGGTATGGAAACATGCATCCATGGCCGTTAAAACGATTGCTGCACCTCGCCATTCTATATGCTCTGAAGATGAATTAATTAATACACAGAGGAAAGCCCCGCTCATTTCACAAACTAGGAAATAAATAGGATATATATTCAAAGAATGACGGTTCGGGACAGCTGAGTAGGCTTTCCGAGGTAAGAGAAATTTCTACAAACATGAAATTAGGCTAACACTGGATTGCAAATTTGGGGGCAACTATTACAAACAGGCCTCATCCAACACGAAAATATGTATGATTTCTCAGAAAGGGTGGGTGGGGAATCCAGCCCTCTCCCAACGGGAGGGGCCAAACCTATTTCTTTAAGGGATTTGTTGAAAAATCGGGTCATACCTTAGGTAATGCAGACTTTTTCAAGCAGAAACGGTTGTGCCCCCTTCCCCGAAAATATGCAAATACCTACCCTTGCTGATGACTGTCATCTAATCAATGTTTCGACGGCACACTTCTTAAAGATTTAAACTTGACGAATATTACTTCATGTCTTTTAATAACAAGCAAGTTACGAAAGGTGATATATTAGCACAATACACTGTTGCACAGTTGGATTATGAACATGCATGGCGGTACGTCAAAAACGGTGCCCCAACCAACTGAAAAAATAAAAATTTCGGTTGTAGTTACTTCTACTTACCAAACTTTGAAATATACTTTAAAACGCATATAAAAATGAATGTTTCGCCTTTGATCATTATGTTACGGCGTACACTGTATACATAACGAATAGTGCACCAGTGTTTGCAATGAACGCACGTTTTGCCCATTCATCTGAAGTGTATGAAAGCTTATCCTGCTACATAAGCAACTGCAACGTTAAGTGAATGATCGGTACTTTTCCATATCAACAGTTTACATTTTAAACTCGCGTTCGATTATTGAACGACTGTTTGATTTTTAAGAGACCTTGTCAACGATTTTGCGCGATTTTGTACGGTGAAAAACTGACCGCAAAAACCGCAAATAATTGTACGAATTTTCCACGAACTTTTGCGGTCGAATTTTTGTACGATTTTTGAAATCGCGCAAAATTGCAGAAATTCGAACAACTTCACACAAAATCGCGCAAATTCGAAGAAATTTGATTCTTCGATATTGTACGGGAGTTAAACGATCACAGTACTGTAGTACTCGGAAGAATTTGAACCATTACATCCAGGCACATTTTTCGATACTGAAGCAGCGCCCAGTGTCCAAACATATTGGCCCAGACATGCGATTTACTGCAGCAGTATAAAGTATCTGTGCCTGCCCATTCTTAGATTTACCACCCACAGAGTCAATTTGTCTTTTATGTGTCACAGTTGCCTTAGTAGTCTTCATGTATAAGTGGTATGTATACACTGTGCACACTTCATCTTGTCTTAACCCTTATCATGCTGAATTTTTTAGAGAGCGGTCTTCATTTTCGAAGCATTGAAGCCTTGCACGATGCACATACATAACCTCTCCTAACCAGAAATGACCTATTCTAGTCTAGCGCCACCATTTCTAAGAGTTGAAGCCAAAAACATGAATGGAAGGCATTTTTTTGTTTAAATTATTGTATATTAAATGTTTTATTTGTGAAGCGCCCTCATAGCGACATATGTCGCCCATAGCATGATAAGGGTTAATTATTTTTTTTTATTACACTTATGCAGTATGAGAATGCCCAATGGATAAAACTGTGTCGACCGCTTGCTTTTAGTACACTGTTTAGCACAGCTTCGCCAACCTACAAATGTGCCTACTGTACCTGCGCAAGTTATGGAAGCCAATATTATAGCGCATAATTCCTGCAAACACATTTCCAAGGCTGCGCCAAAGTTTTCCCAACAAAAGGCAGCAACTCCCTCTTTTTGGACTTGTAAGAAAATACCTATTCATGATTGCTTCCTTTAGATTTTCAAACATTTGCTTGGAATATTCTAAAAGGGGATCTTCCAACTAACGGTTTGACGAATCCATGTACATAACAAAGTTGTAATCAGTGCAAAAAGGAATGCTAAAACAAAATTGGCAAATAGCCCCTGGATCACTTTAAATGGTCCCTGGACCCAGGCAAAATCCCACTTTTTTTAAAGTGGCTCCTGGTGAGTACAGCTGCAATCTCTTATTGCGAATCCTGCACTAAACGATACATAAATGAAAGTTGCATGACATTTTATACCATAATCAAAACAGAAACTTATGTAAAGGAATCAGATCAATCCTGAAATTTGTGGTCATGGAGTATGCAATGCTTCCAAGTGAATTGGGGTTTACATAAATACCAAGGAATATGGCTTTGATACTGTACCTTGAGCAACTTTAGAGTGTCAAGTGAATACTTAAATTAGTTTCTCAACTGGCAGGCTGTGGCCCCGGGCAGCATTGGACTGCAAAGAACTGTCTGGTGGGCCCCAAGGTCTGCTAGGAAACTTGACATAACTTGGATATATGTGTTCACTTCTATTGTAATTTTACTACAGTTAATCTCATCTGACACAGATGGAATGTTAGCATGGTATGGTATAGTTTTCTTGTTGAAACTAGCATGCATGGTCTTGCATGGCTAGTTGTAAAATTAGTGGTGCAATATACTTTCAATATTTTTCCGTTAATGATGAGAGGTGGTCATTTGGGAATTTCAGCAATCAAAAGTGGGCCTAGAACTTCAAAAGAATGAGAAAGTCTGAATTAGTTAACATTTGTCACTGATGTTATTAGTATGAAGTCTGATGTACTAATAGCTGGATTACCCACAACGGCATGCAGTATCATTTATATTTGTTCATACTGTATACTGCAAGTGTTTAAAGCATCCGACTTGCAGCCAGAAGGTCTGGGGTTCGACTCCTGGCGGGGTCATACCAAAGACTTTAAAAATGGAACCTACTGCCATTGTTCTTGGTGCTCAGTATAAGCAATGGAGTAGGGAAAACAAGTCAGTGAGCCACAACTGGAGAAAAGGCCAAGAGCGGCCCGATTTAAACCAATTGGCTAGAAACTGAGTCGTAAAACCTCATCTAACCCTCATCTAACTCTGTATCACAAACAATCCATGAAGTTTAAAAATGAATTAAGAAGAACTTGCCATGCACACTACTAAAAAGATTCATACAATTTAATAGTGGACATTCGGCATAAGAATTTCGAACTGGGTTAATACTGCATGAGACCTTAAATTTCAAGATCAAATTTTTCATTTACTATCAAAGACCAACAGATTCTCATGCAATATGTCACAGAAAACATAAAATCTGAAGCTTTCTTCAATAGTGAGATCTTGAGTTAGGAACACAATATCATTTTAGAGTTTGGAGGTCAAGTTTTAAGGCATAATTTTCTCTCATTTGCGATATTAACTTTAGTAATTTGTCACAAACATACTTTCAACTCACCATGATCCTGCACAGTCCACTCAAGGATTGGGGGAAGAAACCGATTTGAGAATGTATCTGCTTGTTTCACTGCAGCCTCCTTGATGATATTAAGATCTGAGACAATGATCCCTCTGATATTTCCAAGATAAAAGGTGTAGATACTGCCATACTCTTCTGCCAGGTGACAGAATAACTGGAAGAGAGGAAGAGAATGAGAGATACAGATGGCAACAAAGAAAAGAGTAAATGAAATTTAGGAAATATTTGCTTTTAGAATAAAATTAAATCAAAAGCTTGTTTTCCATTAAAAATAATGTAGCTGCTTTTATTTGAATGCAGCCAAGGAAGCAGGTCTATACAACCATGTTCAAAAGATAAATTTTGCTTAACTCGACATGTCTTAAGACGTAATCAAGTTAATCGGTAATGGACAACTACTACATGTACAATGGCAAACATACAAGCTTCGTGTGTCTTGTACTGCTCCTTCAGATCTTCAAAATACAGTTAACACAGCCTAAGTATGGCCATGTGACACCCTACTGTAGATGTGCTATTTAATTTACTGCATCTGGGAAGATCAAGCATGATAAGTACAGTACTTGCACACAGGCCTATATGCACTCGTACTATAATTACCATCTTGCTCCCAATTTTATCTTTCAATGATCTTTGATCATGCAGGGTAATACAACAAATTGGTATAAAGGTCCCACCTTGCTTACTTTTATGAAACAAATGAACTGCACTGTGCATTCTCCATATGTGTAACAGTGAATGGTTGCAGCCAATTTTAGTGATAGGCTTAGGTTGTAAGTAAAGAACCCAAACAGAGTGAAATATTGAGCTATATAACCAACTACTGTAAAGGTACGTTGTAAAAAGTGGCATATAATCTTGATTTATAAGCCTCACACGAACTATAGTTTTTACTTCCAATTCACCTCAGGACCAATGCACATATTTTATTTTTACATTCAGGGATGGAGTAAGCACATGGCTGTCCAAGCCTACAGGCTTCAAGGAACTGCAGGTGATGAGACAGTTAACTGTATAGAGGGATTTCATGTGACATCATGAGAGTCAGATTCCCAGGCACTGAAGGGCAAAACACACATGCAGTAAGCGTATTTACAGCACACGTGCATGGCATAACCATAGATACTTCTGTGACACAATGGACGCATGCCCTTCAAAACCAAAGAGACGTACCATCTTGCCCTTCAAAACCAAGGAGATGCGCGATCACGTGATGTCAGTGAAATCCTTATACAGGCTCATATCTTCATTTATACAAGACCTAGAGCTGCTTTATGCCCTCCTGGAAAAATAAATGGCTCTCCTTTTCATATTCACACTTTCAACTAACTCTCCTTTGGATGATCAGGATCGAGCAATTTTCTCTCCTGGACATATTGAATGACATCTCATAATTGTTTCTAGTATACTGTCCCATACAAGACTTGAGTATGAAACTCTATAGCCTTAGTATGTGACACAAGTATGTAGACCTGTAGTTTATGAATGAAGGCTGCAATTTTTCCACACATTCTTGTAGGAGCAAATATGATTTTCATCCCTTCTTTTCATACAAGGTGGGCATTGGCCTTACCACATTACAGCAGATGGTTGACCCAAGACACATACTAAACAAGTCAGGTTAAGACTTTCTTGAACTCCAGTAATTGTTCAAACAATCAATTTCATGCATGAGCTGGCTAAAAGTGTAAAACCATCCCTTCTCAAGCTATTAAAAGATCATGTTTTATCTTTGTGTTTAACCAGTGTTTGCTTGTTATGTAACAGTCCATTAAGGTCATCCATGGCTCATTTACAGAGACTTGCTGGGCTGTGATCAAGTATCACCTCCCTTGCAGAACTGGATACATCTAGGGCTCAATTTTAACAGTCATCCAGTCGCTTGTGACAACCAAATTTGTGATGGACAACCCAAAAATGGTGGACGGGTTTTCCATCGGACAACCAAAGTTCATGCAACAAGTTTAAAGGCTGCTTCTAGAGTTACTTCAAATTTTCTGGTGGACTACTAAATTTTCTTTTGGGCAACCAAAATAGGCAGACAGGTTGTCCAATGGAAAACCATAAAATCAAGGCCCCAGTCATCTGTCTTATTGACCATTTCTGGATAAATCACCTAGGGGCTAAATCTATCAGAAAAGGGAAGTGGACTCTTCCTACTTCAGTGATTACTCTATGTACATACATGTACCCTATGCAGCTGAGGGTACAGCAAACACCATGCAATAATGGGTTTAACTGACTGAGAGTACATGCACAAATTACAGTACCTGGGGCTGCTCATGACAGTTACTGGTAATGCAGTTGTAAGTAAGTTTCTTCTCCCACCAATAATCAGAAATTTGTGCCAATGCAAATGGTTATTTCCAAAAACCAGGCTTAGTGATTCCTTGCCGAATGGGGATGCTTTGTTGCACTGAGGTTTATCCCTCAAATTTACAAGTATTATAAGTATCCAACACCTGTCTTGAAATGTCGTGTTTATTAATGCATTTGGTCTTTGCAATGACCTCTGATGACCTCCAATGACCTCTGACCTCCAATGGATCTCTTGGATCTTGAAATTCTAGGGAAAGTCAGCTTTTTGACCTCTGGTGACCCCAGATGACAATCTTGGGAATTCTTGAGAAATTTTGCTTGCTGACCTTTTAGTTACCCCACATGACACTCTTGGGAATTCTTGCTTTTTTATGTCTGGTGACCCCATGACAATCTTGGGAATTGTTGGGAAATTTTGCTTTTTGACTTCTGGTGACCCCATATAACACTCTTGGGAATTCTTGGGAAATTCTGCTTTTTGACCTCAGGTGACCCCACATGACAAAACTGGGAATTCTTGGGAAATTTTTTGACCTCCAGTGACCTCAGATGACCTTTGACCTCTACCAAAAACAATGGGGTTCTTTCTCTCAACATGACAAATGAATATAATTTCATGATTCTTCACCCTCCTCAGCACCAATTAGGCAGTGTTGACATATTTCTTGATAGAACTAAAGTTGCCCTTTAGTGCCAATATGAATGCCGAGGAATTTGGCTTTATTAACAAGGGCAACTTCATATTGATCCAAGCCTTACCTGGAAAAACCATATTGATGCACATTGTTCCAAAATATCTAGAGTAATTGGAATCCTGTTTAAAATCAGCTCCTTCCTACACTATTCAATGTCTGTATGATTCACTTATACATTCCCATCTATCATATTGCAATCTAATTTGGGGGAACACTTATCCATCTTACTTAAATTGCTTATACTTGCTTCAAAAAAGGGCACTTCAAATAATTACCAACTCTGATTATTATGCTCCCTCAAAATGCCTTTGCTGGGACATCAAAAAGTTATGTTGGTTAGGATGTTTTCTATGTTCCTGTTTGCAAAAATCGGTGAAGCAATGATACTGATATTTTGGAAATGCTGACTATTGGTGACATCTTTACCATGATAAATGTGCAAAGCAATTCAGTCCATGATAAAAATGTTTTTCACATAATCAAATTTGCATCTTGTATGTCACAGCCATTTACCCCCAAATCATGGGGGACATGAAAGCAGTCTATTTTCTAGAAAATACTAAATGTTGAAAATTCAATTTGATTATCATAAGATAGCCATGTTGGTAAGGTATACATGATACACTGGTTTGTTGTATTCCATGTCTTTAAAATTTAGCATTACATTGGCAAAGTCAGTAAAAACCCCACTGAACCCCTAATTTTTGGAAATACCCAAACCCCACGCTAAATGTTGGATGGACAGTGTTCCCCTTCACTAATCTGACTTATAGAAAAAAAGATACATCTGATATTATCAAAGTTTACAGAGAGTGCTTAACGAGAGCTTCCCCAATATTTGTCTGTAATACCACTAGTCCCTCCTGTTACAGTGAAAATACTGTACTTGTGAATGCCATTACGGTAATAACATGCAAGGATATTTTGCTTCATTTAAAAATGGACAGCAACACTCATCGGGTGTTACATTTAGTGCCAGACAAACCCCAATTTTGCCATTTTTCTGATGCATTCAGAGCAGTTTTCTGACAGTTTTAAACCAGAGCCCAAGTTTAATTTTGAGCCCTGCTTATCTTGAATTTTTCTGTACAAAAAGACATGGGTCTCCAAAACCCACTGCCTTTGCTAACTGTTTGTCTTGCATCATTTTCCTGTGTACTTCACCTGAGGTCTTCAGTCATCACGAGCTGCCCCAATTTTTGACTCTAGGTGTACAATGGGCTATACGCCTCTCTGTGCATGTATACTTTCACAGAATCAAGTAATTACTTCCTCAGAGAAGGACTACAAAACTCTTTAACTAGAGTACTGTATAGCCTACCTCATAATTGCTTTTTCCAAATAATTTCAATGAGTTCCCAATTATTGGCAATGGAAATGGTCCTGGGGGAAGATTCTTTGGAATTCGAATCCACCAGAAGCAAACCAAGAAAACAATTAAAAACAGCAGTGTAACTTGAAGGTTGCTGAGCACAAGGGATAGTAATGCAGCAAGTACCATTTTGAATCTGCAAAGAAAAGACATTCATGGTAAAATAAAGTGTTGAGTCAATTCATTACACATATTTGAAAGACGCCAGAAAGAAGGCAAATCATTTGAATACTACGGATGCTCTGGATATCTGGTCCGGCCCGACTATCTGGCCACATAGTGAAAATTATCCTGTTAGGGTTCAGGCCAGAATTACCACCATCATTAAAAGAAAGGGGTAGCTTCACAGATGAGTTTCACAACAGTCCAAAAGTTTTTTTTTTTGTTTTTTGTTTTGTTTTGTTTGTTTTTCTGGCTATTTAACATGGCAAGAAATTGTCCGACTCATTAAGGTGTTCTGTAGGTTAGTGGTCCTAGTTTATTGTGGGATTGACAGTGATGCAACACCCATTTTGTAGTCTTAGAGTATAGCCTTTATGCAATTATCCAAAATTAAAGGGAGAATGCAGTCACCCCAATAAAGAATTGCATAGTAGACTATTCTATTTCCCGATTGGCTCTTGAGAATCATGTGACAGTGTTTTTCTTACTCAATCGTAAAATTTACAAGGAGCAACTGCTCGATTTACCTTGAATATGCAATGTTTATGTTCTAAAGTATCATGAAAGATACTTGGAAGTAAAATAAGAAGAAATTTGTGACATTAAGCTATTGTTTCAAAATAAGTTTGGGGCGACTGCTTCTGACCTTTAATGGAGCTATTACCAATGGAGACAAAGAAAAAGTTAGCCTTGTCCAGTGTGTTATCTCACTTGACCCATGTTTGCAAATAATATTAATTTAATAATAATGCAATAATTCAATAATTCTTTGACAACTTGTACAATCTGAGTTACATTCATCAAAACATGCTTTAATTTACATTTATTGTCACTCTGCATGACAATCAAATTCATTTTTGTTGTTGAACTTTGCAGTACCTGTTTAGGAGAGCAGGGTACAGTGCTTCAGACCAAATGAAGAAATCAGAAATGTATGCACCAAAAACAAATCATAAGTCTGCAAAAATAGTATTCTACATCCAGTCCAGCTGGATATTCCAAAAACACTAAATACGTTTTACAACACTCAGTCCAAATGTAGTAAATCAAAGGTAGACCTTCGAGCTTTCCTGTCGTGAACCACGTGGGTTTGACAATCAAGGAAAAACTTGAGAGTTCTCCTTGAAGCTTAATAGTGTGCAGTTGCTCAGAGATGCAAACAAAGGTTTAAGACCGAGTTAATAAAAGAAGATACTTCAGAAATAGTGACTAATTATTATCATAAATAATCAGTAAATCCAAGGACGGAGGCTCCTGACTAATAGTAGTTGTTGAGGAGTGTAGAGCTAGTGTGTAATGATTCCTTTGTTCATCCGAGAACAAGGATTAAGAATTCTCGGATGATAAAGAAGTAGTCATTAATCAGTAACAAAGGGTTGTGGTTAAAACTTAGCCCCACATCCATTCCGAAAATTTCACTGGAAAAGAGGACAGGCTTCTCTAAGTGTGAGTTCAAGTTGAAGCCTCTTCACTGGTATGTTATTTTTAAAATAGTTTTACTCTGTCAAATAATTTTCAGTCTGCATCATTCTAGATTCTAAACCTTCCACAATTATGCCAGTTTAGTGTAGCTGAAGCACTGTAGCAATGTCAACCACAAGCCTGCCTGCCTTGACAACCCCCCTCAGGCTCATGCACTATTTTTTTTAAAGTGAACAAATCAGGGTGCAGCCTTTAAACAATCAAGTTTGGGATCTGGCAAAATCCAGTCCCGGCCGGACCCAAAAATTTAGATCTGGTAGAGGCATCCCTATTGAATACTGTAATGCAATATCTTCCTGAGTATTTCTATGAGTAAACTAGGCCTGTCCAGTGTGCTGTGTGTGCAAAATGTCAACACTGATGTCAGTGAATGTGACTTCAAATTTACCTTTGTGTACTCAGCATTGTCCATGCAGGGGTTTCCCTTAACTTTTTTTTCACTTGCCAGCCAGACCAGTGATCCAAAATTCTGGATAGTCTGCAAGCTATTTTCATTGAGCCCATTTATTTTCATACTCAAAAAGCGAAATAAAAATGTGCTTTATTCATTGTTGAACAACAATGAATATGGATGAAAGGCAACACAAAGAGGAATGCACATAGCCTTGAATTATTAGAATATGGAGAATCTAATTAAGGAAGTTTGGTAATGTAGAAATGGATAAGGTATGTCAAGAATGATGCCATATTTAAAGTCCATCACATTGGTGCCTAAGGACTGGCAGTATCCTCAACAGGAAAATGAGTATTTAAGTAATTTGAGTATCTTTGAGTAATTGTAACAGCTGGTATATATTTGAACCGGAACTGAGATCATTTTTAGTGATAAAAGGTCTGATTGTGCGTTGTATAATAATTTTTACCTGTGGATAGAGGTAGTCAGATTTTTTTACTACTCGCCAACCGGACTCCACCAAGAGGAGAGTTTTTACTCGCCCGCCGATGTTTTCAGTCGCAAATGGCCAGCAGGTGAGTGCTCAGTTCGAACCCTGCCATGTATGCAAAATTGCATTTGCTCAGAATAAAATGCAATTAGTATTTTTGTGATAGTCAGCTGGGCTGGATTTGAAGGGTCACCAAAATGTATCCAACCACAGGTGGCACAAACGTACCTTTTCTACCTCAGCATATGCAAGTGTGGGCTCCCTCTAAATTGCACACAGGACTGTAATACATACAAGTCAAACACTGACAATTAGAATTTTTGCTCTCACAATTGTTTGAAACGAAATCAACGTTTGCTCAGGAATAAAGGCTGGAACCCCAGAGCCCTGCCTCACAGCGTTTATAGCCAGTGGCAGAGCATCCATAAAGTCGGGGGGGGGGGGGGAGGGGCAGTCAATCGCCTGTTAGCATGCACCCTTTTTAGGTTTTTTTTCTGTTTTTTACTCTTGCACCATTTTTGGCATTACTTCCACGTAATATGGTTTAGTAGTGTTATTTTTTGGCCCAGATAGCAAAATGCACCAACAGCAGCCATAATCTGTACTACATTCTAATGAGAAGGGTCATCTCCTGTGATCTAGGAGGTATAGCCCAAATGCTATATACACACTAATGTATGGTAGAGCTTTGCTTAGATCATTGCTTCCCAACAGGATGTGATAGTTTGTGGGGTGTAGCTATGGGGGGCATGAGAGGCATGTGCCCCCCCCCCACAACAAAGCTGTGCCACCCAGGTGCCCCCCAGTGGAAAATTTTGGAATGCACAGTTCTGTATATAAGCCCTATAGAGAGGGAGTGAATTCAGAAATTGTGCCCCCCTAGGAAAGGTTCCTGATCCTCCAGTGCCCCTGCTCAAAAAATCCTGGCTAGATGCAAATGGTAATAGTAAGCTTACACAGAGTGACCTTCAGTTCACCCTCAGTCCTAAGAAAAATGTTGCAATTAAATAATTGCTGCAAAAATATATACATCCCATCCGGGATAATTGTTAACATGAACAATAAAAATCGATGCAGATCCCAAAATAGCTTCACAAACCTGTTTTACAAAACACTGAAAAGAGCGTTCTGGTTAACAGTAAACTGTCTTCCTAGTGGGAATGGCTTTAGAGTAGCTTACTGGATTCATATCTGATGAGCAGCTTCCTTTTTGCTTTAATTCCTTCAAGTGTATATATAATACTGTACATATGCATGGGCATGATAATTAGCCCTGTAGTTCTCACAAACTGTAATCATATGGTGGCACTACTGACTACAAACATGATCTTCGGTGCCCCTCTATGCGGTGTTGGTGCCCCCCTACATCAGCGTTTCTGGCTACGGGCCTGGTGGTCACCCTATCAAATTTCTTGGTTTGCTCTTAAGTCTGGCAGATTCTTCAATAGTAACTCAAACTTCTTCAACTTTCTTAACAAAAACAAAAATATGAAATCTTTTTCACTATACCCCTGATTTTCCAGTGCGCTTTGCGCACCTTAAATTTTGAGTATGGCACCTTTTCGGCAACCCATTGCAATTACTGAAACATTTGGCATCATTTTGCATCTTGGCCCCTCCTCTAAGATTCCTCCCAAGATACTGTAGGAGAGGTTTTAGGCCTAGGCCAGATGTCCCAACACATCCAAAATCAAATCGACCCCCCTGGCCCCTACATGCCATACTTGCCCCCTTTGATCAAATTCCCTAGCTCTGCCATGGCCAGGGCAGGGATCTCGGAGGGGGGGTTCAAGTCACCCCCACTATTTGAGAAATCGCCCATTCATGACTGATTCTTCATACCGTAAATTGTTTGAAAATGGGGTCATATGTCCCAGAAACCCCAATACTGAAAACAAATTGCCCCTGATGAGCTCTGCCAATGGCTATAGTATAGGGTAGGGTGACCAGTATTCAACCCCCTACCAGTATTTGACCCCCTTTGATATAAATTCCACATTATTCACTGAATTGAGGCTTCATCCCACATTAAATCATATCAAAAGTAAGAACAACTGCTCTGCTTAATTGTCATCCACTTTCATGTCACTGATTTGCAGATAAATACCTTTTGGAGATACTTGTTTATGAGAATTTGGGGAATTTTTTTGACACCAGCCTTTTTATAAAGGTCATGTAAGGCACATGGTCATGGGCGTCCGCAGAACAAAATTCGGGGGGGGGGGGGCAAAACTTTTTTCATGGAAATATTTTACTCCCAGAAGAGTTTAGATGCTACTTCACACAGTGTTGACAAAGGTGTAGCCAGGAATTTGTCAAGGGGGGGGGGGGCAAAGCCCACACTCTCAGCCCTCTGCACCACCATGGGTTGGCGTGGAGCGCAAGAAAATTTTGGCACAAAATGCTTCCCTGATCGCTGGAAATGGCACTCCCAAGGCCTATTTACCGCATACAAAAAGGGGAAACACTAGCAATATCATAAATATAAACTTTAAAAAATACCAAATATATGCTCGGGAAGGGGGGGGGGGCTGCTAGCTAGCGCTGGGGCCTGATCAGTGATGATATTTTTTTCAATTCCTGTTTTGAGAGTAGAAATTCACACTGAGAGAATTAAGAAATGTTGTTGTTACATTTTCTTCTTTTTTTTTTGCATTATTTTTTCTTCATTTTTTCAAGTTTTTGATTTTCCAGGGGGGAAGTAGCCCTCTTGCCCCCCCCCCTCCGGATGCCCATGCACATGGTTAAAATTCATCAGGATTCAGGAGTGTAATTTTCTACCATCCATTTGAAAAGGGACTGGGGTTTCAAAAATAATGAATTGCCAAGGCTATAACATTTCATTACAACAGCAATTTATAAGGAAATTTCTGGAAAAAAGCGATATTAGGGAAAATTTGAAGGGAAACTGAAGGGGGTCGAATACTAGTCACCGAAATTTGACCTGCTGCCCAGTATTCAACCCCCTGGTACATCTGTGGAATCAAAGATGTCGAATAAAGTCGAACAGAGTCTTCTGGTCGAGTCATTTTTCAAAGAAGTCATTATTGTCAAGTCATTTTGCATAAGGCATGTTTCACAATAAAGGGGTCCAAAAACTCCCACAAGTTACCAAAATTTAGAAAATGTGCTTTGTCAGAACTTTTTTGCTAATGATAATCTTCAACATGTCCACTAGAAAAGTTTACATTCTCCAAGATAACTTTGACTTTTGTTATCTTTTTAGACACAATGTTTCTATTGTAACTTTTGGACAAACAAGGTGTTGCTACTGTAACTTGTGGACAGACAAAATTCATAATTATTATCCCATGAATGTCTGAAATATCCAGATTATTTTTCATAACAGTTAAAAAATTTGCAATAATCCATTACACTTTGCAAACAGACCTCATAAAAAGTATGCAAATAACAAAAGAACCCATCTTCAGATTAATATTTGTGAAACTTATAGGTGTTGCTATTGTAACTCTTGGATGGACAAAAAATCATGGAACAGGTTTGCACCAACAATGTTATTTTGCTGTTGCATGCACAAATACAATTTTGAAAAGGCATCGTTCCAGCAGATCTACACTCATGCTGTACAGTACTTTACCTTCATTTTTCCCCATTGCTTGGTTTACTATACTAAAGTACCAAAATACTGCAACTTACCATGTTGCATTGATATAATGTGGAGTTACAATAGCAACATTATGTCTACCTTTTTTACTCTATTCACTAAAAGGAAAAACATTTCCCAAATTTCATTTCTATATCAGATAAGTATCATTGGTAAAACATATTAGCATTACACAAATTATAAAATTGTATGATGTATGCCTCAACATTGATGATAATTCAATTTGGACGGACAATACAGCACTGTTGTTGCTTCTGTAACTTTTCCGTCCAAAACTGATAGTCTTATATACAATATTTGGACATGAATGGCAATTATTTTATTGTGGATATGGCAACATAATTATATGACCTAAATGTTATTCCCAAAGCAATAAGAAAGGATTAAAATATTTCAAGTGCAACTAGTACAGAACTGTTTGTTGCTATTGTAACTTGTTGCTATTGTAACTACTTGGGGATGGACATCACTTAAGTTCAATTTTATGGGTATAAGGTATAAAGCGAAGCTGTTTTTCTCTGCCAAGCTACTGAACTGTAGGTAAGATGTGCAATGATATAAAGATATTCAACTGAAGTACCATATCTGAAAAATAATAGATAACATAAATTGTTGCTATTGTAACACCCAAAGGGGACGGACGTTACAATAGCAAAATTTAATTGGTCTAGCTTATTTAATGCACAAGTTCACAGCATTTGAGATCTGTTGGTTGTTATTGAATATTTCACTCCTAGTTTAAAACCAACCATGAGTAATCATTATTGATCACAATATTTGGAAATTACCACAACTTTTAATTTTTCCATTAAGGGGATGGACACTAATACCAACCAGAATGCAAAAATGCATTGAGGTTTCGATGATATATGTTCTATTCCAAATAATGCCATGATGTCCCATATCTTTCAGTCAATGGTCAAATGCTATCTTAACATGTTGGAAAAATAAAGTTTTGTGTTCCTATTTAATTTTGGGAATTCTTGGGAAATTTCCAGTTTGACTTCTGGTGACCCCAGATGACGATCTTGGGAAATCTTGGAAAATTTTGCTCTTTGACCTCTGCTGAACCCATATAAAACTCTTGGGAATTCTTGGGAAATCTTGCTTTTTTTACCTCTGGTGACCCCAGATGGCCTTTGACCTTCACCAAAAACAAAAGGGTCCATCTTTTCACCATAACACATCCACATAGTACTGTAAGTATGAAATCTACCCAGGCTTCCTACCTGGAGATACGTGTTAACAAGCTTTTCAGTGTTTGGCCCACGTTGACCCAAGATGACCTTTGACCTCTACCAAAAATGATTGCATTCATATTCTCACCACAATGCATCCACATACTACGTATAAAATCTATCCAAGCTTTCTCCCTTGAGATACTGTGTCAACAAGGTTTTCAGTGTTTGACCCTTGGCCACCCTAGATGACCTTTGAACTCCACCAAAAACAGTGGGGTACATCCTCTCACTATAACACATCAATTTACCATGTATGAAATCTATCCAAGCTTCGTACGTGGAGATATCGTGTTAACAAGATTTTCAGAGCTTAACCCCCAGTGACCCCAAATGACCTTTGACCTCCACTAAAAATGATGAGATTCTTCCTCTTACTATAAGGCATCTACATACAAAATATCAAATTTATCCAAGCTTTCTACATTGAGATATTGTGTTAACAAGGTTTCCAGAGTTTGACCCCCAGTGACCCCAGATGACCTTTGAACCCCACCGAAAATGATAGGAATATTCCTCTTACTATAAGGCATCTACATACAAAGTATCAAATTTATCCAAGCTTTCTACATCGAGACATCGTGTTAACAAGGTTTTCAGGGTCTGACCCCCAGTGACCCCAGATGACCTTTGAACCCCACCAGAAATAATAGGGCTCTTCCTCTTACCATAACGCATCTACAAACAAAGTATGAAATTCATCCAATCTTCCTACCTCGAGATATTGTGATTACAAGGTTTTCAAGGTTTGACCCCCGGTGACCCCAGGTGACCTTTGACCCCCACCAAAAATGATAGGATTCTTCATCTTAATATGGGGCATCTATGTACCAAGTTTGAGAACTGTCAGAGCTTCCCTTCTTGAGATATCATGTTAACAAAGTTTTTAAGGTTTAACCCCCGGTGACCCCAGATGACCTTTCACCTCCACCAAAAATGATAGGGTTCTTTCTCTTACCATAACGCATCTACATACAAAGTATGAAATTCATCCAAGCTTCCTACCTCGAGATATTGTGTTAACAAGGTTTTCAGAGTTTGACCCCCGGTGACCCCAGGTGACCATTG
The DNA here is from genome assembly GCA_029531755.1 of Holothuria leucospilota. Classification (NCBI taxonomy): domain Eukaryota; kingdom Metazoa; phylum Echinodermata; class Holothuroidea; order Aspidochirotida; family Holothuriidae; genus Holothuria; species Holothuria leucospilota. The sequence goes on along the minus strand of CM055962.1, from coordinate 13,613,667 downwards.
ACCCCTACCAAAAACAATAGGGTTCTTCCTCTCAATATGGGGCATCTATGTACCAAGTTTGAGAACTGTCAGAGCTTCCCTTCTTGAGATATCGTGTTAACGAAGTTTTCAGGGTTTGACCCCCGGTGACCCCAGATGACCTTTCACCTCCACCAAAAATAATAGGGTTCTTCCTCTTACCATAACGCATCTACACAGTAAGTAAGAAATTCATCCAAGCTTCCTACCTCGAGATATTGTGTTAACAAGGTTTTCAGAGTTTGACCCCCGGTGGCCCCAGGTGACCTTTGACCCCTACCAAAAACAATAGGGTTCTTCCTCTCAATATGGGGCATCTATGTATCACGTTTGAAAACTGTCAGAGTTTCCCTTCTTGAGATATCGTGTTAACGAGCAAAGTGTCACAAACACACACACACACATACACACACACACACGCACATACACACATACATACACACGCCATCATGACTGCATAGGTTTCTCTTATCATCGAAACCAAAAATTGAGCACCTAAATTTGGATAGCCCGTACAGACTATAAAATTATTAGACTTATAAATGGTATTAATTGTATTCATTACATGTCCAAACTAATAAATATGATGTATAAGCTCAACAAATTATTTCAATTTATTTGTTATTCCTTTATTATAACATTGATGTAAGTTATTGGGAGTATTGTCCGTCCCCATTTGTCACATTCTGGTTGCATTTTCCCCTCTAATTTCAAAATCTTGAATGGAAATACAAAGTAGTTCTTTTTTCTATCAGAAAGCATGGTGTTGGTCAGCATAATATGTTTGCCAATGTAGCTCTTTCTTTCAAACACATTTTATAGGTACTTATTTTCTAATCCATATTTGGACCCCTTTATTGTGAAACATGCCATAATTCTGCTAAAATATTCTGAGTCTTTTAGGAAATATCCTTACTTAAATCAATAATTTTGCACTGAAATGTGTGTTATTTGACCCTGCTGCTGCTGAAACATTTAACAGGTTCACGCACATCTAAAAGGGAATTTGCTGTGCGCGTGCAGCATCAAAAACTGACGCACTGATTGTGAAAGCAGTTTGACTGACGCACTTTGCTGGCTTGATTGATGCACGAAATTTGAACATGGCCTAATTGGGTCATGTTGATACTTCATATTTCCTTGATATGTTCAGTTTATCTGAATTGTACTTTAATTTATAAATAACTTTCGATGGGTATAATGAGTAAGGGGTTGCATACTGGTCTCATTCAAAAATTGAATACTGGTACCAGGGGGTTGAATACTGGGCAAGTAAATCCAAGTTTTCAAGGTGACCTTTCCCTGAAGAGAAAGGCTGAATCCATAATTTTTCGATGGTGACATGCATGTTACCCAGGGTAGTCAAAAGTAGCCGGTCACCGGCGGTAAATCGCCGCCTACAGCCTCATTTGCCGCCACCTACTCTTCACTGGATGTCAAAAAAATTTAGATGCAACCTTCCACTTTTTCTTTTTTTTTTCAAATACAATCTGCACATGAATTGATCACATACTTTACTAGATCATCACCAAAAGGGACATCAGTTACAATCCCGTAAAAGAATTGCTGATCGAATATCGCGCACGTGTAACAGAACTTCCCGCACCGTCACTGCCGAAATGCGGGCTACAGAATAGCACGCATATGCAACTTTGATACTTCAAAGAGTTGGCCTACACATTACACCGAGCAGCTGCCTTCAACATGCAGACTACATATGCGTATTTGTACGTACTGCAGTGCTAATGTCGCACTGAGAGATATTTAATCCCCGCGAAAGGTACATTGACTACATTCTAATGTTAAATCAGTTCATCGTTCATTCTGCATGCTCAAATTGTCATTACAATAAAGATCGGCCACGCAAGCAATCCTTGATTATCACACACACAGTATGCCGGGCTTGTTATGAGACGACTCCTTTCAATCAAAATTTTAACTGTTCGTATCATTTTGAAATAGTTTGCAAAGATGATTTAAACCATCGTTACTCCTTCAGCCATAGTTAATAGCATGTGTGATCATGTACACGGATTTTTTGACTCCCCAAATGAGGATATTTCAGTCCCAAAATTACCGGTTCGATCGCACATTTGAACTACTGCTCTCTGCATATATTTAGTACACAGCATCACTCATTCCAAGAGCAAGACCGTTCGTTGGAACTATCGAAAAGAAAAAGCCCTAAGTGGTCAAGAACGGCAAAAGGATTCATATCACATGTATAAAAGACTCTCAAATAACAATCAGTAACATATTCGCACGATTTACTTCGAGAGGTTTTCCTTGCGGGGCATTTTTCCACAGAGTAGCACTGCACTTTTGCCATTGCCTAACGTGTTATATGCAGGTATAGGCCTACTTTACGAACTTTACCTATAGCTTTATTTCTGAAGTAGTGATTTTCATGAATTCATACAGGTGCACAGGAGAACAGTGCCCACTGTTTCTGATGTTTTTGTTTTTCACGTGTTACTTAGTGTTTTATTTGTTCTCTTATGTATTGTTAAGCAGAGTTTGCTTGTCAGAAGTTGATACAATTAAAATAAACACTTAGGAGCATTTTTACATTAGCCTCAATCATAGATGTGTACATAGTTAGGGGAAAAGGGGCAAATTCAACCTATTATTTTCAGAATATCAATGCCTTCAAACAGGCATTCACACTAGCACAATGTAGGTTTAGTATGGAATGTATGTTTCTGGTTTATTGAAGTGGGTGGGATATCATAGGAACGTACAGAATAAATTTTTCTCCCTATGACCCTGCCCAACCTTTCAGAATACACAAATGCCTTGTAATTGGGTTTTAAACCACAGGGGTTGGGTACTAGTACCTGGACTTAGCATTGGCTGTGATATTTATGTTCAATAGAAGGGGAGGGGATCCAATAGGAATGCACAGAATCGGTAAATTTCTGTACCAAATGCAGGTACAATGCCTGAGAAAAATGCATGGAAGTGGGTTAATTTACATTCATTGGTACCTTTTGTTAAGGGGATGTATCCTGCCTTACCCATGCATCAGGTCAGGGACTACTTGTTCTTTTACTGTATCACTGTGGAGAGTTGTTCATAGAAAATTGACTAAACAGGGAATTTTAAACCCAGGGGGAGGAGTAACTAAACTGAAAGATGGAGGAGAACAGCATTTTTTTAGCTGGAAGTGTATGTCGACAACACCAGCAATAATATTTAAAATATACCTCTAGAAACAGTCTTTTAGGGGCTTATGAAACACTAAAACCTAGGAGCTTCCGGGGACTTTGCCCCCTGGGCCCCCACCCGAGTGTGTCCCCTGGGCCCCACCAGGGGGCTTTAAGACAGGCCTTGGACCCCACCCGTATGGGCTTCCCGCTTCGCGCTCACCGGGCACGCTACACGTGCACAAGGTAGTGCTTCCAGGTACGCTGCCTACTTGAGCCTGTGTAGCCTGCTACTCAGAAAAACTTTGACTACCCTGGTTACCTATCATAATGTCTAACAAAAACATTTTGAATCATATTATTCCATTTTACCTGGGAGGAATAGGCCTAATTGCAAAAAGTTCCTTAGGCCCTAGGGGTAGAATACTGGTCACTCTACCCTAGGCTAGCCCATGGTTGCCATTACGTGAAACTCTCCGAATTGAGTGCTGGTCTTTCCACCTGCATATTACCCTAACCAGGCAGGTTCTATTTGTAATGAATAAAGGGATTTTTTGGCTCAGTAGTCTGGATATTTCCATTTCATGCATGCTTGGTTTATCTCCTCCTTGCACCCTGTAATGGCGAGAGTGTGCTGACCATCTCAAAAAGGTCTGTTGTGTTGCATACAGAGAGTCAATAGAGTCAACAGTCTCAGTGGTTTCTGCTCCATTAGTCATGAGAGCACTTATTGTGTCTGATAACAGATTTAGTTTGGCTATGTTTAATCAAGCAAGCAGCATCAGATATGAGCTTGGACAGTCTCTCTATTCAGAAAGTTTTACCTCATGCTTGAAGTCCCCCCCCCCCCCACCCCTTTCCCCCAATTCTACATCCAGAAATCTTTCCAAGAGCCCTGCTGGAACTTGAGCCTGAGGTTTCTCTCCCTTTCCTGGGCACTCTCTCGGCCTCTCAAACGTTAACTTAGGCCTACATATTTACCGTCACTTGCCTGCTGACATCAAAATTGCATATCGTAACTCCCTTTTAGAGCCTAGGCCTATAGGATCCCTGTTCCACGGTCTGGAAAAACTTGTTAGGCCTAGGCTAAGCCTAACAGTTACATATCACTCAGTCAGATGTTCTAACACTTTAACAGTTAAAAAGTTTGTAAAAGTCGGGTAAACACGGAGCCTGACATTATTAGCCTAGGCTAGATGCCTCTTACCATATAGTTCATAACCCACACTGTCGAGAAGAAAACTTTGAAAACAGTTCAAAACAGTAATGCGAAGTACGAGCGAAGCCAGGATCACAAGGACTATTGAATGTTCACTTCTCTGTAAGCGTGTAACGTTACAGCTGACTGAGCTGAGCAATTAACACAATGTCACAATGATCTCTTTTCCATTTTTGACAAATTTGATTGTTCTTACTGGGAGCGTAAGAGCTCCCAGTTACGAAGTCACTCAGCTGTTGACAACATGGTAGTGACAATGGACGTCACGCAAATCTTGCTCGAGGGTTTTCCCAATTCCCCAAGGTCATGCACAATGCAAATCTTTGTCATGAACATAACTTCATAAGAATGTCTTCAGTACTTTGTACCAGTCCTGCCTGGAAAAGGTAGGCTACTTAAATCTTTGAAAGTTTTCCCTGACAAACTCAAACTGACCAAATATCCCCCAGAAAACTTGTTTTCCCACACAAGTGTTTATATGTCTTGTATTATGTGGTGATATTGAGTCAAATCCAGGGCCCCCTAGCCAGGCACGGATCCAAACATTTTTAGGGGTGCCCAAGATGGAAAATCTCATGTGCCGAAGGTGCACCACGAGCGCGCGCGTTAGGGCCCCTGGCGGGGTGCAGGGGCGGAGCCCCGGTGGGGGTGCAGGGGGCGGAGCCCGTGGAAGCAGGCTCGCAATATTGCATTTTAAGAGCGCAGAAATCGGCTCCAGTTCTTATGTCAATGAGATTTTATACCTTTTCATGTTGCATGGAATTTGATGTGTAGCCCTGTGGCTCAGTATAAGTTACTATATGTACCTGCAGAAGTTCCGGAGAATCTATTTTTGCCATAGGCCTAATGAGTGTTACATTTTCGTTATACGGTATTCGGGTATAGGACGTCAGATGAAACAACAGCGCGCGAAGCGCGCTGAAAATTTGAATTTACATTTAAAGCCATTGCTATGACTAACGGTGTCAGTTCCCTTTATGTTTGTCTATCAATTAGACGGTGGGTTCGTTACTAAGTTTTCAGTTCTCATAAGAAGAGGGGGGTGAAAAAATGAATAACAGTTGCTTTACATCCTTACAATGCTGGCTCCTCTGAAATCACCTCTATGCACACAAATAATTGACTTATGGTAGAACCCCACTGATGAGTAATGCGAATACGTTTGGGACCTTATTGATGGTAAAAGGATCATTTCAAGCCTAAAAGTGCGCAGATCAAGCGAAAATCAAGAAATATTGAGAAGACTTTGCAAAAGTCGTGAAAGATTTCAAATGATTTTTGGTAAAAAGTGATAAAAATAAATCCATCACTCAATAAAAACGTACCTCTCTCCGAAAGAGTAAACAATTGCGCTCGAAGCGCGCCGAAAATTTTCGGTATAGAGCCTCCCGGGAGCTCTGCATTAATTGTACACTGAAAAGGGGGACACCAACAGGACTCTCACAACCTGACATCCATATGGGAGGAGACTGAGATGATATATCACCTTCTTTATGGACTTCTGAAGGGTATACCTTGCAGATATCTGTGACCGATGGTGCCGGCGGGAGTTGACGGTGACAGGGGGAACTGCAGATAACTGCTAAACCGTGCCTTTTTAGGCAGTGGGATTTTGTATACGCTATATACAAGAGTGGGAGAGCCTTTTCTTGTTAGTACATGAGAGTGCAATCCCAGGAAGGGGTTAACCCTCCCCTTTCAGAAATTTTTGTTAACTAGGGGCCTACAGGCAAAATGGTGGTATCTTTGGGTCATTCAAAGTGATTGTATGTTTAAAAAATGTCCACAATTTAGTGAATTCTAACTTTTATTTGGGTGAAAAAGGGGAGTAAAAGACGGTTATTGTCTTCAAACGTGTTTGGGGGGGGGGGAGGACTTTTTCACATTTGTGAATCGCCGTTCTGGTGGAAGAAGCAGTGGTGGTAGCCAGTTTGGGTCACGGGGAGGCAATAAGTTTTGTGATCGTCAACATGGGGGAGGGGTCTAAGCGAAATTTTTCTAGAACTGAATGCCCTCAGATGCGATGTGGTGCAACAAAAGTGTAGGAATTTTAGGTAATTTTTCTTCTTAAAATTTCGTTTTCCTAGGCATAATTGCAGTCTGTTCCATCATTTTTGAAAAAGTGAGCGGACTTTTTGACGATATTACCCCTTCCAAAAAGTGAGGGGGACGCTTCCCCTCCCCCATGATCCACGCCCATGGGAAATTGTACACGCAATTATACCTGCGTGGAGTCCACAGAAACATTCTTGGACTATAATAAAATTTTTCCTTTACATTTTAAAAGGATATCCAAGGTTGACAGAGAACAGTATAGAGCCTCCCGGGAGCTCTGAATTAGTTACAGTATAGCCTACAAAAGAGGGAAGGACCCACGGGATTCTCACTACCCGACATCCATATGGGAGGAGATATGATATATCACCTTCTTTTAAGGTATAGCAAGCTGGATGGTGGACAGGCAAAATTCGTTTCAGAAAAGATTTTCGTCGTTATTGAACGTCGCGGTTAACTAGCAACAGCAATTACGTACTTTCAATCTTTCAAATCATGTGCTAGACTAGATTAGTCAAAGATCCTATAATGATTAGAGCCCTATGAAGGAGATGTACTTTTTAGAAAAATGTTTGCACTGGAATAATTTCTTGCGTCATAGTTTTGTCAATGGTATATGAAATTGGGTGTAAACCCTGTCGTATAAGCGCGAAGCGCGCCGAAATTTTGCATAAAATATTAGTCCATAACAAAACCTGCATTTCAGAACCTGCATCGGACACTGTCACTTTCCCACCAACCTATGCTATTCAGAAACGAATCTTCTGACTGAGAATTCTTAAAAAGCACTTTGCTCCTTTGTTCACCAGTTACCGAAAGCTATTGATGATAAGGACAACTCTGACACAAGGCTTGACGCCAGCGGAGCGTGCGAAAATTTGGAATTTGTCAAGAATTTCCAAAACTTATGATAGTTTGAGAACAGTTTGTGAAAGAAAATGGTTAGAACAAATAAACCAATCATCAAAAATACATCTCACCCTACACCCTCCACAGAAACCTGTAGCTTAAACGACTTTTGGGACCATTTTAAATATTTTCAAGAATCGATGGGGGAGGGGGACACACGTCACCCATTGCCCACTGTGCCGACGCCACTGTCTGTAGCTTAAAAGAGGTTTGAGTTCATTTTAAAACTTTTCAGACAGTTTCGAAATCGAATAGGGTATGCGCGCCGCTACTTTGCCTGCAACGCAACAGCTGGTGCCACAGTGCACAATAGCACTCCCGTCACCTGACAGCTTGTCTTCTGTATTCATTCTGCAAGGTCTGTATGGCGAAAACTTTGCCTCTTAATTCCTCTAGATTACAAAAAATTCCACTCTTTAACACAAAATTGTTACTAAATTTCAGTGTAGCTAGCCGGGCCCATACTGCATATGTCAAAATGTTTACTTATTTAGATCTTAAGTTCAAGGATCATTACTCAGCTATTCACCTGTTTTCGAACATTGTAGCTCTCCTTCCGTCGCCAATCACTTTGAAAGATATCTAAAGAGATAATCCAACTATAGCTCCACCCAACCCCTACTGAGGAATATATACTTTGAATACGTTCTTAGACACTTTTATTCGTGTTTTGCTCTTAATTTTTCTTTCTCTTTTTCTTCCCTTTTTCTCCTTTCGTCTTTTTTTCGTGGCGGGAGGGGGGCGGGCGCCCCAGGCCCCCTGGATCTGCGCCTGCCCCTAGCTCTGATTCTCCCAACATGTCTACCAGAACCGCTTACTTGTGTGGCGAGTGTCACACACCTGATACTTGGAGTGATAAAGGCATTATGTCAGTATGTGTGAAGACTGAGAAACGTGGTATCATATTAATTGTCAAAACATCAGTGACTCTGCTTACGATTTGCTTGGACTGACAAGTAAGTACTGTATGGACCTAAAATGTGATGGTCCCAACTATAGCTCAATTTTATTTGATCTCCACTCCGGCCATACAAAGTCACAATCGCTTTGACCCCCTGAGTAATGTCTCAGATATCTCTGATTTTAGTTTTGGATCACTCAGTTCGTATGATCTCCCAAATTGCAAACCAAAAGTGACTTCTTCGCCTGTGAAGCCAAGCCCAAAGGCATGCCTCGGACCACGTACGTCCTTTAAGAGTACTTAATGTTAACTGCCTGTCCTTAATAAAAAAGGACCCCTAAACAACCTTACTGATTGTACCAAGCCTGACATCATTACTAGCTACCGAAACCTGGTTAAACAGTCACGTGAAAGATGCTGAATTCTTTAGTGATCACTTTATAATTCATCGTAAGGACAGGTCAGCGATAATAGGTGGTGGAGTCCTTATAGCTGTCATCAACAGTCTTCCCAGATAGCACAGTAACATCATTGGGCCAACGTTGGAAAAAAGTTTTTACATTTTGTTGGTAACACATAGGAAAAATGTTGTTTGAAGGTTGGCTGCTCATTGTCTATTCGTTGGCTCATCATGTTGGCTTACCAATGGACCAACGTCACGCCATTATTTTTCCAACGTGTTGTTGCAGCCATGGGCCAACATTATGCCAATGTTTATTCAGCGTGTTGTTGAAACCAAGGGCCAGCGTTTCGCCAATGTTTACCCAACATGTTGTAGAAACAATGGGCCATCATTATGCCAACATTTACTCCGGTACATTGTTGTAGCAAAGGGCCAACGTTGTTCCAGTGGTTGGGCTACAGTTATCTGATGGTTGGGTGCTCAGTGCAAAGAATGGTTGGCACAATGTTGTACCAACTAAAATATGCCTCGTTTTGTCTAAAACTTCTCTTTAAGTAACTGCTCATTATGGGAATCCATAAAGAAATATGTCAGAGAAGCTACCTTCTACAAGTCTTAAAAACCACCAGCATTGCTAGTACTTGCCACTTTTAAAAGTAGTAGGACTTTCATTGAAAATTCATATATGAAATGAAAAGATTGGTTTAGCTATTATATATTCATTGAGACTTGTTTGTTAGTTTTAACGATTAATAATACAATTTTCTTCATGATATTTCAATGTTTCCTTCTTTATGTTGTAATGCACAACTGAGAAACATGATTCCCTGCAAGGATTCACCATTGCCAGCCACAATTTATTTTAATTAGACCTACCATTAAGTGATACAGACAAATCTCATTTAAAAAATTCGGAATGCAGACGAAAGGTATATAAACCTGGTGCTCCACTAGAATTTCGTAGCATTTTAAACATTTTTCTCAAATTGTCTCAGCAAAATTCCCACTTTGTTAGTGAATGTTTTGTAAAATATTCACTGTGAATGTAAAATTTAGAAATATCTGTTGGGGGAAGGGCATTTGCATTTATTTACCCTGGGGTCAAAGAAGAATAGGCCTACATTTGAACAAAAAATTCAGGCATGATCGGAAATTGTGGGAACTATATTTCCCGTAGCTACGAGCCTTACTATATTGTTCCAATCATTTATTATACTTGCATATCTGGTTTCACTAAAACAAAGGCGTAAGATGAGGGAGGGGTGGGGGAGGGCTTAAAGCCCCTGACAAAAATATGGGGGGGGGGAAGCATAGGCGTAGGGGGCGGGACTGGCCTACCGGAGGTACCTCCATCCGCACCTAAGTTAAGTTATATTCATTTGCAAGTACCGATAATCATAATATAAGTTCAACCATTAAAACACACTGATGAATTAATACGGAATATATAGGTGCTGGTGCAATTCAAATCAGAACTTAATATTAATTACCAAGGAAGTTTTTTTAAACCACTAATACCCTTTAGCCAGGGAGCTTCTCTGATGAATTTTGAACCTCGATTTACTGCTTTGACAGGCCTATAATTAAATAAATTCTCTAATACTGCTTTATTACTGTATGATAGTAATTTTCGCATAACGTTGGTTAAAGGAATGTGGCCCAACACTTGGTTGGTACATGTTGGCCCCACATTGGTTTAACGAGTAAGGCCCAACATTTGGTTGGTACACGTTGGTCCAACGTTGGTTCAACGAATAAGGCCTAAAAGTTGGGCTGACTAATGTTCGCCCAACGTTGGTTCAATGTATGTGGCCCAACAGTTGGTTGGTATATGTTGGCCCAATGTTGCTTGACCGAAGAAAGCCCTATTTTTGGATGGATAATGTTGGCCTAACATCGGTTCAATGAATGAAACCCAACAATTGTTTGGTAAATGTTGGAGTGCACAACAGTTGTTGAATACAGGTTGGCCTTGTGTTGGTCCAACATTTATGTGCCAACACAACTTATTGCCAACGCTTGCCAACATTTGTCGACCATTTGCCAACGTTGGTCCAACATAGTGTGCTATCTGGGTTATTAGTATCCGTAAGGAAAACTTGGAATCATCATCCTCTGAGTGCATTTGGGATGGAGTGAAAATGGGCTGTAAAACATTGTATGTTGGAGCGTGTTATCGTGCTAAAATTGATGCTGATGAAACTCTCGGTTTACTGGATTCTTCTTTAAATAAAATTACAGCTAAGGGTAACAACATTGTTCTTCTGGGGGTGATTTCAATCTACCTGGATGGGATTGGACCACAGAATCTAACAAGCCAAGATGTGCCCACCCTGGCCTCCATCAAAGATTTGGCGAAATCTTGGATGAAAATGGCCTGACTCAACTCAGGAGCCTACACGGAATCAAAGTGTCTTGGACTTAATAGTTACAAATAGGCCTTCTCAAATAAATAGGACACAAATTTGTCCTGGTATTAGTGACCATGAAGCTGTCTATACTGAGCTTGACCTCAAACCTGTGCGTAGGAAGCAGTACCCCGTCAAGTCCCCCTTTATGCTAAGGCTGACTGGACCAGTTTTCGTCAACATGCCGTGAAACTCGGTGAAGAAATTTCTAAAGCTGAACCTACCTCCAACACTGAAGCCCTAAGAACCATTTTCAGAAATAGTATTACAGAAGATATTAAAAAATTTATCCCCCACAGGCGCACAAAATCACGTGACTCCTAGCCATGGAGACATGTCGACCTCAAAGGGAAAATTAGAAGACGTAATAAAGCCTTTATTGTCTCTAAGAAATCTGGAAAACTCAGGGACGAAGAACGTTTCGGGGTTTGAAAAAAGAGGTCCAAAGAGACCAGGGAGCTCTCCGTACGCAAGGCATATACTGGAATTACGTTTCGGATATTCCCCCCCCCCCCCCATCCCATACCACTGACTCGAATACCTTTAGTGGCATGAAGCGTTTTTGGACGGCATAAGAGGTCCGACTTTAACAGTGTTTCTTCACTACGTGTAAACGCATAGGCGTAGGAGCCCAAGTTGATTGGGGGGGGGGGGCTGTAAAGACTTGCCCGAAAAATTTGCCCCCCCCCAAAGTCCGTGTGCTCCACGCGCGTTCGCGCGTTGATGTATATATTATATAGGCATGCGTCGCTTTTTATCACAACGCTTGCCAATTACATACGATAATTTGCCATGTTTCTGCCCTTTTCCATATTGATAATATTTTTTTTATTTTTCTCATGGGGATGGAGGACTCCCATGCATTGTGTTGTGTGATCGCCGGCCTGGGGGAGGGGTCTAAGGGGTCCCCTCCCCTTTAAAAAATTTTTGAAAAATTAGGTGTCCTTACATGCAATCTGGTGCCACATGTGCTACCTTTGAAGTACAATTTGGGTTAAAAAAATACGTATTTAGGTACTAAAATCAAAAAAAAAAAAAAAAAAAATCGGCATCAATGAGGGAGGCATGGCCCAATGTCCCCTAAATACACCACTGATAATCATAATATAAGTTGAAAAATTAGGTGTCCCTTACATGCAATTTGGTGCCACAGATTGCTACCTTTGAAGAAAAATTTGTGTTGAAAAATTATATATTTAGGTACTACAAAGAAAAAGAAATCGGCATCACTGACGGAGGCATGGCCCAATGCCCCCCTAAATACACCGCTGATAACCATAATATAAGTTTAATCATTAAAAAAACATACTGTTGAATGAATACCGAATATATAGGTGCTGGTGTAATTCAAATCGGAACTTAATCTTAATTACCAAGGAAGTTTTTTAACTATTGATTACCTTTAGCTACATCATTGCATTATTTTTCATTCAGTAGGTGCCGAAAAATTCTCAGCATAGTGCCCGAATTTTTAGAAAAAAAATTTTGGTTGGGGCTGCAGCCCCCAGCCCCCCCCCCCCCCCCGGCCTCCTATGCCTATGTGTAAACGGTAAACTGACTTCTGATTCAAAAGAAAAAGCTGAGGCTTTAAAACGCCGATTCCAGTCGGTCTTCTCTATTGAGAACCTGCTCCAACTCGCCAAATTCCTGAACTGCCTAACATTGATATAACTGTTCCCGGTGTCTTAAAAATCTCAATCCCGGAAAAGCAGCGACAATATCGCTCAAAAGTCCTGAAAGAACTGGCTGATGTTATCGCTAATCCTCTGACTTTATTGTTTAGGGTTCGTTAACTGAATTAAGCTCAGCCTAGTGTTCACACTGACAGTGCTCTACTAGCTATCTAGCTGTAGAGTCATGTGTGTGATAATCTTTCGGCCAAATTTGGCCGTGAAACCAAATCACGACCTGGCAACCCTGAACAGAACTGCCAACTTCATACGGTAGCTTTTAACAAGTAAAGTGAATCTACAAAAAGAGTGGTTGTTTATTTCTTTTCTAACCTTTTCTCCTTTTCACCTTAATCATATTCACACCATGATAGCAAACATTGTTGAACATAGTTGAACATTATCACAATTGCGTTAAAGGCTACGGATTACATTCCTCTTCCTCTTTTGCTGGTCCAATTGGTTTAGCAGTTGAAAGCTACCAGCCACAGAACAACCAAGCTAGCCGTCAGTAAATATTTAATTCACCATTTCATGACGGTGAAGATTTTGGAAAGAAGTCTTAGAATTTATTTAAACATCAAAAAGCGCGTGTACCAGCAATCATTCTTCCATTGATTTGTTTTCTTGATTTTGGTCCGTTTCAAGGCCTTTGAAAAGTCGTAGCATGTTAAAGTCACAAGAAAGTAAACTGTTCGAGGATTTGTGCTCTTGAGACCCTTATCGTGGTCTGGAAATTGGTACTTGAAACCAGATGGGGGTAGGGGGCATGTCCCTCGTCGAAGAAGGACCCCCACGGTCGTGTAAATTTTCCAATGTAGTCACGGGAAACGATAAAATATGAAGTAGCCCCCAACAGCCATTCGCCTCTGTGAATTATTTGATGCTTTGATTCATATCAGAGTCCTGTAATAAATCCCCCAACGTTTCCAATTTGACGAACAAAAAACCCCCAAAAGCAGGCCGAAAATTTTGAATTTGCTAACCTTTCGGCAACCCCGTCGCCCTTGTCGCGGCTTCAGGCCGCAGTCCCACGAAGGGAAGCTCGGACCCTTGTTGAGAAAATTCTGGCGCTACGTACCCCAGCGTCGGGATCCCGAGAAGACCACGACTTCCTGCGCGTCCGCTCTTACTGCCCCCTCCCCGCCCCGCACCCATCATTTATAGAGAAAACTACGAAACATTTACAGACCATGCTATAAACATTAAAAGGAAAATGTATGACATTCAAGGATATTAAAGCAACATCATCTGGGGTGTTTCAGGCAATATAAAGTACGTTACTAATAATTAAGAGTAGGGGTGAAAAGGGTTGTTCGATCCAGCTCCCCCACCCAGGCACTTCTTCTTGTATGTCATACAGCTTCACACGAGAGTATAACTATTGATTGTAATGCCGCTACGCCCAGTATTGTCGATGGTCAGACGGTAAAGCGCTCGACTTCGACGACTCAGTTCGTGGGTTCGAGTCCTTTTTCGTTTTGCGGTTTCAAAGTTGCAGTGGAACGGTCTAGTTTTGCAGTTTCTTTCTCTTTTATATCTTCTTTGTTCTAGCTTTTGTCGACTTCTCTGAGTTCCCACTTTTTCTTTTCGTTTAATAAGGCTTCCTTTGTTAATCATATCTTACTGTATATTTCCGAATCAGGTCACTACATGCACGCTGTTGCACGTAGCCTATATTATCAAGTCGTGTTATTCCCCCCCCCCCCCTTAAACAAAGATTTTTTTTCGGTTGCAATTGGTAATAGTTTTATGAATATTTCCCCATTATGAGATAAAACCGAATGCATATTTCATTTAAGTAGCATTTGATACGAAAGGTATCAATAATGACAGAGCTCTCGGCGACGAATGTCGCCGAGAGCTCTGTCATTATTGATACCGAATTTGCCTACCTTTCCGAAGGAACTCTTGGTTTTAGAAAAAAGCCACTTTTGGGATGAATATTCATAAATTATCGACTTCAAAATACTTTTTCTATTGCAAGTATCGATTAATCCTCTTAGGGGGTAGGTGTAAGCTTCTGCTAACAATAGGTGACCATTGTCCTTGTTTGATGGTGCGCTGTTTTGTCAAAGAAAGCCAACGCTTCCCTTGAACTTGACCAAGTCTTTCTCAGCGTTTTTCCTACCATCTCGATCACACCACTGATTCGAGGGGGAAATCCCCGCGGAGGATATTACCCTACGAATTTAACACTTTGCAAAACATTTTTCGGGGACAGTGTAGACCATTATTCTGAAAAGATGTGTTCAATTTGTGATGTGTATACGGTAGGAAAGGAGTTGAAGTACTCATCGGACAAAAATGAAGAAAACTGAAAGTATTTCAGGCACCTTTTTGCAATATATCCTTCGGCGATGCAAAATGGCATTTTGAGTGACGGAAGTAGAAAAGCAGGACAAACGCTCTCGGCGCTCAAAATCTCAACGGTCATGGTACACAAATTTGAAATGATTGTGAAAGGCCTACCCGTGAGCTTTCATATAAGTTGTGCTGTAGCTTAAGTGTGCCCGTTGAAAACTTCTGCAAAGGTCCAGAGACCACGAAACGGCCCAAAATTATTTTGTAAGTGAGCGCATTAATTGAAGAAATTTCCTCCGCGCCAAAATATTAACTGACAAATTTAGTCCCTAACATTTTTGTAAGGTGCAATGTATACCATTTTGTTGAAGGGATCAGATCAACATGTGATGTAAATGTTGTAGCAAATGAATTCAAGTACTCATTGCGCAAAAACAGTGGAAACTCAAGGTACTTTAGACAAAGTTTTGCCTTATATTCTTTCGCTATGGAAAAATGCATTTGATCAGTGAAGTGTCAAACGGTAACACACCATCCATTTCATCGACGCTCTCGATGCTCCAAATTCCAATGGTCATGATGCTGCACACATTTGACAACACTGTGGACAAACGACTCGGAAGCTTTGGTTTGACGGCAGGGAAGCTTGTGTTGCGTTGAAAACTTCGACAAGGATCCAGAGGCAACGAAACGGATTAAATTTTATGTGTTACATTTAATAAGAAAGGAATTGTTTCGGGTTCGTTAAATACAAACTTGTTCATCCGCGTATGCAGCACTTTTTAAATGAGGGGGAGCAGGTGACTTCAGGTTTGACAAATGCCGAGTACAGCGACCTATGGAAGAGCAGGGGCGGATTTAGGGGGGGGCCCAGGGGGCCCGGGCCCCCCTTCCAAAAATTTTTGAAGTTTTTTCAACTTCATAAAACAAATGACTATACCCTATTCCAATTAAATAGGCATTTGTGATGTGTCAGAGTGAAATTCAAATTTGTTCATTATTTAAATTTCTACCTCAGAAAATAAGTCTTATGTTAATAATTCTGTTACTGACCTCCGGCTGATAACATTTTGGCTTATATTGGTCACAGTAACTATTTCCGGGCATTGCAAGGAGTTACCCATGAGCGCTGTATTGGATTGCTAACTTCAGTCTATTACCGGCCGGGCCCGCAGCATTGGGAACACTGCTTCTACTTTCAAGGAAATTTCAGAATTCTTTAATATTTAGAGGAATATTTTCAACAACCTCAGGCTTTTAACTATAACTTGCTACAACATTAGCGTCTTCTTTAAGCTTTGTAATTTACTTAAATGAAATGTACTTCGAATTTAGGGTAATATAAGGAAAAACAAGACTTCAATTCGGGAAACTGCCATCCTAATATGTGGACAAAAAGGCTACTCTCCTCCTTCATCCAACTAAAATTTAAATTTCACTAAATTATGAGCATTTTCCAGCCATATATGATCAGTTTCAAAAATATACTAAAGACATCACCATTTTGCATCTGAGCAATCTTAAATTAACAAAAATTTTCTTAAAGGGGAGGGGACACCACTCCCCTTAGACCCCTCCCCAGAACAGCATCTTCCACCCAACCAAAAATTTAAATTTCACTAAATTATGAGCATTTTCCAGCCATGTATGATCAGTTTCAAAAATATACTAAAGGCATCACCATTTTGCATCTGAGCAATCTTAAATTAACAAAAATTTTCTTAAAGGGGAGGGGACACCCCTCCCCAGAAAAGCATCTTCCACCAAACCAAAAATTAAAATTAACTGAATTATGAACACTTTCCAGCCATGTATGATCAGTTCAAAAATTATACCAAAGATATCGCCATTTTGCATCTGAGCAATCTTAAATTAACAAAAATTTTCTTAAAGGGGAGGGGACACCCCTCCCCTTAGACCCCTCCCCCAGGACGGCGATCACTCATCACATACTTTACCCCCTATCAAAATACCCTGCCACCACCCCTGGTGCACCGCCTCCCCCTTAGATCCCTCCCCCAGATCGGACTTTTATACAAACCACCATGACCTGGGCCCCCCTTCTGCCAAATCCTGGATCCGCCACTGAAGAGTGATGTGAAGAATATTCAACCGGGCGCCACCTCCCATCCACCTCTTTCTCTTGATTCGCGCTGGAATGCAAAAACTTTCGTCTGTTGAACAGTTTAGGGGTGGGTCGGTGACTATAAGAAGGTACGTAGCCCCTCCGCCAGCCCGAGTGACGTTTGCAATTAAAGCAGCAAAATATAGACTCACATTATCAGACTGTATTCTTTTACTTATTTGTGGCTACGTTTGTTTCACAATGCTTCGATCATCCCTCTCGATGGAGTATGAAATGAATTAGGCCTATTTTGGGGGAAAATAGAAAAAAAAGTTCCAGGGAGGAAAAATTGGAAATAAATAGAGCAGAAATGGGGAAATACTGATCGAGGGTAGGGTGCGGTGAGGTACTCTGTCGAACGTCATGTAGTGAAATCCCATGTCAAAAAGTGAAATTTCGACTACCCGCATAGTGAAATTTGAAAAGCAGAGTAGCAACCCGGATGAAGTAGTATAGGCCTAATTTGGGACAGTGCACACTAGGGCGAGATGATTTTCGTTGTTTTTAGAGAGTATTATTTCCACATGTTAAAAATACACACAAGGGGGGGGGGGGTTGCAGTTATAGAAAGCTTAAAAAAATCATAATTAGGCATGCATGTACCTGAAATGGATTCATTATCGTGAAAAACAAAATACCTGATAGGTTCAAAAACGTTAGGCTCGCTAGAGTAACGTTGCTACAGTGATAGCTAGTAATTTTTGATGGTGCGCCAATTACGGGGCCGCGCCAATTTCGGTGCTTAACGTCCTAGACGCGACCACATCCAGGATGGAGACGGAGTTCGTTCGACTCCTTCAACGAATTTGACCACTTCCTGAGACAATTTTCTGAAGAAAAAAAGTAGTATATACTAAGGGATATTCTGGAGGCGTAGAGGCAGCGGTGAACCAGGCCCGTAGCCAGGCCGGGGCAAGGGGGGCCGTGCCCCCCCCGTGCAGACCACTGTGCCCCTCCAAAAATAAAATCGATAGAAAAATAAAAAATAGGTCCTGTAAACTGTGGCCCTGGCGTGACTCCAGGTGACTTTAACCAAAAATAATTCCACAAGGCGTTTATTAATGAATGTTATTTTGTTTTCTGTAACATATTTGTTCTAAAATTACAAAAATTTCGCCAGCTACGCGCGCCTTCCTCTACAGTTACCTTTTTCTTCAACTGTTAAACAGGTTTCGGAATCACAAAACTGATACAGCAGTCCTTTTTGTCGAGGCCACCCCCAACAGTGAGCTACACAAAAATATTGAGAAAATTATTAGGGACACTGAACTAAAAGTAAAAGTTATTGAAAGGTCTGGCACCAGATTGAAAGATTTATTATGTAAATCCAATCCTTTCGACAAAGTTGGTTTTGACGCCGCTGTTTGTAAATTATGTAACATTAAGAAAGGGCTATGCAAGAAAAGAGAAGTAGCTTACTGTATAGAGTGTAATGATTGTAACGGTGAGTTTAAATATATTGGGGAAACTTCCAGAAATTTAGGAGAAAGATTTGATGAACACTTTACTAATAGTGATGACAAGCAGTCCGTATTTGTTAATCATAAGACCGAATACCACAATGGCCTAGATTTTTATTACAATGTGTACATCCTTAATTCCCATATCGGTGACCCTATGAGCAGGCAAGTTTCAGAGCCCGTTTGCATTAATGAATTCAATCCAAAGCTTAATCGGAAAGAAGAGTGGTCTACTGGTCGATTACTCAAAAGAACTACTCAACCGTAGTAACGGCATTTGGTCCTCTTTCGTATTTGAACTTCTCTTCTTTGACCTGGCTATTGTCAACAGGCTTTTCGTTTTTCTTTTCAGTAGTGTATGTACCATCGGGTAGTCTTTTATCATGTTTAACGTAGTCTTAGGCTGAAGATGGTCAAGGTTAGACCGAAAATTTCATAATAGGAGAAGGCAAAAATGAAATTCAGAGCGTTTTTCGTTTTTGTTAGCGTGACGCTGGTTACTACTATTAGAGTCGGAATGGCTAGTTCTACCAGTCCATCTGCAATCTCGACGATGACTCTATCGCAGGTCAATAGAATTCTCTGGAGTTCTATAACTTCAGTGTTAAACACCCGTTTCAGATTTGTTGGATTTATAAGGGTAAAGGCTCCACAATTAGTTTTTCTTCCTTGCAAGGCCGTACACAGCGGGGGGGGGGGGGCGGGGGCAGGGGGAAGGGGGTAATTGCCCCCCCCCCCGAATTTTCAAAGTATACCTCTTCCAACTTCGAAATATACCTTAGTGTATTTATGTGATGGACCTATTGTTATCCTTTTCCATTGCAAATGTTTCTCAAACTATCAGAATTTTCGCAAATCCTTCGCAAACTATCAACATTTTCGCGCGCTCTGCGCTCTTTAAACCTTACCAAGATGTTGTTCATATTATCAATATATTCCGATAGCACTCCTGAAGAAGCACAACAGCAAAAATTGAAACCTGTTCACGAATTTCCAAGTAAAAGACTGTTTTTGGATTGGTATATAGGTTTGTTGTGGAATTGAAAGTGTCTAGATGCAGATTCTGAATACAGGTTTTGTCATGGAAATCTTATTTAATGAAAAATTTCAGCGCACTTCTAGCGCATTCATCACGGTTTGCACTCCATCTCACTACCATTATTAAGGTAGTTATACATGGAACTATACTGATCACAACAGTTTCCGAAAAACACACATGCATCTTGAAACATCTGTAGAGGCCTCGCATCAATATGGGATCTTTAAATCTAATTTGTAGCATTATTTGGGAGGTTGAAAGTACGTTTTTGCCGTTATACACTTTTCAAAAAAAAAAAAAAAAAAATACCTATCGCTTCGCGCGTTAATACACTTACGACGAAAAAGCATTCTGAAATGCGTTTGTTAACCCTTCACCCCCTTTTGCTATACCAATCAGGCAGCCTCTAATATTACCTTTCTGAACCAATGCTCTCCTCCCGCACATTCCCAGTTGATGGAAGCTGTTCGTCCGGATTTTCATTCAAAATTAGTAAAAATACGATAAATGTAAAGTACTTGGCGTCATACTCTATGTTATCATTTGCAAATCACGTAAAAAGCATCTTGACATTGCACCATTTTATATGACTGATCCAGAGCTCCTAGGATGCCCTATAGGTATCTGCCAGTCTTAGATAAACTTTTATAATGCACAATGAAGGAAAGGAAAATTTTCATAATATTCCAAGAACATTCATGTTGACTCCACCCACGTATTTTTACGTAACAATTTTCCCAAACAGAAGACAGTTAAGTTGCCAAAATGGGGGATTCAGGAGGTTTGAGACTTACTCTTCCCTTTAAAACCTTAAATTGGTCTTCCACCTAACCAAAAATTAAAACTCACTAAATTATGGGCATTTCCAGTATATCGTCAGCTTCAAAAATATCCCGAAGATAGAACCATTTTGTAATCTAAACAACCTGAAATTATCAAAAATTTCTCAAGGGGGAGGCTCCCCTTTGACCCCTCCCCAAAGACTTTATGTATAGTGACAAAGGAAGGATGTTCTGCTGTATACAAGTACAAGGCACAAAAAGGGCAATATACACGCTGCCATTCGGTAGAAAAAACATCAAACCAGTCGGAATTTGGGACCTTCACACCCTAGCTAGTCCACCTGCAAGGCTCCTTTTTCGACAAATCCGATCGGTCACTAATCTCAATCCTCAGTAGAGGCTCATATGGTTGAATGAGGCAAAGTTATTAAGTGGGACAACAGCAACTATATAATGAAAAGATGGCTAAGATTTTTTCTCATAATTATTTTTGCGTAGTAAAACATTAGTCACCACTACTTTTCAACTTCATTTTAAAGATGAAATCCACTCAAATATTGCACCATTTGCGATCTACGCCCTTCTGAAATTACAATTTTTCGCAGACCCCTCCCCCAGGCCACAGATCAGTAATGTCCCACATTTTGCCCCCCCCCCCCAGCCAAAAATGTCTGTGCGGTACGGCCTAGCCTGTCTCCGCTTGCAGAGCTGAAGAAGCATCATCGTGATCAAAGCCTTGTTCTCTCTTTTTTTTCGAGACTTTCCATGTCTCTGCATTGCGAAAGGAAGGGGGAAATTCTCATGAAAAGGACGCAATTTTCGCGCGCTTCGAGCGCATGTGCACACCCACCACTGGCACCGTTAAGCTATCTGTTTTAGGCGTGAAATATCATCCCATGTGGTTCCTGCAAACTGGTTATCATATGGTGGCACTATCTTGACTACAAACATAACCCTTCTTCGGTGCCCCTCCGTTCGGTGCCGGTGCCCCCCTATATGATAATTCCTGGCTACGGGCCTGGAAACCGATTATTACAGAATTCAAATTCGCCCGACGGTTTCAAGAAAAATTCAAATATGCATATGTCACATTAAGATGCAAACACTTCGAGGAAGCAACCTCGAAGAGTGAGGGGCTCAGACAGAATCAAAGGTAGGCTAACAAGCCTACGCTAGACTAAGGCCTTTAAAAATTGTTTGTTTGTCCTTGACCGCCCGAACGTAATTTCTCGTCCGCTCGTATTATTTTTTTACTTTCGTATTTTGTGTGTGTGTGCGTGTGTGTGTGTGTTTTGTACAAAGTGGCGGCTCGTGGCATTGGGCATCTTGGGCAGTGCCCTTCCAAGAAATTCCTAATAATCAGGGTCAGATTTACAAGAAGATGAGTGAAAACAGTGCTTATAATTCTACTATTTCTTTTACTATCATTTTCCAATATTCCACTCCCTGTTTTGATTCACAGTTTTGCTCCCAAAATGACGTCGTGTGACGTTATTAATGCATAAGGTCTATACTTGTATATTAGTGGCATATGTTCATTTACTGCTGTATGTGCCAACATAAAGACAAATCCAGATATGTAGTACTTATCGTGCTATGTATAGCTATGGTAAGAATATTTCTGATGTGGAAGCTATTTGTAATATTTTTAATGATTACTTTGTGAGTATTGGACAAACTCTATCTAGTAGTATTGTGTGAATGATGCTAATATTTCTTTTGTGAATTACTTGCCACCTACCAATGAACATTGTATGTTTTTGCATCCCACTGATGATTCCGAAGTTTTTAATTATCTTAAAAATCTAAAAGAAACCAGCCCAGGATATGATGAAATTAACTGCAAAGTTGTACAAGTAGTGGCTCATTTTATCGCTAAGCCCTTATGTCATATTATTAATCTATCATTAAAAAAACGGTACCATGCCAAACGATCTGAAGCAAGCTAGAGTCGTCCCAATCTATAAAAACAATGAAAGAACCCAGAAGAGTAACTATAGACCAATCTCTGTCCTACCAGTCTTTTCGAAAGTCTTCGAAAGAATTGTATACGATCGTTTGTTTAGTTTTCTGACAACTTATGAAATTATTTATAAAAATCAATATGGCTTCCTTCCAGGAAAATCCACGACTCATGCTTTGATCAGTTTTGTTGACAATATTATTAGTGCTTTTGAAAGTAACAAGTTCTCATGCGGCATTTTTCTTTACCTTTCCAAAGCTTTCGACACGCTAGATCACGATATTCTCTTATACAAGCTGTATCATTACGGTGTAAGAGGAACAGCATTAAGCTGGTTTAAAGACTATCTTTCTAACAGGACGCAGCGTGTCAGTATTTCCAATTTTAAATCTCATCTCTGTACTATCAACACTGGTGTTCCCCAGTGATCTGTTCTTGGACCTTTACTGTTTCTAATTTACATTAGCGATCTGCCTTAGCAAGTCCCAGTTCTATGTTCACCTTGTACGCTGACGACACCTATATTCTCTACGAGAGTTCCGATATTAATTCTCTCATTTATCACATTAAAAGTGACATTGGGAATGTTACCACTTGGTTTTCTGCCAACAAATTACATTTAAACGCCAAAATATCTACAGTTGTCCTATTTCGCCACTATCAAAAAAAGGTTCAGTCTTGGCAATAACACTGGTATCTCCATCCCAAAAATTTTTATTCCTTTTGCTGACTGCGCTTACTTTCTTGGAGTCACTATTGATAGTCATTTAAGTTGGGTTCCTCATATTAATATTATCTGCAGGAAGCTTGCTAAAGGCTCTGGTATCTTCTTAAGGTTAAAACATTTGCTTCCGAAGAAGATCCTTCTTATTATTTTCAATTCCCTTATTTTGCCTTTTATTTCCTACTGTGCTATTGCTTGGGGTAATGCTGCTTCTACACCCGTAAACAAATTGTTCCTTGTCCAAAAACGAATTTATCATGCAATCGATGACAAGTCACATCTGGACCATTCAAACCCGATTTTTAAGAAATACAACTCCCTAACCGTTTTTGATATAACTAAGCATCAAGTAGCTGTATTCATGTTCCAATCCTGTCACAATTTATTACCAAATTCATTCTCTGAATTTTTTGTTCTTCGTGGTCATTGTTATGACACCAGAGACAGTTCTTATTACACCATCCCATTCTATAAACTCGCAATTAGCCAACGTAACGTAAGATATTTTAGGGCCGTTCACATGGAATGTTCTCCCAGACTCGATAAGAAATTCTCCCTCCCTGTTAAAGCTTTAAAAAAAGTTTCAAATCCTATTTGTTGTCTAATTACATTTAACATGGATTTATATTGTTATCTAGCCATGCTTTTTCCCCTTTTTCATGTCTTTGTCCTCAATCGAGTTAAATATGTACAGTTATTTTCCCAGTGGTGTTGTTTTCCTTCTCTTTATAAAGGGGATGCACATCCCACAAGATTTCAGTAGCTTCCTCGTGTTACCCCTCAACCATCTATTATTGTTGTTTCTATGTGTCTTGTGATTACTGTAAATTCTTTGTATTTCCGTACTGGTTGAAATAAAGTTGAATTGAATTGAAAACATACCACATACTGTGTACCAAGCACTGCAGTTAAATTTTGAATGCTGATGTTGTTATGTTTGTTAAGTCCAGATGATGTACTTATGTAAGCGAAACTGTTGGTGTAATACATGTCCTCTACAACTTGTGGGCTTACTTTAAATATTGTGTCACAATGTAGGATGTCATTATGTCCACATCAGTATCCTGCCCTGTCCTTTCTTTAGCTGTCTCTGGCAAATACATTAGACTTCCTTTGTAATTGTATGTCTTATTTTATACAAGATTTTATTAGGTGTCTGCAGGGCCGTCGCGACCGGGGGTGGGGGTGTCTCACCCACCCCCCAAAGTTCGTCAGAGCGACGATAGTCGGAAAATCTGAAATGCCAGTTGGAATTTCTGATATCTCAGTCTAGCACATTTTTCCGACTGAGCCTATGTCAAATTTGTATATATTTTCCAACTAGACCAAGTGAGAATAATACCAAACGTTATTTTCCTCACGTAAAATCAAATCAAAGCTGTCCTTTTTTCGCAAATTCTTCTCAAACCCTCAAAATTTTCGCGCGCTCCGCGCGCTTCAAACCTTACCTCAGTGTTGTTCTTATTATCAATATCTTCCGATAGCAACTTTCGGAGAAGCACAACAGCAGAAGTTGAAAGCTGTTTACAAATTACCAGGTAAAAGACTGGCTTTTTGAGTGGCATGTTGGTTTGTTGGGCAATTGAAAGTATCTCGATGCAGATTCTGAATGCAGGTTTTTATTATGGATATATCTTATTTAATGAAAATTTGGGCGCGCTTCGCTCGCATGCGTCACAATTTACAAACAATCTCATGAACATTATTAAGGTAATTATACCAGACACAGTTCTATGGGAGCTAGGACGCTGGCCCCCCACCCTCCCCAAATTTTTCCGAGCGCCACTAAATTGCGCAAAATTTTATATAGACAAATATTGGTGAAGATATAGATATACTCAGAAAATATTCCAAACGTCTATTTATCAGGCCCGTAGCCAGTAAGTTCTGTAACGATTCTTTCTGTAACTTCAAAAAATTTTGGCGCGCTACGCGCGCTTTCATCTATAGCTCTATCTAGTGGTAACGCCCCCGTTTCAAACATATTGGATTTCAAAGTTTCCACAAATGTTGCTCTTCCGTGTAGGCGTGATTCTAGAGAAACACGAAAATGCATCGTTGCGAAGTTGTTTCCCCTTTTTCCTAACTTTTGGAAGATTCTTTTCTTCAGCGTCGCCATCGTGGCAAACATATTTTGTAAGAAAAAGATCTTTCAGTTTCGCAGGAGATCCTTAATGGGTAAGATGAAGAATGTAATCCCCGACGACGACAATGCAGTCACCTGAACAAATTTCTTGGTTTTGTCCAGATTCTTCAGTAAAAGCCCAAACTTTTTCAACTTTTCTTAATGAAAATTAAATATAACCAAAATTTTTCGGCGCGCTTCGCGCGCCTTATATTTTGACTTCGGCAACCCATTGCATCTGTCGGGACTTAGAGTAGCTGTCCCTTAGTCAGGGCGCTCCCCCCCCCCCATGTCGGCAAATCAAAGCAACACCCCTGGCTGAGCCTGCGTGTCCATGTATATAAGAAGTACGTGCTGCGTGCAGGTTTTTCATCTTGGCATTGAAGTGTACCCCAAAATTTCGGCGCGCTTCGCGCGCAATCCTCACAATCCACGTTATATCACCTATGAACATTATAAGCAAAACGTACCAGTGAACTTTTATAACATAAACTAGATGTGAGTAATCACCGTACTGGGGAGGGGTCTTAGGGGAGGGGTTCACCCTCCTCTTTGAGAAATTTTTGTTAATTTAAGGTTGCTCAGATGCAAAATGGTGGTCTGTGTATACTTTTCGAACTGATCATATATGGCTGGAAAGCGTTCATAATTCAGTGAATTTTAATTTTTGGTTGGGTGAAAGATGCTTTTCTGGGGAGGGGTCTAAGGGGAGGGGTGTCCCCTCTCCTTACACCCCTCCCCTTTGAGAAATTTTTGTTAATTTAAGATTGCTTAGATGCAAAATGGTGATGCCTTTAGTATATTTTTGAACTGATCATATATCGCTGGAAAATGTTCATAATTTAGTGAACTTTAAATTTTACCCTAAATTCACAGTACATTCCATTAAAATAAATTAAAAGGCTTAAATAAGGCACTAAAGGGTAATACTGCAGCAATTTATAGTCCAAAGCCTAATGTTGTCGAAGATATTCCTCTAACTATTAGAGAATTCTGAAATTCCCTTGAAAGTAGAAGCAGTGCTCCCAAATGCAGTGGGCCTGGCCGGTAATAGACTGAAGTTCAGCAATCCATTAATAGAGCACTCCTTGAAATGCCCAGAGAAAGTTACTGAGGCCAATATAAGCCACAAGGTTATCAGTTGAAAGTCAGTAGCAGAGTTATTAGCATAACACTTATTTTCTGAGGTAGAAAGTAATGAACAAATTTGAGTTTCACTCTGACACATCTCATAGGCCTATTTCATTGGAATAGGGCCTTGTCCTTTGTTTTATGAAGTCGAAAAAAACTTCAAAATTTTTTTGAAGGGGGGCCCGGGCCCCCCCTAAATCTGCCCCTGAAACACACTTGTTAGTCCTAAACCCCTTTTGCTATACCTGTCTGGGAGGCCTAGTATCATTTTTCTGCGCCTATAGTCTCCCTCCCGCCCATTCACCATTGCTGGAAGCTGTTCGTCTGGATTTTCGTTCAAAATTAGAAAAAATACCATAGATGGAAAGTGCTTGGCGTCATACTCTATATTATTATTTAGATGCCAGGTAATAAGCATTATGTCATTGCCCCATTTTATATTGATCCAGAGCTTTCAGGAGGCCTATACAGGTATATGCTAGCATTAGATGCCAGAATAGAAGGCATTAAAGTAGTCGAGGGGGGGGGGGCTTCAGGAGGTTTGTTGACAACGTATTCTTCTCTTAGACAACATACTTTCTATCAACTAACCAAATCTTAGTATTCATTAAATTATGGACATTTTCCAGCCATATATGATCAGTTCCAAAAGTATCCCAAGATAGCACCATTTTGCATCAAAGCAACCTTACCTTAACAAAAATTTCTCAAAGGGGAGAAGGAGACCCCTCCCCCAGGACGGCATCTTTATGAAGTGACAAAGGAAGGATCTCCACTGCTGTATCATACAAAAGTAATGCCCATAAAAATGAAAATGCAATTTACGGGCCGCCACTCATTTGGAAAAAGAAATCAAACCAGTCGGAAAAATTAGAATTCATTTAATTATGGACATTTTCTAGGCATTTATGATCAGCTCCAAAAATATCCCAAAGATAGCTCCATTTTGCATCTAAGCAACCTTACCTTAACAAAGATTTCTCAAAGGGGAGGGGTCAACCCCGGCACCTTTATATACTGACAAAGCAAGGATCCCCACTGCTGTATGTAAACGCAGGGTGCATAAAAATGGTGCAATTTATGCGCCACCATTCAGTTGGAAAAAATATCCATCCAGTCGGAATTTGGCACCTTCACACCCCCCAAAACATATGACCCTAGCTATGGCCCTGGGTGTCTGTGAGTCACCAGTGGGAGGAGAGAATGATCCATGGGCTAAAGGCCTATCTACAGTCATACATTTATCCATGCTGGAACAGTATACAAATGTTTAAACATTTGTTGGGAAGATGAAACATGAGAGCAGTTTAAAGCATATGCACACCTTCAGACATGATTGGACAAATTTGTTGGGTAAGGGGTCCACATGATGATGCATTTGCATGATGTTGTGAATATCTGTACGATCATATAGATGCGCCTTTAGTTAAACTATGTCAGCTCCTCTTACTACTAAAGGCCCATCTATATGATGCGCCTTTAGTAGTAAGAGGAGCTGACATAGTTTGCAAAATGGCATTACTCCAACAGAATCAGTTAGACTTACAAAAGTCTATCTATTCTACCTTCCTTACCATCCCCATAATGACCAAAACTAACACCAGACAGACACCTTGCAGATTGAAACACCTTGTAACTTAATCCTCATCTATTGACATAGGATTTATGAACCTGCAGGGTTGCAAAATTTATCTCTTGAGGGACAGATGACATTGTAGGTCTTGTCTCCATGGGTATGGAGAAAACTTTTTATTGGGGTGATATCAGTGTGTCCAAAGCTGACATTTCGGTTCAGTTGTATGTAAGCAACAAGATTACTTCCACTTAATTTGTCCTGAATCCAATTCTATTTACTGTCTGTCTGTTAGACTTGAGGTGCTGATCACTTTCAACCATCACCTAAGATGGCCAGTATATCACATGCTGTATTTAAAACAGCAGCCAAATCTGTGTTAATAGAATCCTTCAAAGATAAGCAAGGCTGAAAGTATCAGACGCACCACAAATTTTTTTGCACGTTGTATTGGCCAGTTTTAATACATGGAAATTTATAAGCATGAATTCGTTGTGACATTGATGTCTTGTGTAAAGGCACTTATTGCTACAATTCTTTGACATGTACGACATGTTACAAAAGTGGAAAATATACTTTGTATCAAAATAAAAGTGAATACATTGATATAGGTAAATTATTTGTATCATTTACAAAGAAGAAAGCGCTTGGCAGTGACAATTTCCAGTTTAATAAACTCTTGCATTCCATATATGTAGTAGACCATGAGGAGTTGAATCCTGTTTGGCAGAAAATTATTTCAAAGATCAAATACAATAAATTACCTCATATGTTTAGAATTACAAAAAAAAATAAACACTAACAATTGCAAAAAAGTTACTGTTATGGCAATTAAAAATGCTCTGCGTGCAAAATTACCTTGACAATGATTTCATTTGTAATCTTTAAATCACCTCTTTGTAAAATGATGAAATGCAAAAATATATATTTATAGTTATAAATGTAGTATTCAAAAAGATGATACAGCTTTTCTATTGAGATGATGTAATCTGCCTCATGATACTGGAATTCTGAATATTCATGACAACTGTCCAAGGACAGGTGTACACACACACACACCTCTACATGTTGATTAAACATTACAATATGTTTGGATGGGGTCCAAGTAGAAACAAATTTGCCTATGATGATAAAGAGTTCCTAGGAGAAGCACAACTGCTAAAAAAGTGTTATGCTATTACCACCAAAGGTCACACTTACATTCTTATCACTGCAGCAGGCCAATAACCTACCGTCAAATTCTTCATACTTTTCACTGAAACTGCCTATATTAGTACCAGTGAAAATTTCTTACAAATTCCCCTGTAGAAACACAATGTAAGGCAAAACAGTTAGCTCAGTTCTGGGTAACTTTTGTGCAAGCGTACTTGCACACCTCAAATTCCTAAGTTGCACCCAGCATTTAATTAAACCAAAAATGGCTAAAATACGTGCCAGTTTGCACTTGGCCCCCAGCATGTGCATCAGATGACTGTAATCACGAATTGACCCAAGTGAGGCTATAAAAAATGTCTGTCAAAAACTGTGGGAGTACATGAAACATTCCAGTACTGAAACATGTAGCAATGTTATTCTCTCAAAGACAAATGTTTTCTGTTGAATCAATCAGGGCACAATATGAACCATGCATACTTAATCATCACTGACATATGAGACTTGTCCCAAGAAGATATGTAAAATAATGCTAGTATGAGCAGAAGAATGCAAGTCTTTTCTTACCTTATTTGTGGCTTTCAAAGGAATGCATACAATACTACGATTGAGACAATTCATTACTTGGTCTTAATTCCATACCACTGTAACTTTTATATCTTCACTAACTTTGAGTAACTTGATAAACTTGCATGAAGCTCTGGCATCCTTTTCAAAATGTTCAGATGCCTAGAACATACTGGTAATTACCACTGCCAGCTAACCTCGAGGGGTGGCACAAATTCTGAATGGAACTGGTTTCCCAAGAATTCCTACAATAGGAACCAAGCTTGGAGTGGGGTCACCTTCAGGGATAGAAAATTTGAACCTCTGCATCAAATTCGTATAGAAAAGAAACAACTCCATTTTGGCCAAATGTTCTCCTATGCAGATACGTCGACCTGTGGAAGAGAAATTTGAAAAGGTCAAACTAGTATTGTTTGTTTGACTTAACACCAGCTCCACGTACCCTTTCTAGTCTGATAATGGGTGGGTGGGGGGGAGGAAAATCCATACTCCCACAAACTTGAAGGACATTCCTGGTGCAGCAGAGTATGAGCCAGCTTCATATAAATTCAACAACAAATATTTATGCAAACAGCACTACAGTTTGTGAAAGATAGTAGCAATTAAACATGTACATATATTTTAACGGAGGACTTCTTACATGTACAGAGCATACTGCACTAACTTCTTATGGGTAGATTTTCACCACCGTATGCACACATTAAGCCTTAGCAATACTGCTGCTTGCTATGGACTTGTGTGCAAAGGTTTGGACTTGCCCAAGTGGTTCAGTGTCAAAAGATTTTGAGAGAAACTTGTAATATTTCCAAAGGAATGCAAGTTTAGGTCAAATGCAACCAGCAAAAATGAAAGACTGTGATATTGCTCTTCCATTCACGTTTGTATTTTGACTGAAATGTTGCAGATTTATCATCAAATTAC
Organism: Holothuria leucospilota; assembly: GCA_029531755.1. NCBI lineage: Eukaryota > Metazoa > Echinodermata > Holothuroidea > Aspidochirotida > Holothuriidae > Holothuria > Holothuria leucospilota. The sequence continues at coordinate 13,583,072 of CM055962.1, read as the reverse complement.
ACAAATAACAGGAGCCAGGCAGCCATCTTGGTAAGCCTAAATTTGTTTGAACGGTGGCAACCATGTTGTATTGGTCAGGTAATCCTCTGTCCATGTCTATAAGAAGTCTGTGGTTCTAACAGACAGTAAAGCTGCATGACAACAATTTGCAAAGCCACCCAAGAAGAATGATGACATAGCTTTTGTGTTGTCTTTACATTACTGACCACAATATATGTTAAATAACATAAAAACTGTGAAAGGTCCATTGGTCATTTTCAGCCAAGTTAACTCATTCTACATATTGAATGGTCCTTCACAAATCCAACTTTAAAGGCCAACAGTAAATTCAAATTTCAGACCCATGTAGCTTGAATAAATATAATCAATGATCCCGAAAAGACGAAAATGAGTTGCCTAGTAATTTGCATACCTTGGTAATGCAGGTCTGAAGAAGTTTCAAGTTACTTCCCTACCATTCTGTTTACTGCAACAAAATGCTGTTCCAGGGTTTAGAGGACACAGGATAGAAACTATTTTCATTCACAAGGGAACCTACCAATACAAAGTCATTATAAAATATAGCTATGCCATTCTGGTGCCCAAAATCTTTGCAAAGGTAATTCAGAAGGGTTTTCTGAAAGTTTAATTATACAAGGTACCTCTAAATGGTGGTGTGAAAAAGTTAAAGATTCTCACCCAGCCTTTCAATAGAGACGTTTCATCGGCGTCACGTGATCGTGCATGTTTTGGTTTTGAAGGGCAAGATCGCGCATCTCTTTGGTTTTGACGGGCACGCGTCCATTGTGTCACGGTAGTATCTATGGTTATGCCATGTGCGTGTGCTGTAAATACGTTTACTGCCTGTGTGTTTTGCCCTTCAGTGCCTGGCAATCCCACTTGCATGACGTCTTACAAAATCCCTCTATGGGGCCAAGATGAACAATTAGGATAAATCCAGATCAAAATTCTCAATAAGCAGGAGGAAAACAGTCTACAGAGACATTGAAAAAGAGCTTTTTCAGGTTTTCAGGGGTATACTTCATCGATACCCACCATGGTTGACATCGTGGTATATGGCTCTTGTTCCAGGCAAGTACGATGCATTTTTTTCAATGGGTCAAGTCAAAATCATAAACTTTGATGAGAAGGATTTTTAAGAAAAAGGTATGACAAATGTTCTTTGAAAATTGGGAGAGAGAAAAGTAGGACTAATAGGAGTTGCCTAAAGTCTGTCTCCACCCCCCACCCTCCACTTGGAAAAACAATTTAACATGAGAGCCACTAATGAGTAAAACTCCCTCAATTTATACAATATATATCATAAAATAACATGACAAATTTTTCACACACTTCTGGCATCCTGTACAAATTAAAGGACCATCACACACCTATTCCAAAGGGTATGAAATTTTCTGGTTTGATTACACTCTTTCCGTCTTCACTGAGAAAGTTGGATGGATCAAAGGATTTTGGATTCTTCCAAACTTTTGGATCATGAAGCACAGCACACAAATTGAAGAAAACGTGAGTGCCCTGGAAAAAAGTGAAACAAAGACATGCTGATTATTTACCAAAGAAGAAAAAGGTTGGGACCTCCAAAACTCATGGGATGAAAAATGAAAGAGTGCAGCATGACCATTTCCATGGCATGTGTTGTTCCATGAAAACTGGTAGTAGTGTGATTGTGGTGGTGCTTTGTTAATACAGAGGCATGCCAAAAATGACAGCAGACATATGACTTAATATTTGCCAAAAATTTGTTCAAAGGCAGGCAGCAACTGGCATGACAGCCTTCAGATAAATATTATTTTTGTTTTAAATTTGGACACACTTCTATCAGAAAGCAATACAAGCCTTCAAACCTTCACCAGCATTCAGAAACTGGGCATCTAACACATTTCAAATGCCTGTCACACTCATGGCACCACAGGTTAGGGCTGTGACCAAGTAGTGATTAATCGCAAAACAATTGCATGTGGAATAAACATTTAGCATGTTTCAGAGTGCAATTTTCGGTAACATATTTAGTTTGGCATGCCATGTTTCTCCAGCAACACAAAACTATATACACATCATAAACATAGAAATGATCATACTGGTGACTCATGCATGCTAGATGCAGAATGGCTCCTGTTCCCCCCCCCCCCCCACCTGGTGTGGTGCCACCAGATGGAGGTGCAGGGGCCATGGCCACTGTTGGGGAAATTTTCTGTTTTTGTTGAGGAGCCGTAATGGGTATGAAAAAGTATGTAATCCCCCAACAACGACCAGCGGCCCTGATGAATTTCTTGGTTTTGTGCTTAGGAAGGCAGATTTTCAACAAAACCGACATGTGTTCTTCACTAGGACCCCCAAAATTTTTAGCGCCTCGTGCACTAGAAATTTCAAGTACGTACTAATCCTTTCGGCAACCCTGTTGCCTTTGTCTGTCCTTCCTGTTGCTGCCTCCGTCAAGGAGCTTGGCCCCTGTTTGGCAAATCCTGGCACCTACCCCTGATTGTAGAAACAAAATTGTGGTTCAGAGAGCAATTTCCTGAAATCTAAATTTTCTGGAAAGCCCATTATTTTCTGACCTCAACCCCAATCATGGTGGGGCTGAGGCATGAGATTCTCTCCTGTGGCCCTTGATCTTTGCCCAACCTATACATTTAGCCCTCACCCTCAAAAAGTTTGTGAATAACTGATTTAAAATCTGTGTCATGAAGTATTGGCCTTAATACTACTAAAAACCTCTTTCCCCTTCTCTATTACACCAATTACCTCAAGACTGGACGTTGCCATTGTCCAGATCATGACATGTGATACAGCTTGTTGAAAAGAGATATTAATTAGCTCAGCGATGGAGATACCCTCGGGCGTTAGAGAGTGACATATAATCCTACCCGACGAAAGTCCAATTCTTTTGGGTCAGAAATCTAACATTTTTAAGCGGTTTAGTATGGCATGACATCCTGAAAGAAGCACTACTTGAAGAACTTGATGACCAGTTTTCAAAAACACAATGTGCTCAGTGAGAAAGGAGAAACATTTTTGAGATTTTCACATTCATTATTGCCTGTACTGACCCCCTAAATCACTTTTGACCTCCATTTCTTGTTAGTCAAAAGTAGCACCACAACCATTTACCATTGTGTCCAAGTTTCATCAAAATCCATCCCAAAATGAAGGTTTGAGAGCTTTACAATTGTGGACAGACATGAAAGATGGATAAAGCAATATCAATGGTGGCTGACTGCAAATCAGCTCAAAAGCTGTATAACTATAAGCTGTTTATTATAGCTTTAGGTCTGAGTTAAACCAGAATGCAAAAATGCATTGTGGTTTTGATGGTATATGTCTAATTCAATTCCACACAATACCATGATGTCCCATATCTTTCAGTCACTGGACAAAATAGGCTTGTAGAGGAGTTTTTACTTTCTATATATAGTCCCTCTTGGGTTAACAAATGCAAATATGGTGGCCTCCACACAAAAACTAAGCAACAGGTTGCAGCCAACATATGCAAATGAGGTGACATGCAAATCAGTATACAGGCTTCAAAGTGGTCCATCACAGAAATACAGGAGGTTTTATAGGAAGGATACTGATGAATATATAGGGTTTTATAGGATTTTTCCAGGAAAATATACGATAAATATAGGAATGTCATCATTTACTAGCAGTTCTAATTATCTTCAAAATTCCTCAAAGTTGTGGATAAGGAAAACATGGTACCTTAGGAAACTAATGAACTATACTGTTTAAATGATACAAATGTGATAAACAGTATTACAGGTGTGGGCCATGTGGCAGAAAAGGGTGGTTCTACCATCAACATGGAATTAAGAAAACCACCTAAATAGGCCTATTTTGGTGGAAGGGAAAGAGTAAATCCCTGAAGGTGGTGTATTTGCATATTTTGACCCCAGAATAAAGTATCCATAAATCTTATTATTTGTGCATACCAAAAAGGCACCAAAATTTGCAATATCAGAAGGTGAGAACACAGAATGTGACCATGATGGTGCTTTGAATATGGGTAGTTAATGTGGACAATAAACTGTTGCTTTATGTCCTAAAGTACAAAGACAGAATTCACCTCAGCTCCAATAATAATGGGGTTAAGGGGAGGAAATTTTTTAATTTTTTGCTGCTTAAATAACAGGAAATGGTCTCTCAATACAACATTTTGCTATTAACTATACACTGTATTGCTAGTCAATCTTGATATAAAGTGTGACACATTGGTGATGATAGTCAGACCAAGATCACAGGCCTATGACAACTGTATGGTTGCTATGAATACCTTCCAACTCACTTTCCCAGTGGCATAGCCAGAACTTTCTTATGGGGGCCATGCAGTTTATTCTGTGATTACCAACATGGGGAGGAGTCTAAGGGGAGGGGGTGTCCCCCTCCCCTTTGAAAATTTTTTGAATGATTGTGTGTACTTACATGCAATCTGGTGCTCAATATGTTATCTTTTTGAAGTAAAATTTATTTTCAAAATCAGATTTTAGGTTACCAAATTAAAAGAAAAAAAATCAGCATTAGAGAAGGAAAGTGGGCATGGCCCAATGGTCCCTCAACCTAAAAATACCACTGCTCACTTTGAATCTGTACAACTTGGCAGAACAGTGTAGTCCACATATGTCAAGATGCCTACAGTGTGCAAAACTGCCTGTGCATTAACATATAAATTAACATCTAAAATCTCAATTGAGGAAATTACATGACAAAATTAGGGAAAGGGCAACTTGGCAAGTGCCCCTACTTGTCACCAGTGAAGGGCACTGCAGCACCAGACCCATACATGGATTAGATTTTCCACTTTGGTCTGTTGGACAAATTGATGTGGCATCCAGAGACCTACCACAGAGCTTCTAGTGGAGTTTAGGGGAAAACCTCCTTAGAGATCCGCACATTGTAAACTTGTAAACATTACAGTGAGATTCTTAACCTTCTCAAAGCATTAAGTTCTTATTCTTTAGGGGAAAATTTTAATTGTACAACACTTTGGACAATAAACTAATCTAATGGTTAACAAAGTTTGTGGAAAGATGGCAGATGACAGGGAAAATATTGGTATTTCAAACCATTGTACTACAATATTTTGAATGACAGAATCAGTTATATCGCAGACCAGCTATCTGTGCATACAAAGTATATGTAAGGGCTTTAAAATGTGGTAGAATGCATGATTAAAGGGGATGCCAGGCAAAAGGCTCTAATCCACCCCTTACAATACCACTAAAATAACACCAAAGAGATGAAATCATAAGAGTACTTAAAATCACAGGTGTGAGAGTGGAACATTTATGGGTAATGAAATAAGTGTTTATTAGTGCCCAATGTTGTTTCATATGAGAATATTTCTGAATCCTATAATTGGCCATTGTGTACTTCCATTTAATTAAGATACTTGGCATCTACACCCTGCTACCTGTCTGAATAAGCCACTCCGAGTCTACAAAACTATCTTGGAATTTCCATCCGAAATTTCACCCCAAAACACCACATAAAAGAAAAACATTTTTTTTTGGCAAGATCAGAAAAATATAGGAGAATATAGGAAAACAAGCCTAAAATCATACAAATAGAGGAAATATAGGATTTTTTTAAATTTATAGGAAATTATAGGAAATATAGGATCACTTTGAAGCCTGAATAGGCAAATAAATTTATTGTGTTATTATAACCTATGACACACCCACAGGTACATTAGGTATGAATATTATACAAACATGTGTATATTATGTTCATTTACTATGGAAAAGACATTGAATTTTGGGAAATAGGCAAATCAGGCTAATATGCTAATGAGTAATAAGCAAATCAGATGCCAATAACTATATATCTTCAAACTTTCTTTGACATCTCCCCATTCATTGTGCCAACAGAAACTGCCATTGTTTAGAACATGCCTAAATACTGATTTTCTTATACATGACTCAGTATGGAGGGATGGCCCCTTTCAGTAAAGAGTTAATCTTGGGAATTCTTGGGAAATGTTTCATTTTGACCTCTGGTGACCCCAGATGACGATCTTGGGAATTCTTGTAAAATTCTGCTTTTTGACCTCTTGTGAACCCATGTAATAATCTTTTGAATTCTTTGGAAATTTTGGCTTTTTGACCTCTGGTGACCACAGATACCTTTGACTTCCACCAAAAACATAAGGGCCCATCTTCTCACCAAAATGCATCCACATATTAAGTATGAAATCTATCCAAGCTTCCTACCTGCATGGAGATACCGTTTTAACAAGGTTTTTAGTGTTTGACCCCCGGTGACTCCAGATGACCTTTGACCTCCACCAAAAATAATAGGGTTCATCTTCTACCCACAACACATCCAGACAGGAAGTATAAAATCCATCCAAGCTTTCTAACTTAAGATATCGTGTTAACAAGGTTTTCTGTGTTTGACACCCGGTGATTCCAGGTGACCTTTTCCCCCACCAAAAACACTAGGATTTATCTTCACACTATATAATGCATCCACATACTACTTTAAGTATGAAATCTATCCAAACTTCCAAACTGGAGATATGGTTTTCAGTATTTGACCCCAGTGACCTCAGATGACCTTTGACCTCCAGCAAAAACAACAGGATTTATCATCTCACTGTAATGCATCAACATACCATGTATGAAATCTATCAAAGTCTCCTTCCTTGAGATATTGTGTTAACAACATTTTCACTGTTTAACCCCTGGTGACCCTAGATGACCTTTGAACTCCACCAAGAATGATAAGGTGCATCTTCTCACTACAATGCTTACCAAGTATGAAATTTTTCCAAGCTTCCTACCTGGAGATATTCCGTTAACAAGGTTTTCAGACTTTGACCCCCGGTAACCCCAGATGACTTTGACCTTCACCAAAAACAATAGAGTTCATCTTCTCACCATAATGCATCAACACACCAAGTATGAAATCTACCCTGCTTCTTAACTTGGAATATCATGTTAACAAAGTTTTCAGTGTTTGACCCTTGGTGAATCTATGACCTTTGACCCCCACCAAAAACAAAAGGGTTCACCTTCTTACCATAACACATCCACATACTGAGTATGAAATACATTCAAGCTTTGTATCTGCAGATAGTATAAAGGTTTTCAGTGTTTGACCCCCGGTGACCCCAGATGACCTTTGACCTCCACCAAAAACAATAGAGTTCTTCCCCTCAACATGGGGCATCTATGTACCAAGTTTAAGGACTGTCAGAGTTTCCCTTCTTGAGTTAGTTAGATGAGATTTAACAACACACCAACACGAATGTGTTATATAGTGTCAACTAGATAAAAAGGTAAAGTTTAAATACAGTTTCAAATATGGTTCAAGTTTGGTTTCAAATACAGTGCAAGTCCTTCCCTTTAGTCGCCTCTTACGACTGGCGGGCAATACCGTGGGCATGTTCAACAACCCCCAGCCCCTTCTTGAGATATGGTGTTAACGAGCAAAGTGTCACAAACACACACATAAACACACAAGCATACATACACGCATACATACACACGCCATCATGAATGCATAGGTTTCTCTTATCATCGAAACCAAAAATGAGAAAAGAAAATGAAAGACTACCCTTTACAAACCTTTGGAATATAGTAGCCAGCCAGCAAAGCATCCTTGAACACCCCATGAGGAGGGGTTAAAGGGGCTACAGGCTTGAACCGTTGTACCTCCATCAATACAGCCTCACAGTATGGCATGGTGAGGCGATCTTCATATGAGGGCTGACGATTGGAACCAATTACTCTGTCAATCTCTTCCTGAACCTGTAAAGAAGTGAAAGAAAGTAAGTTTCTACAAATTTATCTTCTAATGGTAGTACAATGTGTTATGTATGAAATATGAGGAAATACATTTTTTTGAAGCAACTACAGTTCCAATTTTCTGCTGCAAAGGAACTCTGTGACTTAGATATCATAAAAATGGAGAATATAGAATAGCGAAGGTTGGAAAAAATCACAGAATCCCCAAACACTTCATACACCCACACAACATAGGCTTGCAAATGGCAAATGAACAATTTGTGTGACACTATGTAGCATTGCCCCACCAAGAGACTGGGGTGGGGGAGGGGGGTGACATACCTAAATTTTGCTAGGTACATATTCACCCCACTTCGCCACTGATAATGGTCCTCCCTGATGAAGGGAACACCTTTAATGCAGAGATGTCAAGACAGACAAATTGTGTACACAAAAGTTTAGTAAAACTTATCATTTGCTCCTCAACTGGTTATAGCCCACCCCAATCAACAATGCAAGGCTAAAGTATGACTCTTCCCCCTCCCCCCACTCACTTTTCGAGGAAAAAACCCTTCGTCTTTGCTGTGAAATTTATCAAACTTTATAAATACCACATCCAACATTTTACTAAATATACTTCAAAAACTCACACAAAAAAAAAAAAATGTAGCATCAAATTAAAATTAAGGATGCTCAAATATTCTTACATTTTTCCAAAGGGAAGGGGGAATGACTTCCCTCAAACCCCTCCCCAGGCCAACTATCATTCAGCTCCCACACCCAGATAGGAATACAGTATCTTCCTATGTGTATGGCTATTGATCCCCTTGGATATGGAAATGTTAGGACTGAAGCAAGTGCCACAATATGAAATCATATATCTTTTGAACCATAAAGCCCAAAGGCTTAGTGATTCCTTTGCCCACTGGGGATGCTTTGTTGCACTGAGGTTTATCCCTCAAATTTATCTTTCTTGACTATATCATTTTATGTTTTTACAATTTAACCTCTGCTGACCTCACATGACCTTTGAACCCCACCAAATATAACATTAAAAAAAAGGAAGCGTCTTGAAAGGGTTTCGAAGCTGGGCCGTCTACATGAGAAACTGAGCACTTTCCACAATGCCATGAACAAACTTATAAGAATGGTATTTCTAATCATGCTATAATCACATCATCTTTTACACATGTTCATAATTCGGTACTTAGAATTATTACTGTACCAGGTATGCTTGTGACAAATGATGTACTCTATAATTATATCTTTCGATTGGTACAAAAATTCAGCCCTAACTTTTTGTTGGTAACGAAACATCGGGCAAAGTTTGGAGGTACCGCCCACTGCCTATTAAGTTTACGAGGTTTTCAGAGTTTCACCACTGATGACCACAGATGAACTTTGACTGCCAGCAAACCCAAAGGGTTCTCTCTTTTAAAGTGAAAAATCTATATTCCAAGTATTAAAAGTATCCATCACCCTGCCTTGAACTATCGTGTTTTTCATTGCTTGATCTTGGGAATTCTTGCTTTTTGAACTCTGGTGACCCCTGGTGATGATCTTGGAAATTTGTGAAAAATTTTGCTTTTGACCTCTGGTGACCCCAGATGATGATCGTCAGAATTTGTGGAAAATTTTGCTTTTGGACCTCTGGTGACCCCAGATGATGATCTTGGGAATTCTTGGAAAATTCTGCTTTTCGACCTCTGGTGACACCAGATGACCTTTGCCCTCCACAAAAACAAAAGGGTTCTTCCTCTGACCATAGGGCATCCATGTACGAAGTATGAAATCTATACAAGCTTCCTACCTTGAGAAATCGTGTTAAGGTTTTCACAGTTTTGATCCCGATGACCTTTGACCTCCACTGAAGACAATATGGATTTTCATCTCACCATAACACATCCACATATTAGGTATGAAATCTAACCAAGCTTCCTACCTTAATATACCATGTTAACAAGGTATTCAGAGTTTGACCCTGGTGACCCCAAATAACTGAATTCCACTAAAAATAACAGGGTTTTTCTTCTCACTATAATGCATCCACATATTAGGTATGACATCTATCCAAGCTTCCTACCTTGAGATATCGAGTTAACAAGGTTTTCAGAGTTTGACCAGGTGACCCAGTTTGACCTCCACCAAAAACAATAGGATTCTTCCTTTCATCGTGGCAAATACATAGGCAAATTTATATACTCAAATATGAAAAGTGTCCCTCATTATCTTGAGACATCATGTTTACAAGGTTTTCTGTTTTATACCTCTGGTGACTTCAAATGACCTTTGACCTCCACCAAAACAATAGATTTCTTCCACTCAACACCACAAATCTATACCCCAAATATGAAAAGTGTCTGTCACTGCTATTATGAGATATCATGTTTAGAAGCCATTTACAAGGTTTTCACAGTTTAACCTCTAGTAACCTCAGATGGCTTTTAACCATGCACCACCAAAGACAATAGGTTTCTTACTTTTATCACGACAAATGTATATACTGTACCCCAAATATGAAAAGTGTCTGTCATTACCTTCTTGAGACATGTTTACAAGGCTTTCAGTTTTTGACCTATGATAACCTCAGATGACCTTTGACCTCCACCAAAAAGAATAGGGTTCTTCCTCTTAACATGAGAAACTTATGGTATATATGAAAAGTGTCCTTCATTGCTATCTTGAGATATCATGTCTACAAGCCATTTACAAAGCTTTTTGCAGTTTAACCTCTGGTGACCTCAACTGACCTTTGATCTCTAAATCTGGATCTGGAAAAATACTTCACAACACTCCTAAGTTGAGTCAAACATGCAGGGTTTGGTGTGCACAAGTAGAGTTAGTCCTGTCTGAAGAACCTCAAGGCAGAGTCCTTGAAATGCTTGGTGTCTTCAAGATGTGTTATATCCTGGGGAAGAAGACTCCAGTCTCTGACGGTAGGAGCAAAGAAGCTGTATTTGCAGCAGTCCTTGTTGGTTTGCATAACAGAGTATCTCTTTGAATGATGATGCCTAGAAGGCCGCCAGATTGGTTGTAGGAGGCTGACAGTTGGCAAGGCAAGGAGGCCCAACCTAACTTTACGGAGTGTAACAAGCCTGTTAACAGACCTTCTGTCTTTGAGAATATCCCACCCTAGATCCTACAAGATCCTTCAACCTCCACCAAAAACAATAGGGTTCTTCCTCTCAACATGAAAAATCTACATACCAAATATGAAAAGTGTCTATCATTGCTGTCTTGAGAAATCTTGTTTACAGGGTTTTCAGTTTTTGACCTCGGGTGACCTCAAATGACCTTTGATCTCTACCAAAAACAATAGGGTTCTTCCTCTTAACATGACAAATCTGTATAGAAAATATGAAAAGTGTCTGTCTTAGCTATCTTGAAGTAGTGTTTACAAACTACTGGTGTCACATACACACACACACACATACACATCCAAACATGACATCACCATCGCACAGATCAGGAAATCAATAAATTGACCTTTCACCCCTAATCCTGCCACCTTTAAGGTACTGTTATTTCTTATCCAGAATGAGGGTAGCACAATATTCATTGCATATCTTAACCTAAACATCCAAATTCATCACATGCAGAATAAACAGAATTCAAACATGCACCACTTTTCAATGATTTCATTGCACTACATTTCTTCTCTTTGAAGCAACTTGTACAGTGTTCATATCCTGGATCACTGTTTTGATCAATGTGATTCACAATCCAAAGTATCCATGATTTCTATCTTCAAATAGAGGGCAAGGTTTGAACAGATATAACCTTTGGTGACCTCAGATGAACTTTGAACTACTCCAAAAACTATAAGGTTCAACTACATACTTGATATGATGCATGCTAACGTGAAAATCATCCATACTTCCTAACTTAAGAAATCATGTTGACAAGTTTTTTGTTGAGAGAGAGAATGATCTGGGTGACACCAGATGACATATGACTACTAAAAATAATAGGGTTATTCTTCTCTATACAATGCATCCAGATGCTATTTATGAAAATTATCAATGCTTCCTGTCTTGAGAAATCATGTAACCAAGTTTTTCAGAGTGTGACCTCCAGTGACCTCAGATGACCTTTCACCTCCACCAAAAATGACAAAGCTTCTTCTACTTGATATCATGCATTTATGTACTATGTATGAAAAGTGTTCATGCTTCCTGTCTTTTGATATCATGTTCACAAAGTTTTCAGAGCTTGAACTTCAGTGACCTACTACCTCTGACCTCCACCAACAATAATGTAGTTCTTCCACTAATGAATAAACATGTGAAGTAAGAAAAGTATACACCCTTCAGATCTTGGGGTATGACAATAACAAGATTTTCAGAGTTTGACATCCAGCAATTTGAAATGACCTTCAGCCTCCACCCAAAACAAAAAAAAAAGTCATTGGTTTAACGCAATGCAATCGGAAAGCTTAGTTTGACAAATACGATGTATGCATGCTCAGATTTTAACTTGAGATATTACCTTAAAAAGGCTTTCTGAAACTGACGAGCTGGTTACCTTAGATGACCTTTGCCCTCCACCAAAACCAACAGGGCTCTTTCTCTCAATTATATGGTATCCACACCAAGTATGAGAACTGTCAGTTTTTCTCTTCATGAAATATTAATGACCTTGGCATCACAAACACACAAATACAAACACATACCGGCAGAATGCATAGATTTCTCCTATCATGGAAACCAACAACTAAAAGAAAAGGTAGTGATGGTATTTCCACCACCTCCACTATTTCTAGGATGGCACTCTTCACTTCCTCTACCATCCTAAGTTTACTACCTATCTGTTAAAGGGGAAAGTGCACTGGTATTTGCATACCTTGTCCTGCACATCAGGGTTCACAACACTCAAAAGAATAGCAAAGAGAAGGGTGTTGGTGGTAGAGTCTGAGCCTGCACTGAAGAGTTCCCCAATAGCTCTCCATGCTTCCTCTGGCTTAAAAATGACTTCCTCATCACTTTGTTGCTGACGTTTTATCTCTGAGAGATACATATCAATGATGTCACGGTGATCCTCTTCATTCAGGGTTTCCTTGTGATCATTTAGATAAACTGTAACAAAGTCATTCAGTGCATCCATGATATCAGCAAAGTGTCTGAAAAATGGAGTGCGAACTAACCAGGGGAACACCTGAAGAATTCCACCCGGAGAGACTGAACTGTTAAATGTTTGGAGCAACTGGATGATCTTTTGGAAATCTGTGTCATCATAATTGAAGCGTTTGCCGAAAGTGATGTGGCATATGACATTAGCAATAACATAGCTTGTGAACTGTAATGGATCAAAAGGCTTCCCTTCTTGCTCTTCAAACAGTTTTATCATGTAGCGTGCTTCCTCATTGATTTTGTGTTCAAGGCTCTTTTTGCCAACTCCAAAATTACGAAAGGCTTGCATAAAAAACTTGCGGCGTTCCTTCCAAGCAGGCCCATTTTGAAAGACTATACTCCCTGAAAAATGAAACATTTGAGTCTGATGAAAAAAATAGTTTTCCATGCAAATAAAACATTGTGTTGACATGGTAAAAGCAGGTTTTAAATTCTTGGCTATTCCATGTCGTGGCATACATGAAATCACTTCCTATTGTGGTCGAATGCCTTATGCTTCCTTGTGTGGAGAGACCAACTGCATGGTCAAGTGGTTAGAGCATCTGACTTGCAGCTGGAAGGTATAGGGTTCGACTCCTGGTCGGGTCATACCGAAGACTTTAAAAATGGAACCTACTGCCATTGTGCTTGGTGCTCAGCATAAGCAATTGAGTAGGGAAAACAAGCCAGTGAGCCACAAATGGCAAAAAGGCCTTGGGCAACTTTCAGAGTGTCAGTGAAACCTAAATCAGTGTTTCTGAACTGGCCAGCTGTTGCCCACCAGTGAACTGCAAAGCACTGTCTGGCAGGCCCCAAGGTCTGCTAGAAAAATTGAAATAAGTAGGATATATGTGGTTACATCTTTCATAATTTTAATACAGTCAATCTCATCTGACACAGATGGAATTTTAGGAGCCTCTTATGGTTTTCTTAGTGTTGAAACAGTCTTGAATGGTTATAGTTGTAAAATTATAGTGGAGCACTACTTTCATTATTTTTCGGTTAATGGTGAGAGGTGGTCATTCAGTACTTTCAACAATCAAAAGTGGGCCTAGATACAAAAGAATGAGAAAGTCTGATTTAACATTTGTCACTGATGTTATTAGTATGACATGCCATGGAAATGCCCATAAGCCTACAATCCTGAGTAGTCCCCCCACAGCCCGGGAAAGCCTTATTAGTGATGGTCAGTAACTTTCACATTCTGTGGTTTTAGTCCAGTGAGTTATATCTTCACAACCGTACTCAATCCGGACATATGATCCGGCCAAGCCCTAGTAGCCACTGGAACTACTTATTAAGCACCACAAGTCATTATTCGCTTGAGCGCACATTGAGCTGATAGAGCTGGAGTTCTATTACCTTGTTATGATGCAAGCCTGATTAACTGTTGTCAGCTTCTACAAGAATTTGGACTAAAAGGACTTTCATGTCATGGAAGTCTGATGTATTCATAACTGGATTAACCACAATGCCATGCAGTATCATTTATATTTGTTCATCCTGTACACTGTATACTGCAAGTGGTCAGAGCATCCGACTTGCAGCCGGAAGGTCTGGGGTTCAACTCCTGGCCGAGTCATACCAAAGACTTCAAAAATGGAATCTACTGCCATTGTTCTTGGTGCTCAGCATTTTAAGCAATGGAGTAGGGAAAACAAGCCAGTGAGCCACAACTGGAGAAAAGGCCTAAGGCGGCCCAATTTAAACCAATTGGTAAGAAACTGAGCCGTAAAACCTCATCTAACCCTCATCTAGCTCTGTATCACAAACAAACCATTAAGTTAAACCAGAATGCAAAAATGCATTGAGGTTTCGATGATATATGTTCTATTCCAAATAATGCCATGATGTCCCATATCTTTCAGTCACTGGTCAAAATTTCCCAAGAATTCCCAAGACGTCATCTGGGGTTACGAGAGGTCAAAAAGCAAAATTTCCCAAGAATTCCCAAGATAGTCATCAGGGTCACCAAAGGACAAAATGCAAAATATCCCAAGTATTCCCAAGGCCTAACGTTACAGTATAGCCTAGAGGCTATGCTAAATACTTGGCAAGGCCCTAAGTAACATTAGCCTAGGTCTATGCACAGCTGGTCACAGAAATCTCTCTGTAAATACTACAAACTTAGATGATGGGTACCAACATTTGACAGGCAATAACTGCTTTGACTAGCCCTAGCCTAGGCCATAGCTATTACAGTAACCTAGGCCTAGGCCTACCTCTAATAAGTAATATCAGCCCATACATACTGTACTACAATTAGGCTAGCCTGTACTGTGGCAGTTAGGCTAGGACTTAGTCACAGGACTAGGACTTTGTCTAGGCCTAGCCCATAAACCTGGAACTCTGCATTAGATTTATGTACTGAGTCTAACATTATTGTGTGTGTAGGCTAATGTCTGTTGTTGGTTCTGTAACAACACTTAGGCCTAGGCCCTAACTGTTAGGCCTAGGCCTACTGTACGTTAAAACTTGATCTGCCTGGTAAATTTTCCACTAAAGTTACTCATACTACTCTGAAGAGGAGCCATATTACAACATACTGTGATATTCCTGCTGTAATTTTTATTATTCCATTTCTTGGTGCTATTTTTCCAATTGCAGTTACAGTCAAATTTAACATTAACGTTGGGCTACTCAGCCAGCTCAACAGACCTTGGCAGGAGTCTGTCACTGCACTCAGAAACTAGCTTTTAACACAGTTTTGATTGGTTGAAAGTGGATCTGTTTACAACTGATCAACCAATGATATGGTAGCTTATGGAATGTCATGGATCTGCTGCAAACTATCTACTGATTGGTTTAACATCAACTTGTTGACAAAAATTTAACCAATAACATAACAGCATAGATTACTGGGCTCAAATAAATACACTACAGTACTGTACAGAAAAGTGAAATACTGTAGTCTATTCTCAGTCTTTTGATATGTTGGCTAAAGAATAATAAAGTTTGTGAAAGGACCTATTTACTCATTCAAAATTTGGATTATCAAGGAAAAATCCGTATTACCATATTTACAATGATTTTCCGTACTGAATATGGAAAGTCTGTGCTGGTTGGGAGCTCTGTCTCAGGGTTTGACCCCCCTGGTGACCCCAGATGACTTTTGACCCCCACCAAAAATGATAGAGTTCTTCCTCTTACTATAAGGCATCTAAATACAAGGTATGAAATTTATCCAAGCTTCCTACCTCGAGATATCGTGTTAACAAGGTTTTCAGAGTTTGACCCCCGGTGACCCCAGATGACCTTTGACCTCCAACAAAAATGATAGGGTTCTTCCTCTTACCATAACGCATCTACATAATAAGTATGAAATTCATCCAAGCTTCCTACCTCAAGATATTGTGTTAACAATGTTTTCAGGGTTTGACCCCCGGTGACCCCAGGTGACCTTTGACCTCCACCAAAAACAATACGGTTCTTCCTCTCAATATGGGGCATCCATGTACCACGTTTGAGAACTGTCAGAGCTTCCCTTCTTGAGATATCGTGTTAACAAAGTTTTCAGAGTTTGACCCCTGGTGACCCTAGATGACCTTTGACCTCCACCAAAAGTGAAAGGGTTCTTCCTCTTACCATAACGCATCTACATACAAAGTATGAAATTCACCCAAGCTTCCTACCTCAAGATATTGTGTTAACAATGTTTTCAGGGTTTGACCCCCGGTGACCCCAGGTGACCTTTGACCTCCACCAAAAACAATAGGGTTCTTCCTCTTACTGTAACGCATCTACATACAAAGTATGAAGCTCATCCAAGCTTCCTACCTCAAGATATTGTGTTAACAATGTTTTCAGGGTTTGACCCCAGGTGACCCCAGGTGACCTTTGACCTCCACCAAAAACAATAGGGTGCTTCCTCTCAATATGGGGCATCCATGTACTACATTTGAGAACTGTCAGAGCTTTCTTTCTTGAGATATCGTGTTAACAAGGTTTTCAGAGTTTGACCCCCGGTGACCTTTGACCTCCACCAAAAACAATACGGTTCTTCCTCTCAATATGGGGCATCTATGTACCAAGTTTGAGAACTGTAAGAGCTTCCCTTCTTGAGATATCGTGTTAACGAAGTTTTCAGGATTTGACCCCTGGTGACCCCAGATGACCTTTGACCTCCACCAAAAATGATAGGGTTCTTCCTCTCACCATAACGCATCTACATACAAAGTATGAAATTCATCCAAGCTTCCTATCTAGAGATATTGTGTTAACAAGGTTTTCAGGTTTTGACCCCCAGGACCCCAGGTGACCTTTGACCCCCACCAAAAACAATAGGGTTCTTCCTCTCAATATGGGGCATCTATGTACCAAGTTTGAAAACTGTCAGAGTTTCCCTTCTTGAGATATCGTGTTAACGAGCAAAGTGTCACAAACACACACACACACCCATACTGGTATTCATCACAAACCGAGGACCTGTGCACGTTGTCATGTATGCATATTCACCTGCAGACCAGCACATACAACTATGAGATTGACAAATGAACACATGCATTGTATTACTACCCTCTAGAGGGCGCTATACACACCAACTGGGAAGCCACATATATCTCCTAAGTCCACTATATTGGCAATATAATGTAAGTCCACCAGTTGTATCCTACACACCTGAGGACCTCTGAAATTTTCACACACCTGTTTCAAATTCATAGCCAGTAGAGGACTCTGCCCTTACCTATACCTAGATAATGGAAAACGTGTGTAGAATGCAATGGAACTAAATTTACCTGAGGACCTGGGTTTAGGTCCTCAGGTGGAAAAAATGTCCTCAGGTGGTAGGTGTGTATTCTGGTCAAGGTCCTCGGCTGGATATCAATACAAGTGCGCACATACATACACACGCCATCATGACCGCATAGGTTTCTCTTTTCATCGAAACCAAAAATCATACCAAGATGATTCCACAGAATTGACAGTCGTGAGAGTTGGCAATGAATAGGGAAAGTTTGTCAACAAATTGGGAGGTATGCCCTTCAATACCACTTTATTTTATGGACTTTCTCAAGGTTGACTGGTAGTGGCTATATTATGACACAGGGTTTTCTTCAAAAGTACACATTTGTCAATAATATTATTCTAAAAATCAGATTCTATGGAAAATTTACACCTTCCTTGATGTGATTTTTATCAGATTCAAGCCCCCAGAACGTTAAAAATGATAGAAGAAAAGTAAGCAATAATTCACAGTAGCTTGACAGCTGAGCGACAGCTGTTCGGCAGCTATTAAACTTACTCCCTGCCGTCAAGAGAGTTAACACCACAGAACTCTGTGGTTAACAACGACTTGGTAAATAAAATGGAATATGTGTATGAAACGATCTGTAAGGTCAATAAAACTCAGTCAAATGAGGGAGTGGGTGCAGCTAGGGAACACCTCGTTTATGAGTTCTGCTTTATGACTAGAAAGATTTTAGGACGACAGGTATTTTATGGGATTGTACCACTGTGTCTTCTGTGGGATCAACTTCTCATGATGAATTAACAAGAACTTGCCATGTACATGACTAAATAGATTCATACAATTTAAAAGTGGATTTGCAGAGCTGCCACCCATGTCAAACCAAAAAAAGGAACTCAAATGGCAAAAAACAGAATTTCCAGCAAAAAAGCAAAATCTTACAAAACAAAACTTACAAAACAAAACTTACAACCTTGTGTAATACCTGTACAGCATACTATTTTTTGACAAGTTGTACGATATGTGCCAAGGTCACGATGATGGGGTCTGGGGAAACTGAGTTCACTCCACTTGTACAGGAATGCAAGCACTATGGGTGATACTATCTGGCATCTGCAGTGAAGTACACGTATCCTATGTGCCGGCATGAGATGTATGGCAAATTATGGAGTAGTGCAAACTGCAAACTAATCAATGCATAACACTATGTACATAAATGAGCCTATAATTCAGAATTTAAAAAAAAAAAAGAATTTGACAAGAAAAAACAGAATGCCATATTTTTCTCCCAAAAAACAGAATTATTCTGGCAGAAACAGAATGGTTGGCAGCTCTGGATTTGGCATAAGAATTTCAAAGTGGGTTACTGCATAAGCCTTTATATTTCAAGATCAAATTTTCATTTACTACCAAAGACCAACAGATTTTAATGGAATATGTCGCAGAAAACATAAAATCTGAAGCTTCTTCCAATAGCAAGACCTTAAATTATGAACACGATAACATTTTGGAGTTTGGGGGTCACGTTGTAAAACATTATTTCTCTCATTTGCAATAAGATCTTTCATAATTTGTCACAAACATACTTTTAACTCACCATGATCCTGCACAGTCCACTCAAGGATTGGGGGAAGAAACCGATTTGAGAATGTATCTGCTTGTTTCACTGCAGCCTCCTTGATGATGCTAAGATCTGAGACCACGATCACTCTAATATTTCCGAAATAAACAGTGTAGATACCGCCATACTCTTCTGCCAGGTGACAGAAGAACTGGAAGAGAGAATGAGAGTGAGAAATATACAGTGGGTAACAAAGAAAAGTAACACAAATTCAGGAAATATTTGCTTTTAGAATGAAATAAAATCAAAAGCTTGTTTTCATTAAAACTAACTGTAGTTGCTTTTATTTGAATGTAGCCACGGAAGCAAGAATTTTTCAGACAACCTGTTCAAAAGATAAAATTTGCTTATCTTGACATGTCTTAAAATGTAATCAAGTTAACCAGTAATGGACTACTATGTTACTACTAAGTTCAGACCAATGTCAAACATACAAGCTTGATGCGTCCTGTACCGCTCCTACAGATCTCCAAAATACAGTTAACACATCCTAGGTTCTACATATGGCCACCCTAAATGTGCTGCTAAATTTACTGCATCTGGGAAGATCAAGCCCACCATATCCTCACAGGTCTTTAGTTTTGTAATGTATCACATTCGTCTCTCGAGACATGCACATCATGCATGACATCAAGTCTGCAGGTTAGGTTTGGGTTAGAGACATGAAACAAGGTTGGGGGTTGGAAGTCTCGAAGACTTATTATCATACATGATATGTTGAGGATTGGGTGTCAAGCATAAGTCTTGCATATGCACTCATAATGTAATTACAATCTTGCTCCCGATTTTATCTTTCAATGATCTTTGCATGATCACACAGGGTAATAGAAATAGGTAAGAAGGTTCCACCATGCTAAGTTTATAAACAAAATTTGAATCTTTCATCTATAATTTTAAGTGCTTGTGCAGTAAAATAAAACAAGTAGGCCTATACTCATTGATTTAATAAACCAGCTATGCATTCTCCATACTGTGTAACAGTGATGGTTGCAGCCAATTTTAGTGATAGGCTCTGTAAGTAAAGAACCCAAACAGAGTGAAATATTGAGCTATATAATCCAACTACTGTAAACTTTGTAAAAAGTGGCCTGATTTATTAGCCTCACAAGAACTAGTTTTTACTTCCAGTTTCCATCCGAACCAATGCACATCTTTAATTTCTACATTCCAGGGGTGAAGTACTGTAAGAACCAGGCTGTCCCATATGAATTCCTCTTCCTCTTAAACGCTAGTCACTACACAGCAGAAATACAAACAAAGTCGGAGAAGTATGACTCATCCTTTTTGTACTGAATCAACGTGATTGTGTGTGAGACCATACCATTGACCAAGAGGGGTTATTTTACATACAAATCTTTTACCCCAAGAAATGACTAAAAAACCATGTCTCATGTTGAATGAAATCAATTCTGAAAGTTTACAGAAAATGTTTGAATGATTTCTACTTTCAGAATGACACTTTTGAGCGAAAATTTGTGTAAAATCTTTCCATTTAGCGTCATTCCACAGTATGTGGCAATTCGTTCATTGTGTGCACATGTACATTACATAATGGTACATTACATAATGTACATTACATAATGGTCTTGTCCACAGTAGAGTGTAATATATAGGCTGTAGTTGGTTAAAAGGCATGGGTCTTGTTGACTCCTTGCTTTAATTTTACATATCCTTGTCCTACCAGGAAAAAGGACCAATCAAATTGATTTTTAGCTCTTACGAAAGAATAATTTATCTTCCTTTCAAAGACGGTTTACACTAACTGGTAGGCTTTCTTAAAGGATATCTGTAATCAATGTGAAAAAAGAGAAATTCCAGAGACCCTCTGAATGAAAAATAGCATGGTTTAGTGCATAGAGAAAAATAGTAGCAGAGTGTTGAAGTCTAACTCTTTAAAAGGTCTGTCCATAGGACATAGGCTCTCATCCAAAGTAAAAGATATGTTGCATGAATGAGAACAAGCAAACAAGTACAATACAGTTTTATACAAAATGAAGGGTTGAGGTTAAGTGGTATAAACCGCCTTTTTCAAAGAGTGCATAGTAAGAGTTCAACGTGCGTCTCAGGTAGCTTTGTCAGTCAGTGGGGTGTTTGTGTTGCAAAGAAAAACCCGTAAGGAATTGATATGAAGGCTGCAGCTGACTTCAAGGAACTGCAGGTGATGAGGCAGTTAATTGTATAGGTTCATATCTTCATTTACACAAAACCTAGTGCTGCTAAATGCCCTCCTGGAAAAATAACGAGCTCTCCTTTTCATATTAACACTTTCAACTAACTCTCCTTCGGATGATCAGGATCGAGCAATTTTCTCTCCTGAACATATTAAATAACATCTCACGATTGTTCCTAGTGTACTTTTCCTGTACAATACTTAAGCCTTAGTATGTGAAAGAAGTCTGTAGACATGTAGTTTATGAATGAAGGCCTAACAAGACTGCAATTTTCCACAGATTCTTTTAGGAGCACTGTTTTGTTTTGGGAGTGATGAATTAACACAAACTGGCATGGTTTAAAGAAGAGTGATTTACAGCTCTCATTAAACTATTTTCATAAATTTAAAAGGAGCAATCACACTAGTTTAAGAGGGCTTGAAGTCAGTAGAAGTGATGTCATCTACTCATGTAGATGTGCAATGCTTTGATTTCTTTTTGTTTTTCTGCCTATTGTTATGAACTTGTTATGACATTAAAATTGATCTAAGGATAAATTTTCTTATGGAATATGTTAAGTTGGCAAGATCCATGCCTCTAAAACATTTTACAAAAACATATTAAGATTATCAGCTGGAAAATTTGAAAGAAAACAACAACATTGCTTAATTTGAGGTTATGATATCACATGTGCATGCTAAACCTACACTTTGGGTTGAAAATGTGATAATTAGCTTCATCCACTAACATCTTGTCAACCACAATCAGTATACCGAATACAGTGCAAATTTCCAAAGTCCTCCTAAAACATACTGTACCAACTCTAAATATATGATCTTCCAGCTTTCTTTTCATACAGTGTGTGCATTGGCCTTACCACATTACAGCACATGGTAGACCCAAGACTTATACTGAACAAGTCGAGTTAAGACTTACTTGAACTCCAGTAATTGCTCAAACAATCAATTTTATGCATGAGCTGGCTGCAAGTGTAAAACCATCCTTCCTATAGCTTTTCAAAGATCATGTTTCATCATGTTTTTGCTATAAACTTTACACTGTATACAAACTGTAGCTAGTCTTGAATCTTGATGTGTAAGATATGGGTGATGACAGTAAATCATATGACAACTGTATGAATTGCCACTGTATGAAAACCTTCAAACTCACTTTCAGTGGCATAGCCAGAACTGTCTCACGGGGGAGGGGGGGGGTGGCTATGTAGTATGCTCTCTGATTGGCACATGGGGGAGGGGTTTATGGAGAGGGGGTCCATCCCCATTCCCTCTCCCCTTTGAAAATTTTTTGAAAGATTGGGTGTCCTTACATGCAATCTGGTGCCACATATGTTATCTTCTGAAGTAAAATTTGTGTTAAAAAATTTACATATTTTAGGATATTAAATTAGAGACAAAAAAATCAGTATCAGTGAGGGGGAGGGGCATAGCCCAATGGCCCCCACCCCTAAAAATGCCACTGCTCACTCTGAATCTGTACAACTTGGCAGGACAGTATAGTCCACATGTCAAGGTGCCTACAGAAATCCAAAAAGTCTGTGCATTAACATACTTAACATCTAAAACCACTCCTGTAGCCGAGTGGATAAAGGCGGTGGCATTTGAAGAGATAAAGCTTAGCAGACAGGAGGTTCGGGGTTCGATCCCCAGCCCGGTCAAAGTAAGGTGGGTTTTTCATCCAAGAGCAATCTGTACTATAGTTTTCCCATCTGAACTGGCCTTTCCAAAGAAACCAAATTTGATCTAAACTGCTTAGTTGGTTAGCCACCCAATGTGAAGATGTAATTCATAAGCCATAGGCTAATCTCCTTCTTCCGTGGTCGCTAAATCGTCATAAAGCAACTGCCCTTCAAGGCCTGCAGTATTATTATTATTACAGAATCTCACTTGAGGCAATTACATGACAAAATTAGGGAAAGGGCAACTTGGCAAGTGCCCAGTGCCTCTACTTGCCACCAATGATGGGCACTACAGCACCAGACCCATACAAGGATCAGATTTTCCACTTTGGTCTAATGGATAAATTTATGTGTCATCCAGGGGCCTGCCGTAGAGATAACCTCCTTAGAGATCTGCATAATGTAAACTTGTAACGTAAGAGTGAGACTCTCAGTATTTCTCAGAGCAATAGATTCTAAATGTTTAGGGGGAAACTGTAACTGTACAACATTTTGAAAAATCAACTGAACTAATGGCTAGTCAGTTTGAGAAATGAAGGTAGATGGTAGGGAAAATAGTTGGTACTTAGAACCATTTTATTACAATATTTTGAGTTTATCAATTAAAATACCACAGACCAGCTATCTATGCATTCAAAGAGAAGGTAAGGGTCTTAAAATGTGGCGGACTGCATGACCACAAGGGAAGCCAGGCACAGGATTCTCATCCACCCCCTTGACAATACCATTAAAATTACCTCAAAGAGATGAAATCATAGTCTTCCAGATCAGAGGTGTGAGAGTAGCACATTTATGGTTGATGAAATATGAGATTATTTATAGTGCCCAATGCAGTTTCATAAGAGAATATTTCAGAATCCTACTGTATAATTGCCACTGTGTGCTTGCATTTAATTAAGGTACTTGTCATCTCTACACTGCTACTGTACCTGTCTGAATAAGACACTATCTTGGAAAAAGAATCCATCTAAAAAATGCACCTCAGAACACCACTGAAAAAGTTTTGGCAAGATCAGAAAAATATAGGAGAATATAGGAAAACAAGCCCCAAATCATACAAATATAGGAAATATAGGATTTTCTGAAATATATCGGATATTATAGGAAATATAGGATCACTTTGAAGCCTGCCTGTGTTTTCTTGTTATGTACTGGGGTGTATGTAACTTCTTTGCATATTGTCATCCTGTGTATAGTTTCACAGAATCAAGTAATTACTTTCTCAGACAAGGACTATGAAATTTTGTAACTACAGTACTGTATATAGCCTACCTCATAATTGCTTTTTCCAAAGAATTTAAATAAGTTTCCAATAATTGGCAACGGAAATGGTCCTGGGGGGAGATTGTTTGGAATTCGAATCCACCAAAAGCAAACCAAGAAAACAATTAAAAACAGCAGTGTAACTTGCAGGTTGCTGAGCACAAAGGATAGTAATGCATCAAGTACCATTTTGAATCTGCAAAGAAAAGAAAGTCATGCTGAAATAAAGTGTTGAGACAATTAGTTACACTATACAGTATTTGAATGATGCCAGAAAGGCAATTCATTTGAAAAATCATCCTGTTAGGGTTCCAACCAGAATTACCTCCATCATTAAAAGATAGGGGTAGCTTCACAGATGAATTTGACACCTGTGCAAAAGTTTTCTTTTTTTTCTGGCCATTTAACATAGCAAGAAATTGTCTCATTAAGGTGTTCTGTAGGTTAGGTGGTCCTAGTTCATTGTAGGATTGACAGTAGGGCTGCCACGATAATCATGATATCGCGATATCGTCGATATACTTTTGCCCTGATGATATCAACTTAAGCCTTTTAATGCTGTGATATCGCAACAGAATCAAATAAAGGACTAAAACTCTGTGCAATCTCTTATTTCTCTAATTCTTCGGTCATTAACATAAAATGGTAATCATTCAAATTGTTACAAGAAATGAAAAGCAGTACTTTGAGTTTCAGTTTGATTACTTTTGCAAAGGTCTATAGGTCTTGAATATTTTATGAAACTTTTAAACTTGAACTCTGTTAGTCTGTTCAATGTACTATGTACATCTTTGATGTGGACAATACAATTAGTAGCAGGGCCATGGCAAATGTTAAGGCTACAGTGTTAGGTACACGATATCACAATATCATCGTGGAAATGTTGGCAATATCGATAAATGTAACATGATTATCGTGGCAGCCATAAGTGACAGTGATGCAACATCCATTTTGTAGTCTTAGAGTAAGTAGCCTTTATGCACTTGTCCAAAATTAGTGGAGCTATTACCAATGGAGACAAAGACAAAGTTAGCCTTGTCCAGTGTGGCATCTCACTTGACCCATGTTTACAAATAATATTAATTTAATAATTCTTTGACACTTATACAAGGTGTAATGATTCCTTTGTTCATCCATGAACAAGGAGTAAGAATTCTCGGAAGATAAAAACTTAGTCATTAATCGGTAAGAAAGGGTTGTGTTGAAAACTTGACCCACTTCTTTTCCGAGAATTTCACCGGAAAAGAGGGCAGACTTCTCTAGGTGTGAGTTCAAGTAGAAGCCACTTCACCGGTATGTTATTTTTAACATGGTTATACTCCAAATTTACCTTTGTACTGTATACTCAGCATTGTCCATGTGTGCAATATTGCATTTGCTCAGAATAAAATGCAATTAAGTATTTTTGTGATAGCCAGCTGGGCTGGATTTGAAGGGTTACATCAAAATTTATCCAACCACTGGTGGCATGCACTTATGTACCAAGGCCTACCTCTACATATTCAAGGCCGTGGGCTCTCTAAATTGCACGCTCTATAATACGTACTTGTAAAACACTCATGACGGCCAATGCAGCCCATTAAAGACTGGTCCTGAGATTCATTGAGGGTGTAATAATTTGACACTTGATAGTAAACTAACAAAAGTGCTGCCAGTAGTTGGATTTACCCTTGAGTGCACACAATTAATCGCACCCAGCCATGTGTCATTGTAAACATACTGACCAACTGTGAAAGCTATTTATAGTGCATTATATGCCGCTATTGTGAACATTTGTAGTCCACCTTCTTTGGAAGTCAACTGGTGATTATCTAAGAACCAATTTGTGCAGTAGAGCATTCAATGAGGCTAATGTTACAAACTCGGGTAGATATTTAATCTCCCTTGTTTTTGGCCAAAAACAGGGGTCTCGGGTGAAATTCCTTATGGGCTTAGAAGATCCTAATGCTGGCAATTAGAATTTTGCCCTGAGAATTGATTGACCTGAAATCACCTTTTGCTCAGTAATAAGGGCTGGAACCTGAGAACCCTGCTTCAGAGCATTTATAGCCAGTGGTAGAGCATCCATGTAGTCAGGGGGGTCAGTCATGCACCTGTCGGCACCTTTTTTAGGTGTAAACCGTACTTTACTGTTGCACCATTATTGGCATTATTTTCACCTAACATGACTTAATAGTGCTATTTTTTGGCCCCGCCCAGATAACAAAAGCATAAACAGTGGCCATTATCTGTAACTACGTATGTTCTAATGAGAAGGGTTATGTCTTCTGTGATCTAGGAGATCTATAGGTTTAAAGGGGAATTTTCATGATCCCAGACAGTTCCAATTCTCCCAACTATGCATCTTCTAGCTCCTCCCATAACTGTATGAGGCTCTTCCTTGTGCAAGAATAAACCTGTTTTATTGCTTAAGGCCATGTCCTGGTGAGCATAAAAGGCTATAAAATGTAATAAAAGTACTCTCTCTGCCTTGTGTGGAATGTGAGCTACTCTGCATCTTTCAAATATATATACATATATATACTGTCCTGCCATATACATACACTAAAAATATACTTTGGGGTGATGACTGTCTGTCTTTAACTTAAACTTGTCTACACGCTATGTGCGCACTGCGCACTAATGTATTGTGAAACTTTGCTTACTATAGGTCATTGCTTCCCAACAGGGTGTGATACGAGCTTACAAAATACACAGTGTGACCTTTAATTCACCCTCACAGTCCCCCCCCCCCCATCAAAAATGTGGTACAGTTGGTGGAAGTAAGCTTCTGCCCCCTCAATCTAGGACGAAAGCCCCTTTTTTGTTTCCTGTGTAAAAAAATGTCCAAAATTTGCAGCCTTTATCCTTCAAATTTGAGCAACATATGTTCCACCAAATTGTATCCAAGGACCCTACCCCAAGGTGGTTGTCCGAAACAATGTTCATGCAGCCCCACCAGTCTCGAATAGCTTTCTATAACCCTTATGCATACTGTAAAACCTTGAATTTGCACCTGTACACAAACATGAACATTTAAAAGTTTTAAAATGGTAGCCACCTTATACATTTAGTTAGTATAGCTAAGTGAAAAAGGAAGGGATTGAAAATGTAAACATGTTTACAAGATATACTTGGGGAGGAGTCACAGTTAGATGAGGTTTTACAGCTCAGTTATAAACAATTCGTTTAAGTCCAGAGGCATACACAGGAATTTTTAATAGAGGGGGCACAAGGTTTGACTGATCACTATCCTGGGGTAGGGGCATAAGATGAGGTAAGTACCAGGCCTCCCCTTTGGAAAATTTTTGCTTTTGGAAGAGGGCTCTGATGCAAAATGGTCCTTTGTTTGACACATTTTGAAGCATTTCCTTTTTTTGCCTCCAATTTTTAGTTTTTCACGCATGAAGGCCAACAGGCCTGTTGTGCCCCCGCCTGCATCCACCATGGGCGTCAATCCTGGGGGGGACGGGGGGACATGTCCCCCCCACATTTCGATGGGTGGGGGACACAATATCAAATGTCCCCCCCACATTTGCGTAAAAGAGTAGTGTCATGGCTCTATTTGACTGGCTTTTTGAGTGACATGTAGGTTTGTTGGGCAATTTGTAAGTGTCTTGATGCAGATTCTGAATGTAGATTTCGTCAGGGAAATCTTATTTAATGGCAAATTTCGGCGCGCTTCGCGCGCATGTGTCACGGTTTGCACTTTTTCTCATGACCATTAAAAAGGTAATTATACACTGAACAATTCTGATCACAACACTTTCCGAAAACAGACATAAATCTCCAGACATCTGTAGGCGGCCTCGCATCAATATGGGATCATTCAATCAGTGGCGTACACAGAGAGGAGGGCCATTCCGCCATGCCCAACTTCACTGATTCCGATTTTTTTTAAGTTCCTAAAAATACGTAAATTTTTTAACACAAATTTACTTAAAAAAGGTAGCATATTTGGCACCAGATTATATGTGAGGACACCCAATTTTTCAAAAAATTTCAAAGGGGATGGGGACACCCCATTGGCCCATGTCCCCCTCACTGATGCCTAATTTTTTAGTTCCTAAAAATACGTAAATTTTTAACACAAATTTTACTTCAAAAAAGGTAACATATGTGGCACCAGATTGCATGTAAGGACACCTAATTTTTCAAAAAATTTCAAAGGGGAGAGGGACACCCCTTCCCCTTAGATCCCTCCCCCAGACCATCGGTCACACAACATACTGCATGCCCACCCCCTTGTGGAAGGTCGAAAGTACGTTGTTGCCGTTAAACACTTTTCAAGAATTATTACCGAGCGTGACAGAAGCCATTATTTTTACTGAGCTTCGCCGAAGCCATTATCGGTATAGATGGTGCAGGCGCGGATCCAGGTTAGCCTGGGGAGCCCGCCCTCCCCCCTTCACGAAAGGAGAAAAAGAAAAAAGAAAAGGAGAAAGAAAAATTAAGAGCAAAAATTTAATAAAAGTATCTAAGAACGTATTTAAAGGATATATTTCTCTAGGGGTTGGGTGGAGCTATAGCTGGATTATCTCTTTAGATGTCTTTCACATAATTTTTGAAAACAGGTGAATAGCTGAGTAATGATCCTTGACTTAAGATCTAAATAAGTAAACATTGTGACATGTGCAGTATGGGCCCGGCTAGCTGCACTGAAATCAGTACAATTTTGTGTTAAAGAGTGAAAGTTTTTGTAATCTAAAGGGATGGAGAGGCAAAGTTTTCGCCATGCAGACCTTGCAGAATGAATACAGAAGACGAGCTGTCAGGTGACGTGCTATTGTGCACAGTGGCACCAGCTGTTGCAGGCAAAGTAGCGGCGTGCATACCTATTCGATTTCAAAATTGTCTGAAAAGTTTTAAAATGAACTCAAAAGGCTTTTAAGCTACAGACAGTTGCGTCGGCCCATCGATTCTTGAAAATTTTTAAAATGGTCACAAAAGTCGTTTAAGCTACAGATTTCTGTGGAGGGTGGAGGGTGGAGGGTGAGATGTATTTTTGATGATTGGTTTACTTGTTCTTACCCTTTTCTTTCACAAACTGTTCTCAAACTATCATAAGTTTTGGAAATTCATTCCAAATTTTCGCACGCTCCGCCAGCGTCAAGCCTTGTGTCAGAGTTGTCCTTATTTTCAATAGCTTTCGGTAACTCACGGGGGAACCAAGGAGCAAAGTGCTTTTTAAAAATTCTCAGTCAGAAGATTCGTTTCTGAATAGCATAGGTTGGTGGGAAAATGACAGTGTCCGATGCAGGTTCTAAATGCAGGTTTTGTCATGGACTAATATCTTATTCAAAATTTCGGCGCGCTTCGCGCGCATATATACGACAAGGCTTACACCTGACTTCATATACCATTGACAAAGCTATGACGCAAGAAATTATTCAAATTCACACATTTTTCTAAAAAGTGCATCTCTTTCTCTGTAGGGCATTCATCATTATGGGATCTTTGACTAATCTAGTCTAGCACATGGTTTGAAAGACTGAAAGTACGTAATTGCCTTATTTTCCAAACATTTTACCGCGACGTTCAATAACGACGAAAATCTTTTCTGAAACGAATTTTGCCTGTCTACCATCCCTCTTGCTATACTTTAAAAGACAAGGTGATATATCTCCCCCCATATGGATGTCGGGTAGTGAGAATCCCGTTGGTCCCTCTTTTGTATACTGTAACTAATTCAGAGCTCCCTGGAGGCGCTATACTGTCCTCTGTCAACCTTGGATATCCTTTTAAAATGTAAAGGAAATATTTTATTATAGTCCAAGAATGTTTCTGTGGATTCCACGCAGGTACAGTATAATTGCGTGTACAATTTTCCCATGGGCATGGATCATGGGGAGACGCGTCCCTCTCACTTTTTTGGAAGGGGGACATCTTCAAAAAGTCCCCCTCACTTTTTCAAAAATGATAGAACAGACTGCAATTATGCCTACGAAAACGAAATTTTTAGAAGAAAAATAACCTAAGAATCCTACACTTTTGTTGCACCAAATCGCATCTGAGGGCATTCAGTTCTAGAAAAATTTCCCTTAGACCCCTCCCCCATGCCGACGATCACAAAACTTATTGCCTCCCCGTGACGCAAATTCTGGCTACCACCACTGCTTCTTCCACCAGGACGGCGATTCACAAATGTGGAAAAGTTCCCCCCCCCCCCACACACACACACACTTTTGGAGATGGATCCACGCCCATGATTTTTCCTGGGACTTTAGGAGGTTTGAAGACAATATATTAACCGTCTCTTACTCCCCTTTTTCACCTGAATGAAAATTAGAATTCACTAAATTGTGGACATTTTTTAAACATACAATCACTTTAGAATGACCCAAAGATACCACCATTTTGCATATAGGCTCCCTAAAATTATCAAACATTTCTCAAAGGGGAGGGAAAACTCCTTCCTGGGATTGCACTCTCATGTACTAACAAGAAAAGGCTCTCCCACTCTTGTATATAGCGTATACAAAATCCAACTGCCTAAAAAGGCACGGTTTAGCAGTTATCTGCTGTTCCCCCAATCACCAACTCCCGCCGGCACCATCGGTCATAGATTCTGAAGGGTATACCCTTCAGAAATCCATAAAGAAGGTGATATATCATCTCTCCTCCCATATGGAAGTCAGGTTGTGAGAGTCCTGTTGGTCCCCCTTTTCAGTATACAATTAATGCAGAGCTCCCGGGAGGCTCTATACCGAAAATTTTCGGCACGTTTCACGCGCAATTGTTTACGCTTACGGAGACAGGTATGTTTTATTGAGTGATGGATTTATTTTTATCACTTTTTATGAAAAATCATTTGACATCTTTCACGATTTTTGCAAAGTCTTCTCAATATTTCTTGATTTTCGCTTGATCTGCGTAGTTTTAGCCTTGAATTACTCCTTTTACTATCAATAAGGTCCCAAAAGTATTCGCATTACTCATCGGTGGGGTTCTACCATAAGCCAATTATTCATGTGCATAAACGTGATTTCAGAAGAGCCAGCATTGTAAGGATGTAAAGCAACTGATATTCATTCTTTCACCCTCCTCTTCTTATGAGAACTGAAAAATTAGTATCGAACCCACCTTCTAATTGATAGACACACATAAAAGGAATTGACACCGTTTGTAATAGCAATGGTTTTAAATGTAAATTCAAATTTTCGCGGGCAATGTTTCATCTGACGTCCTTATACCTGAATACCGTATAACGAAAATAAAACACTCATTATGGCAAAATCATTTCAAGTTACCTGCATGGGCTCGTAATTTTGGCGTGTAAGTTTTAAGATAACTTAGATTCTTCCGAACTTCTGCAGGTACATATAGTAACTTATACTGAGCCATACACATCAAATTCCATGCAACATGAAAAGGTATAAAATCTCACTGACATAAGAACTGGAGCCGATTTCTGTGCTCTTAAAATGCAATATTGCAAAAGCTTCCAGGGGCTTCGCCCCCTGGACCCCGAAGGGGCCCTATCGTGGGCCCCATGGACACCACGCGTAGCAACTCGCGCTTCGCGCTCGTGGTGAACCTTCGGTGCACATGAGATTTTCCATCTTGGCCCCCCCCTCAAAATTTCTAGATCCGCGCCTGCAGATGGTGATTGTTAATACACTTACGACTACAAAGCATTCTGAAAACGCCCTTGCTAATCCTTCACACCTTTGCTATACTACGATCAGCTCCAAAATACCCCAAAGATATCCCATTTTGCATCTAAGCAACCTTAAATTAACAAAAATTTCTCAAAGGGTAGGGTTACACCCCTTCCCCTTAGACCCCTCCCCCAGGATGACACCTTTATATAGTGACAAAAGAAGGATCCCCTCTGCTGTATACAAACGCAGGGTGAATAAAAAAGGTGCAATTTACACGCCGCCACTGCAGTTAGTAAAAACATCCAGCCAGTCGGAAAAATTAGAATTCACTAAATTATGGACATTTTCCAGTCACGTACGATTAGCTCCAAAAATATCCCAAAGATAGCACCATTTTGCACCTAAGCAGCCTTAAATTAACAAAAATTTCTCAAAGGGGACTGGTGTCCCCTTAGACCCCTCCCCCAGGACGACACATTTATGTAGTGACAAAGGAAGGATTCCCACTGCTGATGTATACAAAACGCAGAGCACATAACAAAGTGCAATTTAAACGCCTCCACTCAGTTGGAAAAAACATCCAGTCGGTCGGAATTTGGAACCTTCACACGCCCAAATATATCACCCTAGCAACGGGCCTGGTCGGGTCCATGATCTCCGACAATGATCCCCGCTGCGAAGCGTTGTTTCAGCTATTTTGGGACATGATGAAAATAACATCTTGGAGTAATTCGATCCGTGGACTCCGTTTATTTCACCTGACAGATCATCTATGATGGTCATGTTAACTTTGAAATGATAATTCATATTAGAATAGGACAACGTCAGTCATCATAAGGGGGGGGGGGGAGGGCCTATAGGAAGACGCCCCCTCTTCAAAACCAAAGGTATTGGTTTGTGCTAAGTCTTGTATGTCCCCCGTCCCCCCCCCACATTTGAATACAGATTGACGCCCCTGGCATCCACCACTGTAACTCGGGCCGGCCACTGCTTTTTTCCAGTTGCGACTCACTGGCTTGTTTTCTCTACTTCATTGCGTACGCTGAGCACCAAGCATAATGGCAAGAGGTTCCATTTTTAAAGTCTTTGGTATGACCCTATACTTGGGAGGAGGAATGGGACATATGCAGTTTACCTAAAAGAAAAGGTCGAAAAGCCAGGAATTAGATTGTTTTGACCATAGGATATGTACCCGAGTTAAGTGCCCCTACAGGCCATTCTCACCCCCTCTGACTAATTAAATTCCCTGCCCCTCCCCCATGCTCCCCCACTGTGAGAACGTGAAATCGCTAATTCATGACTGATTTTTCCCACTGTAAATTGTTTGAAAATGGGTTCATGCCCCCCCCCCCAACACTGAGAACAAATTGCTGCCAATGAGCTCTGCCACTGGGCCCAGGCCTAGGGGCCTAGACCATGGTTGCCTGAAGTTCCCCCTCCCCCAATTCCTAGTCTACATCTGGATATCTTTCCAAGAGCCCTGCGGGAACTTGAGGTTTCTCTTTCCTGGGCACTCTCTCGGCCTCCAATGTCACAGACTTGCTGCCACTTGCCTGGCCGGCCTGAACTTCGCTGCCGACATCAAAATTGCCCAGGCCTAGCCTTAGAAGGGCTATATAAACGTTAGGTCTAGCCTGCAGGGTATCCTATCCCTTTCCATGTCTCGCAAAACTTGTTAGGCCTAGGCTACATATCAGCCAGATATAGGCCTACTCTAATCTTTAACAGTTAAAAAGTTTGTAAATATCACGAAAACACGTAGGCCTAGTCTGACATATTATCCTAGAAGCCTCTTACCATAGTTCGTAACCCACCCGGTCAAGAAGAAAAGCGAAGCCGGTATTACAAGGACTTTTGAATGTTTACTTCTCTGTAGGCCTAACAGTTAGGTGTAACGTTACAGCTAAGCTTACAGCTGAGGTGTAAGGTTTAACACACTGATCTCTTTTCCATTTTTCGCGTCCTAACAAATTTGACATAGCCTACCAGTCATTCCAATATTTGATCGGTCTTACGAAGTGACTCAGCTGTTGACAAATGGTAGGGACAATGGACGACATGCAAATCTTGCTCGAGGGTTTTCACAATTCCCAAGGTCATGCGCCCAAACTGGATTTGTTCAGGTAAGTATTCACTGTTCATGTTCGGGCTTACTCCCAAAACGTATCCCAGGGTTCAATTTATAAGTTAGGCTATCGGTTTTTGGCAACCGGCCACATACTCTCTCGAGCCGGTATCGTCGCCCACCAACACTGACAGACTGACGTGAACCGATAATGTAAAAACGACCGATAATGTAAAAAAAAAAAAAAAAAATTACCGATAATGTAAAAACAACCGATAATGTAAAAAAAAAATTACCGATAATGTAAAAGACTCTTTGAACCGATCGATAATGTAAAAAAAAATTTACCGATAATGTAAAAACGCTCGTCTACCGATAGTGTAAAAAAAATTACCGATAGTGTAAAAACTGTTCTAAAGCAGTGGCGTAGGAACCGGGGTGCCAAGGGGGCCATGGCCCCTCAATATGATTTTTGGGGGGCCAAATGTCATTTTGCCCCCCCCCCATATTGCGACAGTTTACAGTTTCGTTTTGCCCGTTTTTGCTCGCAAGAGGACAATTTCTCTAATAAGAAGGCAAAATTTTCGGCGCGCTACGCGCGCAGAAGAGCTACTCTACTTTCTTCAATAGTTCCATTCTACATCGCTAGCTAGATAGCGCAAGTCCTTTCCACCTTACCAAGTAACATGTAGGAAAAGTACACAGTTTATGTAGAGGTCGCAAATTTCACCCCATATCGCAAATTAAGCCTCAGTCACGCTTCTTTTGTGTGTGTCAAGCGGTACTGTCAGTTGGTGAGGTACTCACAGAGCATTATTTGGCTATTTCATCGCATAGGTAAGGTAGTTTCGATACATTGCATATTATCTCATATACGGTCTAGAACCCCTACAGATTTTCTTTCTTTTTTGTTCTAAATGTTTACATATGTTTTTTGTGAAAACCTACCAAAAATTTTCACGCTTCGCGCGCTTTGCAATTTTTACAGCTTAGATTCCGGGGAAAACATTTAATCAACGCGGAACTATGCTTCTCTAGTATATAAAAATTTTATGCAATGTATGCCCCGAATGAAATGGTCTAGTACACACTGAGGTTTTCTTCAAGTCGGTGGCTCCCGTCGGGCAAATCTTGGCGCCACCACCTTAATAATAGTAGACTCTGGCTGTGGAAAATCTTCATTCCAACTAATCAATCCACCGAAATCCATGGGGCTAACTCCACTCTGAATAATTTTGGATAAATTTTGAATAAGAATTGCGTCCTAGAGGTTATCGACCGCGCTGATCACAGATCCGAATTCAGTCATCCCGTCTCTCGGTTGAAGTGGGATGTGCGGGCCGTCAAAAGGCCCACTTTTAGAGTCAGTGTTCCCAAGAGCAGATTTTAGGCATTTCAAAACAAGTAGCTTAGATTTCATCCCCTTCTTCCCGGGTGGGGAGCGGCTGTGAGGGAAGAACCTTCCTTCAGCTTCAGAATAACGATAATAACCGACACTCCTGGGTTTTCGGACATGTTCATTTCAAAAATACAATTTTTCAGTTCTTTGGTTTTTGAAATATCTGGTTTTTATTTGAGGGCGCCCTCTATTAGGCCATACAAAGATACTACAAGCTTATAATATCTTTGGGGCCATAGACCTAGATGCAAATAAGCTGTGCCATCAATATGACCCACTTTATCTAATAAAATATGTTGCAGTCCTTTCATGATATTTTTTATCGTAGATATGTTCTTTTTGGTGAGCTTGAGGAACAACAGAGGAATGAGGGGGATTAGGATTGACACCCATGGCAAGGGGACGGGGTTGGGGTGAGGAGAGAGCTTCCTCCTTGGGAATTTCAACCTTCGTTAAAAGTTGGCCTATCTGAGAAAAAGAAAAAAAGTATAAAAAGCTAATTTTTTATCGTGCTGATTTCGTTTTTAAGGTCCTCAAGCCAGAGGAAATTGAACCTCAGAATGTCTTTTTCTCGACATTTCCGGCTCCTTCTCCAAATACTGGAACAGTCCGTGACTACTTAAGTGCGTTGCCTTCAGTAGCTGAGATTTGTGTGAAAACGTGGACGGGGTAAAATGGGTCCTTGAGACAAACTTTACAGTGTGAAATAGTTAAAGTCAATACTCAATAGGAACATTTCTAAAAAGGGGATATATCCCACACCCCAACCCCCATGAATTCCGACTATGATTGCCCTAAATGATATTTAGTAAACACCTGTCTGTAGGCTATAAGCTCTTCAATATTGCATCTTTTGCCATGTTACAGGATGTACTGTTCTTATAACCAGGGAGGTAGTAACCCCACTATACCCAGGGAACTGCTGCAATGACAACTCTCTCTTTAAAACAGCCTGGTGTAATAAACTATATTTAATTTATTACATGCTAAATCCAGTAAGGTTAAGTAGCTCTCCTGTCTTCCACTACAAAGCTATTATAGCCTTTTGTAGAGTAGAAAAAAAGTTTTTGTAAACATAGGCCTACTGGAAGACATTTCACAAGGGGGGCGGAGGGTGTTTGCCCTGAAAATTTTGCAAATTGCGCTGATTTTCCCCTTTTCCCACGGTAGCACTCAGGATGGGTATATGGACGAGTCCCCCCCCCCCCCCCACTATAAAGAAAGATATTATTTCGGGAGTTTTGGTTTATACTTGAATTGGGTCCATTCATCATTACATCAGTGAGTCGAAAATTGGTTTGTCCCCTACCAGGCTACCAATCCCCTGCTAACCCCATCCTATATTCAGAAGAAATAGGTATGCCTCTGTATTTTGCAAAGGTGTCTTTAACCTTTTCAATGTCATTT
Source organism: Holothuria leucospilota (assembly GCA_029531755.1). Taxonomy (NCBI): domain Eukaryota; kingdom Metazoa; phylum Echinodermata; class Holothuroidea; order Aspidochirotida; family Holothuriidae; genus Holothuria; species Holothuria leucospilota. The sequence continues at coordinate 13,546,369 of CM055962.1, read as the reverse complement.
TTAGGGTCCTCGTTTGCATAAGACCATTCAATATTAATTAAAGCTACCCACCGCACTGTCCACTGCACTGCCCCCTTGCCCTGAAAATACTAGTGTCAGTGCCCTGAAATAAGCATTTTAGCTGCTCTGGGAGGGCTGCAGCCCCCAGACCCCCCCCCCCGCCTCGTACGCCTATGTTTGTAAATAAATCCCTTTAACTGTACTCGTGTTGGATAGCTTAAAATACTGTTAAGAAAGGTGGTAAAACTTTCACCAAAACTTTGCAAAAGTGGCGTCGTTAAGAGGGTACAGAGGGCACGGGGCAGGGTCACATCCCCCAGACGTTGGCCGTGCCCCCTACCCCCCCCCCCACCGTGTGCCCCAAATAAGATTTTGGGTATGAAAAAATGTTCAAACACGCCGTTCACGCAAGGACCCACTGTCACTTCATCAGTTAGGCATGGGGTAAAAAATATTCTAAACAACTACAATTTTCCGGCGTGCTTCGTGCGCATCTATTTGTTGAGCTATGTGAAGGACTGCCTTATTGGGAAATGCAATCCACAGCTAAAGCTTAAACATTTATTTTCTACAGCTATGGGAATACTGCAGCCGTGAGTCCTCTCCCTTCAGTACAATTAAAGGGCTGTTCTCTAAGGCTAATGTCCGTTTATTTTAAATACCGGTGCCTTCAAATTTCCAAGAGGGGAACTTTGCTCTCCTGAATCCTCGCCGAGGCGCAGCCAAGCACCACACCAGGGATCATAAAGTGGTGATACCTCCGAAAGGAGTACAAGAACTTGCACGCAATTTTCATCGATGCTAGATACTAGAATGTTCTGGTCATTCCGCGCGTACACCATGGATGGTTTCAGAGGACACTAGCCAACTTTTTCATTTATTGCTGAAGAAAATGCGGGAAATAATTCCGTCGTACGTTATAATTTTAAGGCACCCAAAATCAATTGAACCCAGTGGCGTGGATCCATCTCCAAAAGTGGGGGAGGGACTTTTCACCTCTTGCGAATCGCCGTCCTGGGGGAGGGGCCTAAGGGGAAGGTTGTTCCCCTCCCCTTTGAAAAAAAAAGAAAATTAGAAGGTGTCTTTATGGCAAATGGTGCCATATTTGGGGGCAATTTAGCTTTTAAAATGTAGTGTCAATTCGTAATCTAAGTTATATTACAATTCATCACAGTTTTAGTTTTCATTGTTTTGAAAAAGTGGTGGGGGGGGGGACTTTTTGGAGATGTCCCCTCCTTCCAAAAAAGTGAGGGGGATGCGTCCCCCCATCCCCCCATGATCCATGCCCATGATTGAACCGAATTCAAGGGCTTTTGTCTCCAAATTTTCCCCGCTAGCCCTGGATCGGCAGCCCTAGATCCACCTTCGATGCTCTAATGTGAAGGCTTCTTCTCAGCTCAGTGGCAAAGCTGGAAGGTAGTTGTCGCAACCTTAATTCCCTTTGGGTAGCATGAGTGGATTTATCTTTAAAATTCAATTCACACCTTAACATGATCCGCCGTCCCCACTCACTCCCTCTAACCCCTCCCATCATTAGCATCGCTTGGGCGAGTTTAGCTAACAACAACAACAACAACAACAACAACAACAACAACAACAACAACAACAACAACAACAACAACAACAACAACAACAACAAAAAACACCTTTAGGCTATTACCCAAGAAAGTTGCCCGACTCCCCACCCCCAAATCTGCAAGTCTGTCACAGCGTAATACTTCTGACGAATATGGGAGTATTCATGACAGTCAACCAGAATGTGGCTGACAGTGACAGCACAATCACAGGGTATACAATATGGTCTCTCGTCCCGTGAAGTAAATAGGCATGGGTAAGGTAAGTGTGGCCGATGTAAGCCCTAGTCAGGACTATATCATCTCTCCGTTTGCTGGGGGCTCTATGTCCCCCAGTTCCAGCCCTCGGTTTAACTTGGTACAGCTTGTTTTCGGGGAAGGAATCCCACAGTTCTTGTTGGTTTGTTGGGAAAAGTTGCTTTGTTGGGAAATTTCGGCGAGCTTCGCACGCATGCGTCACGGTTTGCAATCAATTTCATGAACAGATTAAGGTAATTATACCAGGCACAGTTCTACGGTCCCACAAAATCGCGCAAAATTTTTATATAGACTAATAGTGGTGGAGACATAGATATACTCAGAAATATTACACGTCTATTTATCAGGCATCCCCACTGCTGTATATGAAACGCAGGGTGCATAAAAATGGTGCAACTTACGCCCCACAATTCAGTTGGAAAGAACATCCATCCAGTCGGAATTGGGGACCTTCACACCCCCCAAACATGTAACCCTAGTTACGACCCTGGTTCCCCGCCCCCGCTGCAGAATGTAATTTCTTTAATCAGTTTTAGCGTTTCAACTCTGATTGTCTCTTGTAAATGATCTATCTTTCATACAGTTATGGGTGAACATCTTTTATCTTTCTCAACTCTTGAACTTTAGTTTTAATATTTTCATGTCTTCTTTGGATTTCTGCTGTTAATTACTTGTTATTGTTTGGTCGAAACTCTCGAATAAAAAATCTTTTGAGCCTCTGATCTTACAGAAACTTTACCCCCATTGGTAAAGTCCTAATTATTAAAATGTTTGCAATCTCTCAACTGGTCTATTTATTGACTGTTTTACCAGACCCTCCAAAACAATTTTTTCGAGAATTACATTTTTTTCTTCAAATTTATATGGTCAAACAAACTATAGACAAAATTAAACGCCCGGTCTTATTGAATCAAAAGCGTAATGGTGGCCTTAACATGATCGACATGGAGTTAGTCTCAAAGAGTTTAAAATGTAAATGGTTAAAACTTTATTTAGACGAGAGTTCGGGAGGCTGAAAAGTATTTTTTGACAGGGCCCTTAAACACTATGGAGGTAAATTTCTCTTCGACTGTAATTATAAGAACATCAATGTTGATATTTCAACACATTTATTCATGAAGTCTGCAGCACCTGGTCTCTATTTAATTTCCTGCCTCCAAATTACTATTATAATCAATATGTAGGGTAAGAGTTAGATGAGGTTTTACGGCTAAGTTTCTAACCAATTGGTTTAAGTCGGGCCGGCCACGGCCTTTTTTCTAGTTGTGGCTCACTGGCTTGTTTTTCCTACTCAATTGTTCAGGAAAAATTCTTATACAAGGATTAATGAGAATACTAGATGATAAAGGAAGCTTATGTTGCGAAGAATTTCTTTGATAATAATGGCAATAACTTACAGTTCATTCATCACAAAGTTTGATGTTACACATAATTTCCGCTTTACTTTGTTCCATGAAATTTTAGCGGTAATACCCAGGAAGTGGAAAGCCCATGTTAAACCATCTAAATGCCCCTCTGACAATGTTTTGAGTCTAATTAGTTTCACAACTAATGGACGTCCTACTAATTTTATTTACAATTATTTGGTGAAATCCAAAATCTCAACCCCTCGTGCTGTTTTTAAGTGGGAAGATATTAATAATTTTAATGGTAGCTGGCATAGGGTGTTCTTACTGCCGTATGTTGGAGTCCGACATACTAAAGTTCAATTCTTTCAAACATGCTTTATTCATAGAATTATCGATTTTAAGTCCTTATATAAAATTCAGGTAATAATGAAACCCTTGAACACTTATTTTGGTCCTGTTGAGTAACTCAGCTGTTCTGGCATAGTATTTCTCTACTTTGCCTCAGGCAAGACTTCAACATTACCTAGAATATGTGAACTTTGGATTGTTAGAGCAGGACCTAACACCTCCCTGTTTAGAAGATATCAAGAGTCCCATAAATCTTTTCATATTGCATGCAAAGTATTTTCTATTTAAAAGTAAATTAAACAAAATTCCAGAAGCAAAAACTTTTTACTGCAAGTTCAGGCTCTTGTTAGATGTAGAATACTATATTTTGTGTAAAATTAATGATCTGCCAACTTTACGCTTTTAAGAAACTTTCAACACTGCAAACTGATTCGCCAAAGTTCCCAGTTGTTTTTAACTCATTGTCAAATCCTGTTTCCCTACATTATAAAATTTTGGATTTTCTTATATAGGGGAAAAAGTGGTTCCAAACATTTTCTTGTAACGATCTCAGACAGTGTCCATTATTTGCTCAGGGTCAATTCCAAAGGAAAATATTGAAATGTACCGTAGATTACTTTAATCGTAACGGCGTATTGTCTTCATGAAAGAGAAGAAAAGTTGTATTAGCCAGAAATAATCATTTGTAAGTAAATGCTCACTTAAAATAGCTACCTAGTTTATCGCTCAAACGACACTGTTATGTCATACACAGAAAAGTTTGTAAATATAGGATAACAGGTATTGTTAAAGATGACCACTGAAAACATGTCACGGTTATACACTGTAAATTTTGCACATAATGAAGAACAGACATCTTCAATTTTTAATTTTTGACAAAAAAAAAAAAAATTTGTTAATGCTTGTAGTCTCTTTTCTATATTTCCCCTACCAAAGATGGATTCTTCAGTTTGGAATTCACATTTAATTATGCACATCGTGGGTAGTGACCAGAGGAAGGGGTTGGGGGCGGTAGCAGTGGCAGATCCAGGATTCATTTCTAAAGTGGTGAAGTGTGGGTGTCAATTCCCATACATAAAAACCTGTACGTTGTACCTATAAGATGCAGTGGAAGGGGTGTACCAAGTGATGGTGTCTGGTTTAGAGGCCCACTGCACATTTGGACCCTTCGAGGGGTCAAGGGCTGTCATCTCAGGAGGAGAAACCCCTGGAAACTGTGGTATTTACAAACATATGTGGGCATTGGAATGACTAAGCATTTCTCCAACTTAAGATGCACTTAGCCACTAATGATAATTTGACATTTTCTTATTAAGAATAGATGATGGTAAGAACTGCATGGGGCTTTAGAAAAATAACATCAGCCAAGCTGTTGTACACCAAGCACAGGAAAAAAAAAAAAAAAACATTTCCTGGGTCATTGGGAATGTGCCAATAAAAACTTGCCTCCTAAAAATATTTTAGTAATCCTACATCAAATGCATTCATTCCGAAGTTGTTTCTAGTACAAACGACTATCCTGAATGTTTAATTACCATTTCCCTTGGGAGTACTGAGCAGTGGGGGCCAAGTGGAAATCTGGGGCAAATACCTCTATCGTGACCTCATAGAGCTGCCACTGGATGTCCCTTCCAATAATTTGGGAACTATTTTGAAATCTCATTGCAACTTATGAAATACACAATTCACCTTTGCTTGGAAAATTCTAGGGATACAGGGGAACAATTAATTGCCCTCTGTGCTATCCCCTGGATCTGCCTTTGGAGGCAGCTAAAAGGGTGAAGTTTCACAATAACTTGATAAGGGAGAAAAAAATACTTTTCACTCCACTATTTGGTCAAGGTATGTAATGTTTTGCTGACATTTTTGCATACCAGGTGATTTTGTTGTCACTCTATTCACTAGTAGTATTTTTGCTTGGCATACTTTGTATGCACCTTATGTATCGTAACACAGTCATATGAGCATTACCTACCTAAACTTTTCTCACATAACTCAATCTATACGAAAGTCTGAACTACTTACTGCATTTTCATTTCTTTATTAGTATTTGCAGCACAGAATGTGAGAACCTATAGCACAGTGACAAGGGCAACCACAAACTGTCATTTTCACTCGTTACTATTAGAGGGTATTAACAGACTATGCCATATGCAATGGCCAGGAGTTTGTTGTTCTCCTGTAACTTTTGTCACTGTAAGGTCAGTCCATGCACCCTATCAGTCAATCATCTATGCAGTGGTACCACCAAGGTAGGATTTGACCCCAGTCATAGCCTCCCCCAACTCCCGACCCCCCAGGAAAAGTACAGGATCAATGCTCACGATCAATGTTCATGCACAGCATTTGCTCCCCCTGTATTTTCTTGCTCCCCACTTGCCCTACACTCTTGTCAATCCTGGTAGTGCCTCTGCACCTATATTCTATTAAATTCTCCCTCCTTCCCCTAATTTCAATTGGCATGCTTATTTGAAATGCCAGCCATCCTGCTCTGTATTGTTCACATGAACCTAATTAATTACTCTCAGAGATGTGATTTCTAAGGTCAAACCTTGCACAAAAACTTCCATGAAATTATCTGGAAAACTTCTGAAAAATAAAGAGTCAAGAAGTTTAATCTAAGGTGGGTGTGGCAGATGACTATATTTTGACCATCTGTTGATTTTTAACGTAACACTCTTTCTTTCATAAGACAACACATACCATTTTATAAAAATTTCAGCCACATGGATATTTGCAGATACAGGACTGTCAAATTTTTGAATTTCTCTTTACCATTCTTTACATATCACCAGGTTTAATACACCCTTAACTTCATGGATAAACAGAGATTGGCTAAACAAAAACGTTAAAGGTTTCTTGATATTTGGCCTTTAATTCATAATAAGAGCACTCATTTACATGGTCAGGTATTTCCCATCTATGCCAACTGGACGATATAATTTCTTCTTTGGTACATACAAATTGCAAATGGCATGGAATGAATGTTTGTTGTCCTTAAGAAGAAAAAAAATCAAGCATTCTTCATGAGCATTTGAAGTATTTTTAGTTTTTACGAGATGAAGAAAATGGCAATAAAACCTTAAAAGGTCCCTACATTTGAAACTCTCAATGAAATTGCAACCAACAAGTGAAATAATATTACACTGAATAACAAAGTTTTGCATAGCTTTGTACCAGAAGAGGAGGCACTGCTCAAGGTCTACAAGAAGCACATCAACAATGAAATACTGAGGGGTAAAAATACACCGTAAGTGATCTCTTAGAGGCTTGTAAATCTGAAAAATAATTATCAAGTAGCTCATTTCTTAGATGAGAGACAGCATACATAAAGTCCCAGAAACCACACACTTTAGGACAAGGATTTGAAGCATGTAAAGAAGACTTTTTGGTTAGATATTAGCGTACATAGATAAGCAAAAGGGAACCTTCCATTCTGGTAAGCAGCTTCTGCTCTCCTGATGAGCAGATTGGTAACTGATGAACACAAAATGAAAGAAAAAGGATTTTGAATCTAATCCCACAGTCAAATATTTCAAGACAGGGGAGATATGAGAGGAACATTTCTTTCTTGTGATTGTCACAATCCTCACTTTTTATGGTGACAGTCCTGACATGACACCAGACACTCAAAAGGTTTTGAGACAAAGAGAAATTCTGATAGGCAGCCAACGGAGCTGCATTCCACTCCTGTGCAGTAACTGGTATTGCTGTGCCATGGCCTGTTGCCTGTACAAATGTCAGTGTACTGAGGATTCTGGTATGAAACTTTGTTGAGGCTACAGAGGCTTGAAGGGGCTTACTGAGATGGTTCACAAAATTCATGATTTTTGTTACTCCTGTTGAGTTTTACTCACATTTTGATGGTAAGTGGTCAGACTAAGAGACTGCACATCTGACACACAACTGAAACAGCACTGACAGGGTAATTAATGATTAAAACCATTTATAACAAATTCCTCACCAAACACATTTTACCATTAGGTATTAATCATATGCAACCCCTGTTCAAAACCAATCACAAAGTGAGGCTTATACCAACTTGATTGAAAAGCTTGCAACTCCTCTTACCAACAGCTGTTGTGATCAAGGCTTCAGTTGCATACAAATGTTGTACATTCAAGAGAGGCTGGTCTATCAAAGGCTTGGACAAGCATCCTTAACTACAAGCTCTTAAGCCCAAACAACTTAAATTTCTCACTTTTTCAGTAACTATATGAAGGAATACATGAGTAATGAGGCTAATTAGAAGCATTGTCATGCAATGATTTCCTTCATACTCATGACATAACAAAATAATCAGTTTCAATTCAATGAGCCCCTTTAACTAATACACCATTTTACTCGTAAACCAACTGATGCCATATGTCTGCTTTTTGAGTGTCTGCCATGATGTCACTATCCCCACCATAGTGACAACTGTAAGTGATAATATGAGCAGCAGTATTCTGTACCTAGTGTGCAAGGAATTTCAAATCAGGTTAGAAGGAAGCCTAAGTAAGAGTAATTGTATGTAACCTAATTTTCATGTGACAAAAGCATGTACTCAAACCTCATTCTTTTTGATTAAGGAGTTCCCTAATTAGATAAGTTTTCCTTAACTTACAAAACGCAGACTTTTAGAGATAGTTAATATGCTTAGTAAAATGTGGGCGTCAAAAGATAGTACAGAGATTTCATATAGTAAAAGAAGCATTTACAGTTTCACTATAGCAGTAGAAAGTTAAGCAAGGTTTGGCATTGCAGCAGACAATTTTGATTGAAAGACAGTAAACTAGGCTATATCATAACACAAAATTACATACATAGTAGACCATTTTGAAATGACTCCAGGGCTGGAAATTTTTGAAGGCCATATAGCCTTTATATTTTTGGCAATGGCCTTGGCCTGTGCCCTACAGAATGGCATATTTTTTAATTCCAACTTGGCCTTCTTGCCCTTCCTAGCAAAATACAACCAAAAATATACCAGCGAACACAATGTCTTCTGCTTGGTCTTGGTGCCCTTTGAGATGCCCCATAGATATGCCCTAAAAGCTAACATGAAAATGGCCTTGCCCTCACGGTACCTTATTTCCAGCTAAGTTGTGACCCCTTTCATTCAAAACATTTTAAAGTATTTACAGGATGTGAGCAAACTCTGTTTCTCATAAAATTAGCTCATGAGTGAAAAAAGCTTTGAGCAAAATAATAATTCATGAAATAAACCTAGCTGTGCTTAAATAGAGCTACTTTTTTTGGTAGTTATCTTCCACTGATGTAATGCATTCATTAAATCGTAATTTGCATTTGTTTGCACTGGTGTTGGTGACCACCAGTTAGCAATGCCTAATGCACTGTGCTAGTTTTACTCTGCAAAGAGTTCTAGCAGACCCGTGGATTTCAAGTTATACTGAGGGTACAAGTGACAAGGAGCCATTTGTACCCTGGCCTGTCAGCTGTCTTGGGCTAGATTTGACTATGCTTCCTCACAGTGTCCAAGTTCCAACTGATCGCCATATTGAAGGAATGGTCAACACATCTATAGAAACAGCACTGTAAACCTTTGAGAACAACATTATTTACCTCCAATCAGGTTCAAATACAGGCTACATATTGCAAAACAAAATGATGACTCCATTCAGTGAAGGAAGAAAAAAAAAGTCTGTAAAGCTCAATATTAACCAAAGCCAGAATGCAAAAATGCAAATAGAATATGAAGCAAGCTTTAACCACCAGTACTGTACATAATTGTTCCTCCTAGATATGTTGAAAAAAATTTCTCCTTTTTTCCCTTGTTCTCACAATGTTAACTTTATTTGAACTTAATAAACTAATTGTTTCACCTAAATATATAGTTATTATACTGCTATCAAGCATCTTACAACATCACTGTGAATGAATGACATCACCATCATTCTCCTCTGTATAAATACACTAAATAGCATGTTTCTTCTTTATATCAAGTCTTGAAGCTACATTTCTTACACTGCATGGACAATCAATACCGTTGTTTAGAAAGTTTCCAAAATTGAATCGTAGGTGACACATGGCATGCCACCACAATCAAAACTCAACATGAAAATGTAAATGAGCAATATGGACAATTGATCTTCACAACAGTCAAAATAACTGCTGGACTGACTTTGAAGAGGCTCAAACAATTAACAATTAAATGAAAACTACCCTCCTCTATTCCTAAATAATTGCCAACAAAAGTAATTAAAATAGCCCTTGTGGACTCAAAAATAGCCTCTGTGAACTTAGTGGGAGTGATGGTTTAGCTACCCATTTAAATTTTCTCCTCCAAAAATTGTTAAATTTGGACCCTGATAAGATCCTTCATTTCACCCCAAGCTGCAATCAATGGCAATAATAAGTATTGGCAAAGTAATGTGTAAAAAGTTGTTAAAATTTCTCTATACTTAATACTGAAAGGTTTAACATCAGTTTTTCTCCCATCTTGGAATCTCTGGGATATTACCCAATGCTGGGATCAGACTCTCATACACTTTTATTCCTTCTAGGAAGACTTCTTCATTAAGAAACTCATTGTGGTCATGAAGAAGGATTGGGGTATTTTTCATTGGAGAAAATCCAATACAAGGATACCCAGCTTGTCTCAAAAATCGGCTATCTGTAGCAGCAGGGAAGACTTCCAACTCAAGGTCAATATTTCTACAAAACAAAAAAATCATTATTATTGAAGAAAGGAATCAATAAAACTAGAACAAAGTAATAGAGGCTTCCTAATGCAAACAATCCTTTTACATTCCTTTCTAACTTTTCAAGAGTCTCGAATGTCTGAAATATGCCATCATTTTTTGTCCAAAAACATAATTTTTTTCCCATCACAATATTAATGTTTGCCCTATATATTTGAATTACAGTTTTGGCATAACAGATCTACAATCTTAGACAAAACTGTTGGAACACCTCTCACCATTGAAACATGTACAACAATATGAACAATGTTGTGCACAATTTACAAAACCCGTCCCCTGGTACAATGTTGTGTCCATACGAAAGCGGTGCATCCCGAATTGACATTATTATTTCCAACATTGTACGGGGGAGCGGAAGTGCAGGGTGTTCCAACAAGTTTTGTCCAAGACTGCAGATTTACTGATACAGCCTGTCAAAAATGCTCATTGCACATAACTTTCATTGTGGATTCATTACATGTAATGAAACAACTTTCAACCGACTTTCTCTGAATTGATTTCTACTAACATGAAATGTCAGACATATTACACTCATGCCTTACAAGCAGCAGTGGCAATCCAGCCAGCTGCTGTCCCTAATTACATACATAAAACAGCAGACTGTAAGTTTAATGCCTTACTGGCAGAACAATTTGAAAGAAGGGTGTGGCAATCCAGCCAGCTGCTGTTCCTAATTGTATGAACAAAACAGCAGGCTGTATGCAAAGTGTTACTGGCAGCAGAACAATTTGAAAGAAGGGTGTGGAAATCCAGCCAGCTTCTGTTCCAAATTACATAAATAAAACAGCAGGCTGTATTGTAATGCCTTACTTGCAGCAGAACGATTTAAAAGAAGGGGTGGCAATCCAGCCAGCTGCTGTCCCTTATTGCATAAATAAAACAGCAGGCTGTATGCAACAAATTTCCAACAAAATTAAACTTGAGGAAATGAGTGCTACAATTCGAGTATGTTTCATCTGAGATCAATCTACAATTGTTCCATCTAAACTGACTTTCCAGGGAGAAAAGAATACATATCTGATGTGAACTGGAAATAATTGAGTTGTTTATCCACTTGATTTAATCAAAGTGGTAGATTAAAAGCCATGCACAACCCAATAAAACATTTTGCTGTTGAATCCCTATCAGCTCAGAGTCTGCATCTATGTTGATCCAATGAAGGTTGCATTTGTTTGCAATCAGTTTAACAGAAAACTTTTCTGGTGACAGTAGTTTTGGGTCAGCAATTAAGATGGACTGATGTCTGCTGTATTTTTGTCTGCAAATTGGCTTGACATCACACTGGGACTGACAAGGATGTCCACCAGACCAGGGAGCTGCTGGAGATCAGACGTTGTTGGGACCAAATCCCACTGTTAAGCATCCATCTGATGAAATAACGACTTCGAACAAAAGCACCAAGTCATTTCACAATGTCACAATGTCTTCTCCCTATTGGCAATATCTTTACTGGAAGGCTTTTTCCACATTTATGGTTTATACTCAGTAACTTGAGTGCTGGCATTATTACTCACTCTTTCATGAACTTATGAAAATGCACATAGACAACAAGCAGAAGGCCACATGAGCATTTCACATAAAATGCTGCCAGTGAAAGTAATTATTTAACTAGTTATACTGAGGATTTATAATATGCATAGCCCATCTTTGAGTGTTCAAGGTGGTTCTACTTTCCAACAAACAGTTGACAGTGTGTTTCAAAATAACCATACTCCAAGAATCTCTCGGTCATACCACAAGTGAATTCCCTACAGTTTTTCAGCCATTGGTCCAACATTGCATTGGTCCTCATTTAACAGTGAAAATGACAAATTATTATTCCTACATCCCATTAGTCATTACGTGTTAATTTTACTACAGATAAAACCCCATTGATTGTTGGACCATTGGTCCTTAGGACTACAGAGCTCCATCACATACTTCACTTCAGCATTCACAATATACCGTTCTTCTCATACATGTAGGGACTACTTCCAATTGGAGGTGTTGCAGAATTTTTAATGCATATTTGCCCCCAAATAGCACATATGTTATCCCAAAATAGCATTTTTTTGTTTGAATGGGAAGGCCCTTCCCCCAAGCTCCCACCCCTCCTACTCCTATGTTTATCCTAATTCAAAATATTTCTGCTAAAATCAAAGTAAGAGTTCAGTCTTTGGTATGAATCACCTGATGATCTGAGCCTGGGTCACCCAGCTTAGAGAAGTATAGACAAATTTCAGACTAGAATAGCGATGCAATCACATATACCTAACTTCAATCCTCTACACTCAAAACACAACACACAACCATTTGCATATCAAGGGGAGGGGGAGGCACCATTGGGTTATGACCCCCCAATGTCCCAATGTGTGAACTAGTTCCACAGTTTGCAAAATTTCTAGTTTTAGGGGGATGATTACTCCTTGACTAAATCAGGGGAGGAGGGAGGGGGGAGGCCCTTCTTGTGTACACCACTGTATACAACATTCCTTTATAAACAGTGCAACAATAATCCTCAGTGACGATATTATATTATGAAACCTAACTGCTGCAGTTACTTTAATATTTTTTCATAATTTTCAAAATCATGTACAGTATTAAAAATGATGGTTTGATTATAAAACAGATGTATTTAAATTTATGACACCTGTCCTTACTGGCACTAGTGTGTCGATTTACATTGACACATAGGACAAACACAATATAGCATGAGCCATAAACTAAGCACATTAAAAAAAGTAATATTCAGTATGCCAAAGCTCAAACCATAAACTTTACTTACTCTTTCTCGCAAACATCCTCAAACACAGCCCACCAGGGCAGATTCTTGCTGAGTTTTGTGATGGTACTTTCATTAAGCTGCAAAGAAATATTTCAAGCGTCTCATTTAAGTTTCTAAGCATTGCTGTGGCTATGCTGGCAGTCTCTACAACTGTCTTAGAGACAGAAATTGTACCAAGAGTAACGAACTGTCATTTTTTAATACAATTGTAACCAGAAAGCCAGACGGCTTAGCGATTCCGTGCCCTATGGATATATTGTAACAAACATGAATTACCCACATGACAAGCAAGAGATCCCTCATAGTTATCCTACTTGAGATATCAAGTTAATAAGGTCCAAACCTTTTGAAATCTTTTGACCCAAAATGATCTAAACAAAAATGCTAAATATGAACAATCCACAGGCCATGAATGAGATCCCTCATAGTTATCCTCCTTGACATATCATGTTTACTATGTTTCGACCTTTTGTGACCTCAAATGACCTTTGACCTGCACAGAAAATAATAGGGGTCATCTACTCATTACGAACAATCCACATGTCAAGTGTGAGATCCCTCACAGTTATCCTTCTTGAGATATCGTGTTTACAAGGTTTTAATCTTTTGACCTCTGGTGACCCCAAATGACCTTTAACTTCCACCAAAAATAAGAGGGATCATCCACTCAATATGAGCAATCCACATGCTAAGTGTGAGATACCTCACAGTTACCCTTCTGGAGATATCTTGTTTACAAGGTTTTCACCTTTTGACCTCTGGTGACCCCAAATGACCTTTGAATTCCTTAAAAAAGTAATAGGGATCATCTACTCAATATGGACAATCCACATGCTAAGTATGAGATCCCTCACAGTTATCCTTCTGGAGATATCATGTTTACAAGCAATTTCCAGGGTATTTACCATTCGATCTCTTGTGACCCCAAATGACCTTTGACCTTTACCAAAAATGATAGGGATCATCTACTCTATATGGGCAATTCACATGGTTAGTATGTCATCCCTCACTATTACACTTCTTGAGATATAGTGTTTACATGTTTTTCACCTTTTGACCTCTGGTGACTCCAAATGACCTTTGACTTCCACCAAAAACAACAGGGATCATCTAATCTATATGGGCAATCTACATGCCAAGTATGAGATCCCTCGGAGTTACCCTTCTTGAGATATCGTGTTTACAAGCAAAAGCATCACATACACACACACACATACACACGACATCACCATCGCATAGATTCCTTCGGCCTTTGGCAAGGAATCAAAAACAGTAGGCAACAGTTTCAGATATCCCTATAATATGAAGTAGGACAGGCATGCTGTTATAATCATGTTGCTTTTCATTTTCTGAAAAGCATTTAGGGTATGGTGAATTACAACAAATCACTGAAAAACCAAAACAGTTAAAACTCTAAATGAGTGACCTCTAGCAGTTTATGTATCCAAGGTTCACATACTTTGTGAGGTAATATTACTATGCATGAATGGGGAGTGTGCCATCGACAGCCCATGACAACACTAAAAATTATAAATCTATAATTGTTTGCATAGGCAGTGACTACACACCTCCCCTTTCCATAAACCAAAGAGCTCAGAATATTTCCTTGTTGACAAATGCTTTAAGTTGGTATATTATAGTTAAGTACAGTGGAAACTTAAGGAAAGGGACAATGGCCAACCAACTTTTGAGGTAGAAAAAACTATTTACCATTCCCTGCATAAGATTTTAGAATCTTCAGACAAGCATCCGAAGCACTTTTTACTTTTTTTAAGAAACTTCTAACTCTTACTTCTAAAATATTTACATACATAAATTTGTGTGTTAATTGAAACTTTATGTTGTTGGTTCAATTCTGCTGAGGGTAAGGGGGAAGCTAGCTAGCAACAAAAATTGCTGTAGGGAGTAAAAGTGGGGTCAAAGTCATGTTCTTTGAAAAATAGTGCCACCCCTGATAACTCTTATATCATTAAAATGACTACTTCTCATAAGATTTATGGCCAATTATTACCTAATTTTATGCAATGCCAGGATATTCCTTCACAACCATAAATCAAAAATATAAGTGAAATAAATGCTGTCTCTAAACCAGATCAAACTTTAACAGCTAGATGAGTCATACACTTCTTTTACATCATATTCTTGCAATTACAAGAAAATGTTGGTGAAGAAGAATAACATGCAATAAGAGTAAATATGACTCTCTAAAAAGTTTTAAATGTTTTTTTTTTTACTTTCTAAATTTTCTCTAAAACAAGCATCGATCTGTGACTTACATATTTAAATTCAAAGTTCACTCCCTCCCCCGCATCTTTACACCAACCGTCCACCTTTTTAAGTAATTCCTGTGGGAGAAAGATGAAAACTTTTGTAACTTTAGGGTGCTATTTACAACTAATGGTGAATACATGCAAAAGGTCTTGCTAAATGATGATGACAGCTAAAAAGTAAGTTCCATAGCTCCCCAGACTGTGACTTATATAAATGGGAATCTCGTGAATCAATCTTGACCAATCACTGTGATTCTGAGGTGGAATCATGTACTTGCCCTAGCATACAAATGGAATTACTACACTTGATTCAAAACTTGAGATGAAAGTTGCCATGTTCTAGACAACAGTAGATGGCTGTTGTGGCACTATGATGGCGATTGCCCCCGCCCCCCCCCCCCCAGCTGCTTGGATTGAGGGCTGCGTGTGGCCAGTTGCTGAAAGAAAGACGTCTCCTTGAGCTGGTGGCTGCAACTAACTTTTTCTGTGGCCACTTCAAATACCCTGTCAGCCAATGGTTCTAAAATTTCTTAAATTTGAGACAAAAGTAAAAAAGGAATTGAATCAATTTATCTAGCAGATGAAAAGCATTTCCAATTTATGGCATCAAAAATTTAAATGAGAACCTACTGAAAAAGTTGTCCCTTAGAAAGGGATGTCTATTCACTAGTACCTCTCCTCTTCCATATTGCAGCCTCAAATGTGAAAAACTTTCTTACACATTTTTAAGTTTTCTCAGTGGTTGTTTGGAATGAAAAATCCCATCCATACAACAAGAAAACAACTGAATGTATAATTGCAAGGAACCAGCATGACACTATTTCCCCCTCCCCAACATTGACATTGCTTTCTTTAGAACACTGGGGGAATGTGGCTGGTTGGACTATCCAACAGAAGTGCCACAACTGGTTGGTGCATAGCATACTGAGAAATTTTTGCTAAAATTACCTCCAAAATTGCAGGAAATGGCATTTCCCTTGCCTTGTATGTTAAACGTAAAATTGTATATTTTGAACTCTTGTGTTTTAGAAACTTCTACTTTCAAGAAAATGATATGTTAGACAAATATTACTTGGTAAAATCACTTTGTTGTGCAAAATCAGGTTTCTGGTTCATTGGTTTGCACATGTAGTTGAAAGTGATCACATTTTACTACATATCTTGAACAAAAAAATAAATTTTTCTAGCATGATAGCAGTGTTAAGCAAAGGAAGAGGGACTGAAGGGGCACAAGCCTTGCTTGAGGGGTATTTGTTTGATGTCATCCCTCCAAAATTGAGGGAGCAGGAACGATGATGATGAGAAGGGAGTGGTGCGACTGAAGACATCACCGGGAGTAGAGGTATAAGAAAACTTCTGCATAACATGCTACCATAGTTCTTTATTACAGCATACTTGGCACAAAAAAGTATGCTTGGTGTACTGAGTTAAATGGTAAACTGGTGTTTTTCAGGAAATAATTAACTTGCACAAAGTTGCAGTGTACAAAATGTTAGTGGGAACATTGTAATATGGTCTGTACTTGTGTTTTCTACAAAAATGAACCGTCTGCCAGGTGAATGACTCTCATAGGGTACAACGTGCACACTATTGTATCCACCCATCTTCCCAACAAAACGATAAAAACCTTGCTAGCTGTTTTACTACTGTACCTTTCAACAACTAAATAGCAAACAGTAACTACTCAACTCGGAGTGAAATTTGATGTTTTTCACAAAAAAAAAAGAAAAAATGGAGCGGGCTTTGTGTCTACAATCTACAGGGCATACTCAAATTTTTAGGGTCATTTGGAAAATGGTGGAATGTATGAAAAGAAGGAGTTGTACATACTGATTCGCCAATTATACAGAAATCCGCTGAATGAATTTGTGGACTAAAGTTTGTGGAAGGCAGATCAGGAACATTGCATATCCATACCACTAGGGGAAGTATTACTTAGACCATCCCCTTTTAGACAATTATTGATGCAATATACCCACAATCTAGCCCAGGATCAAGAATCACACTTTTTGGTCAACTGAGAATTAGACACACCATTTCCAGATTTGAATAAAGACCTTAGACTAAGTTTGCTAGATTTCAGATGGATGACTTTAAGCACAAAACCAAGCCCATAACCAAGGGGGAGCATGAATTGAGTGCAAAGCTCCTCCACATAAAAATTTTTACCCTCCTAGAAAATTCAAAGCTGCCATTAGCTTAACACATTTTTATACATCTCAAATTCATTAAAATTACATTTTTAACTTGAGTTTTAGCAAAACAAGTCCAAGGGTGGGATACAACCATTACATAAGTTGCATACAGGTATATATGACCTTTATCATGTTACATATGGGACTGCCATAAAGAATCTGTTCTTACTCAGAGCTGCAAATCTAGTGGCCCACAGAGTATTCCATTTTAGTTTTCCAGAAATCACCAACCTGATTTCGTTTTGAACATTCTTCCTCACTCAGGCTGTGAAGCACACCATCAACATATCCAAAAAAGCCTTTCACACTGGTTGTATAATTTTAAATAAAAACTCTCAACGTGCTTACCTCTCTTGATAAGCCCTCTGATAACCTTATGTCAAATATTGCCCTCATCTCTGCAGGTACAACGTTGTACTGAACTCCACCCTGTGGAACAGAAAGCAAAGGGCAAGGTCACTTTGTAGGTTCCAAAAAGTATATTAAAACTACCAGAAAGCCATTCTGCAACTATATATGTTACATATAGCATGCAAACATTTCATAACAAAATAATAATAATAACAACAACAACAATGACAATGAGGACAACGACGACGACAAGAACAACAATAATAATTAGTCTTGTATAGCGCAGACTCCAGCAAGAGTTGTTCAATGCGCTTTATGAGTGCTGAAAATGCAAAAATAAAGAGATTTGGGAGAAAGGAAAAGTTTCAAGACTATGTTAAAATCCTCTGAATGATATACACGAAGTATTCCTCCTAGAAGTTATTGGACATGCTGCAATGGCCTTTGTAGCAAGCTGCATATGCTAAAGCTACTAAAAAGACTTAAATATCAGTGTTGATCCTTTGAGAGCAAGAATCTTTACAAAACTGCACTATATGAAGGTTTACTAAGTTCCAGATTTTCACAGGGAGTTTCACCTTTTCAGTACTATACATATCATCAACCCACGATTCAGTTCTATTAAGTTTTCTATATCTTCTTCAATTGTAAAACAGTTTAAGGCAAAATAATAGTATCTTTGGTAAAGACAGAACAAGAAGGCCATTTAAGGTACTACATGGGATGAAGCTTCGTTAACTCTTTCCATTGTAAACTAAAATGTAGCCTACTGGTTGACAGGTACATAGCTATAATGAGATACATTTCTGATCTGACAGTGTTTTCAGTCAAAGCTGACAGTAGCCAAGTTGAAGATAGCAATATTGTCTGCATGAGATTCTAACTCTCAACCAAGATTGATGAAACTGCAACTGCATCAAAGGCAGCCTTATATTGCTCAACAGTCCACTTTTTGTACCAAGTTGTAACAAGCACACAAACATTTAAAAGGAATTATTCTGTCATACATAAACCAGAATGCAAAAATGCATTGAGGTTTCGATGATATATGTTCTATTCCAAATAATGCCATGATGTCCCATATCTTTCAGTCACTGGTCAAAATTTCCCAAGAATTCCCAAGATCGTCATCTGGGGTTACGAGCGGTCAAAAAGCAAAATTTCCCAAGAATTCCCAAGATAGTCATCAGGGTCACCAAAGGACAAAATGCAAAATATCCCAAGTATTCCCAAGGCCTAACGTTACAGTATAGCCTAGAGGCTATGCTAAATACTTGGCAAGGCCCTAAGTAACATTAGCCTAGGTCTAGCCTAGGCCCAGCTATAAGTATAAACCTAGCCTAGGCCTATGCACAGCTGGTCACAGAAATCTCTCTGTAAATACTACAAACTTAGATGATGAGTACCAACATTTGACAGGCAATAACTGCTTTGACTAGCCCTAGCCTAGGCCATAGCTATTACAGTAACCTAGGCCTACCTCTAATAAGTAATATCAGCCCATACATACTGTACTACAATTAGGCTAGCCTGTACTGTGGCAGTTAGGCTAGGACTTAGTCACAGGTCTAGGACTTTGTCTAGGCCTAGCCCATAAACCTGGAACTCTGCATTAGATTTATGTACTGAGTCTAACGTTATTGTGTGTGTAGGCTAATGTTTGTTGTTGGTTCTGTAACAACACTTAGGCCTAACGTTAGGCCCTAACTGTTAGGCCTAGGCCTACGTTAAAACTTGATCTGCCTGGTAAATTTTCCACTAAAGTTACTCACACTACTCTGCTACTCTGAAGAGGAGCCATATTACAACATACTGTGATATTCCTGCTGTAATTTTTATTATTCCATTTCTTGGTGCTATTTTTCCAATTCAGTTACAGTCAAATCTAACATTAACGTTGGGCTACTCAGCCAGCTCAACAGACTTTGGCAGGAGTTTGTCACTGCACTCAGAAACTAGCTTTTAACACAGTTTTTGATTGGTTGAAAGTGGATCCGTTTACAACTGATCAACCAATGATATGGTAGCTTATGGAATGTCATGGATCTGCTGCAAACTATCTACTGATTGGTTTAACATCAACTTGTTGACAAAAATTTAACCAATAACATAACAGCATAGATTACTGGGCTCAAATAAATACACTACAGTACCTTACAGAAAAGTGAAATACTGTAGTCTATTCTCAGTCTTTTGATATGTTGGCTAAAGAATAATAAAGTTCGTGAAAGGACCTATTTACTCATTCAAAATTTGGATTATCAAGGAAAAATCCGTATTCCCATATTTACAATGATTTTCCGTACTGAATATGGAAAGTCCGTGCTGGTTGGGAGCTCTGTCTCAGGGTTTGACCCCCCTGGTGACCCCAGATGACTTTTGACCCCCACCAAAAATGATAGAGTTCTTCCTCTTACTATAAGGCATCTAAATACAAGGTATGAAATTTATCCAAGCTTCCTACCTCGAGACATCGTGTTAACAAGGTTTTCAGAGTATGACCCCCGGTGACCCCAGATGACCTTTGACCTCCAACAAAAATGATAGGGTTCTTCCTCTTACCATAACGCATCTACATAATAAGTATGAAATTCATCCAAGCTTCCTACCTCAAGATATTGTGTTAACAATGTTTTCAGGGTTTGACCCCCGGTGACCCCAGGTGACCTTTGACCTCCACCAAAACAATAGGGTTCTTCCTCTCAATATGGGGCATCCATGTACCACGATTGAGAACTGTCAGAGCTTCCCTCCTTGAGATATCATGTTAACAAAGTTTTCAGAGTTTGACCCCCGGTGACCCCAGATGACCTTTGACCTCCACCAAAAGTGAAAGGGTTCTTCCTCTTATCATAACGCATCTACATACAAAGTATGAAATTCACCCAAGCTTCCTACCTCAAGATATTGTGTTAACAATGTTTTCAGGGTTTGACCCCCGGTGACCCCAGGTGACCTTTGACCTCCACAAAAACAATAGGGTTCTTCCTCTCAGTATGGGGCATCCATGTACCAAGTTTGAGAACTGTCAGAGCTTCCTTTCTTGAGATATCGTGTTAACAAAGTTTTCAGGCTTTGACCCCCGGTGACCCCAGATGACCTTTGACCTCCACCAAAAATGATAGGGTTCTTCCTCTTACTGTAACGCATCTACATACAAAGTATGAAACTCATCCAAGCTTCCTACCTCAAGATATTGTGTTAACAATGTTTTCAGGGTTTGACCCCAGGTGACCCCAGGTGACCTTTGACCTCCACCAAAAACAATAGGGTGCTTCCTCTCAATATGGGGCATCCATGTACTACATTTGAGAACTGTCAGAGCCTTCTTTCTTGAGATATCATGTTAACATGGTTTTCAGAGTTTGACCCCCGGTGACCCCAGGTGACCTTTGACCTCCACCAAAAGTGAAAGGGTTCTTCCTCTTAATATGGGGCATCTATGTACCAAGTTTGAGAACTGTAAGAGCTTCCCTTCTTGAGATATCGTGTTAACAAAGTTTTCTTGGTTTGACCCCCGGTTACCCCAGATGATCTTTGACCTCCACCAAAAATGATAGGGTTCTTCCTCTTACCATAACGCATCTACATACAAAGTATGAAATTCACCCAAGCTTCCTACCTCAAGATATTGTGTTAACAATGTTTTCAGGGTTTGACCCCCGGTGACCCCAGGTGACCTTTGACCTCCACCAAAAACAATAGGGTTCTTCCTCTCAATATGGAGCATCTATGTACTAAGTTTGAGAACTGTCAGAGCTTCCCTTTTTGAGATATCGTGTTAACGAAGTTTTTAGGGTTTCACCCCCGGTGACCCCAGATGACCTTTGACCTCCACCAAAAATGATAGGGTTCTTCCTCTTACCGTAACGCATCTACATACAAAGTATGAAATTCATCCAAGCTTCCTATCTCGAGATATTGTGTTAACAAGGTTTTCAGGTTTTGACCCCCGGTGACCCCAGGTGACCTTTGACCCCCACCAAAAACAATAGGGTTCTTCCTCTTAATATGGGGCATCTATGTACCAAGTTTGAAAACTGTCAGAGTTTCCCTTCTTGAGATATCGTGTTAACGAGCAAAGTGTCACAAACGCACACACACACACGCACAAGTGTGCTTTACATACTGTTTAAGGACTTCATTGTTTTCTCTATTGTGTTTGCTTCCTTAACCCTAACTTTAACAATAGACTCTCAATTGTTAAACTTCTGAGGACATGGGAAATCTATTGTATTTCCTTCTAAGGACCTGAAATCCATTGTTTAGGTCCTCAATCTGAATGCAAAGTTAGTGCGCACATACACACATACACACACCCACACACACACACATACACACATACACACACACGCCATCATGACCGCATAGGTTTCTCTTTTCATCAAAACCAAAAAGTTTTACTTTTAAAAGCCATGATTTATGAGCACTGAGTGATAGGTTACTCAAATTTAGGTGGCTGGGTTACTTTATTTTCAAGAAATGAAGTTCCCATAGAGAGAAATACATTGCTTTTTGTCTCATCAATTATTTGTTTACCCAAATTTTCTAATTTTCAGACTATGGAATACACACTATACTCTTGTACAATGTGTAGCTATAATAGGGGAGTGAAGATTTTGCCAGAGTTTGCATATGGAAGTGAATGATTTCAATAATAATATTAATAAAAAGTATTTTTTTATGAGGCCATGCTGATGTACTGTTAATACAATATGCCCCCTTTACAAGTTAAGGTCATAGTGCACCAAGCCACCCCTGATGTGCTGTGTAAAACTGCATGCAGGCAGGTACGATACCTCAATCATGGTAAGATTCAGTGTCGACACATCTCCAAGTTTTAAATTTTCTCTCTCCATCCTTTAATGAACAAAGAAAAGAGGTCATTTTGTCTCATTAAAATTACCAGAAAGCTGATAAATAAATTTAAAAACACTTATAGAACACTGTTTTCAACTTTGCTACATTTAAGCTTGACAATTAGGAGGCCAGGATGCCAGTTCCCCACCTGAACAAACTAGCTAGGTGGGTTTTACATTTTGCAGTCTACCATTGTCCCACTATGAACTAACCCTTTAAAAGAAGGCTCTAAGTTTAAATGTAGTTTTGCTATGTTTTAGGGATAATATAAGTATTAAATTCCTACTTGTGGTTCTTGAGTTAAGTTATATCACATTTTCAATTCAAAACGAACTTGACTCAAGCACTATGGCTCCATAACCTCACATTCAGCAACACCATTTTGTTTTTCTTTAAACCAGTGGTGGGATACCTTTTTCACCTGAATTGCCATTTTGATAATCATAATCCATTTGCAGGGAGCAGTGAGGGTGCACAAAGCTTCCCACATAGTGTGTGGGTCAAGGGTCGACTCTAGTGGGGTCCAAGGAAAAGACCCGAGGAAGGACCAAAGCAAAAGCACTGAAGTTCTGGGGTACAGTATGTAAAAATTTGTGGGAATTAGAATGAAGCATCCATCTACTATCTTTATTATGACAATGGATGTGCAAGGCTAAACAGACCAGAAGTATCACAATTTAACAGTTTGTTTTTATCTAATATGTGTGATGTGCTATGAAAGTGACTATGAGTACACCGAAAAAAAAAAACCAGTATCTGTAAAGGGATTTAAATGTTTTTTATTGTCATGGCAAAGTTATTCACTTTCTTTTTTTTGAAATTTCAACTCACTCACCAGTAGGCAAGGAGCTCTGATCCTCGAATATGCATGGTAACTACAAACACGAGGCCTACAGAAATGTTTCTCACCTTATTTCATATTGCAGGTTTACACATTGCACTACTAATCAATGTCATACAGACTATCTTCTATGCAAAGCTGCAACATTACCACCACTTGTGCAAGAAATCTGCACCTGGTTTATGCCTACCAACAGAGTGTTCAATGGATGTTACATTGTGCACAGTGTGGGGTCTAGAGTTAGAGTTAGATGAGGTTTTACGGCTCAGTTTCTAACCAACTGGTTTAAGTCCGGCCGGCTATGGCCTTTTTTCCAGTTGTGGCTCTCTGGCTTGTTTTCCCTACTCCATTGCTTATGCTGAGCACCAAGCACAATGGCAGCAGGTTCTGTTTTTACAGTCTTTGGTATAACCCGGCGAGGAGTCGTACCCAAGACCTTGCGGCTGCAAGTTGGATGCTCTAACCACTTGACCATGCAGTCGGTCCTCATTGTGGGGTCTAGGAATACCGCAGTAGTGGCATTATGAAGTGCATTTACAAAGGGCATTGCGAGAATGGTAAAGCATGACAAATGGTGGGCTGAAAAATAATAATTAAATTCCAAGTCTTTCTGAAGCTGCATTTATGAATTGCCTTGCAGGTCAGATCGAATGGTCTTGCAGGCTGTACAAAGCCCGTTGACCAATGGTTTCCCCACCCCTTAATATGAATTTGTAATTAGTAAGCCCTTTAATGTAAGCATCTCTAACATTTGTATTGTAAAAAAGCTGATATCAGGCAGTGAATTATTATTTAGAGTAGCAATGCTACACTGGCTCAACCCCTTCTGAAAGGCCACTTCATAACTGCATACACTGCACTATTCAGGTTTCAATATTCTATTTTGGAATTCCATGGAGGAGGTCTAGTAGATACGCATGATTGTTATGGGGCTTTTGCACTCAGTAGCCATCATTTCCCCTTCCACTGCTTGATTGATTGAAATCTTGTAAATGTGTGGTCAATTCTGGCCAAATGTTAAATGATAAATATTGAAGGAGGGGGAGAGGGGTGGGGTGGGGACAGAGGGGTGAGACAATTTAAGGCTTGATAATATCTGGTAAGAAATTTGTGTTGTAGTGTTTGCTTGGTTTTATGTTTGATCTCAACTTTATATGGATCCACCAAGTGTGACTTTGTATAGCAAGAACAAATTGAGGTGTTAGTGTGTGGAGTGTCACTTAACATGTCAAGGAAAAGTCCAATTAAAGAAAGTTTCCCATTCAAAGGCAGTGGGCCAATGGTCTAAAAGTACTCTTTCTTGGCTTCTGTAGGTCCCCCCCCCCCCACCTGGGAAGGAATTCTTCAGAGGCTGACTACTTCCATCCTTATGTCGATGCTACCTAAGTATAAACTTTCACAAGCAGTGACAGCTACCCACGATTAACATAACATTTCACCCTTGTCATACCATGAAAATTGGTTAAGCAATGTCTGGATTTATTCAGTATTACTTACTAATATTGAAGAACTGCTCATATTTATACTGTACCTTACATAGCCTACACAGTCCAGTGGCGGATCCAGGATTTGGCAAAAGGGGGGGGGGGCCCAGGTCACAGTGCTTTGTATAAAAGTCTGATCTGGGGGAGGGGTCATCCTGGGGGGCAGTGCCAGGGTATTTTGATAGGGGCAAAGCATGTGATGAGCAATCGCCGTGCTAGGGGGGAGGGGGTGTCCCCTCCCCTTTGAGAAATTTTTGTTAATTTAAGGCTCTTCAGATGCAAAATGGTGATGTCTGTGGTGTGTTTTTGAACTGATCTTATATGGCTGGAGAGCGTTCATAATTCAGTGAATTTTAACTTTTGCTTGGCTGAAAGATGCTTTTCTGGGGAGGGGTCTAAGGGGAGGGGTGTCCCCTCCCCTTTGAGAAATTTTTATTAATTTAAGATTGTTTAGATGCAAAATGGTGGTGCCTTTAGTATATTTTTGAACTGATCATATATCGCTGGAAAAGGTTCATAATTTAGTGAATTTTAAATTTTACCCTAAATTCCCAGTACATTTCATTAAAATAAATTACAAGGCTTAAATACGACACTAGAGGGTAATATTGCAGCAAGTTATAGTTAAAAGCCTGACGTTGTCGCAAATTTCCTCTAAATATTAAAGAATTCTGAAATTCCCTTGAAAGTAGAAGCAGTGCTCCCAATGCTGTGGGCCTGGCCGGTAATAGACTGAAGTTAGCAATCCATTAATACAGCGCTCATGAGTAACTCCTTGCAATGCCCAGAGAAAGTTACCGAGGCCAATATAAGCCAAAATGTTACCAGTTGAAAGTCAGTAGCAGAGTTATTAACATAACACTTATTTTCTGAGGTAGAAAATAATGAACAAGTTTGAGTTTCACTCTGACACATCTCATAGGCCTGTTTCATTGAAATAGGGCCTTGTCGTTTGTTTTATGGAATTGAAAAAACTTTCAAAATTTTTTGGAAGGGGGGTCCGGGCCCCCTGGGCCCCCCTAAATCCGCCCCTGCAGTCATATTGAACATAACTAACAACTTAATTAGGTCTTGTCAGAAACATCGATTCTTACACATCAAACCAGCAGATGGTGCAGATCTTACAATAAGTAAATTGATTGTTGCCTAATATTTTCCAGTCCGGAACTTTGCTGAAAAATACTCTCATATTTCAAACTTCATGCTGTGAATCTTCTTTTACAGCTAAAATCCCAGGTTGGCAGGCACAAAACGGAAAAAGGGGATTAGTCTGCTTGACCACTTTGTTTGTTTTGTGGTTTCCTTGCTGCTTTTGTTCTGGCAAGATAAGCAAACTCCTCCCAGATGTGCAAGCAGCATTTAGAGAGCAAGACATGAGTGATTTCAACAATGGGATGACAAAAGATGCAGTTTACACTAGCTAGATGGCAAGCACCAAGTAATTACTCACTTGGATGCACATTGGGCTGATAGAGCTGAGATTCATTAGCTCCTTGGTAACTTTGGGCTAAAAGAGATTTCATGTCATGTTTGCTCTGTGGGCTGTCATGAAATTCAAGCTTCTACTTCAATAAACGAACATACTCCCTCCAGATAAGGCTTACCCCAGATACAAGCACCATATACTATAAACACTGTACCAAAAGAGACAGAGCTGTAAAAGGAATTTCATGACTGTAAAAAGTCAGAAAATTATCAAAATTCCCCAAATTCCTACATCCAATCCTTTGTAGAAGAACAAACTGTGTTTGATCCTTGTGAGGATACCATCACTAAAAATTTCAGAAAAATCTGATACAATTTGTAGAAAATAAAAGATTTTGAAGACAGAGACAGACATTTCCACCCACAATACCACATAAGCTCTACCCACACTTCGTGGGTTGAGCTAATTAGAAATGATACATCTGTGATATTAAAATTTTAGTCAATTAAGATAAAAAATTTTAGTACCAGTATTGCTCTAACGAGTTCATGATTACTTTCTTAATGCCATAATTTTACATACTAACTATGGATGTATATATTGGCAAGTCATTTAAAAAGTTATGCCTTCCAAACAATATTACTGTGTGCTAAAGTACAACTTCCTGTTACAATGTCAGTGGAATGCATTAAATAAGTCTTCATATTTCATGGTTGTAGTACTATGTATAGAGTAAACCACTTACTCTTGCCTTAGGGTTAATAGCTTGTCAGAACCTCCCTCCCCACCCCCCATTCCTCAACATTTTTGTTAAGGATATTTTAAATTCCAGGATAATTTAAGTCACCCATTTTCTTGTTTACTTCCGTCTCTTGCTAGTTGGGCATGAAAAAAAAACATGTACCAGACAATTTTTTCCTTGTTCAGAATCAGATGCTTCCCTGGTTGACTGCAATTTTTCCAAATTTCCTGCCTTTTCCCTGACTGGAAAGCAATAAACTTTCTCCAGGTTCTTCCTTATTTCCATGCTGGCTGGAACCTGGTCGACAACTTTTTCCTTTAAGTTTAAACTGAGTGTTAAAATTGCATAATAAAGGGAGCACTTCTGAAATCGACCACTTGAAGAAAGTAAAAATATTTCAGTCCTTCAAATAAATGGATATTATACAGATATATACCATCCCCCAAGACAAGATATTACAATAAACCATTATTTTCCAGCAGCAAATATTCATAAATTTCACCAAGGTAAACAGGATAAAGTTTCAACAATTTACCTTTGTTTTTCACTTTCTCTAAATGCGAGTGCTGAGGTGATGATCTTTTGCTATCAAAGAGAAACAGAAAAATAAAATGCATAAATAGTTGGGTATCGAGTTGTCTATACAACCCCATCCTGTGTTTACAACTGTACAAAGATTTATATTGAGACAGAATATAGGCAGCAGATACTGGACAGCACCAATGTGCTTTGCACACAGGGAATATCTCATTTGACCAACTTGGCTGATTGCTTATGTTCTTGCACGTCTGAATCCTTGTAAGTCAGTTGTTTTACCATCCATCCTGAAGATGTGCCTCTCAGGCTAAACCTCTCTTCCATAGGTGGAATATTTTATTCATAATAGGACAGTAAAGTTTCAAACAATTTTAATTTACAATCAAAAGTGCAGTGTGGATGTTTTCCTGAAAACTTAAGTTAGCTTTGAACGTCTGTGGACATGAAACTGTTGTTCCCATCTACTTGGAGCAGAGTTGCCAGATTTTATAGGGAACTGATCAAATTTGGCTCTCAATATGGTCCAAACATGCCAAATGCAACTTCCTCAGCACTAACCCTCTAATTCATCAATTACTAATCATCAATATACTGCAACATAACCATGTTCTTTCTTTATGAACCTCGACTAGTTTATTCATTCGATTATGCGGTTAGTGTACATTTATAGGCAAAAATTATGCGTTTCACTATTTTCCTAAGAAAATTATGGAAAAACATACTTTTTTAAGGAAATCTGCTAGTCAATTGTGAAAATGCCAAACTGCTTTTTTACAAAAAAAAGTCACATGTCATTGACAAAAACATCACAAAAATGTTAAATTCAATGTTTTTGGCATTTTAAATGCTAACATGGCAACCCTGGCAAAAATGATGGAATCTATGGAAGATAGAAACAATCCAAACAACCAAACATTGATCATTTTACAATGCAATTCAATTTTACACATATACCATAATTATGCTAGATGTGGTTACCTGTGAAGCAAATATAAGGAGTATACACAAAGATAGCTCTAACATGTGTTTTTCACTATGGTTCAATTAAGGAATAAATCGCATTTGGCAGACTATTATTAATTGGTGAATAAACTGTCGAGACTTCAGATTTGGCAAAATAATGGACGAGGTGAAACTGAGTGCGTCATTTTGCAAATTTGCAGTCAAGACGGTTTATGAGACAAAAACAGTTCGACAAATGTGGTTTACTCCTCTTCTACCCCCGAAAATGTGTGAAAAACTTCATTTTTATCAGTGTCTACGTTTACTGACCGTATGTTGTGGAATAACAGGCCTGTGTTTAACCAATCAGAATGCAGGATTCTCAATAACACATGGCTAGAGATGGTAGAATCTTTATTACAAGACTGTCGTTGTATGCATAGAACAGTTGACAATGTCAGCTTACCAAATATTAACATGACAGAAATCACATTCCACATGCTGCAAACTTGCTGGCATGCCATTAACATGCAGATATATTCCATAATGAATAACAACAGAAATATTGATATAAACTACCCCCATGTTATTACTTGTGTATATTAGTTGTGATGAATTTTCCTGACCATAATGGTCCAAAGATGAATGGGGTTATCTTGAAAATGGTAAGAAAAGTTTAAGTACTTAATCCCTATTGATCTTACATAAAAGGAATTTTGTCTGGAACAACTGAGAAACACAACACTTCTTGGTTGAATGTATATCTTTAAGAGTGAACTAATATTTCTCCCTGGCAGGCCTGTAGCTAGACAAGGTACTCAAGAGTAGGTTAGTTAGTTAGTTAGATGAAATTTAACGACACACCAACACAAATGTGTTATATATATATAGTGTCAAGCAAAGGTTAAATACGGTGCAAGTCCTTCCCTTTAGTCGCCTCTTACGACAGGCAGGACATACCGTGGGCATATTCTACAACCCCCAGCCCACGGGGGGATACTGAAGGGTAGGAGGGTAGCTTCTTGGGATAGAGAGGGAATACATTTTAGGGTCATAAGATATATTAAAATACACTACGGCAATGGTACCTTTTATTTTCTAGATAGGAAGTTTTTCCTGGGGGTGGCACTGTGCCCCCTCCTCGCTTTGCTCCAGGCTTGCTCCCTGGAAAAGTGATATTCTTTCAGATGACATCACTGCACAGCAATAACTCATGCATACACTGTATCTATACACAGTTTCAAGCTTGCATGAGTATGCATAAGCATACAAGGCAGGGGGCAGAGGGGCATATGCCCCCCCCCCCCAATTTGAGCAAAAATAGTGGATCCATTTAGGCAAATGAGACAGCCAAGAAAATAAATTATGCCCTTTTGCGGGTCAGAATTTGGGCAACTTCACCCAAAATTCTAAATTTAGGCAAATACGATCCCCCCCCCCTCCGAATTATTAACCCCCATACGCCTATGTGAGTGTGTATGCACCAGTAGGCAATGGTATGTACACATACTGCATGGAGCTATCCAATGCCACATAAAGATAATGTAGTGAAACATCTCTACAGCCAATGTATTGTACGATGATCATTTTGATTTAATAAAAGTTTGCTGGAATGTGACACAACAACAACAAAGCAAGGTAATAAAATTTGCAATGAATTATCTCTTGATTTTGAAGTGTCCTCTACTTTGTTTACTGTGTGGTACTGGTTCTTGCACTGATAATGCACTGTTTGTTTGCCATAGTGCTTGACTACACTTCAAGTACTTTAACGTAACATGTTAGCAACTGTCTGCAAAGGTCATACACAGTCACTTGAGTTCAATAACTGTTATACGCAAAAAACTGCAGGAAGGCATATGCCTAACATACACATATCACAGAAGTATTCACATTTCAATTTAGAGCACAGTATACAGCATGATGTGTAGTGAGTACATATGCATATTTTACATGACGTGCATGTACTTGCTTTCCATGACAACTACAGTCTTGATCACTAAATTTGACCTTTTGACCTTAGTGACAAGCTTGCCAGTTACACTAAACAGCATAATCCTTCCAAAAACTAAAAGTTTCCTGTATAATAGGATTGAGGTGAACACTGAAGTTTATTCTTTCCAGTAAATTGAAAAATGTGAGATTCTGTTGAGGGGATATTTTCTGTAACTGACCAAGTTGCTAACGACTCCTAATACCAATATGTTACAGGTCTGCAGCTATCCACATGTCCAGCTAATTCCAATAGCTCTATTACACCTACAGTTCAGTGGCATAGCAAGACTTTTTGTATGGATGGGTAAAGGCCAAAATTTCTGACAGATTACTATCTCAAAATAACTACTTTGTTACTTATTTCATTGTCCCAGGACAATAACTTTTTTTGAAAGTATTTTTGTACAGGGAAAGGGTTGGCTTGAAACTTAGTGCTTTAAAACTTCAAAACATACCTACTGTAGCATCTGGATGCAAAATTGTGCAATGTACATCAATATTTTAGTGTAATTTTAACCTTTCCAAACAATTTCTCCTTTATTACTGTGAAAATTAAACGTATTTTCTAAAATGTTGGTTACAGTACATTTTTCTAAGGATGATCAAGGTTTGAGGGTAATTATAATTTCCGTAGTCTATGAAAATGTTGTTACATGTAGTTGATACAGAGACAGCACCATAGGCATCAGTAAAGGAGAAGCCTGAGAAAACAATTTTCAATGCAAAGGCTGCATCCCTTTTACAGTGTGGCAGGCATACCCCTTCACTATGAGCAAAGGTGTGAAACCAGAGGCAGAGGTCTGAGGAACTCACGAATAGATTTTCTAAAATAAGCACCTCTCGAGATGTACAGAAAGTGGTAACAATGAAACAAGAGTGCACATATACGGCCAAAGTGGCAAAGACAGACAAAAAAATTAACTGAGCATTGGATTATGTAGTTAGGCAATGAAATTTACTGATTTTTTACTAACAAACATCAGTTTTATAGGGCCCTCAGGTCTAAAACACAAAGGAGGAGGTCCACACATTCACAAACTTATAGTGTAAGAAAATTTTCAATTAAGGTGTCAATACTTCTTGATAGAGGTTGCAAACTTTGTGCAAAGTGATCCTACCTAGTCCCCACCCCACCCCACAGCCACACCACTGCTATAGCTTCAACAAACAAGCCATTGAGGAAGAGCTGACTGCAAGTTCTCCATAAATAACAAAAGAACTACTTGCAAGTAACTACCCATCATTCACTGTTTAATATCAGTGACTTGCATCAATGCACACTCAACACTATTACACAATCACACAAACTGGAGTCAATTAAAGGAGAGGTTTTTTAAACAAAGTTTAAAATCCTGGTGAAATAGGTAGTTGCCGAGATGTTTTTCTCCAGAAAACTGTAACACAACACTTTGGGACATATAAGCAGCCTGGTAGCATGTACAGTAGCAGTACAAACTGCTGTTTTTCAAAACTTCTGCACAATAGCATGAACAGTAACATTAGACGCTGTTGTTTCTTAGTATAAAGTGTAAAGTGGCATGCACAGTACCATCTCAAACTGCTGTTTCTTTTTATGAGGCTTTTCACTACCTGGTGCATCAACATATTTCAACTGTTAACATATCAAGGTGGAATTGTTATTGAAACGGACTTCTGATGTCTAATTTTCAATTAATGAATTATAACTTTAAAGAAGTTCAACTGAAGTACTAACCGATAAGATCTTTACAAATGCAGTCAATGTCATTGTGGAAAAATATGACACCACTTGCCCTCTTATGCATATTTTGAAATACAAATACTTGGTATTCGTAAAGTGCATTGTACAAGTAATCCTCAAAGTGCAATAACAGAGTTTTGATTAAATTTTATTATTCCTGTGTTCTCAAGGCCATAACTCATGAGACTACCTGCCAAATACACAAAGTTGTCACGCAATATATTATCATTTCTGTTCAAATCTCAACATCACCAAAGCATACAGAAAGTTTTATTTTAAGGTGGGGTGGGAGAGGAAGTGTGTTACATCACTTTTGCCCAAAAACTAATCAGGACTGCACAATTTCTTGGAACCTCATTCCCCAAGTTTAACATGTAACCTGCCCAGTGTCAGTGTACCGAAGTGAGAGGGTAACACGCTCCATTCTTTAAATTTTTGGTATGATTAGGCCTGTCATTTAACCTTCATAGCAGGTGTCAAATATGTACTCCTCTTTTGACGTACACACTCTAACACCTGCGAACAATGACAGAGATCATCCAATTTGGCCATATTCATGAGCTCAATTTGATTTTACCTTTTGACTGTTGATTGATTTCAGTATATGAATATTCATATTGCACAACATTCACTTTTATACAGTAAGTCAATGGGACTTCACTGTGTGAGCTTTAAGCGGGAGAAAATCACACACTCAAACCCCATTGAAATGGTCGTCTGAAACAGCTTGGTAATCAGACTTGCTTTATTCAATTTTTCGTTGAATACTTATAATATGCATTTGTTGTGATCGTATATGTGAATTGTTAATAGTGTACAGTTTTTACACAGTTTCACGAAGAATTCTTGCGAAAGTTCACAGACGCTAGTATTACGAGTGCAGCCAGTATAGGTGCAGGAGTAATACACATCCGCCAAACAGGCAACCTGTCATTATGCTCTGAACTTCCAGCTGTAGGCTCTCCATGAGGTCATCCAGTCAGTAGTAACCAACAAACCTTTATCTTTTCTCATCAGTTACTAAGCTTACAGTATAAGAAGAACACATTGTGTGTAAAAATGATTACCATCTTTTCAATGACAGTATTTTCAATGAATCTTGAGCCATGTCCAGTGCTGCCTTTGCACTTGACTTCTAATGCTAAAATAAAGAAAAAGAGAACAAGATCACATCACTAATCAAGGATGAACATATGGCTTCCTGTAATTTAGCTGAAGCAGCTAACTAGCCTGTAAAATTAACACATGGTCTGTAAGTTGCAAGGCAAGCAGATTTTTTTTATTTTTTTTTTAAAGGGGGAGGGGGGCAAAAAGTTGTGAGAGTGAATTACTCCTGTAAAATGTGTAGCTTTGTATAGGAGCAGACTGGATGGGGTGAAAGTGGGGGTCAAAGGCACTAACTGGGGGAAATGCTCCCTATGCCCCCCTTAGCCCCTTAGCAGCATGCCCACTGAGTAGGCAGGTGTCATCCATGAATGACTTGTGTTATCTGCCCCATTTCAGGGCAGCAAGGTATTGTTTCTGCTTTGGAAAGTGATATAATCATAACTATTAAGATTATTCTGGACCTGTAAAATATCAAAAAAATAGGAGTAAAGCTGCTGAATATATTGGTCAGATATGACAAACAAAACATAAGAAAGAAAGGTTTCATTTCTTATCTAGTTCAAAAATAAGCAGCCTCGTACTTAGTAATTTAGCTAGACAGCAAAACCACACTGAACAAATCTTGCACACAGACAATTTGATACCACACAAGCAGCCCCATGGAAGATGGGGGAGGGGTTGAGAAACCATGTTAATGCCACAAAGGTTTCACTTAAAACCGACATTTTTCTGCATTACAGAAAACGGACAGGATTCACAGAATCGCTAAGAGAACATGGAATTCACGATTTTGGATGGCAATGAAAAAAACATTAGAAATGTGAGGAAAAGTTGTAAACTTTCAGTTTTAGAACACTCAAAGCAGAGAACAATGGCTACTTTTACTGTTTATCAAGGTCTACTACTCTACTAGAGCTTAGCAGCATGAAAAATGTACACACATTACATGGTAAAAATTCATTTATTGAAAAATGGACAAAACACGGAAAACGGTGGGAAAAGGGAAACAAAATTCCAAATTTAGAAAACTGAAAAACTTTGGCTTTCGGTTTCACTCCACAGTCTACTATTTTGTAACATTTTTTGTTATTTTTTATTTGATATTTTAAGTTGAGATGTTTCCTCCACTCCCTTCCAGAAATCCTGGCCTTAACATTTAAAGAGTATTGCATAACGTAATGCCCTGACAAAGTGTCAGCTTATGGTGACAGTTGGCATAAAATCAGTACCCTGGTATTTTTAATACTAACCTGATATCCCTCGTTCACCATAGAATACTGTATATTTATTCTTTGGGTTAGCCAAACCTGAGGGCAGAAGAGTAATAAAACTATTTCAATTCTCACAGTGATTACATAATAGAGCATTCTCCTCACTGGAAATTCAACCAATGTGAAATTACCCTCTAAATCAATGCCAATCAAGATATTGCAGGCTGCAATGATTTTATTCCATAATTACAGGGCTCAAAATAACCGACAGCACCGACAGCCACTGCAGTCCAGCCTCTTGATTTTTCCATACTGCCCTTCAAAAATTACTAACACCAAAGGCCAATATGGCGTTGATGCCCTCCTGACTTTGCCATTGGTTCTGTGTTACAAACTTCCACTCGCACTTTACAAAAACTCTTATTGAAATGTGTTTACAGTCTTACCCAAAATTCATTACTTTTACAGGATGATTTGCAAGTGCTTCTTCATGTCTGTTTCAACCAGCTAGCTTGCCAGAATTATTCTAAAGTGCTTATACAACTGTGTAGCAATCATTACATTTCAAATCAATGTACACCATTAATATTAAAAAAGGCAATACACTGTAATATCATTTCAGCTAAGATATCGCCATGCAGGCAATCACACATCTTGCTAATCATAAATGCAAAGGTGGAGCTTTCCAGGCCCGAACAACTCGACAGAGCGTGCTCAAATATGAAGCAACTTGGAGTGTATAGATACAGCAGCATGGCTGTTCTCTGGTTTGCAAATTACACAATGACTAGTAGTTACAGGGATAACCCTACAGATTCACAAACAAAATTTTGACCATACCCTTGTAACTGTTTAAAATGACTTGGCAAAATATAACCACTGATATTACTTCAGTTGGTAACTTTTGGCATCTGTGATTATGAATGTATTTTTTGATTTCTGAAAGGAAGAGATTTCAGCTCTGTTTGATTGCACAAATATAAAGCTAATGCTTTGTGCATGCACATTGTACTGTGCAAAATACCCCTAACCTGGATACCATGAGAAGGATAAAAAATTACTTTACTTGTCAGGAGTGACAAAAACATTTACCTGACATGTGCAAAAGACCCTCAAATAACATCTTGCAATATTTTCACAAGTTTTAGTCTGTACATTTTGCATAATGGGGCATGTTTGTTTCAGAGTGGCTTGGCACATTTGCCACTACCTAACGTGTAGTGTATATGACTACTAAGAACCTAGCAAACGTGATATTTGTTCTGTCATAATAGATTTACAGGATTTGACAATGACAGGCAGAAACATTTCCAAATGCTTTGTTTTCAAAGCGATTACAAATATATTATTCATTCTCAGACATGCTGGTATGAATGAAAAGTTTTATTTATTGACACTGTGGCTGCTCTTCTTGTCAAAACAAGCTAACTATGTGCAACATACTTTGTCCATATATATTAGTCACAGGAACCTGATACAATTTAGTTACTCCAAGTTTATCCTAGCCCTCGAACAGGACTGTGCATTCTGCTACGTAACCAAGGCACATTACACATATTACACAACAACTACCTTCATCAAGTCCAAATCCCAAGTTCATTTGTTTAAAGGCATCATGAGTCACAAAATCTTGCATTCCAGATCCACCGCACTCCTCATCTGTGAATGTT
Organism: Holothuria leucospilota; assembly: GCA_029531755.1. Classification (NCBI taxonomy): domain Eukaryota; kingdom Metazoa; phylum Echinodermata; class Holothuroidea; order Aspidochirotida; family Holothuriidae; genus Holothuria; species Holothuria leucospilota. The sequence continues at coordinate 13,510,021 of CM055962.1, read as the reverse complement.
GATGTAAACCTTGATTAGACAATGGGATGTATGTTTTAAGTGAAGGTGTTTCTGCCGATGTTGGGCAAAATTAAGGACATATTTACAGTTGCCCAAAGTTGAAGTTAAGGTCCTTTTAATAAAAATACAGGATCTCTTACATCTGAGGGGCTAGGAGGGCTTGAGGGAAAGTATGGCCAGACCCAAACATTGAGAATTTTTAAGTGTGGTTTCACTGGTTCTTTGAAAAAGCCAAAAAAATTTTGACTGGAGGGAGGTCCAGCCCCTGGCATGAAACTGAATGTTTCTATCTCCCACAATAAAGTTTCCTAAACATAAATTCTTCTTCTTCCTTGTAAATTTTTCATGCAAAACTTTAAGTAACTCTTTTGTCCATATTTTCTATGTACTTTGAGTAATTTAATACAAGACATAAAGATAAAGACAAACAATTTTGACTGTCATTTTAAAATAAGGCTGAGGCAGTTACAAATGACCAACTGAATAATTTGAATCAAATAATCTTCAAAAACAAGATAATGCCATGTTGATGGTGTAAAGATATAAGCACTGTTTACATAAACCAACATTTGCAACAAAAAGAAAAAAAAAAGACATGCCACTAGATGTGATAGTATTTGTTCCCTGTTCTGATACTTTGAATAATTCATTAACTTCTGCATACTGACACTTTGTGTCATATCATTTGTATGAATGAATAATTTTAGTAGCCAGAATATAAACTTACCAGGAACATAGGTGAGATAAACAGTTCTAAGAGGCTGGAAACCTGTTGCTTTTAATCTTCGGATTGCTTCTATGTATCTTTAAAGGAGTGGTTAAAGCAAAAAAAATTGATATGTGGAAGGAAACTAAAACTTGGCGTTCAGGTAAAATTTTTATTCAGTTCTGACGAGTAGTTTTCTTTTTTTGTCATATCAGCAACTGAAGTTACTAAATTTTTTAACTACAGTGAACTTGAAGCAAGCAGGGGTTATATTAATACTTAACTTAACCTTGATGACCAATGGTTTGTTTTCTTTGTTTTTCAAGCTGTTTTTTTTTTTTTTTGCCCTTGGAGTTAATAGGGATATGACCTTCCAATTAGAATATGAAGTTTGTAAAATTCCCATGCCTCTCATGCATGTACATCAAAGAATAAACAATGGCTCAATAGACAAAGAATTACAAAATCAATGAATATGTACAGATGGTTTATGTTAGTACTCAGCATACATCATGCTACCAACCCCATCATCTAAGACTGATTTCTGTCGCATGAAGGTTCTTTTCCACTGAGGTTGCAAACAATAACAGTGAATTAGACAGGACTGTCAACAATGCCAACAGCCTGTTCTATGTTTTCATTACACTCTATATTGGAAACCAATGATCACTGGCATGGGCAGTGATCCGGGGCCCCCCAATATCGAGAACAAATCGCTGCTCTTGATCATTGGTCACCTGATCCTATTTCAGGGTCATGACTGTAGGCTGTAGTCAAGTAGCGTAATTTTCAAAACTGAAAACTGCACAAATTATCATTTCCCAAAATCTTCCTACATTACGTGATATCGCCCTTACCCAAATCGCCTTTCATTTAACAGTGCAAAACCCGACCTTCTGGGGGGTAGTCAGGATTTTACTTGATGTTCGCACCTACAGATTATAGCCTTTGGAACGCTTATAAGGTTTTATCATATTTTTATTGATTTTGCCAGGTTTTAGGCTATTATCTGTTGGTGCGAACATCATATAAAATCCTGACTTCTCCCACAGAAGGTCGGGTATTGCACTGTTCAGTGAAAGGCAATTTGAGTAAGGGCAATATCAAGTAATGTATGCCAGAACTTGTCAATAGTTGTTATCAATACCAATTAGGTGCTCAGTCAAGCGTTTGTCAATAGCCCTAAAGGTTGACATGTGATGGCAGTTTGTCCCAGATTTAAACTACAAGGTAATCTAACCTTCAATGACTCTGCGTAATTTGATCCCATTTTGCCAGTACTCATTTCAGAGCAGACTTGTTGTTAGTTATAATGTTAACCTCCCAGTGCTGGGCTACTGTTGTACCAGAATGGTCATCAAAGCTTTTAACAAAGCTGCTGCTCATTGGAGCAGCTAACTGAAGTAATGAACCAGTGGTCGGGTACTTTACTTGGGAACAGCAGTTTTCCCCTAAAAACTGCTGTAGCTATGACTGATTTCAGCAAAGGTAAGTTAGATGAGGTTTAACGGCTCAGTTTCTAACCAACTGGATTAAGTCGGGCCGGCTAAGTTTTGCCTCACAATATCATGTTCTATGTTAATAATGTCCTTTTGAACACTTTTATAACTTATTGCAAAAGTGGCTGTCACAGTTTTTTCCTTAGGCAAACACTAGTTTTCCGTTTAGCTAACTGCAACAATTCTATGAGACCAGCAATTCAGCACCTCAGCCATTAGGATGCCTGGAACTGTAGGCCTACTGATGTATTAATATTAATTGGTAGGCTACTGCTGTATTTATCCCCTGCAGTCTATTCAAAATATCATTTTTGGCATTGCGACTCTATTTACAGGACACTGAATCCACCTTAATACATTTCTTTTCGGATGTCCATGTGTCACTTGTCTCTCTGCATGATGGGCATTCCAACAACGGGACAGTGACAGTGTAGCAGTTAGATTTAAGCATATGTAACATATAAAAATTCTATGCTACCAGGCTGTATCCTACTGCTTAAGCTGGACCCTAGTTTTCAACTGGTTACACATCTGTGTTCCACTCATGATGAATTGGTCATCTTAAAATGTCCACTTGAGTTCCTTCCTTGCCCAATTACACATTTTGCTGATAGGCAGACAATAATATCCCATGCACTGACATTTAATCCAGTGCCAGAAAACCCTAGACAGTTAACTGACACACCGGAAATACTTTCAAAGTTGCCAGGGGGAGGGGGAGTGGGGTGGAGGTGGTGGAGGGGAGGAAGATGTAGAAATTTTTTCACTTTTTTCTATAACTGGGGTTTTGCCTGTTTGTCCCAATGTCACCTGGTCTTTCCTCCTGATGTGTCTGCTTTATAAAACTTCATATTCCAATTTCGTCCTCAGCCCTAACTATCGGTTCACAGCATACCATGCCTACAGCAAATTTACCAACATCATGATAGGTACTAACATGTTAAGACTCCTATGTTAAAGGTCTTCTGTAAACCCACCGAATAAACCCTTAGTGATCTCAACAATAGTACCCAAAATTCTTGCATCCTTATCACAAGCCCATCTCAAAGTCACAACCCAAACTTTCAGTGTTTCTTGCTTCAAGTAAAAAAAGATTCCCTGAAACTTTCTTTCACCCCCTTCCCTAACTCCTAAAATTGTCTCCACACAGTCTTGTGTTGCGACCCACATTGTAGGAACCACCAAAATAATATAGAAAGATAATCCAGAATACTTGGAGCTCAACAAACCATTATTGTCTTTGAGTGCAGCCACAACTTTTGCTGTCACCATCCAAAGTAATGTTTAACCACAACAAGAATACAACTGGAAAAACACTTCGCCCTACCAGTAGGAAGCTCTTATTCTGTACACTGAAAGCCAAGAGTTTGATAATTTATTGTAAGAAATCTTAGGCAAAAAAAAAAAAAAAAACACTTACTGAATGCCAACACACTTCATGTCCTGTAAAGAAGAAAATTAAGTAATAAATCAGGAAAACGTTTTGCAATTAATTTAGTCAGAAGTGTGTGTTTAAAGTACTTTGTGCCTTTCAGTTGCAAATATTCCACTGATAATTAAGTACGAACTGTCTGAGTTTAGAACATTCATCACTTAAAATAGGACTTACTTTTGTTGGAATGGCTTAAGTCAATTCTGTACTTTTTGTCAACAATTGTTGATGATTAATCAATAAGTACACAAATGATTAAAGTTTTAAGCAAATACTAAAGGCTTTAATTTTAATACTACACATTAAAAATGTTATCTACTTGATAAGTCAAAACAGAAACATCCTGCTCATTTGGGGTAAATAAGGAGTTAGAGAGGGGACTGAACAAACAATGTTTTTTGTTAACTATTTGAACCCGGTGCTACTCACACATGCCACAAATGTTTCAGTTAGGTTACTTTCAATGCTGGATGGAGACATTAAATGGCATTTCCAGGAACAGGACTGGGAGTGATCACTATGACTTCTTGTATTCTATAAACACTAGCTGACTAGGGAATACCATTATGCTAGTGTTCTTCCACCATGCAGTTTGACCTGGGATTTTAAAGAACCTGACTTGTTATTTGACTCCAGTTAACCAGTTCTAGAGTGTAAACCAGGGGGGTAGCTAGGATGAAATTTTTTGGGGGGTCTAGGTATCCAATGGGGGGGTCAAGGCATTGATCAAAGTCATTAATTCTTACACATTTTATTAGGACACAAATAATTTTTTTGGGGTGCCTAACAGACATCTGGGGGACAGGGTCCTCCCCCCATAGCTATTCACCTGGTGTGTACACAAAGCAAGAGGACTGAAATGAACACTGTTTGTGGCACACAGTAACAAGATAGAAATATAGCAAGCTTGACACCATTTTTATACAAGGATTTACCACTAGTAAATGGAAACCAACTCCACTATACGAACATGACATTTGCAAATAAACAAAATACATGTGTGATGCATTCTCCTTTGTCTGATGGTGACATTAAATGCCTGTCTCAAGGGCAGGACTGGGAGTGATTAGTACACCCCTGCCTTGTTACTCTCTGACACTAGTCCAAAACAGACAATTCGCACTGGTGTTATTCATCCACAGCCAACTTGGTGAAGTCGTCGATGACAGATGCATAACATACCTAAAATTTGCTGAACTAATAACAATTAATATTTCTTTGTGTAGAAAAGAAACTCAAAATATTCCAAGATCTATGTAAGTACCTGAGCTCCTCTTGCATAAATGTTTCCATCTTCACTTTTATCTGCAGCAAATGGGTCCCAATTCCAATATTCCTGTAGAGAGTGGAACAGGTCACTAAGTTAAAGTATGTCATATATGTTGAAATAAAACTTTCCATTAAATGGCAGAAATATACAAGCCATATGACAAGCTGCCTTAAAATAATTCCTGGTGTTTCAAAACTGGTTTCAAGAATACATGCAATCTAAAAGAGTTACTACTTCAAAGACCAGAAAGCTAAAATGATTGGCAGTTACTTGACAACAGGAAACATTTTGTAAGTACCACTGTTTTATAAAGTTTGTTTTCAATGTGTCTGCACTTTATACTGCAGGTACACAACACAATGTTTTATTAGATGCTTGAGGCCTGATCAATTATACTAATGGCATTTTACAATTCACAAAACTCTTGATTTAATTTTAGGCAATTCCTTCAGAATAACATCCACTTTAAGATCTTCTCTGCCCAAATGAAATACCACGAGAGTCCCCTGTTTTTGGCCAAAACAGGGGAGACTAAATATCTATCTGAGTTTGTAACATCAGCGCCAGTGAACTCTCTACTGCACAAATTGGTTCTTAAATAATGACCAAAATACCTTCCAAGAGTAAATAGGGACTTGAGTACAACAGTTCATAATAAAGCATACAAATCAGAATGCACTATACCCATTGCAGAGTTGGACACCATGAGAGCAGATGTGTTTACTATCATAAGGTTGCTGGGTCAATAAATTATGTTCACTCAGTAGTGAATCCTACTGCAAGCAGTACTGTTAGTAGTTTCCATATTATCAAGAGATAAACGATTACTCCTCCATTGAATTTGAAGACTGTTCTTCAATGGGCTGGATTGGCCACTATAAGCCATGGTTTTCTCTTTGATATGTAGCATTTATGAGGTTTCCACAGTTTAAGTTATGGGGACCTAAAAATGACATTCACCAAAGAATGAAAGGGGTCTATTATTCAAACTTAAGTACCCAACGCATTCAAAGTAGATTTCTGAAATGAAACTTTTTATGGTTAATTCAGGAACCATGCACCATATACAGTTAAAAAATATAAGTGATGAAAATGTTCATGTTATAGTTAAATATTGCTTCAATGATTTGTAACTACATCAAGATGTTTGTTCTATTCCATCTTTTCAAATATTCTACTTGCCATGAACACAGGGACTACATCCATGTGAGAATTAAGCAAGAGGCTTTTAAGAGACGGGTCTTTGCCTTCCCACTTCATCAGAACCATTGGATCACCTGTCTTCAGCTGTCAAAGCAAATAAAAAGAATGTTTCATTACATTTTAGCAACAAAGGTATTTGAAACCAACAGTTTCTCTCAGATATGACACTTTACATTACCTCCCTAATACAAACAAAAGAATCTCCAAGATTCTTGGGTTCCTGTGGTAGGGCCTACGAAAATAGAACAAGCTTTTTGTTAAGTCCCAACAACAGACGTATGGTGAAAAACAATCATCGCCCCTGAAGGGGTTCTGCTTCCCAAAAGAGCTACCTCCCTTGAAGAGAAACCAAACTGACCAACCTATCAACCTTAATGCCGACCTCTACATCACAGGTGTGCTGGCCTGTAGCAAGACAAGGTACTGAAGGAAGGAGGGGGAGAGATAGCTTCTGGTGAGGGTGGGGGAGATATTTTTCAGAGTAGGGAACTGTCCCTGTTTCTCTGGTTACAGGCTTGTGGGTCTGTCATGTGTGGCCCTCTTCTAGACTAGATGAAAAGAACAGATATTACCCATGATCTTTGCCAAAAGACCCAGAATAGAATTGAACAAGTAATACCTATTGATACTAGAAACTGTTGTTCATTTAACTGTCTTAAATGACAACGTTCGGAGTACCTGTAGTCTTAAATTACAATATAGGCACACAGCAGGGTTTCCGCCAAAGGGGGGAAAGGGGGGATTTGTCCCCCCCTTTCCAGAAGAAGGTGGGTAAAATCCCCCCTTTTCATTTCCATAAAAATTAAAAAAATTGTCCATATCTTGGTTTCTTTCTTAAGAAGAGGGCACCTTTTCAGCAATGTTTGGACTTTCATAAGTAAATGGCCTTTAAAACCCTTCAAAATGCACCTTATAGGGGTCTTGAAGCAAGCTTTTGTCCCCCTGAACCCACTTGTAACTTTAGCCAGGGACACCATCAATCTGGACTAGGGGTTTAGGAGCAATTAATCCCCCCCTTTTTTGCATTTCTGGCGGAATCCCTGCACAGAGATAAGAAAATCATCCACATTGGTCCATCTCTTATCTTCATAGCTTATTCAGTTGCTAAGATGTAACACTGTGAAATTTACTACTGAAAGTGGACCTCAAGTCTAGAATTACAATAATATATATTGTAGAGGTTGAAAAATGAATTCCATTCATCCAACTCCCATTTTCATAGCTTATTCCATTGCTGAGATATAAAATGTTGAAATTTTATTAGTTAATTTGAAAAAGTTGATTGAACAATAATTTGTGATGCCCTTCTTGTACAACTCACATTTACCTGCTTTTGTTTCCTTATGAAATTAATTGTTTATATGACCTTGAAACATTTACCGTTCACTAGCACAGTATGCTGTAGGGAGAGGGCTTTAATGGCCAAGTCATCCTATAACAGTAAGACAGTGATCACATTTTGGCACAAGGTGCAGTGGCTTTCGAAAAAACAAAGAAAAACAAAGACTGTAATTTGAGTAGTACAAGAATGACATCACAAATTATTGCACAATCTACCATTTCAAATTGAGTGAATAAGCTTCAGCATTTATATTTCTCAGCTTAGGAATGTCCTGTGAAGATGGGAGTTGGACCATCTGGATGCATTTTTCAAACTTTCTAACATATATTTTTGAAATTTTAGACTTTAGGTACACATCATTAACAGGAAAATTTATGATGTCCTTCATATCGCTTACAAGTCCGTTAGAGAAATGTTACATGCCTCCCCGGGCTTTGATAAGAAAGCCCGGGTGATCCATCTTGCTTCCTTTCAAGCGTGCTAATTGATTTGCTTGCTCAGCCCGCCACTCGGCTGCAAAAGCTTCTTTGCTTAATGCTATTAATAACATGTAGTGCCAATGACTACAGTCAGATCTGGTGCTAGTGGTCGCTGTGTCCTTCTCCACTGAAGAAGTCAGGCGAATAATCGGCTAATTAGCCATGCCCAAGATTGTTGATTACAGAGATTATGTTCGGTGATTGACATGGAGAGGGTGGTCTTCAGACTCTAACCGATATGTTCACCTTGTGTTCTTGTGCAACCCATGGCAACTACAAAGTATTTACTTTTTCTTCTGAACCAGCATGCTAAAATACAGTACAATAAATCTATTGACCTTTAATTACATATTAAAATCAATGAGCTGGTAAACAACCAATCCTCAGCATAATATCATGCATGATAATAAGTCTCAAGACTTCGACCTCTAACCTCATTTCATGTCTTTGACCTTAACCTAATCTGGAGACATGATATCATGCATGACACGCATGTCTCGAGACATGACTGATAATACAACACCAAACATGAGGATTTCATGTTGGAAAGTACCTTCTAGTCCTGTTTTCTCCAACAAAGGGATATTACTGAAGAAGTTTTTTTTTCAAGTTTTAACTTTTCTCCTTGGAGTCCTAGTTTTTAAAGCATGAAGCCTCAAAACTGTTTAGATGCAACTTTGGAAGTCTGCAAGGTGCAATTTCCACCAATCTGCGAGACATTTTTGACAAAGCGAGAGCTACTATATTCAGCAATTCACTTACAATGAATTCATGTCGTAGTGACAATGATTCAAATTTTACTGCAACATTTAAAGACCAATGATGGAAGTTATACCTTCAGAGTGTTTTGTACATCAAGTAAATGACATCTGTCACATTATTTCTGCAAAACGCGAATTTCACAGCTACTTTTTAATATTTGGTGGATTTTCGGGGTTTTTTTTGGGGGGGGGGGGGGGGCTGGTTGCCATGCTTTTCTGAAAATACAGCCTATGACATCTTAACTAACAATACTCTCACAAGACTACATAACTGACTACAAGTGTGAGCTTGTGCACATTTTTAAGTCAGCTGTCTATGCCCGCCAGGAGAAACCACATCTGCCGCTAGGGCAATTGTATGGAGAGGCTATGTCTAATATATTTGCTACAGTCATAAATTTCACCTTAAACGGTTGCTCATTGCATTTTTTTGGTCTGAAAGCTTCCTGAGTTACATAACTGCACTAGCATATGAACTGCCTGGAAGATGACCATAATTTCTCTAAAATTTTCCTTCTTGCCCTTGAACCACTTGAGTATTTACTTTTGTTGGATAAAATTCCCAGATGATTTCCGAATGTTAATTCAACAAACAATATGTCCGGCCAGTTTACAAAATGTACATGAATCTTTTAATGAAGTTGTGGCACAATGAATGTTACGGTGATTTGTGTAGCATTAGTTTACTAAATGTCTGTTTCCACAACTTCTGTGTAGATAAACCTTATATCAAACTATCTCATAAAAGTAACATACAGGCTGCACCTGTCCATTTTACAATTTTATGAGCCATAATTGGTTGGTGTCTGTGTCTATATTTTTGGTAAAAAATGTGACATGAAAGTATAAATTATATAGTAAGCAATTATTAAATTGCAAATAATCAAAAAATTCCAAAAAACCTGTGTTTACACCAGTACCTATCCCTTCACCAATAACACCTTCAAAACAAAACAGAAACCAGCCATGGGCCAAAGCCAAAAATGTCATCACAAAACCTAAAATATGAAGGAAGTCAATTTGGTTGAATTGATGAATTCACCTTTGCTTAGAGTCACGTAATCTTAAGAAAATGTTGCAATTAATTGCATATTAACCAGTGAGATGCAGTCTTTCAAAAATGCAAATTGCAATTCAAAATGTTTTTGACCTCTAGTGACCTCACATAACCTCTGACCTCTACCAAAAACAATAGAAATCTTCCTCTGAATATCATAAATCCATATAACAAATGGGAAATGTGTCTGCCATTCTTACCTTGACATATATAGCACTGTGGCTGAGTGGATAAAGGCGATGGCATTTGAAGCATTGAAGCTTAGCAACCAGGAGGTTCGGGGTTCAATCCCTGGTAGGGTCAAAGTAAGGTAGGTTTTTCATCCAAGAGCAACCTATGGTTTTCCTATCTGAACTAGCCTTTCAAAAGATACCAAATTTGATCTAAACTGTTGAGTTGGTTAGCCACCCGACATGAAGTTGCAATTCATAAGCCACAAAGGCTTCTCCCACATCTGTGGTCACTTAGCATCGTAAAACAAACCCTTCAAGGCCTCAGTTATTATATCATGTTAACAAGCAATTTGCAAGGTTTTTTAAGTTTTACCTCCAGTGACCTCAAATAACTTTTGACAAATACCAAAGACAATAAGGTCCATATTCTGAATATAATGCATCCACATACCTAATCTGAAAAGTTCCATCCTTCCTACCTTAAAATTGTCTAAAAACTTTTGTTTTTGACCTCTGGAGACCTGACATGACCTCTGACCTCCAAACAAATATAAGGTTCATCCTCTCAATATGATAGATCCATACACCAAGTATGAAAAGTTTTCATCATTCCTATCTTGAGATACCATGTTTACAAGCTAAGAATCACAAACACACACACACATAAGCCATCATGATTCCATACAGATTCCTTTGGCAAGGAACCAAACTGGCTTCTGTCATGCACTGTTTATGTGTTGCACAATGTGCATGAGACACAACGATTCTCAATTGTCCACTTATGATGTCATAAATCACTTCAACCATTCACAGCTCTTTGGAACTAACATTGTGAAAGACAGTACATTTTTGTTACCTACAGGGAAACTTGGAATTTTCTTTAAATTTTCAGGTAACTACTGTGATAGAAGTATTGAGCCACCAAGTAGGTGAAAAGAAGTGCTTTAAAGGTCTGGTGACATGAAAATAACACAGTTGGATATGTGATGAAAAAAAGCATTAAAAATAAAAAAAAACAGCCTCAACTTCCATTAAAATCCATCCATTCACACTTGTATCATGAATAAACATGAGCTAAATATGCAAATATTGATATGTGACATTGAAAGAGGGACATACCATATATGGCTTATGTTAGCCTTTGTTTTTTTCAACCTTCATTTCAAGGACGCTGGTAGCATTGTTATTTCCTGATGGGTTTATTATGAAAGTTAAAACTGTTTCCTTGGGAAATACTGATATACACCACCAAACTGTAAACTATCTGATCAGTAATTAAGAGATTATTTAAAGAGTAACAAAAATCTTAACCTTGTGCAACACTCCACATGATTTTTTTTTTTGCATAGTCAATGAGTTTCTCTGGAAACCATCAAAATTTGAAGACATATATCTTGAGAATGGTAAACGGACATTGAAACAATTCCAACAGATCTTTCATCGGGGGATTTTATTCTTTAACTGACAAGTAAAACGGTTCTTTTTGCGGTGGCATGTCACCATGAACTTTAAATCATTACTGGGGTGATAAGCTTTATTGTAATACCAGATTTTCAAATTATGTATACTACTGTACTTATTTGTTGTGTGGACAAAATTCTGACTTGTATATGAGTTTTCCAACCTGCAAAAACCTTTATTAACTTTGCAAATTTTCATAACAACTCCTCCACCACTATACCTACATGTACTTTTCCATATCAGCATAATTTAGTATCGGCAAAAATTGAAAGCTGGTCTGACTGAATGCATGGACTTTATCAAATTTGTATACTTGCTGTAAACTGAAACCAATGTTAGGACAATGGTGGGTAATAAAAGAGCCATTTGCCTAATGGAATTAATTTTGTACAGTACTTTATAAATTACTACTGACACAAATTAAATGAACATGATAAAAAGATAATATTGTAAAGAAGTACAAAATTTATCATTATGCACCTTCAAAAGCAAAACTTAATTCAGCCATGCTTGAAAGTATGTAATTCTGTATATATTATTTGTATCCACGGGATTTTCAGCCTCTTTTCATTTGCATGAGTGAAAATAACACTGCTGGACCTTCCCTCTCTGCTAGGGCTGCACTGAATACAATTAAATGCAATAAATACAGGGTATTATCTAAGGACCAGATGAATTTATAAACCAGCTGCACACTGCATAGTCTTTAATGAGGGATAGGATGTTGCTGGAGTAACATTTTTTGAGGAGGGCAAGGGAGGGGTAGGGAGGGAGGGTGGTACTATTATGCTCCATAAATGCTACTGTACTTCTAACAATATACATTAGAAATGTGCTGTGTAAACATTGGCATAAGTCTTTTTCTCAGGCACCAGTACAGGTGTGGAGCAGTCCACAGTCATGAGCTATCAAACGTTTAAGCAGAGGCAATGCTACACAGTTAGCCCTCTCTACATCAAGATAAGTATGACTAAACCTGCTACTAATCAACCAACTTGAGAACTGAGAAATTTGGAGAATTTTGTAAAATCTTTTATTTTTTTTTAAATTTTTCAGGTCTAGTATGCCAAATGGTGCATTAGATTATTTTTTCCTTTCATTTTTACTCCATTTCTCTCTAGATGTTTTAATACAAACTTGTGATTCCATTTTTCTCTTTTTTTTTGTAAACATACAAACTCGTGATTGAAAACTTTGCCACTAATGCTCTCCTCACCTTCTCCTCCCCAACTGCTGAAGGCCTGCACCTAACAATCGAGGCTTACTTTGGCCCAGTGGCCACAGGCACAGGGGAGCAGCTAGGAGTAAACTTTAAGATGAAAGAACTTTCTCTCTCTGGAATGCCTTCAAAGTACCCAGTGCATTAACATGAAAAGTGATCTGTACGACAGTAAGATACCAAAACAGCAAAATTACAAATCTCTTATCTAGGGGAAAGTGCAATTGGATTCAGTTACTGTGTGGAAAGGTACCTGCACAAAAACATTTGCTATATTTCCTGACGACCTGATACTAAAACTGCTACACACTATTTGCAAAGGCCAGATGGGAGTGGTATTTACCCTACACCAAACCAAACATCACTAGTTGCCAAATAATGGTATATATGACCAGAAAGCAAAAACACACTGAAGTTTTGATGAACTCATTTCCAAAACTACAAAGACTCTAAATGTAATAATGTTCTGGACCGATGTGATGCAGCCCACACCATGTACGAGGAACTGCTGTTTAATATCTACCTTGAAATATCATGCTAATAAGGTTTCAGACTTCGACCTCTAGTAACCTGAAAGGAACTTTCACTAAAAACAAAAACATATCAACAACAGCATTATCATAATAAATATGGTAAATGAATCATGTCTTAAAGTTTTTTGATTTTCAAAGCATAAAATGTAGTACTGTTATGCAAGTTTTTCAGATGTTGACATTTAGTGCCCTCAGATGACCTCTGACCTCTCCCAAATACAGTAGGGCACTTTAACACATAGAATGTAGTACTGTTATGCATGTTCTTCAGATGCTGACATTTAGTGCCAGCAGATGACCTTTCATTTCTCTCAAACACAGTAGGGCACTTTCACTTCACTAGTATAAGGTCCCTGTTTCCCATCAACTACCACACACACATAGCCATCTACATGGCTATAAGTATGGAAAGTACACATGTTCTCTTTCTTAGGATGCTTGTCTTTACAAGCTCTTCAGAGTTTAACCTTTGGTGACATTAGATGACCATTGACCATCAAAGTCAAAAGCACTGTTCCTCTTCATAAAGTGCATCTACATGCTAAATATGAAGCCTTTCCATGCTCCTATCTCGAGATATTCTGTTAACAAGACTTTTAGTGTTTGGCGTCCAATGATCCCTGATGACCTTTGACCTCCACCAAGAACATTACAGTCCTTCCTCTTAACAAAATACATCCACAGGCTATGTATGGAGAGTACCCATACTTCCTATCTGGAGATATCCCGTTAACAAGGTTTTTGGTATTTGACGTCCAATGGCCCGTGATGACGTTTGATCTCCACCAAGAACAATAGTCTTTCCTCGTAATAAAATACATCTACAAGCTACATACGGAGAGTACCCATGCCTAATATCTTGACATTCTGCATTTAACAAGGTTCTTAGGATTTGATCTCTGGTGACCTCAGATGACCTTTGACCTCCACCAAAAACAATAGGGTTCTTCTTTCTCATAAAATGCATCTACATGCTAAGTACAAAGAGTTTCCGTGCTTCTTACCTGGAGATACTATGCTAAAAAGGTTTTCAAAGTTTGACTTCTAATTACCTATAGATGACCTTTGACATCCATCAACAATGATACAGTATTTCCACTTGATACAATGCACGTACATACTAAATATGGCGAGTATCGATGCTTCGTATCTGGAGATCAATATCATGTCAACATTTTCAGAATTTGACCTCTGGTGACTTCAGATGACCTTTGACACAAAAACAATAGGGTTCTTCTTTAAAAATGCATCTACATACCAAGTATGAAGAGTTTTTATGCTTTCTACTTGGAGATATTTCTTTGTTAAAAGGTTTTCTGAGTTTGACCTTTGATGACCCTTGATATGACCTTTGAACTTCACCAATCACACTCTTTTCCTTACTCTTGATGTAATGTGTGTACATATTAAGTATGGTAAGTATCCATGCTCCTTTCTTGAGATATCATGTAAACAAGTTTCAGAGTTTGACCTCTAGTGACCTAGAAGACCTCTGACCTTCACCAAAAACAACAGGGTTCTCCCTCTCAATATGGGGCATTCACAAACTAAGTATGAGAACTGTCAGTTTCCTTTTGTAAGATATCATGTTTAAGTGTAAAAAACAAACACACATACACATAAACACACATATGCACGCACGCACAAACACATACACACAGATATACATACACATGCCATCCTGACTGCATAGGTTCTCTTTCATCGAAACTGAAAAAAGGTTACCCAGACTTCTATCATAAGCCAGACTTTAATACCAAAGTGAAAATTTACAAGGACTTCCAATCCATCCAGAATGGTATGTACACATGTACTAGTATTTGACTGAAGGTCACATTTTATCTAAGATTGCATGCTATTAAAATTATACTAGCAGAAAGTTCTGAGGTTGTTGATCACCCAAAACACAACTCCTGGGTATCTCTGTTTACAATTGATGACTTCATTTTGATCAGCACTCATACCAACGCTTTACTCTGATTGGTCAATTCATCAGTTTATGACCTTAAAGCAATTTAAATTGAACAGTTCATATGCTTCTGTAGATTTGACCCTGATGTGCAGTTGGGAAGATGTCTTCAAGTTATTTATTTGGTTTCCTGAAGAGAATACCTACAGTATGTAGTCACATGATGCAGACCTAGCAAAATGAGCAACCTGTAGGTTTGTGAATTTCAGCATGGACAGTGATTCTGATTAGAATACCTTCCTCCCACCCTGTGAAGTGCTTCAAGCCAATCTCTGAAGCACTTTTCAACTAGCCTGCATAGTGGTCCCTAATGGCTTCAGCCACTCTGGTCTGGCTGATACTGCTTTCACCCTAAAGAGCTGAACAAAACCCCAAAGAGCTAAAAACCCCAAAGAGCTGGACAAAACCCCAAAGAGCTGGACAAAACCCCAAAGAGCTAGACAAAAGTTATGTTTGCTCTGCATGTTTGAGGTCATTCATTACCACTCATTAGCTCCATGCTCTGTTGTTTTACTTTTTGTGCAACATCACAGCTCTTCTTCTTTGTTATGCAATACGAAATGATTTCAGCCTCCTAATCATACAAAGTATGTACATACACTAAAACCCCCTTTATCAAAACACATCAGGGCTGAATGTTTTTCAGATAACGGAAACATTCCAATAAATGGGGTTTGAAGTTTTGGCTTCAAGTACGGTACAGTCATGCCAAGATGAGCCCACACTGAGACTTGAATGTTACATTCTCGGACAGCATTACATTCTTGGACTAAAGAAAACAAAACTGACCACAGGATACAAAAGCAGTCTCACACAGGAAATGGTCTGTTTGCTTGTAACCTCCTCCCTGCAGTCTACAATAACAAGGCCATAGTACTGCACGTACACACTCATGCAACACAACAACAAAGAACTATGTCATAGGTCATTCACTAATAAATCTTAAGGGAGTCCGGGTGTGAAAGAGAACAGCCTGTTTCTATTCTTCTGCGGCACCTGCAGATGTAGTGAGTCATCGCTATCAAGTGCAATTGTGCATAAAATGATGATTCAACTCATGCTTGTGCTTCGACTTCTCATGGTAGGTCACGAAGAGAGTATGCTAAAACATTTCCCAAATAATTTTGAAACAGCTGGCAAAATTATAGAAAAATGCCCGAAAATATTTAGTTATTAAACTTATTATTTTTTGTGACTGATGATATGACAAGCAATTTTGTAGACCTACAAAACCCAGCGATTTTACTCCCAAAATTTGAGCGTTCAGTCTCCTGTATGACCAATTTAAACTGAAAAAAAAAAACAGGTCACCTAGAAAATGTTTCTTTCATACCTAACAGGATGATGACTGTAAGGTCATGGTTTCCAGAAAAACATAAACAGCCATAAAAGAAAACTATCCATAGTGAATGGTAACTCACTTTAATGGACTGGCACTGTAATCCAACTTCTTTTCCAAGGTCTAACAGCAGTCTTACAGCATCATCTATATTAGAATATATAAATTAGAGATGAATTTCACAGAATGTGTCCCTTTTAACTTTTTAACTTTCACAAAATTGTCATACATACAACTGTTTATAACACATATCTGAAAACTCCACATGCTTGACCTCAGCACAGTATATTACACCCTCTGTCTACACAATGACTTTTAACCTGGGATACCTACACTTCAAGGGGTATACAGGACCTTTTAAGGGATTGGCAAAACATTCCTGCCGAACTTTTATACATCATTTGATGGACTGAATGTGGTCACCAAAAACATTATGGGTCATGAATATTCCAGGGTTATGTTGATGGGAAAAGGTTGTTCTGCACAGAGCTATAGTATCTGAGCTTTCATGAGCCAGGCTTACACTGAATAAAAACTTTTCAGTAAAATCCAAAGTTCACAAGGCCAATAGCTTTACAAACGTATTTTAAATCATTGTTCCAGCCAACCTTTACTTTGTAAGTTCATATGAAACATTCTATTGCAATGTACTTAACTTCATTCCAAGCCTGAAGTTGAAGGATGCAGACCTGATGTCATAGTCTATTAAAATAGCAGGACATTACTCTGTTTTTGTTTACTTTCAATCCATAGTTCTAGCTTGAATTAGATGTAGGTTATATGTTTACGAACAGGTTGACAATGGCAATTATGAGGAAAGCATCATCTTTTGGAATAGAAACCTTTCCTGTCAACTTAACAAAAAAGTTAGCAAACTGTCCATTAACATGTATCTTTGGTACAAATCCATCTGGCTTCAAGTTAAAGCTAGGGATAAAATTGATAACTAGAGCTGTAAGATCTCATAAAATGGAACTACAGTATTAATGGAATGCAAATTTCATCAAAATGCTTATTTGATTGTGTTCCTGTTTTACATACTAAAACATTTGGCTTAAAATATTCTTTAAAGAATATTGAAACTTGGAAGTATTTGTGAAGTCTGAGAATATGATATTACATGATGTATAACATGTACTTACAAATTTATGTAAGATCAAAGACATTTAGCCACATTGTCTTGTACATGTGAATCTATGTTGTTCTTTATAGACCTTGCAGACATAAGACACAGTCTATCATGAGTAGGGGGTTGGAGGGGGTCCTAGAAACTCAGTTAAAGTTTAATAACCAGTAACCACTTTCATGTATTATTTACAGGCATTACCATAAAAATTATATTTTCTATGCAAACAAAACACTATATTATACACAAGTTACTTTCCTTGGAGGTGTGAGGTGGGGGTGGGGGTGGACAGTGGAGGATAGTTCCACTCTTCTTTTAAGAGGGTAAAAATCTTCCTTTTTCACACCCTCTAATATAATGTGATACCTGCAAAATGACTTCTGCATGATGTCACCATGTTTTTATCATTAGTACTTACCATATTCTGGTGTAGGCTGCACTGTCTTGCATCTCAAGTACTCTCTGAATTTACTCACAGCAGCATCTTCTGTCTTTGCCTTTTTAGCATTCATGATTCTTTCACTCTGGAAAAAAGATGTGCCACCACATTGAAGGAAATATGTTAAAAAGGTGACAAAGGATGGCAATAATCAGTATATTTTGATACACGAAGTCTCATTTTGGTCTAGGCCATCTGTATTTTCTACACAAAACAGCATGGAGAGGGCAAACAATGATCTTCCTTCATAGAAATAAAATGCTGACTAATAGGCTCAGAAGAAGATCATTTCCTTCATTGGAATCAACCTAACAAAACACTAACAAATTAGTGAAATGATAAGGCCAGTTCCTCCAAATCTTGATAACACTTCCAAGCAAACTGCAGCCATCTGAAAGCAATTACTGCATTTTGTCTATCTTTCTTCTGTTTCAGGCCTTGAATTTTGAGTGATGGTGTGTACAGGGCCGCCGAAAGGGGGGACAGGGGGGACAAATGTCCCGGGCCCAGGGCAATTTGGAGGGCCTGGGAAAATTGGTCATTAAATTATATTATATCATATCGAATTACTTCCTTGTGAACACCACACTTACTTTGGTGAGAGGGGGCCCGCATTGAAATTTTGTACCAGGGCCAGGTCGGCTGTCGGCAGTTCTGGGTGTGTGATTGCACTCCCACACCATCACTTGCCTCAAATCACTCTAAGAAGTGCATTTTTTTGAGCACCAATGGGAACTCAGGTAAATCTATTCTAGTTTCATAAAACAGCACACACACCACACTCCTTAATTTCATGAGGAGGTTATTTGTAGCATACCTGGAAAATCTAGAACTCAAGGCCGAATGTTTTATCAAATCTGATAATTCCTTATGAGCAACTGGACATTCTCAAGCTTGTAAGAGTTTCAGGACAGAACCATTAGTTTTTCAGAAACAGTAAATGAATAGTTACCCTCTAGCTCCTAGTTATTTACTGCTTGCCAGTGGATATTAAATCTGCTTGTGCTGAGTATGTATGTTCAGCAAGTTTTTCAGCAGGTTAGGACAGGGGTTACAGTTTAACTGGCCAAATAAACTAAGTCACAAACTTACTTTTTCATACTGCTAATGTGAGGGTAAAACCCTAGAAACAGTAATGTGAACTGTTAAAGGAAAATGACTCTCCCATCCTAGGCTAGTATTAAGTTCAAGTCAGGGTTCCCTTGGGTTTATAAGATTTGTAGAGTAGTTACCTGTTGGAGAGAAAGTATGGCTTCGGCACCATGAGAGTGCAGAATGCTCCTTGGCCAGGGGTCCTAGGCCCCACTTAAGGGCCCCTGATCGAATACAGGGGCTATGCCCCAATGGGTGTCCAGGAGGGAACCCTTGGAAGCTCTGGGCTTTGCAACATTAAAATGATGCTACTGTATTGAATAGAAATACTGGAGAAAAGATGTGAATTTTGGAGTATAGTTTGCTAACTGCTGTTGGGTGATTAAAAGTTCACCCACCAAATTGTTTTTGAAGCCCCCTCTAAGCTACATTACTGATATATTTTCCATTTTAATACTTTCATGGAAACGGATAAAGTGGGTCAAGCGGCTGAATCGAGTAGGCCAATGGCTATATCTGACCTTTATCAAGGGTATTGCATTGGGGATTCCTGACCATGCAGTGCTAAATATGCCTCTGCTATTTAACTTTTGGGGAGTAAGGCTAACTCTTTCCAACTCCCACATGGCTTGATTCTTCCCATGATGAAGATCACTATTTGTACTTTCCCCAGTACAAAGTGAATGCAGAGAGCTGCAGCTTCCTTCTAAGATCAAACGATGTATGTACTGAAAGTGTTCCCTATTGGCAGTCAAAGAATTTGCTGCGTACATTACTATATGTGAGAAAAACTATCGCCAACAAAACATGAGTAACTTCAATATTTTAATTTTATGTCCTTTCAAAATGATAGGCTAACACTTTGATCAAACTCTGACTGCTTCTTCACTAAAAAGCCTCAATGGCATCTATTGCAAAATTTTTTCAAGAATCTGCCTTTCACTATAAATTATTTCTGAAGTAATCACAAGAGCACTTGTTTCCCGACTTGAGATATTGCTGGAGTTCTCACCTGGTAGGAAATTCATACCCTGGTACCTGGAGCGCATTACCCATCCGGTACCTAGGTGCCTGACTGTAACCTTGCAAGATCTGACTTCAGTGCAGTGTATACATGTACAATTCGTGGCTTGACCTACTAGCCCCTCTTCTCTTCTCTGATCGGACCAAACTGACAAAAACTAACACAATGCTTTACTAAAGTTATTCCACTTGTGCCATTGGTTCTAAATATTGTGAGTTTGAAAATCAGACCAGAATATTTAATTTGATCTTATACCTAAATAGCGCCATTAATATGATGTGCAATCTGACACATTTTAAACAAGTCCTTCCATTACCTACTGTGGCTTTATGTCCAATGTGCCGTAACGTGACTGTGCATCATAAATCAGTCATAGCTACCACAGTTTTTAGGGGAAAACTGCTGTTCTCAATTAAAGTACCTGACCACTGGTTCATTACTTCAGTTAGCTGCTCCATTGAGCAGCAGCATTTTTAAAAGCTTTGATGACTATTCTGGTACAACAGTAGCCCAGCACTGTGGGGTTTACATTAGGTTTACATTACAACAAACAACAAATCCTACCCTGTAATTAGTACTGGCAAAAAGGGATCAAATTACTTATGGTCATGAGGTTAGATCACCTTTCAGTTTAATCTGAGATACACTGCCATCAAATTTCAACCTTTAGTGCTCCTGACAAATGCTTGAATGAGCACCTAATTGGTACTGATAACAACTCTTGACAAGTTTTGGCGTAGGAAGATTTTATGAAATGAAGTACTTTTTATGCTTTTTTTCAAAGTCTAAAGAAACAAATTATTCTGTTACATCAAGATTAATCATTTTAGGCAACAATATATAACATATTAGAGTTTGAATGTGATTTGTTTGGTGATTTTGGCCACTTTTTGCCCGATTTACACTGTTTTGCGTTAATTAAGTATACCTACACTAGATATTTTTAATGCAGAAAAATGGGAAGAAAAATCATGCAACAATTTAAGGACTTATTTTCAGTTTGATGGGAAGCTTTCCTGAGCATACTGGCATGTTGGTAACTCCACTCTTGGGTATACCCTTTCAAGGAGAACCTGCAGCTGTGTAGTTCCTACAATAACTCAGCGTCTTACAGTACATTGACCTCCAGTAGTGTTATGCCTCATTTATAATTGAACCATCCACCTTCTTTCAACATTTCCACTTTTTCTATAAAATAAAGTGCTAGCTATCCACTTAGTTTCTTTCATTCTAACATTACTTTTTGTGGTTTATCAATTTTTTCCAATGAAGATAACTTAGTAAAAATAGACTCACTGTATTTGTTTGGCTGGCAATAAATGCTTACTTAATTATGTCTTTGTATGGTGGACTTGAAATACCCAGAGAAGCTCCCTTGATGAAACTCATTTTATACTTCAAGTTGCTGCTTAGTCAGCATTTATGGCACTGTATTTGCTTCTCTGCTGTGTCAAACTGAAGTTTCTGACATGATATTAAAGGAAGTTGCTCGTCCACTTCATTCACTCTACTCAATATGTGTAACAGATATGCCCTACCAACTTTGTGACTGAACTTATATTGAGAACTTTCATAACTTTAAACATAATTTTATTAAATTAAGCCTCATTTTGAAAAACTTTGCTTGATAAATCTAGTCATTTTGCAAATCAACTGTAATTTTCAGACTATTCTTGTTGGCATGTAGTTGCTTGTTTATGGTTACACTTAACATGTTAGGGCTTACAGTACTATTGTAATTTGAGTATACTGTATTGCACTCTTTATTCTGTGTTTGACAAGTTTTAGTACTCATTTTTTAGGCAAAATAGAAAGTGTAAATGAATGTAAATAATTTTATCTCAACTGGTTTATCCATCACATGCAATTGGGTACAACAACTGCACTCCCCTAATTGCCAGAAGCGGTTTTTTTCCATTTTCTCCCGGTTTTTACCAGTAATAACCAGTTATTACCAGCTTCTACCGCTGTCCTGGTAAAAACAGGGTTTTTTTTCCTGCAAAACCCAACCCTACCTGACCTTTACCAAAAACATTAGGGATCATCTACTCAATCAGGGGTATCCACATGCCAAGCATTCAATCCCTAGATTTTACCCTTCTTGAGATACCCCTTTACAAGCGAAAGGTGTCACACACACATATATACACACCCATAAATGCACTCACACACACATCACCACCGCATAGATTCCTAATTCTGCCTTCTGCAAGGAATCAAAAATTGAGACCAAATGTTTTAAAGACCGTGTGGCCCAATTTTATAGTGTTAGATACTGCTGACCTAGTATGGGAAGCCACAAAGCATCATAACTACTTTTACTACGTAGGTGGTTCCCCGATCTTTTCACCCCACTACTTATTTGCCCCCAACCAGTTCACCCCAAAGGGAAAGTCATTTCACCTCCAAGTGCCTACCAATTTGCCCCCTGGATTTAACTAGTAAAGCAAACTTTTCTGACCTCAGTTGTTCTGTGAAAGTGCAGACTGCCCTCTTAATGAACCTCTTCGTACCTCTGCCTCTGTTTGCCAGAGATACAGCTACGGGACCTCTTAAGTATGGATCTGGCTCCTTTCCAATTACTGTCATCTCTCTTTAAGCTTGAGATCCTCCCCTGTGGCCCTCAACTTTTTTCCAGCCTCTCCATCTGGCCCTCACCCTCAAAAGTTTAAGAACCACTACCCTACACGATTCGTCCTGTAACAGTGTAGTTTAATAACAATGTGAACACACAGTACGTAGATAATGCACTGTCTTAATACAGTGTGGTGTGAATAGATGACCCACACAGGTTACCTGATGCATGTACTAACTGTACATGCATCAGTTAACAGTTACATGGAACATGTTTACTGTGTAGTATTTAGTGTACTATGTTTACAAACATGCTTCATGCTACATGCTCATACATGCTTCACTTTAGGGTTGAGCATCTCGGCGCGGCCATGTTATTATTCGTGTCCTTTGTGGAAGTATCTGCATTTGGGATGATAATTAAAGGTTGCAATAGTAGTACTTTTGATGTTTGTATGGGAACTTTATACTAAGATGTAAGTGTACAGTACACTTGAAAAGTTATGTAAAGTTATGACGTCTGATCTTGATGCAATTAAGAATGCAACAGGATTAGGAAAGCGGGTAGTGAAAGAAGCGGGCAATGTGGAAAGGAGACCCATGAGAGTCATATTTGAAGATATGAAATCACAAAGCAAGTTATGTCAAACTTGGGTAATTTGGCTTCAACCTCTGAGGATCTAAAGTCCTGAACTGGGCCCAGGATATGGCTCCAAAAGAAAGAGAAATTAAAAAGGAAATTGGCTGAAGCAAAACGAAAAAAAAAAACCAAGAGCTGGGATCAGGGGACTTCAAGTTTGTTGTGAGGGGGCCCTCTTGGGAGAGAAAGGTGATGAGTGTAAAAGTGAAGTTACAGTGAAGTCTCCAAGATGTATTGATGTAAATAATGTAAATAATGTCAGTTTAAATACAGAAATGATGATTCAGTTTGACATTTGGAACTGTTTTTACACAAATGCTGACAGTCTATCTAATAAAATTGATGAACTTAGATGGAGGGTTAAAAGTAGCAAGAGGATTTTATTGGTATCACTGAAGTTTATCCTAAAAATAACAGATTTCTTCCTGGCAAGCCAGAGCTTCATATTGAAGGTCTCAACTTGTATGTTTCTGTCAAATCAGATAGGCAATTCAACAGGAGGAGTGGCTCTGTATAAAAGCAATGGGGTGTTGGCTGATGAGTGTCAAGTACATTCAAACTTTAAAGAAAGTGTTTGGGTTAACACAAAATTACAGGGTAATTATAAATTGTTGATTGGTTGCATTTACAAGAGCCCAAATTGTGATGACGACAATCTAAATGAGTTAAATGCCCTCATTTCGAAGGTTTCCAAAATTGGTTATTCGCATATCTTGATCATGGGGATTTTAATTTTCCCGAAATCAACTTGAGCTCTCCAAGCTGTAATGGGGATGATGCAAGTTGAAACCTTTTAGAATGTGTTAGAGATAGTTTTCTGTACCAGCATTTTAGGGAGTTTACCAAGACAAGAGTTAATAGTGAACCTAGTATGCTGGATTTAATTTTTACTAATGAGGAGGACATGGTCAAAGATTTACCATACTTGAGTCTGTTAGGACATAGTGATCATTGATCATTGTGGAATTCAGTTTACTTTTAGATGTTATTTTGATCCATGCACAAATGTCATAACAAAGTACAACTTTTTTAAAGGAACTTTAATTACGATAGAATGAGCCAGAGATTAGATTGTGACTGGGACAATCTTATGCAAGGTGGTGATGTTAATAAGCATACCAACAAATTTATGCTATCATTTAATCAAGCTATGAATGAGTTTGTACCAAGTACAAACCTTCACAAAATTGTAAAAGCAAGCAAAAAAGCATAATTATCTTCACTTGATGATAAAATTGTCTGTAGGATAAAGAGGAAACATCATTGCTGGCAGAGGTATATGGAAACACAAGACCAAAGGAAATAGCATGACTATACTAGACTTAGAAACTAAATAAAAAATTTAGTAAGAAAGGCCAAGATAACAATGGAAAAGGATAATATTGCAAAAATATCAAGAATAATCCTAAAAGGTTTTGGCAGTATGCAAACTCGAAGCGAATACCCAATTTAAAGATGAATCAAGCTGATGATGAGACTATAATGATAAAAGATGGTAACGAAAAGGCTGAGGTCCTAGCTAAATTTTGTATTTTTTTTTACTGCTGAACCTGAGCTTCCCGTTCCTTTTAGGGAACCTGTTCAGACTGTTAATCCTTGTGTGGACAAGATGACAGGAGTCCAATGACTTTAATTTACTTCAGGATTTGGATATTAACCAGAACGCAGAAATGCATTGAGGTTTCAATGATATATGTTCTATTCCAAGAGTTGATGATGTTTGGAATAGCCTCCCTGAGAGTGTAATTTCAGCCACCATTTTTCAGTTTAAGGCGGCTTTGGATAGGTTTTGGGCTGGCCATGAGATGTTGTATAACTAAAAGGCAGATTTTGTGTAAGTTTAGTATGGTAGTCATCCACAGATCTTGATCAGTGCTACAGTTGCCGATGGTGAAGATTAAGAAGATGCTGATATAGAGGTCAACAGACCTGCGTCCACTGAGGTTCCTAAGGTATCCTAAGATAGTACACTTCACTGGTGTATTAAAGCAGGACTTTTGTTAGGGGGAACTGAAGGAAATGGTTTTTCTGGCCTGGGAGTGGGGTCTAGGGGGAGGGTGTTCCCCTCCC
Source organism: Holothuria leucospilota (assembly GCA_029531755.1). Taxonomy (NCBI): domain Eukaryota; kingdom Metazoa; phylum Echinodermata; class Holothuroidea; order Aspidochirotida; family Holothuriidae; genus Holothuria; species Holothuria leucospilota. Next base: position 13,484,613 of record CM055962.1, on the reverse strand, counting down.
CTCTGGGAAATTTTTGAATATTTAAGTACCCTCAGATGCAATCTGGAGTAACATTTAGCTTATTTGAAGTCAATTTCTTTGTTCCATTACAAAAAAATAAATTGCTCTGCAAAGAATTGGGGGCATATGCACTCTGGATCCGGCCCTGAACTGTCATAAGAAAAATTTTGCTAAGCAAATCAAAGGTTGTCAGTACACTGGTGTAGTCGTGTAGTCAGGCATTTTCCAAGGGGTAGACACTAGCCCATCCACAGGGTTCGTACACTTTATAAAGGAGTAAATCCCATGCCTTTTCCAGGCTTTCCAAGTCTCTTTTGATGAGATTTCACACAACAAGCAACTAATGTATTTTATGGTACTAACAAATTACTAGACTGTACATGGTATTGAAATACTCTTCTCAGTGTTTGACAGTTTGACCTCTGCACAAATATGCTACATTACGTAAGTACTTTTTTTTTGTGCATGTAAACTGTAGGCCCTAGAACATTCTGTGCTCCCATAAGAATCATGTAAGCAATGATCTGTGCTGCATGTTCATCAGTGTTGTACAACTGGTATCTACAGAATGTTGTTAAATGGCAAGTTCCAAGGCCCTTTGATACAGCTAATTAAAATTAAAATAACAAGTGACTTGCACTGGTGCATACCATGCACCTGCAGTAGCAAACCTCTATATGACCACTGAGGCAATGACCACAAAAGCTCTGCACCCCCAACGAAACCACAACACATGTATAATTACAACAAACACTTAAGATCTTGCTCCCTTAGAATTTTAGGGAAAGAAGCATTTTAGAGTTGCATAGGCCAAAACCTCTACATGACCATTGATTCAGCCAAAATACTTCACCATCAAATACATCACTACAAAGGATCATTGTGACAAAGATTCAACATTCACTGTTACAAAAAACTAAGCAAAGTGTTTTCGACCAAAGACCCAAAATGACTGCTAGACTTGACCATCACTGACCTCAAATCCCAAAACACTACAAGAACTACCAAATTATAATAAACACTCAACACTGTGTCATGAAAAAACTTCAGAAAAATATCCATTTTTCGTTTTTTCATAAAAAAGACCCCTAACTGACCACTAGCTGACTCCAAATTCTGAAAATCCTGCAAAACACCTATTACAGTATCATTACAGTATGACAAATATCAAAACCTGTACCATAAAAGCTTCAGTAAAAGAAATATTGGTCAATCATAAAATCACAGAAAATGACCAAAATGGCCGAAAATGACCATGCATTGACCAATGAATGGGGGGGGGGGGTGGGGGGGGGGGGGGGTGGGGGGGGGGGGGGGTGGGGGGGGGGGGGGGTGGGGGGGGGGGGGGGTGGGGGGGGGGGGGGGTGGGGGGGGGGGGGGGTGGGGGGGGGGGGGGGTGGGGGGGGGGGGGGGTGGGGGGGGGGGGGGGTGGGGGGGGGGGGGGGTGGGGGGGGGGGGGGGTGGGGGGGGGGGGGGGTGGGGGGGGGGGGGGGTGGGGGGGTATTTCTGCTGTTGTATTTGACTAGAGTTTTCAGAGGAAAAGGAATTCATTGGGACAGCCTGGTGCTTACAGGCAGTACCTTCACCCCCTGAACTTAGAAATTAAAGATGTGCATTGGGTCCCTGCTGAAACTGGAAGTAAAAACCTAGTTTTTTAGATAGGCTAAAAATCAGGCACTTTTTACAACCTTTACAGTAGTTGGGTTGATATAGCTTAATATTTCACTTTGAGTTCTTTACTTCAGAGCCTATCACTAAAATTGGCTCGCAAACCATCACTGTTACCAGTACTGGAGAATGCATACCTAGTTTATGAAATCAACAAGTGTAGGCCTACTTGTATTTTATTTTACTGCTCAAGCAACTTAAAATTATAGATGCAAGATTCAATTTGTTTATAAACTAAGCATGGTGAAACCTTCTTACCTATTTCTATTACCCTGTGTGATCATTCAAACGATCCTTGAAAGATAAAATTGGGGATCTAAGATGGTAATTACATTATGAGTGCATATGCAAAGTACTTATAGCCTGGAACACCCAATCCTCAACATATCATGTATATAAAAGTCTTCGAGACTCAACCCCCAACCTTTTTTCATGTCTCTAACCCAAACCTAACCTGCAGACTTGATGTCATGCATGATATGCTGTCTCGAGAGACGAATGTGATACCATTACAAACTAAAGACCTGTGAGGATATGGTGAGCTTGATCTCCCAGAGTAGTAAATTTTAAAGGCATTTTCAGTGGCTTTTCACAGGGTCCATGTGAAAGACAAAAAAATTTTCAGTTTATACCAGGAAAACCCCGTAGCGATACTCCTTTCGTAACTCGAGATATCTAATATTAAAGGCCACTTATTTTTGTCAAAAATACTCCAGTTCTCATCAAGGTCACAGATGTTATGTAAGTGGCACATTGCCTCAAATTTCTTTTGGTTTCCTTTATAATTGAATGTCCTGTTGTCCTTGAATTTATCTGATGGAATGTTTTGAATATACTTTCCATGTAAGGGTTAGCATAAATTCTACCCATAGTACGGCAATAACAAACAAAAATTACTAAATAGTCCCTACAGAAGTGTCCAATATCATTAAATAAAGAAATTCGATGCTTTGTCAAATTAATGTGCCGCGATGACAATCACAGATTTCCAATAATGCACTTTATCTTGAGCAAAAATTGCATTTCTTTGAAAATTAGTATGTTTCCAAATGCTACAAGCTGTTGAGGATGCGGTTTCACCTCCTAGAAGCGAAAATTTTCTGCATTTTTCGAAGTCCCATTGATTTTTTGTCACTGGCAACTCCCTTTAAACAGCACATCTAGGGTGCGGCCAATTATGTATACCTAGGATTATGTTACTGTATTTTGGAGATCTGTAGGACAGTACAGGACACACAAAGCTGGTATGTTTAGACCTTGGTCTGAACTTAGTGGTATGATGTACATAGTAGTCCATTACTGGTTAACTTGATTACATCTAAGACATGTCAAGATAAAAGCGATTTATCTGTTTGAACAGGTTTGTCTGAAATATTCTTCGTGGCTACATTCAAATAAAGCACCTACAGTTTAGTATTCATAAAACAAGCTTTTGATTTTTATTTTTCATTCTACAGCAAATATTTCCCTGAATTTGTGTACTTTTCTTTGTTACCTCACTGTGTATTTCTCACTCTCATTCTCTCTTCCAGTTCTTCTTTCACCTGGCAGAAGATATGGCGTATCTCACTGTTTATTTCGGAAATATTAGAGTGATAGTGGTCTCAGATCTTAGCATCATCAAGGAGCTGCAGTGAAACAAGGCAGATACATTCTCAAATCGGTTTTCTTCCCAACTCCGTTGAGTGGACTGTGCAGGTCATGTGATTAAAAGTATGCTTGTGACAAATTATGAAAGATCTTAGTGCAAATGATAGAAAATATTGTCCTTACAACTTGACCTCCAAACTCCAAAATGTTTTATCGTGTTCATATTAAGATCTTGCATGGAAAAAGCTTCAGATTTTTATGTTTTCTGTGACATATTCCATCAAATCTGTTGGTTTTTGTTTTATGGTAGTAAATGAAATTTGATCTTGAAATTTTAATTAATTTAAAGGCTCATGCAGTAACCCACTTTTGAAATTCTTAGGCCAAATCCAGACTGCCACCATTCTGTTTTTTTGCCAGAATAATTCTGTGTTGTTTTTTTTTTTTTGCGAGAAAAAAATAAGGCAATCTCTGTTTTTACTTGTCAAATTCTTTTTTTTTGAATTCTGATTATAGGCTTCATTTTAATGTGGTACGTAGTGTTATGCATTTATTAGTTTGCAGTTGCCCTACACCATAATTAGCCTACATCTCATGCACTTACGTATGACACATGGTATGTCACTGCAGATGCCAGATATCATCCAGGGAGTGCTGCATTCCGGTACAATTGAGTGGACTCCAGTTTCCCAGCCCCCATTAATATCGTGACCTCGTGTACAGATCATAGCAACTTGTCACAAAAAATAGTATGCTGTACAGGTATTACTCAATGTTGTAAGTTTTGTTTTGTAGATTTTGCTTTTTTGCTGGAAATTCTGTTTTTGTTGCCATTTGAGTTACTTTTTTTGGTTTGGAGACAAGGGTGGCAGCTCTGCAAATACACTTTTTTAAAATTGTATGAATCTGTTTTAGTCATGTGCATGGCAAGTTTCTTGTTAATTCATTTTTGGTTCCGATGATAAGAGAAACCATGCTTCGTTATGGCGTATTTGTGTATGTATGTGTGTATGTGCGTGTGTGTGTATGTGTTGTGTGTATTGTGTATGTGTTGTGTATGTGTGTTTTGTTGACACTGCTTTCTTAACACGATATCTCCAAGAAGGGAAACTCTGACAGTTTCTCAAACTTGGTAACATAGATGCCCCATATTGGGAGGAAGACCCCCCATTATTTTTGGTGGGGCAAAGGTCATCTGGGGTCACCGGGGGTCAATTCCGAAAACTTGTTAACTACGATATCTCGGATAGGAAGCTTTGATAAATTTCATACTAGTATGTAGATGCCGTTATGGTAAGAGGAAGAACCCTAATCGTTTTGGATGGCGAAGGGTCAAAGGTCATCTGGGGTCACCGGGGGTCAATGCTGAAACCGTGTTGACACATACTCACATCAGAAGCTTGGAATAAATTTCATAACTTAGTACGTAGAGGCTTATGGTAAGAGGAAGAACCCTATCGTTTGTGGTGGAGGTCGAAAGGTCTCTGGGGTCACCGGAGGTCAAACTCTGACAACCTTGTTAACACGATATCTCCAAAGATAGAGCTTGGATAGATTTCATAACTTAGTATGTAGATGCGTTTATGCTAAAGAGAAAGAACCCTATCATTTTTGGTGGAGGTCAAAGGTCATCTGGGTCACCGGGGGTCGAATGCTGAAAACCTTATTATACAGAGATAGCAAGTTAGAAGCTTGATAGGTTTCATACTTAGTAATGGAGATGTGTTATGGTAAGAGTAAGAACCTAATCATTTTTGGTGGAGTCAAAGGTCCTCTGGGGTCACCGGGTCGAATGCTGAAAACTTATTAACATGATATCTCAGTTATGCAGCTTGGATAGATTTTCATACTTAGTATGTAGCTGTGTTATGGTAAGGGAAGAACCCTATTGTTTTTGGTGAGGTCGAAGGCCCTCTGGGGTCACCGGGGGTCAAACCTGAAAACCTTGTGTGCACGATTCTCAAGATAGAAATCTTGGATAAATTTCATACTTAGTTATGTAGTGCGTTGGGTAAGAGGAAGAGCCTTATTGTTTTGGGGTGGAGGTCAGGTCCATCTGGGGTCACCGGAGGTCAAACTCCTGAAAACATGTTGACACAATCCTCAATATAGGAAGCTTGGATAGATTTCAAATGGGGGGGGGGGGGGGGGGGGGGGTTCAATAGGTTAAGTATGTGGATGTGTTATGGTGGGAAGATGATGCTGTCATGTTTGTGGAGGTCAAAGGTCAAGTAGGGTCACCGGGGTCAAACACTGAATGTTTTTATCATGTATCTCAAGATGTAAGCTTGAATAAATTTCATACTTAGTATGTACGATGCATTAATGGTAGAGGAAGAACCCTATCGTTTTTGATGGAGGTCAAAGGTCATCTGGGGTCAAAAGCAAATTTTAAGAATTCCCAAGATTGTCTCATGAGTTTCACCAGAAGTCAAAAAGCAAATTTTCCCAAGAATTCCCAACGATCATCATCTTGAGTTCATCATATGTCATCATGGTCAAAATGCAAAACTTTCCCGGAATTCCCATATCAAATATTAACCTAAAATTATTTTCCAACATGTTAAGATAGCACTTTACCAGTGACTGACAAGACAAGGGACATCATCGGCATTATTGTGGAATAGAACATATATCATCGAAACCATCAATACATTTTTGCATTCTGTTTAACTTAATGGTTTGTTTGTGGACAGAGCTAGTGCGGGTTGATGAGGTTTTACGGCTCAGTTTCTAACCAATTGGTTTAGATTGGGCCGCACTTGGCCTTGTTCTCCGATTTTGGTGGCTCCTGACTTGTTTTCCCTACTCCATTGCTTATGCTGAAGCACCCAGACAATGCCACTAATTCCATTTTTGAAGTCTTTGGTATGACTCGGCCAGGGTTGAACCCAGACCTTCTGGCTGCAAGTCGGATGCTCTAACCACTTGCAGTATACAGTATACAGGATGAACAAATATAAATGATACTGCATGGCATGTGGGTGAAATCCAGTTATGAATCATCAGACTTCCATGACCATGAAAGCCTTTTAAGGACCAAATTCTTGTAAAGCTGACCACAAGTTAATCAGGCTTGCATCATACACGGTAACAGAACTCCAGCTCTATCACCAATGTGCACTCACGCGAATAATGACTTTGTGGTGCCTTAATAGTAGTTCCAGTGGCTTACTCAGGGCTTGCCGATCATATTCCCGGATTGAGCACGGTTTGAAGATACACGCGTGGACTAAAACCACAGGGATGTGAAAGTTACTGACCATCACTAATAGACACATTTCCCAGCTGTGGGGACTACTCAGGAATTGAACAGTTTGGGCATTTCCATGGCATGTTCATACTACAGTATAACATCAGTGCAAATGGTAAATCAGACTTTCTCATTCTTTTTGTATCTAGGCCACTTTTGATTGTTGAAAGTACTGAATGACCAACCTCTCCCATTAACTGAAAAATAATGAAGTACTGCTTCCCTATAATTTTACAACTAACCATTCAAGACTGTTTCACACTAAGAAAACATAAGAGTCTCTTAAAAATTCCATCTGTTTCAGATGAGATTGACTGTATTAAATTATGAAAGAAATTAAACACGTATATCCAAGGTTATTTCATTTTTCTAGCAGACCTTGGGCCGTCCGAAAGTGGCTTATACAGTCCCCCACTGGTGGGCCCACAGCTGGCCAGTTTCAGAAACACTGATTTAGGTTTCACTGACATTCTAAAAGTTTGCCCAAGGCCTTTTTGGGCATTTGTGGCTCACTGCTTGTTTTTCCCCCTACTCAATTGCTTATGCTTGAGCACCAAGCACAATGGCAGTAGGTTCCCATTTTAAGTCTTTGGATAACCCGACCAGGAGTCCGAACCCCAGACGTTCCAGCTGCAAAGTCTGATACTCTAACCACTTGACCATGCAATCGTCTCCCCACATAAGGACATAAGGCTTTGACCACAATGAAGTGATTTTCATGTATGCCACGACATGGAATAAGCCAGGATTTAAAACCTGCTTTACCATGTCAATAAATGTTTATTTGGCATGGCAAAATATTTTTCATCAGACTCAAATGTTTCATTTTCAGGGAGTATAGTCTTTCAAAATGGGCCTGCTTGGAAGGAACGCCGCAAGTTTTTTATGCAAGCCTTTCGTAATTTTGGAGTTGGGCAAAAAAAAAAAAGGAAAGCCTTGAACACAAAATCAATGAGAAGCACGCTACATTGAAAAACTGGTTTTGAAGAGCAAGATCGGTAAGCCTTTTGATTCCATCACAGTTCGCACTAGCTATGTTTATTGCTTAATGTCCATATGCCACATCCTTTCGGCAAACCTTCAATTTATGATGACCAGATTTCCAAAAGATCATCCAGTTGCTCCATACTTTTCGCAGTTCAGTCCTCCTCCGGTGGAATTCTTCAGGTGTTCCCCTGGTTAGTTCGCACGTCCATTTTTCATACACTTTGCAGATATCATGGATGCACTGAATAGTTTGTTTCAGTTTACCTAAGATTGATATCACAAGGAAACCCCGAATGAGAGGATCACCGTGAATCATTGATATGTATCTCTCAGAGATAAACGTCAGCAACAGAGGTGCGAGGAAGTCATTTTTTAAGCCGCGGAACATGGAGAGCTATGGGGAACTCTTCAGTGCAGGCTCTCGACTCTACCACCACACCCTTCTCTTTGCTATTCTTCTGAGTTCTGAATCCTGAATGGCAGGACAAGGTATTCAAATACCAGTGCACTTTTCAACAGATAGGGTATAAACTGTATGCTTAGGATGGTATGAAAGTGAAGAGTGCCTCTAGAAATGGTGGGAGGTGGTGCAATACCATCACTACCTTTTCTTTTAGTTTTTGTTTCCATGGTAGGAGAAATCTGTGCATTCTGCCGGTATGTGGTGTAATTTGTGATGCCCAAGCTCATTGATGTATTTCAAGAGATAAAAACTGACAGTCTCGTACATTGGTGTGGATACCATGTTTGAAGAAAGAGCCATGTGGTTTTGCTGGCAGTCAAAGGCATCTAAGTTTAACCAGCTCATCAGTTTTTAGAAGCCTTTTTAAGGTAATATCTCACGTTAAAATTCTGAGCATGCATACAGGGTGTTTGTCAAAGTAAGCTTTCCGATTGCATTGCGTTAAACCAATGACTTTTTTTTTTTGCTTTGGTGGTTTCAAACTCTGAAAATTCTTGTTATTGTCATACCCCAAGATCTGAAGGTGTAACTTTTTGCTACTTTCACTGTTTATTCATTAGTGGAGAACTACATTATTTTTGGTGGAGGTCAGAGTAGTAGGTCACTGAAGTTCAAGCTCTGAAAACTTTGTGAACATGATATCAAAAGACAGAAGCATGAACATTTTCATACATATAAAATAAATGGGGGAGGGGGGGTGGGGACAAAGAAGCTTTGTCATTTTGGTGGAGGTCAAAGGTCCATCTGAGTCATGTAGTCACACCTGAAAAAACCCAAACTTGGTTACATGATTCTCAAGACAGAAGCTTGATAATTTTTCATAAATAGCAATCTGGATGCATTGTATAGAGAAAATAACCCTATTATTTTTGATAGTCATATGTCATCTTATGTCTCCAGAGATCATTCTCTCTCTTCATCAAAAACTTATCAACATGATTTCTTAAGTTGGAAGTAATGGATTATTTCACGTTAGCATGCATCAATCAGTACGTAGTTGAACCTTATCGTTTTTTTGGAGTTGTTCAAAGTTCATCTGAGCTAGGTCCCCAAGGTTATATCTGTTCAAACCTTGCCCTCTATTTGAAGAATAGAAATCATGGATACTTTGGATTGTCATCACATTGATCAACAACAGGATCCCAGGATATGAACACTGTACAAGTTGCTTCAAGAGAAGAATGTAGTGGCAATGAAATCATTGAAAAGTGGTGCAGTTTGAATTCTGTTTCTTCTGCATGTTATGAATTTGTGATTTTAGTTAAGATATGCATATATTGTGCTGCCCACCCTCATGTCTGGATAGAAAGAACAGTACTTAGGTGGCAGATTAGGGTAAAGGTCAATTTATTGATTTCCTGATCTGTGTGATGGTGATGTCATGTTGGATGTGTATTTGTGAACTGTCTTCGATCAGACCCGAGGATCTGAACAATGGATTTGAGGTTCCTCTGAAGGAAATTCAATAGATTTGTTCAATCCTCGAAAGTTTGAACAATAGAGAGTCTATTGTCAAGGTTCGGGTTAAGGAAGTCAAGCACACAAGGAAATAACAAGAGGTCCGCGGATTGTAATGTAAAAATCGACTTGCGTGTGTTGTGTGTGTGTGTGTGTGAGACACCAGTAGCTTGTAAGCACTACTTCAAGATAGCTAAGACGGACACTTTTCATATTTGCTATACAGATTTGTCATGTTAAGAGGAAGAACCCTATTGTTTTTGGTTAAAGATCAAAGGTCATTTTAGGTCACCAAGGTCAAACACGAAAACCCTGTAAACAAGATATCTCAAGACAGCAATGATAGACACTTTTCATATTTGGTATATAGATTTTTCATGTTGAGAGGAAAGAACCCTATTGTTTTTTGTGGTGGAGTTTGAAGGATCTTGCAGGATCTAGGGTGGGATATTTCTCAAGCAGAAGGTCTGTTGAACAGCTTGTTACCCTCCATAAGTTGGTTGGGCCCTCCTTGCCTTGCCACTGTCAACCTCTACAACCAATCTGGCAGCCTTCTAGGCATCTCATTCAAGAGATACTCTGTTATCAACTACAAGGACTGCTTGCAAATATAGCTTCTTTTGCTCCTACTGTCCAGAGACTGGAAATCTTCTTCCAGGATATAACAGATCTTGAAGACCCAAGCATTTCAAGGACTCTGCCTTGAGTTTCCTCAGCGGAGGACTAAGGAGAGAAGTTTTTTCTAGTCCGCGGCAGTCGCAAGACAAGGACACACAAATGGGCTTCTTTAACTGTGTGCACACACCGTGAATGAGCTCCGACAGCTGTCCTGAGCGTTATGCAAAGTGGGAGGGGCTTTGTTTGTGCTATGCATGGTTGACTTCTGCGCCCAGCCTGACATTCCCTGGTATCACCGTTGCTACGCTTCTTTTGTTCTGCAGACAATACATGTTTATCTTGGCAAACAGCATTCAGACCTTTTCATCTAGTTTTGTGTGGCCTTAAGTTTCTTCCTTTCAGGCAAATGGTCATTTGATGCACTCTGAAATGTCTCCCATAAGCAAGGTGGAGAAAGTTTTTATTACGTTTTCTCTCAGTGTATTTAATGACAACAGAAAACAAACGTAATAAACAACTTTCTTCTCTCCACGATTCCTTGCTTATGGGATATGGCAAAGCATTTCAGAGTGCATCAAATGACCATTGCCCTGAAAGGAAAGAAAACTTAAGCCACACAAAACTAGATGAAAAGGTCTGAATGCTTTTGCCAAGATAAACTGTATTGTCTGCAGAACAAAAGAGCGTAGCAACGGTGATACCAGGATCGTCCAGGCTGCTGCAGCAGAGTCAACCATGCATAGCACAAAGCCCCTCCCACTCTGCATAAAGCTCCAGGACAGCTGTGGAGCTCATTTCACGGTGTGTGCACACAGTTAAAAGAGCCCATTGTGTCCTTGTCTTGCGACTGCCGCGGACTAGAAAAAACTCTCTCCCCTTAGTCCTCCTGTCTGAGGAACCTCAAGGCAGAGTCCTTGAAATGCTTGGGGTCTTCAAGATCTGTTATATCCTGGGGAAGAAGATTCCAGTCTCTGACAGTAGGAGCAAAGAAGCTATATTTGCAGCAGTCCTTGTTGGTTTGCATAACAGAGTATCTCTTTGAATGATGATGCCTAGAAGGCTGCCAGATTGGTTGTAGGAGGTTGACAGTTGGCAAGGCAAGGAGGCCCAACCCAACTTTATGGAGTGTAACAAGCCTGTTAACAGACCTTCTGTCTTTGAGAATATCCCACCCTAGATCCTGCAAGATCCTTCAACCTCCACCAAAAACAATAGGGTTCTTCCTCTCAACATGAAAAATCTATATACCAAATATGAAAAGTGTCTATCATTGCTGTCTTGAGATATCTTGTTTACAGGGTTTTCAGTTTTTGACCTCTGGTGACCTCAAATGACCTTTGATCTCTACCAAAAACAATAGGGTTCTTCCTCTTAACATGACAAATCTGTATAGCAAATATGAAAAGTGTCCGTCTTAGCTATCTTGAAGTAGTGCTTACAAGCTACTGGTGTCTCACACACACACACACACACACACGCAAGTCGATTTTACATACAATCCGAGGACCTCTTTGTTATTTCCTTTGTGTTTACTTCCTTAACCCTAACCTTGACAATAGACTCTCTATTGTTCAAACTTTCGAGGACTTGACAAATCTATTGAATTTCCTTCAGAGGACCTCAAATCCATTGTTCAGATCCTCGGTCTGATAGGAAGACAAGTTCACACATACACATCCAAACATGACATCACCATCACACAGATCAGGAAATCAATAAATTGACCTTTCACCCCTAATCCTGCCACCCTTAAGGTACTGTTATTTCTTATCCAGAATGAGGGCAGCACAATATTCATTGCATATCTTAACCTAAACATCCAAATTCATCACATGCAGAAGAAACAGAATTCAAACATGCACCACTTTTCAATGATTTCATTGCACTACATTTCTTCTCTTTGAAGCAACTTGTACAGTGTTCATATCCTGGATCACTGTTTTGATCAATGTGATTTACAATCCAAAGTATCCATGATTTCTATCTTCAAATAGAGGGCAAGGTTTGAACAGATATAACCTTTGGTGACCTAGCTCAGATGAACTTTGAACAACTCCAAAAACTATAAGGTTCAACTACGTACTTGATATGATGCATGCTAACGTGAAAATCATCCATACTTCCTAACTTAAGAAATCATGTTGATAAGTTTTTTGAGAGAGAGAGAATGATCTCTGGAGACATCAGATGACATATGACTATCAAAAATAATAGGGTTATTCTTCTCTATACAATGCATCCAGATGCTATTTATGAAAATTATCAATGCTTCCTGTCTTGAGAAATCATGTAACCAAGTTTTTCAGAGTGTGACCTCCAGTGACCTCAGATGACCTTTGACCTCCACCAAAAATGACAAAGCTTCTTCTGCATTTATGTACTATGTATGAAAAGTGTTCATGCTTCCTGTCTTTTGATATCATGTTCACAAAGTTTTCAGAGCTTGAACTTCAGTGACCTACTACCTCTGACCTCCACCAAAAATAATGTAGTTCTTCCACTAATGAATAAACATGTGAAGTAAGAAAAGTATACACCCTTCAGATCTTGGGGTATGACAATAACAAGATTTTCAGAGTTTGACATCCACCCAAAGCAAAAAAAAAAAGTCATTGGTTTAACGCAATGCAATCGGAAAGCTTACTTTGACAAACACCCTGTATGCATGCTCAGATTTTAACTTGAGATATTACCTTAAAAAGGCTTTCTAAAACTGATGAGCTGGTAACCTTAGATGACCTTTGACTGCCAGCAAAACCAACATGGCTCTTTCTCTCAAATATGGTATCCACACCAAGTACGAGAACTGTCAGTTTTTCTCTTCTTGAAATACATCAATGAGCTTGGCATCACAAATACAAACACATACCGGCAGAATGCACAGATTTCTCCTACCATGGAAACCAACAACTAAAAGAAAAGGTAGTGATGGTATTGCCACCACCTCCACCATTTCTAAGATGGCACTCTTCACTTTTCCTACCATCCTAAGTTTACTACCTATCTGTTGAAAAGTGCACTGGTATTTGCATACCTTGTCCTGCACATCAGGATTCATAACACTCAGAAGAATAGCAAAGAGAAGGGTGTTGGTGGTAGAGTCAGAGCCTGCACTGAAGAGTTCCCCAATAGCTCTCCATGCTTCCTCTGGCTTAAAAATGACTTCCTCGCCACTCTGTTGCTGACGTTTTATCTCTGAGAGATACATATCAATGATGTCACGGTGATCCTCTTCATTCAGGGTTTCCTTGTGATCATTTAGGTAAACTGAAACAAACTCATTCAGTGCATCCATGATATCTGCAAAGTGTCTGAAAAATGGAGTGCGAACTAACCAGGGGAACACCTGAAGAATTCCACCCGGAGAGACTGAACTGCTAAATGTATGGAGCAACTGGATGATCTTTTGGAAATCTGTGTCATCATAATTGAAGCGTTTGCCGAAAGTGATGTGGCATATGACATTAGCAATAACATAGCTAGTGAACTGTGATGGATCAAAAGGCTTCCCTTCTTGCTCTTCAAACAGTTTTATCATGTAGCGTGCTTCCTCATTGATTTTGTGTTCAAGGCTCTTTTTGCCAACTCCAAAATTACGAAAGGCTTGCATAAAAAACTTGCGGCGTTCCTTCCAAGCAGGCCCATTTTGAAAGACTATACTCCCTGAAAATGAAACATTTGAGTCTGATGAAAAAAATAGTTTTCCATGCAAATTAAACATTTATTGACATGGTAAAAGCAGGTTTTAAATCCTTGGCTATTCCATGTCGTGGCATACATGAAATCACTTCCTATTGTGGTCAAAGGCCTTATGCTTCCTTATGTGGGGAGACCGATTGCATGGTCAAGTGGTTAGAGTATCAGACTTGCAGCTGGAAGGTCTGGGGTTCGACTCCTGGTCGGGTTATCCCAAAGACTTTAAAAATGGAACCTACTGCCATTGTGCTTGGTGCTCAGCATAAGCAATTGAGTAGGGAAAACAAGCCAGTGAGCCACAAATGGCAAAAAGGCCTTGGGCAACTTTTAGAATGTCAGTGAAACCTAAATCAGTGTTTCTGAACTGGCCAGCTGTGGCCCACCAGTGGACTGTAAAGCACTTTCTGGAAGGCCCCAAGGTCTGCTAGAAAAATTGAAATAACTTGGATATACGTGTTTAATTCTTTCATAATTTTAATACAGTCAATCTCATCTGACACAGATGGAATTTTAAGAGCCTCTTATGGTTTTCTTAGTGTTGAAACAGTCTTGAATGGTTAGTTGTAAAATTATAGTGGAGCAGTACTTTCATTATTTTTCAGTTAATGGTGAGAGGTGGTCATTCAGTACTTTCAACAATCAAAAGTGGGCCTAGATACAAAAGAATGAGAAAGTCTGATTTAACATTTGTCACTGATGTTATTACTGTAGTATGACATGCCATGGAAATGCCCAAACTTTCAATCCTGAGTAGTCCCCCACAGCCTGGGAAAGCCTTATTAGTGATGGTCAGTAACTTTCACATCCTGTGGTTTTAGTCCAGCGAGTTGTATCTTCACAACCGTGCTCAATCCGGACATATGATCCGGCCAAGCCCTAGTAGCCACTGGAACTACTTATTAAGCACCACAAGTCATTATTCGCTTGAGTGCACATTGTGCTGATAGAGCTGGAGTTCTGTTACCTTGTTATGATGCAAGCCTGATTAACTGTGGTCAGCTTCTACAAGAATTTGGCCTAAAAGGACTTTCATGTCATGGAAGTCTGATGTATTCATAACTGGATTACCCACAATGCCATGCAGTATCATTTATATTTGTTCATCCTGTATACTGTATACTGCAAGTGGTTAGAGCATCCGACTTGCAGCCAGAAGGTCTGGGGTTCAACTCCTGGCCGAGTCATACCAAAGACTTCAAAAATGGAACCTACTGCCATTGTTCTTGGTGCTCAGCATAAGCAATGGAGTAGGGAAAACAAGTCAGTGAGCCACAACTGGAGAAAAGGCCAAGGGCGGCCCAATCTAAACCAATTGGTTAGAAACTGAGCCGTAAAACCTCATCTAACCCTCATCTAGCTCTGTATCACAAACAAACCATTAAGTTAAACCAGAATGCAAAAATGCATTGAGGTTTCGATGATATATGTTCTATTCCAAATAATGCCATGATGTCCCTTGTCTTTCAGTCACTGGTAAAGTGCTATCTTAACATGTTGGAAAAATAATTTTAGGTTCATATTTGATCTTGGGAATTCCTGGGAAATTTTGCATTTTGACATGATGACATCTGATGACTCAAGATGATGATCTTGGGAATTCTTGGGAAAATTTGCTTTTTGCCTTCTGGTGAACTCATGAGACAATCTTGGGAATTCTTAAAATTTTGCTTTTTGACCCCAGATGACCTTTGACCTCCATCAAAAACGATAGGGTTCTTCCTCTTACCATAATGCATGTACATACTAAGTATGAAATTTATTCAAGCTTCCTATCTTGAGATATCATGATAAAAACATTTTCAGTGTTTGACCCCCGGTGACCCTACTTGACCTTTGACCTCCACCAAACATGACAGCATTCATCTTCCCACCATAACACATCCACATACTACCTATGAAATCTATCCAAGCTTCCTATATTGAGATATTGTGTCAACATGGTTTTCAGAGTTTGACCTCCGTGTGACCCCAGATGACCTTTGACCTCCACCCAAAACAATACGGCTCTTCCTCTTACCATAACGCATCTACATACTAAGTATGAAATTTATCCAAGCTTCCTATCTTGAGATATCGTGCACACAAGGTTTTCAGGTTTTGACCCCGGTGACCCAAGAAGACCTTTGACCTCCACCAAAAACAATAGGGTTCTTCCTCTTACCATAACACATCTACATACTAAGTATGAAATCTATCCAAGCTTCCTAACTTGAGATATCATGTAATAAGGTTTTCAGCATTCGACCCCCCGGTGACCCCAGATGACCTTTGACCTCCACCAAAAATGATAGGGTTCTTCCTCTTACATAAACACATCTACATACTAAGTATGAAACCTATCCAAGCTTCCTAACTTGAGATATCATGTTAATAGGTTTTCAGCATTCGACCCCCGGTGACCCCAGATGACCTTGACCTCCACCAAAAATGATAGGGTTTCTTTCTCTTTAGCATAAGGCATCCACATACGAAGTATGAAATCTATCCAAACTTTCTATCTTGAGATATCGTGTGAACATGATGTTCAGAGTTGGACCCTCGGTGACCTCAGATGACCTTTGACCTCCACCACACAAACGATTAGGGTTTCTTCCTCTTACCATAACGCATCTACGTACTAAGTATGAAATTTTTATCCAAGCTTCTGATGTGAGATATCGTGTCAACAAGGTTTTCAGCATTTGACCCCCGGTGACCCCAGATGACCTTTGACCTCCATCACAAACGATAGGGTTCTTCCTCTTACCATAACGCATCTACATACTAAGTATGAAATTTATCCAAGCTTCCTATCTCGAGATATCGTGTTAACAAGGTTTTCGGAATTTGACCCCCGGTGACCCCAGATGACCTTTGACCCCCACCAAAAATAATAGGGTTCTTCCTCTCAATATGGGGCATCTATGTACCAAGTTTGAGAACTGTCAGAGTTTCCCTTCTTGAGATATCGTGTTAACGAGCAGTGTCACAAACACACATACACACACACATACACACATACACACACACATACACACACACGCACATACACACATACATACACACATACGCCATCACGAATGCATTGGTTTCTCTTATCATCGAAACCAAAAATGAATTAACAAGAACTTGCCATGCACATGACTAAACAGATTCATACAATTTAAAAGTGGATTTGCAGAGCTGCCACCCTTGTCAAACCAAAAAAAGTAACTCAAATGGCAAAAAACAGAATTTCCAGCAAAAAAGCAAAATCTTACAAAACAAAACTTACAACCTTGTGTAATACCTGTACAGCATACTATTTTTTGACAAGTTGTATGATCTGTACCGAGGTCACGATAATGGGGCCTGGGGAAACTGAGTTCACTCCACTTGTACAGGAATGCAAGCACTATGGGTGATATCTGGCATCTGCAGTGACATACATGTGTCCTACAGTAAGTGCATGAGATGTATGGCTAATTATGGAGTAGTGCAAACTGCAAACTAATCAATGCATAACACTACGTACATAAATGAGCCTATAATTCAGAATTCAAAAAAAAAGAATTTGACAAGTAAAAACAGAATGCCTTATTTTTCTCCAAAAAAAAAAAAAACACAGAATTATTCTGGCAAAAACAGAATGGTTGGCAGCTCTGGATTTGGCCTAAGAATTTCAAAGTGGGTTACTGCATGAGCCTTTAAATTAATAAATTTCAAGATCAAATTTTCATTTACTACCAAAAACCAACAGATTTTGATGGAATATGTCACAGAAAACATAAAATCTGAAGCTTCTTCCAATAGCAAGATCTTAAATTATGAACACGATAACATTTTGGAGTTTGGAGGTCAAGTTGTAAGACACTATTTTCTCTCATTTGCACTAAGATCTTTCATAATTTGTCACAAGCATACTTTTAACTCACCATGATCCTGCACAGTCCACTCAAGGAGTGGGGGAAGAAACCGATTTGAGAATGTATCTGCTTGTTTCACTGCAGCCTCCTTGATGATGCTAAGATCTGAGACCACGATCACTCTAATATTTCCGAAATAAACAGTGTAGATACCGCCATACTCTTCTGCCAGGTGACAGAAGAACTGGAAGAGAGAATGAGAGTGAGAAATACAGTGGGTAACAAAGAAAAGTAACACAAATTCAGGAAATATTTGCTTTTAGAATGAAATAAAATCAAAAGCTTGTTTTTATTAATACTAACTGTAGTTGCTTTTATTTGAATGTAGCCACGCAAGAATATTTCAGACAACCTGTTCAAAAGATAAATCTGCTTATCTTGACATGTCTTAAAATGTAATCAAGTTAACCAGTAATGGACTACTATGTACATCATACCACTAAGTTCAGACCAATGTCAAACATACCAGCTTTGTGTGTCCTGTACTGCTCCTACAGATCTCCAAAATACAGTTAACATATCCTAGGTTCTACATATGGCCACCCTAGATGTGCTGTTTAAAGGGATTTGCCAGTGACAAAAATCAATGACTTCGAAAAATGCAGAAAAATTTTCTCTTCTAGGAGGTGAAAACCGCATCTCAACAGCTTGTAGCATTTGGAACATACTAATTTTCAAAGAAATGCAATTTTTTCTCAAGATAAAGTGCATTATGGGAAATCTGTGATGTCATCGCGGCACATTAATTTGACAAAGCATCGAATTTCTTTATCATGATATTGACACTTCTGTAGGGACTATTTAGTAATTTTGTTTGTTATGCCGTACATATGGTGTAGATTTATGCTAACCCTACATGGAAGGATATTCAAACATTCCATCAGTATCAAATTTCAAGGACAACAGGACATTCAATTATAAAGGAAAACAAAAGAAATTTGAGGCAATGTGCCCACTTTACATAACATTCTGTGACCTTGATGAGAACTGGAGGTATTTTTTGACAAAAATAAGTAGCCTTTAATATTAGATATCTCGAGTTACGAAAGGAGTATCGCTACGGGGTTTTCCTGGTATAAACTGAAATTTTTTTGTCTTTCACATGGGACCCTTGTGAAAAGCCACTGGAAAATGCCTTTAATTTACTACATCTGGGAAGATCAAGCTCACCATATCCTCACAGGTCTTTAGTTTTGTAATGTATCACATTCGTCTCTCGAGACATGCATATCATGCATGACATCAAGTCTGCAGGTTAGGTTTGGGTTAGAGACATGAAACAAGGTTGGGGGTTGGAAGTCTCGAAGACTTATTATCATACATGATATGTTGAGGATTGGGTGTCCAGCATAAGTCTTGCATATGCACTCATAATGTAATTACCATCTTGCTCCCAATTTTATCTTTCAATGATCTTTGCATGATCACACAGGGTAATAGAAATAGGTAAGAAGGTTCCACCATGCTTAGTTTATAAACAAAATTTGAATCTTGCATCTATAATTTTAAGTGCTTGAGCAGTAAAATAAAACAAGTAGGCCTACACTTGTTGATTTCATAAACTAGGTATGCATTCTCCATACTGTGTAACAGTGATGGTTGCAGCCAATTTTAGTGATAGGCTCTGTAAGTAAAGAACTCAAAGTGAAATATTAAGCTATATAACCCAACTACTGTAAAGGTTGTAAAAAGTGGCCTGATTTATTAGCCTCATAAAAACTAGTTTTTACTTCCAGTTTCCATCAGGACCAATGCACATCTTTAATTTCTACGTTCAGGGGTGAAGTACTGTAAGCACCAGGCTGTCCCATATGAATTCCTTTTCCTCTTAAAACGCTAGTCAATACACAGCAGAAATACAAACAAAGTCGGAGAAGTATGACTCATCCTTTTTGTACTGAATCAACACGATTGTGTGTGAGACCATACAATTGACCAAGAGGGGTTATTTTACGTACGAATCTTTTACACCAACTTAGAAATGACTAAAAAACTGTCTTATGTTGAATGAAATCAACTCTGAAAGTTCACAGAAAATGTTTGAATGATTTTTACTTTCAGAATGACACTTTTTGGCGAAAATTTGTGTAAAATCTTTCTGTTTAGCGTCATTCCACAGTATGTGGCAATTCTTTCATTGTGTGCACATGTACATTACGTAATGGTCTTGTCCACAGTAGAGTGTAATATATTGGCTATAGTTGGTTGCAAGGCATGGGTCTTGTTGACTCCTTGCTTTAATTTTACATATCCTTGCCCTACCAGGAGAACTGACCAATCAAATTGATTTTTAGCTCTTATGAAAGAATAAATCATCTTCCTTTCAAAGACGGTTTACACTAACTGATAGGCTTTCTTTATAAAGGATGTCTGTAATCAATGTGAAAAAAGAGAAATTCCAGAGACCCTCTGAATGAAAAATAGCATGGTTTAGTGCACAGAGAACTTAGCAGAGTGTTGAAGTCTTACTCTTTAAAAAAAGGTCTGTCCATAGGACATAGGCTCTCATCCAAAGTAAAAGATATGTTGAATGAATGAGAACAAGCAAACAAGTACAATTTACCATTTTATACAAAATGAAGGGTTGAGGTTAAGTGGTATAAACCACCTTTTTCAAAGAGTGCATAGTAAGAGTTCAACGTGCGTCTCAGGTAGCTTTGTCAGTCAGTGGGGTGTTAGTGTTGCAAAGAAAAACCCGTAAGGAATTGATATGAAGGCTGCAGACTTCAAGGAACTGCGCTCAGGTGATGAGGCAGTTAACTGTACAGGTTCATATCTTCATTTACACAAAACCTAGTGCTGCTAAATGCCCTCCTGGAAAAATAACGATGATCAGGATCGAGCAATTTTCTCTCCTGAACATATTAAATAACATCTCACGATTGTTCCTAGTGTACTTTTCCTGTACAATACTTTAGCCTTAGTATGTGAAAGAAGTCTGTAGACGTGTAGTTTATGAATGAAGGCCTAACAAGACTGCAATTTTCCACAGATTCTTTTAAGAGCACTGTTTTGTTTTGGATGATGAATTAACAAAAACTGGCATGGTTTAAAGAAGAGTGATTTACAGCTCTCATTAAACTATTTTCATAAATTTAAAAGGAGCAATCACACTAGTTTAAGAGGGCTTGAAGTAAGTAGAAGTGATGTCATCTACTCATGTAGATGTGCAATGCTTTGATTTCTTTTTGTTTTTCTGCCTATTGTTATGAACTTGTTATGACATTAAAATTGATCTAAGGATAAATTTTCTTATGGAATATGTTAAGTTGGCAAGATCCATGCCTCTAAAACATTCATATTACAAAAACATATTAAGATTATCAGCTGGAAAATTTGAAAGAAAACAACAACATTGCTTAATTTGAGGTTATGATATCACATGTGCATGCTAAACCTACACTTTGGGTTGAAAAGGTGATAATTAGCTTCATCCACTAACATCTTGTCAACCACAATCTGTATACCGAATACAGTGCAAATTTCCAAAGTCCTCCTAAAACATACTGTACCAACTCTAAATATATGATCTTCCACCTTTCTTTTCATACAGTGTGTGCCTTACCACATTACAGCACATGGTAGACCCAAGACTTATACTGAACAAATCGAGTTAAGACTTACTTGAACTCCAGTAATTGCTCAAACAATCAATTTTATGCATGAGCTGGCTGCAAGTGTAAAACCATCCTTCCTATAGCTTTTCAAAGATCATGTTTCATCTTTGTGTTTAACCTGTGCAGGCTTCAAAGTGATCCATCACAGAAATATAGGAGGTTTTATAGGAAGGATATTGATGAATATATAGCATTTTATGGAATTTTTCCAGGAAAATATAGAGTAAATACAGGAATGTCAAACACTAGCTAATCATCTTCAAAGTTCCTCAAAGTTGTGGATGGGACAAACACTGAACCTTAGGAAATTATACTGTTCAAGTGATAGAAATGTGATTAACAGTATCACAAGAGTGGGCCAAGTGGCAGAAGAGTGTGGTTCTACCATCAACATGGAATTTAGAAAACCATGTATGTATTTTGTAGAAGGGCATCGGTGAATCCCCTGACTGTGGTGTATTTGCAAATTTTGACCCTGGGATAAAGTGTCCCTTAATGTTATTATCAGTGCATACAGCACCAAACATGCAGAAAAAGTTGCAATATTAAAAGTTGTGAACACAGAATGTAACTTTATAGTATGATGCTTTGAATGGATCGGTAGTTAATGTGGATAATGAACTGTTATGTCCACAAGTACACAGGCAGAATTCACCTCAGCTCCAATAATACTGGGGTTGACCTGAGCAAAGTTTTGCATTTTTCACTGTTTAAATAGCAGTAAAAGACGTCATAAGGAACAATTTTGCTATAAACTTTACACTGTATACAAACTGTAGCTAGTCTTGAATCTTGATGTGTGAGATATGGGTGATGATAGTAAAATCATATGACAACTGTATGAATTGCCACTGCATGAAAACCTTCAAACTCACTTTCAGTGGCATAGCCAGAACTGTCTCGGGGGGGGGGGGGGGGCAATGTAGTATGCTCTCTGATTGGCACATGGGGGAGGGGTTTATGGAGAGGGGGTTCCATCCCTCTCCCCTTTGAAAATTTTTTGAAAGATTGGGTGTCCTTTCATGCAATCTGGTGCCACATATGTTATCTTCTGAAGTAAAATTTGTGTTGAAAAATTAACATATTTTAGGATATTAAATTAGAGACAAAAAAATCAGTATCAGTGAGGGGGAGGGGCATAGCCCAATGGCCCCCACCCCTAAAAATGCCACTGCTCACTCTGAATCTGTACAACTTGGCAGGACAGTATAGTCCACATGTCAAGGTGCCTACAGAAATCCAAAAAGTCTGTGCATTAACATACTTAAAATCTAAAACCACTCCTGTAGCCGAGTGGATAAAGGCGGTGGCATTTAAAGAGATAAAGCTTAGATAAAGCTTAGCAGACAGGAGGTTCGGGGTTCGATCCCCAGCCGGGTCAAAGTAAGGTGGGTTTTCATCCAAGAGCAATCTGTAGTTTACCCATCTGAACTGGCCTTTCCAAAGAAACCAAACTGGATCTAAACTGCTTAGTTGGTTAGCCACCCACTGTGAAGATGTAATTCATAAGCCATAGGCTAATCTCCTACTTCCGTGGTCGCTTATCGTCGTAAAGCTACTGCCCTTCAAGGCCTGTAGTATTATTATTATAACAGAATCTCACTTGAGGCAATTACATGACAAAATTAGGGAAAGGGCAACTTGGCAAGTGCCCAGTGCCCCTACTTGCCACCAATGATGGGCACTACAGCACCAGACCCATACAAGGATCAGATTTTCCACTTTGGTCTAATGGATAAATTTATGTGTCATCCAGGGGCCTGCTGTAGCAGACCTGCCAACATTTGAAAACTGGAAATAGGAACACAGCGGCGCAATTTTGGAGAATCTGCTGGCCTGGGGGTGGGGTCTAAGGGGAGGGGGTGTCCCCCTCCCCTTTGGAAATTTTTTGAAGTTTAAATACTCTTAGATTCAAAACGGTGGCATATTTAAGGAATATGTATCAAATTTTTAAACAGGCAAAATTACAAATTTTTTAGGCTGTATTTTAAAAATTGGGATTATTGGTAGGCCTAGGCCTATGTCTACTGGAATTGTAGCCTAAAGTTAAACAAAAATGCAAAAATCAACACACCCCATCACAGTGATAAGTCTAAGGTTTTGTTAGTCTATAATGCAAGCAAATTGAACTTTGAACTAGTTCCCGGCAGTGCTGATTACATCCCTTTTTGCATTATAAGTCCACAAAATAAAACTTTCAGATCTTGTTACTTGTTACTGTTAGGCTGGGCAGGCTAGGCTGTATGGTAATGTTAGTCATGTTACACACTTAGGCTAGCCTATTAACACAAACTTCGTTTAAGCCTTGGCCTATGTGAACGATTCTTGGCGGGGATTATGCAATGTATTCCGAAAAAAAATCCAATAAAAAATTCCCACCTATTTCATAATATCCGCGACTTTCGTAGTTCAAAGTTAGACCTCAACGTAACCGTTAAGTTCAGGCCTAGCCTAGGCTAGACTGCACACGTGCTATTTGGCTATGCCGTACTTTCGCTACGTTACCATTAGTATGATACGGCGAACTACGGTACCGAAAAACGCCTGCAGACTCGCAGCTTACTGTCCCAAAGTTTAATACTCAAAAACTTTGTTGCTGGTCTTCCGTTCAAAATTGAACACTGTCATAAGTACTTTGTTCAATCTTCAAATATTCTTTTTCATCCTTCTTAATCTCAAACAACAGCATTGCGATTAGTCCCACTGGTTATCAAACAAACATGCACTATGTATTGCGTATATACCGGATACGTACGTACCACCGCAGGTGCTACACGGACTTCGCGGTCGGTCCGTGTGCGCAACTATGGTGCTTTGTAAAGCAACGATCGTTACGGATATGTACTGTCAGTGTGCACATATCCTGAGACATTTCAGCGTGCACGCCGGATGTCGCATACATAATGCTGAAGTCTTGGTCATAGTGTTTACATACATGTACACGTAAAGCCCATACAAGTTCGATCCGCGGAATCATTAATGAGGTGCGTGACATGCGTTTTAAATAATTATGTTGCAACATGATGGCTAATGCAGCCCATTAAAGATTGGTCCTGAGATTCATTGAGGTTGTAATAATTTGACACTTGATTGTAAACTAATTAACAAAAGTGCTGCCAGTAGTAGGATTTACCCTTGAGTGCACACAATTAATTGCACCCAGCCATGTGTCATTGTAGACATACTGACCAACTGTACAAGCAATTTATAGTGCATTATATGCTATTGTGGACATTTGTAGTACACCTTCTTTGGAAGTCAACTGGTGGTTATCTAAGAACTAATTTGTGCAGTAGAGCATTCAATGAAGCTAATGTTACAAACTCGGGTAGATATTTAATCTCCCGTTTTTGGCCAAAAACGGGTCTCGGGTGAAATTCCTTATGGGCTTAGAAGATCGTAATGAAGGATATTTCTAGTAGTATTTTGGGGTGGGTGCTAGAAATCGGAACGTTCCGATTTTTTGCTATGTGGGGACTCAAAAATCGGAACGGGTCCGATTAAATCGGAACGGTTGGCAGGTCTGCCGTAGAGATAACCTCCTTAGAGATCTGCATAATGTTAATTTGTAAAGTAAGAGTGAGACTCTCAGTATTTCTCAGAGCAATGGATTCTAAATGTTTAGGGGGAAACTGTAACTGTACATTTTGAAAAATCAACTGAACTAATGACTAGTCAGTTTGAGGAATGAAGATAGATGGTAGGGAAAATAGTTGGTACTTAGAACCATTTTATTACAATATTTTGAGTTTACCAATTAAAATATCACAGACCAGCTATCTATGCATTCAAAGAGAAGGTAAGGGTCTTAAAATGTGGCGGACTGCATGACCACAAGGGAAGCCAGGCACAGGATTCTCATCCACCCCCTTGACAATACCATTAAAATTACCTCAAAGAGATGAAATCATAGTCTTCCAGATCAGAGGTGTGAGAGTAGCACATTTATGGTTGATGAAATATGAGATTATTTATAGTGCCCAATGCAGTTTTATAAGAGAATATTTCAGAATCCTACTGTATAATTGCCACTGTGTGCTTGCATTTAATTAAGGTACTTGTCATCTCTACACTGCTACTGTACCTGTCTGAATAAGACACTATCTTGGAAAAAGAATCCATCTAAAAAATTCACCTCAGAACACCACTGAAAAAGTTTTGGCAAGATCAGAAAAATATAGGAGAATATAGGAAAACAAGCCCCAAATCATACAAATATAGGAAATATAGGATTTTCTGAAATTTATCGGATATTATAGGAAATATAGGATCACTCTGAAGCCTGCCTGTGTTTTCTTGTTATGTACAGGGGTGTATGTAACTTCTTTGCGTATTACCATTAAGGTCATCCTGTGTATAGTTTCACAGAATCAAGTAATTACTTTCTCAGACAAGGACTATGAAATTTTGTAACTACAGTACTGTATATAGCCTACCTCATAATTGCTTTTTCCAAAGAATTTAAATAAGTTTCCAATAATTGGCAATGGAAATGGCCCTGGGGGGAGATTGTTTGGAATTCGAATCCACCAAAAGCAAACCAAGAAAACAATTGAAAACAGCAGTGTAACTTGCAGGTTGCTGAGCACAAAGGATAGTAATGCATCAAGTACCATTTTGAATCTGCAAAGAAAAGAAAGTCATGCTGAAATAAAGTGTTGAGACAATTAGTTACACTATACAGTATTTGAAAGATGCCAGAAAGGCAATTCATTTGAAAAATCATCCTGTTAGGGTTCCATCCAGAATTACCTCCATCATTAAAAGATAGGGGTAGCTTCACAGATGAATTTGACACCTGAGCAAAAGTTTTCCTTTTTTTCTGGCCATTTAACATAGCAAGAAATTGTCTCATTAAGGTGTTCTGTAGGTTAGGTGGTCCTAGTTCATTGTGGGATTGACAGTAGGGCTGCCACAATAATCATGATACGTATTGCGATATTGTCGATATACTTTTGCCCTGATGATATCAACTTAAGCCTTTTAATGCTGTGATATCGCAACAGAATCAAATAAAGGACTAAAACTCTGTGCAATCTCTTATTTCTCTAATTCTTCGGTCATTAACATAAAATGGTAATCATTCAAATTGTTACAAGAAATGGAAAGCAGTAATTTGAGTTTCAGTTTGATTACTTTTGCAAAGGTATATAGGCCTTGAATTTTTTATGAAACTTTTAAACTTGAACTCTGTTAGTCTGTTCAATGTACTATGTACATCTTTGATGTGGACAATACAATTAGTAGCATGGTCATGGCAAATGTTAAGGCTACAGTGTTAGGGACGCGATATCACGATATCGTCATGGAAATGTTGGCAATATCGATAAATGTAACATGATTATCATGGCAGCCATACAGTAAGTGACAGTGATGCAACATCCATTTTGTAGTCTTAGAGTAAGTAGCCTTTATGCACTTGTCCAAAATTAGAGGAGCTATTACCAATGGAGACAAAGACAAAGTTAGCCTTGTCCAGTGTGGCATCTCACTTGACCCATGTCTACAAATAATATTAATTTAATAATTCAACATTTATCAATAATTCTTTGACAACTTATACAAGGTGTAATGATTCCTTTGTTCATCCGAGAACAAGGAGTAAGAATTCTCGGATGATAAAAAATTAGTCATTAATCGGTAAGAAAGGGTTGTGTTGAAAACTTGACCCACTTCTTTTCCGAGAATTTCACCGGAAAAGAAGGCAGACTTCTCTAGGTGTGAGTTCAAGTAGAAGCCACTTCACCGGTATGTTATTTTTAACATGGTTTTACCCTGTCAACTAATTTTCAATCTGCATCACTCTAGATTCTAAACCTTCCACAATTACACCAGTTAAGTGTGGCTGTAGCACTGTTGCAAAGTTAACCACCAGACCCACTGCCTTGACAACCCCTTCCCCCACACTATCCCTGCATGCACTATTTCCCAAAGCGATACTTTAAAGGGGAATTTTCATGATCCCAGACAGTTCCAATTCTCCCAACTATGCATCTTCTAGCTCCTCCCATAACTATATGAAGCTCTTCCCTGTGCAGGAATAAACCTGTTTTATTGCTTAAGGCCATGTCCTGGTGAGCATACAAGGCTATAAAATGTAATAAAAGTACTCTCTCTGCCTTGTGTGGAATGTGAGCTACTCTGCATCTTTCAAATTTTCAAACTTTGATGTCAATCAAACTAGCAGTCACCAACTGAGAATTTTGATATAACCACACTAAAAATATACTTTGGGGTGATGACTGTTTGTCTTTAAATGTTTTTTCAAAAGTGAACAAATCAGGTCACAGTCTTTATACAGCCGGATTTGAGATACTATTTGGCAAAATCCAGTTCCGGCTGGACCCAAAAGTTTGGATCCGTGGCATCCCTATTGAATACTGTTATTCCATACCTTTCTGAGTATTTCTATGAGTAATGTACATGCAGGCCCATCCATGTTTGTGCTGTGTGTGCAAAATGTCAACACTGATGCAAGTGAATGTGACTCCAAATTTACCTTTGTACTGTATACTCAGCATTGTCCATGTGTGCAATATTGCATTTGCTCAGAATAAAATGCAATATAGTATTTTTGTGATAGCCAGCTGGGCTGGATTTGAAGGGTTGTATCAAAATTTATCCCACCACCGGTGGCATGCACTTACGTACCTAGGCCTACCTCTACATATTCAAGGGTGGGCTCTCTAAATTGCACCCTCTATAATACGTACAAGTAAAACACTGGCAATCAGAATTTTGCCCTGAGAATTGATTGACCTGAAATCACCTTTTGCTCAGTAATAAGGGCTGGAACCTGAGAACCCTGCCTCATAGCATTTATAGCCAGTGGTGGAGCATCCATGTAGTCAGGGGGGTCAGTCATGCACCTGTCGGCACCTTTTTTAGGTGTCAACTGTACTTTACTGTTGCACCATTATTGGCATTATTTTCGCATAACATGATTTAATAGTGCTATTATTTGGCCCAGATAACAAAAAGCACAAACAGTGGCCATTATCTGTAACTATGTATGTTCTAATGAGAAGGGTCATGTCTTCTGTGATCTAGGAGATCTATAGGTTTAACTTAAACTTGTCTACACGCTATGTGCGCACTAATGTATTGTGAAACTGCTTACTATAGGTCATTGCTTCCCAACAGGGTGTGATATGAGCTTACAAAATACATGGTGTGACCTTTAATTCACCCTCACAGTCCCTCTCCATCAAAAATGTGACGAAAACCCCTTTTTTGTTTCCTGTGTAAAAAAAAATGTCCAAAATTTGCACCATTATCCTTCAAATTTGAGCAACATATATTCCACCAAATTGCATCCAAGGACCCTGCCCCAAGGTGGCTGTCTGAAACAATGTTCATGCAGCCCCACCAGTCTCGAATAGCTTTCTATAACCCTTAGGCATACTGTAAAACCTTGAATTTGCACCTGTACACAAACATGAACATTTGAAAGTTCTATAATGGTAGCCCCTTTATACAAAGTAAGTATAGCTACGTGAAAAAGGAAGGGATTGAAAATGGAAACATGTTTATAAGACATACTTGGGGAGGAGTTACAGGTAGATGAGGTTTTACAGCTCAGTTATAACCAATTGGTTTAAGTCAAGAGGCATATCTAGGAATTTTCAATGGGGGGGTGCAAGGTTTGAATGCACTGTCCTGGGGTAGGGGCATAAGGGGAGGGGTGTACCAGGCCTCCCCTTTGGAAAATTTTTGCTTTTGGAAGAGGGCTCAGATACAAAATCATCCTTTATTTGACACATTTTGAAGCCTTTTCTTTTTTGCCTCCAATATTTAGTTTTTCACGCTAAAGCCAATAGGGGAGGCTAGCTTGCACCTGTTGTGCCCCCGCCTGCATCCACCACTGTAACTCGGGCAGGCCACAGTTTTTTTCCATTTGTGACTCACTGGCTTGTTTTCCACTTCACTGTTTATGCTGAGCACCAAGCATAATGGCAAGAGGTTCCATTTTTAAAGTCTTTGGTATGACCCTACAGTACGTACTGTACTTGGGGAGGAGGAATGGGACTTGCAGTTATCTAAGGTATGGATTTACCTAAAAGAAAAGGTCGAAAAGCCATGAATTAGATCGTTTTGATCAAAGGGTATGTACCCAAGTTAAGTGTCCCTACAGGCCATTCTCACCCTCTCTGACCTAATTCCCTTGCTCCGAGCTCTGCCATGGGTGGCGTTCTTGGGATCGGGGCATGCCCCCCCCCCCCCCACTATGTGAGAAATCGCCCATTCATGGCTGATTCTTCCCAATGTAAATTGTTTGAAAATGGGGTCATGTCCCCCACCCCACCACTGAGACCAAATTAAATTGCCCCAATGAGCTCTGCCACTGGCAAGTATAGGCCTATGCCTAGGGGCCTTGCCCATGCATGCATGCTTGAAGCCCCCTCCCCCTCCCCCAATTCCCAGTCTAGGCCTACATCTGGATATCCTTCCAAGAGCCCTGCTGGAACTTGAGGTTTCTCTCTCTTTCCTGGGCACTCTCTCGGCCTCTAATGTCACAGATTTGATGCCACTTGCCTGCCGGCCTTAACTTCTCTGCCGACATCAAAACTGCCCCCAGTGCCTACGTAGGCCTAGCCTTAGTAGGCCTGGCCCTAGCCTAGGGTACCTAGGCCTAGTTCTGACGTACAATTTGTTCCCTGAACTAGGCCTAGGCTATTGCAACACAAACTTTTGACCGCATATTACTGTGAGAGTAATATCGTCTGTGTGCGTTGCTGCAGTGATTGTTGCTATATACGCGTATGCGCGTGTATGAACGTAACTATAGCTATGGACTATGTCACAATTAAACAGCAGTGGGTGCTATTTAGCACACAATAGTGTGAACGTCCTAGTTACACGATTTGGCAGTTTCATAGAATGTTTAAAAAAACAAAACAGGATCGTTTGTGTAAATCAAAATTTTTGGTCTTTTTTTGGACACTAAGTGCTAATAATCTTAGAATGAAGGGTCTTAAACATATAAGGCCCTGTAGAAGTCAATTATGTAGGAGTATACGTGAATTTGAGAAAGATCGAGACCATTCAAAATTTTTGAAGTTGCGGTAGCCCAATTTTGACAATGGGTATATTGCTGACCTAGTATGGGAAGCCCCAAAGCTTCCCAAATACTAGGTCAGCACACTGCGGACTAGCCTGGCCCTAGGCCTATATAATGATAAACGTTAGGCCTACCCTGAAGGGTATCCTATCCCTTTCCATGTTTCGCAAAATTTCGCCTAGCTTAGGCCTACATATCAGCCAGGTACTCTAATCTTTAACGGTTAAAAAGTTTGTAAATCTCACGTAAACACGTAGTCTGACATATTATCCTAGATGCCTCTTACCATATAGTTCGTAACCCACCCGGTCAAGAAGAAAAGCGAAGCCGGTATTATAGGCTACAAGGACTTTTGAATGTTTGCCACTTTTCTTTCTAGGCCTATGATGTTTACTTAGTCTCTGTAGGCCTAGGCCTAGGTGTAACGTTACAGCTGAGGTGTAAGGTACTTCAACACACTGATCTCTTTTCAATTTTTTGCGTACTACCAAATTTGACTTACCAGTCATTACATGCAATATTTGATCGGTCTTAGTAGTCACTCAGCTGTTGACAAAATGGTAGTGACAAAGAACGTCACGCAATCTTGCTCGAGGGTTTTCACATTCTCAAGGTCATGCGCCCAAAACATCCCAAGGGTTCAATTTATACGTTACCAAACACTGACAGACTTCTGCAGCACAGGGGCGGATCTAGGGGGCGCCTAGGCCCCGGCCCCCCCTTTTTGAAAATGCAAAAAAAAAAAATGAAAGGGAAAAAAGAGAAAAAAAAAAACGGAAAGGAGAAGTACCGTGGCCCTGAAGGGACATTTCGAGATTTCGATATTTCGACATTTCGACATTTCGATATTTCCATATTTCGACTTTTTCGTTTCGATATTTCCATATTTCGACTTTTTCGTTTCGATATTTCGACTTTTTCGTTTCGATATTTCCATATTTCGACTTTTCTGTTTCGATATTTCGATGTTTCGACATTTCGACTTTTTCGTTTCGATATTTCGATATTTCGACTTTTTCGTTTCGATATTTCGACGTTTCGACATTTCGATATTTCGATATTTCGACTTTTTTGTTTCGATATTTCGACATTTCGACATTTCGATATTTCCATATTTCGACTTTTTCGTTTCGATATTTCGACATTTCGATATTTCCATATTTCGACTTTTTCGTTTTGCTGGACAAGGCATACGCATGTAGAAATATAGGCCTATTATACAGCTGTTGTTCTTTTGCAGTGCACGAGAGTCATGTAGCAAACAACGTGCAGATGGCTGACATCAGGTTTCGGAATGGAAGGATGGCTAGGGAAAGATTAATTAAATCTTATTTTAATCAAGGGTATGCGTACAAGGAGATCGTGGCCATTCTCTATACCCGTTATAATATTTCACTATCTGTCAGACAGTTGAAGAGGATACTTCGAGAGCATGGACTTTATCGAAGAAAACACCTCGACAGGTATGTAACAGCAATTTTAAGAAATTTCACGTAAGCCTATCTGTCAAGTGAAAGATAACTGGTGTGACAAAATGAATATATGCCTTTCACGTTGGATCTTGATCCTCTTAAAACTTCCAAATTACTTTAGCTTTTTCTCTTAGAAAATATTAGGGGCCTAATAGCTGTCTGCCAAACGCCTATTTCAATGAAATTGTAACCTTCGAAATCACGGAAGCATATATGTGTGTGTGTATGGCTCAGTATGGGCTCGTTTTAAGCACGTATAGGGCGATGACGCAAGCACAGTGGTCACAATGACTGCCTATGACCCAAGGATGGACAGTATTTTTGTCGTGTAGAAAACATTCGTATTAGCAAGTAAACGGTTAAGAAGGGAGGGGAGGGAGTGATGTTGACTTTCAAGTTTGGTAGGTATAAAGTGGGTGGGTAGTGCTGTGTTCTCAATACACGCTCCAGCCCAAGGCGCTCCAGCCCAAGCTGGTGTTCGACTGTCGCCTGTAAAAACAACATTTTATTAGTAACGGAATTGAGTATTCCTGCATACCTGTCGTGTACAAATGCAACACAATGTTTAAATGTTAAATACCGCAGTGTACATACTGACACTACCAATCTACCTGCAAAACGAAACAAGGTAGAATTAATTTATTTTGTGCCTTGATATGTTATCTAAGTTTTGATTATTTTCTTCTGGGATTTTTCCCTGAGGAAAAAAGGGGGTTTCCGGAAACCATGCACCCCCCTAAATCCGTCCCTGCTTTACAGTTTGAATTTACAGGTTTATTTCAGCCAGAAATTCATTTGGCACTGCCTATTTAATGCGAAAGTGTATTGAGAACACAGCACTACCCACCCACTTTATACCTACCAAACTTGAAAGTCAACATCACTCCCTCCCCTCCCTTCTTAACCGTTTACTTGCTAATACGAATGTTTTCTACACGACAAAAATACTGTCCATCCTTGGGTCATAGGCAGTCATTGTGACCACTGTGCTTGCGTCATCGCCCTATACGTGCTTAAAACGAGCCCATACTGAGCCATACACACACACATATATGCTTCCGTGATTTCGAAGGTTACAATTTCATTGAAATAGGCGTTTGGCAGACAGCTATTAGGCCCCTAATATTTTCTAAGAGAAAAAGCTAAAGTAATTTGGAAGTTTTAAGAGGATCAAGATCCAACGTGAAAGGCATATATTCATTTTGTCACACCAGTTATCTTTCACTTGACAGATAGGCTTACGTGAAATTTCTTAAAATTGCTGTTACATACCTGTCGAGGTGTTTTCTTCGATAAAGTCCATGCTCTCGAAGTATCCTCTTCAACTGTCTGACAGATAGTGAAATATTATAACGGGTATAGAGAATGGCCACGATCTCCTTGTACGCATACCCTTGATTAAAATAAGATTTAATTAATCTTTCCACAGCCATCCTTCCATTCCGAAACCTGATGTCAGCCATCTGCACGTTATTTGCTACATGACTCTCGTGCACTGCAAAAGAACAACAGCTGTATAATAGGCCTATATTTCTACATGCGTATGCCTTGTCCTGCAAAACGAAAAAGGCGAAATATGGAAATATCGAAATGTCGAAATATCGAAACGAAAAAGTCGAAATATGGAAATATCGAAATGTCGAAATGTCGAAATATCGAAACAAAAAAGTCGAAATATCGAAATATCGAAATGTCGAAATATCGAAACGAAAAAGTCGAAATATCGAAACGAAAAAGTCGAAATATCGAAATGTCGAAACATCGAAATATCGAAACAAAAAAGTCGAAATATGGAAATATCGAAACGAAAAAGTCGAAATATCGAAACGAAAAAGTCGAAATATCGAAACGAAAAAGTCGAAATATGGAAATATCGAAACGAAAAAGTCGAAATATGGAAATATCGAAATGTCGAAATGTCGAAATATCGAAATCTCGAAATGTCGAAATGTCGAAATATCGAAATCTCGAAATGTCCCTTCAGGGCCACGGTAGAGAAGAGATAGAGAGAAGGACAGAGAGTTGAGTGATAGAGAATGAAGCTGCAATTAGCAACCTCGAAGTATGGGAGTCATAACGCACAGCAGATCAGTTTGAACGTCGATTGGGACGTTTACACACATGCTGATCTTACTACACATGATTGGATACAATCAATACGATACAATACCGATTCAATACCATCAGCCAATCGAAAAATACCTTACGAGACAGTGCGCATCAGTTGGGATGGGGTGCTATCAAGCCTGGCAAGTGCCATTTCCGGCCATCTGGGATGTATTAAAACCTCAAATTTTCTTGGAACGCTCCGCGCCAACTATATGGTGGCGCTCCGCTTAGATAGTAAACGCATTGGCGTACACAAGGGGGAGGCCATTTTTAACACAAATTTTACTTCAAAAGGTAGCATATGTGGCACCAGATTGCATGTTAGGACACCTAATTTTTCAAAACTTTTCCCCTTAGACCCCTCCCCTAGGCCGGCGATCACACAACATACTACATCCCCCCCCCCCCCCCCGCGAGAGAAATCCTGGGTACGCCACTGAGTAAACAGGATTCAAACTTGCAACTCTTGGACCAAAAATCCCAGCCAGCTGAGCTGATCCGTCCTCACAGAAATGTGTAATAAAATAAAACCAAACTTTACATTTTGTTCACAAAAATTGCACTTCTTGATGGCTGCTATCAAGCCTGGCAAGTGCCATTTCCGGCGATCTGGGATGTATTAAAGTCTCAAATTTTCTTGGTACGCTCCGCGCCAACTTATGGTGGCGCTCCGATTAGATAGTAAACGGGAGCCCCGCCCCCAAATAAAAAATCCTAGCTACGCCACTGCATGAGAATTAACATGGAAAATCATGGGAATCACAAGGCCTTAGAAGTGTCTTTTCCGGCTATATGGGATGTGTTTTTACCCAAATTTCCTGGTATGCTACGCATTGCAGCGGTAGCGGGGGGACGGGGGATCTGGATCTGGATAAATACTGCACAACACTCCTGGTGGAGTCAAACGTGCAGGGTTGGATGTGCGCATGAAGTTAGTCGTCCCGTCTGAGAATCCTCAAGGCTGCGCTCTTGAACTGCTTGGGGTCCTCGAGATCTGTTATGTTCTGGGGGAGAAGGTTCCAGTCCCTGACGGTCCGAGGAAAGAAACTGTATTTGTAGCAGTCCTTATTGGTTGGTATATGTAAAAAGCTATTTGAATGATGATGCCTAGAAGGCCGCCGGACCGGTTGAAGGTTGTTCATTGGCAAGGCTAGAAGACCCAATCTGGCTTTGTGAAAAATTGCTAGCCTGTTGACAGTACGCCTGACTTTAAGGCTATCCCACCCTAGATCTTTTAACATTTCAGTCACCCTACTATGGGGGGAATAGTCATTACAGACAAACCTAGCAGCCCTACGTTGAATTTGCTCAACCTTATTGGATAGGGAAACGGTGTAGGGATCCCAAACGGAAGATGAATACTCCAATAAAGGCCTGACAAGAGTAAGGTAGGCATTAGCTTTAACACTCCTGGGACAGGAGTATAGATTCCTTCTGATAAACGCCAGAGACCTATTTGCAGACGAAGTGATATGGTTAATATGTCTATTCCAGGTAAGATTGTTTGAAATGTCAACACCTAGGTAAGTATGAGAGGCAGTGGACTCAAGAATATCTTTGTCTTAAGTATAATTAAAAAGTTTGGGATTCCTTGAGTGAGTGATCCTCATAGAAAAACACTTTTTGGTGTTAAAGTGCATTTGCCACTTATTTTGCCACTCAGAAAGGGTGTTTAAATCCTTTTGGAGTTGAACCTGGTCAAGGTTATTCTTTATCTGTCTATAAATAACACAATCGTCAGCAAAAAGTCTGACTTCAGAAGAGATATTATCAGGCAGGTCATTAATATAGACTAAAAATAAGAGAGGACCTAAAACAGTACCTTGGGGGACACCAGAGATGACATCCACCCAATCCGAGAAATCACCACCCACCACAACCCTCTGCTTGCGTAACTTAAGGAAGTTAGAAATCCAAGTAAGAGTATGGCCTTTAATGCCATAATTCTGTAACTTACAAAGCAAACGGTTATGAGGGACCGTATCAAAAGCCTTAGAAAAATCCATAATTATCATATCAGTCTGGGATCTATGGTCTAAAGATTGCACCAGATCATTGGTTGTTAAGATCAGTTGAGATTCACAAGAATGGCGTTGTCTAAAGCCATGTTGCCTGCTTGTGATAACTGAGTAGTTATCAAAGTGACCCATAATTTGAGAGTGTATAATGTGCTCAAGGACTTTGCAGCAAATTGAAGTAAGAGAGACCGGTCTATAGTTTGAAGCGAGGGAACGGTCACCTTTTTTAAAGACTGGACTAATATTGGCACATAGCCAAGAGGATGGTAAAACACCAGTGTCCAGTGATTTCTGAAAAATGGAACAGAGGGCAGGGGCTACCTCCTCGGCAGCCAGTTTCAAGATATGAGCAGGTATACCATCAGGACCTGAGGCTTTGTTTGGGTTCAGCTCTTTAAGCAGTTTGACAACACCCTCTAAGGAAACCTCAATATCAGGCATGAAAGGTATGGTGTTTGAGTCAACTGGAGGCAAGATGTCATTCTCCCGTGTAAAGACCTTTTTGAATTGCTCATTTAAGATGTTAGCCTTCTGAGTGTTCTCCGAAACAAGTATCCCGTCAGATTTTAAGGAAGGGATACCAACACTATCACATCTAAGATTTTTAATGAAAGACCAGAAACGTTTAGGTGAATCGGTGCACACTGTATTAACATAATTTCTGTAAGCAGTTCTTGTTGTTTTGTGAGTTAATTTGCGTTGGGTTTTGAAGTTTTCAAAGGAGGATGGAGTACGCGTTTTACGCCAAGTGTTATAGGCCCTTTGCTTCCTATTCAATAGACGTTTTATATTCTTATCAATCCAGGGACACGTCCCTCCCTAAAATTTTCAGTGAGGGGAGCTCCCTCCAAAAATAAATTCCTAAGGAGAAAAATGAGGAAATATAAATTAAGTAAAAATCAGAAATCAACAAGTATAACCATAATCAATGACAAAACTAAATGGCCAAATGCTGTTCTGTCAGTTAATAAATCACTCTATTTTTCTCTGAAAGACGTTAAGATTGGCCTACAGTGCACGTCACCAACAAAATTTTATTTAGAAACATAGTGGTCGGAAACATTTCAATTCGGTCATTCAGTTTTGATACTATGTAAGGCCTACAATAATACCATCATTACACTGCCTGGACGTACCCCCAAAACAATGACAGGGCTGCCAAGTCTCAAGCATTCTGGGTGATTTTCACTTTCTCACTGAGTCCACACAAAACAAGAAATTAGGCAGAGGGGAACATGCACGTGATAAAACGTACATTTACGCCCACATGTCAATGCAAGGTACCTGAGTCCTGGCATCAAGTCGAACTAAGATATGGGTCACAAATTTCTCAAGGAAGTCCCTCAATATTCACCAAGTTAGAACATGACTACTAAAGATCTGATTAGACACCTTGAACAGGATGCATTGTAGTAAGGCACTGTGCCTATGATAACTGTCTTCTGTTAATAACTTGTGGAAAAATTAATGTGTTGAGAGTTGAGACATGAAATTATATGAAGCAGAAAATGCAAAACTAAGACATGGAAAGTGCTATTTCCGGCGATCTGGGAGGTCTATTTTGCCAAAAATTTTCTTGTACGCTCCGCGCCAACCGATGGTGGCGCTCCGCTTAGATGGTATAGTACCGTCAATCAGAGGTCGAACAACTTCGGCCCCCCCCCCCTTTTCAAAAATCCTGGATCCGCCCCTGCAGCATACTCGCGAATAAATACGAAAGGCCGAATAAATATATGGCTCTGGTACAATATATGCCAATAGGCTTATAAAATAGACTTTGACAGTTCCCAGCAGAATGGCTGCAAACATTTGGGAAAATCTCTTTTTACTTTTGCGTGGTTGAGACCTAGTAGTTTACCTCACATAGGTTAATTAATGAAAGTAGCCTAATATTCAGTACGGTAGTTGCTTCTATATGCAATCTAGCTGTGCCCAAATGGCCAAATTAACGGAATATTAAGTTGTCAACCTGACATGGGTACCATATTTGATCGGTCTGCCAAAAAGGAGGAACAGCTATTTAATTTTCATATTTGTTCTGGTGAACAAGCATGTACAAGATTGCCCCCCTCCCCCCCCAAAAAAATAGGTGATGAAAATATTCCACCGGTACAAACTGAAAGTTACATGGGTCTGAAAATGTTGTTTCGGATGTTATATTTTCCGTTAACAATTAGGCCTATGCCTGACTTGGAGAAAAATTCATTCATCCTTAGGCCTATTGTCAATTGAAATCATAATGTGGACCACGTTGGAGTTCACACAATATCACTTTATCTCGAAAAAATTTATCATCATAGCATTAAGTTCGTGTAGGAGTTTTAAATTGGAAGCTGATTTTCCGTTAGGCCTAACTGTTTTGTGAAACGTCCGAAACAAAATATTGTCCCCACAGACAGACATGCAGGGAGGCAATCCTCAGAGTTTTCATTCTCAATTTGAAAATAATTAAGAACTTGAAATAAAGCTGGAGAAAGACT
The DNA here is from genome assembly GCA_029531755.1 of Holothuria leucospilota. Taxonomy (NCBI): domain Eukaryota; kingdom Metazoa; phylum Echinodermata; class Holothuroidea; order Aspidochirotida; family Holothuriidae; genus Holothuria; species Holothuria leucospilota. The sequence goes on along the minus strand of CM055962.1, from coordinate 13,446,239 downwards.
TCACTTCTTTCAGGTCTTTGGCTTTCTAGAGTCAAGTCAACTTCCGAAACAAATGTAACGTCCGAAACAAATAAAGTTCGACTTTCTTGGAATAAAATCAACAATTGGGAAAACTGGACCCTCAAACAATTCTGATTATGGACTCATGATGGAATGAGTTAATAGTTGAATGAACCTGGACAAACCTCCTTGGCAAAGTTTACACTCACATCAAAAAGTTTCACAACATTTGTTGCGTGTAACTGGCGTCTTGATTGGGTTATACCATTAGGTATAGGGACTATTTAATTGTGATGTAATAGTTAAAACAAAATTCAAAATTTGTAATATTCTATGTTAAAAAAATTCTTCTTTATGAAATTTATATTCATTATAAACGCTCTTAGCTTTTCATGAAAAGTGTTTGCATAATTTAAAGTCAAATACACAGGGGCGTAACCAGACCTGACTGTCCGGGGGGGGGGGGCAAGACTCAAGAGGTTTCCCGGAAATTTCCCATTCTGCCGGGACTTGTTGAGCTGAAGTAAACTGTGGCAGTCTCAGACTGCCAGTCTGTGGGTGTCTTAGGGCCTTAAGGGAAGTGTTGTGGACCCCCCCCCCCCACCACCACCACCTGAAAAGATTTGTGAATTTTTACATCCTAAATGCATGCAAAAATATATGCAATATGGTGAACACTTACGTCATGGTGGCTTAGTTCAGGCAAAATGAAAAATTTGCACAAACTCAAATTTAACAATGCAAATGTCAACATGACAAACATATCAAAATAAATGTTTTTCTAAACGTTGAAGTTACACACTTAATGTTCTTACACGTGATAGGTCCCCTCGCAGGACATTGGAAATTCTTTAATGTGGACTATATGTGGACTTAAAGACGGATTTGCATCAACCCAAGTATGACTTTTAGTTGGGGGTAAGCAAAAGTCTCAGTTGGTGACTACTCTTTGGTTGACATCAGAGTTACAAAATTCAATAGATGCAGAGTAGCTCATTTTACACAGCATGCACATAGAATGTTTTGATTTCACATGCTCACCAGGATGTGGCCTTGAGCAGTGAACTATGTTTGTGTCTGTACAAGGAGAAGCAGTAAAGACAATTATGCAGTGGCGTAGGAAGATGTTTGATATGGGGGGGGGGGGGCAGACCAGATGTGACTTCTCGACCATGCATGAACCTCCTTCCCACACTAAAACACATTTGCTCAATGTGATTCTTCCGATTTTAATGGTTAGCAAAATAAAAATATTCAAAGCAAAAGGAAACAAAAACAACACCATGCAGGAGTGTTTTGGAGAACTGGGGATTTTGTGGGGGTGACTCCCGTTTACTATCTAAGCGGAGCGCCACCATAGGTTGGCGTAAGTGGAGCGTACCAAGAAAATTTGAGATTTGAATACGTCCCAGATCGCCGGTGTAGCGGGAAGATGTGTCTCCCGTGTAAAAAGAGTCCTCTTAGCAGTACCTCCACAAAACAAAATCCACGTACTGAAGACCATCAAGTACGGTACATAGTATTGTCACAGTCTTCATAGGGAATAACTAACTAACAGGATTAAACATTTTGAGGGTATATACCTGCCCATTTTTTAACTAGTGACAACGGGGGGATCATATCAGTCTACTCGTTTAACGTGAGAGAAAGTCAACATACTCAAGTTTGGTATCACACTGTTACTGTCTCTACCCAAGACAACCTTGTTAAAATCATCATTACAGCGGTGAAAGACAAATAATTTTCTTTAATAACCATCACTTCACGAAAACTTGTATGAAATATAATATAGGATTTAATTATAGGCCTACACATGTACAGTAATTCCATTTTTTTTTATCAGAGACAATGATAAAAAGTGGAAAGACTGAATTTATGCCATACGCTCTGAAAATCAACCCTGAAAAATTAGTCTGTGTCCCACCGGACGATATTTCCAGGTTAAGTCCTGGAAACAGTGTCTGGAGAGACAGTTTTTCCCACCACATTAAGAAATTGTGTCCCGTCAGACACATTTTACTGTTACCATCTTTTCCGGACAGTAATTACAAACAAATCCCACTATTAAATACTGTCCTTTTTTGCCACTGTCCGCTAGAAACACACAGTGTTTTGATTAACCGCAAATGATTTTGGCAACGATAAACTGAGGCATCCGTATATGGTTGGCTGCGGTGGACAAAAGACGGACTGAACTCAACGCGTAGAAAACAGACCATGAACCAATCAAATCCACGGATCGTTGGTTATACCATTACACAATGGGATAGACTAGAATCCATTGAAAACAGAGGGAACTTATGAAATGATTTTGGTTTGATTTGGTTGATTATTAATACTCTTCCACATGGCGTAGTGTGTAGTGGTACTACATTAAAGTATTTTACAGTGTTTTAAACCGGTAGTTTCTCAATACATTAAAGTAGTACTTACAAACACGCCCACACCATTAGCTGAAAAGGCAGACAGTGTGTTTGGGACGCCTGCAGACCAAAATACACACGAACAGCGAACATTTAATAGATAACAATATCCGTTTCAATAGAAGGGGGCTACAAGCAGAGGAAAGAGTAAATGTACATGGAATTTCAGAATTTCAGGTCGAATTTTCGGATACACGCATGTTGCAAAGAGAAATGTGTCATTTTGGACCCGCGTGGGTTAAATTGAAAACCGGTAAAACTGCTTTGACAGACCGGGGCTTACAAAATAATGTACTTAGTTTTGACTTTACAGAGTTTCATGCAAACAAAACAGTCAGTTGTGGTACTATAGACAGTGGTGTACTTAAGGGGGCCATTGGGACATGCCCCCCTCACTTATGCCGATCTTTTTAAGTTCCTAAAAATACGTAAACTTTTTTAACACAAGTTTTACTTCAAAAGGTAGCATATGTGGCACCAGATTGCATGTATTAAGGGCGCCTAATTTTTCAAAAATGTTCAAAGGGGGAGGGGACACCCCATTAGCCATGGTCCTCCCTCACTGATGCCGATTGTTTCTTGTTTTAGTTCCTAAAAATTCCTTCCTTTTTTAACACAAATTTTACTTCAAAAGGTAGCATATGTTGCACCCGATTGCATGTAAGGACACCTAATTTTTCAAAATTTTTCAAAGGGCAGGGGACCCCACCCCTTAGACCCCTCCCCAGGCAGGCGATCACAACATACTGCATGGCCCCCGTGAGAGAAATCCTGTCTACGCCACTGACTGTAGGATTGCCTAGTTAACTCAGAATAAAGACTCGGGTGTTAACGCCTCCCTGGTCAGAAAATTAGGTTTGCTTGAGTGGTTAAGTTCACGTTCTGATTACCTGCAGGGATGAAGAAAGATTCGTATTGTATACAGAACACCTTTCAGTGATGTTTCCGCCCAGATCTTTGACTCTCTGTGCATTCCCTGGCCCATAGGTTGCAGCGCCAGAGGGGGCTGGGGAAAACTGCATCGCCGAAAAAATTAAGAAGAATCGGGATACCGGGAAAAAGAAAAGAGAAGGAGAATAATTAAAAGAAAAGAAAAGTAAAATAAAGCCGGGAAAATCAAAACGACAGACAAGAAAAGAAATAATATGAATGGGGTGATAACTGAATTTAGGTAAGGTGGGGAAGAGGAAATTGGCTTGGTAAATTTGGAAGGAAATGTGGATGTTACTAGTTCTGTGGTAGACAGGGCTATAGGGATGGTGGAAAAAAAACGAACGGGACGAAATAGCCTGAAAGAGTGAATGGCTGGGAAAGAATGGAACAAGGACAAGGGCTGCAGGAAAGGCCGACTTTGCAAGAGGGAGAAAAATAATGAGCGGAGAGAAAAGAAAGGGAAGGAACAATAAAAGGTCAGTTGCGGGGAAGAAACGCCCAGGAAAGCATGATATATAACTTAGCAGGAGGTATTTCGGGAAACAGAGACAAGGAGTAATGGCAGCGCCGAATCCAAGGGGGCGAAAGGGGCGTACGCCCCTATTTTCAGCAAAACAATGATTTTTGTGACAGAATTTTAAACCTCCAAGCCCATCTGATTGCACCATGCACTTTCTACAGACGTTTACGCCCCCTCTCTCATTTCTGGATTCCCGACCCTGAATAGGGGAAGGAACAATGAAGAGAGGCAGGAAATGTGGGAGAAGGAGACGGACGGAGCTATAAGCTAAAGTTTTTATTACTGATTTTTCTGGATACTTAAAGACATACACTCGTCACCCCAAAGTATATTTTTAGTGTGGGGGCATCAAAAATCTTAGTTGGTGACGGCTCTTTGATTAAGAGCAAAGTTTGAAAATGAAGAGTAGCTTACATTCCACACAATGCAACGGGGCTGTAACGTACTCGATTCTGGACTCGAGTCCATGCTTTGTCGGACTCGGAACTGGCTCAGAATGGGAGGTTCTGGAATCTGAATTGGCCCGGAATGGGCTGCAGCTGGACTCGGACTCGGAACCGATTCAAGAAGAGTGCACAAAAATGAAAGTTAAATATTTGTTACATTTGCTACATTGTTATTGATGCACAGTTCAACATATAAATGGTCACATACAGTCAATTAAAATACAGCTTGAACCAGGGCATGAAATTGACTCCTAAAATGCCCGGTTTTAATTAAATGTAATTACAAAACAGTACAAAAAGCATGATGCCACATTCGCCAAATAGCTGGACTCGGAATTGGCCCGGAATTGAAGAACCTGGAATCGGATACGGCTCGGAATTGAAGGGTATACTGGACTCGGGATTGACCATGAATGGTGGTCACTTAAATCTACATTGGCCCGGATTCGGGCCAGGTGGACTAGGATACAGCCCTATAATACAGAGAGAGAGTTTGGATTTACACTGGGGGGGGGGTGCCCCCCAATCGATTTCAGAATTTTTTTTAAATTTTAAAATGATCCCAAAAGGCGTTTAAGCACTTGCGCGCCAGGGGGTGTGGGAGGGGGAGTCCCCCTCCCACGGTGATGTGAAAATATGTGATTTGGTGCATACTTTATACGATATTTTGTATGCAAAAGGAGACATATTATTATGTATCTTGTGAAATATTTTGTAGGAATAACCATAGTTAATACATATTAACTATGGAATAACTATATAGAAATCAAATACACAACACACATATTGCTGGCAAATAATTTATCATTCTACAAGTATGCAGAATCACATAACAGCTTCAAACAAGTGTAAGGTGTTGCTTTTGTACATAGGCCTACCACTAGATACCATGTGTTCCTGATATTTAGGCGTGCAATTTGTCCCCTTCCGGTATCGGTATGGAGTTGGCAAGTACGCTGCCAGTGCTCCGCGTCAACCGGTTGGCGAGGAGCGCGAGAAAATCTTGGTCCAAAATGCCTCCCAGATCGCTGGAAATGGCACTTCCCAGGCCTATCTGCCGCACATAAATAGGGGAAACACTAGTAATATTGTAAAAAAAAACATAAAAAATACCAACATTTTGCTCAAGGGCGGCTGCCCCCCCCCCCTTGGCTACGCACCTGTTCCAGCAAGATATGATCAGTTCCAAAAATATCCCTAAGATAGCACCATTTTGCATCTAGGCAACCTTAAATTAACAAAAAAATTTCAAAGAGGAGGGAGACCCCTCCCCTATTTCGGCATCTTTATGAAGTGACAAAAAGGATTCCACACTGCTGTATACAATCGCAGGGGCACCCAAAAAGTTACAATTTACAGAGACTGGGGGGGACTGAGGTGGCATTACGACTGGTCTACCCCCCCTCACCAAAATCCTGGCAGCGCCCCTGTAGCAAAATGTAACTGAAGATGAAAGCGCGTGTAGCACGGGGAGACATTTTGTAATTTTAGAAAGAAAAAAGTTACAGAAAACAAAATACGTTCTTTATTAAACGCCCTTTGGGATTTTGTTTGGTCAAATCCTGGAGTCCATAATATCAGGGCCAACGTTTACATGTAGTAAAATTTATTTTCGATCGATTTTTCTTGTAGTGCACAGTGATGCGTACGGGGGACACGGGCCACGTACCCCCACCTAGCTGGGGGCCTGGAAACCCTTAAACATGATCCGTCGTCTCCACTCAAAACCCTTTCCCCCATCATTATGTCTTTTGTGCTATTAGACTACAAAAAGGCCCAGATTTTGATTCCATTTTTGTAAACATCCAATGCCATTTTGGAGATAGTCAAATGCTTAAATCGAATGATAACAATTTATTAACACCTTAGAGTCTCGGGGTCTCCATTCCTTGGACCCCCAATTTAGCATTGTCCCTGGACCCACTAGGGGTCTTACAGTGGGACCCCGGGCCCAACGCCTACAGGGGAGCACTGCCCGTCACTACGAGGCCTCCAGAGGAGCTCGATCCTTCATTTTGGGGTGTCCGTTTTTGAGGAACGCTTGAACCCTAGTGCCCCCTCTTCGAAAAGTCTGGGGACTCCACTGCGTGCTTGGCCCAACTAGTAAACTAGTAAAACCTGCAGGGACCTTTGCACACAAGTGAGGCTACCAAAGCGAACGAAAAGGTTAAAAGGTTTCAGAAACCTAACAGAGCAGTATACTTTCAAAGTATCTGCGGTCTTCTTTAACCCCACTCCACAGCACAAAGATGCTACCTGTCTAATTACAAGACAGAATGTCCATTAAGAACGCATTACTTCAAAACTTTTGAAAAAAAAGGGACTTGCCTACGTTAGTATCAGATAATGCTACCGCCTACCTATTTTAATTTATTTTTCCTCATTTTTCAATGGGGGCATGGCCTGCTGCACTCCCCGCTGGATACGCCACTGCCTATGACGAGGCCGGGACAGTATTCTGGGCCTCGACTAGGCCGGTCTCGAGAACGGAGAAGCAATTGTATAATACGGCTGACTGAAAGCAGATCCAGGATGCAATTTTTTAATGAAAAATGCAATCTCCTTTTTAAAAAAATTAGTAGCTCCTTGTAACAGTGTGGTACTGAATCATCTTTGTATGACACCATGGTAGTGACCCAGAGACTTAATAAGAAAGGAAAGATGTTTGATCGTGTCCGTTCGACTGAGGGCTTAAATGATGTCAGATCTCAACAACCACCCCATCATGACCTTCAAAAATTGCGAAATTTTGCCAAACAAGTGCTCACGGACAAAAGTATTATTTGATCCAAAGGACATGGCCTTGCCTTGAATCTTGGAAAGTAATTTTACGCATTTTTGGTCAAAGTTTGGGACTTATTCTTGAGTTTGTACTAGTATATCTTTTGACACTCCGCCGAGTCCACTTATGTCAAAGTTAACTTACGGTCTCCCTCAGTTCACTTTGACATCCCATAAGTTCACTTTCGGTCTCCCGCAATAAAAAACAAAATGTTGGAAAGTCGCTTCCCAACTCCCCAGGGCCATACATGTTCGAGGCGACTTCCTCCGTAACCGCGTTTCGAAGGACAAATTTTCCTGTTGCTTATATGCAGACATTATTTCCTCGTAAAATTGTGTCCCGGGGACACATTTTCCTGTGGCGGGCGGACACTATTTCCTGAGAAATATCGTCCGACGGGACATATTTTTTTGGAAAATGTGTCTGGTGGGACACATTTTCCAGGAGAGACACCATTTCCTTTTACACCGGAAATGGCACTTGTCAGGCTTGATAGCAGCCATCGTGAAAAAATGTAAAGCTTGATTTGATGTTTTTTATAAAACACATTTCTGTGAGGACAGATTAGTTGAGCTGGCCTGGACTTGGGGTCCGAAGACTGGAAGTTTGAACCCCATTTACTATCTAAGCAAAGCGCCACCATAGGTTTGCGTGGACCTAGCGTACTGAGAAAATCTGAGATTTTAATACATCCCAAATCACCGGAAGTGGCGCTTGCCAGGATTTTTGATCAAGATGTGTCCTTGTTGTGCAAGTTTTGTAAAGTTTGATTTGAATTTAACACTTTAAGTCAGTTACAATCGATCCGACTTCATTCAAAATTATTCAGCGTTGAGTTATCCCCCATGGATTTCAGTGGATTAGTTGGAACTGAGAGTTTCTACAGCCAGAATCTGTTAACTTATTATTAAGTTGAGTAGAGGTAGCCCCACGATTTGCCCGGCGAACGGCCAACGACCCGAAACTCCGACAGCCCCAATGCCGTGGAGTATTGGTGAGATGGGATTTGAAGAAAGCCTGTGTACTAGCCTCCATTTCATTCGGGTCATATATACTGCATAAAATTTGTATATACTAGAGCAGCTAAGTTCCGAGTTGATTAAATGTTTTTCCCGGAATCTAAACTGTAAAACTGCATGCAAAGCGCGCGAAGCGAGCGAAAATTTTTCGGGTCATTTTTTACAAAAAAACATAGGCCTATGTAATTATTAAAAACAATAAGAAAGAAAAACTGTAGTGTAGGGGTTCTAGACCGTATAGGAGATAATATGCATTGTATCGAAACTACCTTGACTATCCGATGAAATAGCCAAATATTGCTCGGTGAGTCCTTCACCAACTGGCCGTACCGCATGGCACACAAGAGAACAGTAGCTAGGCTTTGCAATATGGGATGAAATTTACGACCTCTGCATAAACTGTGTACTTTTCCTACGTGTTATGGTAAGGGGGAAAGGACTTGCGCTATCTAGCGATGTACAATGAAACTGCTGAAGAAACCAGAATGTCTCTCCTGCGCGCGTAGCGCGCCGAAAATGTTAGGTTTGTATTAGAGAAGTTGTCCTCTTAAGAGCAAAAATGGGTAAAACGAAACTTTGTGCTTTGCTCAAAATTTGTCCACAATTCAATCATAACATAACATAACATAACATAACATAACATAACATAACATAACATAACATAACATAACATAACATAACATAACAGGTTAAAGGGCAAAGGAGGGCTAAGGCCCCATACTATGCCCTGAAGTCCATACAACCTTAACTGAAAACAAACAACCAACCAACACCAAACGAGCCCAGCACAAATTAGATCCTACCACAGTTATGGAAGAACTTGTCAATGTTAACCTTAAAGCAGTGCACAGATGTAGAGTTAACTACCCACTCAGGCAGACTATTCCACTCGTTAACAACTCTATGAGAGAAGCTGAACTTCCTAATGTCGAGCCTTGCAAAACACTTAACTAGCTTCTTACAATGGCCTCGAACCCGAGAATTACTTTGAACCCTTAAATAATTGCAAGATGACAAAGGATTCCTTTCAGAGAGAAATCTGTACACCTGAAGCATGTCCTCCCTAATCCTTCTCAACTCCAGAGTGGTAAGCCCAAGATGCTTAAGTCTAACATGATAAGGTAGGTGTTTCACCTCTGGTATAAGGCACTAGGCACTCCAATTTATTAAAATATTCAAGCAACCCTTTTGCATCTGCATTACTATAAGCAGATCTTTCGTCATTTACAATGTTTTCCAGAGCTAATAAGAGTGCAGGATACAGTTCCTTCACAGCTTTATGCGCTTCGTACCGACAGTACCAACGAGGGCTTTGTGTCTGCAGTTTTTGTCTTTCATTTTTAGCTCTTTATTGCATTTTCCCTTTCTTAACTTCATTTTTCCTTTCTCTTTTGTCCTCCTTTCTTTTCTTTTCCTTCTTTTCTTTCCCCTTTCTCCTCTTTTTGTCCCTTTCTCCTGTATTTCTTTTCCTTTCTTTCCTTTTCCTTCTTTTTCTCTTCTTCCTTCTCTTTCTCTTCTTCCCTCTTTCCCTCTTTTTCCTTTCTTTTCTTCCCTTTTTTCCCTTCCCGTTTTTTGCTCCTCTTCCCGCTTTTTTTGTGTGTGTGGGGGGGGGGGGGCAAGTTGCCCCCCGCCACCCCACTGGTTACGCCACTGCAAATACACAGCGAATCCAAATTGACAAATTTGGAATCTCCCACGTTCATTTTTAGTGGCTAAAACATCCCAAATGTCAGCCAATGATTTGGCCAGAAATCTATCCAGCCAAGTCAAACTAATAATTATAGAGTATGGTTTGTGATACATAGACCCTTTTCCAAATAGCAATTGCAATGGCTTGTGGGATAAGTTCTGATACGCGATGTTTTTGTCAATGGCATTTTGCTGTGGCAAAAAATGATGCACACCGAAAATCTATCCCACAATCCTTTGTAGTTCCTATTTGGAAAAGAGTCTATTAAAATACTGTCTCCCATAGGGGTAAGAAGCGGGCAGGGGCAGGGGCGGATCTAGGGTCTTCTCTGAGGGGGGTCCAACATAAAAAGGGCACATTCATTTTTTTTTAATTTTGGTTCCCATAAACGTCAGCGATTATACAATTTACGGCATATTGACAAGGAAAGGATAAACCAAGAGACATGCAAAAACTGGAATCAAAACCCGGAATTTAAACGGTGAAAATGCAAAGCGCGCGAATTTTTTTTGGGTACTCCTACAATGATAAGAATCTGTACTAATTTAAAGCTTATATAGAACAATTGTCCGGACAGTTAGGCCCTATCGGGCATAACTTTATTGTACTTCCCTCCTCGAGTCACTAGCCGTACCGTGCGACAGACACAAGTGAACGTTAACCAGGTTTAGCGAGATGCAATTCAATTTCCGACATTTACATAAATCCATGTATACATAAATGCATGTATTTCTACTTATTAACTTGAAAAGGTGGAACGGGTTTGTACTACATTTAGCTATAAGTATAACGGAACTGAGGAAGAGTGGACAAAGTGTACCGAAAATTTTGGGTTTTATCCCAGAAATTACCCTTATGAAAGCCAAAATAAGTAAATCGACCATGTGTGGCGGCAGAATTTTCCAACAGGGGGCCGGGCCATGTCAGCTACCCCAATTAGTTCCGACATTCCCTATTTCGAGGGGATGATGAGAAGGGCAAATGGAGGAGCCTCATTATCCCATGCCATTGCAGGCATATTTTGCATCATATCACTTAATACTTCAAGATCCGAGTTGCGCACTGATAGTGTTCTTTGAATCTGGATCGTGAAATTGAAAAGCGCGCGAAGCGGGGGAACATGTTTGATAGGCTAACACATAAAACATATGACGAAACGAAAAACGAACTGTGGGTTTGTAGACCGTATCGGGTGTAACATACATTTGTATCGAAACTACCTGGACTACAAGATGAAATAGCCAAACTTTGCTCCGTAAGTCACCCACCAACTGACTCTACCGCATGACACACACACAAGAGAACACCAACTAGGCTTTGCGATATGGGATGAAAGTTACGAACTTTACATAAACTATGTACTCTGCCTATATGTTACTTGGTAAGGTGGACAGGACTTGTGCTATCCTGCTTTGCGGAATGGAACTATTGTAGAAAATAGAGTGACTCTACAGCGCGCGTAGCGCGCCGAATATTTTGGGTTCTTATTAGAGGAATTATCCTCTTAAGGGCAAAGAACAGGTAAGCCGTTGGGGCGACTAGTTGTCGTCGGGGACTGCATACTTTCGACTAAGACTCCCCGACGAACCTGTAAAACTTCCCCGATAGTTGGTCAGTCTTCCCCGACGGGGGCATGAGCCCTTCCCCCACCTGGTGCCACCGCTATCTCGACTGGGGGAGGGGTTAAAATACTGTATGTTGTGTTCCCCAAAGACAGTATAGCGCCGTAAGGCGCAAGACCGGTTACTCACACGAAAGTGCACACAAATTTTTGTAGTATGCAATGGAGCAGATCGTCCGCCATTTTAGTAAGCAGCTTTGATGCATCGTATGGAACGCGAAAAACGGTGCGTGTTGTAAATGCGTTGACCTGACGTTCATAAAATCAATATCTCGATAACCAACGATGCTACGTCAATGGGAGTTTCACTGTTGGGTTTGGTATTTTCATTTAGTGTTAGACTTTTCTTTTAAATACTAATTCAAAGAACAGTCCAACACTAAATGAAAACTACATATATTATAGGCCATGGGCAAGAAGCACCTCAAGGCACCCCAACCCGCAACTCTCCGACCCAATATGTTTTTTTTTTGAAACCTTAGGGTCCCCTGAACGCAGAAACAAGTGGTAAAAGTAAATATTTTAGGTCTCACTTATTCAAAATTACTGCAACAAAAAAAATCGGTGGCAAAAATTTATGAATATTTTGTATTAAAAATATATTAAAACTTAATATATTCCTGAAAATATTTTGAGGCATCGGACTATTAAAATTTGGCCATATTTTATGACAAAAATTCCAAAATTAATTTTTTGAGACTGTTTTAGTGAGATGCAGTCAACCAAGATGCGGAATTTCCAAATGGCTGTCCATGTAATTATTATAATATATTGAAATAATGTGAAAAATATTCATGAAAAATAAGTTGGACGCACCGACTCTTAAAATATGGTCATGGTTCATGCCAAATAATTAAATATTTTTTAGAACATTTTTGTTGAAATTTAGGTCAACCAAGAAGGCGGAAAAAGCAAAATGGCCGCTTATGGTATAGTAACAATGTAGCATAATAATAGATAATAACTTGTAATCATTAAAAATATTTTCAACACATTTACATCTAAACTCAGTCCATTTTCTGTAATAACTGTTCAGAAAGTTTATGGATAGATTTTAGGTTTAAAGGTGTTAGAAATATTTTGTAAGGATGATTTGCCTTATTTTTATAAAACATCACTGGCCGCCATTTTGCTTTTTCCTCCATTTTGATTGACCTAAATTCTAAGAAAATGTTTTGAAAAATACGTTCAAAATAATTGGCACAAAATATGGCCAGATATAAAGAGCAACTGTCACAAATATAATTTTAAGGATGATTTTCCCTATGATTGTGATATATAGAAATTTTAACATTAGAGGTCATTTTGCTATATCCGCCATCTTGGTTGACTCAGATCCTAAATAAATGTCCAGAAAAACTTTTTGCATATTTACAACAGGAAATGGACACAGGTTAACTTTGCCTGTGTTCAAAAGTATTTTTAATGAATATTTTTACTATTATTATGTTATACTGGCATAATTATTGCATTGGCCGCTATTTGGTTTTTCCGCCATCTTGGTTAACCGAAACCTCACCAAAATAGTCTCAAAAATTAATTTTGGAATTTTTGTCATAAAATATGATCAAGTTTTAACATTCGATGCCTTAAAAATATTTTTAGGAATATTTACTTATGTTATTATACAAATACAAAATATAATTTTTTGCCGCCATTTTTGGGAGCCATTTAAATGAGTGAAATCGAAAAGTGTTGCTGTTACTTCTTGATTTCGTGTTCAGGGGACCCATAAGGTTTCCAAAAAATATTGGGGTCAAAGATTTGTGTGGGGGGGGGGGGGGTTGCCCGTGGGTGCCTCTGGCCCAAGCCCACTCATCCACAACCCCCTGGGGGGTGGGGGGGGGGGGGGGTGGGGGGGGGGGGGGGTGGGGGGGGGGGGGGGTGGGGGGGGGGGGGGGTGGGGGGGGGGGGGGGTGGGGGGGGGGGGGGGTGGGGGGGGGGGGGGGTGGGGGGGGGGGGGGGTGGGGGGGGGGGGGGGTGGGGGGGGGGGGGGGTAAGTTCCTACAATCAGATCGAGGAGTGTCTCTTTTCAATTTCCTTCAAAGTATACTTGGTATGAGATGGCTATAGCTTCGGTGTGATTAAGTAAATATTGCTAATGTCAAAAAATACAGTAGAAACGTGTTTTAGGCCAAACTGAATTCGGCGCTTCTTGGCGTGTCTGTAAGATACAGCTAACGTAACGAAGTCGTAGGCAAAGGCCTAAATTATGGTATATTTGTCCTGTGCTCATTTTCGGTGCCTTCAATTGCTACGATCGTTTTGATTTCGCGACCAAATAACCCACGCAAATGGATAAACAAATTCATCACCATAACATCCCTACTGTACGATGGAATTGTATCATCTCTCAAAACTTTCGCAAAGCGTTTCTTTGTAGGAAAAAATCGATATCGTGAGCACTGAGCACCTCCTTAATCCCCTAATAGCGATGCATCGCTACGCTGTGATTACGTACACAATGGTGTTCGTTTCTCTGCATAGGCCAACTGTACACTTAAGCTGGATGCATTTGCGACGCCAACGCCTCGCCGACGGGATCCATTGTGTTTGCGCTGGTATGGGTCCGAAATGCATCTCAACGCATAAGAGAATTTCAGTGGCATCCCTAACATGATATCGCCAGGTAGGAAGCTTGGATAGATTTCATACTCAGTATGTGGATGCGTTGTAGTGAAAATATGAATGCTTTCGTTTTTGGTGGAGGTCAAAGGTCAACTGGGGTCACAGGGGTCAAAAAGCAAAATTTTAAGAATTCCCAAGATCGTCTCATGGGTTCACCAGAAGTCAAAATGTAAATTTTTCCAAGAATTCCCAAGATCAAATATGAACCTAAAATTATTTTTCCAACATGTTAAGATAGCACTTGACCAGTGACTGAAAGATATGAGACATCATGGCATTATTTGGAATAGAACATGTATCATTGAAACCTCAATGCATTTTTGCATTCTGGTTGATTCCTTGCTGAAGGCCGAAGGAATCTGTGTGATGGTGATGTCATATGTGTGTATGTGTGTGTGCGCACTTACCAATGTGGCCTTACGGGGTACCAGGACAGCCGGCGAGAGCTCCGCTCTTGCATGTCTTTCCTCGCTCACGCGCAGCTTGGAACTGGCGTAGCTGCCCGAAAATTCGGTCACTGTGAAGAGAAGTCACACGCAGCTGCACATGTCTGCCTTGGAGCTCAGCCCACCCTCAAGCATGTCCGTCTACTCGGTTCCTTCGTGGGCAGCTTCACTTCTGGGAAATTCCCTTGCATTCCCTAGGGAAGGTCATTTTGGGTCACAAGATTTCAAAAGCTTTTGACCTTATTAACATGATATCTCAAGTAGGATAACTGTGAGGGATCCCATGCTTGTCATGTGGGTGATTCATGTTTGTTACAATATGTCCATATGGCAAGGAATCACTAAGCCTTTTGGCTTTCTGGTTGCTTAGTCCAGTCCATTTTCCACCACATACACATCACACATTGAGCACATCATCACTCCAGCAACATAGTCTAAAGACCCTAAACTGTGCCCCCTAATTTTTTAGGGTGTTAAATTGGTGAGGTAAAATTTCAGAAGGGGAATCCCCTTGAATTAGTGGTGCACTACCTTAAGTGACTCCTATTTTATGTTAACAATGAGCTAAATGGTGCAATCTCTTTATATAGTTAAAAAGAGCCATACCTGAAATGGCATACCAGGATATAATAATTCTATACTAATATACTAATTCTTTAAAGAGTTTGGTGACACTTTAATGAAGTCTTTGGATCGGATCGTTAGGCAGTTGGAGAGCCATCTGTTTCATGGTATCGCTAATGGCTAACATTGTTTTCAGTGCAGTGGCTGACCACTTTTTCAGTGACTAGATTCGAAAAGTGTAAAAAAGCATGTAAGAATTGGTCAGGGAAAACTCACATTTGCCTGAGAAAGTTGTAGAACTTCATTGTCAAATATCTATACAAACCCTTCATTGGATCTCCAAGTGAATTAATGGTTCAGGGAACAAGAGCAGCAATGATGCAGAAGCTCAGCAGTTAGTTAGCATTTCATAGTGTGTCTTGTTGTTTAATTCTGAGGCTATAATTTAAAGTTCTGAATTCAGCCGTACTACCAAATCTCTCATGTTTTGATGAGACATGAAGAGCCATCCTTAGGAGTAGTAGGAGTAGTAGAATGTTTCATGATTTCTTTGTGAGCAGTCTCGCTCATTAAAACGTTTTGGAAAACGTTTAAATTATACCTAAAGAAAAAAATTTCAAAGACATGTCACAAGCTTGAAAAGTGAATCCTAATCAGGGTTCTCCACTGGTCTGTTTTCTGTCCGGGGGCGCTTGTGATTGCCGTCCTGGGGAAGGGGTCTTTTGACAATTTAGGAGGGCTTAGATCAATCTATGGCCTTGTTCTTAGCCTTCCCTATGTGTTCAAATCTGGGCATTTTGTGGTCATTTTTTTTGCAAATTGCATTTTCTAAATATCTTTGACTTTACTTGCAGATCTGAATGTCCAGTTTCCACTTCATGAATGAAGTAGTTCACTTTAATGGAAATTTTGGGTGAAAATCGGGGAACCTAGGGGACAGTTCAATTGAATGGTTTCGTTTAGTGTATGAGTTTGATGGTAACGGATTCCTACTGTGGAAACATATGAAAGAAATGCAGTAGCTTAAGTGCATATTGAATGATATAAGTGCTCAGGTGCAAGTGAGCTGGGTTTGCATCTCCGATGTTTCATTATACATTGTTTGTCATGAGTATTTGAAATCAAATATAAAAGGCAGTTAAATGACTAAGTTGTGCTGTTTGTGACTGAGTGTGCAGACAACTTCTTGACCGGGCGGGTCAATTTTCTGTGTGGGCGGCAAAGTTTGTCTGGGCGCTAAAGTAGTGTGGCGGATTTTGTACAGGCGGAGCTCCCGGACAAAACAGCTAGTGGAGAACACTGCTAATGGTCTAACTCCCTTCTACACAGGATATTACTATACTGAGACTCAAAATGTTGGACTTAGTTCACACAGTTGAAAATGGTTGATTGCGCAGTAATTACTGATGTCACTCTTTTACTACTCGGATTGCCGTCTTTGGTTTTGTTTTCTCAAAAGCCAGGCTGGCACCCTGTGCCAAAATGTAACCATTGTCTTATTGTTATAGAGTGACTTGACTATAAAGGCCCTCTCTTTACAACATTCTGTGCAAGAGAACAGTAATGTGTCCAAAGTCATAAAAGTATTTTATTTTCTAAAGGAAAAAAAAACAGGTAATGTGAGTTGTACCAGAAGGACTTCACAAATTATCGTGTAATGGATTATTTCAAGTCGGGTAAATAAAATTCAACATTTTACATGTCAGCAATGAAGCTATGGATACGGGAGTGGAATGAATAAGATTTATTTTCCAACTTCTGGGGTACATTTCTGTAAGTCTAATTGATTTGTCCTTTCAGATGATGTAATTGCACTTCAGTGTTTAAACTTACCAAATAATATTTCTGTGGAAGTTGAGTTCAGAACACCTGGGGCTATTTACACCTGGGTGCACACTAACAAGTCTGGTGTGGTATATGTCTAAGAATGAAGCTTGTTGATTGACTGGCTGTATTTCCTTTGTCATTACACTTCCTGGAATATTTAAAGCAGAATTTTCTTCATTTCTCAAGGAAAAGTGGGGAAATTTCATTTTGTGGGAACCTTGGTTACAGAAATACTGGCAGATGTGTTTTGTGAGTTTGTCTAACCAGTTATCAACTCATTCATACCACCAAATCCAATTTCTCCCATGTTTTGATGAGAGATTAAAGCAGTCATCATATACTAGAAATTTGCATGATTTCTATGTGAGCAAACTTAGAGTTGGTTGGAAAAAACGTAACTTGCTTAATTTCCTTTGTCTTTGCAAGTGACAACTCTTGAATTCAATGGCAAGAAGCCTCAAGTTTGAAAAAAGTCATTTGAAGTGAACTTGTGAAAAACAAACACGGTATTTCAAGAAGGGTAAACTTGAGGTATCTCATGATTAGCATACAGATGCTTTATCTTAAATTAAAGACTGCTTGTATTTTTTGTGGATGTTAAATGTCATTTGAGGCCAGTGAAAATCAAATTGTGAAAACCTTGTTAAGATGATATTGCAAGAAGAGGGATCTCTCTTTTGGCATGTAGATGCTACACTTTTGAGTTCAAGAAGGAAACAGTTTTTGATGGAGGCCAAAAGTAATTTTAGGTCATCACAGATCAATATTAAGGAAACCTCATAAACATGATATCTCAAAAAGGATAACTTTGAGGATCTCATTTTTAGCTCATACCAGCATGCTGGTGTGAGCTATTGTGATCACGCGGCGTCACTCTATCTATCTATCTATCTATCTATCTGTCCACACTTGTTCAAAATGCTTCTCCTCCCACATGCTTTCATGGATTTGTTTGAAACTTGGACACAATGTTCCTTGAGTGGTGGGCCATTTGGGGTGTTCAGGAATTTTTGGTCCAAGGTCCAATGTGGACCCTAGGGCCCATTTTATGAAATTCTACAAAATGCTTCTCCTCCTACAGATTCTCTTGTACAATGCTGATGTTTTGCCATAATGTTACTCTGTTATTGGTCCCTTCGGGGTGTTCAGGAATTTTCGGTCCAAGGGCCAAGATGGACCATTGGGTCCATTTTGTGAAAAATTGCAAAATAATTAACTTCTTCTCTATTTAATGTTTAAAGAGAGGTAACAGCCTCTCATTATAATGCTTGGTTAGTGATTTCATTATGGTGTTCTTGAATTTTGGTCTAAGGTCCCATGTGGGCCCCAATGGCTCATTTTATGAAATTTCACAAAATACTTTTTCTCCTACAAATTGTGTTGTACAGTGTTGATGATTTGTCATAATGAAGCTCTGTTAATGGTCCTTACAAATTACTTCTCCAATTTGGGATGAAGAATACTTTTGATACCTTTCTAACCAATTTTGTGCCACCCCTCTATTATACCAGTCTCACAAAATCACTTTACTACCTATTTTTCTTTGTACTGCACCCTCTTTAAAACTGTCTGTGTAGAAGAGGTCAATCCTGTGCAGTTGTTTAGGTTAGTTTAAAGGGAGCTGCTTAATAGGATTTCCATTGGGTATTTCCATTGTGTGTGCATTGTCAGAGCACGTGGGTGTGTTTGTCACAATGATCCTCTGTTAATGGTTCTTTTAGGGTGTTCAGAAATTTTGGGTCCAAGGCCCAATGTACTCTAGGGTCCATTTTGTGAAATATTGCAAAATGGTCAATTCCTCCTCCAGTTAATGTTAAACAGAGTTGAAGGCCTGTCATAATGATGCTTCGTTAGTGATCTGTGTATGGTGTTCTGGAAGTTTTGGTCTAAGGTCCCATATGGGCCCTATGGCCCTTTTTATGACATTTTGCAAATTGGTTACTCCTGCAGATTCTCTTGTGCAATGTTGATGGTTTGTCATAATTATATTCGGGTAGTGGTACCTTCAGGGTGTTTAACAAGTTGGGGTCCAAGGCACAAGATGGACCATAGGGTCCATTTTGTGTAGTATTGCAAGTAATTGACTTTTTCTCCAGTTAATGTTTAACAGAGTTGACGGTCTGTTATAATGATGCTTGGCTAGTGATCTGTTTCTGGTTTTGTGGAATTTTGGTCTAAAAGCCCATGTGGACCCTATGGCTCTTTTATGAAGTGTGCAAAAGTGCATCTTCAGCTACAGATTCTCTTGTACAATGTTGATGGTTTGTCATAATGATACTTGAAAGTTGGGGTCCAAGGCCAAAGATGGGCCCTAGGGGCTTTTGCTCTCTTAAATGGTATTCGTGAAACAACTTACAAAGCAGAGATAGCATGACAAATTTTTTGTGACATTCGGGAAGGTGCCATCAGGGTATGTGAGATTTGGGGTCATAAGCCATTTGACGTCATTTACACGTAAAGTCATATGATGCTTGTACTAACAAAGACTAGAAGCCAGGGACCCTTCATTGGTTGAAGGTATGAGCTTCAGCACCATTGGTGCTCTAGTTGATTCCTTACCGAAGGCAGGCAAGGAATCTATGCGATGGTGATGTCGTGTGTGTGTGTGTGTGTGCGTGTGTATGTGTGTGTGGGTGTGCGTATGCGTGTATGTGTGTGTATGTGACGCCTTGCTTGTAAACACGGTATCTCCAGTTAGCAATGACTGACACTTTTCATATTTGGTATATAGATTTTTCATGTTGAGAGGAAGAACCCTATTGTTTTTGGTAGAGGTCAAAGGTCATCTGAAGTCACCAGAGGTCAAAAAGCAAAAACCTTGTAAACATGATATCTCAAGATAGCAATGACCGACACTTTTCATATTTGGTATACAGATTTGTCATGTCAAGAGGAAGAAGCCTATTGTTTTTGGTAGAGGTCAAAGGTCATCTGAGGTCACCGGAGGTTAAACTGCGAAAACCTCATCGGCTTGTAAACACGATATCTTGAGTTAGCAATGACCGACACTTTTCATATTTGGTATATAGATTTGTCATGTTGAGAGGAAGAACCCTATTGTTTTTGGTAAAGGTCAAAGGTCATTTGAGGTCACCGGAAGTGAAAGACTGAAAACCTTGTAATCACAATTTCTCAAGATAGGAGTGAAGGACACTTTTCATATTTGGTATACAGATTTGTCATGTTGAGAGGAAGAAGCCTATTGTTTTGATAGAGGTCAAAGGTCATCTGAGGTCACTGGAGGTTAAACTGCGAAAACCTCATAAACGGCTTGTAAACACCGTATCTCAAGATGGCAGTGACCGACACTTTTCATATTTGGAATATAGGTTTATCATGTTGAGAGGAAGGACCCTATTGTTTTTGGTAGAGGTCAAAGGTCATCTGAGGTCACCGGAGAAAAAACTGCGAAAACCTTGTAAATCACTTGTAATCATGATATCTCAAGATAGCAATGACTGACACTTTTCATATTTGGTATACAGATTTGTCATGTTGAGAGGAAGAAGGTTATTGTTTTTGGTAAAGGTCAAAGGTCATTTGAGGTCACCGGAAGTAAAAAACTGAAAACCTTGTAATCACAATTTCTCAAGATTGTAGTGAAGGACACTTGTCATATTTGGTATACAGATTTGTCATGTCAAGAGAAAGAAGCCTATTGTTTTTGGTAGAGGTCAAAGGTCATCTGAGGTCACCGGAGGTTAAACTGCGAAAACCTCATAAACGGCTTGTAAACGCAATATCTCAAGTTGCCAGTGACGGACACTTTTCATATTTGGTACATAGATTTATCATGTTGAGAGGAAAGACCCTATTGCTTGTGGTAGAGGTCAAAGGTCATCTGAGGTCACCAGAGGTCAAAAAACAAAATTTCCCAAGAATTCCCAATATCATCATATGGGGTCACAGAGGTCAAAATGCAAAATTTCCCAAGAATTCCAAAGATTGTTACTGGGGTCACCAGAGGTCAAAAAGCAGAATTTCCCAAGAATTCCCAAGATCGTCATCTGGGGTCACCAGCGGTCAAAAAGCAAAATTTCCCAACAATTCCCAAGATTGTCATGGGGTCACCAGACGTAAAAAAGCAAGAATTCCCAAGAGTGTCATCTGGGGTCACAAAAGGTCAGAAAGCAAAATTTCTCAAGAATTCCCAAGATCATCATCTGGGGTCACCAGAGGTCAAAAAGCAAAATTTCCCAAGAATTTTCAAGATCCAAGATCCATTGGAGGTCAGAGGTCATCAGTGGTCAAAGACCAAATGCATTTAAAAACATGATATTTCAAGACAGGGATGTTGAATACTTGTGATACTTGTAAATTTGAGGGATAAACCTCAGTGCAACAAAGCATCCCCATTCGGCAAGGAATCACTAAGCCTTTGGGCTTTCTGGTTTAGATAAGAATATTGCTTATGGTTTAATGATGTTGATTTTGCCTTTAGAGGCCAGACTGTCTCCATCGTGCTGGCTTGACGTGAATCAAAAACACAGTGACCCTCCTAAAGGAGGCGCAGAGAACTCTCACTTGCTAAGCAATACAGTGGAATTCTTGATTATATAACATTACAAACGAAATGTAAGGCAAACAATACTGTAGCCTCCTGCAGTGTCTTTGATTATAGGGTACTACGTGCCATGTCGCCTTATACCTTCTCAACAAATTCCAAGTGTATTTAAACTTTTTTGGAGTATTTGTAGTATGCACATAGTAAAAGACATTCATTGACTTAAAGTATTTACAAACAAGCAAACTATAATGATAATAAGCTTCACTACCGACACCAAGGCCCAAGATTGATCATAGGGTCCATCTTGTGAAATATTGCAAATGCTTTTCTTCCATTTAATGTTAAGCAGAGTTAATGGGCTGTCAATGATGCTTGGTTCGTGATCTGGGGTGGGATTCACTACTATTTGCATAAGTTTTTCATAAGTCAAAATACTTATGCACTATGTAAGAACTTTCTTAAGATGTATTCATTAAAACAACTTACAAAATGAAGATAACAGGAAACATTTTTCGTGACATTCCGGAAGCTGCTTTCAGGATGTTCGAGGTTTGGGGTCATTTAAAGTCGTATGATGCTTGTACTAGTAAATACTAGAACCCAGGGGCCCTTGGTTGAAGGTATGAGCTTCTGCACCATTGGTACAAGTAGTATATAAGATCAATCCGGAAGGCTTAGGGGATATTGTTGAAGTTAGTTTTTGGTTTATATGTGTTCATTGTTTAGGTATGTTTTATGTGGAAGCATGGAAGTATGCCAGGGTGGGGGGAGGGGTGTTTTATTCTTAATATTCCAAATGAGTCTAGTTTATTTTCTTAGAAACCTTGCGATTGATTCCTTTTAGGTTTCAACACACCACCTGTGATAATCTGTCCTGGCCAGGTGACTGTGACATCTCAGGCTAATAATGTTGGTAATTCTGCAATGTGGGACCCACCAACATGTGTTGATGCAGAGGATGGAACCATCACTACATCTATGTGTGTTCCTATGTCGGGAACTTTCTTTGGTGTTGGTGTAAACACTGTTAACTGTACATGTACAGATAGTGGTGGACTCTCTGATGAATGTACCTTCTCAGTCACTATTGAAGGTATGGAAGTTACAAATTGAGTAGAAATGTTTGTTTTCCTCCTTTAAACAAATAAAATAACAGCTGACTATTGCATTGTGTAATAACTTCAATGCACCCCAAGCCATTTAACATAAAGCTAATAATTATGTCATTCATCTTTACAGGTCTCAACACACCCCCAGTAATCTTCTGACCTGACCCAGTTGTTGTGACATCTCTGGTTAACAATGTTAGTAACACTGCAACCTGGGACCCAACAACATGTGTTGATGCAGAGGATGGATTTTTATACCTGTTAGGCAGAATCACTTTTACTGTCTTTAGAAAAATCGGTCACATCTTTCATAGCAGCCCTTAAGTTCCTTTCAAGTATTTGTCATATTTTAAAAAATACTTTCTCCATATTATTAGTAGACTGGGGAGTAGGCCTAATCTAGCTTGAACATAATAGTTAAACATAGAAAATGTTGGCACCTGATGAAAAAGGCAGCATTACATGAATTAGTTTTAGGGTATGCTTCTTCACATTGAGGTGACTGCATTTTCCCTTTAATAGTGTCCAAGTTACCTCTGATACATCTACTTGGTAGGATTCTCACAGTCATGGCAAATCCTGGAATTTCGTTATTTTATAAGAGGTCATTGAAAATTGTCATATCAAGCAAAAATGTCTTGGAATCTTATACAGCCTTTGTATAATGCCACACACGATTTGCCTGTTACTGTATTGAAATGAACTCTGCTGTTTGTTCAAAGTGTTTGGTGACATGGTTATAGAGTAGACATATTAGATGGCCACTAGGGCAGGTGAAAAATTGCTTGTAAACATGGTATCTGAAAGTGGGCCAGCTGAGGGATCTCATACTTTGCATGTAAATATTCCTTGTTGAGAAGATGACCCCTCTTGTTTTGGTGTAGGTCAAAGTATGTCAATAGAGGTCAAATTGTGAGAACCTTAAAAATGCTGTAAAATTTAATCTCAAGATGTGTAAGTTTAAGGGATTTCATACTTGCCAGATGGATACCCCATATTCAGTAAATGATCCCTATTGTTTTTGGTGAAGGTCAAAGGTCATTGGGGATCACTAGAGCTCAAAGTGATAAAACTGTGTTAATGTGATATAAGAATGTTAAAGTTTAAGCTCCAATCCTCAGGGTTTGCATAGGCATAGAAAATTCTGGAATTTAAAACTATCACAGAAACTTATGGCATTTTGTCACCTTATGAAAATTCTCTTTTGAAGAGTACTCTTCACAGTCTCCACAAAAGAATGTTGAAGTTTAAGCTCCATTCCTCAGGGTTTGCATAGGCATAGAAAATTCTGGAATTTAAAACTATCACAGAAAGTCATGGAATTTTGTCACTTCATGAAAATTCTCTTTTCAGGAAAAGAACTATACATGTCAAGGAACAGTGATGCATATTATTTGGCTATCACTGTGTAAAATCAAACCTAGAAAGTGGGTCAATCAAACCTTGAAAGTGGGTTGTGACATAGTCTTAAAGATGGAGGCCATCTTGCTGATGTTGGTGCTCATGGCTACATAATATTCAGTTTGCTGACTGGTCAATGTTCTATAAATAAATGGTGTGAGCTGCTGTGATCCTGAGTTTTAAGGATGTGAATTTAGCTTTAGAAGTTTAGGTTGGATCTCATTTATTGTGTCGTGAGAACATGCAACATTCGGGGAAAGTATTCCACACTTTGACTTGAGGGTCATATATTACTGAAGCTTTAGAGTGTAAAAAGCTTCTATAATATAGTCAAAACTGTGTTGAGCAATTCAAAGCACAAAGTTCTTGCCATATGTGCATTGTTTCTAAAAAAATGTTTTCACCTTTGTTCTTAGTGGATGATTCTCCTCCTCGTGTTGAGTGTGGTCCAGATATCACTAGGGAAACGCCAATGGCTACAGGTGGTCTGCAAGTCAACTTTGAAGAATGCACTGCCACAGATGATTCAGGAACTGCTATCCTTTTGTCACGTTCTAGCAGTCCGGGACAGTTCTTCCCAATTGGCTCAACAGAAGTAGTTTACACCTTCACTGATCCTACTGGAAACACTGCCACAGGGTCCTTTACCATTACAGTTGTTGGAGGTGAGAAATTCAGTACACTACTTTTTGTCACAAAGTGTGAACGAAACTACCTTCCCAACATAGTAACTATCATTTTTGATTCCTTGCTGAAGGCGGAAGGAATAATTGCAATCACACTGGTGAGTGTATATGAATGCAAGTAAGTGCGTGTGTGTGTGTGTGTTTGTGACACGTTGCTCGTTAACACGATATCTCAAGAAGGGAAACTCTGACAGTTTTCAAACTTGGTACATAGATGCCCCATATTGAGAGGAAGAACCCTATTGTTTTTGGTGGGGGTCAAAGGTCACCTGGGGTCACCGGGGGTCAAAACCTGAAACCTTGTTAACACAATATCTCAAGATAGGAAGCTTGGATGAATTTCATACTTTGTATGTAGATGCGTTACGGTAAGAGGAAGAACCCTATCCTTTTTGGTGGAGGTCAAAGGTCATCTGAGGTCATCGGGGGTCAAACCCTGAAAACTTCGTTAACACGATATCTCAAGAAGGGAAGCTCTGACAGTTCTCAAACTTGGTACATAGATGCCCCATATTGAGAGGAAGAACCCTATTGTTTTTGGTGGAGGTCAAAGGTCACCTGGGGTCACCAGGGGTCAAACCCTGAAAACATTGTTAACACAATATCTTGAGGTAGGAAGCTTGGATGAATTTCATACGTAGTATGTAGATGCATTATGGTAAGAGGAAGAACCCTATCATTTTTGGTGGAGGTCAAAGGTCATCTGGGGTCACCGGGGGTCAAACTCTGAAAACCTTGTTAACATGATATCTCAAGAAAGGAAGCTCTGACAGGTCTCAAATGTAGTACATGGATGCCCCGTATTGAGAGGAAGAACCCTATTGTTTTTGGTGGAGGTCAAAGGTCACCTGGGGTCACCTGGGGTCACCTGGGGTCAAACCCTGAAAACATTGTTAACACAATATCTTGAGGTAGGAAGCTTGGATGAATTTCATACTTAGTGTGCAGATGCGTTATGGTAAGAGGAAGAACCCTATCATTTTTGGTGGAGGTCAGAGGTCATCTGGGGTCACCGGGGGTCAGACCCTGAAAACTTTGTTAACACGGTATCTCAAGAAAGGAAGCTCTGACAGATCTCAAACTTGGTACATGGATGCCCCATATTGAGAGGAAGAACCCTATTGTTTTTGGTGGAGGTCAAAGGTCATCTGGGGTCACTGGGGGTCAAACTCTAAAAACCTTGTTAACACGATATCTCGAGTTAGGAAGCTTGGATGAATTTCATACCTTGTATTTAGATGCCTTATAGTAAGAGGAAGAACTCTATCATTTTTGGTGGGGGTCAAAGGTCATCTGGGGTCACCAGGGGGGGTCAAACCCTGAGACAGCTGCCAACCAGCACGGATTTTCCGTATTCAGTACGGAAAATCATTGTAAATATGGGAATACGGATTTTTCCTTGATAATCCAAATTTTGAATGAGTAAATAGGTCCTTACACGAACTTTATTATTCTTTAGCCAACATATCAAAAGACTGAGAATAGACTACAGTATTTCACTTGTCTGTACAGTACTGTGGTATATTTATTTGAGCCCAGTAATCTATGCTGTTAGGTTATTGGTTAAATTTTTGTCAACAAGTTGATGTTAAACCAATCAGAAGATAGTTTGCAGCAGATCCATGACATTCCATAAGCTACCATATCATTGGTTGATCAGTTGTAACCGATCCACTTTCAACCAATCAGAAACTGTGTTAAAAGCTAGTTTCTGAGTGCAGTGACAGACTATCACACATAGCGTGCCTGCCAAGGTCTGTTGAGCTGGCTGAGTAGCCCAACGTTAATGTTAGATTTGACTGTAACTGAATTGGAAAATTAGCACCAAGAAATGGAATAATCAAACTTACAGCAGGAATATCACAGTTTGTTGTAATATGGCTCCTCTTCAGAGTAGCATGGTAGCAGAGTAGCATGAGTAACTTTAGTGGAAAATTTACCAGGCAGATCAAGTTTTAACGTAGGCCTAGGCCTAACAGTTAGGGCCTAGGCCTAAGCGTTGTTACAGAACCAACAACAAACATTAGCCTACACACACAATAACGTTAGGCTCAGTACATAAATCTAATGCAGAGTTCCAGGTTTATGGGCTAGGCCTAGGCCTAGACAAAGTCCTAGTCCTGTGACTAAGTCCTAGCCTAACTTCCACAGTACGGGCTAGCCTAATTGTAGTACAGTATGTATGGGCTGATATTAGAGGTAGCCTAGGTTACTGTAATAGCTATGGCCTAGGCTAGGGCTAATCAAAGCAGTTATTGCCTGTCAAATGTTGGTACCCATCATCTAAATTTGTAGTATTTACAGAGAGATTTCTGTGACCAGCTGTGCATAGGCCTAGGCTAGGTTTATACTTATAGCTAGTCATGGGCTAGGACTAGGACCTAGGCTAATGTGTACTTTGGGCCTTGCCAAGTATTTAGCATAGGCCCCCATCTAGGCTATACTGTAACATTGGGCCTTGGGAATACTTGGGAATATTTTGCTTCCCTTGTCCTTTGGTGAACCCTCTGATGGACTATCTTGGGAATTCTTGGGAAATTTTGCTTTTTGACCTCTCGTAACCCCAGATGACAATCTTGGGAATTCTTGAGAAATTTTGACCAGTGACTGAAAGATATGGGACATCATGGCATTATTTGGAATAGAACATATATCATTGAAACCTCAATGCATTTTTGCATTCTGGTTTAAAGGTCTCAACACACCCCCTGTGATCTTCTGTCCTGACCCAGTAACTGTGACATCACTGGCTAGTGATGTTGGTAACATTGGAACCACCCACCAACATGTGTTGATGCAGAGGATGGCATCATCACTACATCTATGTGTGTTCCTATGTCGAGATCTTTTTTCGCTAGTGTTAGTGTAAACACTGTTAACTGTTCATGTACAGACACGGATGGATTAGTTGATGAGTGTTCTTTCACAGTTACTATTGAAGAAATGGAATTTACAAATTAAACAGAAATGTTTTCTTTTTTTAAACAAATAAAAGAACAGTTGTACTATTGCATTGTGGAATCAGTTTAATACACCAAGCAATTTGACATGAAGCTAATAATGTTACCCTTCATCTTTAAAGGTTTCAATTATTCTCCATTCTTTTAAGCAAACAGTGACACTATATTGCTTTATGATCGTTAAATACTCAAGTTGTTTAGCATGAAACTAATAATTAGGTCATTCCATCTTTAAAGTTTCCAGTGCACCACCTGTGATCACCTGTCCAGAACCAGTCACTGTGACATCACTGGCTAGTGATGTTGGTAACATTGCAACCTGGGACCCACCAACCTGTGCTGATGCAGAGGATGGAACCATCACTTCATCCGTGTGTGTTCCTATGTCAGGATCTTTCTTCCCTGGTGTTGGTGTAAACACTGTAACCTGTACATGTACAGACAGTGGTGGACTATCTGATGAATGTACCTTCCCAGTCACTATTGAAGGTATGGAAGTAACAAATTGAGTAGAAATGTTTTTTTCTTCTTTACACAAACAAGAGAACAGTTGTACTATTGCATTGTTTTATCGCGTTAATACACCAAGCCATTTAAAATGAAGCTAATGATTACGTCATTCATCTTTAAAGGTTCTAATGCACCACCTGTGATAACTTGTCCTGGCCCAGTGACTGTGACATCTCAGGCTAATAATGTCGGTAATTCTGCAACCTTCAACCCACCAACCTGTTTTGATACGGAGGATGGAATCATCACTTCATCTATGTGTGTTCCTATGTCCGGATCTTTCTTTGGTGGTGTTGGTGTGAACACTGTTACCTGTACATGTACAGACAGTGGTGGAGTATCTGATGAATGTACCTTCTCAGTCACTATTGAAGGTATGGAAGTTACAAATTGAGTAGAAATGTTTTTTTTCTCCTTTAAAAAAATTAAAGAACAGCTGTACTATTGTATTGCATAATCACTTCATTGCACCCCAAGCCATTTAACATATAGCTAATACAGGGTTCGTACGGGGCCTGGAAAACCTGGAAAAGCATGGAATTCGGGTTATTCATTTTCCAGGCCTTAAAAACCTGGAATTTTGACCAAACAGCCTGGAAATTGTTAGAAACAGCCTGGAAAATTTTTATATATCTTTTCAACAAAATGTGAACTGTATTTGTCAAACAGTCACACAAAATCTTCAGTATTTTCATTAAATAACGGACAATTCCAGTCTTTGTTGGTCGCATGGTATTTTTCCAGTCTATGAAAGAGCACTTTCCATGTGATGATTTTATAGTGTACATAACGTAAGAGCGTTGAAGCTGAAGTATGCGTATTCCTGCGAAGTTCACATTCGACTGTTTTCTACTGCAAGAATGCATAGAACCCTTCAGATAGTATCGTTCGAATGCTCTAGTTAATCTAGTGTCCATTTTCTACCACATTTAAACATACTTTGGCAAAGTATGGTAAGCTACGATTATGATGTCATTCTGTAGCCAAATGACATTTTCCATTTTAAGTTATTTCAAAAATATTACCGGTGCATCGCTCAGTGACCACAATAAACTGCTTAACCAGTATACATATGTGAAGCCTAGGTTTTGGAAGCATTACGAAATTTTGTCCCTATTTTAAGATTTCACCCGGGTCCCCACCAAAAGCGACGTTTGGTGGGGTGATTAAATTTCACCCGACTTCCAGCAAGAAATTTTGGTTTTCAAAGTATGTGCGCCCACGGGAAGTTTTGCAAGTTTTTGCAAGCGCCCATGCTAAGCTATAATATATATTACTGACTTCCAAAACCTAAACCTAACCGAGGCTACACATGTGTATACTGACTGGTTAAGCCTTTGATTGTGGTCACTGGTAGCGATGTCCCGGTAGTATTTTTGAAATAATTTTCCTGATAGTGTTTGAGCTGTTTTCATTACCTCTTTGACTGATAACTTAAAATGGAAAATGTCATTTGGCTACAGAATGACATCGTAGCTTACCATACAAAGCCCAAGTATGTTTAAAGGAGTAAGAACGCTGAACATAAGATTAAGCTAGAGCATTCTAGAGAAAAACGATAACTATCTGAAAAGGTTCTATGCATTCTTGCAGTATGAGAACAGTTGACTGTGAACTTGGCAGGAGATATGCATACTTCACCTTCACTCTCTTACATTATGTACACCATAAAAATCATCAACATGGAGAAGTGCTACTTTTCATAAACCGGGAGATCATACGAGGGTGAGCCACACGAAAAATTAGAATTGTCCGTTATTTAATGAAAATATTGAAGATTTTGCGTGACTGTTTGATAAATACAGTTCAAATTTTTTTGAAAAGATATATAAACATTTTCCAGGCTGTTTCTAACATTTTCCTGGCTGTTTGGTCAAAATTCCAGGTTTTTAAGGCCGGGAAAATGAGTAACCTGAATTCCATGCTTTTCCAGGTTTTCCTGGCCATGTACAAACTCTGTATCAAGATTTTTCCCAGTGTTGGTGTAACTCAGTCATAAGAAAATGCCAAACAAATTACCAAAGTCATTTGCATTATAACTGAACATGGCCAGTAGTTACGGCTCCAGAATATCGATAAAGCCATGGGTTGAGCACTGGCATAGTCAGGATTATCTGCAATAAGACAAATTTTGCAATGCAAACAAAGACGCAACGGCACAGCCTAATTATTTATCACATGTATGGGGAATGGAGAGGTTAGTGGTATAAGGAATAATTGCCTACGCAAAATTACAAACTTCCGAAGGAGTTCGAAAAAAATCTGTGTGTACCATTAAAAATTTAACTATGGGTGTCAATGTTAAATGTGGTACTTCGAAAATTTGTTTAAATAAAGCATTAGCAAAAGGATGGCATCTTTTAAAGAACGGCTAGCTTGGAAAGTTCTCATGACAGACAACTGACGACAATACTCTTGCCAAATTTATGGAAATAGTCAAAAATCGAATTGATTTACAAATGATTTTGTTTTTCTCGTTCACTTCCAAGGGACTCAAATCATTAACATTGAGGAATGATTTGCACTTCCTTCAGGTGTGTATGGGCAATATGTGTAGGTGTATTCATTTTTATTCAGAATGTGATTGGAGGGGCCATGACCCCTTGCCCCCTCTGGCTATGCCAATGGTACACTTAACATAACCTGGTAAAAGGACAAACGAGTGCTAAGGCCCCATAAGATGCCCTGAAGTCCATAAACCGGCCTTCACTGAAAAGAATCAACCAACACCAAAGAGCCAAGTACAATTATATTCTACTAAAGTCATGGAAGAACTTGTCAATGTTAACCTTAAAAGGCAGTGCACTGATGTGGAGTTAACTACCCAGTCAGACAGACTATTCCACTTGTTGAATAGTCTATTGTTGTCAAGCCTTCGAAAATACTTTACGAGCTTCTTACAATGGCCTCAAACCTGAGAATTACTTCGAACCTTTAAATGACTACAAGAAAACAAGGGATTCCTTTCAGAAACAAATTTGTGAACCTGGAGTATGTCCCCTCTTATCCATGTGAGTGCCCAGGGTGCCTTTTGTGCACTATGCCCTGACGATCTTAAGCGTAGACAAAGGAAAACGCTTTGCTTAGCAGCATGAAAATTCAATAGAGTTGGCGTACAACTTACCTATTGACTAAATATTTTGTATGGCAAACTAGATCTTACGTCAGCACTGCAGCTATAAAATTTTCTCCTGCAGTGTGTTTCCTCTTAATTCACAGTATGTCACACACAAAATATGATTATTTCCTGCTAAACAGGAAAGAATGTGTGTAACTTTTTGCTCCAAGTATGATTAACGACCATCGTACAGCACGCAATGTTATGCCAAGTAAAAAAAAATTTGTTTTCTGTCTGGAATTTTTTGGAAAAGAAGGATGAGGCCCTTTTTTTAGGCATGTTGCAAAACTGCCTGGAAAAGAAGACAAAAAGTTGCATGCAGAACTGTAAGTGAGTATCTGAAACAAAGTAAACTTGTCTTGTTGTTATCACATCACATTCGTGCACTGCTTGGTGAAGTTTCGGTAAAAACAGACTGTAGTCGAGGTGTCCAGTCATTCCTTTTTATGTGTCAATAAGAGAATTGGGATCTCCCCCCCAATATCCCATGTAGTATCCCCTCCCCCCGAACCCCCCCCCCCCGATGTCCATTCGATATTTTCCCCATAAAATCCCATTCCCCCCTTTCCCCCCAAAAAAAAATCCCCCCCCCACCATGATTAATCATTTGTAATCATCATTTTCCCCCCCAGACATTATCCCATCGCCATAATTACATCCCCAGGAATCCCGATCCCCATTTCCCTCCGGGGGGATCCTATCCCCATCCCCGTCCCCCCCCCCCTCCACCCCCCCCGCTCCCATAATCCGCCCCCCATCACTCCCCCTCCCAATCCCCCATCATCCGAATCCCCCTTATCATTCATCCCCATACCCCATCCCATCACCATAATCCAATCGATCCCAACTAAATCAGTCCGATCCATTGATCCCATCCCCTCGCCCCCTCCGCGCCCACCCCCCCCCCATTCTTTGAGAAAATCCCATCCACCCAAAATTCCCCTGATCCCATTTAGCCGATCCCAATCCCCCCCCCCCCAAAGATCCATTGATCTCCACCAGTAGGAGATCGCCTCCGCCAATCACCCCCATATCCATGTGATCTCCCCCAATCTCCCCCCCGAATCCCAATCCCATTTCCACGAATCCCCCCCATGCAATCCGATCGCAATTTGTTGAAAAGTCCCGAAGGTGCTGAAATAAAATGTGATTTCCGCTGTTCTAAAATAAAAAGAAAAAAGATGCGGGTGGGGACGGGAAACATGATATTTATTTTACTTGGCCTTATGTTATACTGTGTGGTATAAATCACACCTTTGGTTTTGATGGCATAAGAACGCTAACACCTCAGCATAACTTCAGCGTCGGATTTTTGGCTTTACATGGAATGCATCCTGGCTCAGTGGGAACACCAATTATCAATCATGCATAACTGTGAGTGAGATTACTGTACTACATCTAGGCCTAAAGCTTTACTCAGGTTATCTGGAAGTGTCATTGCTTGAATCCCTATTTTCTCAGCAGAAATCTAATGGTGGACTCCCATCAGTGCACAGAAAATTGTAGATAAGACATTCAGGACCATGAACTGTCCTGTAGGCAGGGGCTAATTTTCTGGATGGGTTTCAAAGGTATTTAAAGCCTTTTGTTTTGTATTATCCAAACCATAGACCATTGTGGGTAAACTTTGAAATGACAGTTAAATTGTCTCCATCTTCTGATTTTCAGAGACAACTGGCCATCTCTGAAAATGGAGAATCTCCTGGATGCATGATTTTTTTTCTCCCAGGATGAATGGGGGCAATTTCATTTTTTTAACTTATTAATCCTAACCTTAATCCTAACCCGTGTAGGCCTAGGCCTCATTTTTCATGATTTCAATGAAATTTCCAAAAATTGCCCACCCCCTCGTCCTGGGAATAAAAAATAATGCCTCCTGGTCTGATATAAAAAAAATAGCCTAGGATATGTTTACTAATACCATAATCCATACGCCTAAACGCTAGGACTCCTGTGCCTGAGTTAGGATTTGGAACGTTACAAGTAAAGACGTAGGCACTCTAGTCGTAGGTAGCCTAAGTTAGGCTTAACTCTCGTACAAAGTTAATACAGTTGGTTCTGGTTAGGAAACCACCAAGTATGCCTAATAAGTAATATTGAACGTTTAACTGTTAGTTACTGATTTATTTTGGTCCTGTAAACTATGCCTCCCCAACCATGGTTCACCTTTTATCGCTGAGTGCGTCACTTCTCAAACTCGGTGTCGTTTGCTTTGCCAAGTTAGCTGATGGAAACCTTCCTTAGTAAAAGTGCTGTAGCACTGCAGCCAGTGCAGGTTAGGCTAGGTGCAATTAATTGT
Organism: Holothuria leucospilota; assembly: GCA_029531755.1. NCBI lineage: Eukaryota > Metazoa > Echinodermata > Holothuroidea > Aspidochirotida > Holothuriidae > Holothuria > Holothuria leucospilota. Next base: position 13,412,750 of record CM055962.1, on the reverse strand, counting down.
GCAGTAACGGAGTACGGAACAGGTCCCCGTGGCCAAACCAACTTTCAGATGCAGATGCTTTACTCTTTACTTGTAGAATTTTTACAACAACGCAAGCTACACAAAGTAGCAAACGCGTTAATTTAATTAAGGTAAGAGCTACACCAGAGACGTGCATTTAGCTTATCAATCTTTCGTTCTTGACATTGCGCAAAATAACCTGCATGGCAGCTCTCAGTGATCTCAATCATGACTTTTTACGTAGTTACCCTTCCGATAAGCTCTAATGTTCGTCCGCTCCGCAAGGTGTGCGCGACAAGAAAACGACCCTTGTTTTCTTGATTGCGCAATATAAAACATTGCGGTATGCCCAATTTTTTTTCCCACGAGGTTATGGGCAAATCTGATTTTCAAAATTTTTTCAAATTTGTTTCTAAATCATGGTTGGGGTTATTTCTAAGGTAAGGGTTACGTGGACTGGGGTTATTAGGCCTGTTCTTTCATAATCTGGCGTCAGAATTACAAAAAAATGGTTCAAAAGCTGTCATTTGGGAATTAGGGGTGTGGCCTACTTCCAAGAAGCTGATTGGTCCATTGGCGTGATTTGCCCATAACCTCGTGGGAAAAAAAATTGCGCTTGCGGTATCTGGCATGGAGTGGCGGGCATCATAAACTCTCCCGTACAATCCAATTTGCCCCTGAACAATTTACCCTGAAAAAATGCCACCCTTACAATATCTGGATCTAGATTCGGCAAAATACTGCACAATACTTCTAGGTGGAGTCAAACGTGCAGGGTTTTGTGCGCACTATGAGGAAAGTAACATTAGTCCTCCGTCTGAGGAACCCCAAGCAATTCAAGGACTCCGCCTTGAGGTCCTCAAGATACTCTGGGGAAGAAGGTTCCCGGGGTCTCTGACGGTACGTGGGAAAAAGCTGTATTTGTAGCCGTTTGGATGATAGAGTAACTGTCTGAATGATGATGCCTAGAAAGCCGCCGGACCGGTTGTAGGGGGTTGAAAGTTGGCAAGGCCGCGGCAAGGAGGCCCAATCTCTAGCTTTATGGACTGAGAGTAGAACAAGCCTGTTAACAGACCTTCTGTCAGTGGCGTAGCCAGAGGGGGGCAGGGGCAGAGTTCCCCCCACAGAAATTTTGGGGACGCAATGGGGGATGTTGAAATATGAAGGGAAGCAAAAAAAAAAAAAAAAAAAAGGAAAAAAAAACGGCGAGAGGAGAGGAGGGATGGAAAGTTTGTGGGCGGAGTGGGAGGGGGTAGGATCTAGGTCTCAGGGATGAGTAATGACGGTGGCAGGCGCGGATCCAGGTGGGCGCACCCGGCGCACGCCCGCCTTTTTTTTCTATGACCAACCATTTTTGACCAACGATTTAAATACTCCGAAAAAATCAGAAAATAGATATGGAAATACTGCTTCCCAGATGCTGGAAAATCGCATTTTAGTAAGGCGCCATCTTAGAATTCCTTAAGTTTTGATTTGGGGGAGGACCCCCAATACGCCCCCCCCCCGCCGGTGGCTTCGCAGCGCTTCGGCGCTGTCGCTGTCGTGTCGGGCCCTTGTGCGGCTGATGGTGTGTGCTCTCCCCTTTCTCAAAATCCTGGATCCGCACCTTGGTGGAATCCGCAGCAGAACGGACGGCATATTTATTTTATGCAAGACTTATTGGCAATAGGCACCCGAAAAGTCAATCAAAACCTTGGATAATGATGTCATCTCGTCTGGAAACAGTGTTCCGGATTTTTCTCCTTTTTCAACAGATTATGCCTTGGGGACTGAACCCTAGCCCCTTTTTCGAACCCTAATCCTGATTTTGAAACAAAATAAATCAATCGTTAAAACGTATTTGGTTGTCAATGTCATTTTCACCCGGAGGGGCATTTTTACAGTTTCTTCATGAGTCTTAGTCGATACGATAAAGCATGCAGTCCCCGACAGTCCCCGACAGTCCCCGACAGTACCAACCAGCCGACCGGTTTTTACCTGTTTTTTTTGCCTCTCAAAGAAAGGACAAACTTCTTCTAATAGAGAACGCCAAAAATTTTCGGCTTGCTAAGCGCGCGTGTACCTCGACGTACACCTAGAGCTCACTACATCCATTTTCTTCAATATTTTTCCATTCAACAAGAGCTAGATAGCACAAATCCTGTCCCACCTTAGTCCCAACTAAAACATGTAGGCAGAGTACGAACAGCTTATGTAGAGGATCGTAGAAAAATTTCATCCCATATCGCAATGCCTAGTTGCTGTTCTCTAATGTGCGTCATGCTATGCGCAGCACGGTCAGTGGTGGGGGGGGGGGGGGGTTGGGGCGAGTCCAGGTGGTTTTCGATAATACAGATGTGATATGTGTTTATCCCCGATACGGTATTCAAAAAAAACCCGACAGTTTTCTTTCTTTCTATCTTTCTTCTTTTTGTTCTGTAAAGGATGAAATATTTATTTATGGAAGCCTAAACCGCAAAAATTTTCGCGCGCCTGTGATTTCGGATTTCGCAATCTTCACACGATTGCAGATTCACGGACGGTAAGAATTCGATATCAGTGTGCGGCAGACTTGGCCCTACCTGAAGTAATTAAGGTGATGCATTGAATAATGGCAAAATGATGCTCTGCTGGTGCATTCGATGAATGTCCATGGAATAGTTTAGCGAGCATGACCCCTTCGAAAATCCCTTTTTCTGCTCACAACCATCGCAACACCCCAAGCACCACCCCCCTCGAACGACGAACTGGGCCATTGGGCTTGTGGACTGGCTGGTCCGTGAACTTGGGGTTGCTGGCCATGGCCCGGCCCTCCGTTCGGGAAAATTTCTGTTGCCGACCGTAACCACATCGGTCGGTTTACCGTTATATTTTGTCTTTCAAACAAAAGGATTCATTTCATGAGATCAAAACACCGGAAGACTCGGGAGGTCACATGTGTGTTTTGGTACGGCTTTGCCACACGTCTTCCTGAGATCTTCCTCGGTTACGTTAACTTATAGCTAAATATAGTACAATTGTCATCTCATTTTCGTCCGTAAAACTAATGACTTTTTCTCTTATGTCAGTTCCGTGAGGTACGGGCTAGTGACCCGCGGAGGAGGGAGAGTAAGAGTTTTATGTCTGATGAAAGGAAGAAGCCCACCTGCCCGAGGAACAATTGTGAACAAGCTATATAAGTTTATAAACAAGTTAACAAGGATAAGTTATTAAACAAGACAATTTCTCTCTTTAGTGTAGGCTTAAACCTGTTACCCTACCGGGCAAGGAGAAAGTTATTCTTCAATTTTCATTTCCTACCCGTCGCGGGCGGGGTAGCCCAGATTCTCTTTAGTGTAGGCTTACCCAAGAAATTTTCTCGCGCTTCGCCGGCGCGCTTTGCATTTTCACAGTTTAGATTCCCGATAAAAATGGTAAATCTATGTTCCTCTAGTATATACATTTTTATGCAATGGCATGGTAAAGCACACAGGTTTTCTTCAAATCCCCCTCACCAACCCCTCGACGGCATCGGGGCTGTCGGGGTTTCTGGTCGCTGGCCTACCCGTCGGGGAGTCTGGCTTCCTTCGTGCAAATCCTGGCGCCACCTCTGAGCCCCTCTAAAAACCCCTGTGGAGAACACTGGGATCTAGTATAACAAGAAGCACCATTTTGAATCTAAGCCCTTCGAGACAGCAAAAAATTTCAGAAGAGGAAGGGGACACCCCTCCCTTTATACCCCTTCCCCAGGACTGAGGTCAAAAATGGGGACAAAAATGAGTCGACTTTGCCCCCCCCCCCACACCAAAAACCTGGCTACACCCCTGCCTTCTGTCTTTTAGACTATCCCACCCTAGATCCTTCATCATTTCAGTTACACTACTCAGGGAGCTGTTACGGAAGGAGATAAAGTAATTGTCTCTCCTTTGAAACTATCAGGCTTGCCGACAATAAGCTCCTAATTGTTGTGCTCTTGAAAATTTTGGACCACTTAAAAGGGATTAGGGAGTTACGATAATAGTTCTTATCGTCTGCTAGATCTCATGTACTTGTTGGCATGATTTCACCCATTGATATAATATTGCCAGTCGTCAAAGAAATAAAAAATTATTGTATTACTGTACGTTAGTGCTCACTGTTTTGATGGGTTCAGCAGAGTTTTACATAAGTTATAGATCATGGTCACATATGTCGCTGTTTCAGGAACAATCCGGAATCTTTTTCAAAGTTCATATGCAAACGTTAGACTTTACATTCATTGCTGAAAAGCGATGTTACTAACTAAGGGAAGAAATTATAATAATAAGGGAATCTGATTACTTAAAAGTGCATTACCAGTCGTTTACACTAAAAGAATGACGAAGATTTCCCTCTTGTCGGCATTGTAGATGACTTCAAGCCATTGTCACTATGAGGTCTTTGTTTGAGGATTACGTTAGTATGAAAGGATCAAACTCTCATTAGGAGGGTTAAGTCAAACAAACTTAGAAGAACTAAGGACCTTTCAATCAAAGTATCTTCCCACAAAAAGGATTAAAGTACTGTACTCTCAATGCATATTGTCTGATAGATGAAATTGGATGAGGTGCTTTAATTCCCTTCCGTAACAGCTCCCTGCACTACTGTGGGCGGAGTAGTCATTACAAACAAACCTGACAGTCCTACGATGAATTTGTTCAATTTATTAGTGAAGGAGACAGTGTAAGGATCCCAGACCGATGAAGAATGGCCGTCCAATAAAGGCCGAACGAGTGTAAGATAGGCATCCCCGGCTCCTGATAATTTCTATCCCGAAAAGTCCCACATATGTATCAGGCCTAACATTATAGATAATTTTTCTAGGTGGGCTGAATCTCTCTATTCATTGCCCGAAAAAACCCTTTGTCACTCATAGAAAATTGCCTCATTTTAATGTCAAAAAAGAGCCCGAGAAATGATTTTTGCCGAAATTTCACGGACCTAAAAGCGCAGTCCCCTTGGCTTGTAGGGCTTACTAATATTCCCACCTATAACAAATACCCCTATGTAAACTGTCCCTACCAGAAGATCACGCGACGGATGTGAAAGTTCAGGGGAAATTTTTATCCGGTGGTAATTATGCAGGAAGGAGATTGTCCCGGAGCGATTTGTCTGAAGACAATTGTTTACTGCGTTGGGGATCGAATTGTGAGACTAGAAATGGAGTTGACCAGAAACCGACTAGTGGGGGGTTGTGGTCTTCGTCCACTCTCCTGGTTTTGTCAAACATAACAGGTTAAAGGACAAAGGAGTGCAGCCCCTCCCCCAAGATGCCCTTAAGATCATATCACCTCCTGGCTGATCAACTGAAGCTTAACATAATCAACTTGCATGCAGTTATAAAACACATCTCACATCTCATCAAACATAACATTTGAAAGTGATATCATTAGCTAGGCAACATTTTTCACATCACATCAGATTCGATCATACGCTGTTGGCCAAAGGCCATTTCATCGCTCAAGAAACACTAACTGCAGTCTCCGTCTGTATCTGTCACTACACTCCAGGCTATAGTTTTGTACTCGTGAGAATCAAGCCTAGCCTTAAAACAGTCTGTAGTAGGCCTAGTAAATAATTGAGGTAGAGAATTCCAGCTCTCAATAGAACGGAAAAAAAAAAGAAAACTGTGCCGGAGATTAGAGTTTACTCTTGGTTTAACCAGCTTGTGAGAGTGACCGCTTATAATGGAATCAGTAGCACATAGCAACGAGCTTATTAAATGACAAGCCCTTGTCAATGAGTATTCCAAGATCTTTCCCCTTGTATACAAATGTCAGTGATTGTCTGGCTCCCTCATAGTTTAACACTGAAGACTAGGAAGGATTTCCCTAGCCTGAGCACCTCACACTTCTCCGGATTGAAGCAAAGCTGCCACTTATTGGACATTCACAAGGGCAAGCTTTTCAAGGGAAGATCTTTTGGAGGAGGAATTTTTATCAGAGGGGGTCATAATGCTTTTGGTGTTGGCAGTTTTCACCCAAGAAGCCCCTTAAAATACTAAGTCATCATTCTGCAAAGTAACTCGCTCAACCCCTGCCATTAAATACTGCACGTAGTGCATAATCCTATATTATTTGAACCATACGGAAATCATTCCAAGTTGTTGTGTGTATAATAGTTTAACACACTCTACAAATACTTTACGGCAATTACGAACGTTGAAATGAATTATGCAGAAATATGCAGGTTCAACTCACAACACTACATTCACTTCACTATTAAATTTCTGGCCGACACCAATACGCACAATATTTGTTTTTATATTGAGATACGAGAAATTAAGAGACTGGAGTACATACTCAGAATCATCTTCCCTGAAGGTGATGCACTGTAACTTGTACGACATGTATATTAGAAAGCAGAATGTGATAAACGAGCTATATATTTTGTCACGTGGGGGGGGGGGGGGGTTAAAAGAAAAGAAATAAAAGGTGTTATACTATCTCATAGGTCGCTACACTCGGCGTGTGTCAAAACTGAAGTCAGACCCCCTGTTCCTGGTAAAAAAGGCCTGCCTAGGTGGATCATGCTGGTAATGGGAACAACATCAAGACTGACTTGCAACATGAAAAATAACACGTTTGGAAGCAAACAAAGAAGTGTCACATACATCACTTTTTTCCAAAACCCCCTCGACACTCTGGCCAAGAGCCAAGGTGCGAAACCAAACGTCATTCCCGAAAGAGTTCTGCTCCCCAAAGGAACTACGTCCCCGAGGGGACACCAAACTTAACTGACCAACTTATTGACCTTCAAACTTCTACATCATGTGTCTGTCATTCGTGGTCCCGTTCTAGACTGGCTGAAAAGAACAGATACTAAACATCTTAGTCAAAAGACCGAGGAGCCGAGTGTCTCACACACAATGTAAAGCCGTGGTCACACTACAACGAATTCGGATCGGATTCCGATCCGATTTTTGTGAGTTTTTATTAAAATCTTCTCCATTTCGGGTCAGAAAGAGCCCCAAATTTGCCAACCAGTGTAAATATATGATTTGCATTAGAGGTCTATGAAAATGAAATGTTAACTGATTTTTTTCGTGACGTCACATCGACAGACAGCTTTTATCATACACTGCGTAGTCCGATAAAAGCTGTCTTTCGATGTGACGTCACGAAATAATTCGTATAAATTTAATTTTTGTATTCCTACGATAAAAATCATATAAATACATAGGTTGGCAAATTTGGGGTTCTTTCCGACCCGAAATGGAGAAGATTTTAATAAAAACTCACAAAAATCGGATCGGGATCCGATCCGAATTCGTTGTAGTGTGACCGCGGCTTAACATTGAGATTAATGTCGGTAATCAGAATATTCAATTCAATGTTTGACGACTTAGTTTTAAAATCAACTAGAGTACCATACCGAAATACTGTGTTTGTTGTTCCAACCCTATGTGAAGAAAATGTGCAATGCATTTAAAGGATGGTTCACACTCCACAACTCTCTTATGATCATTTCATGTCTGCTACTTAACGACCCAACGAAGCATACGATAGTAACCACCACTTGTGGCATGGCCAACACAGAAGCTGCAAAATCATGACGGTTGGGCCTAGTAGGCCTATACATCCAGTAGGACTAGGACTAAACACGAGCTTTGTTCAGTCTTTGGGGCAAAAGTTACATTCTTCCCTCAGTACAAGTGTTGTAGCACAACAATTTTTCACCTTGGGGTAACAGAATGAACTTTGTACAATGTAAATATTGACCATTTGTAACATTTTTCAGATATGGGACATATTGTACCTATTTCAAGATGACCGCAGGGGTAATGCACTCTTTGGCCATTTTCCCTTCATTTTTTTTGTTTTCACGCTGATTCCCGATGAAGAAAGCTATGAAAATTGGTCAACAGGATAGACCTTAGACACCTCAACTCTTTATTTAAACGCACTGTGCTTCTATTCCAAGATGGCGACAAGGGTCAATTCACTTTTTAACCATATCTCCCGTTTCGCAAGGTCTTTTTTGTGGGAATTTGCGATCATAGGCATAGGAGGCAGGGGGTATGGGCTGCAGCCCCCAACCAAATATTTTGTGAAAATTCAGGCAATATGCTGAGAATTTTTCGGGTACCTACTGAAAATTAATGCAATAATGTAGCTAAAGGTAATCAATAGTTTAAAAACTTTCTTGGTAGTTAAAATAAAGTTCTGATTTGAATTGCGCCAGCACCTATATATCCAGTATTAATTCACCAGTGTGTGTTTTAATGGTTAAACTTATATTATGATTATCAGTGGTGTATTAAGGGGGGAGGCATTGGGCCATACCCCCTCACTGATGCTGAATTTATTTTTAGATACTCCTAAAATACGTAAATTTTTTAAACAAAATCTTTCTTCAAAAGTAGCATATGTGGCACCAGATTGCATGTAAGGACACCTAATTTTTCAAATATTTTCAAAGGAGGAGGGACCCCACCCCCAGGTCGGCGATAGGCCTAACACAACGTTATGCATGCCCCCCCCCCACATCCATCAGAGAAATCCTGGCTACGCCACTGATTATTATCATTATTATTGTAACGAATTCCCCCAAAATTATAATCAATATGGAAGGGTAGTAACACAGCAAACGACTGTATGTAATTGGCAAGCTGTGTGATGACCGATGCATGGCTATGTGATATGCACATCAACATGTTGAACGTGCATAGAACGCTCGAAAATGTTGGGTTATATTTTTCCGGCAAGTCGTTACAGCCCCCAATCCGTTACAGCCCCCAAATCAACTTGGACTCCTACTCCCATAATGTTAAAGAATCTATTTTCTATATTGCATTTGGACTCTCAAGGTAAAGTTTGACTCGATTCTCCGAAGTATGAAGATCACACAATACAAGACTTTGCTTATGCTTTTAAGATAATAAGCAATTACATGATAAGTGGAAAGTTTAAAAACTAGGTTAAGTCCAAAGGGGCGAAATGATGACCCCAAAAAATGTTGTGATAATTTTTTGTTTCAATTATTACACTTTCTGATCTGGGAGGGAAAGTAAAAGACGGGGACTCATGTTCAATTACAACATTATGTGCTGTATATTTATAACCCCGGAATGGCTGAAAGCAGCCAGAAAAAAAAAGATAATTTCTAGGTAATAAGGTAGTTTTTCAGTATTGCGCCATTTTTACTGTAAAGTTTTAATATAAAAAAATTAAAGGGAAACAAAGTTTAAGGATCTGCACCCCTACCCCTCCCCCTATTTTGACAATGAGCATTCACTTAAGGTCTAGGTTTTGCATTTGAACAATATGTTTAGGTAAGGTGTCCCCATGTATGAAAAGTTATCTTCATCAGACTGAATTGCTACGGTTTAGGCTTATAGGCATCCCTGAAGATCGATGAGTGGGGGTGCTGGACCTTTCCGAAGAATAAATGACACATTCCTCACAAAATATCTTCGTCAATCACTGGTACATCATTACCTTCGTTTTGAGGTAATCTTAATAAAGTATAACGGGAGGACAATACAGCCAAACAAAGCAAAAATAAAATAGCCCACCGGAAAACGCAGTTGACATTTTGGAGCATAAGCTCGTCTTTGACGAGGGGTTTAGCTGCCTGCCTTAGGGTTCATGCCAGTAACATCCTTTTGTGGGGCCAGGGACGAAGCCCACGGAATCTCTGGAACATTTACACAATTGTGTGCACCAGGATAAAGAAGTTAGCAGCCTAAAAATGGCATCATACACACTAAACAGATTGATATTGCGAAAGGGAGCTCATAGTGTTTCTACGAAGTTTGCATCAATTACACTAACTTCTTTCAATGGGGAGATATAATAAGACCACAAGAGTACAAGATGAAGGCGCGCGAAGCGCGCCAAAAACATTTTAATGGACGTTGTAGTAATGTTTGTCTTCATATTTCGTAACAATTACCTATCTACAAATAGTACTGAATACCCACTATAACAGAGCTCAAAATTGTACTCTGCCCTCTTGTTTCATAATAACCAGGACTAATGGTCATTTGATTCTTTATGATGCAGCAGGTTTGAGGGTTGGGAGGTAGGATGAGCAATCCCAAAGGTTGCAAGGGACTTTTGCAATAATCCAACGCCATTAGCGTAGCCAGGAGTTTTTGGGTGACCAACAGCAGGATCTGATCGCCGGCCTGGGAGAGGGGTCAAAGGGGAGGGGTCCTCCTCCCCTTTGAGACATTTTTGAATATTTAAGTACCCTCAGATACAATCTTGTGCAACATTAAGCATCATTTGGAGTCATTTTTATGTTCCATTACAAACAAACAAAAAATTGCTCTGCAAAGAATAGGGGGCGTACGCACCCTGGATCCGGCCCTGAACTGTCATAAGAAAAATATGCTAAGCAAATCAAAGGTTGTCCGTACATTGGTGTAGTTGTGTAGTCAGGCCTTTCTCGAGGTGTAGACACTAGCCTGTGCAAAGTTTTCCGGGGTGTTGGTGTAACTCAGTCATAAGAAAATGTCAAACAAATCACCAAAGGTCTTTATCGTTTTAACTGGTTGGCTCTCCAGAACCCAATGACGTGACCAACGTAGTGATACAACGGGATGAAATAATTTATTACAGAAATAATCAATGTATATCTCATGATAGGAGTAAATTTTCAGGATACCAGTGTAGGGTCTGATTTTTATGTAGTTGGTTGACTATACCGTAGCAGCAAGCTATAGCGATTGTGCTATTGCTAAAGTTTTTACCCTTTTACAACACAGAATTTAAAGTGCTTACGCGCACGACGATTCCATCCCATCGGAACACTGGTCGTACTATGCGTTTGTAACAATTTCATTTAAAGTGTCACAGCAACTTTCCCAAATTTCTTCCGAATACAAATACACTGAATAACGGCGTTTTCTCTTTCCATCGGAACATCAGTCGTATCGGCGGTGTGCTTTGTTTATTTGAAGAAACTCATATCATCAGTATTTTTTAACCTCTCTGGTCATACCGATGAGACATTTGTATTATCAAAGCTAATATAAAAACCCCAAAAGAATGTTTTTCACTTTAGTAGGGAGATAACCTATCAAGGTTTATCTGCACTCGAGAAACTGCCTAAAACAGAAACATATCCCTCTGTAAATTCAGGAAACTTTCCTTACCTACAAAGAATTAGCTCTACTTTATTTTGAAAAAATAATTTTCCATCCAGTTACATCCTTGCTTCTTTCAACGCAATTTTATCCTTTGTAAACCATTCATATGACGCAGTTTTGTGCTACGTAAATATCCATTCGCCAGTGATATTTCTAACCGCCACTGGCACAAATTCGACATACAGTGCCCGAAAAGAAGCATTGAATCGTAACACTCTTAAATCATTCCATCAAGTGAAGCAGTCTTGTTGTTATCATGCAACGGATTTGCCTTTCTCTATTGCTAGCTATGCACCAGCTTTTTGAAAAATACGAGAATACAAATTTCACGATTGGTTCACCAAATTTCTACGTGACAACTCGTTGGCATTCTATCTCCGACTTTACCCTACCGCTACTGATGAGACCCGGCACTTCTCTTCCAAGGTCGAAACGCGTCTAGCAATAGCATACCAGCTATGGCTTACTACCAGGTAAGGTCACTCTGTACCATTTAAACCAGACCCATCCCTGGTTTCCTGTTTTCCTATGTTAGTTACCATAACAGGGTAACTTGACGGTTCTAGGATACATTATAGGTATTTTGTATATGCTGACATATCATAACTTCAGTCATGTCTCTGAGTTCTGGAGAGCCGAACACTCTTTTTAATTCTAAAAAAAAAAAAAAAAAAATCAGAATTCGATTGGGGGCGGCCCCCTCTCGCTACGCCCATGTCCAACGCACGCTCTATCATTCTTCAGTTAATAAGTTGGCAATTATCGTGAATAAAGGTCGCCCGCGAAGCGAGCTGAAAAATATCAGTTTAAGGCATTTTGGTAATGTTTTAGGCACTGCACCCAAAGAAGGAGGCGAAATGTGAGCCTCCTTTGGAGCCATTGTCATACAAAGTGTATGCACTTGGTTTCAGCAAACGAGAACGTTCCTCGACTGCACGATTTGAGTAAGTGGAAAACCAGGGCACACTGAAATGTCCCGAATGCTACCCAACTCAGTGCGACGCGACAATGAAAACCAGTCGCCAGGCAGATAAGTCAGTTAAGTATGTGCCAAACTTCGTTCTCGACCCGACTGTCGGTCCCAATTGCGATCTGCAGATCTGACAGTCTTCTTCCTGATCACATTAGAATTATGGAAACCTGTTTGATATTAGTTGTAAAGTCGGGGGAGGGGGAGTCGCGTCCCATTGAGTAGCCTAAGGTGGTTGCGGTATGCAGCTGTTGACGATGCAACTGAGACCCAATTATTATGAATTGGCCAGTAAAGTGTTTGCCAAATCAAATGACGGAAGCAGATAGTTACTGTCCCCCGCCTCTTTCATGTATGATTCAAAAACATCAGAGTAGACTTGTGTCCATCTAGTCAGCAGTGTTCTGCGTGCAGTTTTAACCTGTACTCCTATTGCGATCCGACTCAACGACTACGACCAAGGCCGTTCAAGCATTTTTGGCTGGGGTGGGGGTGGGGGCAAAAACTAGGATATTTCTGATGTGTGGCCTGGGGGAAATCGAAAGATTGTAATTTCAGAAGGGCGTAGATAGCAAATGGTGGAGTATTTGAGTGGATTTCAGCTTGAAAATGAAGACGAAAACTAGTGGTGACGAATGGTTTACTACGCAAAAATAGTTAAGAGAAAAATCTCAGCCATCTTTTCATTTTATAGTTGCTATTGTCCCACTTAATAACTTTGCCTCATACAGTCATATGATCCTCTACTTTACTGAGGATTGAGATTAGTGACCCAAAGGATTTGTCAAAAAAGGAGACTTACAGGTGGACTGGAGGAGAAAATAATTGCTATTTACGATGTTATCGCGTTTTCTCGGCAATCAAGTTGAGAATATCAACAGTGAGCTCGATCGATGTTCGTGTAAGGTTGCACAATAAACATCGCACTGCATACGGTGCATACTGAATTGCTGCTATTTATTTTGGAGTAAAGCCCTGGTGGGGGCATGGGGGTGAAACTCTGGCATTTAGGTTTTTAACACGCCTTTAAAGGACCAAACTGAAGCCAACATATTTCGAATATCAAATTATTTTACCTAGCATATGGAAATATGCATAATTACAATAATTAATTTCGTAATGTGAATGTCCTTCTTCATTCCAGTAGGAGGGTGTGTGATGACAAGTTCCTACACTAATTCTAGATTATCAACAGACCGTTTCACTGCGGTATAGTAGGCCTAGCCTAGGCTTATCTGCATCTTTTGATTCATAGAGCACCTAGGATTATACCGTGAACCAAATTCTCAAAGTGCTAAATATATATTATCCTGGTCATTGGAAACTTTCCCCAGGCAAGTGCCCCCCCCCCCTCAGGACAGGCGCGGATCCAGAAATTTTGAGGGGGGGGGGGCCCAAGATGGAAAACCTCATGTGCACCGAAGGTGCACCACGAGCGCGAAGCGCGAGTCCCTACGCGTGGGGTCCAGGGGCCCGCGTTAGGGCCCCTGGCGGGGTCCAGGGGCGGAGCCCCGGTGGGGTTCCATGGGGCGAAGCCCCCGGAAGCTCTCGCAATATTGCATTTTAAGAGCACAGAAATCGGCTCCAGTTCTTATGTCAGTGAGATTTTATACCTTTTCATGTTGCATGGATTTTGATGTGTATGGCTCAGTATAAGTTACTATATGTACCTGTAGAAGTTACGGAGAATCTAAGTTATCTTAAAACTTACACGCCAACATTATGAGCCCGTGTAGGTAACTTGAAATGATTTTTACCATAATGAGTGTTTTATTTTCGTTAAACGGTATTCGGGTATAGGACGTCAGATGAAACAATTGCGCGCGAAGCGCGCCCAAAATTTGAATTTACATTTAAAACCATTGCTATGACTAACGGTGTCAATTCCCTTTATGTGTGTCTATCAATTAGAAGGTGGGTTCGATACTAAGTTTTCAGTTCTCATAAGAAGAGGAGGGTGAAAAAGTGAATATCAGTTGTTTTACATCCTTACAATGCTGACGTTTATCACGTTTATGCACACGAATAATTGGCTTATGGTAGAACCCCACCGATGAGTAATGCGAATACGTTTTGGACCTTATTGATAGTAAAAGGAGCGATTCAAGGCTAGCAGTGCGCAGATCAAGCAAAAATCAAGAAATATTAAGAAGAATTTGCAAAAATCGTAAAAGATTTCAAATGATTTTTGGTAAAAAGTGATAAAATAAATCCATCACTCAGTAAAAACGTACCTCTCTCCGTGAGCGTAAACAATTGCGCACGAAGCGCGCCGAAAATTTTCGGTATAGAGCCTCCAGGGAGCTGCATTAATTGTACACTGAAAAGGGGACCAACAGGACTCTCACAACCTTACATCCATATGGGAGGAGAGATGATATATCACCTTCTTTGTGGACTTCTGAAGCTTCAGAAATCTATGACCGATGGTGCCGGCGAGAGTTGGTGATTGGGGGAACCGCAGATAACTGTTAAACCGTGCCTTTTTAGGCAGTGGGATTTTGTATACGCTATATACAAGAGTGGGAGAGCCTTTTCTTATTAGTACATGAGAGTGCAATCCCAGGAAGGGGTTTACCCTCCCCTTTGAGAAATTTTTGTTAATTTTAGGGGGCCTATGTGCAAAATGGTGGTATCATTGGGTCATTCTAATGTGATTGTATGTTTAAAATGTCCATAATGTAGTGAATTCTAACTTTTGTTCGGGTGAAAAAGGGGAGTAAGAGAAGGTTAACATATTGTCTTCAAACCTCCTTAAGTCCCAGGAAAAATCATGGGCGTGGATCCTTCTCCAAAAGTTTGTGTGTGTGGGGGAGGAAGACTTTTTCACATTTGTGAATCGCCGTCCTGGTGGCGTGGAAGAAGCAGTTGGTGGTAGCCAGAATTTGCGTCACGGGGAGGCAATATGTTTTGTGATCTTCGGCATGGGGGAGGAGGTCTAAGGGAAATTTTTCTAGAACTGAATGCACTCAGATGCTATTTAGTGCAACAAAAGTGTACGATTTTTAGGTTATATTTCTTCTAAAAATTTCCTTTTCCTAGGCATAATTGCAGTCTGTTCCATCTTTTTTGAAAAAATGAGGGGGACGTTTTGACGATGTCCCCTTCCAAAAAAGTGAGGGGGACGGGTCCCCCCTTCCCCCATGATCCACGCCCATGGGAAAATTGTACACGCAATTATACCTGCGTGGAGTCCACAGAAACATTCTTGGACTATAATGAAATTTTTCCTTTACATTTTAAAAGGATATCCAAGGTTGACAGAGAACAGTATAGAGCCTCCCGGGAGCTCTAAATTAGTTACAGTATACAAAAGAGGGACCAATGGGATTCTCACTACCCGACATCCATGTGGGAGGAGATATGATATATCACCTTCTTTTTAGGTATAGCAAGAGGGATGGTGGACAGGCAAAATTCGTTTCAGAAAAGATTTTCGTCATTATTGAACGTCGTGGTAAAATGTTTGGAAAATAAGCAACGGCAATTACGTACTTTCAATGTTTCAAATCATGTGCTAGACTAGATTAGTCAAAGATCACATAATGATGAGAGCCCTACAGAGAAGGAGATGTACTTTTTAGAAAAATGTTGCATTGGAATAATTTCTTGCGTCATAGCTTTGTCAGTGGTATATTAAATCGGGTGTAAATCCTGTCGTATGCGCGCGAAGCGCGCCGAAATTTTGAATAAAATATTAGTCCATGACAAAACCTGCATTTCAGAACCTTCATCGGACACTGTCACTTTCCCACCAACCTATGCTATTCAGAAACGAATCTTCTGACTGAGACTTCTTAAAAAGCACTTTTGCTCCTTTGTTCCCCCGTGAGTAGTTACCGAAAGCTATTGATAATAAGGACAACTCTGACACAAGGCTTGACGCTAGCAGAGCGGTGCCAAAATTTGGAATTGTCAAGAATTTCCAAAACTTATGATAGTTTGAAAACAGTTTGTGAAAGAAAATGGTAAGAACAAATAAACCAGTCATCAAAAATACATCTCACCCTACACCCTCCACAGAAATCTGTAGCTTAAACGACTTCTGGGACCATTTTAAAAATTTTCAAGAATCAATGGGGGAGGGGGACACACGTCACCCATTGCCCACTGTGCCGACGCCACTGTCTGTAGCTTAAAAGCCTTTTGAGTTCATTTTAAAACTTTTCAGACAGTTTCGAAATCGAATAGGGTATGCACGCCGCTACTTTGCCTGCAACAGCTGGTGCCACTGTAAACAATAGCATGTCACCTGACAGCTTGTCTTCTGTATTCATTCTGCAAGGTCTGTATGGCGAAAACTTTGCCTCTCAATCCCTCTAGATTACAAAAAATTTCACTCTTTAACACAAAATTGTTACTAAATTTCAGTGCAGCTAGCCGACCGAGCCCGTACTACATATGTCACGATGTTTACTTATTTGGATCTTAAGTCAAGGATCATTACTCAGCTATTCACCTGTTTTCGAACATTGTAGCGCTCCTTTCGTCGCCAACCACTTTGAAAGATATATAAAGAGATGATCCAGCGATAGCTCCACCCAACCCCTACAGAAATATATACTCTGAGTACGTTCTTAGACACTTTTATTCATTTTTGCTCTTAATTTTTCTTTCTCCTTTTCTTTTTTTTTTCTTTTTCTTCTTCTTTTCTCCTTTCGTTTTTTTTTTTCGTGGCGAGGGGGGGGGGGCCCGGGCCCCCCAGGCCCCCCCTGGATCCGCGCCTGCCTCAGGAAGCATCCCTATCTGCCTATAGGAGGAGCCACATATTAAAGTGCTAACTACTAAGTCAAGTTTCTCGCAGGTCCCCAGTTAGCAACTTAACACCTGCGTGAAGAGGAGTGCCTTTAACTTGCTCAGCAGCACACACCCCCGGAACAGTTGCGCGGTTCAGGAAAAGTTCGAACTGACAATTAATCGTTAGACAAAAAAGTCCGGAGTTAACTGAGCTATCTGCCCTCTGCATAAGACAAGGTTAGGGAAAGCATATGCCCAACCTAGTCTGAAGTAGGCCTAATTGGTCACCCTATAGGCCTACGAACCGAGCGGTTTACGGGTCTAGACTTAATTTTACCTTCTCCACCAGGAGTGGATATATAAGGACTGTCAACTTTTAGTAACTGGTGAGAGTGAGATTCGCTGCGAGACTATACTGACGGGGAGCGCGAACATCAGTTCGCGCGGAGGGTCCCTCCAGGGGGACTTTCTCTACGTAGAGAACAAAGAGTGTTTAATGGAAAGAATTAATGAAAAGAGGGGCTCCATTGACTGGTGAGTAACACTATCTGTTCAAAACAGGTGAAACTACTTTTTGTTTTACTTTGCACTACTGAACTTCATTCGATTGTTGAAAACCTTTTTAATACGGGCCTTTGGCGTCTCCACCCTATCTGGTTATGGCATAGTATATCACCATGGACGTATACTACTCCGGATTTCGTAACCTCACACACTGTTGTATTTACGTACAAAATTTTTTTCAGCATGCGAATTTTCTGCCCGCTTCGCGCTCAAGTATAGCTTTCTCGTGTCATTGTCAAGAACCGTGTTGTTATTTCTCTATCCTCTCTGTCAACCACTCAAATCAGGGAGCTGTGAGAGACAGCTCCGCACCCAAATCAAACAGCCGTTGGATATGAAACTGCATGGTAAAAGTGTGGCTGTTACTGACTTCTAACGCACACTCAATGCTACTTTCGACCAGGGAAAAGGAAGATTTGCGCTTCTTCAGCTCCACTAAAGAGCACATTTCGTTACCAGTATTATTATTTTATTATTTATTTATTTATTTCCACTGCAAATAATAACATAGCATACAAGAATGAATGACACAGTTGAGTTGCCATAATACGAAAAACAGAGTCATGTATGCATGAACAAAAAGTCAATAATTATTCTAAATACAATGGAGGACCCTGGCTAAAGCAGAGCTTATCGAGATCAGGCCACCTATAAAAATACAAACAAGAAAAAAAAAAGAGCAAAAGCACCAGCAAGTATAAGTACAAAATAAATCTTCCCTCCCTCTACTAGCTCTGATTACATAAACATAGGCTTTTACATAGGTTTACATTTCCAAGCAACTTTCCGTATACATACAGATCTGTGTATACACCTTTCCGTATACAAAAATCTATACGTTTACATATACATATAGGTATACGTATACATATACGTATATGTACATATGTATATGTACACATAGGCCTATACATAACTGCATAAAGATCATTTCGAGGTTTCCGACCCATGTCCCCCCAATGTCCAACACAAATCGCCGCCCTTGTATAAGGCAGTAGGAACATTTCTTTGATACTTTCGACCACGTTCATTACTTGCCGGGATTAGGTGGGGCACGTTTCAGCATTCCGTAACTTGAAACTTTCACTGGTGGCCTCTGTGTCCAGAACTGTCACCTAGAGGGATGGCCCAAGAGAAGGTTCCTCTGAAAATTCCTTGTTGTGCCCCAATGAGAATTTTGGTAATACAAAATTATGTGCGAACACACCGTTAATGTTTCGATTTGGACACTTTGTCCCAATGTCACTTTATCAGTTAATCAGCTGGGTGATACAAATTTCAATTGATAACGGTTGTCGATTCTTGCTTCGACCCATGATGTAAACCTCCACGACACATTTATTTCCAGCATAATTTTAGTTTCTTACTGTACAAGTCTGTGTCAGACAAATGTTTGTTATCGTCTTACACCAGTGGCCACCGGGGAGGGGGAAGGGAGGGAGGTTCCCCCAAGAAACGTTTTCGACCGGGCTCCTTGAAAATTCAGAATTAATATTGTCTGAATGTATATTAGCATGTCTCGCCCCCACCCCTCAAAAATTTTTGACTCTGCATGCAAGCTATTTTGCCCCTTAGCTTGTCTTGTTTCGGGTCTATATCGTTTGTAAATCCCCCTCCCCCTTCTACGATTATAGACAATAATTTTAAGACATGTAGCACCCGTTTACAGCTACAAACACTTAATTAAACAGTGGAAACCGCAAAATTTCCGAGGACACAAGTAATTTCATTTAGCCCTCCTGTATGTGAGCCCTTCATCCTCGACTGTCCTTATACTGCAAACGCGTATGTCTCGGGATGAGTTGGAGTCCTTCAACTATGCCTGGAAATTCGCAAAGGTCGCACGAAGTTTGTTTTCATACCTAGGCCTATAAACCGAACATTTTATGTCCATGTAAAAATCCCTTTAAATTATGAGCAAAATTGCTATTAATTCTTCTTCGTGGGTTACCGATGTTTGATATCAGTCCCTTTATTCGAAGAAAAAAAGAAACAAAAACCTCATCTGGGCCCGCTACCGAGATTTAGGGTATGCATGCCTCCAAACTTGAAAATGAAAGCTTTATTACAGAACATTCCAGACGGCTTACGCAAACTGATCTTGCTAAAGGAATTGAATGTCCAAAGAGTGCACCTTCAAACAGTTGCATTTGGAATGCATAATTTTCGACGTACCCCCCCCCTCAACCTTTCCATATTAACAGGTCGATGCTATGATGATAATTTGATAGCATCTGTTTCTCTTTCATGGGTTGTAGTGATTGAAAACAGTATGGTTAGTACAATGGTAATATCTGGAATTACTTTCCTGATTTCCGTTATATATTTTTGAGTGGGTTCTGTCTATATCCTGTTGGTTACCAAAATTCCTCCGCAAGTATAGCATTAGCTGCAAATATTCCAAAGCTAGTACATTTATATAAAATTTCTTCAGTACGTAAGACCTTTATAATGTAGGCTACTTCTAGCTAGGAAAGTATCTTCCAGATTCCTTTTCCAACCATGTGCATCATGAACCGGTCCGAGGCTTGGGGAAAAAATCAGTATGCTATGTCCAGAGCTTTCCACTAAACTGTTAAAAACTCCACGCCCAATACTGCATATCTGACAATTTTCACTGTCATCGATAGTTTGAACTTTTCCAACCATCATAGTATTTCCCATTCACTAAGCACCCGCTGAGCCTTTCTCCTGCAGTTAACATATCCGATGAGCTCTCTTAGATGATTTGTTTATGTTGCTCGTTCTGAAGAAGCTGTGGCAATAGCCACCATACTGCTATTCTGTCCAACAATGTTCTTCAAACCAATGTCTTCCAAAACGAAATGAGTGATGGAATTTCATTAAAATATTTTATTTCTGAGAGGAATAAGCTTCGCCGAATGAAATAACATGGAGCTATGTCATCATCATGGTCATCGTCATGGTCATCGTCATGGTCATCGTCATGGTCATCATCGTCGTCGTCATCATCATCGTCATCATCATCATCATCATCATCATCATCATCATCATCATCATCATCATCATCATCATCATCACTATTGTAACAATAACAATTAACAGTTACTGATTTCACAGGCACTGGCTTAATTTTCAACATTCAAATTGCAAATTGTAGTCAGGGACGTTTTGGTTTGTTGCATTTTTTTGTTATATTTGGTAAAACTTGATAAGATGTAGAGTAGACATCAGACAATCAGAAAAGTATGTGCTCGATTTTTTTTCATATGCAAGGGGGATAGCCAGCGGATTCAAAATGGCCGGCCACCATTTTGATCATTTTGGATGATTGAGCTTAAAGGGGAATTTTCATCATCCCAGACAGTTCCAGTTCTCCCAACTATGCAACTTCTAGCTCCTCCCATAACTGTATGAAGCTACTCCTTGTGCAGGAAAAACCTGTTTTATTGCTTAAGGCCATGTCCTGGTGGGCATACAAGGCTATAAAATGTAATAAAAGCACTTTCTCTGCCTTGTGTGGAATGTGAGCTACTCTGCATCTTTCAGATTTTCAAACTTTGATGTTAATCAAAGAGCAGTCACCAACTGAGAATTTTCATACCCCTACACTAAAAATATACTTTGGGGTGATGACTGTCTGTCTTTAAGAAAGTCTCTTTTGCGCCAACATTTGGGGTCGAAAACATTTTAGGAGTATAAGTGGTAAAATAAACACAGTCTCCCACAATATACTGAAAGTTTTACACAAAATATTGATCCATTTTGTTGTAGTGACCTGTCGAATATGGCCCTTTTTGCCAAAAAACCGGCAATGTGGGCAATATGGGCGACTAGGGACAAATTTGTGTACCAGATTCTCTTAAAGTGTGTATTCCAACACCTTAACTTTTGTTAATGGGTAGTCCTATAACCAGGTAGTACGTGGGGAAAATTTGGGTTCCAAGATTCAAGCCTACATGAAATGAGTGGTACTGAAAATTCGCAATTTCTTTGTTTTTTGTCTGGAAATTTTGGCCTCGAGATCATTTTTGTGCCCAATATTTCCTTCAATTGAATAACTAAATCTACTGATTTTAAAAGCAGGAAATCTTCCATTAGTGTAGACTATAAACAGCTAAAACATTAATATTTTCATTTTGCATTAAAAAATATACAGGTTTTGGCACTACAAGGCAAGTCTGAACAATGATGATTTCTTTTAGAGCTATACGAGATCTTCCATATCTTCACGAAATTGATATTCAAGTGCCTCAGTAGTACACAGAAAAATTACACTGGCAGATGAAAACGGAATATTGAATAAAGGAAACCCAAATATTGAAATTTATTTCTTTTTTTAGTAAAACATATGAGTAAAAGGGCATTTTGAGCAGTAATATCTCTGATACTGTGCCACAAGATGCTCCCATCTTCATGAAATGGGCAGCCTTATGCCTTAGTAGTATAGAGGAAGAATTTCGACTCGCAAATCAGAATGGGCATGAAATTAAGGAAACCCAAATATTGCGATTTCCTCATTTTTCCTTTGAAAATATGGGTTTTGGGGAACTTTTGAGCTGCAATACCTCCACAGGTATCATACAAGATGCTCTCATATTCCTGAAATCTGAAGCCTAGTATCTCTTTAATACACAGAAAGAATGTAAACTTTGCCCATTCTCATTTGAGAGTCAAAATTCTTTCTGTGTACTACCAAGGCACAAGGCTGCCCATATCATGAAGATGAGAGCATCCTGTATGATACCTGTAGAAATATTACAACTCAAAAGTGCCCCTAAACCCATATTTTTCAAGGAAAAAAGTAGAAATCGCAATATTTGGGTTTCTGAATTTTCAGTACCACTCATTTCATGTAGGTTT
This sequence comes from Holothuria leucospilota, assembly GCA_029531755.1. Classification (NCBI taxonomy): domain Eukaryota; kingdom Metazoa; phylum Echinodermata; class Holothuroidea; order Aspidochirotida; family Holothuriidae; genus Holothuria; species Holothuria leucospilota. The sequence goes on along the minus strand of CM055962.1, from coordinate 13,390,581 downwards.
GAATCTGGGAGTCCAAATTTTCCCCACGTACTACCTGGTTATATAGGACTACCCAAATTAACAAAAGATAAGGTCGTTTGAATACACAATTTAGGAGAATCTGGTACACAAATCTGTCCCCAGTCGCCCAAATTGCCGACAGGTTTTTGGCAAAAGGGCCATATTCGACAAGTCACTACGACAAAACGGATCAATATTTGGGTAAAACTTTCAGTATATTGTGGGAGACTGTGTTTATTTTACCACTTATACTCCTAAAAGAGCCTTTCTTGAGCTTAATCAGCCAAAATGATCAAAATGGTGGCCGGCCATTTTGCACTGGGTGGCTATCCCCCTTTCACATGAAGAAAATGGAGCACATACTTTTCTGATTGTCTGATGTCTACTCTACATCTTATCAAAGTTTTTCCAAATATAGCAAAAAAAAAAAAATGCAAACCCCCCAAAAGGCTACGTTTCGGCCTGGACTATTGGGTCTATGTGACCCAATCAGTAATTGACAGAAAGTGAAAGAATTAAATTTGTAAAAAACAACATTTCTGAACATGTCGCTAATCGCCCACTGAATGCGGTTAACCTGGAGGTTAAAAAGATGTCAACACTGCTGCTGCTAGTGAAACAACAACGCAAGAATATGTCCCATTCAGGTGAACAGTAGGAAGGTACAATTAGTAGTTCATTTTTTTCTTTTGAACTTTTGTGGAATTTTGTTTCGTTATTACTTCCTGCAGGATAGCTTGGATAAATTAATCTTTCCAAAACCCTTGCAACCCCTCCCGCTGTTCAATTTACGGAACAACTACCACCATCCTCATCAAATTTGCAATCATCATAAGAAAAATATTAAATTTTCAATTCAATATACACCTGGGGATGTAGGATTTTCTCTAGAAATGGTCCAGATCCGCCTGTAACAGCCAACAACAGACTCTTTGTTCCCAGCCTCCGGCTCTAGCTGCTAAATGCTAGACGAGTAACACCTAACAAAGATGCAGCCTCCAATGAAGTTGCTTCCCTGGAATTTTCTAAGGGGACTGCCATGGCCATGTCTTTGAGAGCACTAACCATAACATTTGATTGATTTTGGAAAATATTTCATTAACGATAACACTCATTCTAGTTTGATCATCTTTTCCAGCTTAAACTTTATCCTGTATTTTTGCAACTATCACATTTTACAGTAATAATAATAATAATAATAATAATAATAATAATAATAATAATAATAATAATAATAATAATAATAATAATAATAATAATAATAATAATAATAATAATAATAATAATAATAATAATAATAATAATAATAATAATAATAATAATAATAATAATAATAATAATAATAATAATAATAATAATAATAATAATAATAATAATAATAATAATAATAATAATAATAATAATAATAATAATAATAATAATAATAATAATAATAATAATAATAATAATAATAATAATAATAATAATAATAATAATAATAATAAATGCGGATAATAATAATAATAATAATAATAATAATAATAATAATAATAATAATAATAATAATAATAATAATAATAATAATAATAATAATAATAATAATAATAATAATAATAATAATAATAATAATAATAATAATAATAATAATAATAATAATAATAATAATGATAATAATAATAGTAATGATAATAATAATAATGACAATAATAATAATGATAATAATAATAATGATAATAATAATAATGCTAATAATAATATGATGATGATGATAATAAAACTTGAAGGACCCCTTGTTCCAGCCATCGACAAAAATGAAACATTACAGAGAGAAAACTTGGCTTGGGAAGAAAGAGAACCTTTTATGTAATGAATAATTGCAGTTAAAAAGTAAAGGAAAACAATAGGCGACAATAAGCTGACTTAGACACGTTAGATATCTCTGTTTAATCGAGCACTTTGCGTCCACCCATTTTAAATACTGTTTCGTAATTACATTCTGTAGAACAATTCTGAGTGTTACACAACTGTAAAAATTATTCAATTATCCCAGTAACCACCTACAGCCAAACCACCTTCATCATAAAATGGCCTGTTATTTTGAGTAAGGCTATTGGTGAAATGATCAAAATGTGATTCCTGTGATCAGTTTTATAGTGCACATACGACGTGTTTTAAGATAACCAAATGCTTCATTCTAACGGTTTTAATTCTTCAAATGCCTCAGGGCTTCCAGAGGTGTTACCCCCTTGACCTAGCCAGGGTGTTGCCCCTAGTTCCCACCAGGGGCCCTACAGCGGGCCCCTGGACCCCACTCCTTCACACTCCTTCAAGGGAGCGTTTGTTATTACGCTCGAGTTTGCCCCCCACTCACTTTTACACATCAAATTGCTTCCCTGCTGAAAATCTTTCAAAGCCAGCTACAAAACGATGCATAATTATTTCTCAAAAGATCTGTTCTCCCGTTTTAAGGGTTTACCAGTGTTTCTGACCATGGAAGTACTAACGCGGATACGTCCATGTTCTCACCAAGTCTGTCTTAGTACGCAATCGATATACAACCAGGGAGGTGTTATTCAACAGAGGTTGTACCACAAAGACAGGACGGCCCACGCCCGTCTGCAGATCTAGCACCCCATCGATCAAATGGGAATTATAGGTACACTGCCAAAAAAAAAAAAACAATCTGTAAAATTACAGAACAAAATATAAAGAAAGAAAAACATACAGAAAATACTGTCAATTTGATTAGAAATTGACATCACTTTCCGTATCCTCTTTGTATTTCTTTATTATTCGGTCTGTATTTCTACAACATTTTTTTTTCCGGTGTAAAATTTTTCACCATTCTGAGAATTTCTGGAAACCTCAGGAATAGTGTCTTGCTTAAGAGAAAGAGGATCACTACCCAGATGCAGAAAGAAAGTTTGAGGGATAAGATCAGTTTCAAGATTTCATCATTCGTTGTGGGAGTAAGATATACTGAGTCAGCAACAGGAGACTCGATGTATGGATCAAAAGTTTAAGAGCAAAGAGTGGGGATATTTCTGCGGCGTAACAGGTCCAACACCATTAAAATATTTAATGAAGATAATAATGACTTCATCAGGATCAAAAATTTCATCACCATTGTGAGTGATTGGATCTATGGAATTATCGCTACTATGAACTTTCAGAACGCAATTAATAGTACGCCAAAAACTTTAAACATCGTTCCCGCAGCTAGTAAATAGAGTCTATAAGACTAATAGACGAGTTGGGAAATTAGATTTGCTGTACCATGTACAGATTAAGTCCACATTTCCGTACGGATACGACGTTTTCGAGCGACTGTTTTCTTGTCTTCCACAATTTTCCGTCATACTGCCCAACCTTTTCGGTCCAAGTTAAGGAGAATAATTTAAAAAAAAAACTTTTTCTTCCAAAGGAAATTCACTCGGACCCGTGATTAATTAAAAATTGTTCGTGATTACACAAAATATCTGTCTTGCACATGCAGTCTCTTTTATAGTAAACTTTCCTTCCTAGAATGCATTGTTTATCGAAATTTCCCAACTCGCATATAGCGCAGCGTATAACAGAGGTGAGATGATTACGGAAACGCTTGTAGTCATTAAAATATCGAGTAGTACGTTTCCTTAAACATTCTTTGTACAACCGCGTTGCTTAGTTTTGCATGAATTTAAAATACCCGGAGAATCCATTCATTACAATTAACTTTTGACCTTCTAAACCGTCGGGGCGACCGATCCCGTCAGGGAATACACTCGCTATTGTAACCACTATCTTGACTATCACTCCCGAAAAAATTGAAAATTTTCTGAAGGGGACACTACTGTCCCTGTCCGTCTTTTGTGTCCACGTAGTTAAATGTAAATGTAGAACATAGTTATAACATCATTATTTATTGAAATGTCTCGCGGGCCAGATCAATGGTCTCTCCAAACGTAGGCTACATACAGCCTGTGGGTCGGGTGTTCTTCATACACTCCTGATGAACTTGGTACTTTAGTTGTAAATGTCAGTAACATATGCGATAAGATGTTTTAAGTGTCAAGAAACCAACCAACAATAATTACAGCATAAGCATCTGTAGGCAATGTTTCTCATAGGATATGCAGAGTTGTAATTGAGTCCCTAGATTCGTGACTCGTGTCACCAATTTCCAAACTTTTAAGTGACTCGAGTCGAGTCATTGACTCGAGTCACTGTACTATTTCAATGGGGAAATCACTCCTGAATTCTCTCGAGTCACTATCATTTTGAGAAGAAGTGACTCGAGTCGTGACTCTTTACAACACTAAGATATGACCCCATGTGTTCTTTTACCATAGGTTTCATCAAACCAGGAAGGTATCCTAACACCTCCCTGATAAAACACTGGCAAATGTTACGTAACACCTATACTGTCTTCTTTCGTACTTAGAAGGAAGGAGAGACAACATAGCCCGCGAAAACATCTTCAAGTTTTTAATAATTAATATTCTTTATACGTGTGGGAAAAATTGTAAATACATTGAAAAACATGTTGGCATGTTGCAGGCAATATAAATTATGGTACCTATAATTGAAAGTGCGGGCGAAAAGGGTTGTTCGCCCCCACACTCTCAAGAGTGGGGTGGGTCGCCCACGCTGCCCCCTTTCCTACGCCTGTGAACCATTGTTCTTTGGTTAACACGCTGAAAAGGGGTTTATAAAGTTTGACGTCTTCCTGTTTCACTAATGCCTTTTAGTCAGATGATCTGGATTAATTAAACTTGATATTTATAGAGTACTGAGATGAAGGAATAAGCCCTCTTGTTAGTTTAGCATAATATGAGAGAATCTCGTTCGAGTGTTTGCCTAAAATAAAAGTACGGTAAAGAAATTTAGGGCCAATAGTTATTTTGCATACCCTTAAGATTTAAAAGTAAATAAAAATTTACCAGTAATTTTAATGGTAGCGTGTCGTTGGGAGATATATTATTAGCCAACATGCTTCTGATCACTGGATCGAGACCTTAATTTGTAGAGATTTCGTGACGCTAACTTGTAAAAAAACTACTGCCAGCTAACCATTCAACAGTTCAAACAGTTCCGGTTGTAATTTTTCCGTTTGCTATCAGAATTCTAGTTTGTTGCAGGCTTATCACACCGTCTGGTACACAAAGAACCAGTAAGGCTATGGACCTATTTAAACGCAGAGGTGGCAAGGAAATTTTGAAAGAGAGGGAAAATCGGGGGAAGAAAAAGTTATTAGAAACAATAACTCAAATGACCCAACAGCACTTTTGCCCATAGCACTTCGCTATAAGGGTGGATAAAGGGGCCCGCCGAAAGGCCACTGGTGGGAAATAGGGGCAAAACCTCTGTAAGGGCAAGGTAAGGGGGAAACGTCCCCTGAAGCTCTGAACTACTGTAATTTCAAAATTACGGAAATTAGAATGAAGCATTTTACTATCTTCAAAGATTGTTTAATTTGCATTAAACAAATCACTTAACTCCCAATTTAAACCTTTTCTGCGATAGCATAACCAGGGGGTTGCCCTGGCTTAACTTGGACTAAGGGCCAGTCGAGTTGATGTAAGGAGATTATGAATGATAACTGATGGTGGTTGCATCTGGGGTACCTCCGCGAGAGCGAAGAGGGGGTCATGGCCCTCGTTTGTGAAGGCTGGTCCCCTTTCCCGTCGGGGAGCCTCACCATAATACAGACTTACCACCGTCGGTCACCCCGAAAGTTGACTTGTTTTTACTCTCATTAAGGGCACATTTTTTGATTATGTCTGAATTTTCTACAAAGAAGACCCAAATTTTCTAGTTCTCTTCAGTAAAAATCCCTAATTTTAAAACTTCCCCTATATATAAAACCCTTAAACTTTCACTTTTGTAGAATTCGACCCCAAAATTTTGGCTTCCTGTCATCTCGGCACATGGGCGTCAATCTTGGGGGGACGGGGAGGACACGTCCCCCACATTTCGATGGATGGGGGACATAATATCAAATGTCCCCCCCATACACTTCGTTAAGAGTAGTGCCGTGACTCTATTTGACTGGCTTTTTGAGTGGCATGTAGGTTTGTTGAAAGTGTCTCGATGCAGATTCTGAATGGAAGTTTTGTTAGGGAAATCTTATTTAATGAAAACTTCGGCGCGCTTCGCGCGCATGCGTCACGGTTGGCACTCCATCTCATGACCATTAAATAAGGTGATTATACAAGGAACTATTCTGATCAAAACACTTTCCGAAAACAGAGATATATCTCCAAACATCTGTATAGGGGCCCTGCATCAATATGGGATCCTTCAATCTAATTTGTAAGCATGATGTGGAAGGGTGAAACTTTAAAGCACGTTGTTGCCATTATACATTTTTCAAAAACTTTTACAGAGCGCTTCGCGCGAAGCCATTATCGGTATAGACGGTGATTGCTAATACACTTACAAAGAAAAAGCTGAAGCGCCCTTGCTAGTCCTTCACACCTTTTGCTACACCTATCAGGGAGGTCTAACATCACCTTACTGCACCTATTCTCTCCCACTTGCCGATTCTCCATTGCTGGAAGCTGTTCGTCTCGATTTTCTTTCAAAATTAGTAAAAATACAATAGATGTAAAGTGCTTGGCGCCATAATCTGTACAGTCATCTGCCTGCCTTAGATGCCCTGTTATAATGCACAATGAAGGAAATGAAAATTTAATATATAGTCCAAGAAAGTTTTTGTTGACACAACGCAGGTATTTTTGCCGAAAACTTTGCCAGAATAGAAGCAGTAAAGTAGCCAAAAGGGGGCTTCAGGAAGAATGTTGAAAACGTATTCTTCGTTTAGACAACATACTTCCTTCTTTCACCTAACCAAAACTTAGAGTTCACTAAATTATGGACATTTTCCAGCCATATACGATCAGCTCCATAAATAAACCAAAGATAGCACCATTTTGCATTTAAGCAACCTTAAATTTACGAAAATTTCTTAAAGGGGAGGGGGATCTCCGTCCCCTTATACCCCTCCCCCAGGGCAACACCTTCATGCAGTGACAAAGAGACGAGACCGACTGCAGTGGTCAAGTGGTTAGAGCATCCGACTTGCAGCCGGAAGGTTTAGGGTTCAAATCCTGGCCGGGTCATACCAAAGACTTTAAAAATGGAACCTACTGCCTTTGTGCTTGGTGCTCAGCATAAACAATGGAGTAGGGAAAACAAACCAGTGAGCTACAACTGGAAAAAAGGCCGTAGTCGTCTCGACTTGAACCAATTGGATGGAAACTGGGACGCTAAACCTCATCTTACCTAACCTAACCTAACCCACTGCTGTATACAAAATGCAGGGGCATAAAAAGGGGCAATTTACGCGTCGCCACTGAAGTTAGTAAGAGCATCCAGCCAACCAGGAGGAAAATAAGAATTCACTAAATCATGGACATTTTCCAGCCATATACGTTTAGCTCCAAAAATATCCCAAAGATAGCACCATTTTGCACCTACGCAACCTTAAATTTACAAAAATTTCCAAAGAGGAGGAGACACCCCTCCCCTTAGACCCCTACCCAGGACGACACCTTTATGTAGTGACAAAGGAAGGATCACCGCAGCCGCATACAATAAAACGCAGAGCGCATAACAAAGTGCAATTTACACGCCTACACTTTGTTGGAAAAACATCCAACCAGTCCGAAATCGGGGGCCTTCACACCCCAGAACATATGACCCAAGCTACGGGCGTGGTTGGGCTCCATGATCTCTGACAATGATGCACGCTTCGGAGGGTGGTTTCAGCTATTTTTGGACATGATTAAAGTAACATCTTGAAGTAATTCAGTGGACTCCGTGCATTTCAACTAGCAGATCATCTGTGATGGTCATGTTAACTTTGGAATCATTGGCGTAGCCAGAGGGGAGGCATGTGCCACCACCCCCGATCGAACTCTGAAAATAATTGGTAATGGAACACAAAAATTGGCTTCGAGTGATGCTAAATGTTGCACCATATTGCATCTGAGGTACTTAAATATTCAAAAATTTCTCAAGGGGAGGGGGACTCCCTCCCTGTAGACCCCTCCCCGAGGCCGACGATCAGGCCCCGCAGTTGGCTCCCTCAAAAAAGAATCCTGGCTGCTCCAGTGTTTGGATTCCTAACTCTTATTAGAATAGGACAACGTCAGTCATCACAAGAGGGGACACAGGGAAGGGTCTATAGAAAGCCACACGCCCTTGTTCAAAACAAAGGGCTTGATAGTTTGTGGTAAGTCATGTATGGCCCCCACACTTCAATACGGATTGACGCCCCTGTCTCGGCAACCTGCCGAAGGTGTGCCTCCTCCACCCTTGTCGGGAGCCTGAGGTTTCCTTTGGCACAATGTTTCCACAACTTTAATTAAAAATGAATCACCGTCCCAAATTTCCTGCAATTGCATGTTTATTTACTGGAATGTTTTTGATCACTTTGTGCATGCTGTTTATCGTCATTTATACGGCGAACCTACTTTCAAAGATGAGAGATGGTACATATACATATATATATATATATATATATATATATATATATATATATATATATATATATATATATATATATATATATATATATATATATATGTGTGTGTGTGTGTGTGTGTGTGTGTATACCTGCTTACAAAGAAAGGGAACTGGAACAAGTTTTCTTCTCTCTGTTTTGAGTAGAAAAATACTCCTTTCAGTGAGTAATATGACACCATTTCCTAATGTATGAGCTCGCCCATGAAAACTAAGGAAATTTAAATGAATAAGACTAACATATTGTACATTTGATAAAGTTTTGAGGAAATCTAAGTATTGCTCATTTCTTGTTTGAAAATAATTAATTTATATTCCAAGAGAAGCAGCTAGGATATTATTTTATTTTCGAACGGTGCTTTTTTACATTTTTTTTATCTGCGTGCCCGCCCCTCCCGTTTCGGCCTCAACATCTTTACCTTTGTGAACCTGTCATTTGCAATATCCCTGTTGTACATCATAATCGAAGACATTCGTGAGAAGTAACAGAGATCTGATAAGTTTTAAAGATGATGTAAACAAAGTATGTTTGAGGCGACTGCTTATCTAGTCTGTGCAGCGGCTTTCTTTGTCTCCTGCTTATACAGTTGTCGCTATGTAATGTTACTTATTGTCGCCGTCTTTTTTGATGGGGTGAGTTGAGTGAACAACTGCTTTCTTTAGTCATGTGCTATTGCTGGCGCCTTTGTGTTAATTGTGCGCATAAGCGTACGGTACCTCTCTCAATGAGAAGGAAGGGAGATGCTGAGAACTTTGGCACGAAATTTAAGTTTGTTACTAGAAAATAGCTTGTGTTTTGCCCCCCCCCTCAAAAATTCTTTCTGCATGGGGGAATGTATCCCCCAGACCCCGCATCGTACGCGTGCGGTTTTGAATTAGTTTTGGAGAGTTTTGAAACATTACAATACAACACAGCAGACTCGTAGCCAGACAAAGGTACTGAAAGGAGGTCGATATAGCTTGGGGGATACTTTCCGGGGGCAAGATGAGTTAAATATGTTAGAGGCAATGGTAAGTTGTAATATTCTAGGGGTGAAAATTTCTAGGGGCACCCTGCCCCTCCCCCTTGGCTATGGGCTTTCAACACAGATTGTTTACAAGCAATTTGACCCCAAACCCAAAGTTAATGCATACTGACTGTACACGGAAGAAACAGTTTGTGGCTTCAGAATGTAAGCAATGTGTTTTGCAGTATGGGCACAACATGCCAACCTACGTTAGCCACGCTTTTAACCAAGCTGTTTCCATGGCTTTGGTTTCCTCAAGTTTTTAAGGTTGCTTGTGGGAATACTTGATAGGTGATGGATTCGAAAGGACCGTAATCAACTGGAAGGTCAAGAATCGAGACAGCGCCATCTACAGTCGGATCCCTAACTCTCTTTTTCATGATTAACAACTGGTTATACTGATTGTTCACATGATGATTACCCTCTTTTACTTGCACTTGTTTAAAAAGCAGAGGTGACGCCAGGGTTTGCCGGGAGCAAAGATATTATAATTATAGATTTCAAACTTAAAATGGCGAGTCGACTCCTCATGGAGGTCAAAATATAGGGGCGGAAGTGCTGATCACTGTTTAGTCGTTTTGAAAACGTACAGGCAAATGAATGGCTTACAAAAGTATTAATACTTGTTATTTCGAAACATTGCAAATTTAAGAAGAACCACTCCTCAATAAATTCCACTTAAATAGGATGTTATTTCTTCGTCGCGACATTCCACATAAGTACACTTGAACATGAACGCACAGTGCATGACTGGTTTGCAAGTTCATGGACTTATAGACCTTATGCATTGTCATCATACTGACGTCATTTTGGAGGAAAACAACAAGGCACACGTGCACTCACGGGGTAGATTTCGCACGCGCGTGTTGTAGACTTACGCGCGTATCAGCCGATGCACAAATCAGCTGTCTGCATTTGTTGGTGTAACTTGCAATGATACGCCATTTTCCTCCAAGTGAGGGAACACTTTTTGCTCTGTGACATCATACGCATTAGGTCTATAGACCTTATACATTGACATCACACTGACGTCATTTTGGGTGAAAACAACGATGCACACGTGCACAAACGGCGTGGATTTCGCCCCACGTGTAGTAGACTTACGCGCGTATACGATTGGTTGACAAATCAGCTTTCATTTATTGGTGTAACTTGCAATGATACGCGCTTTTCCTCCATTTTCTTCCAAATGAGGGAGCACTTTCTCCTTTGTGACATCATATGGATAAGGTCTATACAGAGAGGAATGTACTCTGCGCATTTAGAACGCGTTGTAAAAGCGCACGCACGCTAACCTCTTTTAACAATGACATTTTCCGTAACGCTTTCTTATTTTTGTACGCAAATCACCGAATAGAACGGCGCGCATGTCAAATTTACACTTCCGCCACGATATTTGTGTCTCCATGAGGAGTTACTGAACGTAACAGTGTAGGTATAGGAGTTTGGAATCTATGTTTATAATATCTTTGGCCGGGAGAGGGTACCGGCCATGTTCCCCGACTGGGGACAAACAAGACGACTTGCTTGATAAATGTAAATGGCAACATTTTCGGCGTGGGTAGCGTGCCGACAATTCTGGGTTTTTATTGAAACAAATTTAAAATTTGGGGCTTTTTTATTGGAGAAAATTTGAGAATATTGGGCTTTAATTGACGAGGATTTGGAAGGTTTGGGCTGTCACAGAGGAAAATTGGGGTGTTTTTTTTTGCAGAATCTGCCTTCCTTGAGAGCCAAATCAAGTAAACCTTCCCGGCTATTGGTCGCCTTTGCGATTACATACTTATAGTACCTAGTAAGCTCCCAGAAAAAAGGAAAATGTCCCTTCAGGGGAAGGGGGAACCTGAAGGCAGTATGACCCCCGGTCCAAGTGGGGCGAACCGTACTAAAACAAGTTTGCATATCATAAATGATCACATAAATAATGATGACAGTAATGATTTTTATGACATAAATAATTTATGCATGGTTAAAATTGGGATGATATCAAAAAATAGCGATGTGGTCTATTTCATGCATGTTGACATGTGTCAAAGAACACTTTTAATTGTAATGTTTGCACGAGACGGCAATGCACTGTGTTTGGTCTCAATTGCGTTGAAAAAGCATAAGCTGGGCTAACCAGGTGAAGAGAATCTGAGACCAGGAAATTGCTGTTTGACTCCCTGATGAGACATTCATTGAATCATGAATGGCTGGCATGAGCCTGGAATTGTTTACTTCGGGTTTCGATGTTGTGTTAGTCAGTGGATGTTTTTGCCATGTATAAGATGGTTATGGATGTAATTGATGCCTTGGTGGTAGTGATTTAACATCAAGAAAATTCCAGAAGGGGGGGGGGGGGGAGGAGGTAGGGGGATATAAACGGCATACATGAGTATCTCACTTATAATAGGCAAACAGTGGAGACTGGCATGTGTTATCAAAAGCACAGGGAATATTTCAGTGGCCAAAGTGGGTATTTGTGAATAAAGTATCCAACTCATAAATTAAACAAAACTGTTAGTGAAAAGTTTAAGTAGGCTAAGTGATGAATATGTTAATTTACAGTATGCAGCGGTATAACCAGACTTTTTGATCACGAGGTAAGAGATAAGGGGGAAGAGAGGTGAAGGAAGAGGGGAAAGGGTTAGGTCAAGAGAGCATGACTGGCCTGCAGCTCGCATAGTTCAATGCTGTAGCCTTGGTCCACCAACCTCATTTGGGAAGTGGGAAGGGGAAAGTGGGAGGGGTATGGGGAATCAGCCCCTTGTTTAACCTCCAGTCAGTGACGTCACTGAGGTATATCTTCACACTTTTTCTGCTGATACAATTTTTCACCCAAATATTACTCGAAATGGCCCATGTATCATATTCTCTACACTGTAGAGAATATGGGACTATTTTCAATTACGTTATAATTCAATAACGTTTGCATAGTCGAGCATTGGATGATTTCTTTTTCTTGTTATAATATAGATGCCTATTCCAAATTGAACTATTGGTCTGAATTCTCTGTATCCATTGGTATGCAAATAAGCTAAATGAGCGCAATGGTCCCATATTCCCTACATCTACCCTTCATGAAATCTTACTTATGCTCTTTACAAAACGTGAAATTGTTAGATTAAGCTTTAGTAGAGATATTGGTCAACACTCCATTCATCGTGAAGTAACATTAAAGTACTAACTGAAGAAGAATCAACGTCAACCACAAGCCTCTCTCATTCTGAGGTTCGATCTTTTAAGTTGATGTATTTGTAAAATTTCAGCAAGCCCTCTTTGAGGTCCATACTTGTCCGTGATAATGAAGTGCATGTACACACATGGAAAGCTGGTGTAAAAGTCTCAGGAGTGATGGGTGCAGGGAGCTGGAAATCATGCAGGGTAACTCACTTTACTCCTCTGAGAGGGTCTCTGTGGTTGCCTTCCCTCTTCAGCAAAACAAAATCACCTTACCCAGAATTTGTTGAGGGAACATCATGCATATGAAATCCTTTTCCTGCCATCAGAAGTTACGCTGGAGTTGCAGGTATTGAGAGAAATTGCTAACAATTGTTCTAACATATATACCTTATGAGCGAGAACAGTGAACTGTGCCTTAGGGCAATGAAGAAAGTGAAATTAAAATTAGAAGCAGTGTAGATGAACCTTATAACACTGGGTATTTAGGGCCGTAGGTTCCCCCCCCCCCCGGGCAGGCTACGGCACTAGTACCCTACTGGTAATTTAAAAGTATTTCTTCAACAAAATGGTTAATTTTACCTGATAAATTTGGTCTCCTAAGATTGGGGAAACATAAATACTTTCTTCACCTCATTTTCTTTGAATCAATTTTATACGGGACATAGTTTTATTTACAGTTCTGCTATCTTCATTTTCAGCAATAATTGTTTTGGAATCTCAACAAATCACTGTAAAAAATGTGCGTAGGTGCACGGAAACAGCCCAGCAGGCGACTTTCTCCAAAATTTGCTTCGAAAGTAACTGCCTTCGATTGATACGGTAAGTTTTTAAAAATCTCATTTAGGAGTTATCAATCATTGATGAAAGTTATGCAGTACAGGATTTTGCAATAGATAGTCATCTTTTTGAGCTTGAAGAGTAATATTTGGTGAACTATTAAAGTATGACTGTTTGTTGTTTTAGTGTAGGCTAGGCTGTAATTTACTACCGTGCAGTACATTGTTCTAGCTTGCAATAACAAGTAATACCCCAGGCGGTAACGCACGGTAAACTTCGCGAGCTTCTGTCAGTTTTAGGGGATTACTCCATAGAAATGGAAGGGTGCGTACTTTTCTGAACGCATTGAGTGTTGTTAAGAATACAGTTATTTTTTTACGAAAATATCTAGCTCGGTTTGAGATGCTCGTTCCTAAATTTTAGGACGGTACTATATGAAATTTTTCGACCTAATTGAATTACACAAGTGTCGACGATAGGCGATATGCACCTGTTTACGTACATACAAGTGACGTTGTACGTACGTACCTACGCACGTACGTACGTACACGTATATGTGCTGAGGAATAGGCGTAGGGCCGACACGTACGTGCGCACGTATGTATGTACTGATGTTAAGTGTGACGTTTGTGATCAGTATAACTGTGGTAAAGTCTGACGTCACAACGCGAATTTGGGATGAAAACAAAGGAGTGTGACATCACAGTTACAAACCTCGTTATAAACACTTTTTAAAGCAAGCTACTGAGATAAGTTTATAGTTCATTTTTTCTGTCTCAGCTACGAAAGCACTTAATAAAATTAAGTATGACACATCCTTCCAAAAACATCAAATCATAAGTTATTGCACTTTAACATTTGATTGGAGACATTCTTCAAAAACATCAAATTCATTCAAAATAAATTAATAAAAAAAGTTAATAAAGAAATGAAATAAAAAATGTTTGATGAGTGAATGCATACATTTAATCTAGGATAATTGCATAGTCACATGATAAGTTAAAGGAGAAGACACATTTTTATGAAAGAAAAATTTTTTGTATGGTGTTGGTATACACTAAGTCCTGATGTCACATTGAACTTGCCAATAGGTAACAAAACCTAATAAGATCATTAAAATGGATATATGTATTTTTGAAATTTGTGGGCCACTTATTTAATCATATTTCTTTATGGAAACAAATTTATGGAAGAAGTAACAAACTGTAATTCAGTGGTTGGAATGGACTTTCTCATAGTTACTTGGGCAGTTGTTGTATTTCATTTTTATTTTGCTTCCAGACAAACCATTAAAAGGGAAACTTAACATAGTAATACTCAAAGAAATTAGGAAGAGGTGCTTGGGAGCGGAAGGGAAGGGGTTTCTATTTCAGCTTCTGGCAAAACGTGCTATTTTAAAGCAAGTGTACAATTAAAATTTCACTGGCAGGCAAAAGAGTTACAGCCCCCCTCTCTCTGTCAATGAAAATAGTCCCATAGGCTTATGGTATTTTCTCTGTACATCATGATTCAAGATGCAAGGCCTATAGGCTAACTCACATTTGCAAAAACAATCATAGGGCAGTTTTTTAAAAGGGAAAATGACTGCAGCTTTTTATGTAATAGATACAAATAATTTTGATCAGACATTATGATCTGTTCAGAATGAATAATGAAGGAAATAGCTCATCTACAAATTTAAAGTTAGAAAGTGTTTGATTCAGTACACTTTCTTACAATGCTCCACGTCCTCGTAAATTTCTTGTGGTAATTACCCTATAGACTGAAAGTTGCCGTGCTTCAGAGACAGAGGCAAAATAGTGAAATTATTTTTCAAAAGATTGCATTGTTGTTCATGAACTTGCTTTCCAGAATTTTGGTTCCTGAATAATACAACCATATAGTAAGGTATGAACTCTTCAAGATATTCCTCAACTTTTTTCAGGTATTCTAATAATTACATATGGTTGCAAGTTAGCAGTCAGCTCATATTTTTCCTAGGCATTAATGACTTGACATTGTAATAGTTAATAAATGTTTCTTGTAAAATTTGTGTTTCAGGTAGCAACTTGCAGACTCAGGCTGGTAGAATATTTACAGCAAAGCAACGTCACATTCGTTTGCCTCTAGTATCGCCTGTATATCTACAGATATAGCATGGTAGGTATGTTTTAAGTATATGATAGTCAACTATAAATCCAGTCTTGAATGTGTGAGCAAAATTGAGAACTAATTTTTGTGTAGGTTACTATAAGATATTTCAAGTCTAAGTTAGCATCACAATTGTTACAGGTAAATCATTATAAATTTTGTAACATATGAAATATATTTTCGTTTTGTTTTTTAAAAGATTGCTTATAAATGGAAAATTAGAAACAGTCATGGGGTTGTCTGGGCATGGTCCCTATTGAGAATTTGGTGTTATGTTTTGAGAAAAACAATAACCAAGTTCAGACCAAGGTTTTTCTTCAGTGTTGCTTTCACATACTAAAAAAATACAAAGTTTGGTCTTTATCATAAACTAAAAAATTATGGTGAAGCAATAATAGTACATGGCTAAGTGCATGTTCAGTTATTCTCTGGTGCTTTTAAAACATTTCAAAACAATTTTGTCATCTGATTCACCTGACCTTTAAATTTTTTGGAAAGGAATTAAAAACCATGTGAGTGACACATGACCAATTTTAGTAGCACCTTTGTTCTCCTTTCTAGCAAATCTGTAATATCTAGTTTCTAAGTGGAATATCAAATAGTTTTGAAAGCTGTAGTATATCTAGCTGCAGATACCAGATCTGCTAAAGAAGGCATACCAGTCATTTAAAAAACCCACCATTCTGTTTTCTAGGTGTGGTATGTAATGTTATCAGCTTCATGGCCTAAGGCTGTTGATATTACAAGGAGCTCTGAAATGCATCTCTGTGGATCATGTTTCTGAACTTCCTGTCAGAAGTTGTCTTTGAATTCACTGCTTCACATGAAATTTACATCCATGTAGGAAAAAGTAGGACATTAGCTTGCTAACCATATTAGCTATAGGGAGGTGATTGCCAGTGATGAATCTCAACATATCTTAGCATAGGAATATCCTGTGATGTTGAGAGGTTTAAATAGTGAGATTCACTTTTCAACCTTTGTAACCTTCTGTTTTTAAATTTTCGAGTTCAGAAACACTTTTATATTCTTCAAATGACTCATATCTAATAGAAAAAAATTTCATTCCTAAGAACCCTTTTATCATTCTTTCAACAGGACGTAACCGATTATTGACACAAAGACTATTTCAGTACAGTAGACCACACCCCTACAAATTTCCTGACAAGCAGTCTTCCAGGGGTAAACTACTGTTCTATGACCTTGTATGTCTTTACCGGAGCCTATCCTGTACAGTTAAAGCAACTCTATAGAGTACATCCAGAGGTACTCCTTTTTCATTCATGTTCCATTTAGTGAATAGGTCATGCAGCATGTATACTGAAGTGATGGCCTTCGTTTCTGAGAAGAGCAAAATTCCCCCAATAGGTGAAACTGATGCAAATGTCTTTCCTCTTTGCAGATAAATAAAGACCGTGTCATGTCTTAAGTACTGTAGACTGCATTAAACCATTCTGACAATGGTCATGTATGGTACGTTATGATGCTTCAGCACTGGCTCACAGTGAACATGCATTTGATCATTTTTACATGTGTTTTCACTTAATAGAAAACAGTGTGATGTGCTACCAGCCTCGTCTTGCTTTGTGGTAGCTTTGACAACACTGGATATGAATTTAATTTCATTACTTTAGGTAAAAGTATTTTTCAAGGGGGTCCCAAAAACTGTTGGGCTGCTAACAATGTAAAGCAGAACTTGTGGAATTGTGGAAAAGGTAACCAAAGGGGTGGCACACATGACCTATTTTCCTCTCGAATGGGGGCGGGGGAATAGATTCCCTAGAAAGGTTGCATCTTCCCAACTGCATTAAAATAATGTTCAGTTAACTTGGCAAATTGCTGTGTTAAGACAGGTGAATGAAGAACAAAAAATATTTCATGACTGGTACTTTCAATAAAAACATTGAAAATACTTAATGTAAAGCAGAACAGATTTGTAATTTGTGTTTTTATTAATGTTTTATGTCTTTCTATTTATAGATTGTTCTTTGGCATGAACTCGGAGAGGAGAATGGAAGGCCAAAAATAATAACAGATGGAACATCAACCCCACAGTCTGTTCCTTCAGCGAAAAGCTGATCATATTTGAGTGGCACTAAAAGATTGGCAGGGACAACTGTAGCATCAGAACTGTTCATTTATGTGAATGAAAATTAAGCCAAGTATTTTACCATTTGGCTGTTAAGTTTTTACTCTGCTACGTTTGTAAAGGAGAAAGATCAATTGTATCGCATTTTATGCTAAAACCATTAAATTTTGCATTCAGTAATGGAACTTATCTGCAGTAGAGTTTTTGCTTACGGATTACTATAAAGATGAAGGGAGCTTGATATCTATCAATACCAAAATTATTTCCTACTGTCAAAAACAACTGGGGAGAAAAATGAAAGAAATTTTCACAGTAACGAAGATAATGCATTAATGCAGTTTTAAGTCATATTGGCATTTTTTGATTTTCTTTACTCTGAGTTGCTTAATAAACCTTGAAACTTATAAAGCCTACCATGAAACCACAGTTCAACTGAGTTGATGAAATAGTCATACAATTATCATGCAACCTAAGGCCAATGCATGTTGGAAAGAAGGGATGGTTGTTAATTATTGTTTGGACTCATTTTCCTTTACAGTTTTTTACATGTTTTTCAAAAGTGTTAAATAATTGAAAACATATTTGTGCAGGTACCAGTGCATGCAGTTCCTTTAGTAGTATAAAATTTGGTTTTCTATCTTTGCTAGATCAGTGAAAACCAAATTTGGAATAGCAGTAGTAATTATGCAAATTCTCTCTAAATCCCGTCAGTTTGATGTTGGGAGTGTGCAGGGAATAAAGATAAACAGTAACATTTCATGTTGATTGACGATTTTAAAGATTTTACTTGTTTAATGTACTACAAATCATTGTACAAAACAATGGAAAATTGGTAATATCCTATAGGTATATACATACTTTGAATAAGATATGTTGTAGTGTATCAGTTCTTGAGTGATGTTTTGTGACTTTGTTGCAAAGTCGTTTGCTGTTTTAGTCATTTGCCAGTTAATGGGGAAAGTTCTCTGCATTGTATTTGATGTTAAATCAATTACTGTTAGATTCAAGTGTAGAGCTTTGGGCTCCAAAATAGTTTGACAGTTTTAATATTAAATGGAGAGATCCTGAAGACTGTATTGGACATACTAAATTGACTTTTATGATCCTATCTAATTTGTCATTGTTAAAATGAAATTATTTGAAATGATAATTACATTCCTTCAACCACAGCTGAGTAATATTCTAACATTTACTATACAGCTTTTTATTGCACAGGCTTTTTTTAATTGTATGACATTATGGATGATCATTGTTGTGAAATCAGTTTTTAGTTTTATAAACCTTCCTAAGCGTTAAAGTTCTTTTGTAGCTAGTAATCAAATAGCAGGGATGTAAAAAAGTTTGTAATTAAAATGGCAATGTTGGTTAACAAGAATCCTCTCACTTATCATTTATTTTTCTTTTGATGTATTTAGTGGGGGGTAAATCGGGGACTGAATGTAGGCCTACTACTATCTACTTGGAAATGCTCCACGGTATCAGAGAACACATTGATAACACACAGATGGGAAAACAACCACAATCCTAGGATACAGGGGAAGATACCATTTGAAAAAAAACATATCTCTAGATACTTAAAGACTAGTTCTGTACCAAGACAAAATTTATCACTTTTTACATATCAAAAGATACACCACAAAATACGTTTGTTAGTCAATGAAATTGGAGTTGTAACAAGACACTTTTCTTTTGTAAAAGAAAATGTTGTAGTTTTCCTATGTAAAAGGGCTGTCAATATAGGAAAAAATCCCTAAATTTAAAGCACAAACTCTCCACCTACACAAAATTCTGATGTAATACTACAGAAGTTGATCTGTAGGAAAACAAAGCTTGTTGTTGATCTACGTCAAGGACTGTGTACTTACAAAATTCTTATGGAAACTAATTGACAGCACTTTTGTTGTAAATTTACAGAAGATTTTTTTTACAGTGAAATCATAGAAAATTTTAACGACCATGAGTCAATTCATCAAATATTTTTAAAAAATGGCCGGTGTTATATATCATACCACACAGCAACAAAATACAATTCAACCTACAAACGCATGATAAGACGTATAGACCTTATGCACTGAAGATACAAGACGCCATTTTGGAGTCTAAACGAGGCACACTGCACGCACGACGTAGACTTCGCACGCGATCGCGAGTCGACTTACACCAGTATCTGACCGGTACGAGTGGTTTTTTCCCAGACGAATGCAGACGATTTCATTTTTTTTTACCTTTACCCCAACCTTAATCCTAACCTGAGCATCATTTTTCATGATTTCAATGGAAATTTCCGAAAAAAAATTCCGCGACCGGTACACAAATCAACTGTCTGCATTCAGTGGTGTAAGTTGCAATAATACGCGCTTAACTCCAGCTGAAGCGTACTAAGTTCTGTTCTGTGACGTCACAGTGCATAGGGTCTATTACGGCAATAATAACTTTTTCTCAAAGAGTTTTAAAGTATGGGAAAATAGTAATAGAGCTAGTCGTACCTTCCAATGGACTATACGTCTTTGTTAAGGAGAAATAGTGCAGAGCGCTACCGTCCTCGATGTGCGCAGTCGCCATTGCAAGAACAATCGTTTGCGTTCCCTGCAAGTACCCAGGGGCGGATGCAGGTTTTGACTAAAGGGGGCTTTTGCGATATAGTTACTATCTAAGCGGAGCGCCACCATAAATTGGCGCGAAGCGTACAGAGAAAATTTTTGGTCCAGAAGACCCCCAGATTGCAGGAAATGGCATTTCCCACGCGTTCCCTAGGCTCTTTGATCCGTATAATAACAAGCTTTCATTGAAATTCCCTGTGTAAGAAATTTTATGATAAATGTCCTGTCAGAAAGTTGTCTCCCTCTTTGTGAGAGATGCATGCTAAACAGTCCGATAACGATCTTGGGCGTCAGGAGTTCGGAGCATTCAGTCATTTGTTGTGCTCTCTCTAGGCACTCACACTGACTCACTCAAAGTTGCTCGCTTGTGCTCAATAAAAAAAAACTTGGTTTTTTCTTTCTGAAATCTTCTGAAAGTATTTTGGTATGGGGCCTTAAAATTAAACTGGTAGGCTAAATCGCATGCATGGGATTTTTGCTTGGCTGGTTATCTAAGCGGAGCGCGACCATCGGCTGGCGCAGCGCCAGGGGTGGTGCCAGGATTTGCCCGGGGGGGGGGAAGACTCCCCGACGGCGGGCCAGCGACCCGAAGCCCCGACAGCCATGACTGTCGTCGAGCAATTTGTGAGGAAGGATTTGAAGAAAACTTGTGTATTAGATTATGACATTGCGGGGCATATATTTCATAATACTTGTATAATTATACTAGAGATATATATTTCCGCCCTGATTTATCGTTTCTCCTAGAATCTAAACTGTGAAATTTCAAAGCGCGCGAAGCACGCGAAATTTTTTGGATAGGCCTAAACAAAAAGAATCTGTACTTATTTGAAGCATATATATATGGGTCAATTGTCAAGGCAGTTGGGCCATATCGGGCATAACCTACGCTGAACTTCCCTCCTCGAGTCACTGTAGCAGTACCGCACGACAGACACAAGAGAACATTAACCAGGTTAACTACGTTTAGCAAAATAAGATGAAATGACCGACACTTACATAAATCCATGTATTCTACTTATATTAAGTTACTTGAAAAGGTGGAAAGGGTTTGTACTATATTTAGCTATTAGTAACGGAACTGAGGAAGAGTGGGCAAAGTGGACCGAAAATTTTGGATTTTATCGCAGAAATGACCCTTTTAAAAGCCAAAATAAGTAAACCGACCAGGTCGATAGCGACAGCATTTTCCCGACAGGGGGCCGGATCATGCAGTGACCGGTGGTAAGGAGGGGATATGAAGGAGCCTAAACATTCCAAGTCATTGCAGGGCATATTTTGCATAATATCACTGAATACTTCATGAGCCGAGTTGCGCACCGATAGTGTGCTTTTGAATCTGAAACGTAAAATTGCAAAGCGCGCGAAGCGCGCGATTTTTTTTTTTTTTTTTTTTTGTTTTACACAAAAAATATATGTAATCATTAAGAATAAGAAAGAAAAAAGAAAAACTGTAGGGGTTGTAGACCATATCAGGGATAACATACATTTTATCGAAACCACCTGGACTTCCCTATGAAATACCCAAACTTTTCTCCTTGAGTCGCTCACCAACTGACCGTACCGCATGACACACACAAGACAACAGCAAGTAGACTTAGCGATATGGGATGGAATTAACTTCTACATAAACTGTGTACTCTACCTACATGTTACTTGTTAAGCTTGACAGGTCTTGTGCTATCTAGCAATGTAGAATGGAAGAACTGAAGAAACTGGAGTGGCTCTACCGCGCGCCTAGCGCGCCGAAAATTTTGGGTTCTTTTAAGGGAAATTGTCCTCTTGAGCAGTGGCGCCGCCAGGGTTTGGTGATGGGGGGGGGGGGCACCGCAGATGACGTCCAGATGCCACCTCAGTTTTCCCCCAGGTCTGCATAAATTGTACCTATTTATGGGTACCTGCGATAGTATACAGCAGTGATAATCTTTCCTTTGTCACTTCATAAAGGTGCTGACCTGGGTGAGAGGTCTAAGGGGAGAGGGTGTCCCCCTCCCCTTTGAGAAAATTTTGTTAATTTAAGGTTGCTTAGATGCAAAATGGCGCTATCTTTGGGATACGTTTGGAACTGATCATATATGGCTGGAAAATATCCAAACATTAGTGAATTCTAATTTTTGGTATAAGGTGAAAGAGGAGAGTATGTTGTCCAACAGAAGGGTATGTTGTCAGCAAACCTCCTGAAGTTCCACTTTTGGCTACTTTAATTAATGCCTTCTATTCGGGGAAAGGTTTTACTTAAAAATACGTGCGTTGAGTCCACGGAAACATTCTTGGACTGTTACGAAAATTTTCCTTTGCTTCATTGTGCATTATGAAAGGGTATTTCTAAGGCTGGCAGGCAGAGGTATAGGACCTCCTGGAAGCTCTGTATTAATTATATAAAATGGGGCACTGACATGATGCTTATTACCTGACATCCAAATGGTACTATAGAGTATGATGCCGAGCACTTTGCAACTGTCGTATGTTTACTAAGTTTGAACGAAAACCCAGACAAACACCTTCTAGGCATAGAAAAAGGGGTGTAGGACCAAAAAGCGCATTTCAAAATGCTTTTTCGTCGTAAGTGTATTAACAATCGCCATCTATAGGCCTACCGGTAATGGCTGCATTTGAAAAAATGTATAACCGACGGAAAGTACGTACTTTCAACCTTCCAGATCATGCTACAAATTAGACTGAAAGATCCCATAGGCCTACAGAGGTTGGAGATGTACTTATGTTTCTCGGAAAGTTGTGTTCGGAATAGTTGCATGTATTATAACCTGAATAATGGCCATAAGATGGGAGGCAAACCGTGACGAATGCGCGCGAAGCGCGCCGAAATTTTTCATTAAATAAGATTACAATGACAAAACCTGCATTCATGATCCTCTGCATCGAAACACTTTCAATTCCTCAACAAACCTATATGCCAATCACAAAGCCAATCTTTTACTGAGAATTCGTAAACAGCCTTCAACTTTTGTTACTGTGCTTCTACGGGAGTTGCTACCGGATATTATTGACAATAAGGATATCACTGAGGTAAGGTTTGGAACGCGCGAAGCGCGCGAAAATTTTGATAGTTTGCGAAAGATTTGGGATAATTCTGATAGTTTGAAAACCATTTGTGATTGAAAATGATAACCACAGATCCATCACTCGGCTGAAAACACACCTCACCCTACCCCCTACGGAAATCTATAGCTTAAACGCCTCTTGAGATCATTTTAAAATTTTCGAAAAAATTTTTTCTGAAATCTATTGGGGGGAACGCGCCCACTTTGCCCCTCCCCCCGTGCCGGCGCCACTGCTCTTGAGAGCAAAAAACAGGTAAACCGTCTTGGCGTCTTGGCGACTTGTCGCCGTTGGGGACTACACACTTTACCGTATCGACTTAGACTCCCCGACTGTAAAAAAATGTAAAAAACTGTAAAACTTCCCCGACGGGGGGCCATGCCCCCCCCGTCCCCCACCTGGCGCCATCACTGCGCGGCGTGAACCAAGAAAAATTGACCCTTCTCAGACCTTACAATCTATACTTAGGCCATCTCCTCATTTTTCATGCTTTGTATGTTTGTCATTTCCATGGAAACATATACGTTTTTTTTTGATACCCTTCCTTGCTGTACATACAACCATGTCGTCTAGAGGCACGAAGGAAAATATGCTAAAATGCCTCTACAGGTCACTGGCACTTCCCATGTGCAAGAAACTCCAGGCAAACACCCACTCTTTTGCATGGAATAATGTTTAAACGTGATCTTGGTCATAACGTACTCTTGGATAAAAAAGGAATATATCTTGTGTAACAAATGAAAGGGATTCAGTATATAAGCGAATTTTGGATTATAATACCTTCCAGAACAATGGTAACTTCTTTAGATGTATGTTCCAACTGAACAGTCTAATTCTCCCTGAACGTCTTTACATCCAACGGATGTCCAAAGTATGATTAGCCTTCTCGATTTCTGATTATATTAAGTGATTCCAATTCAACGACAACCACTTTCAGTCAACACAATATTTGAATTTTTTAGCGAGAGTACAAGCGAAAAGCTGGAGTCGCGTTCCCATTTTTTAAAACAGAGTTAGGCACTTCTGGATGCGATTTCATTGCATATGGGAACCAAGATTAGAGCTGGACCTCCTCTTGAAGGACTCACTGACTCTACAAGGATTTTGAATGAGAGAGAATCGGGACTATAGAAGGAAAAATACGGTGTCAGCAAACTTATAATTATAGCATGTTAATTGCATTGTTGTAACTGAAAATAACCTTCAAAACATACCGGGGAAAATAAACAATATATTATACAAAATGAAAAAAAAATCCTCGAAAATCAAAGGGGGGGGGGTTTAAACCCCTAAACCCCCCTTGGATCCGCCCCTGAGTACCATCATCCGTTTGGAAAGTAGGTTCACCCCTGGCACGCTAACGGACGTGCTACTTCAAACGAGAGTAGTTTAACTGCAAACATCAACATTTCGATTAACTTGCTCAAAATTTATGTAAAACATGAAAACTTAGACCTTGGGTCCATATTCACGACATAATGAGTTAAGTTACCAAGAGGAGGGAGCTTGGAATGAGAAGTGATAGTTGAGAGGTTCTCCCCACCAGCTGCATAATAATAAAGAAAATTGCGCAAGCGTTTCTGTACAGGTACCGCCTTCGTCAATATTTCATCCTTTATAGTACAGCAATTATACTAGCAAGTCCTGCATATACATCTATGGAGTATAAGCTCTTACACGTATATATATATATCGATGGGATCAATCGAGCAGAAATAAATATAATATCAGATCACACAGCTGATGTAATCATTTTGTGAAAACTGTTCTACCTTTACATTTGTCATCACAGGGTTTCAGATATTATTATGGATACCTACTGTATAACATATAACAGCACAGTTGACGGTATAGCGCTACCCGATGAATGCTTATTCAACGCAGTAGAAACAATCCTACATGCGATTTACATTGCGGTAGCTGTCTTGGTGTGGAATATTTTTTTTCGTTCACATATTTCTCAAAAACCAAAAACGGACTATTATTTGCGATACAAAGGACACGTGTTTAGATGGATCTTCTATATACCCTTCCTAATAGTACTGTTGGCAGCTCTAACCGAGAGTATTATGACAGGTATATTCATCCTTTCTACTTAAAAACTAAGTTTTCTACCTTCGGCACTTCCTGTTTTTCACCTTTCTTTCCAAGAAAATGAATACTTTGACGTCATCTGTAGCTAAGGTATGTCTAAACTATAAATGCCACAAATGCGTCGGCTGTCAATTATTCTGATCGTGTCTTTGCTTTCAAGTGTAACCTCTACAAAATTGATTGATTCAGCACGTCCTAGAAGGAAACCTCAACGAAAAAATGAAAGTATTAATACATTTTAAATGTTTTTTGTTTCGTTTCGTAAAGCACTGGTTATTTATTATGTTAAAATTCCCCATTCCCTTTCGTTTCTCTTTCCCGTCACTTTGCATTTGCCTTGATTGACCCAGTGGCATATACTCGTGTAGCAATCCCGTGGAGGAGAAATTTTTACTCCCTTGCCCAGCTCTGTCCCCTGCAGACACGTTATACTACCAACATTACAGGCTTGTCGGTTGCGTCAATGAACGATGAATAAATGTTAAATTTGATTTTAAGTCGGTCAAATCACAAATATGTGATGTTACATTAACTTTGCCCTTTTTTGTGATTTTCGAATTCTGCCATATTTTTTAATTGAGGAAATGAACTAAATTTTCGTTACCCAAATTACCCCGGGACCAGTCATTTAAACCCCGTTTCCCACCCTCTAGGCGACTGTGAATACAAGGTGTATTACTTAGCTATACAAAAACCATAACATACAGAATAACAATACAACTCTATACCGTGCAAAGTGCATCGAAAAAGGTAGGATTATATTGAAAAATCTGACAGCCTAGAGACAAAATGTAGGTGAACTATCGAGGTGGCTTTGCCCGAGAGGAAGTGTTCCTCAAGGGGGTGTTATGTCCATGATTCCGACGGTGTGCCATCTAAGGATCTTTCCCTATGAAAATTTGTGAGGGAATGGAATTTGTTCTTGTTAAAATTAATCGAGGAACACCTTCAGTTCTTATACCAAAGGGTAAATCACTCACTGGGCTAATAATTTACCCTAGTACTCATATTCTATGCATTGAACGTGCCTACTTTAAGTAACACAGTGTACCTAATTTACCACGGTACAAGACTCATGGCTACATAATGAAAGAAATCTCTAATTGGAATTAAAAAATACCTGTAATTCGAATTAAATATATCTGTAATTCTAAATAAAGATACCTTTAATTCTGTCGAGGATATCTTCATTGTAGTCTAGATACCTTTATTTCTATCAGAGATGTCCAAATATGATGTAAAGATATCGTTAATCAATTTCAGACACCTATAGCTTTATGTAGATTGTAGATATCTTTATATGATTTTAAGATATCTTTAAATGAGATATCTGCAAATGAAGACATATAGAGAAACAAATATACAAATCAGGAAAAATCTTCACTTGGTTAACTAGCAGACGTTTGATAACGACGATTGACGAATTTTTTTCAAGGAAGTACGGCTCTCTGTAGACCATTTGAACCTGCGGTCCTCTCCCTTTCTGCACCATGACCCAATGAAAATCTCAGACATCCAGCCATAACCAAAATGTCCTGAGAAAATGTTTGAAAAAGTTTGGACAACTGAAGCAATTAAATGGTAATTTCTAGGTTGTTGGGCATTACGATGCAAAATCAGCCCAGCATCCCTGCCATATTCCTTGTTTGCTTAGACTAGGTAAGGCCCAATTGAAAGTAGCAATGTGTATACAGTGTACAATATGCAGTAATTAACAACAAATTAATTAAATACTTAAGACTTAAAATACGCAAACTTGATACGCTTTACTAGGTAGCATGTTATCAACCAGAAGGGCATAGCGCAACTTCTTACAGTTGGGTACCGTACCGGGGCAAAACTAGCCTTTTGCAATATTTTGGATCTAATGTGTTTTCTTATTTCTTATGCCATATGTGGATTGTAGTGACAACACTTGGGATGAAACTTTAGAAAATATCATTTACAAAGTATCTGGCTTAAAATATCTTTTACTGGATAATTAGTAGCAGCAAATGAAACTTTCCTTTTTTATTATTTCTATCAATATCACTTGCGTCAAATCGGCAAGCGGTTGCCACAAAATTGCAGCATAGCAACACAGCAGATAAAACTGGAGAAGACTGGTTCTGAAACGTTACATGGCAAAACGTTTGCCATGAATTTACATTGCAGAATCCCCACACCATCGCCAAATAGACTCCTCGGCAGAAATACTGTCATCCACAACTACAGTGATTAAACTCCTCATAACAGCTATCATGCCGAGGGATTAGTAATTTCCTTTGTTTACAGGTTCAGTGTTGCCATATAAATGTACTGTTGGGATATAGTCCGGATATGGGCAGATTGAGACTTTTATGCAGCTATGTTGTTATTCCGTAGTATCTCCTAGGTACATGTATAGCTTCCACTTTCTGCGGAGTTTATCTATAAACATCATGAGGGCGGGTATACATGACACTTAATCCACTTTCACCTGAAGAACTGGTATTAAAACTAGAAATTTGAATTTGCATGGCAAATCCAACGTAGCCTCTCCGAGAGAGAGGTGTGGGAGTTGTTTTTCAATCGAGAGAAAGGAGACGAACATACGACATATTAAAAAGCCGCCTGCGACCTTTGAATTTTTATAAGCAAGCTCATGGCAGTATAGAGTTCATGAGCTTATGGAGTTTTTTTACGTAAAATATCCTGAAAGTACAGGTATAAGCATGATAAAACAGTGGGTACCGAGGACTAAAAGTTTATTGTCAATTATACTTTTCAAGAGAATGGAATTTACTTTTATCAGTTGCTTCGCGGACCAGATGAATTAGTGGTCTCGCGGGCCGTAGGCTATACGACCAACGTGCAGGAGGTTCCCCACCCTTGCTGTAGAGCCACCGTACATACCCAAATGATCTGACTAAGCGCTAGTACACAGTAGGCCTACTTATACATACCACTGTGTTGTTTTAACGATAGGCGTGAATTCATTCATTTGACATTGAAGGAGGCAGGAAGATCCCCAGTTTCCCCCCAAAACTCAAAGTCGTAGTTTTTGGCAACTTAATACACGTCAGCATACCGATATATTCTCTCAAAATTAAGTATATAGCCTAGTACGCTTCAAGTTTTCCGACGAAAATCGCCCGCGTCTTAATACCTCGTTGCTAAATCAAACAGGCTTTCTGCCAGCTTCCCGGCCGGATCCCCCGCCTGCTGTTGCTGGAGTAAGCGCTACTCGACTCGCCTTCTGCAACTCCATCTGTCCAGTGACATTGATAGCTGGTAATACCTTTGTCAAAGTGCTAAAAAACTTGTCAGTATTTGGACGTGACAGAGAATCACTTCTTCACGATTGGACATCATTTAAAATTCCCACTTGAGACTGGGTCAATTTAACAATATTCAGACTACCCCGTGTGCGCGGAGCTGCAAATCGAATATTTTTTTCATACGTTTCAAGAAGTCATTTGAGCATTAAAGTCCTTCAATTTAAGTCGAGGTGCGACAATGAGACCACGAAAAACTTTCAAGTTGAGATTCGAAAATGAAGGATTATGGTCAACCAAAAAAACGAACAACTCGTCTCGATCTAGATCCGTACGTTGTACGTGCATGTTGGGCACTGAACACCTGTAAACTTCAACAACCCTTACTTTCTAGTCCCAAAATTTGACTTAACTAAGCTTCAAGAATTCGATTGCAATATTTTGTCTAGCCTTCACTCTGGTATTGATTTTAATTATCAATCGTAGAAGACTCTTGCGTAAACATTCCAAACACAATACTTGCTTCGGATATTCGTAGCCTATATTTGTAATTTTCCGAGATAGCATCTGGTGCCAGGTAATTGTGACGGTAATCTGGTTACACAGTATTTCACTCGACGGATGAATCTTTATCAGTTAGGACTATGACCCTAATTTATTCGTAATCTCGCCTAAAATACATGAACACAGCTATTTCTGTCTAAAATTTCGAGAAGTTCCATAAAACTAGAATCGTGATTTGTGGCTTGATTGCTGATAATCAACACTTTGCCTTGGTACTTAATGGCCTTTGATCAAAAACATTACACAAAGGCTGTGATCGTGAAAAATTACGGAGACCAAAATGACTTCATGCACATTGTCTATTAATCCGCTGTACGCAGAATGTGTGCCAAAAGGATTTATTTTTCCGGTGAGCGTATGCACACTGATCAACAAATCGCGCAAATCCGAAGGACGCTTCCAGGGACGTAGCGTGTGAGGCTACATAAAAAAGCACCTCGCTGATTAATTTTAGAGTTAGATATTTGGAGGGACTATGCTAGCAGCAGTGTGCTTTATAACTATAGCCTGAGTAGCGGCTCTCTTTAGCCTAGTCACATACGCCTGTCTCCCATTAAATTTTTCAAGCCAGTGAGCCACAACTGGAAAAAAGGCCGTGGTCGTCTCGACTTGAACCAATTGGTTGGAAACTGGGACGTTAAACCTCATCTAACCTAACCCAACCCATTAAATTTTTCCTTGCGATAAGCTGAACGAAAATCTTCGTCCACTCCGAAGGCTAATTTATGAACAGTCTACAGATAAATATGCAGAAACCTTTTTGACAGATTCCAGACAACTCTGGGCAACGTCCTTACTCACATTCAAAAAAAAAAAAACAAACAAACAAACAAACGTATAACATTTTCCGCATATCAGCATTTTGAAGTTAATAATTTTGATAACCAGAAAAACAAATATAAATGTGGCGTTAAACTTCCAATCTGCATCTCTCTACTTTTCAGAAATCCAGGGTTTCTCGAAAGGGCATCGGGGGTCGGGGGGGGGGCAGATGTTACTGCTGCCTAAATATCGGTATATTTAACAAGAATCTGTAACTATAGTATGCAGAGCCAAAATGTCACAAAGGGATGGGAGACCCAACCCCTTTGGACCTATTCATTCCCTTTTCATTGAACTTGTATTCCCTGTGAGGATTGTAAATTTATACATTCTAGGGTGTAATTAAATTAAACTAATGACTATCAGTGTCGTCGAATTTGGTACATGAAATAGAAATTATTAGCTTCACAAGAGGAATTTTCTGACAAATACAACCATTTCAATGAATTATCGTCAGAAAGATGTAACAAAACAAAAAGAAAAAACAGCTTGCCCTCAGGCACGTAGCCAGACAAGTTACTGAGGGAGGGATTATTAAGGATTTTTTTATACCACAGCAATGAAGACTCTGTGTAGAAAAGTTCATTCATGCACAGCCATCTGAAGAGTGCGTTAGTACAAAACCCACTGGTAATGGCTTGACATCCAATATTATAGAACTTTGCTCTACTATCAAAAGTACTGAGCGCTTTTTGTATCGGAGTAACATCTCATCTATGTTATGCTGTACCTACCTACCTGTCTTTCTCTATATTTTTGTCTATCTTTCTGTGTATCTATCTGTCCGTCTATGCGTCCTTTTGTCCGTCTCAGTAGCGTGTTCAAAGGGGGGGGCGGGGGGGGGCACAGACCCCCCCCCACTTCCGAAGTCAGTCGGGGGAAAATCCCTTAGTCGGGGGATTTAAGGGTTAGGGGAAGAGAAATAGATTGAAGAGACATACTGAACACTCAACAGGGATGGCGCCAGGTGGGAGCAGGGGGCCCGAATCGGGGAGTCTTAATCGATACGATAGAGTATGCAGTCCCCGAAAGCGCCTGAGAGAGGACAATTTCTCTAATAAGAACCCAAAATTTTCGGCGCGCTACGCGCGCTGTACAGTCACACCAGGATCTTCAGCAGTTCCATTCCACAATGCTAGATAGCACAGATCCTGCCAACCTTACCACGAGACATGTAGGCAGAGCACACTGTTTATGCGGAGGTCGAAAGTTCCATCACATGTCGCTAAGCCTAGTTCCTATTCTCTTGTGTGTGTCATGCGGTACGGTCAGTTTGCGAGCGACTCACGGACCAAAGTTTGGCTATTTCATAGGGTGTACTCCAGGTGTTTCGATAAAATATATGTTATCCTCGATATGGTCTAGAACCCCTACAGTTTTCTTTTTTTTTCTTTATGTTCTTAATGATCACATATCTTTTTTGTGTAAGCCTACCAAAAATTTTCGCCCCCTTTGCAAATTCAAGTTTCAGATTCCAAAGAACACTATATATAAAGTGCGCAACTCGACTCGTGAATTAAGTGATGTTATGCAAAATATGCCCTGAAATGGCATGGTATAGTCAGCCATATCCCCCTGTCACCACCTCTTCGACAGAGGGGCTGTCAAAGCTTGGGGTCGCGGGCATGGCCCAGCCCTCTGTCGGGAAATTTTGTCGCCATTTATGATTGGTTTACTTATTTTGGCTTTCAAATGGTCGTTTCTGCAATGAAACCCAAGATTTTCGGTACGCTTTGCCCACTCTTCCTCAGTTCTGTTACTTATAGCTAAATATAGTTCAAACGCATTTCCACCTTTTCAAGTAACTGAAGAAGCTGAAAACATGAATTTAGGTAAATGTTGGGAATTTCACCTCATATCACCTCATTTAGTCAATGTTCTCTTGGGTCTGTGGTGCGGTACGGCTATAGGACACGAGGAGAAAAGTACAATGTAAGTTATGCCTGATAGGGACCAACTGCCAGGACAATTGACCTTAACTGGCTTGTAATAGCCTAAGTATCGATTCATTTTAGTATAGGATAACCAAAAAAATTTTCGCTCGCTTCTCGCGCTTTGCAATTTCACACTTTACATTCTGGGCCGAAAACATTAAATCAGCACCGAAACTACGTTCCTCTAGTATATACACATTTTATGAAATATATGCCCCACAATGGCATGGTTTAGTACACAGATTTTCTACAGATCTCTCCTCAACATCCCCTTGACGGCATCGGGGCTGTCAGGGATTCGGGTCGCTGCCTTCGCCCGTCTAGCCACCCGTCGGGCAAAATCCTGGCGCCATCCCTGGCACTCGAAACTTAGAAGTAGCCTACGGAATGAAATTAGGACAGAATGTTTTCATTATATGGTCGTTTACCAAAGGATAGAGCTCTTCCAATCGCCCTTCAGTGAATAATCAGACAGGATGCTATCAATATCAATATCTGGCCCATGGTGCAGGTAGGCCTACTATCATTAAGTTTCCTTCGCGCTAGTCACTTTAACCATCTGTAATGGTAAAACTGCATAGGTTTAAGGATGAAACAGTGCTGCTAACTTTTGCGATTATCTCAAGCATCCTTCTTAGCCTTCTTGACTGGCCTCGTGATCTTACAGTCCTCGTGATCTTACAGTCCTGTCAATGTAGGCTATGTGACACATACTGTAGCATACTGCAGCTTACAACGCATAGAGGATAACCTGAACTCTCCGTCATTGACATCGAATTTCACCAAATCTGAAACAAAGGAAACCTGATCAATAAGGCCTCTAGAACCAATTTACGGCGGTCTTATTACCGTATATTGCAAGAGCATTTCAGTCGGGGGAATCACAGGTTGTGCCCCCCACCTCCGAAATCCTGCACACGCCACTGGTCCGTCTCTCTGTATATATATATATATATATATATATATATATATATATATATAGATATATATATATATATGCATGTACAGACTATATATATATATATATATATAAATACAGACTATATATAAAGGCTATATATATACCGTAGGCTATGTATGCATATATATAGACAGACACATAGACAGACAGGCAGATAGATAGAAAGAAAAGTTGAAATGCCCCACAAAACACCACCGAAATGGTATCATAAAATGAATTAAATCCTAAGCGCTTTCACCCGTTCATGCCATATCTTCAGAGGTAAATGACACGAGTATGTACAAAATTAGTTGATACAAAGAAATTGGAGAGTAGTAAGTAAACAAATCGATAGATTTTAGGCCTCTCTAACGATTTGTTTACTTAAGTGTCTAAAAACATCCGCCAAGTCTAATTGGCATTTACTGTTACAACCTCTCCAATTTCTTTGTATCAACAAATTTTGTACATACTCGTGTCACTTACCTCTGAAGATCCCGCATGAACGGGTGAAAGCGCTAAGGATTTCATACATTTTATGATACCATTTTGGTTGTGTGTTGTGAAGTCATTTCAACTTTTCTTTCTGTATTTACACTTTACGACGTGTTTTGCTTATCTTCTATCCATCTATATATATATATATATATATATATATATATATATATATATATATATATATATATATATATATATATATGTATATATATATATATATATATATATATATATATATATATAATTAACCTACAATTTTTTTTCATTCACATACTAATTCCTAATGATGTACGAACTTTCGGGATTTGCATTCGTAAAACTAACCTCTACACAGTTCACAATGAATATGATGAACCATTCATGATGGTGTGTAAGGCTGTATTCGACACCATGTTCTTGACAGTTCAGGAATACGACGAGAACACGGGAACTCGTTCTGCAGTGTCGAACAAGAACCCTACAGTGCAGGTACAGTTACCACGGATACACGGACTGTAAACTCAGAGAATATAGCCAAACTTCATAGCACCTGATTTTCAGGTACCTCAGACAGAGTACATGCATGATTCGTAATCATCCTGTCGGTACTATTTACACCAGCGCGCGGTATACGATAGTGACAATAGGCTAGCTGTTTAGCCTACGTAATGTCGACGTCACTCTACCTACATACTACGTACATGCTACTACGTACATAGTCCACCACCGTGCCGCCGGCCCAATTTTTTTCCCACGAGGTTATGGGCAAATCTGATTTTCAAAATTTTTTCAAATTTGTTTCTAAATCATGGTTGGGGTTATTTCTAAGGTTAGGGTTAAGGGGACTGGGGTTATTTGGCCTGTTCTTTCATAATCTGGCGTCAGAATTACAAAAAAATGGTTCAAAAGCTGTCATTTTGGAATTAGGGGTGTGGCCTATTTCCAAGAAGCTGATTGGTCCATTGGCATGATTTGCCCATAACCTCGTGGGAAAAAATTGCGCGTGCCGCCGTACTGTTTCATACTTTCAGGCCTGTTGTTAGGTCAGTTACTCCTGCCGGGTACATGCTCTGCCTAAATTGTTGTCAAAAATGGCAAGTAGGCTACACTTTCGAAGGGCATTGTGCTGCAACTTCCCTAGCATATCTTCCGCGAGAAGACATCTCCGCCATCTTTGATTATGTTCGTTCTCGCTGCACCACCAGCCGAGGTGGTGTGAGATTTGGGTGCAAGAACAGTTCGCGAACCGTTCTTTCGTGATCGACTCGTACGAGAACACTATTCCCTGTTCGAGAACAGGGTGTCGAATACAGCCTTAGTGTCGAGCGCTTGCATGCATATATCGTCCTCATAATTATTCTCTGTACTACATCTGTAGTACATTAATAAAAACAAAACCTCCCATTAATTCTTAGTTTTGAAGGGGGGGGGAGGGGGAGAGGTTGTCAGGGTCTAAGTTCAATGACTCTAAAAATTTAGAAAATCTTTCTGTTTTAGAATGTGCAAATCGTATGTCAATGCCTGTATCGTTAGGAAGATACAAATTTTGAAAGGAATGTAATTTTTTCTTGAGATACAGTGTATTATGGAAATCTGTGACGTCATCGCGGCACATTGATCAGACAAAGCATTGCATTATGATATTGACACTGCTGTGGGAGCATTCAACTACTTTGTTTGCTATACCCTACATATGGTGTAATTTTGTGCTAGCTCTACATGGAAGATATGCAAGCATCCCAACAGTATCAAATTTCAAGGACAAACAGGACATTTAATTGTAAAGAAAAACAAAAGGAATCCAAGACAAGAGTCCACTTTTATTACATTATGTGACCTTCATGAGAAATTCAGGTACTTTTTGACAAATATTACTAATCTTTAAAATAGGATATCTTGAGTTAGGAATATAGTATTGCTACAGGATTTGCGGGCATGAATTGGAAATTTTGTTTTCATTTTCACATGTGACACTTTTGTGGTTGTCAGAAGTGCGTTAAATACCACGTAAATAAGACTTCCAAGAGTGTAAATCAATACAAAGTTTATTTAATATTTACCCCGTTACTAGTCACTAATGTATTAGCTAGAAGGAAACCTAGGACACTGTTAAAATGCCATGTAAAATAGCCTATATCAAAACATAAAGAGGGTAATGCTGCATTCAGGAATTTTTCGTTCGGGGTTTTTAAAAGGAGGGGGGTGTTTGCGATGCATGGGACCAAAGCAAACTTCAGCTCTACTATGTTCACCCCCGAGATCAGAAACTTTGGGCAGGAAATGTCTGAAAAAGAAAGTTGTCGCTACAGTACGGGTTCATCTACGATGTTTAGATCGAAAGTATAAGAAAAAGTTGTCTTCCCAAACTCACCATTTTCATTGTTCTTCCCCTTCAACCATGCGTGGGCACCATTAGAGTTGAAAAAGAAGACAAAGTTGGTTAAACGGGCTTGGCCACACTTTATCTACCACTGATAGTAGGACTGGAAAGCAACAGTTTGCTAATAGCACGCAAACTGTGCACTGTGCAACAGACGTATATAGGTAGTTTGCAATCTTTTCAGAGAGCAAGTAGTGATTTATTTGATAGTTTGAAATATAACCGCATATATATATTGAAAGGTTGGGACTATAGGGTACTACAAGGCAGCTTTACAGCACTGTTTCGTAAGGGCCCAGTGTAGTAGGTCCTCACTCTTCAGAAGCCTGATGTAGAATGGTGTCAGCAATATTTAAAGGTGATCAGTCGTCTTGAAATATTCTTTGTGACGTCAGCCTTTTCTTGACATGTTTCTGCAGTCGTCACTGTTCAAGGATACACCGTACAAGCATGGTATAGCTAATCGGTAAGCAAGAAGAGACGGCTTGTAGCTGTATACCTACTAGCTATACTGATGTCATCATAGCTACTTGTACGGTGTATCCTTGAACAGTGACGACTGCAGAAACATGTCAAGAAAAGGCTGACGTCACAAAGAATATTTCAAGACGACTGATCACCTTTAAGCTCCCTTCATAGGTTGAGCACTCTACCATTGACTGGTTTACTTTGTTAAGGATCAATATATATATATATATATATATATATATATATATATATATATATATATATATATATATATATATATATATATATATATTGTTACGGCTTGTGGTCGCAAGTCAAACCAATAACAGCGAAAGATCACAGAAGAACGAGATTAAAATTCAACAACTTAATGATTATTTACAATCTCCTTATCTTACTTAAATTTACAACAATTAATTAGAGTTACTCACAATCCTTTACTTAATGTTATTCTGGTCTGGTCCAAGGGCTGGTAGTGCATGCACGTCGACGATGGTACAGTAGTAGACCTGCAGCGTGCTGTAGCGTAGGAACTGGTTCCACGAGCGAATAATGACAAGGCTAGGCGATGCTGGATGATAACAATCTCAATACACAGCGTAGAAACGGCGTAAGGCAATTTATCACAAGTGTGCGGTGTCAGTGGCGGGCTTCAGGTGATTCTGTCAGAGAATAACTTCTCAACAAAATCTGTACCCACCGTCTGGCTTGGGGACCAATATACAAGGGGAAGACCATTCACTATTACTAGGTTCTATTGTGTCATGGTCTAACATGTACCGAACCTCATCCCTGAGATGTTGTCTTTTTCTAGGGTTAACTCGGTAAGGATGCTGCTTGATTGGTGCAGCATCTCCCACATCAACATCATGTTCAATCAAATTTGTCCTAGAAGGATCATCTGAGAACAAGCATGCATATTCATAGATTAATGATTTCATTTCTGACTTTTGTTTGTGATCCAGATGACTTAATTTCTGGTCGAGATTTTTCAACACATCAGAATTTTGTAACTTAATACACATGTCAGGAACATTATTAGCTTTGATCTCATCATTACTGAGTTCATGATCAGCATTGATAACACACACTTGATCACCTGTATCATTAGTGTTACTATTTACATCATGTACACTTTCATCCTTAGAAATGTCACACTCTTCTCTTTCATAATATCTCTTCATCATATTAATATGACATACTCTTCTAGATTTACGCTTGTCAGGTGTCAAAATGACGTAATCTGTGTCACTAACTTTTCTCTCAATGACATAAGGTCCTTGAAAGCGAGCTTGAAGTGGCTGACCAGAAACAGGTAAAAACACTAGCACATTATCACCAGGTTTAAACTCTCTTTTCACAGTGGTCTTGTCATACCACGCTTTCATTTTCTTCTGAGAGTGCCTCAGATTTTCTTGAGCAAGTTCACATGCTCTATGAAGACGATCTTTAAAGCGGGATACATAATCAGGTAGATGTATGTCTTCACCTGGATCTGATAACCACTTCTCCTTCAACAATTTCGATGGTCCACGAACTGTGTGTCCAAAGACAAGTTCAAATAGACTGAACCCAAGTGACTCTTGTATAGACTCCCTGGCAGCAAACATTACAAATGGAATGCCTTCATCCCAATCTCTCTCGTTATCATGACAATATGTCTTTAACATATTCTTCAATGTTTGGTGAAACCTTTCTAACGCCCCTTGGCTTTCAGGATGATAAGCCGAAGACTTAATTTGGTCTATGCCTAACTCATACAACATCTGTTGGAATACAGTTGACATGAAATTAGACCCTTGATCTGATTGGATCTCTTTTGGCAACCCAAACAATGTGAAAAATTTAAGTAAAGCTTATAAGACTGTCCGAGCCTTAATATTTCTCAGAGGTATTGCCTCTGGAAACCTTGTAGAAGCACACATGATGGTTAATATATACTGATGCCCTGCCCTACTCTTAGGTAGGGGACCTACACAATCAATGATGACTCTACTAAACGGCTCTTCAAAAGCAGGAATTGGCTTTAAGGGTGCAGCCGGAATGTTCTGATTCGGCTTCCCAACCATTTGACATGAGTGACAGGTCTTACAAAATTTGGCCACATCACTTTTAAGTTTTGGCCAATAAAAGTGATTTAAAATTCTGTGGCAAGTCTTATTGACTCCTAGGTGCCCTGCAAGTGGCATTTCATGAGCAATTCTCAGTATTTTCCTTCTATAAGTCCTAGGTACCACAGTTTGATGGTAAATTCTCCACTCTTCATCTAATGGTGCATCAGGTGGTCGCCATTTACGCATCAAAATTTTGTTTTTAAAATAAAAGCAGACTGGGACGTCTTTCGATTCATCCTCAGTGAGTGCACCAGCTATTAATGGCTGAAGCTCTTCATCATGTTGTTGTTGGACTGACAACTGGTCTCTGTGGAGTGTGTCAGACATTTTTTATTTTTCCTGTTCTACCCCCTCACTATGTGTGGGGCCAGGAGACTCACAATCCTGACTATCATTAAGATTAGTCATAAAAGATTGGCTGAGATCATACCAAGAATCTTCATTTTCATGAATATTTTTACTAGAATCTTTTCCAGACTCTGACTCCTCCTTTGGGAGTGTTGTTCCATTTTTAGGAACTAATTCCTCAATTTTAGAGGGCGGATGATTAAGTTTATCATCCTTATTTTCGGAAATCATACCCTCATTTTTAGAGAGTGGATGTTTAACATTATCATCCTTACATGATTCCCTACTTGTTCCACTTTTGGGCACTGTATCCTCACTTTTGGAGGGTGGATGTTTAAGTTTATCATCCATAGCGAGCTTTTGTGACATAGCTCTAGTGACAGCACAGGCAGGGAATAAATTTGGAAATTCCTTTTCTAATTGCTCTGTGTTGTTATAATCACATGGTTTATCTGTCAAAATTGCATTGGCTACTACCTTTCCACCAGATAGGTCATTGCCTAGCAACAGAGATACCCCCTTTACAGGTAGAGTAGGTCTGACCCCTACTATGACCGACCCAGAAACTAAATCTGACTTCAAATTAATTTTGTGGAGAGGGACAGAAATAAATCCACACTCAACCCCCTGAATTAGTACATTTGCCCCTGTGGAAGTAGAGTCCGATAATGGCAAAACTCCATCAAGAAGCAACGACTGAGTTGCGCCTGTGTCACGCAAAATTTTAATTTTGACGGGTGGATGAGCTGAATTCCCATCTTGGGAAATAAACCCCTCAGACACGAATGGAAGGTATTCTTCCTTAATTTGGTCTTTAGAATTAGGCCGTAAAGTCACGACTACCTCAGAAGAATTCTCTACATTGGCTAAGGCATTTGGAGCTGTTTCAGTCTCCTTTAATTTTGCCAATGTGAAGCAATTTGCCATTGTGTGGCCCTTTTTGTGACAGAAACCACAACTTATGTCCTTAAAGGCAGCTTTGTTTGAGCTGACCTGGTCGTTCTTTTGACGACTTGAATCTGGTTGTTTTTTACCAGAATTTGTTGGAGAGATAGAACCAGACTGAGATCCACTGTTACCTGTTGTGCCACTGCTGTTGCCATATTTCTTATATGGCCTACTAAACTGACCCTTGTTTTGAGTCTGACCCACTTTACTGAATTTATGGGTAAGTGCATACTGATCAGCCAAATTTGCAACTTCACTCAACTTGTCAGCCTTATTTTCTTCAAGGTGAGTCTTAATGTCATCATTCACACACCGTTTGAATTCCTCGACCAGCATCAGTTGTCTTAAGGCATCAAATGTGGAGACCTTTTGGTAGCACACCATCTGTCGAAATGCCTTTCTTTTTGATAAGCAAACTCTACTTATGTTTGTGTATCCGCCTTACGATACTTTCTAAATTTTTGGCGATAAGCTTCGGGCACCAATTCATAGGCTTGTAATATGGCCTTTTTAACCTTATCATAATCCATGCTGTCCTCTATTGACAGAGCGGAATACACTTCTTGAGCCTTGCCTGTGAAATTACTCTGGATGAGTATGGACCATTTATCTCTTGGCCACTTTAGTTGCTCACCCAGCTTTTCGAAATGGTTAAAGAATTTCTCCACATTATTCTCCTGAAATTTGGGGACAAATTTTACGTGCTTAGAAATATCGAATCCCCCAGTATCCAAGCCTATTTTAGGGTCTGAGCCTTTTATGACCCCTAACTCTAGTTGCTTCAACCTAAATTCATGTTCTCTTGCCTTTTCCTCTCTTTGCATTTGCATTTCCCTTTCCTCTTTTTCCAATTCTTTCAATCTAACCTCCTTGTTCATTTCCATTTCAAGCCTTTTCAATTCAAATGTGTTGTCAGTTGGCACAGTGATAATTGTCTCCAGTACTGTACTAGGCAGGATACTTTCATCCACGAGATATTCCAGAACATATCTTTTAATCTCGTCTTTCCCCATTAAAGGCTGAAATTCAATGCCATAATGTTTTGCGACCTTTACAATCTCAGACTTCTTTAATGAATCTAGTTCCTCGACTGAGGGACTAGCCACAAATTTATCTAAGTTGAATGGCATTTTGGAGTTATATCAAGCATTCAACAAACAACTAACAAGTCTGGACAAACACAGTTGCTAACGATTTACAACAGAATTTCTCGAATTTTCTAGTATTTTTCGTTCCCGGATAGGCCCCCAATTCTGTTACGGCTTGTGGTCGCAAGTCAAACCAATAACAGCGAAAGATCACAGAAGAACGAGATTAAAATTCAACAACTTAATGATTATTTACAATCTCCTTATCTTACTTAAATTTACAACAATTAATTAGAGTCACTCACAATCCTTTACTTAATGTTATTCTGGTCTGGTCCAAGGGCTGGTAGTGCATGCACGTCGACGATGGTACAGTAGTAGACCTGCAGCGTGCTGTAGCGTAGGAACTGGTTCCACGAGCGAATAATGACAAGGCTAGGCGATGCTGGATGATAACAATCTCAATACACAGCGTAGAAACGGCGTAAGGCAATTTATCACAAGTGTGCGGTATCAGTGGCGGGCTTCAGGTGATTCTGTCAGAGAATAACTTCTCAACAGGGTCTGGGCTCGATGAAGATTTATGATATCTCTCCCATAACAGTTGTTGAACTGCCTTTTATATGCTAGGCTTTTAATCGAGAAATCTCTAGAATTTAACAGAAACTTCTAGTGTACACAGTCCAGCAATTACGAGAACGTTCCTTAATAGAAACTTCCAGAGCACACAGTCGAGAAATAACGAGAACGTTCCTTGCATGCACGGTAGTAAACAATGTCAATATTTCTTAGAAGTGTTGTCAGGCCGCGTAAACAGTTCTTTCGAGGAAATTCTAGAAAGGCTGCGTTGAAGTTGAATTCTCTGGAGCTTTCCATTCGCTCGTCGATGGATTCAATCCGGTGTTCCTGACGGGTCGCCTTGTAACAATATATATATATATATATATATATATATATATATATATATATATATATATATATATATATATATATGAATATGAGAATTGGTTGTCTAGTTAGGATCAGTTCACATTTTTGGATTGTTTTGGATGTTTGTTTAAGAATGTGTAAGTTGACGACGGGATAAGTAATAGTAACATTGCCATTGTCATAAATGTATTACGTCATCCTCATTACAATAATTTCCTTCATGATGCTGGGTCGTACACTAAATGTGCCCGTGAAACGCCCACCTTGCTCACTTCCAATGACTAGTGGTAATCATTGTGTTCACATTGCGACGGGTTCTTATGTAGTGTTGTGTAACATTATGTGACAACAGACCCTCAAGTTTCCACCATCACTGGTAGCAATTCTTTCTTTGTCAAAAAAAAAAAAACTCAATAACCATTTCAAAAATTTTATATGGAATGAGTTTCTTTCGTAGAAAATTTCATCGTTCAGTTTAGGTTTGCATATGTGGAGATTTGAGTTCTCTTTTATGTGATGGATTTGATTCTGTAGAGGATATCTTTTTTTGACTGAAGTTCTGTAACGAGCTAATTTTTTATGGAAGTAACCGTAACTAGTTATTTTCAAAGTTTACCTAAAACAATCCTGACCCTCTGAGGCAAAGTTTTCTTGCCCTCACCCTACTAGAGAAACAAGAATTGTAAGTACCAAATACCTCTGCTGATTTTTT
Organism: Holothuria leucospilota; assembly: GCA_029531755.1. Taxonomy (NCBI): domain Eukaryota; kingdom Metazoa; phylum Echinodermata; class Holothuroidea; order Aspidochirotida; family Holothuriidae; genus Holothuria; species Holothuria leucospilota. The sequence goes on along the minus strand of CM055962.1, from coordinate 13,348,211 downwards.
TTTAATATAAACAAAGTGACAAAACAGTCATGACAGTTTAGTGTCTTTCTTCATCAAGACAGGTAATGCATATCGATTGATGTTTCCTTCTATTATCTCTTTCACCCAGGTCTAATGTTCCGCCAAGAGTGTTTCAGAGTATCCGTCAACTTATGTTTTCCTGCTTGTACGTCAATGGTAGGATTTTTCCTATGTGCCTTCTTTTCCTACCGTATGGAGGAAGCACAAGAGCAGACCGTCATCTATTTTTGTCTTTGTCACTGGGTTACCTGTTTGGCTGGCAAGGCAATCCATCTACCTACCCTCCTATCTCAAGAGGCAGAAGTTGTCCCTTTAAGAAACCGTCTTACTCTCTTTCTTTTATGCATGTACTCCATTCTAACTGTCCTGGAAGTCTGGATAATTTTAACAGTAGTAAGTCGAATTCTTCATACATTTACTATTTCAAACAAAACCAGCCTTTGATTTCATGAGGTAACACTCATAAACCCCACACTGCTTGGACGCATTTTGTTAATACACCCAGGGCCGTCGCGACCGAGGGTGTGGGGGGTGTCTCACTCCCAAAGCTCGTCAGAGCGACGATAGTTGGAAAATCTGAAATAGCAGTTGGAATTTCTGATATCTCAGTCTAGCACATTTTCCGACTGAGTTTATGTCAGCTTTGTGTATATTTTCCAAATAAATCAAGTTAGAATAATACCAAACGTCATTTTCCTATCGATACAGATTCTGAATGCAGGTTTTGTTATGGAAATATTTAGAGTGGACCTTAAGTCTTAAATTACAAGAATATATGTTTAACAGATTCAAAAATCAATTTCATTCAAACAACTCCCACTTTCACAGCTTACTCCGTTGCTGAGAAATAAAATGTTTAAATTTATTCACTAAATTTGAAATCATCGATTGCACAATAATCTGTGATGTCCTTCTTGTACAACTCACATTACCTGCCTTTGTTTTCTTTTTAAATTCAGATGTTTATATAACCTTAAAACAATTACTGTTTCCTTACTTATGATGTTGTACTATAGAGAGGGTTATTATTGACAAGTCACCCTATAACATTAAAACAGTGATCACATTTTGGAACAAGGTACAAAGGCTTTCGAAAAAACAAAGAAAAACAATTTGGCAAGAATGACACCACAAATTATTGCGCAACATACCATTTCGAATTGAGTGAATAAGCTTCACCATTTTATATCTGAGCTCAGGAATGTCCTGTGAAGATGGAAAGTGGACCATTCGAATGCATTTTTCAAGCTTTATAACATATGTTTCTGAAATTTTTGACTTTAGGTACACTTTAATGAAAAATTTCTGCCCGCTTCGGGCGCATGCGTCCCCGTTTGCACTCAGTCTTATGACCATTATTAAGGTTATCATACAGGGAACTAATCTGATTACAACACTTTCCGAAAAACTGAGGTACATCTCCAAACATCTGTAGGGGCCTCACATCAATATGGTCTCTTTCAATCTAATTTGTAGCGTGATGTGGAAGGTTGAAAGTACGTTTATCTGTTATACATTTTTCAATTTTTTTCCAGAGTTCTTCGCGCGCAGGCATTATCGGTATAAATAGTGATTGTTAATACACTTACGACAAAAAAGCATTCTGAAACGCGCATGTTAGTCTTTCACCCCTTTTGCCATACCTATCTGCCTATCAGGGAGGTCTAATATCTCCTTCCTGCACCTGTACCCTCCCTCAATCCCCATTGATAGAAGCTGTTCGTCTGGATTTTCGTTCAACATTAGTAAAAATACGATTTATGATCAGTTCGAGAATTTGTCAAAGATGGCACCATTTTGTGTCTCAGTAATCCTAAATGAACAAAAAATATTCAAACGGGAGGTACATCACCTGCATAAGGTGGCAAAGGGAGGATTCGCTCCTAGTTCAAACTACACCCGATGGGAATATGCACAATTTACACCGGGTTTCTGGGTGTATCTGGCGTCTGGGGTATGATTAAAGCATCATCTTCTGTAGCGCCCCCGATCAACAACCTCTGGAGGCGCCACTTATAGTCCATTCTATACGCGCAGAATACATTTCTCTATATTATCCGGAATACTTGACGTACACTTTTGCGCGATCGGGAAACAAACGCGCTAGTTGATTTCCCGTTGTGAGCGCGTAAGAAATTAAACGCGCATATAAAAGTGCATTACTTAAAGGTACCATAGAAACTGACCAATGAATATAGGCAAATAAGTCTATGAACTCTAAACCAGTCAGTATGCATTTATGTTCAAGTGTACTTATGTGTAATGCCGTCAGGAATAAGTAAACTTCTTGTAAGTGGAATTTAGTATTGAGGAGTGATACTTCTTACATTTACGATGTTTCGAAATAACAAGTATTAATACTTTTGGTAGGCATTCATTTCTCTGTACGTTGTCAAAACGACTGAACAGTGATCAGCACTTCCGCCCTGGTATTTTGGGCTCCGTGGGGAGTCAACGCGCCATTTTAAGTTTGGAATCTATGCTTATAATATCTTTGGTCCCGAGAAAGTGTTTGTTAATTCCACGCACGTATTTTTGAGTAAAAACTTTGACTGAATAGTAGGCAGTAAAGTAGCCAAAAAGGGTCTTCAAAAGGTTTGTTGACAACATATTCTTCTCGTAGACAACATACTTTCTTTTTTCACCTAACCAAAAATGAGAATTTGCTAAAATATGGGCATTTTTCAGCCATATATAATCAGCTCAAAAATATCCCAAAGATAGCACCATTTTGCATCTACGCAACCTAAAGTTAGCAAAAATTTCTCAAAGGGGACACCCACTCCCGTAAGACCCCTCCCCCAGGACGGCACCTTCATGTAGTGACAAAGGAAGGATCCCCACTGCTGCATACAAACGCAGGGCGCATAAAAAAGTGCAATTTACGCGCCGCGTTGGAAAAAACATCCAGCCAGTCGGAATTTGGGACCTTCACACCTCCAAACATATGACCCTCGCTACGGCCCTGAATGCACCCAGCGTGTTCATCGCCTTACCGACGGTACAGCGAATGTAGTCAGCGAGAACTGAGAGAATTAACGGTAGGTGCTGTATCTACTAATTAAGGAATAAATCTCATTTCGCGGACTATTATTGGGGTTAAACCGTCGAGACTCCAAATTTGACAAAATAACGGACAAGGAGAAGTCGAGTCCGTTATTTTGCAAATGTGGAGTCGAGACGGTTTATGACGGACAATAATAGTCCGACAAATGTGTTTTATTCATATTCTACAACCTAAAATGTGTGAAAACTTCAACATTTTCAGTGTTTACGTTTACTGACCGTATGCTGTGACCGTATGCAGTGTTTAACCAATCAGAATGCAGGATTCTCAATAACAGATGGCTAGAGGTGGTAGAATGGTCAATTATATAAACATGTATCCATTTTTGCAACGGAGGTGCCTCTTGATCACAGCTCAGCGAAGCCAAGTTTATCAATAGCCGTGAATAATAGAAATGTAGTACAGTACTCGGCTGATACGTAACTAGTCCAGTACAGGCTAAGCACATGTATAGCCTAGGTGTAACTCGAATTTTGAATAGCTAAAAGGACAGCATTACACTGGGCCAGCGCATGCATGAAATTACACGTATTCAGGAAAGTCTAAACCGGATTTCTCTAATGCATAACTGGGGTCTGTTATGTTCTGCAAAGTGCTATGTGCTTTAAAGGGCCGTGTGCAGTGAAGCTGATCAGCAAAGATGATTAACCATTACCCACTTCTTTTCTCTTTAACTTCTGTGAAGGAGAAAAAGTAAAATCCTTCTTGATATAACCTCCTTTTGACGCGTCACAGTAACACTATCCATAGAAGACACATCACATATCCACACAACTAAAATTTGACTCGTAGGCAGTGGCCTAGCTTGAAAATTTTTCATGGGGGGGGGGGGTGGAGGCTCTTCAAACACTGAATCCTCATACTTTTGAATTTTCCAGTAGGGGCTTCTAGGGTCAACACTTTTGTAGGCCTTACGTTCTAAGGCTCCCTCAGCTGCACCAACGTTCGCTTGTATCTCTGTGTCACGTCGCTATAATGCCAATAATAATTTAGCTGCGGCATTCCTGCAGCTCCGTCAGCCTGTACCCAGCGCTTAATTTCCCTCATTTTAAATCTTTTCAGCAATCAAAAAACAATTGGAACATGGGAAATACACTAGTTAAACAATGGTCTTGATTGGATTAGTCCTCAGCTACGGAACGCTTTTAGTTGGTGATTAATCATTGAATGTAAAAAAATTCGGAAAACCCGGTTTTAACAGCCAGTCGGCAGACTTTTGCCTATCAGATCTTTGCAATTTACAGCAATCGGAAAATGATCATTGACGGTCATTATTCCGGTAGCAGCTTATGAAACATTTTGGAGTACTTCGTTCATCATGCGTGGACTAAATCCTGTTTCGACATTTCAGACCATTAACAGGCGCGGATATAGACATTTCGAAAGGGGGGGGGGGTTGCTGAAAGCCCCCTTGAATATTCTCCTAGATAAACATTATGCTAATTTTTTCGCTCACTTGATATTGTTAATGTGGCGAAAACAGGGGAGGGGGCTGAGACCGGGAAAGCTCCCCCCCTTGGATCCGCACTTGATTAACAACTTACTCTTTTGCTTAAACCGAATTACAATACTAGACCTATATCGTAGCCTAGAAGCAATTTATTAATTACTTCCTGCAACCTCTTTTAACCCCTATTCTCGAAACAGAAATCAATTGATACAGAATGCATAACAGCTGAACTCCGAAGAAGCAGTATGCGGTACTATGCAAGACACTGTCACATCTACTCCGAGCTGTCTTTCTCGTGGGTCAAGTGGGTTATTTCTCTGGGTTATAAACGAACTCTGCAAGTTGAAGACTTTGGAACACTTTTAGATCATCTTGGGGCCCAAAGACTCCAGGAAGAATTTGACAAAATATTTATGGAAGAAAAGGTGAGTTTACGATAAATAAAAGGAGAGTAACTTTATGATATTGCCTCTTTAACATTCGTCACCTTAAGTACATATAAATTTTAACATGAAGTGAATAACCACATTGGAAAGAGCACTTATTGGCTTAAAGATCTCCACATGTAAGTTTAGCGTATCCCGGTTCTTTTCTGTTGCTATCAGCAATCTCCTAAAAGCAGGAAACCCTTGCCGGCACGGGCATAATATCAGATACACATTACATATCTTCCAGGCTGCAGAGGCAATAAAGCTTCGTTCCAGACCATACCACGCCCCCTTAGAGAAACACCAGCCTGTTGTGCGCCTTCCATCTCTCGTATTTCTCAAATATATAGCCTGTGTTAATACATTTAATGAAACGTCATACAGGCTTTTTCCTTGTGCAGCCTGTTGGGAGTTAAAAGGACATACTTTTTTGTTTAAGTCCAATGCCACGGCCAATCTACAGATACTCACTCTGGTGTACTTACTTCCCTAGTTTGGGATCATGTGAACGTGGCCAGCCGCTTAACTTTCAGACCTGTACATGTTAGTTTTTTTTTTTTTTTCAAAAGTCCCCTGACTCTCTGGCGAAGAGCCAGGGGCGAAAACCAAACAATACTCCCGAAGGAGTTCTGCTCCCCGAAGGAGTAACAACGTCCCCAAGGGACAAACTTTGACTTAACTGACACCACCTGACAGTGGTTCCGTTCTAGACTGGCTGAATAGAACAGGTCCCACCTGGGAGCTCCGCCGTCGTGATCACGGATACTCCTGCGCCAGACCTGTACATGTTAGTATCTATCTTAAAATGATGCCGTCAGTTTGCAAAAAGGAAAAACATTAGATTTTGATTCTTCCTTTGTCTGTCTTCATTCTTCAAAATGCCACGAGTGCTATCAGAGTTGAAGAATACAATTTGAAAGCTCAAAACTCAAACAACGTTTTTCCACGATGATGTAGGCGTGAGGCTTTCACAAAGGTATGGGGCAAATGCTATCATCCTTTCATGTGTTTGACTTGTCGATAAAGAATTGGGTCCAATCATTCAACGAAAAGGATACGATGTTTTGGTACAAGAGAAGCTTGTTTTCCATCCACGTTTTCCATTGGTTAAAATTCGCAACTACATGAATATTCATATACAATAGTTCTTCTTTATCCCTGATTGGCCTTCCCCGCTTTTTGGTTGCGAAGTAACTTTCTTCACGTTTTGCTCCCTGACGTCGAGGTAACAGTGAAAAGACCAATGAAAACACGTTACCTCGCGGGAGGGTTACCCTGACTAAGGGCCACTAGCCAGTATACTGTAGCCGAAGTTAGGCTACCACACAGTAACGGGATAGTATAGCCCAAAGGTATTGACATATACTGGGTACATTGCAATATCAACGTTACTTCCTTCAAGATCCACTCACCAGTCTTGTTCACTTGTGTTGTGCTAAATCTATCAGCTGTTTACACCTAGTGAATGTGCATTAGTACTTCGTTCTTACTGGTTTGCTCAACAGATGTTGGTTCGGACACTGACTAGTGTTTTCCTGCAGCACATTTTTTATTTCGTCGAGTTTAGTCGTTATTTTTACGAAAATTTCAAGGCTGTTGCCGTAATTCTCACAACCGGCCTTAGTTTTTCTCCCTCATTGTTCATATGGGCCACTCAAACGAATGACCAAACCTTTTAACCTCGTTTTTTTAAATTTTTTTTTCCATTTTGCAAACTCACGGCATTACTTTAACTATATCAGGCGTGCTCGCACGCATTACATTCGTATTGATTTACTGGAGATGAGGTAGACAACATCTAGTTGTCACCCTGGTTACTTGATCATACACCTTTATATGTAACTTCATTAAATGTCCCTGGACATAAAAATATCATACCTGTATGTGTAAAGTGAAAATAACACCGCAAATGTGGAAATATTGCGACTCCAAAATGGTGTTTTTATATAATTCCTGTTCAACGCTAGTAACTTGCAGCATAAATAAGAATTAGCTAAATACTCCAATCTGTGGGGTGTGTTCCTTTGCTATCTTTTATTCCGTAATTTCAAGGAGAGCTTTAAAGTTGATTTACCCCAACACTGTCAAATTATCTTGTTGAAATAAATCAACATCACACATCATACCGCAGGCTAACTGGCCAGTTGATTAATAATTTTAATAAACTGATTTAAAGTGGCCGTGGCATCCCCAAAGTATTCAGAACTACTCCCACAGTTTTAAATACGATTGGTGACTGCTCTTTGTTTGACATCCATTCAAAAATAGCTCCACTCTGGTCGATGAATAGTGACTTGTACAGTCAGTAGTCTCGGAGGTGTACTGGACAGGTGTTTTTGTTTAAACTGTAGGAGGAGCTAGAAGTAAACTAATTAGGGAGAATTGTTACTATCTGGGGTGAGATTATAGGGCCTTTTAAGCAAGACAAAATATATCGACACTAGAAAGCACTCGAGATAGATAGCTTGTCACATATCAAATTTTGAAAATTTATGTCTTGGAAACGGTTGCATGAGTTACGAAAATATTAACATGCGATGTTTCATGAGGGTATCTCTCAGGCCCGTAACCAGCCTTGAAGAGAAGGGGGCCAAACCAAGCTCAGGGGGCGCTAAGTACAAGTTATTGCACAAGGGCCTGGCTATGCCCGCAGAGCAGAGGGGCAAGCCAAGGATCAGGGGGCCTGCCCCCAAATGCCCCCTTGGATACGGGCCGGTATATCTTTATATGTAAGTGTTGATTCATATCTGTTATCAAGCTTCATTTCCACATATCCTTTATTTCACGGAAAAAGGGAATACTCATGTTGATATACAGTTTACAACTCGTTTTTCACCTAAATGATATCTTCACCACGTTTAATTTATAACCATACTTCAGATCTATAGCCTACAGCATGATTTGTAACACACGTGAGTTAGATAAGTCAACTGGCTGAGTTAGGATAGATAAAAATAATATACTTGTGTCACAGGTTGGGGATGAGGGGGGCAATGCCCCAATTCTGAAAGTGGTGAAATATCTTATTGTTTGCCCTCCCCACCTTTTCCAGTACCCTGATAAAAACATATTGGGCATTGGCCCGATTCTTTAGCCTACAATGGCTAATCCAATGAAATCAAACTCGAAAATTCTGAAAACAGCAATTTTCGTTCATAAACATTTGACATTGAAGGTGATTCAACTTTGCCATGTATTCCTACAAAGCAGGCTCGGATCACACCACAGAGCATCTAAGATCCAAAATGCCCCCCCCCCCACGCCCTTAAGGTCTCGCGTTTGCATTTTAGTCCTGCTCAAGGTCATATCCCCTTACCACTTTTGAGAAGATGTTGCCGCTCATGAATGTATTATGGCGCATGAACCTTCTGTTGATTAATTAATGGTGAGCATTTGGAAAGCTCACTGTAGTGTCTTATCACAACTTTGTGGGCTTGCTTCATCCTTTCTACATAGGGAAAACTTAAACATTATGAAAAGTAGGGACTTGTGGTGCGTATTGTGAAAGTATAGAGGTACTTGAATAGACCAAACGAACACAGATTAGAAATAATTCTGTTTGAAGTACTTTCGTAGAAAATAACTTAGAAACGTTCTTTTCAGACAAAGATCGAGAGAAGTGGTAAAAAGCCATCGATATGGAAAGTATTTTGGGTAATAAAAGGAAAGCTATGGTTGGCTGGAACCGCCTTGAGACTCACGTCTGACGTTTTGAGCTGCCTTTCACCAATGTGTGTGGCGTTACTAGTAAGATATGTTAATGGCATCAACACAGTAAGTACCCTAATTCTTGCTACTCAAGTCTTGTATTTGATGTGCGTTCTACTTAAAATACCATACTTGGCGTGCTTGAGAAACATACATTTGACACTTGTCATTCGACATGGAATTACTATCGATATCACTTAAAATATCAATTGATGGATGAATAATTAGTTCTGATTTCAAACCTTGTCACTCATTAAGACTAGTATTCGTATGATTAAGATGGTTTTCGATCACAGTTCAACATTTGCAGACATTTATATTTTGCAGAAATTCATTACGTAGTAATTCTCTATGCAGTTTATCTAATCGGCTTGTCGGTGAGAGCAGACCATAGAAATTAAAGTAAGGGAGAATGTTGTTTGGTGATCTGGACTGAAGCCATACATTTGGCTCTCTATACGGCAACAAAGTAGCGGTGCGTAATACAAACATCACGTCGTTGGTTTCGTCCAGTTATTCGCGGAGAAACTACAAGTTTTCTGGAAAGAAGTATAAAACAAAACACTTAAGGCAACATTACTGATCTCTGTTGTGAAAATTATTCCCAATCTTTCGAAAAACGGATAAAATGACTAAACTTTTAAAGTTAAATTATGCACACTGCACGTGCTGAGACACGCCAATCAACCAGCTTTTTGCGGTAAAGCCAAAGCGCTCTTACATTTGTCGTGAATTCACTGGTTAAACAAGCAGTGATGCACTGTCAGCATTCTTCCTTCTTTTAATTTCTATGGTTCAGACTGAACTTTCACTTAATTAACTGCCTGCCAGCAACATTTTCCATTCTGCATTACAGCAAACAGTCAACGCTCCCCATTTTACGAGAACTCTCGAATTTTTCCAGAATGGTTTCGTTGTTATCATGGTTATGATAATTTGTATTATAACACAACAAATACTGGAGCAAACAGGTCGCTATTGGCACAAGAATATTGGCGTTTGTTTAATGATTTCGCTATTTGTAAGTATATTTGAAAACCGTTTCAAAGAAAACAAAGGCTTAAATTATAATTACTATAAATGTATTAAATGCTTATACAAATATATATATATATATATATATATATATATATATATATATATATATATATATAGAGAGAGAGAGAGAGAGAGAGAGAGGTCGAAAGTTGTATAAACTGTTAATACAACAGATAATACAACTTTCGACCTATTTATTCATAGTTCGATCTACCATATTTCGATATATATATATACATATATGTATATGTATATGTAAATATATATATATATATATATATATATATATATATATATATATGTATATATAAGGTCAAAGTACTGCGTAGCACTTATGAAGTAGGTAGGTAAAAAGAAGAGGTAAATAGTGCTAAACGTTTGAGAAAAATTCCACAACGTTTCGGGTTTAAACCCTTCATCAGGTGGTAAAAATGCAACTGACTGTTGACACGGCCAAACGTACAAATTAAAACTCAGCAATTCCTGCATTGTTCTTACCTGTGTTAACCACTTAACACTTTCTGTTTACCTAGCCGGTTTTACCGTGCCCGATTTTGTTGTGTTTTTTAATTTGTACGTTTTGCCGTGTCAAAAATCAGTCGCACTTTTGCCACCTGATAAAGGGTTTAAACCCGAAACGTCGTGGAATTTTTCCCAAACGTTTAGCACTATTTACTGCTTCTTTTTACCCACACACACACACACACACACACACACACACACACACACACACATATGTATATTGAAAGGTTGTGACTGTAGGGAACTTTACAGCACTGTTTCGTAAGGGCCCAGCTTGGTAGGTCCTCACTCTTCAGAAGCCTGATGTAGAATGGCGTCAACAAAGGTTTAGCATTGGTTTGTACGTGCCCGTTTTGAACCGTACTGTGAATTCGTGTTCATCTTTTAGAAACGGACACGGTCATAACGAACAAACAAAGATACGTTAACTCTTGGAATAATTACACAGCAGATGTTTATTTCTGTGTCTGCAAGAGCTTATGAGTTTGTTTCGTTTGTTTAAAGTGGCTAAGGAAGGTTTGTGCATGATGAAGAACTTTTCTTCGAGGCAGAGGCTCCAAGTTTTTGATAATGTTGTGTAGGCACGGGCTTTAGATTCGGGGTTGAGGAAGAAATGAGTTCTCCACTTTACATTCCTTAGAAAAGTTTCCGTATTAGAAATTAATCTTTTCAAAAAGCTTTTCTTTGACGGTATAGGTATATTCTTTGTAGAGTATCCAAAGCTGACACGGGTAAACCCGTTGTCCATGATAGGTTTTCAAAGTGTTCGACAGAAAACTGGAGCAAAGTATACGTGACAGTGACAGTGACGCCATTCTACATCAGACCTCTGAAGAGTGAGGACCTACCAAACTGGGCCCTTACGAAACAGTGCCTGTCTTGTAGTTCCTTATAGTCACAACCTTTTAATATTTAAGCTCCCTTCACAGGTATATATATATATATATATATAAATATATATGTATATATATATATATATAAATATATATATATATATATATATATGGTGAATATATGTATATGGTGAATTGTGAGTGCTTCATATGGTGTTTGAACAAAGGCCAAACCAACGTGGCTTCTTAGCTCAGTGGTTAGAGCATCCGCACTAGCAAGCGGGAGGTCCCGAGTTCGAACCCCGTTGGAGTCAACTTCTTTTCACCTCAGCCAGATTTTCCAGTGTCACAGTTTTTCACTATATATATATATATTTATATATATATATATATATTAAAATCAGAAAAGAAAAACAAAACGTACAAAAAATGGATATCTCCATGCCAACTTAAAATCGAACAACTCTCCAGCTAAATGCGAAACAAAATATTTCGAGCGTTTTACCAGCTCTTCTTCAGTTGAGAAAACTTGTACTCTTTATATATATATATATATATATATATATATATATATATATATATATATATATATATATACAAAAGTCAAAAGAAGACAAAAAATGGATACATTCATTTCCAACTATAAATATATACAAATCAGTGAATACAAAATATTTCGGGCCGTCTCAGCCCTTCCTCAGTTGTATGTAGGAACTAGTGCAAATGAAAACTGGCCTCACATATATATAGATACAAGCCCCTCGTTTAGAGACCAACTGCTTGACCGCTCATGAAAGCCAAATCCCTATTTAAACCCGTCCTGTGAGTATTTAGAGAGATGATCGTATTTAGTTCTCGATTGCATCTCTCCTGCGCGCTTTTAAAATTTCCGTACAACAAAACACATTTTAAATCGGACAAACTATGCTCAGGCAGATTAAAATGCTCGGCAACGGGGAATCCAGGGCTATTATTCCTTATGCTCAGTTTATGATTGTTAAATCGAAGTCTAAATTTGGTGCTTGTTTCTCCTATATATGTAGCGTGGGGGCACTTCTTGCAGAAAAAGCGCGCAGGAGAGATGCAATCGAGAACTAAATACGATCATCTCTCTAAATACTCACAGGACGGGTTTAAATAGGGATTTGGCTTTCATGAGCGGTCAAGCAGTTGGTCTCTAAACGAGGGGCTTGTATCTATATATATGTGAGGCCAGTTTTCATTTGCACTAGTTCCTACATACAACTGAGGAAGGGCTGAGACGGCCCGAAATATTTTGTATTCACTGATTTGTATATATTTATAGTTGGAAATGAATGTATCCATTTTTTGTCTTCTTTTGACTTTTGTGTACTTTACTTTCCAACACACGCAACCTACCATGATATATATATATATATATATATATATATATATATATATATATATGTTCAGCCCTTAGAGAAACGACCCATGTTGTTAGTCACACGACAGGAGAACGTTTCCATTTAAACACCTCTATTACATACACTACAAACGAAGTTATATACCTTATCAATTGTCTTGATTGCGGCAAGCAGTATGTTGGGGAGACCGGTTCAGAGCTTAAAGTTCGTCACAGAGGTCATAGACAAGAATTCCGTAAGGGTCACACTCCATTAGCCTTTCACTTTCAAACGTGCCTGTCAACGCTGCGAATTGATCGGCTTACAGAATCTCACTAACAGCACTAAACAAAATAGAGAAGAAGCTGAATTGAAGTGGATTTAAAGATTAAATACTTACGCTCCATTAGGTATCAATGTAAATATATGCGACACTTATTGGTTGAGTGGGTTATCTTTTTTTTCCAGTCTCTACTGCTCTTTCTGCAGTCTTTTTTCATTTTTACACTAGTGATCAAGGGCAGTAGACCTGCTCGAAACGTCTAGTAGTTTCTTATTGTATATGTGTGGTGATCGACATTGAACTTCTCTTGTATTTATTGTTGTTATGGAGTTCTTCAGTTCGTCTCGTTATTTGTTGAGTGCTGGATTTTTCATGTTTATCGGTATGTATATATATATATATATATATATATATATATATATATATATATACACACATATATTCATATGTGTGTGTGTAAATTAAAGAGTGACCCAAAACGGAAAATGGACAAAACGAAGTACTAATGTTTTAATAAGCAGCCATATATTTCTACCCCACCTGGGGTCTTCTTCAGTGGCTAATGATATAATAGAAGATACGATCGAAACAAGGCAAAACAAAAGCATTAACACTGTGTTGAGAAACGCTACAGATGGTTACGTTATAAAGAAAGAGATCGCACGACTACAAGAGAGGTGAGGGGGAAGGGCACGATCCAATGTGGGACGCGTGAGAGTACAAATGGACAGATATATAAACCAACGCCTACTCACTCGATAACTCCTAGAAGAAATGTAGTAAACAAACAAGAAACGAGCGAGGAGTTGATAAAACCGCGCACGAATTAATACCAAGCGTCCACAAAGGAATAGCCTTTCAGGAAACCCAAATCACGATTTAGGCCGCTCATGGGTCCCGAGCTTGAATGTCCATTGCATTTCCCGAGCTTTTTAAGCTACTCTCTATTCTACGGGGTTTAGACGTATATTATGTCAGGATTAAAGGATTTATTCCCTACTCCTGTGGAGCATTGTCCCTCTACGTAGATTATCCCTGGCATATGCCAATTTACTACGTAATGCTATCCAATGTTATGTAACTTTTCGAAACTACTCATTTTTCCATGAAAGCATTCATGGGTTTTCGGATCATGACTTTTTATTGTTAAATGCAAATGTATTCTTGTTCTCTTTCTAAATTAAGGCTTGTGTGACTTGTATTAATACGATGTTTTCTGTAAGTCTATTGTAGTGAGCCTGGTATGAATTAGCACCCAGGCAGAGAGTATCATTTTTCAGAGTGTTTAGCAGGACACAGAGGAGTGTTTCACCTCGTAGGCAGGGTTCTGCCAACGCCCTTCAGCCTCGGTAACTTAAACTCTGTGTCTGTGCACTACAGTAATATACAGGGGCGGATCCAGGATTTTTGAAAAGGGGGGCCGAAGTTGTTCGACCTGTGATTGACGGTACTATACCATCTAAGCGGAGCGCCACCATCGGTTGGCGCGGAGCGTACAAGAAAATTTTTAACAAAATAGACCTCCCAGATCGCCGGAAATAGCACTTTCCATGTCTTATTTTTGCATTTTCTGCTTCATATAATTTCATGTCTCAACTCTCAACACATTAATTTTTCCACAAGTTATTGACAGAAGACAGTTATCATAGGCACAGTGCCTTACTACAATGCATCCTGTTCAAGGTGTCTAATCAGATCTTTAGTAGTCATGTTCTAACTTGGTGAATATTGAGGGACTTCCTTGAGAAATTTGTGACCCATATCTTAGTTCGACTTGATGCCAGGACTCAGGTACCTTGCATTGACATGTGGGCGTAAATGTACGTTTTATCACGTGCATGTTCCCCTCTGCCTAATTTCTTGTTTTGTGTGGACTCAGTGAGAAAGTGAAAATCACCCAGAATGCACGAGACTTGGCAGTCCTGTCATCGTTTTGGGGGTACGTCCAGGCAGTGTAATGATGGTATTATTGTAGGCCTTACATAGTATCAAAACTGAATGACCGAATTATAATGTTTCCGACCACTATATTTCTAAATAAAATTTTGTTGGTGACGTGCACTGTAGGCCAATCTTAACGTCTTTCAGAGAAAAATCGAGGGATTTATTAACTGACAGAACAGCATTTGGCCATTAAGTTTTGTCATTGATTATGGTTTATACTTGTTGATTTCTGATTTTTACTTAATTTATAATTCCTCATTTTTCTCCTTAGGAATTTATTTATGGAGGGAGCTCCCCTCACTGAAAATTTTAGGGAAGGACGTGTCCTCCTCCCCCGTTCCCCCGCTACCGCTGCCAATGCGTAGCATACCAGGAAATTTGGGTAAAAACACATCCCAGATAGCCGGAAAAGACACTTCCAAGGCCTTTGTGATTCCCATGATTTTCCATTTTAATTCCCATGCAGTGGCGTAGCTAGGATTTTTTGTTTGGGGGCGGGGCTCCCGTTTACTATCTAAGAGGAGTGCCACCATGAGTTGGCGCGGAGCGTACCAAGAAAATTTGAGATTTTAACACATCCCAGATCGCCGGAAATGGCACTTGCCAGGCTTTATAGCAGCCATCAAGAAGTGCAATTTTGTGAACAAAATGTAAAGTTTGGTTTTATTTTATTACACATTTCTGTGAGGACGGATCAGCTCAGCTGGCTGGGACTTTTGTTCCCAGGGTTGCAAGTTTGTATCCCGTTTACTCACTGGCGTACCCAGAATTTCTCTCCAGGGGAGGGGATGCAGTATGTTGTGTGATCGCCGGCCTGGGGGAGGGGTCTAAGGGGAGGGGGTGTCCCCCTCCCCTTTGAAAATTTTTGAAAAATTAGGTGTCCTAACATGCAATCTGGTGCCACATATGCTACCTTTTGATGTAAAATTTGTGTTAAAAAATGCCCCCCCCCTTGTGTACGCCATTGCGTTTACTATCTAAGCGGAGCGCCACCATAGGTTGGCGCGGAGCGTTCCAAGAAAATTTGAGGTTTTAATACAACCCAGATGGCCGGAAGTGGCACTTGCCAGGCTTGATAGCACTCCATCCCAACTGATGCGTACTGTCTCGTAAGGTATTTTTCGATTGGCTGATGGTATTGTATCGTATTGATTGTATCCAATCATGTGTAGTAAGATCAGCATGTGTGTAAACGTCCCAATCGACGTTCAAACTGATCTGCTGTGCGCTATGACTCCCATACTTCGAGGTTGCTAATTGCAGCTTCACTCTCTATCACCCCACTCTCTGTCCTTCTCTCTATCTCTTCTCCTTTCCGTTTTTTTTTTCTTTTTTTTTTCTCTTTTTTCCCTTTCATTTTTTTTTCATTTTCAAAAAGGGGGGGGGGGCCGGGGCCGGGTCGGCCCCCCCTAGATCCGCCCATGATATATGTAAGGTTTCTTCGATATTTGTCTTATTTAGTGCGAAGTTGTATTGTTTGCAAGCTGAATTCATTTGGGAAATTGATTCCATTTTAGAACTGAGTAACGGAACGCTCAGTTTCAGGACATTATTACACCATTATTGAAATCTACACTTGTTCTTCGAATCCTTTCTTGACTCGTCGACTGTAGTGGCCAATTAAAAACAACATCTTAGACCAAGACTCCACACTGCTTCAGGACGGATCACTACCACGCCCAGGACTCAACGATTACCACTGCAAAGGAGAAAAACTATGCAATATATATATATATATATATATATATATACATATATATATATATATATATATATATATATATATATCCGGTTGAGACTTTTCTTGTATTAAAATTACAGGGACTGGAATCAATGACCTGACTGGAGTCACTTAAAGGAGCTGAGTAGTGGCGTACTTCCAAAATAAATACATCATACTAAACGAGATGATTACCCTCTGTCCGGGGCTAATTTTAAAAATATTAATCCTAATGCGTTTTATATTCTCATTTAAAATAATCTTGCAAAGTAAATTTGCCATAACGTTCCTATACTATTTCGTGGGTTATTTGATTTTACACTTTCAAGATATTTTACAATTTATGTTTTGAATTTCTAGTTCGTTACTTTTTCTTCTGGCACCGGCAATTTTGAATCGTTTCCACTTGTATTGGTTCTGATCGATGCATCTACCCAGGCATGTAGTTTACACAACTGACAACGTATGTACGTATGTAGTATATTAGCGTTACTAGTGGCAAGGCACACTCCTATTTCGCGCATCATCTGCAGGAGGTTCATAAAGAACATTGTGGATTTTGCAGGTATTCAAACTGTTTTTTTCGATCGATGAGTTTGTTTTGCGTGGTAGGCCTAGGCCCTAACGCTAGCCTAAGTAAGGCTAACGTTAGTACTGTTACCGAAAGCAACAAGTGTACTATTACACCAGACACACTGCATGCTTGGCTTTGATAAGTATCGGTATCGGATCGAATCGATAAACCAAGAAGCATAACCGGATGTGACGTAACGAAGTCGGCGGGTCCGAGAATCTATTCTACTTTGGCGGCTACTCAGCTCCTTTAAGTATCTGTAGTAAGTCTCGGACTTGACTTTCCGCAAAACAGTTACAAAATCTTGCATGTACAGACGGGGTACTACACACTATTTCTAACATGCCGTTACATAATTACTTGTCAAATTGTATCAAAATTTTTCAGGTACATCTATCATTTTTTTTTCTCATTGATAAGGCTTCAACATACAGAAAGTTCCTCCACGTTTCTTCAACGGCCTTTTCAAATGGGACGTTAACCGCAGGACACATTACGAATTTAGTCTCTACTGATGCTAGAGCTATAAGAGAGATCTCTGAGTACGCAGCAGACTTAATCTCAACACCATTGAGGGTAATTATCAGGAAAGAAGTTTTCTTGTTAGGAAATGTATCCCAGTACTAATTGACAATATCTTCACTTGCATGTCTTTCTATTTTAACCCAAGTAAAACACTGCTATCATCCATTAACACCTTATGCATTTTGGAGGAAAAATAATCAAGCACACTGCGCACACAACGTAGGCTTCGTGGAATTCCCGCGTATCCGATTGGTTCACAAATCAGCTGTCTGCATTTGTAGGTTTAAGTTGCAATGATACGCTCTTGCCTCCAAACGAGGGAACACTTTCTGCTCTGTGACGTCATATGCATGAGGTTTATAGAAATTTGATTGATACCTAGTTCATCAGCAACATATATTTGTTGACGGTGAAGCAAGCTGAGATAGCATAGCCTTGGTAAAGATGGAATTTAAACCAAAAATCAGTTACATGTTGTGACAAACTGCTACTGTCTCGTGATAGCATCAAGAAACTAAACTCAAACTTCAGATTCCGAGTCAGGGCTATTTGATTATTTCCTTGATGTATTTCTGACGTCAATGTTTTATGTGGATCATGTCTTTCAAACGTCTTAATTTTGAAAATATCTCACATAGTAAAGGTATACATCTAAAAGCATTGGTAGATCTATGCTACACAAGAAAGGGAATCTACAGTAGTATCTCTCAAAATTTTTACAACTCATTTTAAGACCAACAACAGGGATTTAAAAGTTGTATGCTCAGAATTACACCTCGAGTCTGATTGTTCCTATTAATGAAGTGTGGCACATATACAGCACATTCTTTTTTCTTTTCATAAAATTGTACCATCATCTCCTTCTGAAGATAGTAATTTACCTTTTTTTACAATGTTTAATTTTCAGGTCATTTTGACAATGTATGTTGCTTACACAATCCTCGGAAATGCAGTCCTTACAGGAGTTATAGCAATGGTTATCGTTTTCCCCTTGTACGGTCTAATAGCTACTGGTATGTCTAAAGTGAGAAGAGCTGCTCTGGTAAGCCTTTATAGCTTTCAAATTCTCTATATTGATTTGACTCTCATGCAGTGTGTGACAGCACCAAGTATCTAACACCAAATTTACTGCATCAAATATTTGGCTTCCAATAACAAGTCCCTGGTTTGCAGTAGTGCAAAGTTTCATATCTTTAAAACCATGATTTATCTACATATAGAATGGTAGTCAATTCAAAATTAGGCAGCGGGGTAGCTTTATCTTCAAGAACGTAAGTTGTCACAAAAAGAAGTTTAATTATTTGTTTCTCAAGAATAATATGTTGGCCCAAACTTTCGAAATTTCAAATAATGCAACATATGTATCTCTTTTTATGCAGTATTTTTGGAATAAAGAAGCTATTGCTTGAGTTTATTGGTGAGGCCGTATGGTTAAATAATGATTGTATATAGCTACTTTCGTTGCTTGTCATGTTGGTGCATTGTGAACGCAATACTCCCTAAAGACGAGCTCCAACAACAATTTTTATTCCTTAAATGTTCTGGTTTTCATTAAAATATATTCACACATGTTGACAATTGAATCCAGACAAGAGCTATCAGTGCAAAGTGAGATTCATACATAATGATTTGAAATGTTGATTATTTTTGTGACATCTCGAGAACGAGGACAGATCCGTTTGCGATATTCAAAGTGTCACAGGGTATAGTTTAGGCACCTATATCACTGGTCACCTTCTACTGTACCACGACACGAAGGACTGAAATTTTGGAAAGTTTTGTAACGAAAGAGGCCTGATATAACTGCATTCAAACTCAATCTTTCTTCTTAAGTTTTCAAAAACACTCACGGCCTTATGCATCTGCTGAAAACAATCCATCCCTTCGAAAGAATCCATTACCTCCTGGTTTGTTTCTCCCGAAAAGCTGAACGAAAATAAAGTAAACCAGCCATTATTTTGTTATGATGTGGACAAGCTAACGTAGGGAAACCATTCTGTGGGGTCAACTTTACGTTATTTTTAGGGATGGTTGTCGTACCCATATGCCTTTATACCCTTTATGGACTGCCATTTGGCGAGTAAGACATAGATTTTGTTATGGTGTTTGCCTTGATGTAAACATTTAAAAATTTAAGTTTATTTCTCATTTTCAGTAGCAAAATCAAATTCATTTCTTTTGCAGAAATTTACTGACATAAGGTTGCAGAATACTTTTGAACTTTTCAGTTGTATCAAGCTACTAAAAATGTGTGGTTTGGAAGAAAAATTTACAAAATCAGTGAAAAGTTCTCGGCGAGATGAAATGCAAATGCTACTGGGTAACCGTTTGATGAGTCTTTTAGCAAGTAAGTTTGACTTACAAAATTAGCAATGAACTATGATGAATAATAAGCTTGCCCGGGACGTTCACTGAACCAAATTACCATTTAAGGAGCATAGCTATTCACAACCATCTGGTTAAGCATATTTAGCAGCTGTTTAGGCCTTAACGAATATTTGTTTTGAAGTTAATGGCCGGTACTTCATAGATCTCTTCTCAACGTTTAGTGATAAGCTATAAATACTTTAAATCTATAACAATTATTTAAAAAGAATAATTATGGGTAATTTACTTCAAACTTAAGAAACAGTTATACCAACAACCAGATTTAAAATCAGGTAAAGATGGACACGGTGAGCAGCGTTTAAAACATTAATTGTAACTAAATTAATTAAATTCTCGTCCGGACAACGGACGTGATATTTGCTAATATTATTGGGGACGTCTTTTCTAGAACGCTAAGCCATTACTTGGTGCTCGGGGACCAGTTTCCATTTCGGGCGCACTTTATGGCATCCACTTATACACATGCAAATGAAAATATAGGTAAACGTGTACGTTTACTAGTATACATATGAAGACAAATACGTTCATTGAGTAGTGACATGAGTAATTTATACGCTGACGTATTCATCAATGTGAATGGTTCGCCTCTGCATGTCTACAAATCGTCATTCTGGGTGAAGGACGTAGGAGGAAAAAAGATCGAAAGAAACAGTTGGTGAAGCCTACCAAAATGATTACAAAGACATCCAGGCATTCTGGCGTTCTTCGCTTCCCTTGGAAATGTTGGGTTTTGCTTGATGGACCTATATGGCCATCCTCGATGGCTCCAAGGCTGAGAATCGACTTATCATGAAGCTTGCAGTCCTCTCTCTACATGGCATGAACTTCAAAATTAGGTTTTTGATTTAAACAACTTAATTAAGCCGTTTACCTTGATCGATTTGGTAAAGTGTTTTTTGACAGGTTTGGTCGTGTCCATGTTTTCCTTTCTCATAAAATGGGCACGGGCAAAAGGGTTCTTTAAAAGTAAACACACAAACGGACACCACTAATCTAGTACAGACTTCAGAAGAATGTTTGAAGGAAAAGCAAAATTCTTAACCCGTGCCACTATTTGCAACTTCATATTTTATTTGATTGCTGAGGTACTGACATTCTAATGTCACAAAAGTAACCTTTTTTCTGCAAGTCCTTTCGGCTGGATGCTACACTTCCGAGGGCCAAAAACCAAATGTTACCCCCGAAGAGGTCCTGCATGCCTGCTCCCGAAGAAACTACGTCCTGTGATGGGACACTATAACTTAATGCGATCATTGTCTTAACGGTCATACGTTTACTGTACCTCCTAGGTCCGTCAAGCGTGGGCCCATTCCAAACTAGTTGAAAAGAACACTGAGATAGCAAGTAACCTTGTGTACCTCGCAAGGATTTAAGTGGTATCTCCGTTCTGAAGTCATAACAAGAAACCTGCTGTTTTGTAACTTTACTCACTTGTAACAAGTCCATGATGATGACCGCCCTTACTAGTGCAAGGTTTATGTCGTTCGTTAATGTAGTATGCGTTTGCACAAGACCATTAAATAAAGTTTTAGGACTATGCATGTTAAGGACAACAATTTTGAAATTTGATTTGTAGATATAGTATCTCTGCGTGGAGAGAAAATTTCAGAACGATATATAAAGAAAAGCAAAAACACCTCAGCCATAAAGTGAGCATGCTATATCAGAATTCGGTACTCTGACTTGTTGCAAGCCTTCAAACATGCATGAATATGCAAATGAGATATCTCAAAACCCAGTAAAAGGAACACAATGACCAGCTGTTTGTGATATCTGATTAAGCTTTTGCTGTTATTTCATAACGATATATCTGTGGTGTGTTTCCTGTTCATATAATATCCCATTTCCTTTCATTTTAGGTATCCTAGGATTTTGTTTCCCTTTCATCCTCGTTGCGGTGGTAAAGTAGTTGAAATACCATTTTATATGGTTTATGAAAGTTTAAATTGTTAGATTGTGACTATAGACATTTTCTCATTCTAGATTCCTTCAACTCTTATTCAAAATTCCTGTCTATTCTCACCAACTTTTCGTTAATTCGTTTCAAGTCTCTTCCTATTTATTTGAAAGAAATTTCAACCGTATCCTTCAGCTGTTCTAAGGGCGGCACTTCAATCGCACCGTAACTGTTGTTTTCGTCCCAGTTATGTTACTTTTATTGCATAATCCTAACTAGGCCTAGTTGTAAGTGTTGTTGCGATTGTGTTGCCTGGTTTTGGGGATGATCCTTTCTGGTTTTAGGGCCGTCCTATCCTTCCAGAACTCTCGCAAATAATAATAGACGGGTTGGGAAATTCGGTACTTCCGGTCGGGTCACAAGGTCAAGTGTACCATGACAACGGGCAACGTGTTTAGCTCTGCGTGCTCAGCATGCAACAACCGCGCTGGGACACTGTAAGCGTGGTACACTTCACCTTTGACCCATTCCCATATTGCATTGCGTGGAAACATTTTCCCAACTCGTCTATCAGACGACCAAAACATATAATGAGAATACAATAAAAACTGAAAACAGGTTCTATTACCACTTGAAACCAGATTGTAAGGCACCTGCTTCGGTTACGTGCTAGTAGGTAGCCATGGTGTTACCAGATCAGATTTATATTAGATTCATTCTTGCATATGTAGGTCTACTTTCTCAATCACAAGGCTCACTGTCATCTACAATTTCAACATTTTACATCGCAAAGGTTGACTTGTGATTGCCATTGGTCCAACTTATATGTTCACTGCTTATTCTTTTGCTGAGGTATAGAATGTTAAGTTTAAATTATACACTTGCTAAAAAATGGTAGATTGAACAAATAATTTGTTATGCCATTTTTCTTGTATTCTTCATGTCAAGTGCTACTAATAGCAATAAAATGCTTCCATGAGTGTAAAAATTGAGTCATTTTCAACGTATTTTGTGAGACGTTAGTTGGTAAGTCTGCACATTCTATAACAATGAGAAAATGATTACATTCTCCGGCTAAAAACTACAAAAGGAAACAAATTAAAGGTTGACATCACAACCATTTTATTAAACTAAGTAAACTTATCCCAGAGAAAATTCCAGTCAAGAACAGGTATTTGGTGTCGAGTTTGAACAGGTACCTGACAACTAGTTAAAACAAGGAGAAAATTCCAGTTAGGAAACAGGTATTTGGTGTTAACAGGTACCTGACAAAACCAGTTAAAATCCAACAAAACCCGACACACTAATTACCCGTTGACTGGAATTTCCCTCTTGGATAGCATTTGATGCCCATTGCGCTGTTAAGACGGGAGTCCGACCATTGAGTTCCCCCAGTTTGCTTAATATATCTGTCAATTTAAGACTTTCGGTACCCTTTGACTGATAACATATGAAGCACTTACAATCAGCATTCTCGGCTGGGCCCGTGGCCAGGCGGGGTGGTGGGAGGCGCTGGCGAGGTTGTCTCCAGGGGGTGAAATATTTATCCGAGAGGGGCGTGTCTTGACTATATCACCACCATGCGAGAGAGCGGTTCTCAGGCGCCTCTTGACTGGTGCACGCGACGCTCGAAACTGCAAGTAGTTACCGGAAATGCCTGCCTGTAGCCTATACAATGGTGCTCAGTGGGAGTGTCACATGACACCACTGCTGCGATTCTGCGCAACGCTGCCATTTCCCTTAACCCTTTGACTCCCGAGTTGGAGAGAAAACGAGAGGGTAATCCCGGAGCGTGTTAAAGCGCTTCTGGGCGTTAAAGGGTTAAAATATATTAAGGCAATAGTAGTTTACAATTTTCTAGGGGGACGTTACCCCCTCATCCGGCCACAATCTTGCTCTCAATCATTTCTTTCTCTTAACTGCTTATATGTAATCTAATACATTTCCTAAGTATTCTGTAAAGCCTAAAAGAAAAAGGGGACCTTTGTCTGGTAGACTGAGCAGTTTTTGCTAAAACTAAAACATAAGCTGATTCTTTGCTCAGAAATGGGCAACCGACTTTTCCCGGTCATCTCCCTCAGAAATTGCCTTCTCCTCAACTGGGGGCGGGGGAGGGGGTGTGCACAGGGCCAGGCTAAGGCCCAGTTAGGCTTTTAACCTACATCAAGCTTATACGTCCCTTATGTAATACGTAAAACCTGTTTTTCTCACTAAACTTGAAAACTTATCTGCACATGGGGCCAGAGGTATGGTATTTCGTTTCTTTAGCGTGAATCCGGTAATGGGCACAGGTACCGCTTCTTTGTCCCATGGCTCATGTGTTTATGCTAACTAGGTAATTATTTATGGCAAGTCAAGTGGGAAAAAATGATAGGTAGTATTTCCGATATACTTTTTTGAAGTTTCTATATTGTATTCGAAAATAATGTTTAAAAGTCCTCTGTATCAAGTTGTAGACACAGGACTATGCAGCGTGTAATTGCAGCCCCGCAAAATTGTCCCATTAAATTTTTATCGGCACTTAAATTTATTAACACATATCTGAAATTGTTATAATTTATGAAAAGTATCTTTATTTTCTAATCACAATCTGAGAACAAAATGTTGGTCAAAAATGAAAATAGTTTAAATATGGGTAGGAAACTCCGTCAATATGCGAGAGTATTAATCACATGGAAACCACATGATTTGGAATTTTCGAGATAATGGAGAGGGCTGCAGGGATAATCATTATAATTGTCAGCGCAATATTTATAGGCCTAATATAGGCCACCATTTGGTCTTTTCTCCCTCTCAAAAAACTGTATGGCCAGGGTAACTTAGTAAGGAAGGTAGGTAAAGTTTAACGACACTATAGCACATGCGTGATATATTGTTTCTTTCAAGTTCTAATACGGTTCAAGTCCTCCCCTCAAGTTAGTAGTCTCTTACGACAGGCGGGGAATACCTTTAGGGAACTTAGGAGGAGGGAGGGTAAAACTAAGGGCTACAGGGCAAGGCAGCCGGGACACTTTTTGGAGGACACACTTTTTACATTGAGTTAGAACGCATCTCTTGATATCATGTTTGCAAATTCTAGAATGGAAACTTTTGTAATGTTTGATCTATTAATCTGTACAAAAATGAAATTTTTGAAGAAGAAGCATCCTTTTGAGGAAATTTAGGATGAGAAGGGACAAGTACCCCATCCCCATCCTAGATCACGCCATTTTCTTCACATAATAATTCTGGGTCTCAGTCTTAAATTTGACAGAGTCCCTGATATTGATCCGGTCCATGAATATATTCACAACCCCTATTCTAGTTCAAAGAGATTAACTCCCATTGTACTGGATTTTCTGAAAGAATAGGGTGTTGAAAATAACGTTACAGGTCTTCCCTTTCAGGTTTTTGGATCTTACCCAATATTCAACGAAACACCTATATCAGCCGACGTTGCATTTACAGGCTTGACCCTTTTGAACAACTTGTATTCATCTATGTATGCCTTACCATTTAGTATCAACTACACGATGAATGCCATAGTCAGTGCTAAAAGATTACGCGATCTTTTCCTATTAGAGGAAGTTAAAGACAACAGTCTTAATAATCCAGTAGCAATGCAGGTAAGTATCTAGAGATGGCTCAACTATATTTTGCAATAGAATATTATAGGTATTATAGCGTTACCCACTAACACATTTAGGAATATGAACGTATCTCTAAATACAATTGGTGAGTGCACTTTGATTGACATTAATTCAAACAGTAGCTTCACTCTGGTTGTCAAAAATGACTTACGCAGTGGCTCTGTGTCCCCAAGCTCACCTACAGTATAATTGGGTGAATGTGAATTTGGTCAATTTAAACTCAGTGCAGGGAGTTGTTATCCGAATAACATCTCTCTGCTCAGTTCAAGCTACTGTAACTTTATCTATAGGAGGTGTACCAGACAAGTGTTTTTGTTACACTGGAGGAGGGGCTAGAAGTCAACTTAGTGGGGAGAATTTTTACTGTCTCGGGCGAGATCTTAGAGCCTGTAAGAAAGGAGTTTTATTTGATATCTTGCAAATACTACACTGAGTTGCACTCTCACCTTCCCATCCTAATGTACCTGGACTTACTCAAGTTTACTAGTAGGTAATCCCTCCAAGAATTTTTCTGCTTATCCAACCATTTCACTCGCAGTAAGTAAAGCTAACAAGGGTAAACACCATGTACCCTTAAATTGCCTCACAAGAACTTATAATGAACAGTCAAAAAATATGTCCATATGTATGCTTTATATCTAAAATGACAGATATTTGCTGGAGTTGGGAGTTTAAAAAACCTGTAGTGATTTCACTTTCGTCTTATTTCGCAATTTTTGACAGGCAAGGCGTATGAGAAATGGGGGAAGGGGGAACTGTTCTCCCAAGTTTTGAACAACCCAAAACTTCGGGCAATACCTGTAAGAAAATTCGGGCCAATTTTTTTTAAAAAAATCAGAAATTCAGGCAAGTAATATTGTGGGACCCAAATCCACATGAATTCATACGCTTATGCCGACAGGAGCAGTCAGTGTAAGTGTTAAGTGAGGTATTGTACTTCAAATCATGTATAGTCTAGTACTACTTATGATAAAAAATCCAACATTTGCTCTGCGTCTGCCAAGAACAGCGAAAATCACAACATCTTTTAGAATTCAGACGTTTATTCTCATCATGTTTTGTCTGCCATTGTCTAATTTGTCCGATTTTTATTGTTGTATTACCCCGTATCTCTCTTCCCCTTGCAAAATACAAAGAGCTGAAGTTCTAATTGGTTTTTTCTTTTTATTTCTCTTGAGTCTAGCAATAAAAATGCTCAAATAATTTATTTTGTTGCTAGAAAACAAATACCGTAAAACAGAAGAAGAGATTCAAGAAGTCTGTTCAGAAACATTTAGTTTCTCGCTTTTCGAGATACAATGACTCGGCTAGCCAGCCTTTACTGTCAATGACACATACTAAGATACCACAAACCCTGCCATTTACTCAGTCTCTGCCTACTGGTGTCGCTGTGTTGGTAAGTATAGCTATTCATATACGGTTGCAGGACGGGTAGACTAGCATTTCATGTCGAATGCCATATGACTGTAAAACACATTTCAACATCCTCTATCCTGCTGCTTTCCCTTTGAGTGTCCGTAGGCCTTACTCCTCAATGGGGTAGGGTGAAAGCATATTCTCTTTCGTAGCCTATTATTTTCTTAACATTTTAGTACAATATCTGTCATTAACTTTAAATGTTGTGTCAGAAAAGAAACAAATATATTTTGTTTAAAGTTCCTGCATTGTACGCTTCAGGTTTTAGTTCATGCCTAATTTAAAAGTTCGTGAATATCTTAACGAATCCACCCCGAAATATATTTATCGTACTCTCTGATTCTTATGAATCCACGCCAAAATATAATTATCTTCCTCTCACTATTTTCATAAAATAAACCAATAATCTGCTTTCCTGCAATGACGTCAAACACTTGGTCCTTTGTCGATTAATTTCCCCATGTGTTGATGCTGTCATTTCGGCTCGTTATATGTCATACTGCTGACTGACTCAAATTTCTAAATCTTGCACAGATTCGAAATGGAACGTTCACGTGGGACTCATCGCTTCAGCAAAGAACACTTCGTGATATCAACATCAGAATTCCGAAAGGTTACATTATTTAACCTCTTTCATGGTTTAATCTCTTTTTATCAAATCGTGATTCGACGGGAAGTGATTCCTCTCTTTTCATTGGCATTTTTGTGTATTCTGTACAAACTAATACATTTCGCTATGTCTTCGTATTTCTAACAAAGATATCAAGTTGAACACAAAAGAATATACACATCAACAGAAGTTAACAAAAATACGCTACCATTGTTCCAAGTTTGATCAAAAGTTATATATTTATCGCATTCGAAATGAGTTTAAAGGTGATCGGTCGTCATAAAATATTCTTCGTGACGTCAGCCTTTTCTTGAAATGTTTCTGTAGTCGTCACTGTTCAACGGATACACCGTGCAAGCATGGTATAGCTAATCGGTAAGCAAGAAGAGACGTCATGTAGCTGTATACCTACTAGCTATACCGATGTCATCATAGCTACTTGTACGGTGTATCCGTTGGACAGTAACGACTGCAGAAACATGTCAAGAAAAGGCTGACGTCACAAAGAATATTTCAAGACGACCGATCACCTTTAAGGTACTGCATGTAGTCATGTACCGTAAATAAAATATATCGCTTACAAGAGAATTGTGTTAGGACTAAATGAAAGCCAAGAGGGTCAACAGCTTCTCAAAAGTGTGTGTTTGTGTGTGTGACCCTTGACTAGACCTTCAAATATAAATGACAAAACCCAAGAAGAAAGGGGACCGGGGCTCACTTAGGGACCCTGAAAAACTTTGGAGGCCACATGATCTGTAGTGTAACCTGAGGCGTTTTCCCAGTGGCGCCAGGGAGGGGGCATGGGGGTACTTTCCCCAGTCATGGCCTTTGCTCCCACCTTCCCCCATTCTGATCCTTTACAAGAATACCGTTTACAATATAAATGCGCATGAACATCATTTTGTCCCTCGCCAAAGTTTTGCCTGCCCCCATCCACTACCCCGGACTTTTGAAATCCTGGTGGCACCACTGATTTTCCCACGATTTTCATCCATAAAATGGCGTTTCCGCCAGTTTCGAGTTTGATTTCATTGAATCAGCTATATTGCAAGTGATGGAATCAGAGATGTGATTGCTATTTTTGTTAAGGTTCTGGAAGATAATTGGGGGTACAATCCCTTCTACTTTCAAAGGGGAGGGGGGGAATGCCCCCACCTGTTGAAGCCCATGATTTAAGTTATCCCTAACAAAGGATCCAAGATAAAATGAGTATGTGTTAGGAACACTTCGCAAGTCTTGTCCACATCGCTCATCAATAATTTTGAAAAGCCAGTTAAAACTTCCTGATAGCAATTCACGTAGGCCTACTGAGGAGATATGTGTAGACTCATAAATTACACTCACCACAATCTAAACAAAAATATCACTGGCTATTTTGAAATATATTTTCACATTATACTGCAACGTTCTTAGTCTAAAACCTATTGTAACATTAGATGGCAAATTTCCTCATCCAAGAAAGTTCCAATTCTCCCAACTAAGTTACTTCTAGCCCCTCCTAAAATTGTCTTAAAGACAGATTTGCATCACCCCAAGTATGAATTTAACATAGGGATAAGCAAAAGTCTCAATTAGTGACTACTCTTTGACTGACATCAGAGTTGCAAAATTTAAAAGATGCAGAGCAGCTCATGTATATACTCACCAGGACGCGGCCCTAAGCAATAAACTATGTTTGTGTCCTCACAAGGAGAAGCTAAAGAAAGTTATGGGCGGCGCTAGAACTAGCTTAGTTGGGAGAATGGGAACTGTCTGGGATGAGAAGATTGCCCCTTTAAGCTTTTCCTTGTAAAGACACAAAATTAGTCAATTGCTCAAGGCCATATCCTGGTCAGCATACAAGGCCCTAATGTGTAAATGTAACACTTTCTCTGTATGCTATAAGATGTGAGCTGCTCTGCATCTTTTGAATTTTCCGACTCTAAATGCAATCAAAAAGCAGTCACCAATTGAGAATTTGGGGTTGCTCCTAATAAAAAAACGTACTTGGGGTGATGAGTGTTTGTCTTTAAATGTTGCGTGTTAATGTCATTCCAAGTGTTAGATTAAATTTCTCTCTGTATCCATCTGCCACTTGGCAGAGATTTGTTTTTGAATATGTAGGGGGGACTGGTTCACCATGACACATATGTGAATTTATACATTAACGTTTTCTTACGCTTTCAAGTGTCCGTCTGCGTAGATTAATGCGTACGCATATAAAAAAGTATGCACAACTCAACGTACACTAACAACATATCAAGTGATGAATCAGTCGTCCTTTGCTCCAGGGAGGTGATATTAGACACCCTCTGCTTGCTCATTAACATCAGCAAAATACCACTTAAGTTTACCAAGTACAAGTGGGGACGAAAAGTAAACTAACCCTCAGGTACATTATTGGGGGCCGTTTTCCTCCGTGATCAAAAAACTTTTGATAGGGATTTTTGCCTCTGGACACAAAGGGGTAGGTGCGACATACTGTGTTATCTTAATATTGAACTTTTAGTTTGTATCAGTTGACTACATGGAGGTAAGGGGACTCCTTAAGTGAAAATTTCCCCTGGGGGTCGTGAATGCTCAAAACGCCTCTTCCCCTAATGCATAGTTCATCCCGTACATTAGCTAAACCTTTCCAAACTGAGAAGAGTTATAAATCTGTCTTGATTTTAACATTTCAGATAGAAAAGATGATGTGCAACACTAAATTTGAAAACAGATATTTTTTAATTAATGTTTTTCTTTTAAAAATGCCACATATATTTCTCAGCAACGAGTTTCATAATTGCTGACCCTCATGGTGATTCATATACGTGTCCCTTTGAGCATATAGGCGTTGCCTCCTAAAATACCTCATAATCTGTAAATAGTCAAAATAAAATGAACTAGTCATGTGGGATCACTAATTAAACTTTGTTTTGACTAACTTTTTCAGTGTGCATCAAGCCC
Source organism: Holothuria leucospilota (assembly GCA_029531755.1). Classification (NCBI taxonomy): domain Eukaryota; kingdom Metazoa; phylum Echinodermata; class Holothuroidea; order Aspidochirotida; family Holothuriidae; genus Holothuria; species Holothuria leucospilota. The sequence continues at coordinate 13,317,866 of CM055962.1, read as the reverse complement.
GTAGCTGGGGGGGGGGGGGCAGAGGGCGTCTCCCCATGAAACTTTTTCGCCCTGCAGAAAATTTCAAATTACCATTGCCATAATGCAATTTTTTATGTCTCGCTCCCCTCAAAACTATTTTGCTGCCTGGAAGCTATCCCCCCCTTCAGTACCTTGTCTGGCTACTGGCCCGGTTTGCATTAGTTGGCACTGGAAAATTTTATTCTATAAATGGTAAGGTACATGAAATCTTGGTCGTATTCAATAGTTAGGCTCACCCACGGAGTCAATTAACCCAACTGAATTGGCTAAATGAACTTTACATCCTTAATCAGGAAATACACTTTTCTGCGCAGGAAAATTAACAATTATTACCGGATCGGTAGGTAGCGGGAAGAGTTCGTTACTGTCAGCTATTCTTGGAGAAATACCCATCATCAGTGGAGAAGTCAGGTGGGAATCTTAACCAATTTTCAGCCATGTAACATAAATGTAGAAATACCCATATCATACAATTTGTGTCTGTAAAAAAGAGCCGAAGGTCTTCGAAGCCATCGAGAGTCATAACAGAATAGATACTGTTGGTCAAGTGACAGTAAGGGAAGGGGTTTTTGAAGGACAGTCAGCTACGACTTTCACATAACACTTTCTAAATGACAAACCTTCAGAACTCATGATGAACGCTTTTGATTCCTTGCCGAAGGCTAGAGAAATCTATGCAATCACGCTGGCGAGTGTATGTATTTGTGTGCGCATGTGTCTGTGTTAATGACGCTTAGCTTGTAAACACGATATTTCAAGATAGGAACCATGGACACTTTTCATTCTTGGTGTATATATTTGTCATATTAAGAGGAACACCCCTATTGTTTTGGTGGAGGTCAGAGTTCATTTGAGGTCACCAGAGGTAAAACCTGAAAACCTTGTAAACTGCTTTTAATTATGATAGTTCAAGAAGGGTAACATTGAACATACTTAACATGTGGATGCCCCATAGTGATTACAAGAACCTTTTTGTTTATGATGGAAGTCAATGTTCATTTGGAGCCACTTGAGGTCGTACGGTGAAAACCTCGTAAACACGATATCTCAGAAAGGAAAATCTTGATAGATCTCATAATTGGAATGTGGATGCCCCATACTGCGTTCAATGAGACCGTTGTTTTGGTGGCAGTCAAAGGTTATGAAGTCAAAAGAGGTCAAAGGTGAAAACCTCGTGTGTAAATGTGATTGATCTAGTACGTAGCATGTGGACCACCCATGCTGTTTTCAAGGACCCCATTTTTATGGTAGAGGTCAAAGGTCATGAGAGGTCACCAGAGGTCAGATTGTGAAAACATGATATCGAAAGAAGGACAACTTATGGGGATAAACATCTTTGCGACAAAGGATTTCCTTTCGGGAAGAAATCACTATCGGTAAGCCTTTGGGCTTTTTTGGTTGTATTCTGATTCGGTCCCTTATTTACGAATAAGCGTTATTGAACCATTACACTTGGAACTCTATGCATTTGAAATATACATAGTTATGAACAGTTTAGGACCTAACATAATTAACCCTCCCTGTTGAATCATTATAGGTCTCTTCCGTCCATCGCCTATACAAGTCAAACTCCCTGGATCATGAACAAGAGCTTAAGGAAAAACATTTTGTACGGTTCTCCATACATCGAAGAGAGGTTAGTAGGTTGATTTCGGGAGCTGTTATTGCAATTTCAATAAAATCTTCGCGTCCAAAGTTTTACTTAGAGAGGTACATTGTTAAAGTTCCCTCAGGATATAAACAAGTTAAAAGAGCTATCAAAAAAGGGGGGATCTGGTATAGGGTCCTCGTTGAGCCTCAAACGTTAAACGTTAAATCCACCGTAAACTTTTGAAAAGGGATGTCTTTTGTCCTTCCTCAAGTCAGGTACTGCCCCATATAGAGGACTCTGTTTGCTCATCCCATATTTAAGGCTTCCTAGACAACGTATGTGACTGAAATTGTATGCTGTGCGGCCTGCCACGTAGGAAAGGTAAGCGCATGGGTACAGGTCCGAGACCGAGGGACTACAGGGAGTGATTTCGGATACAGCCAGCAGCACAACCGGGCCTGGTACAGGTACCAGGTCATAGGTGTGGGTACGGGCAGCGGTAGAGCATGAAGTTAGGTCAGGGGCGAGAAGGGCGTTTGGACGCTTTGAAGTTGTCAGGTACCCAATGACATGACACTTGGTCTTAAGCCCAGCGCCTGCATCCTTATTGTCTACTGGGCTGCAATGCATTATGTGAACCATAGTCCGCCCTGTATGGACTATGTGTGAACTATTGAGGGGACCTATCGTGGGGGCATTTAGGGGAGTTAACCCAGTCTAAGACACAGGCAGCCTTCAATTTTTCTCGTAGGTATAGGGTGCTTAGATGCAAACTGGTGCTATAACTTGCAACTTTTAATCAATTTAAGGTTTTAAAGAAAGGTGGGTCTCTGTTTGGTTAAACCTTTTACCAGATTACGCCCGAACTGTTGAAAACACATCATTGCGATCGGCGATCACCTCATTATGGCTCCTTGTAAACTGTCGAGAGTACCCCTGTTACGTAAAAAGGGAATCTCGGGCCTCATAAGTAATCCACGGTCTGCAGGTAGCACAACCAAGATCTAAAAGAGGGGGTTACCTCAGGTTGACGTACAAATTCATTGGCCAAAAATTACCATCGAGATCGCCGTAATTTACCCTCCTTCAGACATAAAGTGCCAACAATAAATACCATTCAAAGCAATTTGTTAACTAATGCTCCAAAGAGTAAGCTTATATTATATTAATTGGAACAATGCCAATAATAGTCAATGGGTAAAGGCGTCGTAATAAAGCTGAAAAACAGCAGTCCATCTGAGCCGGTAATGGGGGGGGGGGGGTGACTATCTGGTAGCACAACCATTCGGTGTGGGTGCAAAATTCTGAATTCGAGTACGGATTCGAAAATACAGGTATTTCATCGCTAAATGACACCCTACCTGCGTCTTCAACAGTACTTCCTAAATACTAGAACGGAACCTGGCATGAGATGGTAGCTAGTCCTCGGCGTCAACCTCGACACTTAAAAACCAAATAATCCTAACGTGGTAAAATGATTTACTTGATTGATTGATTGTTTGATCGATTGATTGAATGATTGTTTGATCGATTGTTTGATCGATTGATTGATTGATTGATTAAGTATTTGATTGATTACACAGGTACCTTCGTGTTATTGACAGTTGCGCCCTTCGTCACGATGTAAATCTTATGCCCGCGGGAGAATGGACTGAAATTGGAGAGAGGGGGATCAATCTCAGTGGTGGACAAAAACAGAGACTAAATGTAGCCAGAGCTATGTATGCTAGCAAGGACATTGTCATGTTGGTATGTTAAGAGCAATTTAACTTTCTTGCAAGTTTTTTTTAAATCCATATTGTTTCTTAACCTGTAACCGCAAAAGAACAGTCACACAAGGCCCCACAGGGTCACACAGGGTCACACAGGGCCCAGCCGACATACACTTGCCCTTCTTGCAGACAGAAGACATAAATTGTTAATAATTAAGTTGAAAAATTGTCTGACCCTTATATTTATGTCATGGACTTGCATCTTCGCCTACGCAATCTGCACTAAATGTTCGTCTTGATCGGAAAAAAGGCTGTAACGATGTTCTAAGAACATGGAAATTTGTGAGTACTGGATAAATCTGATTGCATCGAATGACAGCAATGATGTGGATGCTTTTGATATAATTTTAAGATGTTGACGAAAGTTGCTGTGCACCTCCAATGGTAACAGTTTATTACATGTGCATATTGTAACATTAATCAAAAGAACTTTATCGTAATTCTATATCACACTGGTGCAGATGCACAAGTTCTATTAGTGTAATGCCATTTGCGCATTTTTGTCGATTCAGGAACTAAGTAGCAGGAAATTAGTGTCTCAGCATGAAGGTACAGAAGTCTACTGTTTTCATATACTGGGCCATATTCTTTAACGGTGGCACCTTTTCAACTTTACAACTGAGTTGCGTGAACTCAAAATGGTTTTGTAACACCTTTAAACTTTTTCGCTTCTCATAACTTACGCCACTGGCCTGCTGACAAAATTCGTGTAAAACACGGTTTTCTTGACATGACAACCAAACCTATTGCTGGAAACAGTATTAAATAGTCAGTCTCTCTGGGTTTTTAAAACCAGCTGCCATTTCTACTTGTGCTGGAGCTGGAAGAAATCGTCTCCCTCATGTGTTATTGATTTACCTTGAAGGAACAGGGCACTTGTGTAGGTTACGTATTGATCTGCACAAATTTCTTCATTTAAGATTTTCCTGGTATTTAACTCCTATACTTTACATGAGGTTACATGACAGACAGTGTTATAACCCTCCCTTAATTATTTTTCGGCACTGTTGATTTTGAACACCATGTTGGGTGATTTTTTTTAATATTCACATGAAGAGTATTTAAAATATCCACTTCGTTAGAAAATAATTTTCCAGTTACCCTGAAACCATGCAGCAACCTTATGCCGAGGATTCCCCACTCTTTTAGAGTCATCACACGCCTTTTTTTCGCCACGTACACCCCTAGAGGTGCTTGGGCCGAAGTGCTTGTTAGACAAACACTGATCAAGGAATAAAATCTGGGCAGAAGGAGTGAATATGTACAATAATTACGAATTTAGCAAACCGGTGCCGGAGAAATATGCTCTCACCTTGCAGACAAATCCAGGAATTGGCCACACGTTACAGCCTGTGCAACTTATCTTTGTTTTCAATTAATAGGATGACCCACTGTCAGCCTTAGATGTCCATGTTGGTGAACTTTTATTTCAAGAGGGTATTATTAAATTCCTTGGGAATAGCAGAAGAACGACGATACTGGTGACGCATCATTTACAGTATTTACTCAAGGCTGATTATGTAAGTTGAGGCTGCCCCTTAATAACAAAGGAAACCAGTTTTAAAGATGGTATTTAGTCAAGGTATTACGGTACGGGCATTCAACGAAATACACACATTGTATTCTTCAAAATGTTATTCATTAATTTCATTATTTTTTTTTCTTTTCAAAATGCATAAAGTTAACATTCAAAATTGTAGTTTAGACGAACAGAGAACAATTTATCTTATTTGCCAATTATATAAGGACAGAATTTCAAGTTAATTGAAGATTGAAAGTTCTTATGAAGGTCAATTAGTTCCATGATGTACTATCTATTTTCTTACTTCAGACTGCTCGACAGTGATTTTAGAGAACATTAATTACGTGCTAATGACTGTTACCTACGTAGGCGAGTGCGATGACTTGTGTTGAACATGTAATGCGGAGGGGTGGCAGAAAGAGAGGAAGCATTCACACCAGTACTGTTTAAGTAAACGTGTTAATTCAAGTATCCCTTCACATACACGTGGGGTGCTCGTTTACGTATATTTTTTGAATGCTTGGTCATCACACGTTTGCAACAAGGTAGGCATCACGCGCGACAGATTAAACAATGGCACTACAATAACGAAGTAAATGGTAGCCTTACTTGACTTCCTCTTGATTTGCTTATATTCAAAGTAAATTATATTGATAAAAGGTTTCGAATAATGTACTGATGGTAATTGCAGCTTATTGTCATGAAAGATGGTACAGTGAAGATGCAAGGCTCACCGGAAGAAGTTTTGTCTCAGAATACTTCTTTTTTCTCCGAGTGGAACAAACTGTACAGCTCTTCTTCTGGCAAACATCCTTCAGCTGACATTCCTTCTACGAATAACTCAACCAAGCATTATACTGAGCGCAGCAATTATGGTATTCTACCAACGGCAAGGAGCGGATCCGTTAATGAGCGAATCAGTGCACCTCTCCGAGGTACGTTTATCTATGTGATATGTTATGTTATTGAAAACCAGTGACGGGTACAGTCGAAACATATCTTGGGTAAAGTTCACCTGAATTGACGCCAGCGGTCATCCAACCATATTTTGGTAAAAATGACGAAGAAATTGTGGTTGAATTTCAGCAGATGTTGTTTAACCATGCAAATGTAAATTTTAACTAGTATTTCCTGGTTACTTTTAACAACGATATAGTTGGATAACCGATGACCACGCCAGGATCGGCTTTGTGTATAGGATAGGACGGTAATGTTTGTAAAATATGTAGACTGGTAAAGGTTTATATTCGCTCAGTGAAAGGAGGACAAAAGTCAGGTTTAAAAGCTGCAGAAATCCATACACCTGCATTATACTTAACATTAAAGCAGGCATAAACTCTAAGTAACGTTTTCTTGGGGGTGATGATTTAAAAATGAATAACTTACCTAAAACAGTAACTTCAATTTTATGTGATTTTCGAGAAACTGACACATAAAAATAATCTTAGAACGGCCTAAAATACCATCACAAAGCACACATTTGCAAACACACACACACTCATACATGTAAAAGGTGTCAAGCGGGGACATATGTTTTAACGGTGAAAATGTGGATATCCCCACTTGGGGTGTATCCATACTTGACTAGGAAAAAAAACGCTCATGTCCCCGATTTACATGTACTACACGCATACACACACACTCATGCACCAACACATGTTGTGTTTCCTAATGATAGGTTCACAACATGGGAAATGGGGAAAACACCAAAATGCTTCAAACTTACTGGGGCACATCTTTGAAAGGTGCAAAATCCAATTTCATGGCAAATTTTGCATTCGGGAATTGGGGATATCCCCACTTGCAGGTGTATCCACACTTGCCCGGGGAAAAAACGCTCATGTTCCCGATTTACATCTTTACATACGCACACACACCCATATATAATATATATATATATATATATATATATTGTATGGAAGTTTACTTTAGAGAAACCAAAATCTATGAAACGAGTAATGCTTTTTTGATATTCGTCTCTGAAAGTATTTGTCATATATAACTTCAAAATCCTAGTTATATTGAAGGAAACGAATGCAACAGAGCTCTTAATTTATATTGGTGTTAATCAAATCATTTGCCGGTTAACTAATTTATTTTCTGTTTATCAATTAAACCGTTGGCATATCAATTTTTTCTTTGTTTATCAATAAATTTGTTGATGTATAAATCAATTTGTTGGCTTATCAATTTATTTGTTGTTTTATCAATTTATTGATTGGTGTTTCAATCAATTTGTTATTTGCATTATTTATATTTAGGTTATCAATGTATTTGTTGTATTATTAATTTATTTGTTGCTTTATCAATTTATTGATTGTTGTAGCATTTAATTTGATACTTGATTCATTTACTTTTATATTACCAATGTATTTGTTGGTTTCAATTATCAATTTATTCGTTGGTGTATAAATTAATTAGTTTATTTATCAATTCGTTTCTTGGTTTGTCACTTGATTTATTGGTTTGTCAACTGATCTGAAACGTGTGCGCTCATAACTTTGAGTAAATGTGATATTTGATTGATAAAAACATCGTTTCTTTTGAAAAACATTTTCTTCGACTCTGTCACTTATATGCACTGCGCTAACAAATGCTTTCGGTGTAACAAACGTTTATTTTTGTTAAGTTTAATGTTTCTGGGGTTCACTGAAATGAAATTCAAAAATTCGAATGGCCTTTACAATAGGTTATTCATAATTAGGTACATTCATTCTTTTTATTTTCAAATGTATGTTGTCCAATAATTTGCGATGTTACATGAGTACCCCACAATTACTCGTCACTGTGCTTCCCTCTTCACCCAAAACCTGTGAGCTCTCCCAAAATGTGATCAATGTGTTATTGTTATAACAGCCGGGAGTTATCTGAATGGAGATAGCTCACCAAAACTTCCTTTGAAGTGAGGTTTGCGTATTCAAGGTCACCTAGTAATCATTCAATTATCTTGCCCTTTAGATTTCTATAAGAACTTAGCTGGATTAGAAAGTAAACACAAAGAGAGTTATCATCTGCTACATCATGAGTAGAGCTATGGCAATTTTTCCATCGCCATGGCACCTGAAAGCTAAATACATTTTCTCTCCGGTATCGCTTAGTGTCGCGAATGAGACCACATCGGCTTGATTTTAAGTTGAGATTGTGAACATAGATTTATGTCTTGTTGATTCAGGAAACTCGAGGAAACGTTTTAGAATGCAGTAAAAGAATTAGGCTTCTGTCTCTTTAGCTCATTTGCATATGGTCTCTGAAGATGAGGTAAGGGCATTTGTATTGATCTAGTTCTATTAAACAGTCGTTTTGAGTTTAAGGAACCTGTCATTTTAAGGTTGGCGGTACCAACCTACCCATCAAAGCATTGTTCAATTTAAGCCCCTTGTTAATGTATTAGTGGAGATGAATGATGTCGCAAGGAGATGAGTTCATCAAATTGAAAGCATTAAATAAAGGGCCTAAGTCCTCGTAAGCTTTATCAACAGCTAATAGATGGCTACCTTTTACACTGAAATAGGTCTTAAAGTATTAGCATAGATTAAACTTTTCGTGCTATCTCCATTCAGATAACAACTCGCTGATAAGAGTCGTACTATTTTTATCCACTTCTCACAATTTTTTCTTCAAGAGGTCATGGATTATTATTTGCTTCTAAGCATTTTGAATTTTTAGAGGAAAGCAAAAGCAGGTAACATGAGAAGTGCAAAAGTGCAAGAATGCCCTTACAAAATATAGTGAAATCGACTGTATTGAATTGAGTAATTAAAATCCAATATTATTTATCTCAGCTTAGAAATGTACTGTGATGATGAAAGTTAAGCAGATGAGCTCTAGCTCTGACACTATGTAACCTACCACCTGTGATGTTTCGGACCTGAGGTTCATAGAATAAACTGATATGGGTTCATTTTCTCAGAGTTAATGAACGCAATTAACGTTGCATGAGAATGTGATAACTTATTTGATATATGTTAAGCATTATGTTGCAGGAAAGGGTTTAGTATCACTTTAAGTAATTTTAGGGAACTTTGAGTCTGTTTTAAGTTTACTTACCAGTAACAAATCTCCGGTATGATAAAACTTCATGCAACAGAATTCATTGTAAACACTAACTACAGACAAATTTTCTAACCATAGAAGATTACGCATCATGTGTCGTTACTTAAATAACATCTGACCATGCTCTGACATACTTATATGAAATTAAGAAAGGAAATCATTTGACTTCTAAGAAGGCAAAGTCGGGTTTTGGTAAAACAAAAAGAAAAAATAGGCTTAGCTGGGCTTGGGAAAGGAAGGTGACTTGCCCACCTTGAAAAAATCACTGGATGAGGAATATGTAGACTGACAATGCTCTCCTGTGGACATAGGTTTCTCCATTCTTTATTTTTTTTTTGGAGGAAAATTATTCCAACCACTCACAGACTTTTTAAATCGAGGGATTTTACCGATATTGCCCACCGCGCACCTAAAATCGCCGGTCCCCTTTTTGGCGTACTGACGAATCGACAAAAACTCGATTTTACGCATCTCTGTATGCTCCAGTTTCACAGAGTAACGAATGTTCTCTCAGTTGGAGGTACTTTCCTAATCTAATCGTTCATTTGCTTTAAATTGTAGAAAAACGTATTTTGCAACACCGGTCCAATTTTTAATGAAACGATAAAAAGATTCCGACGAACATTGCATTCGTCACTATGCCAAAATGACCAAATAAACACATTCGTCACTATGCAAATTAGCCAATTCGTCAGTACGTCAAAAAACGGGAAGAAATAAGAGAGATTTCTACTCTCCTTGATAAAACACATCTCTCTGAAGCATCCAGTACAGTACCATATCATTTTTGTAAATAATGCATTTCTTTACTTTCAGATTATTCCAACATAAACAAAGATGGTGCATTATTAGTCAAACCAGAAACTTATGAGGTTGGGTCTATCTCATGGAAGGTCTATTTCTTTTATTTAAAGTCTATGGGATTTATTTTTATACCCTTAATGGTTATCACAATGTCAGTCAGGGTTGCTACAGAAGTTCAACAAGGTTTACTGTTTGCAAGATGGACAGAAACTGGAAAGAAAGGACCTTTGGTAAGGAAATATTGGCTAACATAAGCCGCATTTCAAGTTGACATGAATATTAGCTAAAGCTTTCAAATGCCTTCTTATTTCCCTCAAAATATCTTACTATTTGTTTAACACGTTAAATTCAGATACTATAGATATCATGTAAAAATATAGCAAAAGAGTTAAATGGCAAAAATTAAACAATAAATTAACCAAAATTAGAATAATGTATAATTAAAAGTTCCAGGCTACATATTCAAATAGTGTCTGCTTTTGAACTTTAAGTAGAATCGGCTACTTAAAACTGGCAAATTATGGTTATTAGACACTCATCATACGATTCCAAATTGTGAGATAATTATCTTCATTTAGAATAGGTCACTGGGTTGATGTCTACACAGGCCCGTAGTCAAGGGGGGCCAGGGGGGCTTCGCCCCCCTGAAATTTTTTGCCCCTAGAGAGTTTGAATCTTACCATTGACTTAATACATTTGTACACATTTGGCCCGCTGAAAAAAATTTCGCCCCCTGGAAAAATTTTTGCCCCCTCCAGTACCTTGTCTGGTTACGGGCCTGTGTCTACATCGGTCTCTCTCTATTTGATTTATTGAGCTTTATTCAACCATTCAAACACTAATCACGTCCTCCAATAGATAACAGATATAGTATGAGCAGAATAGTATGAGCAGATATTCCATGACCCCTTAACCATCGATGATGCGATGCCACTTCATCACATGTGAACTCAGGTCATGTGACATGATCAATAGAAGGAGCGATGCTACACTTAACAGCCCTATACATAACAAAACATAGGCGCAGGAACCTGTCCTCAGTTGTAGGCTGCACGTTGCTTCGGACCGGCGTCTGGGGGCGGTCTAAGGGGAAGGGGTATCCTACTTACCTTTGGGGAATATTTTAAGATTTGAGGGTCCTTAAATGCAATTTGGTCCCACATATTGTTCAAATTTTAAGGAAACTTACTGATTTTTTTACATTTTACAGAAGGAACAAATAAGGGGTTTTCGTCATTGAATAGTGGATACTTATCCCCTACATTTCTGAGTGAGGGGCTTTATCCCCCCCACCCCCATCTGATCGTTTTTAAAGCCTTTGCTCACCAGAGGTAATGGAGTCAGTTGTTCAGATAATAGGCGCAGGAGGCTGTTCGAAAGCTGTTTCGGACCGCCGTCAGGGGCAGGGAAGGGGTCTAATATACAAAAATTTTGTAAAAGGGAGTGTCCATATGCACATATGCATACTTTCTGTACACAATTACAAAGTTAGGGAAATAGGGATACAATGCTTAAAGGGAAACATTGAAAAAATACATTCCTTTAAAACCATAATTATAGATACAGAATAATAGGCAGTTCAAAATAAAGTAGTTGTGTCATTTTATTTAAAAAACTAAGGTTCTCACAGGAAAAAGTTAACTGTTTTGTAGCCCATGAATAATTTGTTCACCTAAACTTTAATAACGTTTTTAAATAATGCAACATTCAAACTTTTATAATGGGTAATATTTTTGAAAAAATGCAATTGAAGTAGTTTATTGGAGAGACAATATTTTTTTAATAATGATAACAATCATTTTCTGTCTGTACCAAGTTGATGCAATTTCTTGCAATTTTTTTTACACGATATCTCCCTTTTAAATTATCACAGAGCGAGAAGCAAAATGCAGAATTCATTCAACAGTACGTGAGTTTTTCAATTGGAATAGTGCTCGCATCAGCTCTCAACGAAGCTTTACCCTCTGCTGGCCTTTTTCGCGCTTCTTGGTCTGTCCACAGGGCACTGCTAACAAACGTCATACGGTTACCTTTACGGTAAGATTTTACCCTAGACTGGTACTGTATAGACCGGTGCTTCTTATTAATATATATTTAAGTTGCTTCTTTACTTTATGTAAGTGAACTAATGAACTTTCTGAATAATTATTGTTCACCCCGTCACATTGTGAGGATTTCTAAGTTTTTTTTTTTTTCTGGACATAAGGTAAATCGAGCACAGAGTCGTTCACAATATTGTATACAAGTACAACCAAGCAAAGGTAAAAGAATACATATGCAACACGTAATGGTATATGCATGCGTAAATGGATACGTACACGTACAGCATATGTTTGCCTGTGACTAGGGAGTAGCAATTCCGCTTTAGTTGTAATTGAAAAGTTTCATTGCCGGGATTTAAGAAAGATTATACTTAGGCCTTTATAACCTACTATTGCAGACAAGATTACCAACATATTCCCACCTCTTAATTCCTGTTTTCATCATTGTACAGGTTCTTTGACGTCAACCCCCTCGGTAGAGTTCTAAATCGGTTTTCTAACGACATTTTGAAGGTTGATCAGGTGATAACGGGTTTTTTTTTTTTCAAATTTAGTAAAAATTGATGAACATAGGTTATACAAACACAAAGTTGTAAAATGTTTGTTTTCCACGATACGATAGTATTCGGATTTTTTGTATCATGAGAAGTTCTCACAAAAAAGATAAATTGACTGGGTTTGTTACAGCTGCAAATGATCTTTGAAAATGTAAGTTAGAGGCATTTCATCAGAACGCTATTCAAAAGAGGGAAAGATTCAGTATATGCTTTCCAAACCATGTAGCAATATTATCCATTTCTAACTCAATATATTTTTTTGAAGATGGATCTTGTATGTCAAGACATACGTCCACTTCTCCTCAAGGTCACAAAATGTATTGTTAAGTAGACACATTTCCTCAGAGTCGTTTTGTTACATTTTATTATTAACTGCCCCAATTGTCCTTAAAATTTTGTACTGTTAGGGTGCGCCAGGTGGGGGCACAGGGTCATGGCTCCCTTGATGGAAGATTACCCGCTGTCTGGAAAATGTTCCAATTTCATTTTGAGCCTTACAGGGTATAATAGCTTGTTATGCCCGCCGACGACCAGTCGCGCCTTTAGTTTACTTATTTCTGCTCCTAGGGAGGGAACATTTTCCATGAAAAGCCTCAAATTTTCAAAATTTCCGTAACATACCCCATAGTTTAAGATTTCCTGGAATTAAAATCCCAAATGTCTGGGTTCTTTGCAATTTAAACCTAAAATGTTGGAATGCGAATGGGGGGGGGGGTTGGATTCGCAGTCCTTCCGGTTACCCTTCGTCATAATTTCAGGTTGATGGCGTACCGTCCGGGAGCTTTCCCCCACCTGTAGGGAGAATCATGGCCTTACCACTGGATACTGTTGGAATATTCCAATATCTTTCCTCCCAGATCTAGTATAAAACTTTGACATATGTTGGGTAGAAAAAATAAAGATGTGAAATTTTTATACCATGGGCGGCGTTCCGTCTTTGAAAGTGGAAGAGGGGGTGGATACAGTCAGCGACATTATCTTAGCGGATCGCCACCATCGGTTGGCATATGTGTAATATGTTGTTTCCGTTACTCTAGGAGGGTGTACAGAACTGTCAAGCCACATTGGTTCGTTCCGTTCTATATTTAGAGGCGGGGTTGTATGTTACATTTTCAAGCGTGAATTTTTGTGATCTTTTAATTTTTCTGTTTCATTTAGAAGTTTTCTTAATAACTAACTTAACTTTTTTACATGATTTCCGATCTGCTGGGTTATTTTCATGGGGGGGGGGGGGTGTTATAGTGTACAGTATCCCCCATCCAATTCCATAAGGTATATATCCCCATCCCCCCAGGATCACCGCCCATGTTTCTACAGAACCAACACTATATTGGGTAATAAAAACGTTCTATCTAATCAATATGCACTGCACCTCTAAAAAATAGTGTTGTTTTGAAAAGAAGTTCTTTCCAATTGCTACATGATATTAAAATGCGGCTTTTATTTTTCTGCGTTTTTTAGAGCATCGAATAAGGTTACCAACAATGTAACTGGAAGTTATTTTGTATTAATATATACTTCGAACAGTAAGTTTATTTTCTCATATAATTTTGCAGTACATGTTTTACGTTGCCAACACTATGGTACACTCCCTAGCTATCGTGCTAGTTTCTTACGTATTCAACGCAGCTGTCAATCCATCCTTCATCGTATTGCTTATTCCAGTCGTTTTTGCCTTCCTTGGAACCTTTAAGTACTACATGCCTGCAGCTAGGTGAGTGACATATGAATAAAGGTAGGGATACCATCAAGAGGGGAGAGGGAGCATGGCATTTGCTTTTAGCCCTCAGGATCCCTCTCTCTACCTTTTCCCCATTTTTAACACAGCAGTTATGCTACTGACATACTATTAACCTCAATCACTTTTTACCCCCCCCCCCATTTTCCCTGCCCACTTCCAAATCCCGATGCCGCCACTGCTTAAAGGAGCATGTACCAAAGGGACTCCTTTTACCTTTGAATCACCTGCTGTGCAGCATGGTTTCGATACCCGGTCTAGTTTGTCTTCAGAAAAATGCATTTCAGTACAATACCTGTTATGTTATGATTTAGGCCTACTGTGGCCAGCTGCTCGTAAAAACGGGACTAAGTTGTTTGAAATTAAGGTTATTTCCACAGGTTTAATACCACTCTAATTTGTACAGTCTGTAACCGGGATCATAGTGGTGAAAAAAGGATAATTTGAAATGGAAGCCGGGTGGGGGAATGTGCATCAAAATTCCCATTCCTCAAGCCAGCTTGGCACGAATACCGGTATAAGACTAGGGGTGGCACCAGAATTTGCCCGTGGGGGTTAGCAACTCGAACCCCTGACGAAGTTGATGAACTAAAGGATGGCGACGAACATTTTGCCTTCCTATAGAAGAAAATGTGAAATAAAGAGGTTTGTTTTGCAGAAAAGTTTAAAAATTTTGGGATACTTTTCTATGAAACTGAAAATTTAGGGTATTTGATTCTGTTTTCATTTGGGGGCAAAAGAAAGAAAACTGTCGGGGCGAGCGGTCATTGTTGGTGATTTCATACTTATCGTCCCCATTAAGGTTTCCCAATGAAATTGGAAAAGTTTCCATAAGGGGGCTAGCCTTTTTAGACGGGGGCCATGTCACCCTACCTCCGACCGGGCGCCACCACTATATAGGAACTTCCTTCTGTATAGGAAACGAAGCGACCTTGAAAATGGTAAATGTTTTTTTTTTTAGCAAATTAATCATATAATTGCAGAAAACGAAGATAAGACTGCAGTAGGGTGTGTATACAAATGTCAAACAACCCCCAATATGCACAAGATGTTGACAGCTCACTTTTTTCTGCAAACTCTGATTTTTTAACCTATAGACATAACGAAATAAGTATTCACTTTGAGTATGATATATTTTCCACAGAGATATACAGCGGATCGAGACAGTTACTCTTTCTCCGATTATTTCCCTCTTTTCTGAAACCTTACAAGGATTATCAGTCATCAGGGCTTTCAAGTAAGTCATCTTACCCCCCATCTGGTCCCCCAGATATTCGCTAGGCCCCCCAAATTGTTTGTGTCCTAATAACATGTATAAAAATTAAGGACGGCGATCGGTGCCTTGATCCCCATTTGATACCTAGCGCCCCCCTAAAAATTTCATCCTAGCCACTTCCCTGCCTTAACCTGACTATAGTTCGGAGTGAAAATTGGTTTTACGCCTTGAGTAAACAGTATTTATAGTATTTAAATGGGAAGTAGATACAGATTTTTATTCCTCATTTTGAAATGTAAAATGACCAACTCTCAACTGTAGGTAAAAATGCATTATTAGTTTCATTTGTTTCACAATAATTTAGTATTTTTCCATTAATTATTGATTATTTAATGCTTTATTTAGATACAAAGACACTAGCGTTATTAAACGTTTGGTCATTAAATCATGAAAACTGGAAAAATCTTAAACTATCAATGTCTATATATCTTTAAAACGGTTCTATTTTATTTTACAGTAAGAAAGAAACGTTCCATAAGAAGGCTCTTTCCAAGATCGAACTGAATAATCAGTTACACCATTATTATATTGCAACAGAGTCGTGGATATTGCTAACGCTGGTGAGACTGATCTAGATGAATTCCCATGAGAACATTAAATATTTATGTGTAACTATTATCTCATTTTATTTCTTAAAGTCCTTAATATTGAAGCTCCACGATGTTTTAAGGGGGTAGTGACTCACAAACTCAAAAAAATCACATAGGCCTCCCAGATCAATAACTGCGGTTTGGTGTACTAGAAGTGGTGTAGGGGTGTTTCAAAAAGAAAGGGGCACAATTTACGGGAGGCACTGTTTAGAGGGTAGTATTCATGTTTTGACCACGTGACTAATATTGATTGCAAATGGAACCTTCTTTGTCATTATTGTAAGGAGGAGATAGTTGCACCACTGGCCCTGTTCCCTGCTTTACCACTGTTTGTATTGGAAAAAACATGTAGTCACGGAAGACGAGTGAGCATGTTTCGTAGCTGTGAGAAGGCCCGTAGCCTGACAAGGTACTGAAGGGGGGGGGGAGCGAGATAGCTTCCAAGGGGCGAAATATATTTGGGGCGTGATATGCTAAAACGAATTAAGGTAATGGTAATTTCTTATTTTCTAGGGGACGAAATCTTTCCACGGGCTCCCCTGCCCCCTGCCCCCCCCCCTAGGCTACGGACTCACAATTTGAGAAACGTCGCCTTTTACAATTCTTTTCAGCTCAGGCAGTCAGGACCATCATGGTTTGGTCTAGATTATGGCACTCAAAGAATTCTCTGACAGTTTTGTTTAGGTACTGTGCGACCATTTCCTGTCACTCATGAGGGGAATATTATCAAAGTGTTTAAGAAAAACTGACAATGATACCCTTCTTGATATCTCGGTTTTGATTTTCCTTGCACAATTTTTATCAAGCTGTTGTACAATAATTACATGCATTTATATTTCAAACTACAACTGTCCTGTCGTTTTTTTTTTCTCGAAGGACTTTCTCTCCACCGCTCTCCTACTAGTGGTCAGTTTTACAGCTTTGTTAGCAGCAATCTTTTTTGGACTTTCTGGAAGTGACGTGGGTCTCTTGGTGTCTTATACATTTAGGGTACGTCTATACTTATACACTTTACCTATATACACAGAAACGATCTCGAATCTATCGTTGCTACCTCCATGATGCGCCTCATACAACACGATATCACCACAGCGCATTGTGGGAACTCAATACCAGCATTCGAGTGAAATTTTGATCCAAATCGTAAGCGTGGCAATCAAGATGGTAGCCTACTAGATAAAGTCGATAAATTTGTAAGCTAAAGTTAGCTTGATGCAAGCAGGAGGGTCGTCATATGCTAGAACTGACTAGAGATGTTTTGTGTTCTTTACGTTTTTCAATCTATTGTTTAATTTTGAAATAAATAGGAATATGAGGCTCCCACTGGAAATGTAAAGTTGACAGTGGAAAATTCTTATGCCTTTAATGCATTTACATTAAAGGGGATGATAACAATAACCACTTCAGTAACATAATTGAAAAGAAAACAAAATTCTCAACACAATGCAAAAAACCCCATCTTCATAGCTTATTCGGTTCTTGAGATATCGACATTCTTATCATTTGCATTGGAGTTGCCATTTTCCAAACAAACTGACTTGTAGCAAGTTGATTTTGACCTTTCAGGCTCACTTTGTAATTGAGATGTTATTGTTTTCCTTTGTATTTTGTTTCATTGTTTCTCTCCACACAGTTTTAGCATGTTCTTGTTGGTATCAGATTTCAAAATTACAGGACTAGCTCTCTGCATTTCTGAAATGATCTTTTAAATGGTAGCTGGACCTTTGAAAAAATTGAATTAAATATAAAAAAATACATAACTTTTGAAAATCAAGTGAGCCTGTGACATCATAATAGACTTGCTACAAGTTTGTTATGGCAGTGCCCATGTAAGGGATGAGAATTGTGATATCTCGAGAACCAAATAAGCTATGAAGATGGGTTTTTTTGCATTGGGTTCAGAATGTTATATACTTTCTGATTATGTTCCTGAAATGGTCATTATTGTCATCTCCTTTAAGAAAACATAAGATTATAAAGGACAAAATGGCGCCTTCATTTATCAAGAGAACCATTGCTATATAATCTGCTAATTATAGAAAAGGAACTATGGTACAAAAGAAATAATTTTAAATAACGTAAAAATTAATTTTCGAATCACAGACTTCCCTTTGTACAAAGCTTCTCATTCGTGCGACCGTTAAATTCGACCAGGCTATGATAGCTATGGAAAGAACTAAAGAATTCATCGATTTACCAACCGAAAGATATGAAGGTAAGCCAAGTTGGTGATCAGATAACCTTTTAATCATGCCTTTCCATACTGGTCGGGTTATTCCAAAGACTTTAAAGATGGAACCTACTGCCATTGTGCTTGGTGCTCAGCATAAGCAATGGAGTAGGGAAAACAAGCCAGTGATACTTACCTGGCGCAGGAGTATCCGTGATCACGACGGCGGAGCTCCCAGGTGGGACCTGTTCTATTCAGCCAGTCTAGAACGGGACCACTGTCGGGTGGTGTCAGTTAAGTCAAAGTTTGTCCCTTGGGGACGTTGTTACTCCTTCGGGGAGCAGAACTCCTTCGGGAGTATTGTTTGGTTTTCGCCCCTGGCTCTTCGCCAGAGAGTCAGGGGACTTTTGGAAAAAAAAGCCAGTGAGCCACAACTGGAAAAGGCCGTGGCCAGCCCGACTTAAACCAATCGATTAGAAACTGAGCAGTAAAACCTTCTCTAAATCCAAATCCATCATGCCTTTGTGATACACTTTCCTCGATTAACCGGTGAAAAGAAGTGTTGAAGTTTCGCTATAAAAATATTGCAAGTTCCAAGCGACGAAATTTGAAAAAAAAATGTACATTTCAATCTACTGCATGACGAGGTGAGTGTTAGTTTGCTTGCTTTAAGGAACACATTGGTGACTTTGTGGGTTGAAATTATCACGGAATGAGATTTAAATTTTTTTTCCAGTGTGTTAAAATGTTCCAGGTGACGAGTCTTAAAGAGTGATTTGCATCACCCCAAGTATGACTTTTACGTGGTGGTAAGCCCTGCCCAATATTGTCTTTACTGCTTCTCCTTGTGCAGACACAAACATAGTTCACTGCTCAACGCCACTTCCTGGTGAGCATAAAAGACCCCATGTGTAATCAAAACATTCTCTGTGCATGGTGTGTAATATGAGCTGCTCTGCATCGTTTGAATTTTGTAACTCTGAAGTCAATCAAAGAGTTTAACTTAAAGTCATACTTGGGGTGATGCAAATATGTCTTTAATCTGGGCGTTACTTGGATTACACAAACTTTCTTTTTTGCCTTGTCTAGGTATCGATCCTGAGAAAAGCTGGCCCAAGTATGGGCAAATCAGTTTCGAAAGAATATGGGCGAGATACGATAGCACACTAGAACCAGTACTAAAAGATATTACAATTGAACTTAAGCCAGGGAAAAAGGTAATGTAGTGATATGAATTAACAGATTCTAATTCCAAATTTCCGTCACTCCCGTTCCTTCAATTTAAATATGAACCGGGTCTTATTTGTAGGGCATGAGTTTCGTGCGAAAGTATCCCAAATATGTCACTTTTGTTAGAGAACTAGTAAGTATACCATTTTTCACATTTTCAATAAAACCGGAGTGAACTTTTGTCCATATACTGGACACCGGCATGCTTCCCAAACAATGGTGTTTTGTGAACTTGTGTTTAAAATTTACATTTTGATACACTGTGGGATATGAAGCGTAAACAAAAGCCTTTCCACAAAATATTTTTTACACTCTTATCTTGTACGTCCTTCAGAAATACAAAAGAACAGAAGAAGGGCCTTAGCGCAAACCAAGCTTTGATATATTAGAGGGGTACTTATTCTAAGCAATCTGGTGAAATTTCAATTGAAATCCGATGTGTGGTTCTCAAGATATCAGTAGATAAAGTTGTCACGTTTTCAACACAAAGTGAACTTGAAGCAAGCACACATGATGTCATACCCTCACATTAATGAGCAGTCTTTTGCTTTTCTTTAAACTTTATTACCAATTTTCTCCTCAATAATCGAATGTTATCGCAATGTGATTGCATGAGAGGCATGGGAAAATTACAAACTTTACATTCCCCGTGGGGAGGTCCTATCCCTATTGATTTCAAGGTCAACACAACAGACTGAAAAAAGAAAGGAAACAAAGCATTCCTTATCAATGTGAGGAAGTGATATCAGGGAGCTGCCTACTGATATAACTTCCACTTGCCTAAAGCTCACTTTGAGTGGGTCACAAATGTTGTAACTTCTTTTGCTAATATCTCGAGTAATACAAGTCCGATATGAATGAAAATTTCACCAAAAATGCACAGGTTAAGTTCCTCTTTTACATGTGAAAAGTAAATTTTTGCTTAAACCCTCCTTTTAAGGCATGATATTACAAAAGTAAAGAGGGCAATAATAAGCTCAACTTACAGAGAGGTTCTTTGCAGGTATCCTTTCTAAATCGTAAGAGAAATATGTTCTCAGTTCTGAAGGAAATCTTTGTTGAATGTTTACTGAATATTTTTAATCGTATTATTTTATCTGTAGGTGGGTGTTTGCGGTCGCACTGGCAGCGGAAAATCGTCAATGATGCTATCTCTTTTGCGATGTGTTGATGTTTACAAAGGTAAAGACAATACGCTCATTTTTACGTAATTTTTTCTAATGACCACAATCTTATGTCACTTCTTAGGTGGGCTATTCAGATAAGGAGAGCCAGTAATACATTTAATCAATGTATCGATGTGTTTTGAATATCATCACCTTGGACAACCTTTTCCCATAAATTTCCATGTATTTACATCCAATTATCCAATTAAGAAGATGTGACATGTTTGAAAACATGAATTTTAAGATAATTTTCCTGTTATTTTGCCGTGTACCTGGTTCTGTATTTTGCTCATGTTACAAGAGATACATAAGTTATGTATCTCTTGTCTAGTGGTAGTTAGATAAAATTATATGGTAAGTTTACATGACATATGTTACCACAGAGCTCCTCTGAACATCGATGAGTTTGTATGATTTTTCCCTAGGTTCCATACTTGTTGATGGCCTGGACATTTCAAAAGTACCCCTTAGGACGCTTCGGACACGGATATCAGTTATACCTCAAGATCCAACCCTCTTTCGAGGAAAAGTGAGGTACGTTTTTCTTCAGCCGAGTATTTTTTACTAGGAATATTATAAATATTATCTTTTTCTAATGGAACTGATGATTTAACTGTGCCTTGAATTTTTTCTTTTTATTGGTAGTAAACTTTTTACTCAAACTCAAATGGCCCAAGAGAAACGTGTTGGTTTACAAATGAAGCTTTTTCCTTTAATAAGAGAATTGGCTAAATTTCCACACAAAATAGACATACATTGGAAGTTTTGGCGCATGAAAAGGCCAAGCAATAAAACGTAGGGGACAAAAGAGCTAAGCGTAGCTTAGCTGTGTGGCCTGATGAAAACTACAGAAATTTCTTGTTACTTGGTATTATTCGATAAAAGGTGTCATTTTAAAATAAAAGTCAATTTGTTCTAAAGTCAATTTGTTCTGAAGAGCTATTCCAGCTCATGCATTTACTTTCAATATAGAGCTTCATTTTGAATATTTTGTGGCCCAGTCTATTTACTTCGTTGAAAAGACGAACCTAACTAAAGATATAACAATATACAATTTAAACTTTGTCAAGCAGTCTGTCTGGGTGTCTGTCTGTCTATCTGTCTCTGTTCGTCTGGTAGTCTGTATTTAGCTTAGTTACAGAATGGTAATTTTGAAGAAATATTGAATTTTTCTTTCTTTCTTTCTTTCTTTCTTTCTTTCTTTCTTTCTTTCTTTCTTTCTTTCTTTCTTTCTTTCTTTCTTTCTTTCTTTCTTTCTTTCTTTCTTTCTTTCTTTCTTTCTTTCTTTCTTTCTTTCTTTCTTTCTTTCTTTCTTTCTTTCTTTCTTTCTTTCTTTCTTTCTTTCTTTCTTTCTTTCTTTCTTTCTTTCTTTCTTTCTTTCTTTCTTTCTTTCTTTCTTTCTTTCTTTCTTTCTTTCTTTCTTTCTTTCTTTCTTTCTTTCTTTCTTTCTTTCTTTCTTTCTTTCTTTCTTTCTCTCTTTCTTTCTTTCTTTCTTTAGATATAATCTTGATCCTGATGGCTTAAAGAGTGATATCGATTTATGGGAAACACTTGACATGGTGCGGATGAAAGATGCAGTCGAGCAGATGGAGAAAGGGCTAGGTATGTCAAACTATAAAATAGTAACCTGTGTTTTTATACAGAAAAATTTCATTGACAGTGTAAAGCACCTTATATGAAATAGCAATTTTTCGTTACACGTCAAACAATGCTCATACCAAAGTGTTTGTATCTTAAGGTATTTCTGGTTGGAAACAGTCGTTCGCGTCAAGAAAAATTTATACTACGTAATAGCAGTTACTTATGTGGGAAATTATAGTGATCTTTTAAATTTAGTTGAATTTGAAACCATCAGACTTGTAATAAAAAATGTGTGTATTGTAGTTAAGTTCAAGTACACTTTCTTCTTGTGTAAAATATGTACTAGTTTGCGTTAGGATCAACAAGTGACAACTTTAAAAGTTTGTGACTAGTAAAAATACCAGTGAATGCAAGCAAATATGCTTAAAGGCTCTCTAATCTCACCCCAGACTGTACAATTCTTCCAACCAAGTTTACTTTTAGCCCCTCCTCCAATTTAAACAGAACACCTGTCTAGTACACCTCCAAGAAAGAGCCACAGTACATACGGTAGCATGCACTGATAAGTTTAATTTGCTCGACGCCATATATATTGACACAATTTATGTGAGCGTTATTGGGAACAAAACCTAACTGTACAAGTTATCCTTGATCAACCAGACTGGAGCTATATTGTTTGAAGAATGTCAATCAAAGTGCAGTCATAAACTGTATTTGCAACTCTATGGCTACTCTTAAATATGTTTGGGGGATGCCATGTCCCTTAAGCGGGAGTTTACGAGTACGTACCACTAGTACGAGCCAGACACTGTGTGATTTTGGAATGATTGTACGTATACGACAGAAAGGTCACTCAAATTGTCTACATAAAATATTAAATCTATACGGGTGGTGCGATTGTATAAGCAAATGTTAATGTATTGTCCAATAAATTTGCCACAGAGTAGTATTACAAGTTCCCCACTGATCAATGCATTGCCGGGAAAAGGATGTAATTTTTTTTAAAGTCATCCTTCAAACGTCCGGACATTGCTTAGATGGATAGACACAATGTTCCATAGTTTTAGCACATGCTAGTATATTCCTCACTACGTTAGTGTGGTACTTTTGGAATAATGTCCAACCATTTAATAAATATTTTATTTTTTTACATTTGTACATTCGATTGATAGTTTCAACAGTTGATGTTTCTTTCGTTCATTGTAGAAGAGGAAATTTATGAGGGCGGAGGAAATCTGAGCGTGGGACAACGTCAATTATTCTGTATTGCCAGAGCGTATCTGAGGGACTCGAAAATTGTCATCATGGATGAAGCAACTTCCTCCGTGGACTTCGAAACGGTACTCATTCCCTTACTGTTTGGTAGATGTTTAGCTTTGACTCCTGCATCCTACGCAGCCATGGGCGTCTGCAGAAAAAAATTAGGGGGGAAATATTTTACTCCTAGAAAGAGTTTAGATGCTACTTTTCCACACACAGTGTTGACAAAGGCGTAACCAGGAACTTGTAAAGGGGGGGGGAGGGCGAAGCCCAGGACAGACTCTCAGCGCTTCTGCGCCACCATGGGTTGGAGCGGAGCTCAAGAAAATTGTGGCCCAAAATGCTTCCCAGATCGCTGGAAATGGCACTTACAAGGCCTATTTACCGCATATAAAAAGGGGAAATACTTGCAATATCGTAAATATAAACTTTAAAAAATACTAAAAATGTGCGGGGGGGGGGGCTGCTGGGGCCTAAGTGTTGATATTTTTATTCAATTCTGTTTTGAGAGTAGAAATCACACTGAGTGAACTGTTAAAAATGTTGATGTTACATTTTCTTCGCTTTTCTTTATTTTTTCCTTCGTTTTTTTCAAGTTTTTGATTTTTCAGGGGGGCACTTTCCCCTTGCCCCTTTGCCCCCCTCCGGACGTCCAAGTACACAGAACCTAATTCCGCGTTCAAAATAACATTGGGACTGAGAATTTTAAGGTGCTCACCCAGGAAAGCATAATCTTTCGAAATTGTTTCACAGAAAGTTCACTTGCGATTCATCTAGTATCGTATTCAAAAAGTTTATCTTGGGGTCAATTTTTTCTTGAGTTTTCCAGTGTGGCAGCTGGGGGCGAGACTGTGGGGGCACCCCAACCTCCTTAGCTATGCCACTGGATTCCTAGCAGCTTAAAAGAAAATGATACTAATATTAATAAAAGAAAAGTGCAATTAGTCTAGTTTACTAGTCGTTTCTACTTTCAGATGTTACACAACTTAATCTACTATGTACATGTGCAATACGTTGGGTTAGGTTAGGTTAGATGAGGTTTAACGTCCCAGTTTCCAACCAATTGGTTCAAGTCGAGACGACCACGGCCTTTTTTTCCAGTTGTGGCTCACTGGCTTGTTTTCCCTACTCCATTGTTTATGCTGAGCACCAAGTATATAGGTTCCATTTTTAAAGTCTTTGGTATGACCCGGCCGGATTTGAACCCTAGACCTTCCGGCCGCAAGTCGGATGCTCTAACCACTTGACCATGCAATACGTTGGGAGGAAATTAGAAGTTTGGAGACTTAGTAATTATGTAGATATCGCAGCCAATGTATGAACTGCCAGATACTGCATTATCTTTCCCAAGGGCGGATCCAGCCCTTAGCTGAAGGGGGGGCAGTTTGAAAAGGGGGGCGCCAACATCATGCAGGGGCCGCATACTCTTGAATTTGACCGACTACATTTCCGAGACCAACTCCCATTGCCATAGTTATATATAGCTATACGGTTCGAAATTCTGAGGACCTTTTTTTTTTTTTTTTTTTTTTTTTTTTTTACTTTTCGGACAGTTCTTACTTAACTTTTAGGACGCAGGGGGCGCATTTTTCTTGTATTGAGGGGCGCTAGACTGGTCATAGGGGGGGCAGTTGTCCCTAGTTGCCCCCCCCCCTGGATCCGCCCTTATTCTTTCCAACGAGGAAGATATGTGGCATTAAAGTTCCAATCTTCGCACATTATCAGGACGATATGAAGAGTTTTATTGATATTGCATGATAAAACTCCAGTGTCGCCGGCACGGGGTGGGGCATGGGGCGCGTGCCCCCCAATCGATTTCAGAAAATTTTAAAATGATCCCAAAAGGCGTTTAAGATATAGATTTCTGTATGGGGTAGGGTGAGATGTGTTTTCAACCATGTGATGGATCTATTGTAACCATTTTCTATCACAAATGGTCCTCAAACTATCAGAATTATCGCAAATCCTTCGCAAACTTTCAAAATTTTCGCGCGCTCCGCGCGCTTCAAACCTTCCCTGAATATTGTTCTAATTATCAATAATTTCCGGTAGCAACCCCCACAGAAGCACAGCAAGAGAAGCTGAAAGCTGTTTACGAATTCTCAGGTAAACTAGGACTGAATTCGTGATTGGCCAATAGGTTAATTGTTGGGGAATTGAAAATGTTTCGATGCAGAGCATGAATGCAGGTTTTGTCATGGTTATCTTATTTAATGAAAAATTTCGGCGGGCTTCGCGCGCATTCATCACTGTTTTCACTCCAACTCATGACCATTATTAAGGATATAACACATGCAACTATTCTGATCACAACACTTTTCCGAAAAAAGAAGTACATCCCCAACATTTGTAGGGGCCTATGGGATCTTTCAGTCTAATTTGTAGCATGATGTGGAAGTTTGAAAGTGCGTATTTGCCGTTATACATTTTTCAAAATTTTTTACCCAGCGCTTCGCGCGCAGCCTCTACCTGTATAGATAGTGATTGTTAATACACTTACGACGAAAAAATATTCTGAAACGCGCCTTTTGCTTTACCTATGGGGGGGGGGGTCTAATATCACTTCCCTGCACATATACTCTCTCTCTCTCATTCCCCATTGACGGAAGATGCTCGTCTGGAGGCACTTTACAGGTGTCTGTCAGTATTAGATACCCTTTATAATGCACAATGAGACAAAGGAAAATTTTCGTATTAGTCCAAGAATGTTTCTGTGGACTTCACCCACGTATTTTGTCGTAAAAACTTTCCCCGAATAGAAGGCATTAATGCCTAGCCAAAAGGGGGGGCTTGGCGAGGTTTGTTGACAACATACCCTTCTCTAAGACAACACACTCTCCTCTTTCACCTAATCAAAAATTAGAATTCACTAAATTATGGATATTTTCCAGCCATGTATGATCAGTTCCATTTTGCATCTAAGCAACTTTAAATTACCAAAATTTCTCAAAGGGGGAGGGGGAAGCCCCTCCCCTTAGACCCCTCCCCCAGGACGGTACCTTTATGTACTGACAAAAAGGATTCCACACTGATGTATACCATCGCAGGGACGCACACTCTCTTCGTTCTCCTTACCAAAAATTAGAATTCACTAAATAAGGATATTTTCCAATCATATAAGATCACTTCCAAAAATACTCCAAAGATAGCACCATTTTGCATCTAAGCAATCTTAAATAGTTAAATTAACAAAAAATTCTCAAAGGGGAGGGGGACACTGCCATTGGGGTAATGTATTAGATGTAAAAATGCTACTTACCATGTACAACATCAGATTTATCATCGCGGTAAAAAAGCTTCATATTGTTGCTTTTTTACTTGAAGTGGAAAACTTCTTTCAACTTCTTTGTCTCCTGTGTATCATTAGTGTATTGATAAAAATTTCATCCACACAAAGTTACGCTCCTCACGTAAACAATGATAAGTCAGTTACGGTGTTTTCCAAAGAAGGTACTAATGGTGGACAACAGGCATTCACCCCCAAATAGCTTTGAAAAGTCAGCAAACTCTTGCAAATCTCCTCTGAATTGCCTTACAAGTACCTCTGAAAATGTTTTTGAACATAACTTTTACAAATAAAACATAAAGCAAGGATTCAGTAACAAAAATATTGTCACATGATCAAAAAAATCATTCATGAATTAGAATGACGGGGTATACTTTTCCTGATTAAAGACTGCATTTCCCCCTTTAAAGGAGTATGCGATCATGTTAATTGATGGGACAACTCAAAAGTTAACCCTGTGTTTGTATTATGTGAAGTCTTTCCATACGCAACTCTCTTTACTTGTCTCACAGGATCAACTTCTACAAGCAGTTATGAAGAAAGTCTTCAAGCACAAAACGATAATCACAATTGCGGTGAGTTATGTCTATGGTATAATTTAAAAACATTTTTTTTGGTGTGTGAAAAAAAAAACGGAAATTCAAATATAATCATACATAGAGTTTGATTTCCATCTTCGTAGCTATGAGATGAAGTTCTGTTAGATAAAGTTGGAGGCAGGAGGAATTTAACTCAAGATTAGTGCTCGTCATTACTCAATGGCATGCTATTCTATTAACAGGACATCCAGTGATAGTGCTAAGCCGAATATTGATATTAAGTATCGGTTTCGACACTCGGTCTAACATCTTTATCGAATAAATTTCTGAAATGGTAACACTGCGCAACTTGCACTGCCATATTTACACGAAGACTTCTAAAGTTTTGTCACAGTCAGTGAAATGGCAGCTAGGTTTAAAACCGTCCGGAATTATTCTCTAGTTACAGTACAGGGATGTTGTGCCTTATTGCACAATAACTAATGAATTTTGAAGAATATTTCCCTTCTGAAACACATCTGTATAGGGATCGATGCTGACCGTTGTGTGAGTTTGAATCATGGCAACTCGATAAACTTAGACATATTATCACAGTACAACGGCTGTCAAATTTAACACCAAGGTATATTGAGGACAAACCAAGGGGGTCACTGTTCTGCAATACAAATTACAAGCATGCAGCCCATAAGATGGCCTTGGTAACGATGCATTCCGTCACGTGATCCGCAATCGATTAGAGTAGCATGTACGTATTTTTAAATGAAACTAAAATGGCTTTTAATCCAAATTGATGTCATTCATTTCTTCTTGATTGCAGCATCGCATTTCAACCATTATGGACGCAGATTTGGTTTTAGTGATGGAAGATGGTCTGCTGGTTGAATATGGTCACCCGGCTGAGCTTTTGCTACTGAAGGAGGGAGTGTTTTCTTCTCTTGTAAATGCTACTGCTGGTCCTTTGTAGGTGCATTTTGTGGCTGGTCTTCTAATTTTATCTACAGTTCGTGTATAATACATTTTTTCGATTATTATTTGACTTTATTTGAGATGTAGGATGCACACCGTACAGAATTAAAGGTGGAGCTTCACAAGCATTTTATTTAGACTGGGGCCTTCTCTTCTTACCAGGAAGAAAACCACAAATTCGGGAAAAGCTAAACATGTTCCTTTATGATATGAAACGACATTGTTTAGCTCTGCATCAAATTATTTTACACATTTATCACTTGCAATTCTCTTTTAGTTTTCAAGTGTTACATTTTTTAGTAAATATTATGGTGAAAGTTACGGTGAAGGGGTGGGGGAAAAGGTGATGGGGAAGGAAAGGTTTTTACCGCGTTACTTTATTTAGGAAATTGTATGAGACTATATTAGCTGCACAGATTAATGTCACTTTACTTTCTCGTCACTTTAAGCTAAGCGAGGGAATACTGAGAGTTTACTCAACCAAGAATCCTATGAAGAGGGTCAAGTTCATATAGCAGGTTGGCATATACTGTGTGAATTGATAACCCACTTCGTATGTCCAAACTATGAGACTGGCGTTTTGGCAGGATAATTGTGAAATGAAAGAACACCTTCAAACATTTTTTAAACGACTCACTTTCATGAAATCGATTACGTAACATGGAAGTATACTCTAAAAGAACCGTGGTTAAAATGAACAGGCGTAAATAGGTGGGGACGGGGGACATATTCCCCACTGTAAGGGGTGAAGAATATCATATCATTTGTCCCCTACTTTTTTCCAGAATCCTAACGAAAATAGTGGGCACATGTTCAATTCCATACCTTATCGTATCTAATTCAATGAAATCAAATTTGAAAATGATGGAAAAAGCAATTCAGTGAATTAACATCATTTGGAATCCTAAGCTTTCCAGGGCCCTTAAGCGGGATTTGAATCCTATGCTGCTACAGGGTTTCGCGATTTACACTTGAATTCTGTTCTAGTCAAGATCATATTCCCCCTCCCCCAATTTTAAGATTTTGACGTTCTTGACGACTCGTTTGAAATCCTGATCGCATATCAACCCTTTTAAAACTTAGTCAGAATTTCTTGGTTACTCTGATTAGGAAGGCACCGATAATCTGCGACCACGATATTGCATAAAGTTAATCATAATGTTTTAAAGTATAAATGTCATGATTGAGTTGAAAACCAGACTTGTATCTCTAACAGTGCTCTTTGATAAACTTCAAGCCATGTTGTTTTTTTAGGTTTTAATAAGACTACTTATAAAAATGGAGTCCTTTAAAAATTGTAATATTATACATAGATTTTGGAATACATGTGAGGACAACATGTTTAAAATAAAAAGAGGATTGCTAAAAGTTATTCTCGGTTTTGTTACTTCCGGACTTAAGAATGCTTGATTAATCTGTCTTGAAAATGCGTGCAACCCTTTGTACTCCTTTAATTTCTGGCATTTCTGATCTAACGTTTAAAGAAATTGCATATAATCTCGCTTTATAAGCACTGCAAGATATTCTAACGGTGATTCGCTGCCATTTTTATTTTTTTATTTTGAAATTAGGAGGAAATGTTAGCATTCCTTCCCCACGAATAACACTCACAGACATTTACGTTAACAATTACTTTATTGCCGCACAAATGGTACACATATATAATAAGTCTTGTAATATCAGATTACAACCTCCCCTGTTTTGACTTGTCATGATATTGAATTTAAACCTAATACACTGCTGTTGAAATCACATTCCACAATTATTTGCAATACTATGAGATAGGATGAAAATTTAATCAATTGAACAGTTACTTGATAACAATTTTATCAATTTGGTTTGCTATACGTCTATTCTTCTGATGGAGCTGTCAAAGGCTCTCCAAAGTCTGGATCATTGTCTGGCGAATGTTCAAAGGTTTCTACCTCCTCAGACTGAGATTTGGCGGGTTCAGGGGTGGATGGTCGGTCCACAGGATCAGGACGAAGCGTTGCTGGTAGAAGGTGGTCGATACTCTCCCCAGCTCTGAGTGCTTTTTCCATTTTAATGAACAGTTCCACGCCATCTATGACACGTTGAACCTGCTCCACTTCGGAAGTGCCTAGGCGATCGATGTTGGATATATCGAACGTACCGTCGGTAGATTCTGTATCGACGCCTCCAGTTCCTCGTTTCTGTAGATGTAACTCTTTCAGCAATGCTTCAAATTTGTCATGTTTGGAAAGTAGGGGTATCTTGAGGTGAACGCCTCCTCGAAGACCTGTGCCAAGGTTAGATGGACATGTCAACACGTATCCGAGGTGTTCATTCCACATAAATGAGTGTCCTTTACTTTCGATACTTTTTTCGACTTTCCGTAAGCCTTCGCAGAAACGTGTGAAAACGCTTTTCATGTTGCCACCGCTTTCCATGGAGATAACTCGCGTGTGGTCTTCCTCGTTTATCCATACCAGAAAGTTTTTCTTTTCATTGTGCCAAATACCCCTCGCCTGGGGCCAGTCGCGTGCCATATTAGCAGACGTTAAGAGTGGTGAAACAGGCTTGTCGAAAAGAAAATGATCGGCAATGAGTTTCTCTTGGGTTTCCTCAGTCATGCCGGTGAGTGGATAGTACTCTCCTTTCAGTTCTCCGTCGAGTGTCGAAAGGGCATCTGTGACAATTGTCTCTACTTCAGCTCGTTCATGTCGCGAGCAGCTTGGTGGTAGACGCAAGCCTCTGATACTTCTTCCAGTCCGAACTCTACAAGAAAGAACAAACTCTGGGTCTAGATTGTCGCCACCTTTTAGGTTTGATGGGTCCAGATCAGTTGGATGTTTAGCATCAAGTGGATAATTGTTATGTCTGGCGCTTATGACTGGTTCAAAAAGGTCGGCGAAAAGATCATAACATTCTTCGTCTCCTGCTACCAGTCCGACAGTTAATATGAAGGGATGTCCAGGGTTATCAACCCCGGTTTGCATACATTCGTCAAGTGTAACGCCAGATTTTGTTTTCAAGTTGCACAGTCTGTCGAAGATTTCCCTGGTCAAGCATTTAGACAAGTAGTTGTTATGTTGGCTTAGGTCTGGAAAGTTGTCGTTAATTTGCTTGGCTGGAGCAAAAATGTTACACTCGGCAGGAAGAAGGTGGTCAATTGCTTTCTTCTCTTCGAGACATTTCTCCATCTGGATCATTAAATTAACACCAGTTACTACGCACTGTACCTGTTCTACCTCGGATGTTCCTAATCGGTCAGCGTTGGAGATATCAAAGGTACCATCCGTTGAGGCAGTGTCAACACCTCCTGTTCCACGTTTTTGCAACCTCAAAACTTGTAGCAAACGTTCAAAGCATGGATGTTGACTGAGCAAGGGGATTTTCAAGTGGACGCCTCCTCGTAATCCGGTTCCGAGATTCGATGGGCAGGTCAAGATATATCCCAAATGTTCGTTCCACATAAACTCTTTTCCTTTTTTCTTTATTAAATCTTCCACCTTCTTAAGGCCCTCGCAGAAACGTGTGAAGACTCTCTGCATGTTGCCACTAGTTTCCATAGATATCACTCGCATATGATCTTCTTCGTTGATCCAGACCAAGAAATTTTTGTTCGCATTATGCCAGATTCCCCGGGCATGAGGCCAGTCACGGTGCATCCTAGATGCTGTTAACAGAGGTGACACGGGCTTGTCGAAAAGGAAGTGATCTTCGATAAGCTTTTCTTGAACCTCCTCAGTCATTCCTTCCAGTGGATAATATGTTCCAGAAAGTTCTCCTTCTAGTTCTCCCAAAGCTTGAGTTGCGATACTTTCAACAGCAGCTCTTTCCTCTTTCGTACAATGAGGAGGTAACGAGTATCCACGAATGCTCCTCCCAGTACGTACACGGCAAGAGAGTACATACTTCGGGTCGAATGCGTCACCTTTCAGCTGCGATGGGTCTAGACATGTCGTATGTTTACGGTCTTTGTCGTATCCTCCGTGGCGTGCATCGATAACCGGATCAAAGAGATCACTAAAGACATCGTAAGATTCCTCATCTCCAGCGACCATACCGACAGTCATGATGTGAGGGTGTCCGGGATTAAGTACACCTGTTCTAATGCAGTCTATAAGCGTCACACCGTTTGGAGTCTTTTTCTTGAACAGTTTATTCCAAATTTCGGGAGTCAGACAATGGGCCATGTGGTTATTATGTTTTGAAAGATCAGGCATTCCATCTGCAATGATAGCCTCGCTTGCTTTGGGAATCAGTTTGGAGATATCTTCACCCTTCTCAAGGGCCTTTTCAATGTTTACTAAAGTAGCTACTCCATCAATGACGCCTTGAACCTGTTCAACTTCTGAGGTACCGAGTCTATCTAAGTTGGAGATATCAAATGTACCATCGGTAGAGGCAGTGTCGACACCCCCAGTGCCTCTCTTTTGTAAGCGAAGTTTTGCGAGTGTTTCAGCAAATTTCGGATGTTCACTGAACTTAGGAAGTTTTACATGGACCCCAGCGCGTACTCCGGTTCCAAGATTTGAAGGACACGTCAAGATATACCCAAGATGTTCGTTCCACATAAAACTATATCCTTTACTCTGAAGGGCTTTTTCTACTTTATTGAGTCCGTCGCAAAATCTTCTGAATACGCTAGTCATGTTTCCACCCAGTTCCATCGATATTACCCGACTATGGTCCTCCTCATTGATCCAGACCAAGAAATTTTTGTCGTCGTTGTGAAAGATGCCACGTGCGTCGGGCCAATCTCGGGCCATTCGAGACGCCAGCAAAAGAGGTGAAACAGGTTTATCGAAAAGGAAATGATCTTCAATAAGACGGTCTTGCTGTTCCGCTGTCATTCCTGAAGGATTAATAAAATCATCAACTAGTTCACTTCAAAGTGAAACTTAAAAAAAAAAAAAAAAAACTGACATGTTTTGTCAATGGTGCTTATACTCTACGACTTTTTATATACAGTAGAACGTTTATACTCTCGTTGCAACTCTCCTTACTGTCGTTGTAAAACTTTGATCAATCGGCTGGCACTAAAGATATTAGAATTACTTTCTTATACTGATCCCTTCATTCGACCTTAACGTTGTGAATTTTTATTTATTGATACTCCCCTTTCTTCTCTCTAACATATAATAGAGCCTATATATCTTGTCCGGCATCGGATTAAAGCTTGTACAGGAGTTACACTAATATTATTAGGTAAAATCGGGTTATGACAATAAACTCTGGATGGCTGAATATTTTTAGGAACAAATTTTTAGGAGCAAAATTTGAACCAAGACTGGAGCAATCGTCCTTCCCTTTCCAGGGCCGGATCCAGGAATATGAGAAAGGGGGGGGGGGTCGGTAGCGTGACCGTCTGCAGAGAGTCCATGGTGCAATCAGATGGGCTTGGAGATGTAAAATCCTGTTACAAAAATCATTACTTTGTCGAAAATTGGGGGCTTACGCCCCTTACGCCCCCTTGGATCCGGCTCTGCTTTAAGCCGTGGCCTTAACGACAGGGCATTAAATGAATATGGAGGGAAACTGCCACCAATCTTTTCAAAACAAGTCTGTTTATAGACCTTTATTGCTTACAAGACTTGCTTTTTCGAGAACTATTCTATTTAACCAACTCTTGAATTGACCGCTGCATGCTTGCTACTAAAGGTGCATGTGAAGATGTTTTACAGTAGACAGGAATGGGCTTGTCCTGAAAATTTCCCCAGGGGCAAATAATTATGAATACACGTCTCTGACAGAGTTGTTGGTGGAGGGGTTTGATACGACAAAATTCATTGCACGTTTTCGTGATAATTTTACTCTGTCATTACATCTAAGTAGGCCCGTGGCAAGACATGTTTTTTTTTTAATGGTGGATTTTTTCTGTGGTTAGGGGTGGCGAGACATTTTGTAAGGGCTTGACATGTTCATGCATTAATGCAAATAATATCTTTCTTCTCACAAATTTCTAGAGGGCAAGTTTTCTCTGTAAGGAGTGCGGCCCACTGGGAAGCCCTTGACAACAAACCTTTATTTGAGACTTTTCCTTTGCCGGGTGAAATAAACTTAGAAACTAGTTGTCACGTGTTATTTCTACATGGCTCGTGGACGTTGCTAACCTTTCAGTGGGTAGTACTCTCCTTTCAGTTGACCATCAAGGGTAGCCAGCGCATCGCAAAAGATTTGTTCCACGTCCCTTCTCTCTGCTCTTGTACAATGTGGAGGGAGGGCATAACCACGCAAAGAGCGGCCAGTTCTAACTCTACTAGAAAGGACATAATTTGGGTCGAGATCATCACCTCCCTTAAGGTCATCTGGATTCAAGTTGGTGCGGTGTTTTGCATGTGGAGGGTATCCCCCATGTCGAGCGCTGATGACAGGATCGAAGAGATCTGTAAATGATGAGAAAAGGTCGCTAAAAACTTGCTAAATGAATATTGAAATATATACCCAATAGGCTGAATAGAATTAAAGAGACGTTTTAGACTCGTGTTGAACTATCCATGTGTGTAAAGCTTAGGGGCTAACTTTATAAATAGAATTTATGAAGAATAGTCTAATATACCAGAGTTGCGTAGCGTTTGTTTTATCAGTAGGTGTTCATGAAAAGGAGGGATCATAAATATTGTAAAGTCACAGTCAGTTTGGCCAAGATTTATATCTGTCGTAGGTAACAAGAATCGTAGAAACAAATGCTGAGACACATGTTAATAGGCTATAGGGGTGGACGGAGTAAGGTAAGCATTACAGAACGCTTAGCTGTATCACAGTTTGCTTACATGAGTACGTCGGAGCCTGGAGGGCTTTATTACACAATTTGTTTACAGAATGTAATAGAGGCCGCAACGACAGACGTCACGAATAGATTTGGAGTCTGATTGAAGGGTAAGGGCTGTATATTCCTCACACAAATTATGCTGTACTGGCACATTTGAGCATGGTTAACTTTCAGTGTAGGAATTCTGTCAACATGGTGAATGCAAACAAAGCTGATGAAATGGTTGCACGTTTTCAAAGGCAGCCCACTGATCTATACGTATGAATCGATACAGTATCCGCGTCTTGAAAGAGGAACCATTCGGCTCATTGCAAAGTTACTTCTCGTGTGGGTTCCTACTGACGAAAATTTGAAAATTTTCGGCTTTTTGTAAAAAAAATTTAAAAATTTGGGATCTTAGTGTAGAAAAGTGGACAAAATTGGGTATTTATTGAAGGATATGCCTAATTTAGAGTGAAATGAAGTAAATCGTCGAGGTGACTGGCCGTCGTTGAGAGTAACATATTTTATCTACCAGCTACGACTCAATGACAAAATTGGAGAATTGCCCCAATGGGGGCACCCTTTCCCGACGGGGCACTTCCCCTACCGAACCTCTCGCCCCCACCTGGATCTACTACGTCCATCAGGGCCAAGTTATCAATAAATTTGTTCCGAGGGCATGCGATGGCATGATTTATAAATAATATGCATAGTCCAACATAGTCTCGGGTGGAGAGACACATCATTATTTCCCTTTGATTCGTTTCGTCTTGTTTACTTCGCTTTACATAAATCATCGTCGACGTATAGATAAACTGAAAATATCAACGGTTATATAAAATAGAAAGATCAAAATGTAAGAAAGAACGGGGGGGGGGGGGAATAAAATAATAAAAAATAGGCCTACAATGCTCAAATATACTGTGTGGAAGGGGTGAAAATAGGCATTGAGAGCATCATAATAAGATAATCAAAAACATCTCCGATACCAATAAAACTCTTAAATATTTTTTATCTGGAAATTAGCATGGGATCTATTTTAAAGCAAGGTGCTGAAAAATGTGCACCTGATATTCTTAAAGATTTTCTACTGGCCTATTTATTAAACCTAACTTTTGATACATCTGTCACATTTACATGCCCAACTGCCCAAACTCGAAAATTCAATATTGTAACCTAAAAGATGAGTCAAGCGTTTTTAATACCGTACCTCATTCACGGTTACATCACTGTAGTGTAGGCACTGGATGGCACAGAGCAAGCGCAAGAACATGCGTGCATTTTGGGTTTTGCGGGTGTAAACGATAGCGCTATTTTTGATCGCGACAACAGTGTGGGCGAGCCTTAACAACTCTTTCGCCAGCCAGCGGTGGCGTTACTTATTTGAAAACATGAACGAGTCTGTTGGATTAAGCAACTTGCAACGATAACAAGAGGCAATCCATGGAGTGGCAGTCTCATCTCCCCAATATTCTCTAAATACTGTGGGGTTAAAGAAATTTCCCAACATACTGATGAGCATATCATGACGTAAGACTACTTTTAGGTCACTTACATTTCGATCTTGAACTAAAGCAACTATGTACTATTTAAAATATTCTCTCATCACTCTTTACATATCACGGGGTTTTAAGACCTTATCTAACATATTGTTATGCAAATAATTGTTTTATATTCTAGCTCATTTGAACTTTGACCTCTTGATTTTCGACACTGATTGTCAAAGATTATGCATGCAAAATATTTCATGTTCAGGTACCTATCCACCAACTTCAACTTAGTGAGATATGATTTAGGAGGAGTTCACAATACACCTTTTCAGAAAACTTTGCCAATGGTGACTTTTCAACTACATTTTGACCTTTAACTTTATATCTTAGCTAACAAAAAGTATGGTTTTTCAATTTATTCAAATAATGACAAACACCAATTTGTAATAAATTTGACCTTCGACCACTGACTTTTGGCCTGTGACGTCATGAATCACACAGGTACGAAGTTTGAACTTCATCGGACTTACGGTTAAGAAGGAGTTGGCGACACCCTTTCTTGCCCTTAGACCCCACCCTCACAATCCAAATAGCACTAATTTCAAACTAATCTTATTAGTTCTATCATGTTATGTGGTTTTATTATTATTTCTAACATATCGATAGGCAAATAATGGCTAAAAAACAACCTAGACAAAATTGAGAAACTTTTGTCGCAAGTGGACCTTTAGCTTTCTCCTGCGGTTAAACTTTTCGACATTTTTGTTTCATATTTGTGTACCGTCATCACCGCTAACCAATGCGCACTAGTTGGGGGATGATTTGTTTCGCAAATTTCGCAAGTTTGCGAACTTTTGAGAACACTTAGTGGTTTCCCAACGCTGCAATAAAAATGTAACAAAAATATCTATTTTTGTCACACGATTGGTTCAGCGAATTTATTCCTGTCATGCTGTTTATCTGCGAACTTTAGCGCATTTATTGCTTTTTCTCTGGTTATCTCTGAACTTCGTCAGTTTTATTGCTATAAAAATGCCACTAAAAACGCGTCCGTTGTTTGAAGATAAAGTGCAGGCTACACTAAATCGATTTCAGAGAGGATTACTGTCCGATTTTTGTGAGTTTTAGTTAAAATCTTCTCCATCCCTGGTCGGAAAGAGCCAAAAATTTGTCAACCTGTGTAAATATATAATTTGCATCAGAGGACTACGAAAATGAAATGTAAACTAATTATTTCGTGACGTCACATCGGCAGACAGCGTTTATCGGACACACGTGCAAAAATCGGATTGATTTTCGAACAAATACCGCTCTGTTGAGCGGTATAAGTTATATAATGGTAGCAGAATAGTTTATCAATATAGCGTGACCATCCTTAGAACAAAGTCTGAATAAAACTATTGGTCCGATTTAGAAAAAAATTCGGATTGGATTTCGGATTGAAAATCGCTGTAGTGTGAACCGCTCTTTACTCGGCTTGCACAACTCCTCAATTGTACATGAATTCGGTGTAAACGGAGATAGTGTCCACACTGTACGGGACAATTGATCCTGCGAAACCTTGAGGCAAAATTTTCTCCTAGGCAGAGTGTGTCCCTACATACATTTTAATATTTTATCACACTATGTCCTGTCCTGGACACCTTTTTCTCAGGGAATTTTGTCCCGGACAACCGCGCAGTAAAGGGGTTTTCGATTTCAGGACGGTAGACGAAGAGGACGAAACGCACAGCCAAAAACCACACTGCGCATGCGTGTTAGCTTGGACCTCACCGTCCTGTTGATTTTCAGAACGGTCCTCGACCGATGTAACGTTCATTCTAGACACAGGACGGTACAAGAGTTGTCATGGCAATTTCCATGGTCCACACTTACGTGTCTTTGTGACGTTACTTTACTAGCTCACAAAAAGGAAATGACAAACAACGGTATGTGTATGGTAAGAAAGTCATCTAAATGGTTAATTCCTTATTAAACCAAGATATATAGGTGTCTTGTGATAACAAAAAAGTCCATTACTTTACTTGTATGTTCTGCCCATTGTGTGACCTTATTCCTGAATTTGGCGCTTAACTGAAAATGTTAGCCTGCAATGCGTCATACACAACAGTTGGTAGATAACAAGGGTGGGTGTCCTTTTTTGTCATTCTACTGAGCGCTCCGTTGCCCATAGGATCGAAACGCCTTGCATATAGGCATGGGCATCAATCCTGGGGGGGGGGGGACGGGAGGACAGGTAGACATTTCCCCCCACATTTCGATGGGTAGGGGACACAAGTTCACATGTCTCCCCCTCCCACATTTCGTAAAAGAGTAGTGTCGTGGCTCTATTTGATTAGGGCCTACGTGTCTCAGCATTCTGCATTCATATCATCGTATATGAGAAGAACAGTCCCATGAAAAGTGCCAGAAGGCACCTGTTTTTGATCTCAAGAGAACAATTTCTCTAATAAGAACCCAAAATTTTCGGCGCGCTACGCGCGCTTAAGGTCACTCCAGTTTCTTCAATAGTTCCATTTAACATAGCTAGGTAATACAAGTCTTGTTCACCTTACCAAGTAACTGGTAGACACAGTACACAGTTTATGTAGAGGTCGTACATTTCATCCCATACCGCAAAGCCTAGTTGCTGTTCTCTTGTCTGCGTCATGCGTTACGGTCAGTTGGTAAGCGACTCACGGAACAAAGTTTGGTTATTTCATTGGGTAGTCCAGGTGGTTTCGATACAATGTGTGTTATCCCCGACACGGTCTTCAACCCCTACAGTTTTTATTTTTTTCTTTTTGTTCTAAATGATTACATATGTTTTTTGTGTAAGCCTACCAAAACTTTTCGCGCGCTTTGCGCCCTTAAAATTTCACGATTCAGATTCAAAAGAACACTATCAGTGCGCAAAACTCTGCTCTTGAAGTATTATTAAGTGAAATTATGCAAAATATGCCCTGCAATGGCATGGGATGTTTAGGCTCCTTCATATCCCTTTCCCACCACCCCCTCGACATTGGGGCTGTCGGAACTTGGGGTCTCTGGCATTACCTGCCCCTCCCCCCGTCAGGAAAATGCTTTGGCCACCAATGGTCGGTTTACTTATTTTAGCTTTCAAAAGGGTCATTTATACGATAAAACCCAAAATTTTCGGTACACTTTTCCCACTCTTCCTCAGTTCCGTCACTTATTACTAATAAGAACAAACCCTTACCATCTTTTCAAGTAACTCAATAAGTAAAATAGGTGGATTTATGTAAATGTCAGGAATTTCATCTCATTTCGCTAATCTTACATAAGGTTCTCTTGTGTCTGTCGTGCGGTACGGCTAGTGACTCGAGGAGGGAAGTACAATGTAAGTTGTGCCCGATAGGGACCAACTGCCCGGACAATGCCCGGACAATTGACCTATATAAGCTTTAAATAAGTACAGATTCTTTTTAGTGTAGGCTAACCCCAAAAAATTTCGCGTGCTTCGGGCGCTTTCCACAGTTAAGATTCCGGGAGAAATATTAAATCAGCGCGGAGCTATTATCCTCTAGCATATGCAAATTATGACCCGCAATTGCACGGTATAGTTTACAGGTTTTCTTCAAATCCCCTCACCTTTTGAGGGCATCCTGGCTGTCGGGGCTTCGGGTTGCTGCGCTCCCCCCCGTCGGGCACATCCTGGTGCCACCCCTGGGGGATGAAAATGTTTTCCTTCAAACTATATGACTTGTATATGTGTCATGAAGCAATGGACTTGAAAAGGGAAGCTCGATTTTTTTGGAGGTCGGAAACTATTTTTGATTGGAGGCCATTTTCACTCGGAGGACGGGTCACCCCTCTAAAACACAGTGAACACTGGGATCTAGTATAAAAAGAAGCAAAATATAGCACCATTTTGCATCTAAGCCCTTTGAGACAGCAAAAAATTCAGAACGGGGAGGGGGACACCCCTCCCCCCATGAAGGCGGTCAGGAATGGAGACGATGAGTCAACTTTGCCTCCGGACTTTGCCTCTCCTGAATTTACAGACATTTTTAACAGTGTAGTCACATAACACATTGGAAAAGGACCAAGTCAAGCGAAAACAAAAGTAAAATGTTTGGTGATAGGATGTCTGTCCATACAATAGCGTTGTTACTGCGACAAAGGGTGGGAACAGGGCCGACGCGACCGGGGGTGTGGGGGATACCTCACCCCCTCCCCCAAGTTCGTCAGATTGACGACAGTCGGAAAATCTGAAATTCCATTTGAAATTTCTGAGAACTGTATCTCAGTCTAGCACATTTTCCGACTGAGCCTATTCCAACTTTGTATGTACTTTCCAACTAGATTAAGTGAGAATACTGCCAAATTTTCCTCACTTAAAATCGAATCAAAACTGTCCTTTGCCGTCTTGTGTGAATGGAAGATTTCGGCGCGCTCCACCTCATTACTATTATGAAGGTAATTATGTATGAAACTATTCTGATTACAACACTTTCCAAAAAACAGAGATACATCTCCAAACATCTTTAGGGGCCTCGCAACAATATATGAAATCTAAATTTGCGGCATGATGCAGCATTATCGGTATATATAGATGGTGATTGTTAATACACTTTCGACGAAAAGGCATTCTGAAATGCGCTTGTTAATCCTTCACCCCTTTTGATATACCTATCAGGGAGTTCAAATATCGTCTTCCTGCACCTGTTCTCTACCTCCTGCCCTCCTGCCCATTCCCCATTGCTGGAAGCTGTTCATCTAGATTTTCGTTCAAATTCAGTTAAAATACGATACATGTAAAAAGCTTGGCGTCATACCATACATTATCATTTGGATGTCAGGTAATAAACTTTATGTCTTTGCCCTCATTTTATATAATTAATCCAGAACTTACAGGAGGCCTTTACAGGTATCTGCCAGCCTTAGATGCCCTTTAATATTGCACAATGAAGGAAAGGAAAATTTTCGTAATAGTCCAAGAATGTTTCTGTTAACTCCAAGCACGTAGGCCCTATTTTAGGGTAAAAAATTTCCCCGAATAGAAGACAGTAAAGTAGTCAAAAGGCGGGCTTCAGAAAGTTTGTTGACAACGTATTCTCCTCTTAGACAACTTACTCTCTTTTTTCATCTAAGCAAAACTTAGAATTCACTAAATTATGGACCTTTTCCGCCATATATGATCAGCTCAAAAATTGTCCCAAAGATAGCACCATTTTTCATTTAACCAACCCAAAATTAATAAAAAGTTTTCAAAGAGGAGGGACCCTCCTCCAGGACCTCGTTTTTATGTAGTGACAAAGAAAGGATCCCCACTGCTGAATCTACTAAATTATGGACATTTTCCAGCCGTATGATCAGCTCCCAAAATGTCCCAAAGATAACACCATTTTGCATCTAACAGTCTAAACAACCTTAAATAAACAAAATTTCTCAAAGGGGAGGGAACACTATATATATGATCAGCTCAAAATATGTCAAACAGTTAGCACCATTTTGTATCTAAGCAACCTTAAATTAACAAAAATTTCTCAAAAGGGAGGGGAAACCCCTCCCCTTAGACCCCTCCCCAGAAAGGTGCCTTTATGTATAGACAAAGGAAGAATCCCCAATGCTATGTAAAAACGCTGGGGAGTAAAAAAGATGCAGTTTACGTCCTGTCACTCAGTTGGAAAAAACATCCAGCCAGTAGGAATTTGGGACCTTCGCACCCCCAAAATAAATTACCCTATCGCTACGGCCCTGGGTGGGAATAGACTACTTTCACGACGTTCGATAGCTGTACCGCCCCCTCCCCCTTCTGGAATGCACGTCAATGGCCCCTATTTCGCTGTTGGGTTTCATGATCTCTGACAGTGATCCACGCTGCGGTGCGCGGTTTCAGCTATTTTGGGACATGATGACATTAACATCTTGAAGTAATTCCGTGGACTCCGTGTATTTCAACTGGCAGATCATCTATGATGGTCATGTTAACTTTGGTATCCCAATTTTTATTAGTATAGGACAACGTCAGTCAGGGGAACAGGGAACTGCCAATAAGAAGACACCCCCTCTTCAAAACCAAAGGGCTTGATCTGTGCTAAGTCATGTATGTCCCCCGGATTGACGCCCCTGTATATCAGGGTAGGGAGTGACGTGCGTGTGAGCTTAGTTCTCCGTGTTGTAGCTCTTTCGTCCTGAAATCGAAAACTCACTAGCATCTCCATCCCTACCGGCCTTGAAAATTGAGGAAAAGTAACGTAACGTTGTGATAGGCTATTGATGTTCATATTTTGAAGAACAAATCGTTCCTTATCCATTTTTCCTTTAATGTAATTTTAATCAGCTGCACAAAAGTATGTAACAAAGAGTAAGAAATAAGTGCCTACCGGAAAACAAATCGTAGCATTCTTCGTCGCCTGCAACAAGTCCAACTGTCATGATGAAGGGATGACCTGGGTTGTCTACCCCAGTCTGCATGCAGCCATCAAGGGTGAACCCGGACTGCGTTTTTAACTTACAGAGTTTGTTATAAATCGCAGGGGTTAAACATTTTGCAAGGTAGTTGTTATGCTGACTTAAATCTGGGAAGTTGGGATCTGGCCTGTTTGAATAGAGAAACGAAAACATCGAATTTTGAAGACATTGTGATCGCACAAAACTTAGGCTAAGCATTGTTCTTAACGTGTGAGTTGCAACATAAAAACGACAAAAAGAAAAATTATTTTTCAAAAGTACGATAGGCTTTCTCTTACTCTGCTTCAAGTTCTGACTTAAGTTATTATACGTTTAATCCCTCAGGGGAATAAAGCTCCGGTCACACCAGGCAACGATAACGAATCCGATACGATAACGATTTTAGCATAGAAATATTTCCGTGCAATTTCAATACGTACAGAAGGTAAGTGGTAGCCTACATTTGTTTTACATGTATGACTCGTGGTGATACTGTATAGCTTGAGTAGTTTGTTTACAGGAGCATTTGGGCTAAGCTATTTAGTTTTTAAACGACTTCGGGAGTTTCCCGCATCATAATTGACCTTATTTGTCTCTTGAAAGAAGGGACTAGTGATGTAAAAAACCCGTAGAAAACTATCAGGATTGTGTAGAATAGTCCTCGGGATTTCATTATCCGTCGTTGTAGCCTATGTTTGGCTTTTCAAAATTAGCATATAACGGACACGATGCCTGTCACTAATATAGTTATGGTGTGACTGCTCGCTACAGCACTATAATCAGAACGGTAATCGTTATCGTATCGAATTCGTTATCGTTGCATGGTGTTACCTGGACTTAAGCCGAAAACTTTCCACCCCTTCCATCCCTAAACGAAAAGTCAAGCATTTAAACAGGATGAAAGGAGAACGTACATGCCGTCGGAAAACAAAAAAATGGCCATATTATGAGTCAGGACTTCCAGTACTGAACCTTCTAACATTTTTGTTGAACCTGTAATAAGCCAGTTCAGAGTTGTTACTGCGCATGTAAAATCCCTTCAGGCAGTGAGGTTATTAGTCAAATGTACGTTAAACGTATTCATAATATGCACTTCGCCTCGGTAAGCTATAACAATGTTCACGCATTCGGAGACCGGAATACCCTATGACCTGAAATTTATACGTAGAGGTTAATTTAACTATGAACTGGCTCATTCACCAGAAATAAAACGTCCATGTTATCGAACTAAGGATAATGAAGAATTTTTAGGTTCTGTGAAAATAACTCCTGAAAATGGTATACTGATATTCTAGACCTTTCCATGTGTTGATATAATTCAGTTAACACCCTGGATTTGGCCCTGAAAATCTGGGGGTACATGTCAGGACGAGATGCAAATGACGCATTAGCACCCAAGTTGTGGTTTTGGCTATTACCTGACGACCCCGGATAACGTTGGGTGTAAGGACCTAGCATTTTTTTAAGATC
The DNA here is from genome assembly GCA_029531755.1 of Holothuria leucospilota. NCBI lineage: Eukaryota > Metazoa > Echinodermata > Holothuroidea > Aspidochirotida > Holothuriidae > Holothuria > Holothuria leucospilota. The sequence continues at coordinate 13,273,625 of CM055962.1, read as the reverse complement.
TAAGTACTTTTGGAGAGTATGTGGTCAATAAACGGTGGTGGGAAGGGACAACATGATTACCAGAAGTAATTATTGCAGTACGAATTTCAGAGGCAATATCCTTGAAATCATCACAGATTTATTAAAAGTTAGTTGCGTGCGAAGAACACGGTTAAAATTTTCTTTTAATAAGTAACCTGTAATTCTGTAAAAATTTGTTTAACTAGTTTTACATAAACACTTTTTTTTTCTGTTTCCCTATGACATTTTGGCCAAAAATGGGCGGTTTATGCCAATTGCAGCAATTATCCCTGCTACTCCTGCCAGTGCGTGCAAAAAAACCCATTCTGACATTCGCAATACCACCATTTCAATAAGTCGCCATAGTATGGCGCATTAAAGGCAATAGGCAGTCGCCCCAAAATTTGCTTTGAAAAATTAGCAAACTTTGCAAATCTCCTCTTATTGCATTACAAGCACCTCTGAAGACGTTTTGAACAAAACTGACTACAAACAATAGGTAAAGCAATTTTCTCCTTGAATTTCACAATTCACTAACAAAATCATTGTCACATGATCAAAATAGGCCATTCATGAACTAGAGCAGGGTTGGGGAACCTCCGGCCCGCGGGCCGGATGCGGCCCGCGAGACCATTTCATCCGGTCCGGAGGTTGTTCATAAATATGTATTCAGAATCACTTGAAAAGTAATTGACAATAATCTTTTAGCCCACGGTGCCCACCGCTTATCCTGGTTGTACAGTACCACTTTCAGGGTATTCCAGGGTATTCTGCTGCGAAACACTATATTACTCAAACCCCCAATATAAACATGCCAACCGTTTCGTTAGACATAAATCAGCAGGCGGGCAGTATGCACAAAACATCTTAAATGTATTTTTTTAAGTATTTCCTTAAGAATTTCCTTAAGTGATCATCCTTAACCTAAGTGGTATGCACAAAGCATCTTAAGATGAGAATTTTCCCAAATATCTCCTTAACTTTAAGGTACCTCTTCGAATCTCTTAAGTGGGAATTTTGTCCTTAAATTCAGTGACTGTACAACACAGTGGGGTTCATTTGTGCATGGATTTGACCAAGTCAAAGTGTGGAACAACATTATTTCTGCATGGCTCTTATTGCTGCTTACCGGGAAGTGGACGAAGTGGATGAAGTGGACGAAGTGGAAAGGGCAGTCCCGAGATCAAGAACATACCGCAACCTTGACAATCCTTTGGATTTTTACCCCGAACATGAGATATACCAGCGATTTCGTTTGGGCCGAGCTGGGATACTTTTCATTAAGGATCTTCTGGCTGAAAATATTGAACCACCCACTAACAGAAGCCTGAGGGCCCTATGCTTGTTGGAACTCTCAACAGGTTGTTGCAGATACATTTAGAACACATCGGGTAGTAATCTAGATAGGGTTTTACGCCTCAACTTATAACTCTTTGATTTAATCGAGGGGCGACCTCGACTTCTTTTTTTTTCCAGTTTTGGGGTACTGGATTGTTTCCCTACCCCATTGCTTACAACGGCAGTTGGTTCCATTTTTAGAATCTTTTGTATAACTCGACCTGGGAATCGAACCTGGGCCTGTGAATGCATCAGAGTACTACTTGTCGAATCATTCACTGGGTTACAAATGCTCTCCTGAGACATAAACGAATTTGTGAGATTTCTAGCGAAGAATGAAAAGGTTCATTAGTTATAAAGTCCGCGCTATTCATAATTGAAAAAAGACGGTTCGCTATTCATAATAAAATAAAAGTTCGATATTCACAATCGAAATAATGTTCGATAGTCAAAATGAAAAACGTTCGCTTTTCATAATTGAAATATGGATTCGTTACTCATAATAGGAAATAAGGTTCGTTATTTATAATCGCAAAAAGGTTCGATATTCACAATCGAAAAAAGGGTTCGATACTCATAATCAAACTGTTCCCATCTTGAATGTGGAACCCTTTTCTATTACTGTATTACGTATTTCGAACCCCTTTTCCCATTATGAACATCGAACCTTTCTCCTATCATGAATATCGACCAGTAGCCTGCGCGATGGGAGGGGGAGGGAGTGGCTCCCCCACCTTTGTAAGTAGTCGAGGGAAAATTAGCTAGTCGGGGAAAATCAAAAGCAGTCTGAACGAGTCTAGCCGAGCAACGGGTGCGCTCTCCCTCACCTAAATTGGACGTCATGCATGTTTAAATGCTTCAAAATGTTTCAAATATAGCACCATTACGCATCTCAGTCCTCTTCCAAAAGCAAAAAGGGGACACCCCTCCCTTTATCCCTCTCCAAGGACAGCGAACAATCAAAGCTTGGATGTGATCTTAGTGGAGAATCGTCCCCTAAGGATGTGCCTCTGCTTCAAGAATTCCTCAACAAGTACCTCTTTCTCCTCACAACTCCACTTCGGCCCCCTTTGTTTAGCTGCCATGTTTATAGCCCTTCCACATTGTACGGTGTATACATTACACACCCATGTGCTTGCTCACTTTTAAGTAAAGGATTCCTTAAAAACGGTGATTCCCCATGAATTCCCCAGTGTTGAGCTATTGTAACAATGAATTCTATTGGTCAATGCACAGGCTAAACATTGTTCTAGACATAAGAGATTATCCTGCAGAGTTGAGGAATTCCTTATCCTTTGAGAAAAATTCTTAGCTAAGGTAACTCTTAAGGTGCTTTGTGCATACCACTTAAGGAGTTCCCTTAGCTAAGATTTCTTTTAGGAAGTTAAGGAGGATTTTCCACTTAAGATAAGGATTTTTTGTGCATACGGCCCGGCTCCAGGTGCTAAATTCTTTTACATCTGGAAGTAACGGAATCTTTGCGAGGCAGATAGGCTACATAACATTGTACAGAATTACACTATCACATTTATTAGAGTACGAAACTCAGTGCGCATCAGTATCTGTTCCGGTAGATTAGGGAAGAGGGATGGGAGGTTTAGAACTGTCCTTCCGAGGGGAGAGTGAATAAAACGTTAGAAAGTGGGTAATTTTGCAATTGTGTAATAAGGAAAAATAGAGTTGGTCTAAAGATACGCAGTTTTTGGGCGCGATTTGCGCGTACTTTTGATATGTGCTCATTCATTGTTGCTTCATAGATAAGTAAAAAGACAAATGATGCTTTTGGTCTGTGTGGTCTTGCACATTCTATATCATTTAAAGGTACTGGATGAAAATTGTATTTCCTACAAATTAGTACAGATTCCAGAGCTTCCGGGGCTTTGCCTCAGTTTTTGCCTAGACTTTCAAGTCTCCTAGATCCCACCAGGGCCTGTTTGGGCCCCTTGACCTGCCCTCTATGGAAAAAGCTTAGGCCTATTGCACCCTCTCTGTGTGCGGCCCGCGAGTGGGTTATGAAAAGGTTCATCATCCCTGAATAGAGTGACAGGGCATACTAACTCTGATTGGGGTAACTGCATCTTCCCTTTAAACATACGATCAGCTGTTTTTCTTCAGTACATAATATTGTCCCTATGTTTAGACACATTCAGAGGAAAGTTTGGCTAAGAGAACATCACAAGTGAACCACTATTACATAAAGGAACATTTCCCTATAATAACTAAGTGCTCATTGTGGCTTTAAATGTCATAGGTTTTTTTCATCGATGTAAGTTCAAAGCAAGAGATTTAAAGGGACAATGCAGTCACCCCAATTTGGATCCTACTTCATGAATGAATCCTGAGAATCACGTGACAATACTCTTTCTCACTGAATTTTGAAACTCATGCAGAGTAGCTCCTTAGATTGCCTTAAATATGCAATATTTATGTTCTGACTGTCTGAAATCTAATGAAAGATACTTGAAGGGAAATAAGAGGACATTTGTGAGATTTAGCTGTTGTTTGAAAATAAGTGTGGGAAGACTGCTTATGCCCTTTAAGCGATTCAAAGAAGTTTCCAGCTTCCTTCCCCATGGGGGTGTGGTGGGGTTGATTGGTACATGTGGCAGAATGCAGTCGAGTTCATTATGTTGTCGCAAGAGCACTGGTTTGTGTTGGGTATGGGGACAGAGGACACAACGTTTATAAAGATGTATCCGCGGGGAAAGCGCCAGTTTTTTAAGATAATGAAATTTTACAAGACATGTGATGCGGTGCTAATCCGTGTCCTGGACAGTTGGTGGTAGGTCTAATATCTCCAGTGGATCCAGGGTCTGGAACAAGCGGATAATTCGCATTGAAGTAGACCGTATTTTGCACTTGAGGGTGTTCAGGTTTGATGACCCACGGGTGTCTAAAGCACAGCGCGAAAGCGTCGCGCTCTCCGCCCCTGGGGCATTAGGTCTATGGGCCCGCCTAGTGTCCGTATGCGGCTTATGGGTGAGAAGGATGGGTGATGTCAGAGGTTGCATCCGAGGCATTTTCAGAACTAGTTTCAGTCAAGTTGTGGTACAAATATCAATATCATGACAACTTTCTACGATTGTTGTGACATTTAAAGATTCTATTTTCTCTTGTAAAGTATAAGGCATGGGCGTAAATCCCGGGGGGGGGGGATGGGGGGACATATCCCCCAACATTTGACTTGGGGGGATGGCCCATGTAATCATCCCCCCCCCCCAATGTTTCAGTCTACAGATACGTGTATGATGGAAAGTATATTTTATTCTTCATTTTCGTAAGAATTTTTTTCAATCTTCACTTTCCATGACAAATGTTTCTCAAACTATCAGAATATTAGCAAATCGTTGGCAATCTATCAAATTTTCGAGCGCTCCGCGCGCTTCCAACCTTACGTCAGTGTTACTCATATTATCAATATCTTCCGATAGCAACTTTTGGAGAAGCACAGCAGCAAAATGTTGAAAGTTTACGAATTAATAGGTAAAAGACTGGCTTATGGCAGTGGCATGTAGGTATGTTGGGCAATTGAAAGTGTCTCGATGTAGAGTCTGAATGCAGGTTTTGTAATGGAAATATTATTCGTCACTGTTTACACTCCATGTCATGACCATTATTAAGGTAATAATACACGAAACTGTTCTGATTACTACACTTTCCGAAGAACAGACATACATCTCCAAACATCTGTAGGGGACCTCGCACCAATATGCATGGGATCTTTCAATCTAATAGGCCTATATAGCATGATGTAGAAGGTTGGAAGTACGTATCTGCCGTTATTTTTAAAAGAATTTTACCAGAGCTTCGCCAGTTCGCGCTGAGCAATTATCGGTATAGATGGTGATTGTTAATACACTTATGACGAAAACAGCACTCTGTAACACTCTTATCAGTCCTTCACCCCTTTTACTACACCTGTCAGGGAGGTCTAATATCACTTCCCTGCACCTATACTCTCCCTCCCTCTCATTTTTCATTGCTGGCAGCTGTTCGTCCGGATTTTAGTTTAAAAGTAGTAAAAATACGATAGTTGTAAAGTGTTCGACGTCGTACTCTATATTATCATTTGGATGTCAGGTAGTATACGCATTATTTAATTGCCCCCCCCCCCCCCCCAAATTAATATGATTAAAGCAGAGCTTTCAGGAGGTCCTATTCAGGTATCTGCTAGCCTTAGATGCCCTTTCACAATGCACAATGAAGGAAAGGACATATTTCGTAATAACTCAAGAATGTTTCTGTGGACTCCACGCACATATTTTTGTGTGAAAACTTTCTCGAAATAGAAGGCAGTAAAATAGACAGAAGGGAGGGGGCTTCAGGAGATTTGTTGACAACGTATCTGTCTCTTAATAGACAACATATTCTCCTCTTTTACCTTACCAAAAATTAACATTCACTAAATTATGGACATTTTCCGGCCATACATGATCAGTTCCAAAAACATCCCAAAGATAGCACCATTTTGCATCTAAAAGACCTTAAATTAATAAAAAAAATTCTTAAAGGGGAGGTGAAACCCCTTCCCCAGGACTACACCTTTATGTAGTGACAAACGAAAGATTGAAACTGTTGCATGCAAATGCAGGAACGCATGAAAAATAAAGGTGTAATTTACGCAGACTTGGGGGAACTAAGGTATTATTACGACATCATCTATGGGCCCCCAATCACAAAAAAATCTGGCGACACCACTGATCTCAAGCCAACTTGCAGGTCTTGCAATGATCTCCGAATTCAAAATCCAGTTGTCTGGTATGACCCTATATGTTGATCCCTGCCTTTTAAGCTTAACAGGACATTGTTGCTCTTGTACAATTTCAATCCAGTGCAGCTTATCAACGAGTTTTGTGCTCAAAAAAGTAGGCTATTTCCTAAATGCATGAATATACCCTTAGCCTAGACCAAAGAACATTATCACTGAAAATAACCCCTTAAAACAGTCTTCCTAGCACTTCTGAGACATTAAAACCCGGGAGCTTCCGGGGGCTTCGCCCCCTGGACCCCCACCAGGGGCCCTAAGGCGGGCCCCTGGACCCCACCCGTTATGGGCTCGCGCTTCGCACTCGCCGTGCACGCTTCGCGTACAAATTTTCCACATTTGCGATAGTTCACCCCATCTCCCCCAAAGTTGAAAAGAAATCTACGCCCCTGGTATAAGGAGAGCGACTGTCCACCTTTCTCACATCTTTACTCCGCCCCTGTGTATATTTAATATTTTAAGGTACAGGTTCATAGTTTAGGAGATGAAAGGAAAGAAATGAAGACACAGTATGTACAATTTAAACCACTGACTGTTGGGTCACAGACGTTTATAAAAGTGAATTATTTTTTCGCATATACATACACGTCAAGGCATACTTGAACGTCGGCTTTAAATATTTGCTGAGATGAATGTGACAGCAAAACATTAGTCCGAGCGCCCCTCCCGAGTAATTTCTTGCTCCCAATTTTTCTCAGCAATTTCAAGTCTGCTGCCACCACTGACTGTAAAGGGCACAATGAATAGCATGCATCATTGTTCTTCATAGTCAATTTTTAAATGGCCATTTGATATAATTTTGCCGGAGAAAATTTATCAAAAAATAAAAATACACCGCCAAATCTTTAGTTAAATATAGTTTAATGCCTTCAAAGAAGAGAATTAGAATTTAGACCAATTGTGAGGCCATTTTCCTAAATAAATGCTACCATTAAGCACCCATACATCAGTAGAATTCAAAAAGTTTCCAAAAGGGAGGGAATATCTTCATATCTAAGGACTATTGTCAAGGGCGGCGATTTGTGTTAGACATTCGGGGGGGGGGGGGCGTTGGTCGGAAACCTCAAAATGATCCATACATATACATGAGTAGATATATGTGTATATACCTACATGTATACGTATACGCAAGTGTATATGTAAACAAATACATACACCTGTATGTATACGTAGGTATACAGGTATATGGAAATGTAAACGTATGTGTTTATATAATACTGGTAACGAAACGTGCTCTTTAGTGGAGCCGTATAGGCACACGTATCCTTTTTTCCTAGTCGCAAGTAGCATTAGGTGTGCATTCAGAAGTTGGTAACAGCCAAACATTTACCATGCAGTTTTATAACCGATTGTTTTGGGCAGGGATCAGTCTTTCAGAGTGGTTTGACAGATAGAGAGAATTTGTTTTTGAAAAAAAAATATCACGGTAACAGTTTTTCACTACTGCAGAGAACAAAGTATGTTGAATGGAGAGAATTAATGAAAAGAGGTCTCCATTTAATTTTCGGAACATTAATTCCTTACGTTTCCCCAATATTGATCTAAGGCATCAGCAACTGGCGCGCGGACTACGTTGGAAATGGACTTAAGTTACTCAGATCCATTAAGTTGGGTTGAGGTTATATATAGATTGATGACAAACTTTATATCTTCCTTGGCGACCTCACTGTGGATTTACCGTCATTTACTTTGATGTATCAATAAAAAGGATTAGCAAAACGGGCATACAGAAAAGCCCCTCCCCCCCCCCAAAAAAAGAAAAAGAAATCAAATATACAATATCCACTCAACAGGTGAAATAAGTATGACGTTAATTTCCTGAAGAAAAGTTCTTCTTAAAACGTTCAATGAAACGTTGAAAACAATCTTATCAATAGGCACGAACAGAAACACGTTGTAATATTTTACTAGATTGGCTAAAAATGTACCGCGGTGTTTAATTTTTAACCAAATGTAGTAAATGTTTAATCAAATTTAAAGTCAATTTTTTTACAAGATTCCTGTTCGTGCCCCTATGGATTAAATTGTTTTTAAAGCGCTGGGGCTACTCCCATGGTTGCATGGGGGAAATCCCAATTAAGTGCATCAATTTGAATACCTGTGTTTGTCTAGGAGTCTGGGTAATCACCAGGCAGGTATGTTGCGATAGGTGCCCGCGAAGCGCTCCTCAAACGAAGTTTGCCTTTCATGGCCAATAAAGATACATACAACGGTTGTTGACAAAAACTGAGACAGGATGAAAGGCATTCCTTCCCCCTCAACCAAAATGCTACCGTAGGGATCATGCCTTATGGGCCTACATCACGGACGTCTTATATACATGGACAGAGCATATTGCACTAACGTCCTATGTGTAAATTGTCTCCACCATACGTACACGAATAGGCTTACCAATATGGCTGCCTGCTATAGTCTTGTGTGTAAAAGTTTGGACTTGCTCAAGTGGCTCAGTGTCGACAAATTGTGTGAGAAACTTGTAATGTTTTCGAAAGAATGCAAGCTCAGGTCAAATTTAACAAATAGAATGGAGGAATGTGATATCGTTCTTCCATTCATACTGATATTTTGTCTGAAATGTTGCAGATTCATCGTCAAATTGGGCAAATGGTAGTAGCCCGGCGGCCATCTTGGTTAGCCAAAATTTGTTCGAACGGTGGCGACCGTATTGATTGCGTAATCCTCTGTCCATGTATTGAAGTCCGTGGCCTACATGCACATATGGTCAAATACTGTCGGTTTTGCCAAAATGCTTAAAGGTACCCCCTAACCGAATTATTGGAGGGAACTATTTCTCACATACACCAAATTTAGAAAATATTACTCGAGGTGACCATTTTCACAGGAAGATTGAACAAAGGTACAACGTTTCCAACCAAATTATGGAGGAAATGTACATGTACATTTTCATGTGTCTACAACTGTTAAATTGATCAACGAACATACCCTCTGAATACTGTGGGCGCGAAGCGGGCCGGAAAATTGTTTTTTGTGACTTTAAGTCATCGAAGAGTCTAATATTTACAGAAATATCAGCAATTATTACGATTTTATGGATATTCCGCCCCAAACAAAATTATTCGAGGGAATTGTGTCTCACACTCACCAGATTAGCAACTACTATGGTCGTTGACCAAATATTTGTGGGTGGGGGGGGGACGAAAGGTGGTCCGTTTCCCCAGGAAAATTATTTGGAGGACCATCCCCCCCCCCCCCCATCGTTGCGATCGTCATCCTTGACGACTGCCAAGTTTGTGTAATCTTGAAGAGTGTCGATAAGTCTTTCTCATCCCTTGCAATAGCTCTCTCCTTAAATGGTATCCTGCGTTTGGCCCGGGTTCGATCTCATCCCCTCTCCCGGATTTTGAAAATCTGCATTATTCAGATGTAAATATCAGCACACATTCCATAATTTGACCAAATAATGTTTCACTTACTCTACTGTTTCTTCCACAGGTGGCTCAAAGTTTTCAAAGTTGATCTCTTCTTCCCCATCATTTTTTGCTTCTTTCTTTTCCTCGTTCTTTTTTGGTTCAACTTTTTCTTCGTTCTTTTTTGGTTCAACTTTTGGGGCAGAGGTTGGTTTAGCAGGAGCGGGGGTGGGTTTAGTTTCAGGTTGCTGAGGCTTCGGCTTAGTGTCTGTTGGTGCTGGAGCTGAATTCTTTTTTTCTTGTTCCTTTCTGCTTGGGATTGGTTTTCTGTTCGAGAGATGACGAGGTACACGAACTATCATCAATATCTTACCAGCTTACGGGCCTTATGTCATCAACAACTTTTCTTTACAAGCCTTTGTAGACGACTCTAACTTCATAAACTACATATGTATCCAATTAAGAAATCTATACAGAACAGTCAGATGACTTCAATGTTAAGTTAAAAGTGACTTAAAGTACGACACATTCCAAACGAAAACTGTACAATAACCTTAAGTACAGTGTGGTACATATTGGCACATTCATTTTATAGCTGATTTAAGCGGGGGCCAGTCAAGTCGCCCCTAGTAAAGTCGCCCCTCACAAAGTCGCCCCTACAAAGTCGCCCCCAAACGAAGTCGCCCCTTGGCCAACAAAGTCGCCCCTTAGCAAAGTCGCCCCTTAGCAGAGTCGCCCCTTACAAACTAGCCTCCTGACAAAGTCGCCCCCGACAAAGTCGCGCCCCGACAAAGTCGCCCCCCGACAAAGTCGCCCCTCTACAAAGTCGCCCCCTCAGTTCAATTTAAGCTACCACAGTCAAAATTTCATCGAAAATGATTCAAGTAAATAATAAACAAAAGGATAATCGTTCAGTCTATGTTATGCACCATTTATGCGCAAAAGACCTAATTACGTATGCCTCGTACGTAATACTACAGTACATACGTACGTACGTACAGGGATATGGAATTCCGTACTGTGTTCCCATACCAACTGTACTTACACGTACATTTTTGTATGAAACTGATCGACTGATCGACAGCGTTCGAGCGATATATGTACACTTTTCACAAAATTATCGCCAAATTAACATCTCTGATTGAACGTTAAGTAACATTCGGAATAAAAGGAGTTAATGTTTTAAGTAATTAAAATTACAGAAGTAATCTCTAAACTTCAAAGAAGGAAAAAAATTGAATTAGGCCAGCCTAGATGTTTGGTTTCAAAAACACTGGAGGCTATATAACCGCGTAAGGCTAAAGCCTGACGTCAAATCAGCAACAAAAGTGCGTAGGCACTTTAAAACAGCTAATAAAACGATTACTGTATCTTTGTTTCTATTATTAATGTTTTTAAGAAATTTTGCCGGGACCACTGAGGGGCGGCTTTGTCGAGGGGCGACTTTGTCAGGGGGCGAGTTTGTGAGGGGCGACTTTGAAAGAGGCGACTTTGCTAGGGGGCGACTTGACTAGCAACCATTTAAGCCAGTAACACACCACTGTACACTATATACTACACCTGGAGTTTTCAAGTGTTTTGAACCCTGGCCTCTTTTTCTTGAACTTTGAATGAATAATTTTAGCTACAAGTCAATGAAAATAGTTTGATTTATTATAATTTTTGGTTGTAATGGTACTCTGCGGGCTATTATGTCATTTAAGAACAAAAACAATTTATGGTGCTGTTCTCAAAGAACTTTAGGTGTGGTATTCCGTCCAGTGTTTTCTTGTGAACAAAGCTGATAGTGACACGTCTGTGATAGGATATTTCCAGCACCCCATAAGGCAATGTCCCTGGAACAGGGTCACCTCCAGGCCAGTAGCCAGACAACGTACTGGACGGGGGCCAGAATTTTTCCAGGGGGCCAAATGTGTACAAATGTATTAAGTCAATGGTAAAATTCAAAACTGTCTAAGGGGGCGAAAAAAATTCAGGAGGCTTCGCCCCCTGCCCCCCTTGACTACGGGCCTGGTCACCTCACTGTCTTATAGGTTGTTGGTAGTGTACTGCTTATAAAATCATTAGGCCTAATATAAGTGCCTGGGCAAATTCTGAGAAGCTACATTGGTATTTATACGAATTACTGGACATGGAAACGAGTATCATGATACTTAGAAAAAAAAATTGTGGTGGGATTATTTGTAATAAAAGGCGACACAGAGAAAGCTTACATTACGTTTAAATGTAAGCTTCGGGTGACCAACCTTTCTACATACAAAAGAATGAAATTCACCCTTCGACAATTGATCATTACAGTGACCACTCTTTTATCGAGTGGAAATAAACTGAAATTTCACTCTGCTCTGAGTGATAATTAACTGTAATTGAATGTAAATGTCACTCGATAGAGAGTGACATGTCACTTGAAACAGAGAGTGGTCACTGTAGTCACTCATTTTGGTACAATTTTGCTCTTTCACAGTTAGAGAGTTATCGATGGCGACCAGCCTTTAGAAAGACGAAAGATACGTAGTGGATAGCGAGATGCTTTGCCAATTATCGCCAATTAAAATAATATTTCTTGTTTGTATTGAAATTAAACTTTATCAAACATGAGACATTTAAATAAGCAATGGTTAGATGCAACTATAGACTTAAGTGACAATCAGGGCATTTTTGGCAAACAGAAATAAAAATAGAAAGCCCTTGTTATTCTGCGCGCCAACCGACGGCACGACTCCGCTTGAGATGTAAGCCAATCTCGGATAACTGACAACTTTCTTTGTTCAAAATTATTGGAAAATCGATTGACCTTTCTTCACATTTTTTTTTGTTTTTGTTTTTTTGCTAATGAAGTTAAAGGATTTTAAGTAGGGATGAGGATATTTTAGTAATTCCATCTGTAGGCCATGTTATGGTAGGACGATGGGACAGTGCAGGCCCGAAGCCTGAAAGGTAGAGAAGTGTCACGATTAGGCGACCCGACTCTTCCACGAATCAACAGTTTTATGTTACAGTGATATTTACATCAATGACCAAAATTTCCCCCGTAAAAGTACAAATGAAAAACTCATATTTTATTTTTTCCACAAAATCTGATGCCTAAAAAACTTTACCCACAACAAACTAGCAACCCTTACAAATCCAAGGTCAAAACAAAAGGTTGAAAATAAAGGATAGCAATACATTGTTAATCAATATGAAACCATTTCAATATGCCTTCTTGCTTAAAATCCACCTTTAGCACACACACACACACACACACACACACACAGTCGTGTTTTTACACACTACTGAGGACCTCATTGTTTTCTCTATTGTGTTTTCTTCCTTAACCCTAACCTTAACAATAGACTCTCTATTGTTATACTACCGAGGACTTGAGAAATCTATTGAATTCACTACCGAGGACCTGGAAATCCATTGTTTAGGTCCTCAGTTTTACCTAAAGACAAAGCCACATACACACACAAAAAAAGGAGGCCTGATAACTACAACTAAATATTCCGAAAATCGAGAATAAAGCCTAGATAGAATTGACGAAATTCTTCCTCAGAATGAGCAGATTCTTCTATACCATTGAAATAATACGGGTCTGAATCTAACATTAAGGAGGGGGTGCATTAATGGTCTAATGAAATCATAAAAAGAAATAATTTTCAGAGACTTACGGTTCAGGCAGGGCAGTTGTGTTGCCTATTAAAAGTAAAGAATGAAGAAAATAATCACATTAATCAATTTGCTTGAAGTTTTATGTTACATTATATAATGTAATGCATAATTTAGAAGTAGAGCCACATTGCTGTGCTGGTCCAGGACCCTAGATTTTCCGTGAGTAATAATTAAGGGCCGTATATTAGGAGTTTTCGGCGCCTGGCTATACACAGGCCTTTTGCTGTGGACTTTACGTAAAGGAAGGTTCTAGGCCTAAGTAAAAAAATTACCAGGTGATTTATCTAGACCTCAGTGGATGTAAATTTACCCCATTTCTGTGAATTTTCATTCAATTCTGGTGAGCAGTTTTCGAGATATCAGCAGATAGGCCTACAGTTACTAGGCCTATATGTAGGGCTAACCCAAAATAAACTTGAAGCAAACACAAAGATCTCATCTCCTCATATATGGGTGTATAATAGGCCTAGGCCTACCTTTTTTTCTTAATTTTCGATCTAGGCCTACTGTTTTCAGGTTTCGATAGGGAAATAGAAAGGAATAAAAGTTTCCTGTCAGCCTGTGGGGAAAGTAAAATTTGCAAGTTTCCCATGCCTTTCATTCATTCACATAACTAAAACATGATATTATGAAAGAAAAAAATGTGAAATTTAAAGGAAAATAATACACTTTCGACTAATGTAAAGCAATGATGTGGAATGTGCTTGAATTTACTTTAGGCCTATAGGCTTTATTGGGTTGAAAATGTGATAACTTTTACTTAGTGATATCTCGAATCGAGAACACCAAGTAGGAACTGAATGCATGTTTCACCAGATTACGTAGACTAAGTAGGCCTAGGCCTAGGTCTTACTTTCTAAAATTCAAAAATAAATTTAATGTTAACCTAGCCCGAAGCCCAAGCCTAGGCCTAGACAGTTTGAAATAGGCCTAGGCCAGGCTTATGGAACGAAAATGTATTCACGAGATTCTAATTTCCCTACAAGAAGGCTGTCCCCTGTCAATGTAGCTACACCTGCCCAACCCAAAGGCTTAGCAATACAAGTAAACTCTAGGCCTATGGTGAGGCCAACATTTCATAAAAACACCCAAAAGTGGGCGTGAGATATCCCCCGCCGCAAAAAAAAAAAAAAAAAAAAAAACATAACAGGACTTGTTAATAATTTCAATATAGTCTAGGTTTACCTTGACTGGATGCCGCACAACCCATGTCTTCTGACGGCAGTGGTAAGAATTCAGTTATCCAAGACTAGATAGTAATAATTCTTTAAATTATACTGAATTCAAACAATATTCCGACCCGAGGACCCCAACGACATTGCCTTCTAACCACTCAGGCCAGGAAGCGATTTGAATAACACACAATTCAAATGTATACCGTTGGCAAGATTATTAAACGCGCATTGCAATGAGTCCTGCAAAAAATTTGAAGCAAAATGTTTGCGATAGTTGCTGGGATACACATTGCGTCAAAATCATGAACAAGCGCGTCAACTCACTGTTACGTCACTGTAGACACTGGTTGTCGTAAAGCAGGCTCATGGATAGATGCGTGCATGTAAAGTTTCGCGCGTATATAGACCTTATGCATTGACGTCACACTGACGTCATTTTGGGTGAAAACAATAAAGCACTCGTGCACGAACGGCGTGGATTTCGCCGCACGTGTAGTAGACTTACGCGCGTGTACGATTGGTGGACGAATCAGTTGTCTGCATTAATTGGTGTGACTAGCAATGATACGCGCTTTTCCTCCATTTTCCTCCGAACGAGGGAGCACTTTCTCCTTTGTGACATCATATGCATAAGGTCTATTCGCTGGCGAAATAGACATTAAGCATTGACGTCATTTTGGAGGCAAAGGAATGAAGCACATGGCACGCACCCAGTAGACATCGTACGCGCGTGTAGTAGACTTGTGCACGTATGCGATTGGTTGACATATCAGCTGTCTGCATTTGTTGGTTTAACCAATGACACGCTCGATCTTGCCTCCAAACGAGGGAGCACATTCTGTCCACCGACTGCAGTGGCCAAGTGGTTAGAGCATCCGACTTGCAGCCGGAAGGTCTGGGGTTCAAGTCCTGGCCAGGTCATACCAAAGACTTTAAAAATGGAACCTACTGCCTTTGTGATTGGTGCTCAACATAAGCAATGGAGTAGGAAAATAAGCCAGTGAGCCACAACTGGAAAAAAGGCCGTGGTAGTCTCGACTTGAACCAATTGGTTGGAAACTGGGACGTTAAACCTCATCTAACTAATCTGTGACGTCATATTCATAAGGTCTATAGACCGAGGGTCCTGCTGCATTAGCTCAGTGATATGCATGCTAACGCGCCCAAGCCCGCCTGAGATGCCGATGGCGCTAGATACCTGACTTTGCCGGTAAACAACACGCCGCACAGTATAAGACAATATACGACGCGTTCCATTTGCTGACGTCATAATGTAGCATTTCAATACATTTTGCAGTAGGTCTCGCCTGGTGATATCACGGACTTTGGTGCAAAAGATTACTTTCTGCAGGAGATATCAGAACATGTCAAAGTTGTAATTACATACCCCATTTGCTCACACCAGAAGCAAAACAATAGGAAACATACTCGCGCTCACAAAAGTAAGCCACGCAAAGTCATAAACGGACTTGTTTTGAGTGTAAACTTGCCGGTTTATACTTCCAAATTTTCACTTTCTATAAAGCTATAAAAAACCATAAAGGTCATCCTCGCTCTTCCTTTCCAATTCACGGACATAGCTCAGAGTTGAACAGTTTTTAAATTTCATAGCATTGTAGTGCTAAACACTGAAGTTGAATCATTAAACATTTTTATCACCTTGCGATTTTTTTTTTTTTTTTGGGGGGGGGGAGCTTGTAAGAAGATATTTTACTGGAGCAGGCTCGTAGCTAATGGGGCAAATGGGGCAGCCGCCCCCCTTGAGCATATTTTGATATTTTTTAATGTTTATTTTTACAACATTGCTAGTATTCCCCTATTTGTGTGCGGTAAATAATTCAATTCAGTTCACTTTATTCTAATCAATGCACATAAAATTCGAATAACATATATGGTAAGTATGACATAAGAAATATACAAGAGCATTGATTGAGGAGTTCCCAAAGAAAGTTTAAAAACAAAACTTGTGGGGAAGGGAACCCCTATAATAATAAAATAGAAATGATAACATACCACAGGCAAAATTTACATCAAACAGAAAAACACAAATTACACATCAAGATACAGTACAACACCAAACACCTGTTCCCCTACTCTGCTAAACAAAACAACCCCACCACACCCTACAAGGAAGTCCAGTACTGAGATACTATAACTTTACATATATTTAAAAATTGGTTCCCTTTTGAAGTGATTCTGAAAGCGGTTGAATTCCAAATTTTGGGGCCTGAAAAGAGATACAATAGTGAGAAGAGGTCAAGCGCTTGAGAGGTAGATTGAAATGGTCATTTCGTCTGGTGCTATAGCTATGAATAGAGTTACGGACTGTGAAAAGATCATCAGAACAGTTAGGAAAGAGCCTATTGTTGTATTGATAAACAAATCAAGCTATT
Source organism: Holothuria leucospilota (assembly GCA_029531755.1). NCBI lineage: Eukaryota > Metazoa > Echinodermata > Holothuroidea > Aspidochirotida > Holothuriidae > Holothuria > Holothuria leucospilota. Next base: position 13,256,932 of record CM055962.1, on the reverse strand, counting down.
TGGAGTTTGTTGATGTCAGAGACTTTCAAGGTATTCAGAGAATAAAAGATTGGGTTGCTTCTGGCGTTACTATTTGAATGGGCAATAAAACGAATGGCTCTTTTTTGAAGCGACACGAGTTTCTGTAGGCGTGATGAGTAATTATTTCCCAGGCAATGTTACAATAAGTAAAATACGGTAAAATAATAGCGTTATAGATCGAAAGCAGTATGTTACAAGGGAGGTAGTGTCTTAGTTTGTTCAATATACCTACTCCTCGGGATATCTTACTTGAAATGTAATCAACATGATATTCCCAACTTAAATGCTTATCTATAAGAATGCCTAAAAACTTAGCATGCGATGAAAATGGAATGAAATCGTTCTTAATTACAATACCTTGACACTCTGGGGGCACATTTTTACCACGGGAAGAAAACGTCACTGAACAGGTTTTTGTTACATTAAGGAAAAGCTTATTAACCTGAAACCACAGACAAATATTTTTTAACTCTTGCACAACCGTAGAAATAATATTACCAGAATTATCATCAGAATAAAAGAGATTTGTCTCATCAGCATTTGTAATCATTGTAAGTTTATGGCTAGAACGATGAAGGTCATTAACATACATGAAAAACAGAAGAGGACCAAGAATAGAATCCTGGGGAACCCCACACAGAACTTTTTTACGCATTGAATAGTGATTATTGTTACTGGCAAATTGATAGCGATTACAGAGATAATTACGTAGCCATGTATGAACAACCCCCCTAATACCGTAATTGTTTAGTTTACTTAATAGAATTTCGTAGTCCAAAGTGTCGAAAGCCTTAGACAGATCTAAGAAAGTACCATTAACGTAATGCCCCTTTTCAAATGCATCAGTAAGTGAGTGAGAAAGGTAAATAAGAGCTTGAGAAGCTGATTTTCCAGGCAGAAAGCCAAATTGACCATCGAAAATAGCACTGTTTTTATTAAAAAATTCTAGCATTCTAGTATATATGATCTTTTCAAGTTTTTTTTAAGAAACATGGTAATACAGAGATAGGACTATAATTTGAAATAACAAGAGGTTCACCTGACTTAAAAACGGGAATAACACTAGCAACTTTCATTCGGGTTGGCACGATCCCTTGAGACATAGACAAGTTAAAAATATGGCAAAGAGGCTTACTTACTAATTGAGGAATACATTTAACTACTTTTGGAGAAATATCGTCATAACCAGGTGCCGAAGATTTTAGGGATGAAATTATGTTAACAATTTCTTCCTCGGAAGAGGGGTCTAGAAAAATTGAGAGTAAGGCGGCAGGAGGAAGATAACGACGGTAAGCATTAGCATCATTAGATGATGTTAAAATTTCAGACTGAAGTTGCGGGCCAATATTGATGAGAAATTCATTAAAGTGAGCACAAATTAAATTTGGGTCTGATATATGTGTTCCATCCACAGAGATCTCATCAACAATCTTAGGAGTACAATCTTTCCCTAACATGCCGTTATTAACAAAATTCCAAGTTTCTTTTATGTTTCCTCTTAATTTCGAGCCTGGGAAGAGCCATTTCCAGCGATCTGGGAGGTATTTTGGGCCAAAATTTTATCGCGTTTGCGCCAACCCATGGTGACGCGAAGCGCTGAGAGTCTGTCTATGGGCTTTGCACCTCCTTGGCAAATTCCTGGCTACGCCCCCCCCCCCCAGTACAGGGATCGTTGTCGGATGGTGCTTGCCTTGAAAGTTCCCAGGTTGGCCAACAACCCTAATCCGTCAACATGTCACCGGCCACATCGTAAGCTCATTCAGGTGAATCTGCCCAGAAAAATAGAGTAAAGGTGCTAACATCGACAAGTTGCACGGAGTGGGACTGGCCCCACCTGACATGCCGTTGTAAACAAGTAAATGTCCTTCAGCCAGGACATTATACATCTCGTCAATATTTTGGCAACAGTTAAGACACATCTTAATACAGGGGTTGGCGCAGACCTTTGTACACTTGCTGCATCATTGCTGTCATCATGATAAAATTCCTGCCCTTCGAATCACAACATGTTTCCTCCAGTTTTTTTATTCCTCAACCTACGGGAAATTTTACAATTTTTTTCAAAACTGTCGTTGAGTGCCATTGATGTGATGTCAAATGTGATAGAACGGTTTAACGGTAGGAGCTTGGGAAGCCGTCCGGCACGGACTCTTCAGATGGAGTGATAAGCGTCCTTTCCATGCGTCTTGGGGTCTGGTAAAGGGCAAACCTTAGCCTCCGGAAGCTTAGGGGCATTAACTTTTGGATTTGAAAGGGAAGCTTTCAGATGTTTTAAATATGTCATTCATCACGTGAAGATGATGTGATGTCTGATGTGAGGTGTGTCTCGTTTACTTCTGGATAAGGAGCCAGAGATGTTAAAGAAACAATTCTGAAGACGGAATGGGTGGGTACCGTACCTAAGGTGAAAAAATATGAATGTCACGGTATAAAACATGTACAACCAAATGTGTTTGATCATTCAAAATATTCGGAGCAAAAGGTTTGTGTGTAGGATGTGTGTACGAGTGTGTGTCGAGGGGCAGCAATTCGTGATATGACCCCCTAAGAAACGATGGTTAGGTAACAAATCCCGTCCCCGACACAGCCCCTTCCAACCTGGGATCAATGTCCAATTCAGACTTTGAAATTGTAAGTCCAGAGGCACAAACTGAGTTAAGGGACCATTCTCTCAGCCTCGTGAATTTTCTGTTTTGTCATCCTCTTTCTCCGTATACAATGTGCCATTTACGATTCTCTGGTTTTTTTCATGGAGGCAGTGGCGCCACCAGGATTCAATGATTGGGTAGGGGGCACAGAAGATGACGTCGTAATCCCATCCCAGAAAAACCCAAAATGCGGTCTAACCTGTGCGTGTTTGCGATACTTTTGCACCTGGGGTGGACTCTACCTTTGTCATCTAGTGCGGAGGTGCCGTTCTAAGGAGGGGACTATGGGTGTCCCCCTTCTCCGCCTTTGAGAAATTTTTGTACGTTTAAGATGGCTTAGATGCAAAATGGTGCTATTTTTGGCGAAGTTTCGAACTGATCACATGTTGAAAAATTCTCATACTTTAGTGAATTGTTCTTATTTTTGTTCGGTGTATGGGAACGGTGTGGTTTCTAAGCAGGGGGATGAAACTCCTTCGCTTGACAACTCATTGTTTATGCAAGGTGGCTTAGATGCAAAATAGTACTAACGTTGACAAACCTTTGAAGTCATACATGTTAAGAAATTACCATCATTTAGTGATAATTTGACTTTGGCATGACACCCTTCCATTGCTGGTATCATGAGACCGGCTATGCCGGGCCTCATGAAAGCTGGGTAATTGCAAAAATGTGGACAAAATGAGGACTTAAGTATGACGAGTTTAATTGACATTCAAAGAAACACTACAAGAGAGCACACCAAGAAACTTCCAAAAAAAAATCGTAGTTTGACTAAATGAGAATCCAGATAAACAGCTTCCAATGGGATAAATGGAGATTACAGTAAAGGTATAACAAAAGAGGTAGAAGATTAATTAACATGTTTTGTAATGCATATTTTCTGCAAATGCACCTAATGACCTTTCAGTAAGCTTGTGTAATGAGTGATATTCTTCAAATCATTAAAATTAAGCTACAAATGTTGCCCATAATATCAGATTGCCCCTTAATCGCCTCTTGATGCAAGCCTGAGGTTGTACTTAAAGTTTTCGGTAAATGGCTCTCACTGGAATAATTCCGTGCATAATCGCCCCAATAGACCTTATGCATATGATGTCACAAAGGAGAAAGTGCGCCCTCCTTTAGAGGAAGATGTCGGAAAAGAGGGTATCATTGCAAGTTACACCAATAAATGCAGACAGCTGATTTGCATGCTGATTTGTCAACCAATCGTATACGCGCGTAAGTCTACTACACGCGAGGCGGAATCCACGCCGTTCGTGCAAGTGTGCTTCATTGTTTTCACCCAAAATGACGTCAGTGTGGTGTCAATACAAAAGGTCTATAATGGTCATCAGGCATGAGACATGTTGTTGCAAAACCTGTTCCGGTACTTTTCAGTAAATACTTTTGGAATGATATTAAAGAAACAAGCGCAACAATGTTGCCGAAGCTCAGCTTTTCCTGTTGACCTAAAAGTCTGCAGTCAATATTTTGGTTGGGTCTGTAACTCATGTTGTTCATACGTACAATAGAAAACAAAGAGATAAATATAAACTGAATGCAATGAAATATGTATTGAACTCCCGAAGTCTCTGAAAGACTAAATCTGGTACACAAAGTTAACTTTATATACTGCACAGATGTTAGTATACAAATAATGAATGTCAGTGTGCTGCTTTGTAGACCTCATTTGTTTTCCATAATTAGACCCAGATAGTAACTTCCGATAAAGAAAGTTTTCAAATGGTTACATTGGTCTTAAAAGCGATATTTTGCCCCAACGATATTCCTTGAACTTGTCCAGAGACAAAAGTTCAAATGCGTGTTGCCACTATGATTTGGAAAAACCAAAACTGCTCAATTGCTCAATATAAAGGGACAATTTCTAAATTAAATTCTTTACGCGCCTAATTCTGAGTACTCTTTAGCCCCGTTTTCTCCTAAAAAATTATTTTACTGCATAACATTTTTATGATTGGGATCTACCAGGTATAAATCGTCCGGATCGCTTTTGGTGGATATGTCACAACAGGCCGGAGGGTAACTACAGTTCGTAGAGAGCGTTGGGAAAATATGCACACTTATACTAAGTCTAAGGCTATTGAAATATCATCCCCCATGGCTTCCTCTTAACAACTTGGTGGGGCTTTCGGCAACGGAGAACAAGACTGGGGCGGTTCCTGCAGTGTCGAAGCCCATGTGACTGCACCAGGCTCGTAGTAGCCTGACAAGGTACTGAATGGGGGCGAAATGGCTTCCAGGGGCTAACAATTTTTAAGGGGGCCAAATGTATACAAATGCCATTAAGCCAATGGCAACTTGAAAACTTGCTAGGGGACGAACAAATTTCAAAGAGGGATTCGCCCCCTTAGCCCGCTTGACTAGAAACCTGAGCTGCACAATTCCTGCAGGCTCCGAGACTGACATATGGCACACGCCTTCAAAAAGCACGTTTTCCTTTTCAAACTGCCGAAAATTGTTTTTGGAATGTTAGCACAACCGTCAAGCTTAAACCATATGAAGCATTGTATTTTTAGTCAAAGTGCTATATTCTTTGTTTAAAAGAAAGGATTGGGTTCCTCTTTCCTCGTACGACATTTCCTAGACAACATTCACCTTAACTTGAAGTAGTGTCCCAATTCACGAGTAGCTTCTTTCCTTCATGTGACAATATAAAAACTAATTTGCTATTAAGGAAGGATAAGTCATTTGTTTACCTTTCATACTAAATATTTTTTGTCCAGAAATGTTAAGAAGAATGTTTGTGAAGGAGACACAAGAAGATTTGAAAGATTAAGGTAATGTTTACAAGTAACTTGAAACTTGAGGCCGGCTACTGGATATATTCTCTTTAAACTTTAAGCCAAACTCCTAGAACCATTCAGACATCAGGCTAAGTTGAATACTTGTTTCTGCCTCAACACAAAAATGTGTATAGGCCTACTTATACCACTGTTTCGCACAAGGCCACATATTCTTTCTTTCGTCCGGTATTTCTTTTCGAGTAGACCTAACCATCCAACCAATTTAGCTTGTCTATTATTAAAATGCCTGAATGAGATCAGCGCCTCATGTTCACGTAACACCTCCATAGTAGGCTGTACGGTATATTCCTTATTCATGTCATATCCCTGGGTTGAAAAGCAAAGAGCTGAGCAAACATAGTCTGACATAGTGAGGTAGCCCACGTACCGTATTCAAAAATCGATACACTGCACTTTGCGTAAACACTTCCACACGATTAAGCACGAGACGTCCTGTACATTTATATATGTTCAGTATACATTCGTACCTCGTTTCGTTGTAGAGTCTCTCAAATGATAACAACTGGGATTCTCGATGCATTCCCGAACATGAAGACCACCAGAATTTGTTTCAAAAAGTGCTGTTTTCATGCCTTTAATGATTGCAGAAACGAAAAAAAATTTAACTTTTGTTCAGCAAAAATTGAACTGTCTATATGAAACATATTATCAAGATTGGTGCAAAACTGAAAGACAAGTAGGGAATTTTACGTTTTCAAACAAAGCCCCCTCCCGAGGTCAAATAGCGGTCAAATTAATCGAAAAGAGTTGTAGCATACAGATATCACTTTCGCTAACATCTCTACTAAATTTCAGCCAAATCTAACGAAAAACAGTGAAATGCCAGGAACTTAAACGCAAGTGTTATGGTGACAGACGTTTGCCGTGCACGACAGCAATAGCTCAGCTGAAAGCTTTCAGCTGAGCTAAAAATGAGAACTAAAAGTTAAAGCGAGCGGAACGCTCGAAAATTTTGCGAAGTTTGCGAAGGTTTATGAAAATTTGAATAGCTTACGAACGATTTGTGAGAGAAAATGATAAAATAGATCCATCACTCAGTCGAAAACGCACTTCACCCTACCCCACAGATATATATATATATATATATATATATATATATATATATATATATATATATATATATATATATATATATATATATATATATATATATATATATATCAGATCAAGCGAAAATCAAGAAATATTGAGAAGACTTTGCAAAAATCGTGAAAGATTTCAAATGATTTTTGGTAAAAAGTGATAAAAATAAATCCATCAATCAATAAAAACGTACCTCTCTCCGTAAGCGTAAACAATTGCGCGCGAAGCGCGCCGAAAATTTTCGGTATAGAGCCCCCCGGGAGCTCTGCATCAATTGTACACTGAAAAGGTGGACCAACAGGACTCTCACAACCTGACGTCCATATGGGAGGAGAGATGATATATCACCTTCTTTATGGATTTCTGAAGGGTATACCCTTCAGAATCTATGACCGATGATGCCGGCGGGAGTTGGTGATTGGGGGAACAGCATATAACTGCTAAACCGTGCCTTTTTAGGCAGTGGGATTTTGTATACGCTATATACAAGAGTGAGAGAGCCTTTTCTTGTTAGTACATGAGAGTGCAATCCCAGGAAGGGGTTTACCCCCCCCCCTTGAGAAATGTTTGTTAATTTTAGGGAGCCTATATGCAAAATGGTGGTATCTTTGGGTCATTCTAAAGTGATTGTATGTTTAAATAATGTCCACAATTTAGTGAATTCTAATTTTCTTTCGGGTGAAAAAGGGGAGTAAGAGACGGTTAATATACTTTCTTCAAACCTCCTTAAGTCCCAGGAAAAATCATGAGCGTGGATCCATCTCCAAAAGTGAGGGGGGGGGGACTTTTCCACATTTATGAATCACCGTCCTGGTGGAAGAAGCAGTGGTGGTAGCCAGAATTTGCGTCACAGGGAGGCAATAAGTTTTGTGATCGTCGGCATAGGGGAGGGGTCAAAGGGAAATTTTTCTAGAACTGAATGCCCTCAGATGCGATTTGGTGCAACAAAAGTGTACGATTTTCAGGTTATTTTTCTTCTAAAAATTTCGTTTTCCTAGGCATAATTGCAGTCTGTTCCATCATTTTTGAAAAAGTGAGGGGGACTTTTTGACGATGTCCTCCTTCCAAAAAGTGAGAGGGACGCGTCTCCCCGTCCCCCATGATCCACGTCCATGGGAAAATTGTACACGCAATTATACCTGCGTGGAGTCCACAGAAACATTCTTGGACTATAATAAAATATTTCCTTAACATTTTAAAAGGATATCCAAGGTTTACAGAGAACAGTATAGAGCCTCCCGGGAGCTCTGAATTAGTTACAGTATACAAAAGAGGGACCAACGGGATTCTCACTACCCGACATTCATATGGGAGGAGATATGACATATCACCTTGTCTTTTTAGGTATAGCAAGAGGGATGGTGGACAGGCAAAATTCGTTTCAGAAAAGATTTTCGTCGTTATTGAGCGTCGCGGTAAAATGTTTGGAAAATAAGCAACGGCAGTTACGTACTTTCAATCTTTCAAACCATGTGCTAGACTAGATTAGTCAAAGATCCCATAATGATGAAAGCCCTACAGAGAAGGAGATGTACTTTTTAGAAAAATGTTTGCATTGGAATAATTTCTTGCGTCATAGCTTTGTCAATGGTATATGAAATCGGATGTAAACCCTGTCGTATGCGCGCAAAGCGCGCCGAAATTTTGAATAAAATATTAGTCCATGACAAATCCTGCATTCAGAACCTGCATCGGACACTGTCACTTTCCCACCAACCTATGCTATTCAGAAACGAATCTTGTGACTGAGAGCATCCGACTTGCAGCCGGAAGGTCTAGGGTTCAAATCCTGGCCGGGTCATACCAAAGACTTTAAAAATGGAACCTACTGCCTTTGTGCTTGGTGCTCAGCATAAGCAACGTTAACTAACTAACTAACTAACTAACTAACTAACTAACTAACTAACTAACTAACTAACTAACTAACTAACTAACTAACTAACTAACTAACTAACTAACTAACTAACTAACTAACTAACTAACTAACTAACTAACTAACTAACTAACTAACTAACTAACTAACTAACTAACTAACTAACTAACTAACTAACTAACTAACTAACTAACTAACTAACTAACTAACTAACTAACTAACTAACTAACTAACTAACTAACTAACTAACTAACTAACTAACTAACTAACTAACTAACTAACTAACTAACTAACTAACTAACTAACTAACTCGGAGACGAGACCGACAATTTCCGGTCTCGAGACCGGCCTCGCTACAGTACTGATAATAAATGGAACTATTTTGATCACAACACTTTCCGAAAAACAGAAGTATATCTCCACCCTCTGTCGGGGTCTATGGGATCTTTCTACCTAATTTGTAGCATAATGTGAAAGGTTGAAAGTACGTATTTGCCGTTGTGCATTTTTCAAAAATTTTTACCGAGCGCTTCTTGAGCAGCCATTACCGGTGTAGATCGTGATTGTTAATACACTTACGACGAAAAAGCATTCTGAAACGCACTTTTAGTCCTTAACCCCTTTTGCTATACCTATGACCTACCTGCACCCATTCTCTTCCTCTCATTCCCCATAAGTTGCTGGAAGCTGTTTGTCTGGATTTTCGTTCAAAATTAGAAAATATACGATAGTTGTAAAGTGCTCGAAATCATACTCAACATTATCATTTGGATGTCAGGTAATCAGCATCATGTCAGTGCTCCATTTATATAATTAATCCATATAATAGCTTCCAGGAGGCACTATTCCGGTGTCCGACAGCCTTAGATACCCTTTTATATATAATACAAAATGATGCAAAGGAAAATTTTCGTAATAGTCCAAGAATCTTTTCTGTGGACTCCACGGACGTATTTTTACATAAAAACTTTCCCAGAATAGAGGGCATTAAAGTAGCCAAAAGGGTTGTTTTAGGAGGTTTGTTGAAAACATAACCTTCTCTTAGACAACATATTTTCCTATTTCACCTTACCAAAAATTAGAATTTACTAAATTATGGATAAGTTTCCAGCCAGGTATGATCAGTTCCAAAAAACCCCAAAGATAGCGCCATTTTGCATCTAAGCAACCTTAAATTAACAAAAATTTCTCAAAGGGGGAAGGGGACACCCTCCCCCAGGACGGCATCTTTATGTAGTGACAAAGGAAGGATCCCACACTGCTGTATACAATCGCAGAGAAGCGTTCTCTCCTCTTTCACCTAATCAAAAATTAGAATTCACTAAATTATGAATATTTTCCAGTATATATATATATATATATATTTATATATATATATATATATATATATATATATATATATATATATATATAATATATATATATATATATATATATATATATATATATATATATACCGAATCCAAGTATATATATATATATATATATATATATATATATATATATATATATATATATATATATATTTTTATATATATATATATATATATATATATATATATATCAGTTCAAAATATATCCCAAAGATGATAGCACCATTTTGCATCTAAGCAACCTTACATGAACAAAAATTTCTCAGAGAGGAGGGGATACCTCCTCCCCTTAGGCTCCTCCCCCAGGATGGCACCTTTATTTAGTGACAAGGGAAGGATTCCACACTGCTGTATACAATCGGAGGGGCGCATTACTACGCAGACTTCGGGTGAGGGGGGGACGGAGGTGGCATTACGAAGTCATCTGTGGTGCCATCTAATCACCAAATCCTGGAGGCGCCACTGGGTGTCAAATGCTAACTGCATGTCATATGGAATCCGTTTCATCTCCAAATGGAAAAACCCAATCGCAACCGAAAAAAGTTATGTGCCAGGGGTGGGGGTTGCACGATCTGATAATGAAGACTACATGTAATAGCTTCTAGAGACCTGATTTGGAAATTTACAGTAAGATATGGTTAACAAAACGAAGCCTAATTAAGAAAAGAAAAGTGGGAATGAAAACGAGTCGATAAAAGCTAGAACAAGGAAGATACAAAAGAGAAAGCACTTGCAAAGCAGAAAGCAGATCAGAGGTACAAAAGTTGATCCACAGGCATGAGAGCTCTATATAGTCCAAGTCAGCCATTCATCACAAAGCGCAATATAGCAGACTCAAAACTGCAGAACCACTCACGTAGCAAGAAGTTCTGACAGAAGGGGGAGGAGGATGGGTCAGCAATGCCAAAAGGGGGGACAAATGTAAGCAGTAACTGTTAATGTCGGGAACCACAGAGGATGACGTATTATACGTCCACCATGATAGCTTAACTAAATCGGAGTTACAAGCCCATCTTAACTAAATCGGAGTTACAGGTCATGAGCTTGCAAAGCGGGCACAGTTTTTCTCTCCCCAGAAGCAGCCCCCCCCCCTACTGAGGCACAGAGGTGTAGGGTGTCTCTACATGTGAGCACAAGGAGGCTGGCTACAGCTATGCTTCCTCAGCTTCACAAGCTGTATTGGAGCGTGCAGTGCTTTGCGAACAGCAAGTGGTCCAAGAACCGCTATAAGGCCTTGATGAGGTCCAGGAGTAACATCTAGGTGGGCGAGACCCAGGTGAAAATCCCCCAGAAGCTCTGAGGTATTAACAAACTGGGGAAACTAGTATAGAGCTTTCGGGTGACCTCCAAATGACACTGGGGGCACACGAAGCTCTCTAGTTATCTTTCTTTCCTTTTAAACGAGAATTTGCAAGAGAATCTTGCAAAGGAAAGGACGAGAAGAGAATAGGTATAAACAAAGGGTACGTACTAGGTCTGATATGTATTGTTTAAAATGTTTCTTTGTAAATGTGTTCAAGGGAGACAGCAGTCGCACCAAGTCAATTTTCAAAAATCTGCTAAATCTTACAGATCTTCTCTTACTTTACTCACCAGTATCTTTCATAATGTTTCTTAGTAAAAACATTGAATATTGAAGGTAAATCAAGGAGTTATTCTGCATGAATATAACAAATAAGTAACAAAACTATCAGACTATTGTCAAATGATTGATAGGAGCTAGCCAGATTCCTGAATTAGGATGACGGGGTACACTAATTCAAATTCGGGGACTGCATTTTCTCTTTAAATGTTCAGTCACAATGGACTGAAAAACTACACCATTTGAGTATAAGGTTTTGTAACTAGTAAAGCTATGTCTGTGACGATGGCGATTTTGAATAAAAACCTTTTCGAAGGTACTGAAAAGCGGAGGCTTCGCAGCTATGTGCGATTCTGTGTTTTTTCATGTTCACTCCTGAACAGCAATTGTAAAATGTTAACCTTTGAATCAAGTGCAATACGTTTCAAGCTGTGTTCAAGAAAAAAAAAACAGGGAACTAAGGGTGGAAGCGCACTATACGCGGGAAAATTTTTGGTAGTTGAAAGAATTTGTGAAAGAATACAAAAATATGTCCATTATTCTTCCGTAAAGATCCCTCATCCCACTTCCTAAAATGCTTGTGTAAATGTAAAGCCTTTTGGAATCATTTTAAGTTTTGGTTGATAATCACTTGAGGAAGTGCGTGTTTTCCCTTACCCCGTGTCTGCAGCTCTGTTCATCACGAGGTAGTAAACTTATTTTTTCGATCTACTTTACAAATAAGGGGGGGGGGGGACTCTCACAGAAGCCTCTGTGGGGACCCCGCCCTCCCGCCTGTCATACGCTAGTAACGTCATTTTTCTAGTAATTTTTGTAGCATCACCTCAAACATATCCAGGAATATGATTTTAACTATAAAAACAATTGGTGTTTTGGTTTAAATTGGAGGAGGGACTAAATGTAAACTTATACGCAGTTTTGGGCAGACTGTTGATGAGATAGTTTTCGTTTGGTCTCAGTTGGAGACGTCCCTTTCCCTTTCGTTGAAATTTTTTAATGTAAGACACGAGGCTTATATGCAACATGGTGCTGTCTTTGAAAATGCGGCTTTACAGCGTCTGAAAAGTTACCTTATTTAGCGAATATCTCAGTTGTTTTTACTTTTTTATTTTGAACTGTGCCATGCCATCTCTCGTAGACTAAAGTTGGCACTGACCCGGGCGGACCCCGCCCAAATTTACGGTATATCACAGTGCAGCTGGGCCATATTTTGTAACTTATGACGTCTTCTCAGGGGCACCATGACTTCCATTAATCTTCCCAATCATAAATCTACTTTCAAACGATCATCTAACCTGCAGTTTTCTGAAAACCTGTAACTTTCTTAAAAAGTTAAGTGGGGGCTATTGATCATGCAATCATTGCAAACGATTGAGACAGCTTACGTGACTTAAGGTACGTACTGCACTGGAACTACTGACTCATAGCCAGACAAGGTGTTGAAGGGGGATAGGCGTAGAAAGCTTTTCGAGACTGGGGGGCTGAACCTTGTTTCGAGTCGTCGGCCAGGGGAAGGGGTCTAAGGGGAGGGGGTGTCCTCCTTGCCTTTGGGAAATTTTTGGGTATTTTAGGGTCCTCAGATGCAACTTGGTGCAACAATTTGGACAAGTTTTAAGGAAAATTACTGCAAATTCTTGACATTTCTAACAGAAGAGACAAATAAGGGGTTTTGGGCTTTGGATCTTGGGGGAAAGCATACTTCAGCCTCCCACATTTTTGACTGGGGGTGTTAAAGTCCCCCACCCCCGATTCCTACGCCTATGTGTTAAGACAATAACAGGTATACTAGGCGGGGGTAAATCCACTTCCTCTTCACACTCAAGCTTCAACCAGCGTCGGCAGGGTGAGTCCCTTCACCCGCTATATCCAGTTGATCGTGGATGTGCCACTATATTAGAGGGCGTGGGAATGTAACCACGAGGGGCATACCAAGACAATATCACTCCAAATTTTGCTATAACCACCCCCCTCCCCCCGGCATACGCGAACACTGAGAGCACTTGCTCAAGAAGAATAGTATCCGGATAGTCAGCTGATGAGCACCGAGCAAGGTGTAACACTACATTCGTGGTTTGCTAATGGTGTGTACAAACTACCTTATTATTTTGTCTATACTGTAATTTTTAATTTATTTCATTGGTATTCATTAAATTGAATTATAGAATCCTCCTTTGATCAATTGCTTCCTCGATTTTATAGATTTTTCAACACTTGATTTTATAATATTATTAAAAAGATTGATATTTCTTCAAAACAATATTCTGTTAAGTTTCGTTACATTTTTCTTGATACTTCCAATAACGTACTTGGCAACAATCCTTCCTTTTACTCCGTACAACCAAGCGAAATGGGTATGTTGAACATGTGAATTAAAAAGTCTCGAAATTTTACCCCCACCTAGGATTCGAAAATTTATTTGCAGATTCGCTTGCATATGCTGCACTTCGGGTGCATTTCAGTGAGACAGAATTGGTAAAATTTATGGTCCCAAATAGGTGTATTTCGTTGTAATGTTACGCCGGGTTGCAACTGCATAAATTTTGGGAGCCAAACATGGCCTAAGCTTATAAGGGTCGTAGGATTTATATGTTAGGATAGCCTATGAAAAATATTGGCATCACATGCGTTTTGTAGCATTTACTGTGTTGTATTTGTAATATTGGAAGACACAAGCCTAGGAAAGTGATATGGTGCACACCATGGAAACCCCACATTGCCTAGGCTAGCAACATTTTTGTGACCCAGTAAAACAGTTAGGCAACTTAGGGCACAACGAATTCAGTTACTTTCCGCCCCCGTTACATTCCGCCCCTAAAAAAAGTTATTTTACGCCCCTGGTTTTTAGAGGTGGAAAACAACAGTTAGAGGGGCGGAAAGTAACGGCATCGAATGGAATACCTGCACAAGTTGAAGGCTTGACAAACTAAAACTGAATTTTCTTATCAGTGAACATCTGTCCATATACACTGATGTCTTTTACACAACAATCCATAGTACATACTTAGGCCTAGGCTATGCTGACTTTTTTATTCTCGCTAGCACTTAGTGCATTGCAAATACAGTACGGATATATATATACTGGGCGTACCATGAGTCGATCACTTAAGGAACACTGTGACCATAGAAATATTAAAAACATTTGCAAAAATCAATAAAACTTTGCTGTAACATGCTGAATTTTGAAATGTAGGTGGCAGTACATGCAACAATGCTTATAAAGGAACCTTGAGTCAATCACTACAAAAAACAAGCAAATAAAATGCTATAAATTACCACATTTAAGAACAGTTATACAAATAATCATAGAGAATAATGTCTTTTCTATCAGATTTTTTAATCAGAGCTTCATAAAACACATTTTGATCACCATTTTTTGTAATTTTGCAAATTTCTAGTTCATACTTATGCCAAAACTTGAAAATTTGCCCAATTTGCTTTGGAAATCAAAAATAACAAAGCAAAGAATTGTTTTTTATCTTGTTTGATGAAAATGCAATGCAGGTCATGCTGACATTGCAATCACATCACGCCTTCACGCTGTACTGGCATTTAGAATGCAGTGATCGACTCATGATACTGATGGACTCATGCTTACTTTCTATAGACGTACGTTAACGTATGTAGTGCTGTGCATGCATATGGACGTGTATGTACAGTGGTGTGAACAGGTTCTAATATACATACAACTGCAGCTGCACTATATAGGCCTAGGCTATTAAAGGCTTGGTACTCATATACAATCCATTCTTCTCTACGTGATTTCTGAAAAAGTCCCACGATTTCATCATTTTTTGGTCTCAGAAATGAAAAAAGAAGTAGATACAATTGTAAGTTAATCTTTGATTCCGAATGTTATTTTCCGCCCCAGAAATTTTAGGGGCGGAAAGTAACGGTACCCGGGCACAACTACAGTAGGCTATGTGTACCAATAGTGTGAAACACATTTTTGGATTGTATTTTTCAGAACTTATCAAATTGTTCATCGAGTCTGTTCCATATTCAGTACAAAGACCAAGTCTTTCATATAGGCCTAGCATTGAAATAACCTTGCAAATATTAAGATATCGGTGAAAACACTTAAAGGTCAAAAGCAGTCGCCCCAAACTTATTTTGAAGCAATAGCTAAATGTCACAAATTTCTTCCTGTTTCTCTTCCAAGTATCTTTCATAATATTTTGGGGCATAAATATTGCATATTCAAGGTAAACCAAGCAGTTGCTCCTTGTAAATTTTACAGTTGAGTGAGAAAAATACTGTCATGTGATTCTCAAGAGCCATTCAGGAAATAGTACACACTGTAGCCCATGGACAGTGCTGTGTTTTCTTTAGCTGACACTCTTCCACGGGGTCTGTTAGTTTCCTTCCCTACAAAAAGTTAGTTACCTCCCAAAAACCCTTAGTTTCCTCCCCTATAAGAGCTTCCACGATAATCATTTTTCATTTATCAATATCGCCAACATTTCCACAACGATATCGTGCTATCGCATACCTAACACTGCAGCCTTAAATTTGCCATGACCACGCTAATAATCGTATTGTCCATCAAGGACGTACATAGTAGGCCTAGGCCTACATTGAACAAACCCAACAGAATTCAACTTTAAGCTCAAAGTTTCATCAAAAATCCATTTATTTTGAAGACCTAGGCCTTTGCAAAACTAATCAAACAGAAATATAAAGTACCATTTTCATTTCTTGGAACAATTTGAATGATTACCATTTTATGACAATGACAGAAGAAGCAGAAACTAGAGAAGTAAGAGATTCCACAGAGGTTTAGTCCTTCATTTGATTCTGCAGTGATATCACATCATGAAAAAACTTTATACATGGATATCATTGGAGCAAAAGTATATCCACCATATCGCGATAGCGCAGCTATCATGGGAATCCTATCCCCTATATATTAAGTTATATACAATTGGTGGGGAAATTTGTGTTGTAATTCTTGTTTGTGAAGAAAACTTATGTTTTTAGTTGCAGAACAGACTAGTTGTGTATTAACACTGTAAGAAGGACTTGTGAATTTGTGTTGGCTATATGCCTCAAATTCTCAATATAATTGAAGGCCTTTCCCTACACAGGACAGGCCACATAATTGGCATAGGCCTATGCTAGGCCTCTGAAACTTTCTACAAAGTGTGGATAAGAAATGTGAAATATTATCAAAAGTGTACCACATCATTCTAAACTGGAAAGGGGTCTTGGAACTTTAAAATATTAGCTACACCAGGGTTTTCACTGACCTGGGCACCCGGGTCAATGACACACAACTTTTGATTTTGATGAACAGGCACAAGACCTCTGGGGTCAAATTGACACACAGCTTTTTCACCCCAACGATCAGTAATGATATGTGAAAGAAATGTGAAGAAATGTGAAATATCAAAAGTGTACCACATCATTCTAAACTGGAAAGGGGTCTTGGAACTTTAAAATATTAGCTATACCAGGGTTTTCACTGACCTGGACACCTGGGTCAGTGACACACAACTTTTGATTTTGATGCACAGACACAAAACTTCTGGGGACAAACTGACGCGTTTTTGTGGGGAAACTTTACGATCATTATCTCAGTACATGGGAAGTTTCGAGTTACAGTGTATGACGTAAGCTACATTCTGCACAAAGGTTCTTATCGTAGAAGTGATTTCCCACCTTGTTTCAGCACCTTTTACATTGCTTCTTCTAGGCAAAAGCAGTAATAAAGTTTGTTGCATTAAACTCAAATTTATTTTGACCCCTTCTTTTTTAGTTTTGACTCTTGTAAATTTAGTCTAAAGGGTCAGTGACTCCTGAAAAAAAATGAGTGAAAACCCTGAGCTACACCCACTAGTAAAAATGTTAGTTTCCTCCCGAGTAACTTGGGAAGGAAAGTAACATTTTTAGGAAAGGAAACTGTTTCATACAGTAGTGGAGGAAACTTATAGGTCTGGAAACTTAACGGTTACCCTCTTCCATTGCAGCCCTTGTGCACAGTGTACAAATTTTTCCCATTCCCCAGCCGTATTGTCCAGGGACCTCACACGCCCTCAAATGACAATATTTTCACACCAAACTTTGTCCATCAACTCTTGTTTAAACGATACACCTGCAGATAATACTCTTACTCTGACAAATTTTTTCAAAAAGATGCGATTTGAAGCTGAGATCAGGCTAAAGGCTAGGCCTATGTTTGTCAATGGCAAAGCATGTTCATCTACAGATATCATGTGGGTGACTTACTTCTTAAGCCTACTTATAGTATACTGTACGTCAAAAATACATTTGGGAGTATGTAAATTTATTGCATTTCACATATTAGTTGGCCTAAATGTACATGTGTGTACATTGCCAACACTCATTAAAGAATGTAATGACGTACTTCCAAAAGCGTTGTAGATGTATACTACAGGCCTACGTATGCGTAAAAACCATGTCACCCACATGATATCTGTAAGTGAACTTGCTTTCCTGTTGACAAAACATGTAGCCTGATTTCAGCTTCAAATCGCATCTTTTGAAAAAGTTTGTCAGGGTAAGGGTAACATCGGCAGGTGTATCATGTAAAAGAGAGTTGATGGACAAAGTTTGGTGAGAAAATATTGTCATTTGAGTGCATGAGAGGTCCGTGGACATTATGGTTGGGGCCGATGTAAAAATTTGTACACAGTGCACAAGGACTGTGATGAAGGAGTATAACGGAAACACACATCAACGTTCAAGGGCTAGGCACAACCGAAATTCGGCCGAAAACCCCAAAATTCATGATAGGCTAGGCCTAGGCCTATCACATATGAATTCCATTATTTTCTGCCCCCCTAAAATGTTGTTTTCTGCCCCTGATATTTTGTGGTGGAAAACGGGGTTTTTGGCCTGGAAAGTAACGGCATAGAATGGCATACCTGTGCCATATAAAGACTTTATTAACTTTTCCTTGAAGTTTCAAACATCATCAATATCTTAAAGTGTTCATTGCCACACTAACATGGTATCATGCTTACTTCTTCACAAGCACATTCTCATCGTAGCACAATAATATGGTACTACTGTACATACATGTATACTATATCCAGTGCAGTGAACAACTGTTTACACATACAGCACTAGCCTGTAGTGTTGGGCGATATATCGAAAATTATCGTTATTGCGAGAATTTCAATTTCTTTTTATCGTGATATGATAACAAGAATTCAAAAATGACGATAAATTCTTGAAAAAAAGAAAAGATTTGCCTTGTAATGCTTTATTTCTTCTCATTGCTGTCTCCAAAATGTTGTTTGAATTGAAGACATTGCTCTTTAAATTGAACAGAGGAAAAATTGATGAAAGTCCATCATTGAATATTCAAACATGCATGAGCACTCAAGTGAACTCCAAGGGAAATTGTCTTTATGAAAATTATGGTGGAAATCAAATTATTGCGATAAATTTTGTTCTGTTGTCGTGATGGTAAAAAAGTCAATATTGCCCAACACTACTAGCCTGCCTACATATGGGCTTGTCTACAATAAAGGGGTATAAAAGTGTTACAAAGGTGGTGAAATTTGAAGTCCTCTAAGAATAAATTTTTGTTGTGTTATTTTGTTTGATTGGTAGTCTCAATTTTTTCCTGAGAGCAGGAAGATAGTTCTTTTCACCTATCACCACTTTTTAAGTGGTAAGTGTTACTGGTTACGTATGTAACGGGGACAGACATGGAAACTCTTTGCTCCAGAAATCTTTAAGGAGGACAATATGTATAAATAAACCCTGTATTTAATAGATTGATAAAGAACAAACACTTTTTCACTGAAATTGCATTACCATTAGTCAGGGTTTCCGTCAAGGGGGGACAGGGGGGATTTGTCCCCCCCTTTCCAGAAGAAGGTGGGTAAAATCCCCCCCTAAATTTCCATATAAATATAAAAAAATTGTCAATATTTTGGTTTCTTACTTAAGAAAAAGACACTTTTGCAACAATGTTTGAATTAACATAAATAAATTGCCTTTAAAACCCTTTAAATTGCACCAAATAGGGGCCTTGAAGCAAGCTTTTCTCCCCCTGAACCCACTTGTAACTTTGGCCTAGGTCATTATCAAGTTGGACTCAGGGTTTAGCCATAATAAATCCCCCCCTTTTTTGAGTTTCTGGCGGAATCCCTGCCATTAGATAAACATGGACTAGTATGGAGATCAATGGTTAGTTGGTAACGAGGACGGACATGTCCGTCCTCGTTACCAACGTAACCAAACTATGTTCGAGAAAATTAAGCACTTTAAACACTTGAATGCATTGTGACACAAGTTTTGCTCTTTCCTGAAGTCTAACTTGATGACATGTGAAACATTCATCAAAAACGAATGTCCCCATGTGCCTACGTTATACTACCGACGAGGACATGGTTACGTTGGTAACATCTGGACGGACATCGCCTTGAAGGCTCTCATACCCTTGTTGTAAGCAAAAAGATGGAGCAAAGCACACAAACCAGTGACAAATATGGCCATCTGCAAACAGATGCAGTTTTATCAAATTCTCTGGTAATTTGTGTCCTACAGGCCTGTTAATATGATAGTTACCAACGTAACCATTAGGGGACAGACATGTTACCAACGTAACCATCATGTGCTCCGCAATTGACTATGATGCATTTACTGCTGGATTATTTTATTTGTGGTACTGCACATGATCAAGGTTAAGTGTTACATCATAACCTTAGCTCTGGAAATCTTTTCTTTCAGTTAAAATATCAACTATTAAGATTTAATATCCAGATGGACGGACAAATCTCAAAATTTTACTCCAAATTGCTTATAAAATTTTGCGGTGTTTGTGCGACTAAAAATATTCATTTATCATTTACCATTTATTTTGTACATTACATTTATGAATGAAGACAAAGAACCTGCATCAGTCACATCTGCAAAGGTCCCACTCACATCATAAATTTATTCCACATCCTATGTGACACTTATAGGTGGTAAAAAAGGCCAAAATAGCCCCAAATCTGCCCAAAACATCCTTTATATAAGTTGGACATTGATAAAATTGTCTTTATTATCTCTCTATAGTCCTCCAAGTATGGTGAACTGTAAAATCACCAAACCATTGTGACATCTTTCAAAATATCATCAAAGCAAAAAACACACACTGAATATTTTCCTTTACTGTAGACAAGCCCATATATAGCCTTACAGGCCTAGACTGTAACCACAGATTTCTTACAGTAGCCTATAGTTATAGAGCACAACTGAAATTTGAACCATAGGGACAGTTAGTGTTACAGCTATAGGCTGAAAACCTGAAAATTCATGATATTTACTTCAAATCCGAGTCATATCCAAAATCTTTCTGATTTGTACTTCCTGGTCACAAAACTATCAAGATTATTCAAAAAAAGCACAGGATTACAATACCTGGATCGAAAAACGACCATTTATTGACTCCTTTATCCGAAGTGTTCGGCTTGGAAAGGAAAATTGACCCAGATATAGCCATGTACCAGTCATTTCTTATTTCGTTGCCATGATGTCATGATCAATACCCATAATATGGTAAAGAAAAAGTATCCTCCAGCAGTCTGCTGACCTAACATAATGTAACATAACATTAACAAGTTAAAGGGCAGAGGAGGGCTACAGCCCCATAAGATGTCCTGCCGCCCAGACCAAAAATGAAACCTCAAACCAAAAACCCAACAAAGCTCAGCACAATCAGATTCTACCACAGTCACAATAGAACTTTCTGATGTTTATCTTGAAGCAATGGACTGAAGTGGAATTAACACCCCACTCAGGCAGACTATTCCACGCATTGGCAACTCTATGAAAAAAGCTGAACTTTCTTATGTTAAGTCTGAGGAACACTTCACTAGCTTCTTAGAATGGCCTCAAATAAGGGTGGGCGCTATATCGAAAATGCTCGTTATCGTGATACATTTTTTTGTGAGACGATACGATAAGAATTTGAAAATGACGATAATTTCTTGTGGGAAAAATTTGAAACGATTTGCCTCGTGCTGTTTTCTTTCTTCATTTTGCTGTCTCCAAAATAATTCTTCTCTTATTGAAGGTATTCTTTTATTACATGGAACTGATGTAAAATCAATGCAAGTTTGTGATTTCTCTCCACATTTTTCCATCGAGGAGAGAACGAAACAAATTTGCAGTCATTAGATTTGGTGACTATTTTTAACCCTAAATATTCCAGTATCAGCATGGAACTCAAATGGCAATTGTCTTAGGAAATTTATCGTAATTATCGAATTATCACGATAATTATGGCACGCCAAAAGGCTCACCACATATGATGATGTACTAAAAATACACGTACATGTACTAAAATTACACGTTCATGTACCAAAAATACACGATGATGTACTAACTTCATATGATCATGATGTAAATTTACACCATCATATACTAAATATATATGTTTATCATGTTAAATGTTACGATGTATATGTAAAACCACATGTTGTATATATAAAAACACACATTGTACATGTAAAAACTTACGATCATCATGTCATTATTGTCCTCCCTGCATGCCATACTGAGTGAGCCTTTCGGCGTTCACGAAGTCTGCGGAAAGGCTCACTGACATACGTTCATCATCTAAACTCATGCGATGTACTAAAAATACACGTTCATGTACTAACTGCTTACGATCATGTACTGAATGCATACATCCATGTACTGAATGCATACGTTCATGTACTGAAAAGTCAGAACTCATGATCAGCATGTAAAATACACAATATCACAACTACGTGATAGGTGTGCATGTGGGAACATTTCTGTGAAAAGTAATATTAATTTATGCAAATTTCCTGAAAGCGTAGAATAACAACAACGGGGATAGCATCTCTTGCAATAGTCCAGTAATGCCGTCTCGATAAGCTCCGCGGACATCCAGTACTGACACTTAAATACAGTGCATGTACACATTAAAACACCTGAGACGTAGGCCTATCTCTTATTTTTAGCAATTCTGCGATTTCCTTGTTTGAAAACCCCATCTCTACATATTCTATTAATCTGCCTTCTTCCGTCTCTAATCTAGGAGAGATTTCCGCCATCTTAAATTTGTTTAACGAATATGCACTGTCTACTAGGCCTAGGCTAGGCTTGTTACTGTTGCATAATACTGATGATGCCATGTATACACACGCATTATTACCGGTCGATACTAGCGTGGCCTACCCAATAAGTGCAGAAAACTAAAAAGTACTTACCTCGGTGATGATTCCACTAACACATTGGATTCAGTCAACTGGATGACCGATCATAAACACTCGAGTTACACATGTACATCGTATAAATTGACAGTGCACTTAGTACATGAACGTATCCATTCAGTACATGATCGTAAGCAGTTAGTATATGAACGTGTATTTATAGTACATCGCATGAGTTTAGATGATGAACGTATGCCGGTGAGCCTTTCGGCGGACTTCGTGAACGCCGAAAGGCTCACTCAGTATGGCATGCAGGGAGGACAATAATGACATGATGATCATAAGTTTTTACATGTACAACGTGTGTTTTTATATGTACAACGTGTGGTTTTACATATACATCGTAACATTTAACATAATGCACATATATTTTTTGTATATGATGGTGTAAATTTACATCATGATCGTATGAAATTAGTACATCATCATGTATTTTTGGTACATGAACGTGTACTTTTAGTACATGTACGTGTATTTTTAGTACATCATATGTGGTGAGCCTTTTGGCGTGCCATAGATAATTTCTTGTTTTATTATCGCAATAGTAAAAAGCCAGTATCGCCCAACCCTAGCCTCAAACACTAGCACAAACCTTTGCAACTAGAAAGGGAATTGTTACCAGAAAGGAATTTGAAAACCTGCAACAAATCCTACAAATTCTTCTTAACCTAAGAGTAGCAAGTCCCAGACATTGAAGCCTATCATATCATCATTTGAGCCTAATTTAGTATTTGGGTCACTTTGGGCTCCCCATACTAGGTCAAGCAACAGTATATGTCGTTGCAAAATTGGGCTACCTTGTCTTCAAAAAAGTTCTGGTTTCAATCTTTCTCAGATTCACATATGTCAGTAGACCAAGGGATACTGTTATGGTAACTGTTATGGATCCTTTATATGTTAAAGACATTTGTGTTTTAAGTATAGGGCCTACTGTAGGCCCACTAGCCAGACTGTATAAAGTTTGGCCTGTGTTCCCTGTGCAGACAGAAATGGCTGATTTTCCATTGGTGCAATGTCTTTGACTTAGGCAAGGTTTTGGAGAAATTTATCTCATTAGCTAACGTGAGAAATTTCAAGTAAAAAGAAAATATACCTTGCAGCAAAGATCTGTTACCTAGAAAAATTATACTATAGAAAATTGATTTTTTTTTGCTGACAAAATATTTAATGCTATTTCTTCTTTGAGTGGCCTCATTAGGTTCCACCTTCATATAACCGGTGCCTGAAAGCTCTTGATACAAAGTCCTTAAGGTGACCCATTGAAAATCTTGGTTCTTTGACCAGCACAGTGCAGGTCAAAATTGATTTTCTTGTTATACCAAAGCTAGGACCTTAAGTCTTAATTTACTACTATATTTTTTCCTTTCCAAATCTTACACACACAAGTATTGCAGTTGGCTTTGGCCTCTTCAAACCTTTGCAGATGTCTGCAAATTTGAAATAAATCATCAGCTTACAGTAGTTGCTTTGTACATAGAATTAACTGGCATATGAAAAGTATTTAATGATATCGGAATGCTGTGTGGGTAACATTTCGATGGCACATGGAAGGTTGATCTTTGTAGTACCTACATCCACATGGCAAGTAGCCTCTGCAAAGATTCTGTAATGACAAAATTATGTGACTCTTTTGCATATTGATGCAAACAAAGTTCCTTAGCCACATGGTAAATTCTAAGGGGCAAAAAAGTTGCTGATTCATTTGAAAGTTTTGACCCTTTCCAGAACATCTCAGTGATCAAATACAATGCTCATGATTTGCCATGAATGTGAGATGTGGAGAAGAAAAGTCATGGTAGTAAATTAACATTTTAAGTCCAGAATTTGCTGTGAGAAGAAAGTCAGTGTTGACCATCAAACAGATGGCTTATCATGCCACTATTTCCATAGTTCAGTACTTAAGGACTGTGCGTAGTAAGCTGAGGGCATGACTTGCTGACACACAGAAACTTGGTAATAGATTCCACAAATTTTTCTCTTGCATAACTGTCTCAGAGACTAATTTTGTGTTCACCTTAAACTCTCAAAGAAATTTCTTCCCCATTGTTAACCCAGTGTATGGTATTTTTATTCCTACACGGTGACAGATTTCTGCTCAAAATCTGTTAATAATTTTGCAGTAGCAGGCTAGCAGCAGTACAGTCAAACAGATGTAGGGGTACTAAACATTGGAAAGTTGATAATCTTTCTGACAACTGTAATTCCTAAAAATTACACATTGGATAGTGGTAGCATTGAGCGACATTTATTTCAGCAAGCACCCATTCTCTATTAGATTCATTGTACTGTGAAAATGTGAACATGATGATTGAAGGTGTACTTTGTGTGACTTAAATCAGTTGTATCAATCACAGTGCAGGTAGCTGAGAAACCATACAAAACACTTTGATTGTCGATCACCTTAAGGTTTTCTTTTAAGTAAAGAATGAGATTGTCTGCAAATAAGATCTCACTCTTGCATTTATTAAACCTTTTGTCATAATTCTGCAATTCACAGGTAGTGGAAAGCCAAGAGGTCTGCGCAATGCTCGCAAGCTGCGTAACCATCGTCGTAATCAAAGATGGCATGACAAGGACTACAAAAAGGCCCATTTGGGGACAGCCTTGAAGGCTAATCCTTTTTCAGGTGCCTCTCACGCCAAAGGCATTGTCTTAGAAAAAGTGTAAGTACTGCTGTTAATTTATAAGGCTCTTGTCTCACACATATTTTGCTATTCACAGACTGAGTACCATTTGATCACTTTATAGTATTTTATATGAAAAGTGACAATGGATATTTACTTGTTTCAGTATTGGATGGCATGTTACTCCTTCCAGAGTTTCCATCATCTGAACACAAATGTCAGTACTTTTTATTCTGAGGGATACAGCTTTGCTTTACTACAGTATAGTCAACACAGTCAGCTTCCCTGGTATAGGCTAGTGCCCGCTGCTTTGACTGAAAACCATTGGTGATGCAGCCTGTCAGTGTTGTGTGAGCTAAATTTTGACACCAACCTGACTGCAAGCCAATAGTCAGTCTTCATTGTGAGCAAATCAGCCATATCAATTATGTTTTACATTTGTCTAGGAGTCAGGCAGTTGTGGTGTTGAGTTAGATGGTAATATGCAGCTTTCACTGACCTGACTGCAAC
Source organism: Holothuria leucospilota (assembly GCA_029531755.1). NCBI lineage: Eukaryota > Metazoa > Echinodermata > Holothuroidea > Aspidochirotida > Holothuriidae > Holothuria > Holothuria leucospilota. The sequence goes on along the minus strand of CM055962.1, from coordinate 13,231,207 downwards.
TGTATTGTAATTCTATTGTATAGCCAATGAAGAAGTGTTGTAAAATCAGGTGATAGCTGTAGAAAATCAAATGGCAGCCCCCATGTGAAGGTGGTGATGAACAGGAATAACTGGGGTTGTCATCATGTCTGTGGAGAGTATGTGGCAAGTCTGCCGTCTGATTGCGTAAACAATACTAGAGGATCACTTTTATATTAGTAGGATTGTACAAAACATTGCTGTTTTCAGGCACTTGTGTAATTTCCCACTTTGGTTATGCTGGTGACCAATTTTTTTTATTTTACCCATAGTAACCAGGAGCCCCTTTTCCTTTTCTTCCTGTGTGCAGGGTTGTTTTAGACCTACAAGATCAAACCAGTTCTCCAATGTTGATACATCATATAAACACATGCCAACTCTCCAACCACCCCCTTCAATTTCCACACTCCCAATCTTTTCCCATTGACTACATTGCCATCGTGTTATTTCCATAAAGTAATGATGACATGCCACCCAAAATAAATGTTGAAGAAATCTGAAATCTGAAAAAAGACCTGATTTTTATTGGGAAGTGACAGAGTAAAACCCCAAGGAAAGATTCATTGGAGTTACTTCAGTATTTTTTTTATCATTCTCAAGTTTTGCCTCTTTAGAGTTTTACCATTTCTAAAGTAACTCATTGCCTATGCAACAAAAATGATTTGGAGTTTTGCATTGTGTTAGCATTTCTTTTGATAACTCATCCCTTAAATACTCGTCAGACAGTTTACAGTTTGGTGAATGATTTAGATATTTTTCTGGAATTTTCTAATGTCCAAAATAAATCCCTCACAGGACATACCAATGTTACAAGTGCCCTTGAAATGATGGTAGCAAAAACAAAGGATAAAATTAAACATTGTGGGAGTCCTTCTTTCAGTGTTATAATTTGCATATTTTTCTCATGTTTGTTCATGATACCAAAGTTAAATAGAAATTACTCCTTAAAATGGTCAATATTTGATGGATGTTGATGGAAATTGTGGCTTTTCTTCTCAGTTCTAATGTTTTTTACATTAGATATCCAAACATTATATTTTGCTGTCATTAGACCTTTGGCAGAGTTAGAATAGCTGGACTGTGCTTCGGCATTTCAAAAACTATCTGGCAAAATTCACTTGCGGCCATATCTCCACACTTTGATCCTGTGCATCTGTATCAGTTATGTTATTGCAGGTGGAGGGAGATAATAACTAGGTTTTGTTAAGTTCTTGATTGTAATTGATCAAATTAAGTACAGTTGCCTTGAATTTCCATTTCTTCTGCTCTCAGTGGTGTTGAAGCTAAACAGCCCAACTCTGCCATCAGGAAGTGTGTCAGGGTTCAGCTCATCAAAAATGGCAAGAAAATCACAGCCTTTGTACCCCGTGACGGCTGTCTGAATTTCATTGAGGTAAGTGGAAAGTCTTTAACCCCTGTGTGCCCTCTTCTGCCCAAAGGGCAAGTTCTTCAGCTTTAAGAAATGTCTTCAGTGTCTCTGCTGCAATGCAAATTGATGTGCTGATGTCCAGAGCAAGTAGAGGTTCATTTGGTCCTAGAATTGAAAAAGGTTTCACCAAAAGGTAAAGTTAGGCACATGTCAAAGGCAGGGATGTAGCTATGGTGGGTGGCGTTGGGCGGTGACACCCAGCACTCGATATTCCTGCCCAGCACTCCAGGCAAACACACGTCTCCCCGCCCACCACACATTTGCCTACTGAGACCTAAAACTAGCCCTAAATTTACTCCCTAAAGTAAATTGTGGGAAAAATGAAAAATTAATGGCTGAAAAATGGTGTAGAAGCCATGGGGTGGGGGGGGGGGGGTGAGGGTGGGGGGGGGGGTGAGGTGCTTTCCCCAGATCAGACAATTACCCGGCACTCAAATTTGGCTAGCTACATCCCTGGTCAAAGGTCAAATACAGTTCATATGTCACCCAAAAGCATGAAAAGTCCCAGATCTTTCAGGGCCCCTAAGTAAGTGGAACCCTGCATGCATTATTGTACTCTGTTGACAAAGTACTGGTGATTGCATTTTGGCCTGTAAACATCATTAGTGGTACTTGCCTTGTTGTAATTTAACTTAAAGGGGCATATGCACTTACCCTAGTTTATTTTGTCTTTTCTTATTTAGCTGTTCTTTTGTTACAAATAATTAAAATTGAACAAGATAGCCACATGGTTTTAACTGTAAAGTGTAATATTTGCATTGTTGAGCATCACAACAGCAAATGTTATTTGTGATGCAAATAAGAGGAATTTGATTTTTTTTTTCTCAACAGATGGTTCAAAGTTAATTGATGGGTGATCACATCTGTAATATACCTAGATACCTAGATTTTTCTGATTTATATCTGAATCCTTTCACAGCCATCCACATTTTTTGTCACTATACACTGTACAGCCAGCTAGGTTAACACAGTTCTTTAATTGATGGGCCATCTATTGGATATTTAAGGTAGATAATTGTCAAAACAAGATTTGAAGTTGAACAAAAAAAATTAAGTAAATACAAGTCTCTATCAGTTAGGGATGTTTAGATTCAATTCTGGACAAATTCAAATGGCTGCCATGCAGCCTCATTTGTTTAATGAAACTGGTCCCTATACTAGTGTACCATCATGATTCACCCCAAGGTCGCAAATTGGTGCCATGGAATATCACCATAACTATTGACAGAGCTTGTTATCATTACCAAATATGTTTGGGGGCATATCATTTGAATCAATTTTGTGGATGTTTTCCCCTGGGCTACCACTAGATCTTCCTTTCCTGATATGGGAATATGCATTGTTAAGCATGACTTGCTGTAGAATGCCACCATTTTGTTTGTAAATTGTCACAAGTTCAAGCTGTTCAAAATTTGCAATAGTGGCTCCTTTACAAACTAGAAATTTGAATTTGCATGGCAAATCCGACGTAGCCTCTCCGAGAAAGAGGTGTGGGAGTTGTTTTTCAATCGGGAGAAAGGAGATGGAACATAAGGCACATTAATTAACCGTCAGAGACATTTTAATTTTTATAAGCAAGCTCATGACAGTAGAGTTCATGAACTTATGGAGTTATTTTACGTAAAATGTCCTGAAATGCAGGTAGCTAAGCATGATAAAACAGTGGGTACCGAGGACTTAAAGATTATTATTAAAGATATTATTATTCAAGTGAATTGAATTTACTTTTATCAGTAGCTTCGCGGGCCAGACGAATTAGTGGTCTCGCGGGCCGGAGGCTAAACGAACCAACATGCCTGAGGTTCCTCACCCTTGCTGTATTGCCGATCCACCGTACATACCCTAATGATCTAAGTGCTAGTGCCCCAGTAGGCTACTTACATATAACGCTGTGTTGTTTTAACGATGGACGTGAATTCATTCATTTTACATTGACGGCGGCAGGAAGGTCCCCATTTTTTCCTCCAAATCTCAAAGTCGTAACTTCTGGCAATTTAATAAACTAGAACGTCGGCATGCAGATTTATTATCTCAAAATTAAGCATATAGCCTAGTAAGTTTCAAGTTTCCCGACGAAAATCGTCCACGTCTAAATACCTCGTTGCTAAATCAAACAGGCTTTCCGCTGCCAACTTCCCGGCCGGCCTGCTCCTGCTGGAATTAGCGCTACTCGACTCGCCTTCTGCAACTCCAGCTGTCCAGTGACATTAATAGCTGGTAATACCTTTCTCAAAGTGCTGAAAAAAAAATTTTCGTCAATATTCGGACGTGACAGAGAATCACTTCGTAACGATTGGTCATCATTTAAAATTCCCACTTGAGATTGGGTCAATTTAAAAATATTCAGACTATCCCGCATGCGCGGAGCTGCAAATCGAACATTTTTTTTCAATGTATCAGACAGTCTCTTCGATGCATTATTTTGGTATCGTAATTTGTTTTTATAGATTCCCACCGTTCGTACGTTTCAAGAAGTCATTTGAGCATTTAAAATCCTTCAGTTTAAGTCGAGGGGCGACAATGAGAATACGAAAAACTTTGAGATTTGAAAATGAAGGATTATGGTCAACCAAAAATCAAAACGAACGACTCGTCTCGAAAGTAGATCCGTACATACTTTGGTCTATGCAGGTCATGAACAAGCTTGCGTTTGTCTGATGTGTCTAGTTAATTATATATGTGAATGGTGTGTTACACAGTACGTGCTATAAAGGTAGACCTATAAAAATACAAGTAAGCCACTACATCCTAGGAAGCCATTTTCTAAGTCTCGTTGTCCGGCCCATAAGGGAGCCCAATCATGAATCTTTCGTCCAAACAAGCCACGTTCGACGTCTAATTGTGATTAATTTTGTAAACTATATGAGCAGTACGAAAGTTTGCAAAGATTCTCATATTTCTTTGCTCTATTGCTGTAAATTCCTTAAATTTCTTCGAGTTATATTCTGTTCGCACCTGAACATTTGGAAGCTGAGTGATCCTGGTAAAACATCGTCAATGGCGACTTAACGGAATACAGGATTCTTCCGCCTTTAATTCATACGCTCAATGGAGTTCGCGTAGTGAAATGGATTACTTTCTTTTGCGCAATGTAAAAAAATGGTCTATTTGGGAGTAGTTTGCCTTCCTAAATGATTAAGATATAGGGATCTGAAATACGATTCCATACACGTAGCCTTAGAGGCTACGTAATAACATTTAGAAGCTATGCAGAAAGCTACACCAACTCCTGAGGGTATGTTCATAGTCGTGCTGTTTGAAGCAATGTAGGTTCTGTGTAATAGAACATGTGTAAGTAGCTGTGAATGGTACAGTGGTAACATTGCATAGGTGTGAAAAAGTTAAACGGGAAATTCATTTAAGCATACTGGAAAATATTGATTCAGTCACTACTAATGTGCAGTTTGAAGCTGTATGTTTTGTCTTCTGCCAGAAGTGAAGGTGAAGCAAACTTTTGTGGTACCCTAGCCTTGCATTTTTGACCATGTTTTGTTCACATCTAGTTTAGTACTCCAAAATCTGATGCTCCAGTGCTATGAATGCATCATGCTTTGGGATTGTTAACAATCTTATCAAATGTTAGGACTAAGCAAAAGCCTGACAAATGAATAAGTCAGCTGTGAAGTGATTTCAGAGTGAAGATTTAGAAACTTTATCAAACCAACGTAAATGTGTAGTTTCTGTATTTTGGAGTTATTTGTTATTTCCATCGTAATAAATTGATTGTCTTAAGTTAGAATTCCAAAGCATCCGGTTGATCTCGGATAGAGTCCTTATGGTTATAGGTTTAGATTTGGGATTGGTTGAAGCCATTCCGACTCTTTAGTGTGACATCCAGGAAAATAAATACAGTGTAAAGATTCATTTTCTTTTTTCAAGAGAATATTTTAAACTTTCGGTCTGTCCTCGACCATCATCAGAACACAACTAGCAATACAACAAAAAAACAAAGTGGGTCACTGTAGAAGTACATAGGCCTATGAGAAGTAGGCAAGTGAACAACAAGCTTCTGCGGTGTGGAGGATTAGAAATAGATGAACCAAAGATATTACCAGCATAGATTCCAAACTCAAAATGGCGCGTTGACTCCTCATGGAGGCCAAAATATCGGGGCGGAAGTGCTGATCACTGCTCAGTCGTTTTGAAAACAAACAGGCAAATGAATGTCTTACAAAAGTATTAATACTTGTTATTTTGGAATGCTGTTGACTGAAGAAGTACTACACCTCAATAAATTACACTTGAACAAGAACACATTATTTCTTCAACGCGGCATTCCACGTATTTACACTTGAACATGAACGCACAATGACTGGTTTTGCAAGTTCATAGACATTCATTGGTCAGTTTCTATGGAATCTTCAAGCGACGTACTTTTATATGTGCCTTCAATTACTTACGGCTCACAACGGGAAAGCAACTAGTGAGTTTGTTGAGTGTATTCCGGATAATACATAGAGAAATGTATTCTGCGCGTATAGAACGCGTTGTAAAAGTGCACGCACTCTAACCTCTTTTAACAATGAAATTTTCTGTAATACGTTCTTATTTTTGTATGCAGATCGCGGAATAGAACGGCGCGCATGTCATATTAACACTTCTGCCCTGATGTATACGTCTCCATGAGGAGTCAGTGAGCGTAACAGTGTAGGTATAGGAGTTTGGAATCTATGCTTATAATATCTTTGAGATGAACGCACAAAAGCCAAGCAGGCAATATACTGCACAAGGAGAACTGCAGGGGACCAAAGCTTACAATCTTGTGCTTCCCTTGATAATCCTACCTGTAGACCACTCTTCATTTCTATTCAACATAGGATTAAGTTCAGCAATACATAACCCTTCAGCAACCTGTCTCTGCATAGGGTCCCAGGTATGGGAATTAAGAATAAAAACATGAATTGATTATCTCAACAAAAACAAAAAAGTAATTTTTCTCATGTTACAGGAGAACGATGAAGTCTTGGTTGCGGGTTTTGGAAGAAAAGGACATGCTGTTGGTGACATCCCTGGTGTCCGTTTCAAGGTTGTGAAGGTAGCGAATGTCTCCCTGCTGGCTCTCTTCAAAGGGAAGAAGGAAAGACCAAGGTCTTAAACATCTCTGATCTGTAATTTTTCAAGGTTTAAGATTATAATGTGAAATGTTACCAATCTGGTCTTGTGTCATATCTGTGTTTCATGACTCTCAAAGATACATCAACATGGGACTGAGGTTTTACAAACATTGAGCAATTTGGTCAAAATACTGAAAAGCAGGAAATAATGTCTGTATGGGACACAGGCATTTTTGTGTAAGCTTTAAGGGCATAGTTTTGCATCTCAGAGGGCACCAAGGCAAAGTGATAGATTTATGGTTATATGGTGTGGGTGTGCTTTATGTGGAAGGCAAAAAGGGTAGTTGGATCTTGGAAAGCATGTCACTTAGTCAGGCACCAAGGCAAGGTCATGGTCTCTCTTGCTTTCATTTAATTCCATCCCTGGCACTAGCAAATGGTACTTAAATGTGACTTTCTTTGGATAAAGTCTAGACATAGTTTGGTTGATGTCATTACAATTTGGGCAAATTGGACACTGCAGTATAGATAAAACAGTTTGTTATTCCCTTGAAAATTTCTTTATTTGTAGTGCAAATCAGATAACTCTTTTGCTCTTTGCTCACACAGTACTTAAAGGGAGGTTCTTGCACCAAATACATAAAAAAATTTAAAACGAATAATTGATATTGAATAAAGTTGCATTGGCTTTATGTGTTTTTCAAGCAAAGGTCCCTGTTACAGTGCAAAACCGCGATAGAGAACATCACAAAATTCTGCCGAGTGATTACGGGCAAGGTTTGGCAATATCTGTCGAATTTTACCGTGTGCACAATTTTTATTCTCTTGAGTTTCCTCTTGCAGCCAAGGTTTATTTCACTACAACTATCAATCAAAATTCTTTATACCTTTATTATTACTTTATGTCAATGGTTGAACATTACCATGGATCTCCTTCCCCTTAACAATGCCACCCTTTGTGCTTTTTAGGCTCATTAATTACTGTTATTACACTGCTGCCAACATGCTGTCATTGTATTGTTTATAGTTACAAGTATTGGTACTACCAGACTATAATTTCACATAAAAGTATGGGAGATAACTTCTCATAGAAGTTCATAACCCTTCAAGCACACCCATCAAATAATATGGTGCAAATCTTTTCCTGCTCAGGGTTACATAGGAGAGGTTTACTCACTGCAACAACCAGATCCCCCACCGGTAAACAAAATATAGTGTAGTGGTAACAAAATTCAGTTTATTCTGTGCATCTTACCCCAACAAAATGTAACCATGCTCACTCTAACCTTTGGGATGTCAATGTCTGTTTACCCTTTGGGTAGAGAACATGGAAAGAATAAATGGTCGCACCATGAGGTGATGTTCCTTTATGGTCCAGGATTAAACCAACATTACAGATCAGTGGTACAAGCCTCATACAAAAGTTGCATGATAGGTTTAACAAACTAAACCACTAAGAAAGTGGTTTGCTCAAAAATCATATGTTTTAATTGGAATGACTTGTAGTGAAAACGACTCAAAGAAAAATGACAAATCTCATGTATATACTATTTGACACAAATTTATTTCCCAGACAGCTTTAAGGGAGGTGAGGGGGGGGGGGAGGGGGAAGGGACATCTTAATGTAGATGAACACACACAGTGCAAAGCAGAGAGAGTTAGATACATCATCCGTGAATGTAGTGTAAATTGAGTCTTCGCCATAGGCAGACAAGAAACATATAGCACAAAGTGTTAACAAAGGTATGGACTGAATGCTGACTTAGCATGCTATGTCACAGGAAAAGTTACTTTAAAGCTAGAACAAACTGAAAAATACGATAGTATAGCCTGAATATTGTATCTCTCGTAGGAAATCTTTTGCTAAATTAGTCAGTTTTTGACAATGATGCATCTGCTATTCAATGATAACTTAAGCAGCGATGGAAAGTACTGATCTTAACTTATCTGGTTTTGCCTTAGACTATAGTGATTTTCACCGTGTGATCAGGCATTTGTACCGTGAGACGATGCCCGAAACCGTGAGACTCACGGTGAAACCGTAAGAGTTGGCAAGTCTGGGCTTCCAGGCTTACGGAAGTCAGTTCGTTGTGAGAAAAAAAAAACCAGTCTGACAGGGTCACACAACTTGCAGCAACATGGCTACTATTTACTACACTGTAACTTGTCAAAGACTGTCATCCTGGAAAAATGCATCATATATATATATATATATATATATATATATATATATATATATATATATATATATATATATATATAATACGAACAAAAAAAGAGACAAGAAATATGTCATTGTTGACAAGAGGAGTACAATGATTTAATAGCTAAACGAAATTTTCGACTCCCCTGGAGTCTTCTTCATATTTCTTGTCTCTTTTTTTGTTCGTATTATATATGGGAGTACAAGCGGAATCTACCTTTTAATATATATATATATATATATATATATATATATGTATATATATATACATATATATATATTTCTGTTAATACCCTATTAGGGAGACAAATTGCAGTTATAATTGGTATATTAAGGAGACATTTTCACTAAGGAGACAAATTTATGTCTCCCTAATTCTTTGCACCATTATTTTAACCCCTTCTCTACATTCTTTCTAACAGAATTTTATTTCTATGGTAGCGTATTAGCGCCCTCTTTATTATGCCCTGTGTAAGCTGCATAAATACATCATAGGTGCTGTTATTTACCATAGAAATACAGGTGTGTCATGTGTTACATGTAATTTATATGCATTATAGGGAGACAAGTAAGTATTGCGAAATACTTTGTAATATTTTGTTTATTTAATTAAACCTTGTGTGTAAAAGATACAGTTAAAACAAACATACCATGAGTTAAAGGCATTCATGAAGAATTATTGGTATTTTTGTATGAATATTTGTATGCTTAGATATGGAAATATATTAATGTAATGTACATATCATGTTAATGTACATATCACATAGGCATGCATCGGTTATCACAACCCATGCCAATTACATACACTCACTTGCCGTGTTACTACCCTTCCATTTTGGGTATAATTTTGGGGGAAGTCGTTACACTAATAACGATAATAATCAGTTGCGTAGCCAGGATTTCACTCATGGGGGTGGGGAGATACATATGATGTGTTATCGCCGGCCTGGGGGAGGGGTCTTAGAGGAGTGGTCTTAGGAGAGTGGTCTTAGGGGAGTGGGTGCCCCCTCCCCTTTGAAACTTTTTGAAAAAATGGGTGTCCTTAAATTCAATCTGGTGCCACATACGCTACCTTTGAAGTAAAATTTGTGTTAAAAAATTTACGTATTTTAGGTACTACAAAAAAAAAAAAAACAAACAAACAAACAAATCGGCATGACGGGGGGGGGGGGGACATATGGCTCAATAGCCCCTCTAAATACACCACTGATAATCAAAACTTAAAAAACACCATTAAAAACACACAGGTGAATTCATACCTTGTATAAAAGTACTGGTGCAATTCAAATTAGAACTTTATTTTCATTACCAAGAAGTTTTTTAAACTATTGATTACGTTTCGCTACATCATTGCATAATTTTTCTTTGAGTAGAGGTGTCCGAAAAATTCTCAGCATAGTGCCCGAATTTTCAAAAAATTTTTGGTTAAGGGATGCAGCCCCCTCCTACTACGCCTTTGATGATTAATAAAAGTATGACCAAATAGCATAAGATTTTTCTCAATGGTATTTCTGTGTACTATCACTTCCTTATATCCAATTCATGAAACTTACCTCGGCTACAGAGAAATCGTCTCCAAAAACATGAGGCACAGTATCACACAATATGTGTGTCCTAACAACTCCCTGGTCTCAACGATGTTAAAATCGTGGGATGCACACATCATGGAAGTACTATCTCCAAGGTAGCATATAATAAGATACAATACATAACTGACGCGGGATTTACATAGCCTCTATTTCGGAATCAACAACAAAAAACAATGTAACAACCTAAATACAACAAACCATCTAAAAATCAATAATACACAGAATAGTTAGCATCAGGATCAAAGTTAACATTCAACTTATTCCAAAATTTTTGGAGTCTATTTTTTTCAAAAGAAACAACTGAATTACATTCCACGACAGTTGTAGGAAGGTATTCCATGAATCAACAACCCTACTTTTAAAAACAAATTTCTTAAAATTATTGTGACTACGATGTTTTAAAAGTTTAAAAGAATGACCCCGTGAAATATCTCTCCTACAACTAAAACTCAGCATATTAGGCCCCTAGAAGTTAATTAACCTTGCTGTCATAAATGCCCTGAACGAGTCTGAAAGCTTCAACCGTATCTCCCCTCAGCCTTCTATATATCGAAGAAGAGTTGGCAGATTAATTTTTGCAGCCTCTCATACCAAGGTAAGCCCTTCAAAGATGAAATAAATCTTGTAGCATGCCTCTGAACATTTTTTAATTTAATCGATGACCCGTTTCAAGTGGGGGTTCCAATCGCTAGCAGCATATTCCAAATGTGGTCTGACCAGGGAGGTGTTAAGGTCTTAACACCTTCCTGGTCTGACCAAGGCTTGGAACAGGTATTTGAGAGACTCCTCATCCAAGTAAGTATACGTTCTTATCAGCTACTGTACATTCTATTAGTCTTATTGACCGGAGCTTGAATATTATCAGAAAAATGTATTTTTTATGATCCAATAGTAATTCTATATCTTTATCGGAAGAGGAAACGGTTAACTTAATCTCAGACCCATCCACATCCCACAGATGATAATGCTTATCGTTAAGCAAATCGATTGGCAAAATAACTAACCGAACGTATGACCAAGACAAGTATTGCATGGGGGCGAGTGCAGACCTAACGAATTTCCATCGAAATTTGACACGATCAAAAAGACGTTTAAGCTAAAGATTCTGTAGGAGTGGTGTGAGATGTCTAAAGGAAAATATTTGAGGTATTTTAATGTTGTCTGTCACAAATCTATTGCAAACTTAGGGGCGGCTCCACGTTGCGCCCGTCGGTGGCCAAGTTTCCCCACCGTAAGCACCAACCCGAAGCGCCAATGAAGGCGCCTAGCTGCCCGAAGGGTAGGAAATTCAACGCAAAATTATCGGCGCGCGAAGGGCGGACGGGGGCATGACCCTGTCCAGAACCTGGCGCCATAGCTGTGCAATCTAGCCAACCTAAATTGTAAGGCGCATTCACATTCAGTTCGTTCTTTTCCTCTCCGTATATGTTTACCCTTTGTGTAACCACGAGTGCGCATTGATCCACTACAGACCTTATGTATATGATCTCACAGAACAAAAGTGTGTCCTCGGCTGGAGGTATGCACGTGTCCTTCCAACTTACACCAAAAGTTGCAGACAGCTAATTTATGTACACTTCGGATACGCGCTAGGTGTACATTATGCGTACAGTGTGCTTCATTGTTTGCTCTCCAAAGACGTAACGTGACGTCAATTCATAAGGTCTATAAGTTGAAAGCAAGGTAGTTTCGCGTTTGCTACTTCATACTTAATCTATATCAACTCACACTAGCATTTCATCTGGAAAATTACCCGACGGTGGGGGATCCTTCCTCGACGCCGGGACGTGTTCCTTGACCCCATATGGTGTCGCCACTGTCTCGATGTCAATCAGTTTCCCTGACTTTCTGACTTTCCTTGGTCTCATGAGCACAGACAATCCAACTCAAACACAAAGTTTTCGGTACCCATCGGGCATTGTAGGGCTCTTGTTTTACTTACTTGTAACTTCAACGTACTACAACTTTCTACATCCTTGTATTTGAGTACTTGAATTCATTAAATAGATCATCCACCGTCCACAGGTTCAACTCATCCCTTCAACAACATGTATACACTGTACCCTTCAAATATGTTAGGGACTAAATTTATCATGGTTCCTGTATTTTTACTTCAATCAAAAGACCATTTTGCATCGAGGAAGGATATATTGCAAAAAGTTACCTGAAATACCTTCAATTTTCTTCATTTTCGCATGATGAATTTCTTTCCTATCGTATACACATTACAAACTGAAAACATCACTTCAGCAACATGTTCTATACTGTCCTCCGATTTTTTCCAAGGTTTTAAATTCGTAGGGCAACATCCTCCGCGGTGCGCTACTGTTAGTATACGGTTCTTAAAAGGCAGGAAAAAGCGCAGGGAGACTTGTTAAAGCTTAACAGAACCGCTGTCTTCCTTTGACAAATCAACGTATACCATGTAACAATCACAACAGGCAGCTATTGTAACCCCTACCCCTAAGCGGCCTCATCCATAGTTTCAATAGACAAAAGTATTTTCAAATCGATAATCATGAATATTCATCACAGCGTCCGATTTCACTAGAAACAACAGTTGCTTTGGGCAGGGAGTTGTCATTTAGAATAAATGACAACTCCCTGCTTTGGGAAGGTATATTCGGTATCAATAAAGGCGAATCTCTCGGCTACATACGTAGCCGAGAGCCCCGTCTTTATTGATACCTTTCGTATCAAATGCTATTTAAATGAAATAATCGGTTTCATCTCAGAATGGGAAAATATTCATAAAACTATTACCAATTTGAACCAAAAAATAAGCTTTGAAGAAGGGGTAGGGGTTGCACCAGTTGACAATGTAGGCTACATGAGTATCGTGTACGAACCTGATTTGGAAGTTTACAGTAAGATATGATAAACAAAACGGAGCCTAATGAAGGAAAGAAAAAGTGGGAACGCAGAAAAGTCGATAAAAGCTAGAGCAAGGAGGTATGAAAGAGAAAGCAACTGCAAAAACTCGACAGTTCTCCAACTTTATAACCTCAAAACGAGAAAAACTCACGGAACTGTCTCCGGGAGGACTTGAACTCACGTACTTAGGAGTCCGAGTCGAGCGCCATACCAACTGACCTAAGAAAATTGTAAGGATCAGTGGCACTATAATTCATATTAAAGGAGCAGAGTAGTGGCGTACTTCCAAAATAAATACATCATACGAAACGAAATGATTGCCCTCTGTACGGGGCTAATTTTAAAAATATTTATCCTAATGCGTTTTATATTCTCATTTAAAATAATCTTGCAAAGTAATTTTGCATAACGTTCCAATACTATTTCTTGGGCTATTTGATTTTACACTTGCAAGATATTTTACAATTTGTTTTTTTTTTTTTTTTTGAATTCAAGTTCGTTACTTTTTCTTCTGGCACCAGCAATTTTGAATCGTTTCCACTTGTATCGGTTCTGATCGATGCATCTACCCAGGCATGTAGCACACACGACTTACAACGTACGTACGCATGTAGTATATTAGCGTTACTAGTGGCAAGGCAGACGCCTATTTCGCGCATCATCTGCTGGAGGTTCATGAACAACACTGTGGATTTTGCAGGTATTGAAACTGTTTTTTTTTCGATCAATGAGTTTGTTTTTCGTGGTAGACCTAGGCCCTAACGCTAGCCTAAGTTAGGTTAACGTTAGTACTGTTAACGACAGTAACAAGTGCACTGTTACACCAAACACACTGCATGAATGGCTTTGATAAGTATCGGTATCAGATCGAATCGATAAACCAAGAAGCATAACCGGATGTGACGTAACGAAGTCGGCGGGTCCGAGAATTTATTATACTTTGGTGGCTACTCAGCTCCTTTAATAATTTAGAGTAAAGCTGTGTAACAAACAAGTGTATGTTCGTGGTGGTGGTTGGGGGGGGGGGAGCTTTTCACCCGCATCCTTAAATATTGGTACCGAACTTTATATTGCGTGAAACAAGCCCAAATTTTGTTGCTTCAATATGCTTGAATGTTATATATTTTTCTGTTAATGTTCATAGCATGGTCTGTAAATTTTTCGTAGTTTTCCTTATTAATGACATCAATAGGGGTAAAGTAGGGGTAGTGGAGGGAGCAAAGAAAGCCTTGGTCTTCCTGCGCCCCATTTTCTTCGGGAAACATGCAGTCATGCTGGACAGCAGGTACGATAAAACGTGTGACCCCGACGGTGGGGTAGCGCCATAATTTGCGCGACAAGCATGAGCGCAGGATTGCAGCCTGAAACCCCGACAAGGGCGACTGGTTGTCGAAAGGTTGTAGGAGCAAAATTCAAAATTTTCGGCCCGCATTTTGGCTTTTTAGTGGTGAGATTGGAAAATCTGGGGGACTTATTACAGGATTTGCCTTTATTTAAAGCAAAATATCAAGTAATCACAGAGGCGACTGGCTGTTGTGTAATATACGTCCGCCGGGCGGGCAAGGCTGTTTTGGGCTTTTTCATATTTTATCGTTTTTCGACTACACTATTATCATTAGTTGCTTGAAAGATTTTCTAACGCTACCTTCAAATTGCCAACGCTTCTGATTTAAGTTAAAATGACCTTTTCCCCTGGTCACTACAAGTTCCCTTGTAGAACTTGGTTACACTCATATAGAGTAACTTTATTTACCTTTCGTACCCAATCTTAACTATCGTTTGAATATCATGAGACCGACGGGTTTATTTCCTTGAAGGAGGCTGCTTTAGTTACTGTTGCATCAACGAAGTCTGAATTCACAATGAGGCCCCGCGTCATTTGTGCCCTCTCCCCCATATGGAATGCAATGCATTAAGTAAAATTGAACTGAAGAGTACGCATACTTTTTTCAGTTGAAGATGAGTTTTACAAACATTCCCTCATTTTCTATAAACTTTCTTTACGGTTATCGATCCTGAAAGGAGTTATGAAATTGTGTTATGCCCATGAGGCGACACGTCGTACCAAGTCTCTCTCCCCACCCCCGCAACCATAGGTAAACCGTTTGACATTAAACATCTGTTTAAATTAAGGAACAGATTCTATGAAGATAACAGGAGTGTAAACTAGATGAACTTACATTCTTACAATACTATATATGTCTTGCTGATATTAACCATAAGTTAAGTAAGGGAGAATGACGTCTGCCGATCTGGACTGAAACCATTGATTTGGCTAGGCTGTACGGCAACAGAGCACCGGCGCGTAATACAAATTTCACGTCATTGTTTTGCCCAAAGTATTGGCAAAGAAACTACAAGTTTTCAAGTTAGGATCACAAAATAGGTAAGGCACCATGACTTATTCCTGTTGTGAAAATTACTTTCGAAAAACGGATAAAATAAGCTATAACTTCTGCAGCAGAAAGCACACCCTACGGAAACACACCAATCAACCGGTCTTTTGCCGTACTGCGAAAGCGCCCTCACAATTTCGCGGCTTCACCGGTTAAACATGCAGGGATGCATTGTGTCAGCGTTCTCCCTTACATTTATTCCTATGATATTAACACAAACATTACCAAGTCATGGGTCAAGAAAAAGATGAAATGGATCTATTGCTCATATTGATTCCGATGTGTAATAAAATCATTGGATCAACCGTATCAATTTCTAGGTTAGCCCTTAATCATCTTATAACTTTGAAAGCACAACCTGTATACAAAATATGAAGCGTCGTTATTTGTCCTTGGTTTGTCTTGTATCATACTACAAAAATATACCTTACCAGTAACCATGTCCTGCCGTCCAACTTGAAACCTGATGATAACAAAGTGTAAGACTGCATTGTCTTCTGTGAAATGAGACAGGCCTCAGATGTGTTGGTCAATAAAAAGGACTTTATTTCTTTCTGTACTACCAGGGTAGATTTGTGAAAGAAGAGAGCGTCAACAGCTCCTCAAAACTGGAGGACGTAACTTTGACCTGAACTACGTCAAGAACGAATAACCAAACCCATAGAAGGGAAGAATTTGGGGCTCATTAATGGTTACTGTTAAAATTTTAAGGCCAGATGATCTGTGGTGTAATCTGGGGCACTTTCCCACGATTCTGATCCATTAGATGGCTGTTTCCACCGTTCTTGAGTGTGTTTTCATTGAATCAGTTATATTGCATGCTATGGAATCAAACGTGTGAGCACTAATATCCTTAGATTTCTGGAAAAATGTGGAGGGGACAATCCCCCACCCCTCATCTTTTAATGCCAATGGTATAAGATATATTTCAAACTGCCACAATCATGGAAATAAAACACTGACAAGGATTTTCATGTAAAGGCCTTGTTTGGATAAGGAACTGAATTCCTTGTGTGGTATGTGAAAACAAATGGACTCCAAATTTACATTTTATCTAAATTTAATGAAAATTAACGTCTGATTTACTTGAAACAAAAATACTCTCCACAAAGTAAACAAGGCACTCTGACATTTCTACAATTACACAAGGTATGTCAATATGTTTTGCAAGTACAAACATGTATCAAACTGTTGAATGGAGTAGTTTATTCACAGAGTGAATGCCACTCCATGGAATTATATGGGACTCATGACAGATAGTTTATGTAGTTACTTGAAGGCACATGACACTGATACTGGAATTACTCTTGACCACATTCACCCCAAACTTGGTGTCAGAAATGCTTGGCACTGACCATTCTTGAGTAATACAAGCCTTTACTATTTTATGCAAGCTCCGCCCACTAGTTAACATGCATATGCAGGACGATACCACAAACACGACAATTTAGCTGGACTCATCAACCATTCAAACAATTTCATCTTCAGTAACCATGTTTATGAGCTTATTTTTGCAAATTGTTCACATCTCTAAAGTTTTTTTTATTGCAATAGTTACACCGAGGCATTATGATGGATGGCATTCAAACAGTGTCCTCCTTTTAAACTATGTAGTTTACTGGTAATACACCTCCTATTGTCTGCTCTTGCAAAGTTCTTTGTGACTTAAACGGGATTAGGAAGTGACGAAAATGCTTCTTAGTTGTCGTCTGCTAGATCTCAAACAGTTCTTTTTTCACAGAAATCAACGTTTATGTTCATTTCATTTAGATGAAATGGTTTCACACTTGTCGGCGAAGCAGATCCTTAAAAGCATTGTCCTAATCAAATCTCTGTCTGAGGATTACCTTAGTATCAAAGGAGCAAACTCTAAAGAAGATTAGGTTCAACAAATTTTGAAGAGTAACTAAGGAACGTCATTCAAAGTATCTCCCGATAAAAAGGATTAAACTTTTCTCAAGTGCATATTGTCTAACAGGTGTTTGAACTACATTCATAACAGCTCCAAGGTTACAAACCACTGGATCATAGATCAATTATCAGCAAATTTGACATCAATGGCAAAGTAATCCTACTGAATAATTCAAATTTAAGTCCTGGCCAATCATTAAAATGCATGCAACACAGAACAGACAATACAATTTCTGCTTTAAAGCTGCAGTCACACGTACTACAGATAATACCCAGTCAGCAACCTCCGGCAATCACTGATTGGGAATTGGTTATAAGTGCCATATAAAGTTTGCATCAGTATGTAGGAGGCTGTTAGTGGTCACCAACTGGTAGTTCCAACAATTTGGTTGCCAGAAGGTTTCACTTGTTGCAAATGATACCTTTCCAACCAAACTGGGTCAGGTTTTTCTGGTCTTTAATAAGCTGGTCCAAGGGTGGGAAATTTGTCTGCAACATGGCCTTGGCCCTGTCAACACTGGTTACTATCAGTAAGCACGGTTCTGGGTTGTCAGGATGCAACATCTGATCGCCGCCCAACTGATCATAAGTAAGGGATCAATCATGATTGCAGACTGTTCGTTCATCATTCAAAGCCAACAGTAATTACTCAAGTGGGCGGCAGAAGGTCAGCAATGATTTGCCTACCAGTCACCAACTGATCGGTGTTACAACCTGTTGCACACCAGTTGCAGACTGCGCTACCATACAGTATTGATAAGTGTACACAACAGCATACACCATTATTTTACTATTGACTGAGGAATTTGCCTTATCTGAATTCCAGAGAACATGAGGTTCTTTGAAGTCTTCTAAAGGTGGTCAAGAGTGAAGGGTCATACATAACTTCAGCCATGCACTAATTGCCAACCAGTTGACAACTGCTGAAAAATCACCATCCAGTAACCCACCAGTATTCAAGAAACCAACAACCTTTATAGTTTGACACACCACAATCGGTCGGTCATTGCTATCACTCGATTATTTCGGCCTTTTGTCAACAGTTGTTTTTGTAGGTCGTTGTTAGCAAGTTCCATCTAGTCTTATCTCTACTGTGACTGCAGTTTTCTAGAGGCAATTCATGTGAGATTTCATAAACAACCAGTTCTGGGGACAATGTGTATAAGAATGACCTCAATATTAATTGTCAATGTTATAGGCTGAACCCTATCAATATGTAAAATTGGGAGTGCATAATTATGATCAACATTTCACCAACTCTGGCTTTGACATCACTAACTAATGATTTGAAATTGCAACTCCAGTCAACAATTCTAAGCACTGCCCACTCTTTAATATGCAGTAGATATGAATTCTAAAAGATTTCATATTAGACCTAGGTATAAGTATTGTAGCAAGTCTAAGACTATGTTCATTGCATTTTGCTGACATCATGTCCATTAAATAAAGCTATGCTCATACTGTACATTAGTGAGGTGTTTGTGAGATGCTGTGAGGATCAGCTCTTAGTAGATTGCGTATAAATTTGTACAAGCAATTTAGAGCATTCTAACCTCTTATGGGTCGCAAAACATTGTTATAAGCATGTTAACAGTAGACAATGTAAGTCACATTAAATAGTACACAATACCAGAATCAACATGAGATCAATCCTTAACGGCTCTTAACAACTCACTAAGAGTCTAAGAAACCTCTGCTACAGTGGTTGTACGACTTATTACAAGTTGTGAGGATCTCTATCAAGCTGTGTTCTACAAGTTCATAAGAGTTTTGAGATTCTTGTGAGTTATCATGACATGTTCAAATTTTTTTCTGTAACAAAAAGACCTGCTATGAGGTAAGTTCATAAGATTCTTGATACAAGTTGATAGGGACTGCTACACAACAGTCACTCCCATGAACTCACAGCATAACTCAGAGGAGTTGTTATGAGGTAGTCATTTGTTGCAACTAACACTACCAACCACAAATCTGCTAATCCAGCTTAAAGATTAAAAACTACCTAGCAAAAAAAAAAATAAAAAAAAATAAAAAAATAAAATAAAATAAAACATGAAAGCAAATAAGCACATACATATGACAAGACTATGTCTGCACAGGTTTATCTTTTCCCTGGGAACAGTTCTTTGCAGTCGTGGCATACACATTTATACAACATACTATGCAAACAATTCAGACTAGAGGCAACACTTTTAAAACTTAATATTTTTACAGAATGTTGCAAAAGGAAACTGTTTTCTTTTTCCTCATGAATAATGACATGTAAGAGAAGTACTGAATGAAGTGGCTATGTCACTACCAGATTAAGATCCTGCAAAACTATATATACATATAGCTTTATCCTCCAAATTTGATCGCCATTTGCATGTTACAATTGCTGATGTACAATCAAAGGTTGTAAAGCTCAATATGTACTTAATTTATTTTAGTTTGTTTTAGTAGAAAAGTACTCTTTTATTAGTTTTATCATGATGTACAAAGATGTTAAGCTTATTTTTGTAGAAAAGTACTCTTTTATTAAATTTTATCATGATGTACAAAGATGTTAAGCTTATTTTTGTAGAAAAGTTCTCTTTTATTAAATTTTATCATGATGTACAAAGGTATTATGCTCATTTTAGTAGAAAAGTACTCTTTTATGAAATTTTATATATTAAGCTACATTAAAAGGTGAATATGAAAAAGAAGGCATGTACATAAATTTATATTTTGGCACACAAAACATGTAGCACTGAAACAGTATACATTTTCACTGTTTACTTTCTCTTGCAAATAATTGAAAAAGCACAGCAGAAGTTTTGATCCAAATGTTCTCAACATGACTGAGAAAAACTACTAAGCAATTCTTGTCCTGCCTCTTCCTCCTCAATTGAAACCTCTTCATCTGAAAGTTCGTCTTCATCACTAGCAATTTCACCACCATTATCTTGCTGTTTTTCAAGGTTTTCTGCTGTTTTCTCAATCCACATTTGTTTGCTACTTTTGCAGACATTCTGTCTTAAATTCTTCTCAATCTCTGTGTATGCTGACATGACTTCACTGAAGCTGTCAGGAGGAATGTCTTTCTCTGAACTGAAGTCTTTGACCAGATCCATCAAGCCACAAGGCAAGCTATATGTACAACAGTGTCTAAGTTCTATGGGCAGGGGGGCAGAGCCAGCAATATCCAATTGAAGAAGAACAACTGATTCGAATTCGTTCCTCTGTAAAGTGCTTATGACATCGTGCACCATGTGTCCATCCATGCCAACAGAACGAGACTCTCCGTAATCCAAAATGGATAAATTCTTATCCCAAATGAAAAAGACTTTTTCCTCTTTATTTTTGGCATCTGCGATCCAACTTGAACTTCCGACCTGAGTGGTGTGCCAGACAGTGTGGACTGACACAGGACACCCCACATACACTTGCAGGACTTGACGCAACCTGTCTGTGAAATTCTGCAAATGTGAATTAAGGTTACATACCAGCCTGATGCCACTGGGTACAGAGTGTGATACTTTGGGGCCTAAAGAAAGAAGAAAATCTATACATTGTTAAAACAACTTTATTTACAGCAAGCATTCAGTAAATTTTGGAGCAATAACAATTTGTAGTCAAGCGCATGCATCTCTGTGCATCACCACTCTGAACTGAGTTACAGCTACTTATGATGTCATAACCAATGAAACTATACAAAATGAACTCTACTCCAAAAACTGCCACTTTCAAATGATTTAGCTCTGAATTGTTCAATTTTTTATGTATTCCTCGTTCAATTTTTTTATGTATCCTTTGACATGTTACTCGTAGTGCGGCAACAGTTACTTGTTGAGGCAAGTTCAAAGTCTAAACCCAATTTTGTCACTGCAAAAATTCTATGGAGTCACATGCATATCCCAGTAGATTTAATCATTAAGTATCATTCAGTACTCATGACTCTGATCTAGTGTGCAGTAACTTTGGTGTAGGGTCCTTGATGGACCAACTGGCTCCCTGACCCTCAAACGATAAACTAAACTTGACCAAGCCACTACAACAGGTGCATTCCCTGAGTGTTCTCATCATCACTGCCACACAAAATCTTAGATGAAACATCTAAAAATTCCATGCATGTTGTGATACTATTGCTTAAAATATATACTTCAAAACACCATCTAATCAAAAGGATGAAGTGATAACACAGTTCAGTGATGATTTAATTAGTGTTCGGCCGATTAGACAGATTACACCATAATTGGTCATTACCGACTACCAATTATTCAATTACACAATCGGACCGATGCTGATTACAGATCACTGATTATTTACATCTATAGGGAGGTTATGTTTTATACTCGCCATCTATCGGGTATCTCTAGCATTGTACACACACCGTAATGATAGCCTTCACATTGGAGTTGAACAATATTTGGAACAGTTCCATACGTTCCAAGAACGGAATATTTGATTTTTTGTAGGATTACCTCTCAAAATACTGAGATAAAAATCAACCACAAATACTTGTTTGCCTATGATGTCACAGGTCTAACATTAGACAATGATTTTTTTTCGGCCTACATAAGGCTCTGCCCAGTTTTCATCCACTGATCACATTGGAAGATCTGTGTAAATGTTCTATACTGGACTGTAGTAGTGCTACAAAGTAGCCTATCCACCCAGTTCTATGCAAAAATATGTAACTACCTTAGCACTTCAGGGCCACTAAAAATTCCACTCAATTTACTCGATGTACCCATCTCATGGTTCCCTAACAATATGAATATATTTTTTGTAAAGCGTCTTGCCCAAAACTTACGTCTTATTTTAAAAGATCACCCAAATGAAACGTCAAACTAATTCCCGATAAATTCCTGTAACTGAAAAACTGTGCTGCCGTTGGTGTGTGAATTGAACATGGGGCGGCTTCCCTTTGTTCATCAGTTACGAGCACGGAGTTGTTCATGACCAATGTGCTACCCAAAAGTATGGGCAAAGCACTAGCCTTGCATTACTGTATGTATTACACACTGCACTCAGTGTACTTTCATAAATGAACTTCAACTTTGCTAGAATCTTTCTTGGAGTTCACGTACTTGCATTCTGTTATTCCCTGTACAGGCAGTTACGTGTGCCCTTGTGCATATCATAGATAATTAAAACTTAACGACAGGAGTGTGGGAAGTGGCATAATTTATCCAGGATAATGAGCAGTTTCCAAATTTCTAGTTGCTACAGTATGTGCACAAAATGTGCACAGATGATATGATTAACAATGAAACTTGAAAAAAGAACGTAGTGCAAAGTCATTGTCTTCCTGTAGTACAATTTGTATGCACATGTGCGGCATGGTCCTTAGTATGCACACCTTGTATGTAATACTGTGTGCCCTTTGACGAACCTGAAATGTGCTACACTAGAAGTTGCAGCAACAATTGCGATGATCGTTATCATTTGGAAAGCTTTAAATTTTGCAAGTTTTGTAAGTATCAATGCTGATATTTTGGGCGAGAACTTAAAGAAATGTGTGTATGGTAATCATAAAGTTTTTTAGAAGAAACTCTGAAGTGTATTTTAGCCCTGGCCGTTTCCAGTTTTCAAATAATCAGTGGTGGTAATCAGTTGAAAGAAAAAATTTTACAGATGCCGATTATTCACCGATTGTGCGAAAATTTGCCTGTTGCTGATTATCAAACAGATGATCGGTCGAACACTAGATTTAATGGATGGACCAATGAGTCCCATTAACACAGTGTGTAAAAAAATAGCAGCAGCTCTCTGAGCATATGTGTACATCTTGCTGACAGCAACTCTGCCAATGAAATGCTAGTTTGTCTATCAGAAGTCACATAGGTGTTACAAAACACAGTCACAGAATAAAAATAAACAGTAACTGAAACAGCCCTAAACATGGCGATCGCTTGTTTCCAAAAACTTACTTTCTGGGAGTTCTAGTACTGGAGGAGAAATCAGTGGGTCTTGATTTTTTCTGTTGACTGAAAGGAAAGAATGAAAGAACTACAGCAATAACCATCATTTATGCACATCAATTCCATGAGAGGGAATGCCAGGGACTTGTGAGACAGTAATCCATGCTAAGAGGCACACTTTCTTCTGATATGTTCCTCACAGTTTAATGGATGTAGTTGTCTGGATGGCTGCACCATAAATTACACAAATAACATAGAATGAAAAAAACAGAATAAAGCAACAGCTCAAATGACCTACACTACACAGCTGTTAGCAAGACGTTACTACTTTTCAAATGAGTTCATGAATACTGAATGTTCCACATTTCGATTTAGAGAAGTATTCCTTGCTAAGATTGTCATGAAACTACATTTTGAAGTCCATACCTTCGCAAGCCCTATCCCATTTCAGAAATGGGCATCATGTATACATCTCGCACAAAAAGCAATGTTTCAAATTTTCTTCCCTAAAGTATGCCAGCTGACATTTGCCACATCTTACTTGATACAATTTTCATTACTTTTACCTTAAATATTCAATAAATTAACAGAGTGCAGAAACTTTAATGTAATTTCAATTTACTTGTAACCTGACCATCCATGAACATACCTCCTTTTTTGCACGAAGTGGGACCTTTGCATCTCACTAGGCACACTGCTGCAACAATAATGACTATAATCACAAATGCACCAGCTGCACTACCGATCTCAATGTATAAAGAAGGAAATTCTGTGGATACTGTAACCTCTGTATCTAAAATCAAACCGAAACAGAAAATAATTTGACTGGCAATTAACACATGGCAAAACTGTTACATTCCTAGAAGACTCACAGAAAGTTTACCATTTTTGGGTATGGTTTTTTTTTTCAAATATGATTAACTGCAAACTAGGCTTTAATGATAGCAGCACCCTTCCCCCTTCCCTCCCTCCCTCCCCTCCATCTTCCTGTATCCCTCCCATTCCTTCACACTCACATGTACATTCACACCACAATCTGACTGCAAGCATAAAGTTTACCTTAAATATCATTATCAAAAGAGCAAATACGTCCAACCAACCTTACAGACTCTGTTTCCATGCCTACGATGGATCCTCCCTTGATAAAATATTTTTGCTCTTGTTTCAACGACTGTAACTTTTATAGATTGTTACTGATGACTGTTTAAATGATTTTTTTTTTATTCCCTTTATACACAACAACTCTGCAACTCTTTGTTATTCCTTAAAGGCATACAACACTGAAACTGATGAGGTATTCATGGCATCAACAACATATTACAGTTGCTACTATAGAACTGTCCCAATGGATTTGGAATGAGAGTTAAAAGGCTTGCCTCTAGGTACTGTGCATACTGATTCAGCCTGTTTGTGATGAACATTACACGCATATTCCTTTTGTTGCATATGAGCAGGGGGTGCTACTTTGAAAGAAAGCACAAAGGAAAGTTTAATGAATGCTTATATTTCAAAACCCACAAAATCCAGACAATATAATTAACGATAAAATACTAATTTGCCTTACAAGAACTATTTTCTTTTATTCCATGTCTGCAATTTGACACCAATCAACATGATTCGTGTCTAGTAATCCTTTAACAAGTGGCCTACACAGAACAGCACTTTGATAAGTAGGTTGGCACAGCCGATGCTTTAAGAGAAGGTGCTATAAAACTGCACAAGGTTCAACTTCTCCAGTAAACTATGCAGCAGATTAATCCTTCCTACTGACAAAGTAGAAGCAAATCCTCTTAACTAATTAAACAATAACCATGGATGAGTTGTTTGAACAGCCTTTAACAAAGGTGCCCATTGTATTGTTATAATCTCTTGCCAGTGCTTCCTTAAGTTGATCATTGTTTACAAAGCACACTGGCCAGCCCAAGTGTGTTATGAGATTATCTTGTACTTGAGTGGCTTTGACATTTGGACCCGACCACAGCAATACAAATGCGGGGTTGTAACATGCTGCATGAGTTACTGGGAGGGAAAAACGGTATGAGTTAGAATGACAATTCAATGGGAATAAACCAATGAAGTTTGTCCCTATCCACACATGAAACTGCATGGAAATGAGTTGTAGAGGCAGAAGTATAATTTTTTTATAAGGCTATACAAAAAGTTTGAGGAAGTTTCAGGAACTGACCAGATAAAAAATCACAGTCACATGTTGAAATATAACGCCATCGGCACACTCACATGCATGACACCAAGCATCAAAAGATGCAATACATTCCTATTTCCTTGATGACTGGCAATGCTATGGCAGGAGAAAGAAGTCCCCAGTCCTACTGTAGATGTAGCAGACAATGAATTCCTTTTATGTTAACTGTCTAGTCCGGTTATAAAATCGTCAAGAATGTTACAGGCAGCAGATTACTGTATGACCCATGCAAACCTCACTGCAAAGTGATGTGTCTCCTTCCCATAACACCTCCCTGGTATGAGTACAAACCTCTGCATGAAAAGGAATCTTATCTTTAACTGCCAAAAACTGTGAGTTTTAGCACAAATCAAATCTTTTGATTACAAGGAGATGGACATGTGCAAAAGTCCAAGTATGATACTCTACTACCTTAAGTATGTTTACACATGAGTAAGAAAAAAGGAAGACATCTTGTACCTTTTTCTTCACAAGTCCCAGAATTATTATTTCGCTCAGTACCTTCCACACACTCACAGCTGTACGTCAGGCAATCAGATATGCAAGTTTCATTTGTCGAACAAGGATTCTGAGAGCAAGGATCTGCAAGGAAAGATACACAGAGAATAAGAATTGTGGTCAGTAAGTCTCCTAAATATCAAATTAGCTCTGAGAGAGCCTGTGGGAATTCAGTCATATTACATCCCTTGCCTGACAACTGATATGCAGGGTTGTACAGTGCAACTGTCTGGTTACATTGGCCACCATTTTTTTCATCCATGCAAGCATTTCATTCGTTCCACTTCCCTACCGTGAAGACATTTTGCACCTTAGGTTGCCCCAAATCATTTTAGACAATCATTTTTTACTATAAGAACTGCACAAAATATTGCTTTTAGGCAGCCTGGTATTATGTTTACAACTTCACACACATTTCCTTGCTCCCCCCAACCCCCGACACACCCCCAGACACACACACACACACACAGTGTCTTCCCACAGTCAAGTAAAATACCAAATCCCCAAATTTTATTATCAGATGTCGATGGTGGTTGCATGTTTGCAAAAATTCTGTGCAACTAGGGAGGCAGCACTTACTTGACTAAGTACTGGTACCAGTGTTTCTGCTAAGCCGCTATGACGCAATTTTGATGCAGTGACTTTTCGGTTTGACACACTGATGTGCATGGCAAAAATAAATAGGGTTTCCATTGTTCCTTATAGTTGGTGCTGTGTGAACACATGGCTCTGAAATTTCTAGTGAGTCAAATTTTCTCATATTGGGTAAATTGACACCAATGGATAATTTCTTAGAAGAAACACTGACTGGTAGGTACTGCACTTTCCCTTTGAAAGTTTTTTCAGGTGCTTGTGTGATTTCAAACTTTGGCTGGTGACCAAAATTTTTAGTTCAGTAAGCCAGGAGCCACTACTCATTTCTTCCTGAGAACAGCCGCGTAGGGCCTATCTACTACATACATAAACCAGAATGCAAAAATGCATTGTGGTTCTAATGACACATTTCATTTTCTTTCCAAATAATGCCAAAATGTCCCATTTTTTTTCAGTCCCTGGTCAAATGCTACCTTAAGGTGTTGGAAAATACAGTTTTGTGTTCATATTTGACCTTGGGAATGCTTGGGAAATATTTGCTTTTTGACCTCTGGTGACCCCAGATGAACTTTGACCACCAAAAACAATAGGGTCCTTTCTCTTAGCACAACGCATCTACAGACTAAATATGAAATTTATCCATGCGCAGGCTTCAAAGTGGTCCATCACAGAAATATAGGAGGTTTTATAGGAAGGATACTGATGAAAATATAGGGTTTTATAGGATTTTTCCAGGAAAATATAGGGTAAATATAGGAATGTCATACACTAGCAGTTCTAATTATCTTCAAAATTCCTCAAAGTTGTGGATTAGGAAAACATTGTACCTTAGGAAACTAATGAACTATACTGTTTAAATGATACAAATGTGATTAACAGTGCAACAAGTGTGCTATGTGGCAGAAAGGGTGGTTCTACCATCAACATGGAGTTAAGAAAACCACCTAAATATTTTGGTGGAAGGGAAAGAGTAAATCCCATGAAGGTGTTGTATAATAAAGTATCCATAAATGTTATTATTTGTGCACACCAAAAAGGCACCAAAATTTGCAATATCAGAAGGTGAGAACACAGAATGTGACCATGATGGTGCTTTGAATGGATGGGTAGTTAATGTGACAATAAACTGTTGCTTATGTCCTAAAGTACACAGACAGAATTTACCTCAGCTCCAATAATAATGGGGTTGAGGTGAGGAAATTTTTGAATTTTTTGCTGCTTAAAGAACAGGAAATGGTCTCTCAATACAACATTTCGCTATAAACTATACACTATTGCTCGTCAATCTTGATATAAAGTGTGACACATGGGTGATTATAGTCAGACCAAGATCACAGGCCTATGACAACTGTAAGTTTGCTATGAATACCTTCCAACTCACTTCCCCAGTGGCACAGCCAGACTTTATCATGGGGGCCATGCAGTTTATTCTGTGATTACCAACATGGGGAGGGGTCTAAGGGGAGGGTGCTTGTGTGATTTCAAACTTTGGCTGGTGACCAAAATTTTTAGTTCAGTAAGCCAGGAGCCACTACTCATTTCTTCCTGAGAACAGCCGCATAGGGCCTATCTACTACATACATAAACCAGAATGCAAAAATGCATTGTGGTTCTAATGACACATTTCATTTTCTTTCCAAATAATGCCAAAATGTCCCATTTTTTTCAGCCCCTGGTCAAATGCTACCTTAAGGTGTTGGAAAATACAGTTTTGTGTTCATATTTGACCTTGGGAATGCTTGGGAAATATTTGCTTTTTGACCTCTGGTGACCCCAGATGAACTTTGACCACCAAAAACAATAGGGTCCTTTCTCTTAGCACAACGCATCTACAGACTAAATATGAAATTTATCCATGCGCAGGCTTCAAAGTGGTCCATCACAGAAATATAGGAGGTTTTATAGGAAGGATACTGATGAAAATATAGGGTTTTATAGGATTTTTCCAGGAAAATATAGGGTAAATATAGGAATGTCATACACTAGCAGTTCTAATTATCTTCAAAATTCCTCAAAGTTGTGGATTAGGAAAACATTGTACCTTAGGAAACTAATGAACTATACTGTTTAAATGATACAAATGTGATTAACAGTGCAACAAGTGTGCTATGTGGCAGAAAGGGTGGTTCTACCATCAACATGGAGTTAAGAAAACCACCTAAATATTTTGGTGGAAGGGAAAGAGTAAATCCCATGAAGGTGTTGTATAATAAAGTATCCATAAATGTTATTATTTGTGCACACCAAAAAGGCACCAAAATTTGCAATATCAGAAGGTGAGAACACAGAATGTGACCATGATGGTGCTTTGAATGGATGGGTAGTTAATGTGACAATAAACTGTTGCTTATGTCCTAAAGTACGCAGACAGAATTTACCTCAGCTCCAATAATAATGGGGTTGAGGTGAGGAAATTTTTGAATTTTTTGCTGCTTAAAGAACAGGAAATGGTCTCTCAATACAACATTTCGCTATAAACTATACACTATTGCTCGTCAATCTTGATATAAAGTGTGACACATGGGTGATTATAGTCAGACCAAGATCACAGGCCTATGACAACTGTAAGTTTGCTATGAATACCTTCCAACTCACTTCCCCAGTGGCACAGCCAGACTTTATCATGGGGGCCATGCAGTTTATTCTGTGATTACCAACATGGGGAGGGGTCTAAGGGGAGGGGGTATCCCCCTCCCCTTTGAAAATTTTTTGAAAGATTGGGTGTACTTACATGCAATCTGGTGCTAAATATGTTATCTTTTTGAAGTAAAATTTATTGTCAAAATCAGATTTTAGGTTACTAAATTAAAAGAAAAAAAAATCAGCATTAGGGAAGGAAAGTGGGCATGGCCCAATGGTCCCTCAATCTAAAAATGCCACTGCTCACTTTGAATCTGTACAACTTGGCAGAACAGTGTAGTCCAGATATGTCAAGATGCCTACAATGTGCAAAACTGTCTGTGCATTAATATACTTAACATCTAAAATCTCAACTGAGGAAATTACATGACAAAATTAGGGAAAGGGCAACTTGGCAAGTGTCCCTACTTGTCACCAATGATGGGCACTGCAGCTACAGACCCATACATAGATTAGATTTTCCACTTTGGGCTATTGGAAAAATTGATGTGGCATCCAGAGACCTATCACAGAGCTTCCAGTGGAGTTTAGGGAAAATCTCCTTAGAAATCTGCACATTGTACACTTGTAAACATTACAGTGAGATTCTTAATTTTCTCAAGGCACTAAGTTCTTATTCTTTAGGGGAAAACTTTAATTGTACAACACTTTGGACAATCAACTGATCTAATGGTTAACAAAGTTTGAGGAAAGATGGCAGATGACAGGGAAAATATTGGTATTTCAAACCATTGTACTACAATATTTTGAATGAAAGAATCAGTTATATCGCAGACCAGCTATCTGTGCATACAAAGCATAGGTAAGGGTTTAAAATGTGGGAGACTACATGACTACAGGGGATGCTGTTTCATATGACCATATTTCTGAATCCTATAATTAGCCATTGTTTACTTCCATCTAATACTTGGCATCTATACACTGCTACTGTACCTGTCTGAATTTAAGCCACCCTGAGTCTAAGACACTCTGGGTCTACAAAACTATCTTGGAAAAAGAATCCATCTGAAATTTTCACCCCAAAACACCATATAAAAGAAAAACATTTTTTTGACAAGATCAGAAAAATATAGGAGAAAATAGGAAAACAAGCCTAAAATCATACAAATATAGGAAATATAGGATATTTTGAAATTTATAGGAAATTAAAGGAAATATAGGATCACTTTGAAGCCTGCATGCGTCCTTCCTTCAGATATCATGTTAACAAGGTTTTCAGTGTTTGACCACCAATGACCCTTGCCCTCAACCAAAAACAATAGGGCTTATCTTCTAACCACCATGCATCCTCATACCAAGTATGAAATCTATCCAAGCTTCCAACCTTGAACAAGGTTTTCAGATTTTAAATGCCTGTGACCCCAGATGACCTTTGACCTCCACCAAAAACAATAGGGTTCATCTTTGCACTATAATGCATCCACATACTACGTATGAAATCTATCTAAGCTTCCTACCTTGAGATACTGTGTTAACAAGGTTTTCAGATGTTGACCCCTGGTGACCCCAGATGACCTTTCACCTCCACCAAAAACAATAGGGTTCTTCCTCTCAATAAGGGACATGTATGTACCAAGTTTGAGAACTGCCGGAGTTTCCCTTCTTGAGATATCATGTTAACGAGCAAAGTGTCACACACACACACACGCACATACATACACAGACCATCATGAATGCATAGGTTTCTCTTTTATCCAAACCAAAAATGATTAACCAGAAAGCCAAAAGGCTTCGTGATTCCTTGCCGAAAGGGGGGTGCTTTGTTACACTGAGGTTCATCCATCAAATTTATACTTCTCTACTTCATCATTTTTTATGATGTGGTCACAGTTTCAACCCTGCTCACATCAGCTCATGCCACATGACCTTTGAACCAAAACTTGAATAACCAAAAAATTAAAAAAAAAAAAAAAAAATGGTTTTCGGACTTCCACCTCTGGTGACCTCGAATGACCTTTGACCTCTGCCATAAACAATAGGGTTCTTCCTCTCGACATGACATGTCTACATACCAACTATGAAAAGTATCGGTCATTCCTATCTCGAGATATTGCGATTACAAGGTTTTTGGACGTCGACCTCTGGTGACCTCGAATGACCTTTGACCTCTGCCAAAAACAATAGGGTTCTTCCTCTCGACATGACATGTCTACATACCAACTATGAAAAGTATCGGTCATTCCTATCTCGAGATATTGCGATTACAAGGTTTTTGGACGTCGACCTCTGGTGACCTCGAATGACCTTTGACCTCTGCCAAAAACAATAGGGTTCTTCCTCTGGACATGACATGTCTACATACCAACTATGAAAAGTATCGGTCATTCCTATCTCGAGATATTGCGATTACAAGGTTTTTGGACGTTGACCTCTGGTGACCTCGAATGACCTTTGACCTCTGCCAAAAACAATAGGATTCTCCCCCTTGACATGACAAATCTACATACCAACTATGAAAACCGTCTGTCATTCCTATCTCAAGATATCACGATTACAAGGTTTTTGGACTTCCACCTCTGGTGACCTTGAATGACCTTTGACCTCTGCCAAAAACAACAGGGTTCTCCCCCTTGACATGACAAATCTACATACCAACTATGAAAAGTGTCGGCCATTCCTACCTCGAGATACCAAGATTACAAGGTTTTTGGACGTCGACCTCTGGTGACCTCGAATGACCTTTGACCTCTGCCAAAAACAATAGGGTTCTTCCTCTCAACATGACATGTCTACATACTAACTATGAAAAGTCTCGGTCATTCCTATCTCGAGATATGGCGATTACAAGGTTTTTGGACGTCGACCTCTGGTGACCTCGAATGACCTTTGACCTCTGCCAAAAACAATAGGGTTCTTCCTCTCAACATGACATGTCTACATACTAACTATGAAAAGTATTGGTCATTCCTATCTCGAGATATGGCGATTACAAGGTTTTTGGACGTCGACCTCTGGTGACCTCGAATGACCTTTGACCTCTGCCAAAAACAAAAGGGTTCTTCCTCTCAACATGACATGTCTACATACTAACTATGAAAAGTATCGGTCATTCCTATCTCGAGATATGGCGATTACAAGGTTTTTGGACGACGACCTCTGGTGACCTCGAATGACCTTTGACCTCTGCCAAAAACAATAGGGTTCTTCCTCTCAACATGACATGTCTACATACCAACTATGAAAAGTATCGGTCATTCCTATCTTGAGATATCGCGATTACAAGGTTTTTGGACTTTGACCTCTGGTGACCTCGAATGACCTTTGACCTCTGCCATTAACAATAGGGTTCTTCCTCTCGACATGACATGTCTACATACCAACTATGAAAAGTATTGGTCATTCCTATCTCGAGATATTGCGATTACAAGGTTTTTGAACGTCGACCTCTGGTGACCTCGAATGACCTTTGACCTCTGCCATAAACAATAGGGTTCTTCCTCTCGACATGACATGTCTACATACCAACTATGAAAAGTATCGGTCATTCCTATCTCGAGATATTGCGATTACAAGGTTTTTGGACGTCGACCTCTGGTGACCTCGAATGACCTTTGACCTCTGCCAAAAACAATAGGGTTCTTTCTCTCGACATGACATGTCTACATACCAACTATGAAAAGTATCGGTCATTCCTATCTCGAGATATTGCGATTACAAGGTTTTTGGATGTCGACCTCTGGTGACCTCGAATGACCTTTGACCTCTGCCAAAAACAATAGGGTTCTTCCTCTCGACATGACATGTCTACATACCAACTATGAAAAGTATCGGTCATTCCTATCTCGAGATATTGCGATTACAAGGTTTTTGGACGTCGACCTCTGGTGACCTCGAATGACCTTTGACCTCTGCCAAAAACAATAGGGTTCTTCCTCTCGACATGAAATGTCTACATACCAACTATGAAAAGTATCGGTCATTCCTATCTCGAGATATTGCGATTACAAGGTTTTTGGACGTCGACCTCTGGTGACCTCGAATGACCTTTGACCTCTGCCAAAAACAATAGGGTTCTTTCTCTCGACATGACATGTCTACATACCAACTATGAAAAGTATCGGTCATTCCTATCTCGAGATATTGCGATTACAAGGTTTTTGGACGTCGACCTCTGGTGACCTCGAATGACCTTTGACCTCTGCCAAAAACAATAGGGTTCTTCCTCTCGACATGACATGTCTACATACCAACTATGAAAAGTATCGGTCATTCCTATCTCGAGATATTGCGATTACAAGGTTTTTGGACGTCGACCTCTGGTGACCTCGAATGACCTTTGACCTCTGCCAAAAACAATAGGGTTCTTCCTCTCGACATGACATGTCTACATACCAACTATGAAAAGTATCGGTCATTCCTATCTCGAGATATTGCGATTACAAGGTTTTTGGACGTCGACCTCTGGTGACCTCGAATGACCTTTGACCTCTGCCAAAAACAATAGGGTTCTTCCTCTGGACATGACATGTCTACATACCAACTATGAAAAGTATCGGTCATTCCTATCTCGAGATATTGCGATTACAAGGTTTTTGGACGTCGACCTCTGGTGACCTCGAATGACCTTTGACCTCTGCCAAAAACAATAGGGTTCTTCCTCTGGACATGACATGTCTACATACCAACTATGAAAAGTATCGGTCATTCCTATCTCGAGATATTGCGATTACAAGGTTTTTGGACGTCGACCTCTGGTGACCTCGAATGACCTTTGACCTCTGCCAAAAACAATAGGGTTCTTCCTCTCGACATGACATGTCTACATACCAACTATGAAAAGTATCGGTCATTCCTATCTCGAGATATTGCGATTACAAGGTTTTTGGACTTTGACCTCTGGTGACCTCGAATGACCTTTGACCTCTGCCAAAAACAATAGGGTTCTTCCTCTGGACATGACATGTCTACATACCAACTATGAAAAGTATCGGTCATTCCTATCTCGAGATATTGCGATTACAATGAGTGTCACAAACACACATACACACACACACATACCCGTTCAGGGCGCCTACTGGGGATACTGGATTTTGAGACGTGAAGTGGGGATACACTTTCTGGGGGCGCTAGAGCCAAAACGTCATTGGAATTACAATGGCTACGTCATAGCTGTAAATATCCCGTGTTGAAATAACTCAATTTATGTTTCTATCTACTTGGACCGCCAGCTATGGAAATGGGGAGCATATTTCACACACTGCGAAAGTTAGGGAACTGGGGATAATTACTCTCTATTGAAATATCCCCAGTTCACCTGCTCAGCGCATGGTCGTGTGTGAAAAAGGGGCGTGTTTTCCACACACAGAAACCGGGGATAATTTCACAAGAGAGTGTATGGCATTTAATCAAAGCTAAAATTACACAGATTTTACACACGAACGTGCGGTGAGCAGGTGAACTGTGGAACTTGCTTGAAACTGTATGATAAGCAGAGGGCGTACTACTTTGACTCCCAAAGGCACATTTGAAGTGATACTAAAATCGGGGATATCCCCGATTTTCATCATGTCCCCAGTTCACGTCTCAAGGACCAGTGTGTGTCCCCAATAGGCGCCCATTACAAACGCACACATACACACACACACACACACACACACACACATGACATCACCATCGCATAGATTCCTTGCCTGCCTACGGCAAGGAATCAAAAAGGGCTTGCTGAAATGTCCTGTAACAAAAGTGCAAGTCAGAGACTCAAGATGAGTGCTGTCTCACATTTGAGGTATCCTCAACTACATGTTCTAAGATCAGGGAATAAGTATCCCACTCAGTCAAGAGATGATTAATGAATGGACCAGCATACTCTGTTACACAGGAGTTAAATGAAATAGCAAAACCTTTCCAACTAGTTGTACAACAGCTTCTATATTTGAGGAAGCAGACCTGCAAACTATTTTCATCAAAAACCCTGGGGATTTGAAATTTGTCCTGCACTGCACCATGACGACTTGTTTTCATCTCCAGGCAGATAACAGAAGAGGAGAGGAATCTAGTCAGGTGAAACGTGACTTTACTCTCTTTATAACATAAAGCCTCCTTGGTTGTCTTCCAAACTCATGGGAAACCATGTGTTTATTTAAGCTAGATGCACTGCAGCCCCTGACAAAACAAATATCTCTGGTAGATTATTGGAATTAAAGCACCAAGAGGTGCAGAAGCTCATACCAGATAAGATTTAAAAAGTCTGTCTCCACAAAGGGACAACAAAATGATCCTAGAAGTGCAGTTCTTTATCCCACCACACACATCAAACCTAATATACCTATATACGACCCTGTACTATGGCTGCACCAACTCAGTTGGCATAGAATGTACAAATGTTGTCTGAGCTATTGAGGTTACCAACTTCAACCATGAGATATGGCCATGAGATGATGCCCAAAACCTGTGACACTCACGGTGGAACCATGACAGATGGCAGTCTGAGGTACAGTAGGAATAACTCTAATATGCCAATCACAGGCATCTTGCAGGTGTCTTATTCAGTGCTGTAGCGAGACTGGAAATTGTCGGTCTCGTCTCCAAGACTGGTCTTGGGTCCCTATGCAAACAGAGTGTAAAGCCCGTTGAGAGGCGGTCTCAGTCTCCGACCCTCCAGTCTCGACTACAGCACTGGTCTTATTACAAACAGCTTTCTGTCAATGGGCTAGAATAAATTATTAAGAATGTAATAGGCACAAGGCAGGTGGTTGCTGTTTACTGCAATATTTCTGTTCAATGGTGGGTGAGCTAACCAACCCTATCTGACCATCCTTTTCTTATGAGGCTACTATCCTTTAAAAGTCACTTGCAAGTGAATCCAATCTTCTACCTTTGAAAATCCAACAGGAATTGGACATAGGTAAGACTTCAAGAAAGCAGTGAGGTTTTCCAAGACACAAGTGCAATAAGCCTACATCTTCTAGTAAGTAAAGAATTCAGAAACAGTAATGACCTCATCTTGGATATGAAATACGCAGATCTTTTCACACTAACGATTAGAATTTTAGCTGACTTTTTGATCTTGCTCTTCAAGAATGTTGCAAGGGTTTGAATAAACATAACTTAATGCTACTGCATGCATGCTGAAACATGCTATGTGCAAACTGGTGCCAACCATAACAACTAAGGGAATGGGGCACACAGAGGTTAGACTAAGTAATAATGAAATGTAGATTTATACAGTGCACTTTTCACTTAATTGTGTTCAAGGGACTATACATAAATCCTTCAAGATCTGTTCGCTCCAGAAATCCATCTCTAGCCATGGATGCCATGCGAACCAGTGCATCCCTTTAGGCACTCACAGTTTAACCCACAATGTATATTTAATATTACCCTGTTCCAAACTCTTATGATGAGCACCAAGCTCTAGCCACTGGACCATACGGTCCACAGAAGGCCTGACTAAGCAGTTTTTAGCCAGTACCTGTCTGGAAGTACTTAAGGGGTACAGCCTCCTTTTATATCCACAATTACAACCAATACATTCAACACATTAGTTTTGTTTGACTTACTTTGCACACAGACTTTTCTCTAAGTGAGTCCACTAAAAAGGAGGTACACTGTAAATCAGCCTTGGTTTCTCATTTACAATTTTAAGTGTTATATTTACTATAGTGATCCCTTAAAGTGCAACAACCAAACTATGTTGCATGATGGGGCTCTTAAATAGAAGATATCCTTAAAGGAGAAGCAAATTTACCCATGGATTTTGCAGTAAACCACTAGTAGAGCCTAATATTTTAACGCATTTTCTGAAAAAGCTAGTCGAAACAGCATTGCCCCAAATTTTAATGAATTTTCCAATTATTTTTTCACACACATGGTGCTAATAGCCATTTTCTTGTTTCCAAAAAAGAGGGCGCTTCAAATATGACGTAAAAGAGCCACATCGTAAGTAACACGATGTCTCAGTCATTGCATATGGAATGCACATTAACATATACTAAAAGGATCAGTACAGAAACAAGTTCTGATGCTTCCCCAGAGCGGTTGAAAAAGCTTAATATACCCTACTTTGGCCCACAAGGACTAGAATCCATTTCGAACAGCTATGACAATTTCAAGCGATTTTTAGGGCTTCATATAGCTGACTATTCCATGTCACTAATGTAAGCCTGAACACTGCCCCAGTAACTGTAATCTACCTTTCTTGTCATTAGATGCACTAAGTCCTCTTTTCTTTACCTCAATAACTGATCAAAATGGGAATTCAAAAAAGAATTTTCCTCAGATATATTTGTCAAAAATCACTGTCGCTCACGATATGGTTAGCTCACTCCCCACTTGCGCAGAAAACACAAAATCGCAGTTTCCCGATCAGTTGCAGAACTGGTACTAGTACAAGTGCTAATCATAGGCAACCACCTTCACAACAGATCCTGCTCTTGCTCTCTGTCTTGGTGTTTAAAATCCATCCACTGTATATTCAGGTTCGAAAGGATACAGTAAGATTTGAGTCTGTTTGCTTCCAATTTTTCTTTTACCAACAAGTAGGTGTATTGTTTCAAGTTTGACCGTGTAAGGTAAAGATTACGACTACGTCCTGCTGAGTGTTGCCGTGGTACTAACGTTACCCTGTATATAATGGCCTACGGTTCTACACAGTGTACTATAGTCTGTGCACTGTGTGTGTAAATCAGTGTTGTAGTGTACAGTGAATTACGGTAGTGTTGCCAAGTCACGCAAACTATTTCTGCTACACTTGCGAAGACCTTTTTTTTCTTTTCACAGAAGTAATGTGTCATGAAAATATATTTTATACCAAACTTTGAATTTTATTCCCTATTACAAGTGGTGAAAAGAATTTTGTCAGGCATTTTATACTTATTTACCGCAGCATGTACAATTCAAATTACTTCGGGTAGGTTGGTAAATTTTCTGTTGTAATGTGATATGAGGCTCGCTTTCGTCATTGTACATCCGGGAACTGGTAGGATTCAAACAACAATGGTGCGAACCATTAGCAACATAAAAATCATTTTTTAAGGTTGAAATAAATGTATTCAAGCCTTCTATGTGCTTCTTTCGGAAAAACCATACATTAAAATGTTAGTCTTGATGCAGAAAAAGCTAGGGTTTATTTCTCCTTTAAATCCCTCATGTAAGAAATCCCTCCTCACATCAATAGCAATTCAATGTTTCACATCAAATCATGGACTAAAATAATGCTGTGTCCGTTTCTCAATGAATTGCACCAAAATAAATCAGTTATTTTCACATTCACAGTCTTTTTTATCTAACACAAAAACACCATATTCTTGTTTTTGATGATTTTGAACTTTGTCCTTCAAATCCCAAATGCAATAAAGAATATTCATGCCAGCGAATACAAAGTGAAAACTGTAATTAGAGACTCACGGTAATTGACGGTGACAATTGAAGAACATTTTTTTCTCATGAGGTAAGTTCCACCATCGCCATCCGCTATCCTAAACTGAATGACAAAAATAAAATGACATAATGCTAAAAATACAAGACAAACTTCCCATAAATTAGAGCTATGTTCATTGTTTCACATAACCCCTTTTTAGGCTGGAATAGTGCTTCTCTAACCAGAAAGCCCAAAGGCTTAGTGATTCCTTGCCAAATGGGGATGCTTTGTTGCACTGAGCCTTATCCCTCAAATTTATCTTTCTTGACTACATCATTTTATGTTTTAACAATTTGACCTCTGCTGACCTCACATGACCTCTGAACACCACCAAATATAACAAAAAAAGGAAAAAGGAAGGAAGTGTCTTGAAAGGGATTCAACTCCAATTGATCTTGGATCTTGTGAATTCTTGGCAAATTTTGCTTTTTGACCTCTGGTGACCCCAGATCTTGATCTTGGGAATTCTTAGAAACTTTTGCTTTTTGACCTCTGGTGACCTCATATAACAATCTTGGGAATTGTTGAAAAATTTTGCTTTTGACCTCTGGTAACCCCAGATAACATTTGACCTCCACCAAAAACAATAGGGTTCTTCCTTACATCATGAAAAATCTATACACTAAATATCAAGTGTCCTTAATTCCTATCTTGAGATATTGTTATTACAAGCTTTTCGGTTTTTTAGCTCCTGTGACCCCAAATGACCTTCACCAACAACAACAGGGTTCTTTCTCTCAACATGGCAAATCTATATACCAAATACGAAAAGTGTCTGTCATTGCTATCTTGAGATATAGTGATTACAAGCCATTTACATGATTTTCACAGTTTAACCTCACATGACCTTAGACCTCTACCAAAAACAATAGCATTTTTGGTCTCAACATGACAAATCCATATCAGCCATTCCTATCTTAACATACCGCAATTTCAAGGTTTTCGGTCTTTGACCTATGGTGATCTCAAATGACCTTTGACCTCCACCAAATACAATAGGGTTCTTCCTCTCAACATGACAAATCCATATGCCAAATTCATTCCTATCTTGAGATATCATGATTATGAGCTTTTCAGCTTTTTACCTCTGGTGATCTCAATGACCTTTGACCTTCACCAAAAACAATAGGATTCTTCCTCTCAACATGACAAATCTATATCAGCCATTCCTATCTTGACGTATCACGATTTCAAGGTTTTCGGTCTTTGACCTCTGATGACCTTTGACCTCCACCAAATACAATGGGGTTCTTTCTCTCAACATCACAAATCCATATACCAAATATGAAAAGTGTTGGTCATTCCTATCTTGAGATATCGTGATTACAAGCTTTTCAGCTTTTTACCTCCGGTGGCCTCAAATGACCTTTGACCTTCACCAAAAGCAATAGGGCTCTTCCTCTCAACATGCTGAATCTATATACCAAATATGAAAAGTGTCGGACATTGCTATCTTGGGATATCATGTTTACAAGCCGTTTAGGAGGTTTTCGCAGTTTAACCTCTGGTGACCTTGGATGCTCTTTGACCTCATCAAAAACAATAGGGTTCTTTCTCTTGACATGACAAATCTATATACCAAATATGAAGTGTCGGTCACTCCTATCTTGAGATATCGTGGTTACGAGCTTTTCAGCTTTTTGCCTCCGGTGACCTCAAATGACCTTTGACCTTCACCAAAAACAATAGCGTTCTTCCTCTCAACATGACAAATCTATATACCAAATATGGAAAGTGTCTGTCATTCCTATCTTGTGATATTGTGATTACGCGCTTTTCAGCTTTTTACCTCCGGTGACCTCAAATGACCTTTGACCTTCACCAAAAACAATAGGGTCCTTCCTCTCAACATGACAAATCTATATACCACATATGAAAAGTGTCTGTCATTCGTATCTTGTGATATCGTGATTACGCGCTTTTCAGCTTTTTACCTCCGGTGACCTCAAATGACCTTTGACCTTCACCAAAAACAATAGGGTTCTTCCTTTCAACATGATGAGTCTATATACCAAATATGAAAAGTGTCAGTCATTGCTATCTTGAGATATCGTGTTTACAAGCTGTTAAGGAGGTTTTGCAGTTTTACCTCCGGTGACCTCGGATGACCTTTGACCTCTACCAAAAACAATAGGGTTCTTCCTCTTGACATGACAAATCTATATACCAAATATGAAAAGTGTCGGTCATTACTATCTTGAGATATTGTGTTTACAAACCGTTTAGGATGTTTTCACAGTTTTACCTCCGCTGACCTTGGGTGACCTTTGACCTCTACCAAAAACAATAGGGTTCTTCCTCTTGACACGACAAATCTATATACCAAATATGAAAAGTGTCGGTCATTGCTAACTTGAGATATCGTGTTTACAAAGTTTTTGACCTCTGGTGACCTCAAATGACCTTTGACCTTCACCAAAAACAATGGGTTCTTCCTCTCAGCATGACGAATCTATATACTAAATATAAAAAGTGTCGATCATTGCTATCTTGAGATATCGTGTTTATAAGCTAGGCGTCACATACACACACACACACACGCACACACACACCTATACGCACCCTCGCTGCCTTACCGGTACACGTACACAGGACCCGGTAAGGAATTCACGGAAT
The DNA here is from genome assembly GCA_029531755.1 of Holothuria leucospilota. NCBI lineage: Eukaryota > Metazoa > Echinodermata > Holothuroidea > Aspidochirotida > Holothuriidae > Holothuria > Holothuria leucospilota. The sequence goes on along the minus strand of CM055962.1, from coordinate 13,189,936 downwards.
TTCCCCATGAGCTTGGCTGACCTCCAACTCACCCGGTAGACGTACGTGTCTGGAGGGCGGGCTGCTCGCAAGGCAGGCACGTGCAGCCGCGCGAGACTTCTCATTCCAGTGACGGAATTCTGGGGCAGCTACGCCAGTTTCGAGCAGCGCGTGAGCTAGGAAAGACATGCGAGAGCTTAGCTCTCGCCGTACCGCCTACGTCCCGCTAAGGAGGTGTCTGTGAGTGCACACCCGCACACACATACATACACACCCACACACACACGACATCACTATCGCATAGATTCCTTGCCTGCCTTCGGCAAGGAATCAAAAAGTGAAGGCAAACATAGACATTATTTCATCATTTGACATTAATGCCCCGACAGAAAATCCAAAGACAGAATCATCAAAAAACAAAATCAATGAAATATTAATTCTTAATGTTTATCACATGATCACTGTTTTGGATCATTTTAAATCTGCTTAATATTTTGTCAACTTTTCAGGAAATTAAGGAACTCAAAAACCACTTTTCTTTCATTGTGTAAGTGCATGGCAAGCACTACCATCAGTCAATCAATCAGTCAGTCTGTCAGTCAGTCAGTCAGTCACTCAGCCAGCTCAGCCAGCCCAGCCAGCCTGTCAGTCAGTCAGTCAGTCAGTCAGTCAGTCAGTCAGTCAGTCAGTCAGTCAGTCAGTCAATCAAGTATAGGGTCCTTAATGAGCCAAGTGGCTTTCTGATACTCTAACGTCAAACTAATTTTACAAATACTGGCATCCATGCACAGCTAGCTACAGTAGTTTGCACCAACATGCACTAATACAAAAAGCAAAGGCCTTGTAAATATTATAGTACAGTACAAAGTTGAGAACAGCTGTCAATGCAACTTAAGGCTTCATATTTCAGCCATTAAGAAATACACTGCTATGAACATACACATTCCAACAGATTCTAAAAACAAAGTTTTTGGCAAAAAGCAACACTTCCATAAAATGCTTACAACTTGGTAGCTCTGCAACAGTAGCTCTAAATCTTATCCTTTTCACCACTTTCTTCATTTTTGGTGCTGTTTTATGATTCCTGTCAACCTCAATGGAAATTCATGAAGTTTTATAACATACTGGGAGCCTTGTTCATAAAAATACAGACTTTTAAGTTGAGAAATAAAATATGAAAACAGACCTGTACGCACAACCCAGCAAGATTCCCAGCATATCAAGAGATTGAAATTTCTTGATTTTCCCACATGTTTTCACAATCAATATTCAAAATTCTAGGATTAATTTTTCATCCTATTTCCAGTTTGACAAATTTTCATGAGCTGCATAGATATGGATTTTAATAAACACAAAGTAAGTACCCAACAAGCTATACACCACTCTCTTTTTTTGGCCAAAAAAAAAATAAAAAATCCAGATTTTTCCCTGACTGGGGCATTTTGTTCAAATTCTCTGACTTTTCCCTGACCAGAAAAAAGAAAATTTGTTTTTCACGTTTCCCCTGATTTTCCAAGATGACTTGGAACCCCGAGCTGCTTGAAAGAGATAATGTTTTTGCTTACTCCAGCAATATAACTTTCTCCAAACTCCAAACCTTCGAAGATAACTGTTGTCATGTTGAACGTCTGGTTTAGATACTCCTTTTCAAATGTTTCAACTTCACTCTGGGATTATAAAATAGGAAAGTAAACAGTAAGATCATATAAACATGTGTTGTTGTTATAGATTTTCTTAGTAAAGTAAGCAAAATTTTCAGTTACACGTTGGAAGTATATTGTGAAATATAGTCTGATTAACTTACAAAAAAACTTTAAACAATACTTTCCACATTAACCTTGTATTGCATGGTATTAGGATACAGTATGTATGAGATACTGTGCCAGGGTTGGTATACATATGAACAGAGTTAATTACGTAAATGCAACAATAAAATATTTGGGAAAATTTGGCAAGAACCAAACTTTGGACCCTTTACTGAAGGAGTTATTTCTGCAATAAAGATTCGATAGCCAAGTGCATGCCCACAATAGCTTCCACTTTAGTTGGGTGCAACTGTGCCATAATTCACCAAGAAGTTTTCAAGCTATGAAAATTGTTCTAGTCTGTAAGAAGTACTCCAATGACACATTTAACTATTTTTAACAAGTCCCTTCTTCCCTTTTTGAAGAAATCACAAATTAAGTGTGAGAATTTCTGTCCAATAATCACAAAACTTACTGATAACAGAGGCTACCCAACCTACTATGGAACACCACCACCAAGGAAATACTGCGAAAAGCCCATCACAGAGTGTACTTCTTATGTTCTCTTAAATCTTTTGGTATTAGCAGAAATGTTTTAGTTCATTTTATTGAGGAATTATTGAGAGTATTTTAACTACCAACTTTTTAGTCTGGTTTGGTCATGTATAAAGTCAGAAGGATATCAGGAAATACAGTAGAAACTGTGATAAGAATCACCAAGGGCATTACTGGTACAAAACTACTGATACTGCAAAACATTGTACCAGCAATAGGCACTTAAAAAAATCGAGGGTATCCTGAATGACAATTCTCACCCAGCTAGAGGTTATTTTGAGTACCTTCCATCTGAATAAAGGCTCCAAACTTTTACGGGATGTTAAAGGTTTACCAAAAGTTTTTACCCTTCCGTGACAAAGCTTATTAATTTGCACCAAACTAGATAAACGGTTTCAGGGTTGTAGGATTTGTTGTTTTTAGGATTGATATGTTTTTCCAATGTTTGACTTACTGCACCTATCTTTTTAAATTTCTGTGTTATGCATTTTAGATTTTCTTACTTTTTGCTCTCACACTTTTTTAACATGTTTAATATTTTTTTGGTTTTGATCATGTAAGTTTTACTGTTTTGTACTTTTATTGAGCTTGTGTGGTCACATGGTTTTCAATGACACCTTTGTCAATACATACCATATCATACCATACCCTTCTACACTGTACCTGTTCTTCAAGGGACTTGCCCCTTGATACCATTCACATTATAAAACATGCATTTTCCGAACATGCACACAACACACTCAGTGACTTTGTCCCAGACACATAGGCTACAGGACAATATATACTCCTCCACTTGTTACAAAGAATGCGACTTAAGCTGAAGGCACGCGGACGACAGAAAACAGGAAACACGAAACAGAAAACTTGTTTCGTGTTTTCTCTTGCTGATGTCCGTGTGCATTGGACGAAAACAAAAAATAGCGAAACACTTGTTGACTAAACACTTGTTTCGTGAACCGCTTTTGCAAAACGCTGTTTTTGTCCAACGCACAAGGATGTCAGAAAACAGAGCATGTTTTCTGTTTCATGTTTCACATTTCTGTCGTCCATCTGCATTCAGCTTAAGATAACAATGGCATAGCAAACTTAACAACCAGAAAGCCAAAAGGCTTAGTGATTCCTTGCCATATGGATATACTGCAACAAACATGAATCACCCACATGACAAGCATGAGATCCCTCACAGGTATCCTACTTGAGATATCATGTTACTAAGGTCAAAAGGTTTTGAAATCTTGTGACCCAAAATGACCTACATGCTAAATATGAACAATCCACAGACCAAGTATGAGATCCCTCATAGTTATCCTCCTTAAAATATGTTTACTAGGTTTTGACCTTTTGTGACCTCAAATGACCTTTGACCTGCATGAAAACAGTAGGGATCATCTATTCAATTCAAAAAATCCACATGTCAAGTGTGAGATCCCTCACAGTTATCCTTCTTGAGATATCGTATTTACATGGTTTTCACCTTTTGACCTCTGGTGACCCCACATGACCTTTGACCTCCACCAAAAATAATAAGGATCATCTACTAAATATGGGCAATCCACATGGTAAGTATGAGATCCCTCACAGTTACTCTTCATGAGATAGTGTTTACAATATTTTGACCTCTGGTGACCCCAAATGACCTTTGACCGTCACCAAAAACAATGGGGATCATCTACTCAATATGGACAATCCACATGCTAAGTATGAGATCCCTCACACTTATCCTTCTGGAGATATCATGTTTACAAGGTTTTGATGTTTTAACCTCTGATGACCCCAAATGACCTTTGACCTCCATCCAAAAACAATAGAGATTATCTACTCAATATGGGCAATCCACATGCTAAATATGTAATCCATCACAGTTACCCTTCTTGAGATATCATGTTTACAAGGTTTTGATCTTTTGACCACTAGGGATCCCACATGACCTTTGACCTCCACCAAAAACAATAGAGATTATCTACTCAATACAGACAGTCCACATGGTAAGTATGAGATCCCTCATACGTATGCTTCTAGAGATATCGTGTTTGCATGGTTTTGATGTTTTGACCTCTGATGACCCCAAATGACCTTTGACCTCCACCAAAAATAATAGGAATTATCTTCTCAATATGGGCAATCCAAATGCTAAGTATGAGATCCTTCACAGTTATCCTCCTTGAGAAATAGTGTTTACAATGTTTTGACCTTTTGACCACTGGTGACCCCAAATGACCTTTGACCTCCACCAAAAATAATAGGGATCATCTACTCAATATGGACAATCCACATGCTAAGTATGAGATCCCTCACACTTACCCTCCTTGAGATATCATGTTTACAAGGTTTTGACCTTTTGACCTCTGATGACCCAAATGACCTTTGACCTCCACTAAAAACAATAGGGATAATCTACTCAATATGGACAATCCACATGCTAAGTATGAGATCCCTCCAAGTTACCCTTCTTGAGATATCATGTTTACAAGGTTTTGATCTTTTGACCACTAGGGATCCCACATGACCTTTGACCTCCACCAAAAACAATAGAGATTATCTACTCAATACAGACAGTCCACATGGTAAGTATGAGATCCCTCATACGTATGCTTCTGGAGATATCGTGTTTGCATGGTTTTGATGTTTTGACCTCTGATGACCCCAAATGACCTTTGACCTCCACCAAAAATAATAGGAATTATCTTCTCAATATGGGCAATCCAAATGCTAAGTATGAGATCCTTCACAGTTATCCTCCTTGAGAAATAGTGTTTACAATGTTTTGACCTTTTGACCACTGGTGACCCCAAATGACCTTTGACCTCCACCAAAAATAATAGGGATCATCTACTCAATATGGACAATCCACATGCTAAGTATGAGATCCCTCACACTTACCCTCCTTGAGATATCATGTTTACAAGGTTTTGACCTTTTGACCTCTGATGACCCAAATGACCTTTGACCTCCACTAAAAACAATAGGGATAATCTACTCAATATGGACAATCCACATGCTAAGTATGAGATCCCTCCAAGTTACCCTTCTTGAGATATCATGTTTACAAGGTTTTGATCTTTTGACCTTTGATGACCCCCAGATGACCTTTGACCTCCACCAAAAATAATATAAATCATTTACTTAATATGGGTAATCCACATGCTAAGTATGAGATCCCTCAAGGTTACCCTTCTTGAGATATAGTGTTTACAAGGTTTTGACCTTTTGACCACTGGTGACCCCAAATGACCTTTGACCTCCACCAAAAACAATAGGGATCATCTACTCAATATGGGCAATAAACATGGTAAGTATGAGACCCCTCACATTTATCCTTCTGGAGATACCGTGTTTACAAGCAATTTCCAGGGTATTTACTATTTGACCTCTGGTGACCCCAAATGACCTTTGACCTCCACCAAAAAGAATAGGGATCATCTATTTAATATGGGCAACCTACCTGCCAAGTATGAGATCCCTCGGAGTTACGCATCTTGAGATATTGCGTTTACAAGGTTTTGACCTTTTGACCTCCTGTGACCCCAAATGACCTTTGACGTCCATCACAAACAATAGGGATCATCTACTTAATATGACCAACCCACACACCAAGTATGAGCTCAGTCATAGTTACCCTTCTTGAGATATCGTGTTTACAAGCAAAGCGTCACACACACACATACATACATACATACATACACACACACATACACACACACACACGACATCACCATCGCATAGATTCCTTCTGCCTTTGGCAAGGAATCAAAAACACTTAACCCAGTGCAACAGAATTTTCACTGTTTTAAGCCTGAAGTTTGTATCGAGAAACATGTTACAATCATATAAAATGTTTTTGTCAGTTCAGTCTCTTGCAGGTTGATTCAATATTCTTGTCAGTTTCTCAAATGACTATCCCAATGAAGTTACTTGACCTACCCAAAATGTGTAAGGCTGACAGACTACTGTACAGTGAGCAAATCTTCTATTGAAACCCAGTGGACATAATACTGTAAAGTACTGTACATGAAGCCAAAGAAAGTTAACAAAATTTAAGGGTCTGCGAACATGCAAATGTCACACCAGCCTGTACTGCGTTAAGTTGTAAACGGCGTTAGGCCTAGCCTATAGGTTATGGCCTACAACAACGTTATAGCAAGTTATCGATAAACTCAAATGTGAGCACTCGTCAAACGTTTAGTCTACCATAGTATTGTGGTACAACCCATGTACAACAGTGCAGTAGATCCTGCTCTCAATACGACATATGCTGCAGAGAATGGAAACTTGTAACGTTAGGCCTACTGGTTTTAGATTTTTTTATCATTACAGTAAACTAGTGGAACACATAGTGTGAACAATATTATAATTCAGCAGGTGACTGTTTAGTGAGCTGAATTTTCTGCAAGTCAAAATTTATATTTACAACTGAATTGTACTTTTGGTCGTTAGCAAACTTTCCTTCGGCGTAAAAAATGCCCATTTTGGTGTAAGCTAGGGAAACCCTTCTCATGAGATAGGTGTAATGTTATCCTTTGCTTGTTCAACCTTCATTCCAGTGACAGTTGTAATGGTGACTTGCCCTGAGATGTTTACTTTGGAAGTACTATAACAATTTATTTCTATGAAAATGTTCACATTCAAAACCAAACTAGAAACTAGCTGGTAAGTAATCAACAAATAATCTGTAAAGGATTAACAAAAGAAGTACAGACACTGAGCTTATGAGAAATTTTAGAAATGGTGAAACTTTGAAGAGGTAGATCTTGAGGGCGGACATGTCTACATAACTTTTAAAAAATGCTCTTTCAACCATATACGATTACTCCACAATAGCAATGTTCAAAGCTTACAAGGTTACCCATCTAAGGCTTTCATACCAGAGGTCTGATTATTTTTGCTATGTTTACATGGCTACAGTGGCATAGCCAGGGTTTTTTGAGCAGGGGGTACTGGGAGTCCTGGGAGGGCACAATTTCTGAATTCTTTCCCTCTTTAGACTAATATATATAGAACTGTATATTAAAAAATTTTCCACACGGGACCTGGCGTGGCACAACTTTGTTGTCGGGGCATGTGCCCCCTGTAGCTACGTCACTGCATGGCTACCACCTTGGAGCTAAATTTACAGTCCATTGTACTTTGACTTTGGTTATTTTGCTCAAAGCTTACATGGCTACCATCTTGATGCTAAAGCTGGCCATCCATTGGTACATAATGCATAACACATAGTGCACACATTAATTTTTAATCAATCACTCCCTCCTGCATGTTTTTCTGTGGGATATGCTCTTGGGTTCTTACGAAAAACATAGGCTACACTGTTAACATTAGGCTAGGCTAATCTGAACTGGGAGCAGCCTAGGCTTACTAGGCCTCAGCTAAGCCTAGTCTAACTTTACATTAGACTTAGTCTGTCTAACATTAAATATGGCTAGGCTATCTAACCTTAGCATAGGCTAGGCCGATTTGACAACTGACACAGATGGCAATGCCAGTTGATTATCACAGGCAGTCCTAGTGTTATACACTAAACATAGCCTACGCTATTCCTACAGGCTGCAGTAACGTTAGGCTATGTTTAGTGTATATTCACTAACGTTAAATCTGCCTGTGGTTTATCAGTCGGATACAGTCCAACAGTTTTTGTTCCTCTGGTAGGCATACATAGTCAAGCTATTCCCATCTTCTCCTGAGGGTTTTTTTTTGGCTACCATGAATGTCCTAACATTTTGTGACTACTGACCTCATTTCTCTTTGTTTGGTATCAGTATTCATTCATACTAATCTAAATGTTTTAAACCTTTTTACAATTTCGCTTAATGAAAATTCGATTACAAAAACTTTTGAAAGAACTTACACTTGCAATTTCCTTCTCTTGTAAATAACTCCCTCGCCGGTTGGTGCAATTCTTGTCCGATTTGTAAAGAAATACATAATATTTCTGAACTTTGTAGTCCCAGGGTGCAAGGTCAAAGGTCAAATTGACACGAGTGTCATTACACCACTGTTTACTACTGGAATGTAAAGGTGTCCAATGTTCTGAAAAAATAACAAAGTGCCTGATGCATTTTACAGATCAAGAACGAAGATGCATAGTCATAATGGTTGCATAATTAGTAACAATTCAATGACTGATGATCATATTTCATAATAAACAGTGAAATATTGTAGATAATGGTGTAAAAAAGACAATGAAAATGATTTAATGTCTCTATTATTACACAAACAAAAAGACTTGAATGATTGTACATGTTAAAAGACATATACAGGTATATTGCCAGTTTTTCATTTTGTAAGCTCTTCCATCAATGGATGCACAAGATTTCAAACGTGGTGAAATAAAAACGGTCCCGTGAGCACACATAACTGAGTGCAAGATTGTTTTTATAAACTGTAATATTTTCAGATATATGACAACACGCTGCTTCAAAAGTGAGAATAATAACATCTTTCATCTTTGTGGTACCGCGATGGTGTCCTTCTACCAACCAAAATGTGAAACCTTAAAGACTTAACAAATACAGGAGGTGATAACAGCTGTTACCATAAACTGATTGGCTTTTAGTAGTTATTAGCTGGGTGAACAAAGATTGACATTAGTGTTTACAGCAGCAATGCTTTTTGTAGCCAATAAGAGGCAGTTGCTTGATACCAGGAATTAAGGCCAACCAGGTAGTTATTTGATGTCAGGCATTAAGGCCAACCAGGGGTACTGTAGTTGTTTGATGCCAGGAATTAAGGAAGGTGAACTTCCAATTCAGGATCAAGAGAGAAAATTCTGATTAATGACAGACACTTACCACCCCAACTACATTTTTGGTTAAGGGTAATCAAAATTCCCAATTGGTGACTGCTCTTTGATTGACATAACAGTCAGAAAATTCAACAGATACAGAACAGCTGACATTTCACAACATGCAGAGGGAGTATTCTGATTACTTATTGGGGCCTTGGATGCTCACCAGGATATGGCCTTAAGCAGTAAACCATGTTTGTGTCTCAACAGAGGGGAGCTTAAGACACCTTTGGGAGGGGCTAGAAGTAACTCACTTGTGAGAATTGGCACTATCTGGAATGAGAAAATTTCCCTTTCTACTGAGCTAACCTTACATAGAACAAATCCAAATTTGAGTAAAAAACAGGAATGACTGTGTGGTAAAATGACTGCCCATTATGGCCTGAAATAAAAACTTCATACTTACCTTTTGGTGTCTGCTGGCAGTAAATATTGGTAGGATGGTCCTCACAGGCTATATAAAAACACAAAGCATGCAATACGTACATGAATACAGTGCAAGTGTGGTGTGAATTTGACCGTGCCCATTGCAACATGAGCAATCCTGGGCAGTATGGTGGCTCCACATTTTGCCATGAAACTTTCAGGAAGTAATAACAGTAAAGTAATAAGTGTTGTCGGCAACTTTTCAGACTGGGGTAATGCTTAAATATCCTGTTGGATCCCTTCATAAAAGAGTTACACACTTTATTAACACCATACTTAGTAGCTTCAAAAGGGTTTCATCCCAACCCCACCATACTTAGTAGCTTCAAAAAGGGGTTGGGATGAAACCATTTTGAAGCTACTAAGTATGAGTGGGTGAAACAAGGTGCCAGGTTTAATACTTTGGTGGGGTCCCATAGCTGAGAGGACTGTATGTGAGTGGGTGATACAAGGTGCTAGGTTTAATACTTTGGTGGGGTCATAGCAAATGCATTGAGATATTTATAATGAAGTAGTTATCACTGAGGTCCTGTAAAAAATAAGTTTCTTATACGTTGTAACCAATATCATATCACATACAAGTCCGTTAGGGAAATGTCACATGCTTCCCCGGGCTTTGATACAAAAGCCTGGGTGATCCAACTTGCTTCCTTTCAAGCGTGTTAACTGATTTGCATTTTTTGCCAGCAACTTGGCTGCTCAACTTTCTTTGGGGTAACGCTATTAATGACGTGTAATGCCATTTTAACAATGACTGCAGTCAGAGCTGGTGCTAGTGGTCACATGTCCTTCTGGACTGGAGAAGTCATGCAAATAATCAGCTAACTAGTCATTCCCAAGATTGTTGATTACAGAGATTATATTTGGTGACTGACATGGAAAGGCTTGTCTTCAAAACTCTCACCCAGTTGTTCACCTTATGGGTATATCTGGTATAATAGTCACTGTATTTCAGTTCAGCCTCAAAGACCTCAAACAACCTTTGAAAATTACCAATAAAAGTGGGTATAAAGCAAAACACACACAACCACTCTGTCTCTTAATTGTTTAAAAAAAGACTTCAAGTGACCAATTCATAACCATTGACCTAGCAGTGACCAATCCATAAAATCTGACCATGCAGTTCTAAAAACAACTGATTCCCTTTACCATTCAATTATCATTATTTTTATTCCAAAATCAGCAAGAAAAGAAAGTATTTTTCAAAATTTGTGTAAACAGACACATAGGGGTAGGCTTGTTGTAAATACAAATTGCAACTTACTTGGAGCTTTAAAATTTGTAAAGGTTTGATCTTGTCCAGTCTTCTTCGGAAGGGCATCAACTGAAATTAACATTGTTCCCATACTACCTGCATTTGCACCCAATTCACAGAAACAGTCATAATGAAATGTATACTGTTTGGATAAAGAAAAAATGTTAGAAAAAAGAAAAAAGTTAGCTTGCAACTGGGTGAAAGATGGGATTCCAACAACAACAACAACAACAACAACAACAACAACAACAGTGAATATGCCAAAGAATCCCTGCACATACATAGGTGTTTCACATGATGAAACTTACTCTTGGCAGAGTGGTAATACATCCCTCACATTTAATATGGATATTGTGAGGTACATTTATTTTTCTGTGACACTTACTATAAAGCATACTGGTATCTCATCAGTACCAGCTGATGTAAAGAACTGAAGCACTGGCTTCAGTAACATCTGCTACTTGTACAGCACTAATACTGATGACATATCGTCAGTTGTATAAGTTAACTAGAGGAAGTTAATTCATTACTTTACAAATATCTTCTGTTTAATTCACCACATAGTCTGCATATTCACTGTCACCATTTTGACAGATACAGCAGATCTTGTAAAACACTCTGTTTGTAAAACTGAAAATTAAGTATGCATTTGACAATACATTACATCCTGTGTATAAATGCTTGTGTAACTGAATACTGTATATCCTGGCAAATGACATCATCAGCCCACTAACGTAGTTTTAATTTTGCAGTCAAATAGGCAAGTGTAAATATCTTTATGTTGTATGTTGTCGCACATTTAAATTGTATTAAATACACATGAACACTGATTTAGCAACAGAATGACCTCAGATGATCCCAAAACTTATTTTATATTTCAGCCGTTAAAACGTGACATTAGAATTTACAGAGGACTTCTTTGCTAATGAAAAATGACAGTGACTTATGGTGACATACTGTATACAATTAGTGCGGTAAAATTCATTGTATAGTACCATCTGTTGCATAGGAGTAAATATAGCACAACAGAAAGTAAAACTGCCTTGCTACAACAGTGCTCAGTAGCTTTTGAGTAGCTGTTTCCTTCTACAACCATATATCACTGTACTGCTTGTACTTACATGAAAATTACACTTGTTGAATGGTTTGTCAAATTACAAAATAAGCATATCATGTATCACGCGTGTTTATACTAGCTTCAAACCCTAAAGGTTTTTCAAGGTTGTGCATGAGCACTAGAATAACTACTCCTTCTGCATTTATTTTTATCAATCGCACTGCCAAGGGGGCTGGGGGTGGGAATGTCCCTCAAAAGTATGCTCATTGCTGTGATCCCCATGTGCCCCCCAAATGAGATTTAAAAGGAAAATGCAATCACCCCAATCAGAGTTAGTATGCCCTGTCACTCTAGTTTATGAATGGACTATTTTGATCATGTGAAAACGTTTTTGTTAGTGAATTGTGAAATTCAAGGAGAATTTCTCCTTGCTTTACCTATGGTTTGTAATAGTTACATTCAAAATGTCCTCAGAGGTGCTTGTAATGCAATAAGAGGAGATTTGCAAGAGTTTGCTGATTTTCAAAGAAAATTTTGGGGCCACTACCTATTGCCTGGAAGGTATTGAAAAAAATTATGCACAAACACACCATTTGTATATCAATTTAGACATGAGGATCCACTTCAGTCAATCAGGATTCTAAAATTGTGCAAAATATTTTCAAAACTAACTTTCTGCAGCATGCTTTATATTCAGCATGTAGTTTGTGAACTTTGTGAAGCACTGCCCCTAATGGGAAATGTAATTCCTGAATTATTGTTTTAATATCTTTTTCACGAGCTATGGGACCACTGTGAGTAGTCCTATCTATTCAATGCCGTTCCCACATAGTTAACTTTTAGCCCAATATTATGTTCAAAAACTGTAAAGAGAGCGATTTTATATCCCTTTTTCATGCCTATCCAATAGCATGAGGATAATCATTAGCTTTATCACATAGGCTAACTTCCAATTATTTTAACGGCGGTGCCTAAAAGTTTGCAAGGGGAACTTTGCTCTCCTGGGTCCTCATTGAAGTGGGGCCAAGCACAACACTAGAGATCATAAGGTGGTGATAGCTGCATAAGAAGAATAAATAATTGCACACAAATTTCTTCACTGAATACCAGAATTTTCTGCACTCTTTGTGTGTGCACCAGGGTTGGTCTAGGTGGAGACTAGCCCCCCTTTTCTCTAAATTGCTCATGAAAATGAAAAAGATGTTCATAATTATAACTTTACGGCACCCAAACCCACTATATCACATACACGGGCTCTTTTCCCCACAAGGCCCTGGATCTGCCGCCATGGATGAACTTTTGATGCTTGAATGTGAGGGTCTCCCCTTAGTGGCATACCTGGTAGGTAGTTGTCTTTACATTAATTCCTTTTGGGCCCATGAGTGGAATTATCCTTCTTAAGCCCAATGCAAACCTCAACATGATCTGCTGTCTCCATGCACAACCCCTAACCCACCCCTTCATTCTAAAGGCCACAACTCAGATCCATCCCCAGGTCCCCTGCTAGCGAGTTGTCCATGTGCCCAACCAAGGGTCCAATGACAGGTTCCTGGACTCAAATACCTACAGGGGGGCACTTCTGGTCACCATGATGCCAGGTATGGTTCCTTCATTTTGGTCAGCTCCTCCAGCGGACCTTTGTGCGCCCCCTCGCCCCCCCCCCCCCATCACCCACTTGAAAAAGTCTGGTGACACTACTGCACATCATGTAGCACTGAAAGGAGAATTGTGGTAAAAACAGCGAACTCACCCGATTGTTGGCATCACAATGACCAGAACTAAAAGAACATCCAGTCAATGGCGTAGTCATATTCCAAACCTGACAGTACACTTTGTTCTGGTCTGTGTATGTTGCGGGAATAAGTGTTAGACGAACTGCCTTCACACTATTTGCACCTGTGGAAATTGCAGAAGAAACTACTGTATACACACTGCAGATTTCACCAGTTAACCTGTTCAGTGTATAATTAAACTGTGCCAAATACACAGTAGAGTGGTTAAGCTCGCTCCAGCAGAGCTCCCTCTTTATCTCTCAGTCAAACAGCCACCTCTCTGTGCAGACTCTGAGCAGTGACATCACAGCTCGGCCCCGCAGAGACCCGCTGTATATAGGAAGGCATATCTCTGGTTAACTACTTGCAGTTTCGAGTTGGCGTGCACCCGTCAAGAGGTGTGGGAGGCTCGCTCTCCGGTGCGGCCGCCCATGACAAATATATATGTGATTCACAGTCAACGGGTTAAAAACATGAACATAAGAAATTACATGAAATTATGATAAAGAATGAGATCAAATAATTTTGAGATCTGATACAGTATTTGTGATTTCATCATTTTGCTGAAAAATGGTGAACTCCTCATTAGAAAAAGTAAGCAATTATATCTTTCCAGGAAACTGTTCAAATCAATAGATCAAATGACATTATTTTATCCATTTTCAAAAATTTGTTTAGTTGGTTTGGAAAGAAGCCAACCACAAACTCATTTTACAGAAACTGATGCAACATGTAACCATTTATCTTGTTATTTTAATGGCAACTGTAATGCACTTTTAAGTGGTCAAAACACTATATTTGACACTGACAGAAGCTTAATTGGCATAACAGCACAATTTTAAAGGTCATGGTAAAAAAAAAATTAAAAAAATAAAAAAAAGCAGAAAAAGGAATATACATTATTACACAGTTTTGAATGAATCATGAGGCATACTGCACAATACGAAAATGTCTGCACATTTGAAGATGTCTGGCAAAACTTATATATTAGAGTGTAAGGCTGAAGTTTCTATGGTAGCTATAGTCCCCACCCCTCCCCCCTCCCCCCCAAAAAAATAATGAATAAGGTATACACATCATTATGCAGTTTGGAATGAAGCATGAGGTATACTGTACAATTACAAAATCTCTTCACCTCTGAAGATGTCTGGCAAAAGTGATATACTGTACTAGAGTGTATACAGGTTGAAGGTAATTTTATGGTAGCTTTAGTTGACAGGTTGAGTTTGGACAAATACTTTTAACTCTGCAGGAAAGATGTTTAGCATTTCACAGCTGAAGCCATTTCACACTTTTTCACCAAGTTACTAATGACATCAACATGTACTAGGGAACAAATTGTACTTTTTTGTTTTTTGGCAGGGGCCCTTTTCAAACATTGTAGAAAAACATTGTCCTCTAAATACCTTGAGTAGGGAGGGTAGGAGAGATATGTTAATTACTTTTGTTGGCAATTATATTTAGAAAGGGAGAAGGGTGATTTTTTAAAAATAAAATCTGCCCTCCACAATGTTTTTTTGGGGTCAAGCTTTGGTGTATTATGCAGGGTTGAATCACCCCTGTGCATGTTGTATGCTGACATGCACCTAAAAAAATGCCAAGTGATGTAAAACTCACAAACTGGTAACTGAATCAGCATGACTGAATGAGATACAAATGCATCACTAAATACAACCTTACCCCCCCCCCCCCCCCCATCCCATTTTGAAATAATGAAGTCCATTTTTCTTTTTTTTCACTCACATATAAGAAAGAAGGCTGCTTACAATTTAAAAATTTGTTTGTACCATATCAATTTAAACAAATTCAAACATATAAAATACACGTTGCTTAGAATTGCAAAGATAAGTTTTAGGATGTGATGTGTCATTTTCTAACACTGCCCTTTCAGGCAGAATGCAGGTAAAATTTATCAGAGTATAAGTCAACAACACATTGCAATATTTCAAATGTGCAGAGAATATTTTCCTTACCACCCTGTGCGATTTGGAAGGAGATGTTGACACAAATATAAGTCACATGATCATCACGTACACTACTGGAGAACTCAGATGGTGCACTGGAGCCTTGAGCAAGATAATCATAGTAGCTGACATCGACAATCTCTACCTCTGGTGGAAACTCGTTTGAGTAACTCTCGTAATAGTTGGGGCATGTAGCTGAAAAGGAAGAATATTTCTAAGTATGGACAGATATGGAAAATATCCTCAATGGGGGGAGGGGGGGGGAGACTTCCCTAACATAGGGGCCAGCTGACCTAACAGGGGTCTACCCCCTCAATCTCTCATCTGTCACTACCCTGCATTTGTAAGTTCAGTAATTGTGCCCTGTTAATGTGCATTTGAGTCATCTTTCTTTACTGTACAATGTTTACTGTTCAGTATCCTATGATCCTTGCCATCCACCAATAACAGTAGGGCTAACTGATGCAACAGAAGTCATCCACATACATTGAAAGCAGTTTTGGCTGTTATAAGTGATTCAATGTTTACAACGCTACCTTACAATATGATAGGGCTGTGAATGTGTAGCAAAATACTTAAACGTTTAATCACAAAATTTTGCGATTGTTCAGCGATTAATTGCAATTACTTCATCACAACAGAAAGACTCAGTGTGTGCTGATTTATGTGATAAATATGCAAAATGAATTGGTGATGCCGGGAGACTTGATTCCTGTGAACCCCAAGCACACTTCCAGTAAAGGCTTTACTTTGACATCTTACAGTGCCAGTACCATTTGTAAATGTATCTCATTTTTTCAAAACAAGTTATCTACAATCAATATCAAAGTAACCTTACACAACATTTGTTTTTTGTCCCATTCTGCAATTGTCATAAAAACAGACAGCATAAGTTGTGTGATAAAATTGAACTATTCTGCAACTTTGAAACTTGTCCATAAGGTTCAAGTACTCAGAACGTGTCATAACAAGAATCCAGTGATCATCACACATTTACTTGTACGCAGTCAAGACAGGCAGAAGTAACCACAACGTGATGACTTCCTACATATACTTCATAGGGGCCAATATTTCACACTCTGCACCATACGTACATATACACAGTACAAACGCACAGGGTCGTTGGAGCACGAACTAGATCAAACCAGTCAATGTTGCCTGCATGGTCAACTCATGCAAAGTAAACAAGTGTTGGTATTGTACTCGTGCCCTGTAGTGCTGTACATGATGACCATGCAATCTGCACTGCTTAATACAGAGCTACATACTATTGAATGTTGTGGTAAGTACATGCAGGTTGCACAGACTCCCTTGTTAGGCTTGACCTAACGCATTTTATTTCGGGACCATTTAGACCTTATCAATATAATTATTGTGAACATGTGTGGGTAAGATTGACATGAACAAGGAGATTCAAAGATGACATGGGTGAAAAAAGAAAATGGTTTCGATAGAAGGAAAGATGGGCAAAGACGGAGAAATTTACAGAGTATTCAGATGGATAAAAACAGACGAAAAATGGGTGTTGTGATTAATAACTAGTAGCTTTGTAGTAAACGTTTTAAAATGCGATCCTTTAGTGATTAATTGATACATGGTCACAGTCCTACAATACGACCTCTGGTGATCTCAAGAAATCTTTAATTTCCATCAAACTAAATTCACTTATCCAACAAATTCCACAAAAGTAAAGATTCGAGTTTATGAGCCCTGTATGGTACATACGTATTTACCTGTCTCTTGTTTTGTATTTAATATCTTTCAAAGCTGGCCTTCTGGATACAAGGGAGTGGGTACACCAATTAGCTCATTTGCATGTTTTCTTTGGTGAGGGTGGAGGGTTAAAGGGAGGTTGACATCAAAATTTTTGTTAATGTAAGGTAGCTTACATGCAAAGTCATGCTATCTTTGGCAAACCTTTGAATTCTTAAAGACAAATTTCTACGATCCAAAACCTTTTCTTTTTGGAAAATTTTAGGAGGAGGTATGGAGAAGGGTACAAACCCATTGGAAGGGGCAGCTATCCCTGACTGGCCTTAATGGAATGAACCCTGCATAAGGTTTCAGATTTGATCTCTGCAAGGTACAGTACCAGGAGAGGAAGCATTAATCTTCATCAAAAGTACTGTTTTACTGTACCACAATGTTACTGGACATCTTTACTGTATTGTTACAAGTATGAGATCTTTTCAAGACCTGTGCACTTCTTGAAATGTTTTTACAACCAGAGTGTTGGATTCACATGTATGGTATACGGGCACAGTACATATAGAGTACACATTCCATACTGATTGTATGGGATTCGCTTGTCATGAAAACCAGTAACTGTGGAGATACAGTACTGTAGTTCTTTTGACATGCACAAGCAGGGATACCCAACACATGAATATTTTGAAGAATCTCACCACAACAGAATACTTTGGGTAATTATGTTGATAACAAGCCCATCAAAATCAACTCCCTGTTTAAACACACATGCTGAAAAAAGCCCTGTTCCTTCCACTATTTCATTTTTTTATTATTTGACATTAAGAGTGTTTTATGTGCAAAATTTGTGTATTTTAAATTCAAACATTGTGATATGGAACTTCATGACAAGACAAACAAAAGAGCCTCCCAGAGACTGACCCTGGCAGCAAGTTCAAATGTATTAATGGGGGGTAATTTCAGTTTACATTCATGTTTAACCATTTTTAACCTTTAAATGACCTGCAATAAACTATCAGACAGTTGATGATAACTGCTTTTGTAACTTGAGCCCTGGCTGTGATTTAGGACTCAGGCATAAGTAAGGAGATGAGTGTCAAAGCGGGGCAACTGAAATAAACTATCAGACAGTTGATGATAATTATGTTTTGTAACTCGGGCCCTAGCTGTGATTTAGGACTCACCCATACTGTAAGGAGATGAGCAACTGACAATGCAAGGCCACAAACCTAACTACTAAATTGTACACAATCAATGAACTGTTGCCCCACAAGGTGGATATTCTATTGTACATGGGTAGCAGGTGGTGATCTCTATCAGTTGTGTAGCTCCCTGTTGAACTCAAGAAAGGTTTCCCAGTTAATAGTATTCTTCAAAGAACCACATTAAAAACATAATGAAAAGTGTAGCCACCTTCTCGTTCACTGTGCACATGTCAAGTTCCTGGAAAAGATGTATTGTAGCAACCATAGGCTGCACCTGGTAGTATTCAGGCTGTATTGTCTGATACTGCCCTTTAACATCCAGTATTGTACCAAGTCTCACTGAGCTTGGCACTGCATGGCTGGCACCTCCCCATACCAGACATTCCTCAACAAAGGCAAACCTTGAGGTTCTTGCAAGAAAACCTGGAAACCGCATCTCAAACCTGGAGATTTTAAACATTCAGTCTCATATGTTATGCAAAATGTTTTCTAAACTAGAAAGATTTGCCTTTTTTTTTCACCCTCCTAACAAAGTTAAGATACCATCTACAAAGCGGACTGTTTGAAAATATTCAGTAGTCACCTTTCTAACAACAATACATCTGTGATTCAATAAAAAGCCCTGATCTTGGTATAAATAAGGAAACTTATCTGGCGTTGCCTGAAAGCGATTTTCACAGTGTGATAGTGGCATTTTAACCATGAGACAATGCCAGAAACCGTGAGACTCACGGTCAGCCTGTGAGAGTTGGCAAGTCTGTGATACTAACTGCAATACCAAATGTAGTATAAGGTGGTTTTTTACTGATTTTTGGAAGTATTTTTATTCACATAGTAGACAAATATTAGGCCAATAAAAATATACTGTACCCCATTCTTTTCAATTTTTAGATGTTCACTTGCTGTACAGTATTGAACTATTTACATGGAGCCCACCACTCAAATTACTCTACTGTAGGTACATGTAAAGTGCAATTCTGGAAAGCAGCAGGCTTACTGTACACCTAATTTCCATTTACACATCTCCTCACAACCCTAGGGATTTGCTTAAGATAAATATAATTTATGTACAGTAATGCTCATCACTTTTGACATTACACAACTGTAATCTTGGTGTAAAATACTGTGCATGATCTCTTGGAGTGTAACCAAATTTATTACAAAACAGGTCAACATAGTTTAGAATATACTTACCCCCTTTCGATACTTTCTCTTGCTGTATCAACATTTCACATCCATTCTCCACCTCCTTACCATTCTGCAAGAGGTGAAAAATCACTGAAGGTAAAACTGCAGGAAACTTACAGTACAATGCAAAATTCACAAATAGTCCTACCGTAACTAGTGGGATATACACAGATTTTTATGTCTGACTCTACCTTCATAAATATTCAGTGAGGGCTGATGAAAAATGAAGTTGTTGAAGTCTATGTTTGCACTATAAACTTTGACATATCAATTAAACAGGCAGATATACATTAAACAACTTACTGCTGTGCAACCACCTATCTGTACATGGCCAGTCAACCAGAAAGCCCAAAGGCTTAGTGATCCTTGCCGAATGGGGATGCTTTGTTGCACTGAGCTGTATCCCTCAAATTTATCTTTCTTGACTACATCATTTTATGATGTTTTAACAATTTGACCTCTGCTGACCTCATATGCAGGGCTGGTCATGAAAATTTTTCAGGAGGGCAAGCAACTGCCCGCCTTACTTGAGATGTTGTGCTTCTAGGCGGGCAATTAGTTGCCCACCTAAGATTTCAGGCGGGCAGTTGTGTAAATATACAAGTTTCATTTAAATTTATCATTCTTTTCGGTTTACGCTCTGTGTCCCCCCCCCCCCCCGTGTCCCTCCCTGTGTTCTACCCAGTTCCCAACAGTGCATATATGCGACACACTGCCAACAGACAGTGGGGCCAAGATATGTTCTCTGACATCATATAAATCAGTGAAGAAATGAAAATGACTGCATCTCAACTTGCCACAAAACCCCCATCAGCAACATCATGGCGCCCTTCAGGGTAGAGTTGGCGCTCTGTTCCCTTCTACCATATGCACCACTGTGGACACAAAGCAGGCCAAGTCCAGGGTAACATATGGCGGAGCCACTCCATGGATGCATGCCAATAGGGGTCCAAGGAACCATTAACTGACATCCAAGTACCAATATTCCTTCTTCCATGGCACATAGTTGGGCCGAAGCCTACAATCGGGAAAATGGCAGTGACAAGTTAAATCTCAAAGCTTTTTTTGTCCTTCTGTTGAGTTATGCCTCTGCCACTCCAGGCCCACAGGATTTTGCTGGTGAGCCTTATTTTGAAGGACCCAGGATAATTTTGAACTGGTGAATTGCAGTTTGTTTGCCTAATATAAAACTTGTGTTTGCAAGGGTACAAAAACGTAGTAACCCGGGTACCCGATCACCATATCCATTAGATACCGATAACCGATATAATAAAGTAAAGCAGCAATTTTGTAAGGCACGTAATGACACTTGCCTGATTTTTCACCTGTCTCGGAGTGGTAGTTACCACATGTTCAAGAAGACTAAAATTCTCACAACGAAATCGTGTCGTTTCAAATAGAAAATTAACAATATGAGAAACCTGATAAAAACAGCCAATTAATAAATGCAGTACTTCGTAAGGCCTCTCTCTATCTACTGCATTGAATTTTGAGGTGTTTTCCGACTCAAAAAATTCTCTTGCATGTCCGAAATTACTGAATGTAAACAAATGACGTCACGCTAGTGAAATTTGCTACTACAGGGTGTACACATTATCACTGACAGCTTCGTGCGTTCTTACGTAGCTATCCTTGTGTTGACATCCGGGCTACTCACATTAGCTTGCACATGGAGTTTTGTAATTTTTACGATCGTCATTTTGGTGCAGACTAACGTTACAGTAGATAGAATAGCGCAGTTAATTTTCGATAAGGCGGGCCCGGGCGATCGCCCGGGTCATATGACCAGCCCTGCTCATATGACCTCTGAACCCCACCAAATACAACAAAAAAGGAAAACAGAAGTGTCTTGAAAGGGATTCAACTCCAATGGATCTTGGATCTTGAAAATTCTTGGCAAATTTTGTTTTTTGACCTCTGGTTACCCCAGATGATGATCTTGGGAATACTTGGCAAATTTTGCTTTTTGACCTCTGGTGACCTCATATAACAATCTTAGGAACTGTTGGGAAATTTTACTTTTTGAACTCTGATAATCCCAGATAACTTTTGACCTCCACCAAAAACAACAGGGTTCTTCCTTACAACATGAAAAATCTATGCACTAAATATCAAATGTCCTTCATTCCTACGAGATATTGAGATTACAATCTTACATGACCTTTGCCCTTAACCAACAACAACAATAGGGTTCTTCCTCTTAACATGACAAATCTATATATCAAATATGAAACGTGTCTGTCATTGCTATCTTGAGATAAAGTGATTACAAGCCATTAATAAGATTTTTGCAGTCTAACCTCTGGTGACCTCAGATGACCTTTGACCTCTACTAAAAACAATAGCATTCTTCCTCTCAACATAACAAATCTATATCAGTCATGCCTACTGTATCTTGATTTATGGCGATTTCAAGGATTTTGGTCTCTGACGTCTGGTGACCTCAAATGACCTTTGACCTCCACCAACTACAATAGGGTTCTTTCTCTCAACATGACTAATCTAGATACCAAATATGAAAAGTGTCGATCATTCCTACCTTGAGATATCGTGATTACGAGCTTTTCAGCTTTTTACCTCCGGTGACCTCAAATGACATTTGACAAGCTTCACCAAAAACAAAAGGCTTCTTCCTCTGAACATGATGAATCTATACACCAAATATGAAAAGTGTTGGTCATTGCTATCTTGAGATATCCTGTTTACAAGCTAGGCGTCACATACACACACATACACACACGCACACTCCCAATGTGTCACACACACACACGACATCACCATCGCATAGATTCCTTGCCTGCCTTCAGCAAGGAATCAAAAATGCTATACGTGTACATTTGGAAGAATAAGGTTTGAATTTTTCAATTCACATGGAACATTACGAATTTAAAGAATATCAATGGGAGTGCATTGCTGGACAATAAGAATCTACCTTTACACTTTTCCAAAGTAATATTTAAATACTGGACAACTACTGTGATGAGTACTCTATATACTGCATGATCACTTTGCATGCTCAAAATTCTTCCTGTAAGTTTCAAAGCAGATGTAACTTTTGCCAACTGCAACCAGCAGCCAGCTTTCCCTCCTCAATCCTCATTCACAACCACCAGGACTTCTTCGTCGAACAGTGTAAAAACTGTACACTTTTAACTATTCCTATCACAACAAACACAAATTATAGAAAGAACAATGAAAAATGGACTAAAGCAAGTCTGATTACCATGCTGTTCAGAAGACCAGAGTCAATGCAGGCCTTGAATTTTGAGGCATGTGAGTGTGATCGCACACCACCACTCCCCTCAAATCACTGTGAGAAGTGCAATTTTTTGCATATACCTAAATAAAGAATGGGAACTCAGATAAACCTATTAAAGTTTAATAAAACATCATACCTTCCACACTAGTATGATTTGTTGTATGTGTATCTTGAAAATCTAAAACTCAAGGCCTGTCAAAGGGGTTTTAGTGTGTGATTTCTACCGCTTAAAGCTCAAGAAGTCCCACTGACTTACTGTGTAAAAATGAGTACTGTAGGTCGCAGAACAACGTTACAGTTGAAGCTTTGTCATGCAATATGAATATTCATACATATCGAAACCAATCCACAGTTGAGAGGAAACATCAAGTAGGGCTCATAAATGTAGTGAAACTGGATGATCTCTGTCATTGTTTGCAGGTGTTACTGTAGGGCATGTACATCAAAAGAGGAGTACATATTCAACACCTGCTATTAAAGTGGCTATGCCACGTGTAAATAAACGGTTTAAACCCTTTTGTATCCTTAGGAATACGTTTCCTACAACGAAAATCAATCATTCTGTTTATTTACAACTTGTTTTTCCGCTCGAAAATTGAGAAAAAATACACCCTCTTCCAGCCCTGAAAAGTTAGTCTTTCCAAAAATTCTCAAAATCTTGTTACGTCATGTGACGTCACTTTAGGAACTGATCGTTGTTTAGCGTGGTATCCTTCGGACATTTGATACAGTGTTTGCATTCCATTGTACCGGTTACCAAGGTCGATACAATGTAAAACCTGCGTGAAAAGTTGTAAATTTTGGAATTGTTATCCCTTTTCTCGTGCTTACCACTTGTTTCAGTCAATTAAATGCATTTCACGCAGGTTTTTCGTCTTGGTTTCATGATAAGTAGCTGCATGTACAAACATTCACAACACATCAGCATAGGTACAGCATGGAAGTACTACTTCCATGGGTACCGTACACAACATACCTGTTACTACACAATGTATCACCAGCACTGTTTCGTAGTAGGTACCATGTGAAATCAAATTTAATACTTTCTTTGGAATGGCGGATCTGAGCCAGGGAGTTGTCCTCTAATGGCAACTCCCTGATCGGACAGGAATTGTCAGTGGACTGTCGGTAAAGTGAGTTTTCTTGGATTTGAAATCAGAAAGGCGAAGGCGATACTGAACAAGACGTCAGTGGTGCAGATGGGGTGAGTAATTCGTTACGGCGCACAGGACCGTATCGATTTGTGACAGTGTTAGGTGAGGTAAAAGTACAACACCACAACAATTCGAGCACTAGAAGCATTTGGAGCAATTGAAAGGGACTTTAGCTTGGAGAGTTTTATGTAGGCAGTCAAAATATGAACTTTAGGTTACTTTCGTGCAAGTGTCAGTGGAAATCGTGGAACTAGTAGCCTAGGCTATGATTGCGTGTGCACAGTATTATTCGCTGGCTGCTGCCAGTCCACTCACTGTACGCAGACCGAACCGAACAGTATACTGCCGAGTTTTTCGTTTTTCGGTTATGAATCAAGAGTTTTTGTAATTATTAGTAATAGCCTATTGCAGCCCCATAATATAACAGACCGACACCACTCTCCAAACAGACAGAATAAAGTTCAAATTCAAGACATGCCACGAATTACAGTCATTACCATCTCTTACGTATGTATAGGCTATGCTGACGCCAGGTTCGGTATGCGGAGGATGGTGTTCCTAAAATGACGTCATTATTGTGTTGGCTTGAAATCTCATTTTCAACAGTCTATTTTTTGGTGCAATTTTTTGAAACATTAATTTCTTTTTAATGCTCAAGGCTGTAAGGGTGATGAAAACAGTTTTAGAAAGAGCTTTTTGTGTACTTTAGGCTAAATTAGTCTCCCGTTACTCCAATTTACGTGTCATGGCCACTTTAAGGTACTTAGGTGACTGCTTCCTTTAAAACATTTTGCCCCTAATTCTGTTTGGAATGTACAGTAATTATCAATTTATAATTCAGCACAATGTCCTGTATACTGTAACCCTGACTGTTGATATGGTGTATGTTACTGTCAATATGTAACTTTTACCAAAACTTTTCAAGGACTTTATCAGGTAATGGATTTATTACGTTTCCCAGTCTCCAGGGCCCTTCAAGAACTATTCTCTACATATTTCCATAAAAATATACATGCACAGGCCTATTCTTAAAAAAAATTAGAAAATTAACTAAAACTTTTTATCAAATTTATGTATCTTCTAATTAGTACCAGTTTGGACAAATATGAGATGTGAAATTTATAAAAATTTTCCAGGCCTTTTCCAAGACATACGCCAGGAAATAGAGCAAATTTAAAATTTTCAAGACCTTGAGAACGGACCAATCAAATCCAAGGACTTTGCAGATACTGAAGTGAATAAGTACCATCGATATCACAAGTTCCAGCAAAAAGACAATATCAATGCAATCATAATAGACACTGTACAAGTTAACTTTTTGTGTTTTCATACCTTGGGTTCACTGAACAAATACACACAAAGCATGAAGTACTGAACACAGTTAGGTAATAAAATATATGTAGAAGAATGAACAATAGTGTTTCTAGATTTCATCTTATCTGTGTTTACATATGCTAAATATTAATGATAACGTATAGTTAACTTACTGATTGTGATCTTTTAGCATGTTTACATTTTCAATAATTACAGGACCACAAATGGTTTTTCAAGAATATGATACAATACAGCATGGTGTCAATAGAGGGCAAACTGTTATGGTACTCAATGGATCAGATTCTCCGATGTACCCTTGTAGCAGTTCCTCCAATTCCATGACCTGTCTTTGCACCTCCATGTGAAAAGGTCTCCCTAAATATGTTTTTTTTTTCTTTTCTAGGTTTGCCTATGAATGCCCACTTCAGAAGATCTACAACCCATTCTTTACTGAAAAGCATTTTCAGAGCTCTCTGCATAATGGCAACTGCCCTAAGCGATGGGGTTGGTAACATGATAAACTGTACCCCACTGGGACAATAGAATAGTTGGGTTGGAAAAACAGATTTCTTAATATAATCAATACTGTACATCATATCCAACAAACTTCATTGCCCTAGGCCTAGGCCAATTCTGTATTGCCGAAGACACCACAGTAGCTTGTTCACCCTTTTCAAACAGTAAATACCACAATACCCTATACTGTAATATGACAATATCAATTGCCTTCAGAATACTACAACCCCTCTGTGATAAACATCCAGTACATCTAACTGTAATGCACATAACCATGGGTGTACAAGGCAGGGAGGGAGCTGAGGGGAGGGAGAGCAACTGGGCAAAAAATCTGCCATTTTCTAGCAAAGTATATGCTACTGTATTTTAGGAGCAAACATGCTTAATAAACTTTTGAGCAAAAGTGTTCAGAAAAAAAAAAGTGAAAGTGGTCCTGCACATGCTTATGTATGTCATTGATGAATTAAAGGTGCTTACTGTAGTTACTGTACATGCATTTAAAGGTACAGTAAAGGTAGATGGAATTTGCCCTCTTTGTACTTCAATCAAAGAACAGACACAATACTGAGAGCAAACACAATTTACAGTAAAGCTTCAGTTGAACCTTGTTTTATGTAATCTTGAGACATCTGTGTCATAAAATGGTGCAGTCACACTTAGACGGATGATTGGAAACTAAAATGAATGATGACAAAACTTACACTGTAGGATGTCCAAGAACAATCCTGCAAACACCTTCCTGATGCTTGGGAATATACCACAGAGGCAACAACTGCCAAGAAAATAAGGAGAATGGTACCCCCAGGCTGAAGCTGGAAAAAAAGGGAAAAATAAAATACCTTCGTGGTTGTCACATACACGTCCTTCAGTAGGTATGAAAATATGCAAATGCTTTTCACAGTCTAATCATATGCCAAATGATAATGTGCCCACTGTCCATACCATGTATTCTGTTTACAGTACCTGAATCATGTACTGCTATTTGACTAAGTTGAAAAACATGCCAGGATTGCCATATTGGGCATTGCAAACACCAAAAGCACATCTGGCATTTTTGTGATGGTTTTGGCACATGGCATTTTAAAACAAATGTCAAACAGCATTTTTTGGTGCATTTACATTTGGCTATCAGTTATCCTTAAATGTGCATGTTTTTTCCAAAATTCTAGCTCCCAGAAAACTGTGGTTAAATTCATAATTTGTGCCTTAAAATTTAAATAAACAGCATAATTGAATGAAAAAGCTTGGCTGGTGTTTGCAAAATGCACAGCTACGTGTATTTTTTATAGAACATGGATAATTTTGAGGCAATTGTGTTAATGTCAACAAATTTACATACTGTACATGTGATGTTTTTCCACTGCATCTAACACCAAAATGCCTCACAGCACTGTAGATAATCTGGCAGCCATGAAACATGCATAACACCTCAGAATGAAGAAATAAGATCATGTATTAAAGTATCCAGTACTGCAATACTTGAAAGCCCTTCTAGAAATTTTAGTATGATTTGAGTATGAAATAGGTATGAAAGTATTCAGAATAAATCTGAATTAAAGCAGGAATAGACTTTCATACTCATTTCAGATTCAATTCATACTCTATCCTGATTAATTCCTGATTCCAAACTGACTAGATATGAAACAGGAAATTTCCTGACTACATTCCAGACTCAATCCTGACTTAATTTCCTGACATATAGGCTGAAATCCTTACCAGTCTTAATTCCTGATTCATTTCTGACTCAAAACAGATCTGGACTTAAATACTTGCTTTCCCAACTAACACTAAATGAATAGGGAATTATGGACTTAGAAAATTTTTGAGCAGTTCTGACTTAAAATTTTTCTGCACAATTAGGATACATTAAATGGATAGGAGATTTTGGACTTAGAAAATTTTTGAGCAGTTCTGACTTAGAATTTTTGTGCAGAATTAAGATACATTAAATGGATAGTCGATTTTGGACTTAAAAACTTTTTAGGCAGTTCCCTTGCAGAAATTTTCATCAGAAAATGCATGAACAGAAGATCATCAGAATGTCAACAGGTTTTCAACAGAGCGGTGAATCTGTTGAGAATCCGGCTGTTGCCTTTCTGGTAATTTTCTGAACTGAAAGCCTTCCTGTTGAAATCCTGTTTAATTTTCTGTCGAAAATTTCTGTTCACCTTTTCTGACCAGAAAGGTGCACACACACAATAAGAGGTACCAGAATTTTGAACTTAGAATTTTTTTCTGGTGGAGGATCGAGAGATTTCTGATCAAATAATTCCTGTTCAGATTAGTGCATGATCATGAACCACACAATAACAGATATGCCAGAATTTTTGGTGCACAGAGGAGTATTCTGATGGTTCTCACAATCTGCTCATATAGATTTCAGATCTGACAACATGGCCCTGGTAATTATCTGTTTGAGGACAACCGGGTATCAGAGTACTTAACTTTTTACATGTATAAAATGGCCCGTTTACACTATCATATACTTGTCCATGCATTAACATCGTCATTCAAATATTTGGACACTATTATAACTATTATGAAGATGACACATGCAGATAAAAGTTTGAACACCTTCATAAACGTTCATTTTAGTTGGACGTTTTTCAAATTCTTGGGGCAAGGTCCACACGTTTGTCCATTTGCATCGTCATACAAATGTATGATGTCAGTTGACTAAATGGATGATCGTGAAGACTGGCTTAAAATTTTACACGGATCGAAACTCAGGCACGGAATTCACGGAAATGATCGTTTCTGGTAACGTGTCGTAACTGTGGAGTCAAAACCACGAAACCCGAAAATCGGTTCCATGGAGGTTAATTGAAACTTCCTTAGGCTGGGATTAACTCACTGCTAAGCACTTCAGCCTACAACACTCCAAATCAAATTCTTGACATTATAATGTGTAGAATGTTTAAAATTGTAAACTATTCTGTAAATCCCCCGCGTTTAATTTCACCTTGCGTATAAATCACGATCCCGGGAAAAAAATTGGGCATCCCGGGCTGGCTGTACTGTACAAAGCGCAATCTACCGCCAAGCTATATACCCTAAACACATAGCTGTCTCTCACTCAGTGCTTCTTTGAAGCACGAGAGTAGGCTAGGTTCAATATATGTCCATAGTAAACTTGTTAGGATAGCATATGAGCCAAAGCAAGTAACTCTGAAGAAAAAAGTATCGTACAGGAAGATTAGTGAAGAAAAGTTTTTGAAAATATTTGAGAGGGCTTAGTTAGACTATTTTACACATACACCGAAACAATTGTATGAAATTAAGGCTATCCAGCTAAGTTTGGATCATTCAATTTTACGTTCGAGTTGGCTACCCCGAGAATGAAAGATCTACATAGTAAAATGTGTACTAAAAGTACAGTCATTACAGTCATTACACACACTGTTTAATTGAAATTTTAAAGGAGTCGTAGGGATCGTCGGCTCAGATTTTTGACAACATTCTCAGGGTTTACGATGCTTTAAAATTTCCAGTTATCATCAACTTTGAAAGATACTAAAATAAATGCTACTGACCTCGCCCCATTTTGCTAGTTGTATCAGGTTTATGGGGTGAATGGTTTGAACATTTTTGGTGGATCTGTCAAACTAAAGACAGACTTTTGCGGCCTCCCTGAAAGTA
Source organism: Holothuria leucospilota (assembly GCA_029531755.1). Classification (NCBI taxonomy): domain Eukaryota; kingdom Metazoa; phylum Echinodermata; class Holothuroidea; order Aspidochirotida; family Holothuriidae; genus Holothuria; species Holothuria leucospilota. The sequence goes on along the minus strand of CM055962.1, from coordinate 13,160,420 downwards.
TGTAGCTTACAGTTTATAGATGTTTGATCGATTGTTTGTACAGTACAATTGAAAGTTTTGATTTTTGGGACTGAAACTAGTATTTTAGATGTCACAGTATTGGCAATTTCAGCAATCATTGATATCGGTCTACTAAGATAAGGTTCAGATTTTTTTTTTTTTTTTTGCATAGTTTTAGCCGGTCTAGTGGACTTTTGTTCTATAGCCAAGACCAACTTTTTTAACCTAAGGTCCGACCAAGTGCCGGGTATTCCCCTTGCAAACTGACTGCCAGCCAAGGTCCGGCGGTGTGCTTGAAAGTCCGCGGCACGCCGGTACAATCATTAATTAGCGCCGATGAAATTAAGTCAGAGCCTTACTATAGTTCTTTCAAGTGCAGTGCCCATCTTCAGTGATTCCTTCTTAAACTTGAAATTCTGTAGCCTTTTCCGCTCGAATGCTTTTCCAAAACTAGTAAAGTTATTACAAAAGAACCGCACAGCCATTTCCGGTATTTCAGCTTGTAAACTAAATTTATTGACTGAGGAATCTAGCCGCGTGCCCCTGGTTCACCGCCTCCAGGACCACATAGCCATTACATAGACAGAGTACTAAGTTCATATTGGAAAGAACTTATGCTCTCAGTTTCTGCCAGGTAGAAAAGGTCCTGAGTTCGGTTGTACCACGCCAAGATTGCTGTTTTTTATATGAAATAGTTTTGAATGAAAGAATCGCGCAGACAGGCAGTGATTTCCCCTCCTCGATGCATGCCTATAGGCCTGCCAATTAGAACTTGGTCACGTACCCAGTGGTTCTTAAACTGCATAGCCCCAAAAGTCGCTAAAATATCCGAGCCAAAAAGTATAGTACCACCCCGCGGAGTGAACTCTGTTTGCTCAGCCGGGTTTCCTGAGACTGAGCAAGGAATATGTCATATGGCTGCTACGCAGGCTAGTCCTAGACTGGCTAAATGTGTATGTTTTCTTTGTACGTACGTTAACCCAAATAATTTTTTCCTGTGCCATCAAAAACATCATCCTGCATCTGTATAAGCGTGCTGTTTTTATGTTCGTGTGAGGTGTTTCAGGTTTAGGTTTTTCATCAGGATTTGTTTTCTCTCAGGTTCCTTTTCGTAATTTTACCACATAACTCGTGGAGAAACATTTTGTAAGGTGATGTGATCAGTCATTAGTCCCCATGGTATTTCCCACCTATCGCGGTCCATTCCAACCCTGTTGACTGCATGATTCTTTGCCGGCGGGTCACACTGTAAAAATCGTGAATGCAGCCAGTCATTCCAACCACATTGTACGAAATTGTTTCAATACTTCATCTCGGCACACTTTGGTGTTAAATAACTCGCCGCCATACAGAATTATAAAGCTTTGAGTCACTGACATTGGTTTCATCACTCAAAAACTTATCCTTTTCTTCGGAGCTTTGACGAGAAATACTCCGACGGTCAAGCTTTGTCCCAGAGCGCTTGGTAACTATTTATCATAATTTATGATGTGACCTCTACGTACACTTGACCTCGTAGCCATTGAGCTGTACTGTACACATTCCTGAAGCAAGCCTACACTATACTGGACTTGTGTACATACCGCTGGAGACGACGCTCCCGTAAACAACCACCTAGGACTTGTGCACTACGTAGTAGGGTTGGAAAAAATCTAAACAAACTGCTCATGGAATTTTATATGCTCAGTGGAGGAATTAGAAAGGAGACAAGTCCTCGATAACCCCTTTTGGACTTAAAATTTATGAAAGAACCTCGCATCATACTTCAACCGATCTGAACAGGATAATTAGAACTACTTTTTCACGAGCAAACTTTTCGTTTGTTTGTAATCCCTACGATAAGATTTGTAATATGACATCGGACAATACCAAATTCAAATCTCAGGTCTGTGCCACAGTGACGAAGCAGAGCCGTTGAATTTGATGGTTGGAATCGACCCCAGAAAAACGGGAAGTTTTGGCAAGAAACTGAAGAAATCACTTAACAACGTTTGTGACTAGTACTTAATTTTGTTGGAAAAGGTATCAGGCCAAAAGGGAAGAGTTGCAGCACGTTTGACGAAAGGTTTCCGAACTCACAGCTAACGTTAGCACTTACTAGCCTTACTGCCTATAGGCTATTGTGCATTGTAAGTTACAGTATATATATATACTGACAGACAGACCGACAGACAGGGTTGTAGCACCTTGCCTGTTGCAATGTACACCTTGCCCTTCATAAGATTTATGACATTCAACAAGATAATGTATATTTATATGTATATTTATATTTTACTGTCAGGTTTTAGAAACATATTTTCTGAGATACAGAGGAGGGGGGGGGAGCAGTTTGTAACACCAGTTCTCAGTGATTTAGCCAGCTGGATATTTGTGCGACATCTGTCCCACAAAAAAAAATTTTTGAAGAGCAATTTCTGTACATGTGTTCATTTGAGAGAAACTACCTTGATTGAGTTTTGCAAGAATCAGTCACTACAAGTTGTACTTCTCACTCCATTTTCAGGGTCAGGTCTAGTAGGGTCAAATATTGCAGTTATTGCCATATCGGTTCCTCTCAAATTGAAAAATCAAATTCCAAAGTGGAGGGGGAACCTCCCCTAAGATCTCTCCCCAATTCAGAAAGTTGGACTAGAGAAAAGTTCATGCTTAAATTATTGCCATGCCTTGTATTCTTAAGGTAGGTTTATAATCATGTATGTGTAAAACAGACATTCTGTACAAATTGTCTATTTTAAATGGATTTCAATGGAACTTGTGACTACTGATCAGTGTTTTTTACATTTATTACATATTTAACCTGTAATTCTCTTTTCAACTGACCTTCCCAGAAATAAAGTTGCCTGCAGCTATGATATATGCTTTTGTTCTTATAGTGTGTTTATTATTTTATATCGCTTAATTCCTTGTTTGGAATATTTGCAATGGGAGTCGGAAATATTTCTGACTAAGAGTCTGAAATATTTCTGATTACTGTAGACGTCTGTTACCATAGTTGTGATCAGATTTCTGACTAAGAGTCTAAAATACTTCTGACTAAGAGTCTGAAATATTTCTGACTAAGAGTCTGAAATATTTCTGACTAAGAGTCTGAAATATATCTGCTTAGGAGCCTGGAATACTTGCAATCATAGTATGAAATATTTCTGACTAAGAGTCTGAAATATATCAGGACTGAGTCCTGCAATCGGAGTATGGAATAACCATAAGAGTCTGGAATATTTCTGACTAGTAGTCTGAAAATTGTGTCAAATTTGGACTAGCAAATGGTAGAAGTATGGAATTAAGCAGGAATTGAGGCTGAAATTCAGGTCAGGATTTTAAGCAAAAAATGGAGTCAGGAATTCAAGTATGAATTGAGACAGGTTTATGAGCATGAAATGAATCAGAATTCAGTCTGGAAATGTGTCAATTTTGGATCTAATTTTTCTGCCTTAAAAATCCTGATCTAAAAATTTCCAGCAGGGAGGGTTGGAAGAAAAATTATTTTCATGGAGTCAAATTTGCCTCAACTCCTTCCATACTTTCATCTGTAAAATGTAGGCACAGTAAAATTTCCTTCCATCTGCCAAAATTTCCCTACAGTACAGTATATACAGTACCCAAATTGTCCAGGAAGGAGCCTTCCAGCCAGCTGAGCTGCAGCTTTTTAACTTTTCCTACCTATGATACTTGGATTTAAGCTCTGGCAGGAGATGGGTGTGTGGACATGGAAGGTTAGAGGCTATGAAAGAAATCTGGGAAAGACAGGAAGGTGGTTGGGTTGGTTGGTTGAAGTTGGGTAGGCAGCCATGTGGGACCTGCATGGTTAGAGTCCCTGTCTTCATGTGAAAGGTTGGCAGAGGGGGCCGCTATGGGGGGATATTGAAAGGTATTGTAGAAAGGTGGCCACTACGGGGAAGGTAGACTGAAGGAGAGTAGTTCTGGGAGAGTAGTTCTGGGAATTGGTGAAAAGTGGTAGCAAAGTCAGAGAGACTAGAGGAAGGAGGAAAAGGGAAGGGCCTGATGGGTAATAAGTGGTATTGGAAAGACACAGCTTGATATAATCTTAGATACTGTACTGTAGACTTCACAGAATGGAGATAAACTGTATGTATGTGTGTACACAGCATACTAATACTGTATGTGAGGCCTGTCAGTATAAACTTTGTTCACACACTGCTTCAATTTTGTACTTGCTCCCTAATGCACTAATTTTAATCATACATGTATTTTGCACCTTTAGCAGTGGCATTTAAATTTTTTTTGCTATAAATCCCATTTTTTTGTCATTTTCCATAGCTGTCCCCTGTATCCTAATTTAAGTGCAGCATACATTACATACATATACTACACATGTTCTGCAGCTTGTATGCAAAAGCACTTATGTGAACTTTTATATTTAAACCTCCAGGGAATATCTTCAGCTATGTATAGTACTGTGTTCACCAAGAAAAGTCAGCCCACCATCAGCCATCATTTTATTGCATTACCATGCACTATTTTCATACCATACCTGTACCTCATGCAATGTACTTTACAGTATCCTTACATATGTAGCAGGAAGGCCTACTGTATTGTACAATAACTGCGACTCTTATGCTTTTCTCCTTCGATAGCAAGGAAGGATTGTTGAAAGTACACTCTATCCCATAGAGTCATTAAACCTTAAAGAGCTGTCCAAATTCTTTCTCGACATATTTTCACAAGGTTACATGGTCTGGCACATGCTGACCTCACATGACCTTTCAAGAATGATGGGGACAGGGTTACCTTTCTATCACACGGATATGATGTTAAAGCATATATGAAACTGATTCAAATAACCTTCCTTGATATACCATTATCAAGCTTTTATATTTGACCTCCTCCAAGTACACCAATAGCACATACTCCTTGTACAGTACTCCATTGCAACAAGCAAGATCTCGAAAAAAAATATTCAAGTTGCTGACATTCATTTCTTGATAAAGGTGTGCATGATTCCCTTCAAACACAACTGGCATTACAAACTGCCACACATGCATACACCCACGGAAAGTAGTATACCGTACAATGCATTCAGGACTGCACATAGGTTTCCAAGTTTATATCATCAAAGTGAAACTTGTTCAGTAGTACATCACACAACTGACTCTGTACCACAAATAAATCTATAATAAATTTTTTTGTGCAAAAGAATACACCAACCATGCTTTTCCTATCAGTCCGTAGACCTGGACTTTGATCATCCTTCATTTTAGCAGACAATGAAACAATTTACATTGCATATACTGTAGCAGTGCTACAGTATAGGCCAAATTCATGACACATCTTTCCATGTGTCTATATTATGCAAGAAATATTCATCAAAAAGGTGGGCCTCCTGTGCACACCCACGGGTAGTTACTGTAAGTACGTATACTGATTAGTATCACAACAGCCTACAGTACATTCAAAATCCTTCATTAATGAGAAGACTCTTGTTTCTACATAAAATTTGCAATTTTGTAATAAACTCAATCAGCCTTAATTAAAAAAAAGACTTGTGAGATAAAACAATGAAATTTAATGACCATCATAAGTCATACAATGCAGCAGATAAAATTTAAACAGCTGCTCCTACTGAACACAATTGTTGAATACAGCTCTGTAAACTGAAACTTATTGACATTTTAAGGAAGGGATACAAATGGGACTTTCCCTTTCCTGCCAAAAATGAATAGCTATTTGCTATACAATTGAAAAAGTCACCCCATGACCTATTAAAGGTCTAGAGCAACAAACAGCTTACACGTCTTTTAAGGAGTTGTCAGATACAAAGGTGCACGTGCAGAGCTTCAGTGTACATGTATACACTACCCATTCAACGAATACTGCACAATGAAGTGTCACTATAAAAAATAGCACATGCAGCAGGTTTTCAGCATTTTGATCACCATACGGCAGTGCTTAACAGTCAAGTACTGTACACAGTACAGTAGCTGCAGTGGTACAACTTGAGTAATCATAGGCCGTATGGGAACATTTGGACTTGGGGGGAGGGAACAATTTTTTGGCCCAAACCTCTAAACCTTTTTAGAAGAATTTTGCTTAAGTATTCCTCTGATTCTATCAGAGTGCCCCCTGCCCCCTTCTCATATGCTTAATCAAATAATCACTAAAATCTAAAAATGTAGCCTTTACAACTAGTCTGAGATTACCATGCCTGTGACAATCAAATTGTACTGAGTAAAATCAAAAGATACTGCTTGATCAAATGAATGGAGTAATAATCTGTAAATTGCACATGTATGTACTTACTATGCATTTTAACTGTATTACCTGTACAGTATTTTCATGCTTGAATATTGCAATATATGTCATAAAAATACAGCAAGGTAAAAGTCCAGCTCTTCATAATAGTTGATGTACTGTGCATTATTCTTGCCACAGTAATCATTACTTTTTACAGTTTCCATGAAAGCACTTTAATGGCACACAAATAAACTGAATTTCTAGTCTCATTTTTGTGACCTGCAACTTTCAACTTGTTGTTAAGTGCGTAAGGTGGGAGGGCTTGGGAATGGGGGGTGTTGGGAGAAAGGGTTGATGCACACATTTTTCTTTCACTTCAAAGATTTTTACAAACACTGAAAAATGTGTTCATGAAGGCTCAGGAAAGCATACAGGGTACAATCATGAATAATTAAGGTTGCCATTCATATACACCCAGTTAAACACCTAAATTAAGCTTCTTTTCAGAAGACAAAATCACATTAACCCTACAGTACAGAGACACATAAAATTTGCTGACTTTTTGACTGTACCATGCCAAGTACAGTATAGGATATCATATTAAACCTTTCACAGCCTATACAGCAGGGGATGTTGGTACAGTACATATATGAAAAGGTGGATACTGCCATAAAACTATGAAGCAGGGGTGCCCCCTCCTAATTCGAGCAGAAAGTTTGTTATCTATGGGCCTAGGTCAAAATGTATACTACTGTATTCCTTGGGTAAACATGCCGTAAACCTTGGGCAAAAGTACCTCCCTCCTCAAGTAAATGTGGTCTCATATGCTAATAAGGTGAGGAAAGGGACTGACTGAATCCTGCAATAATTTTTATACATTTAATGCCTGAAAATGGTTACAGTAACTTGCTTTCAATTTCAACACATTTAAAAGACTAAAAGTTTTGGGAGCTGGGAAGGAGGGTTCATTCCAATCCTCTGAATAATGCAGGCCACAAAATTCGTTTTCCTAGTCCAAGGCCAAACAAGGCCTTGGTAACAGTCCGTGAAATTCTGTAGATCCATACTGCAGGGCCATGTACTGTAACAGGCTGACTGCAAATAACCTCATCGCTTTGCAACCAAAATACTTTTCTCCGACCACATTTACTAAACCAAACAAAATCACTTAGCCATCCACTTTGTCTTGTCAAACAACTATTCATTCAGTAAATTATTTAAGATTCACTCACTTTGTGTGCCATTCTTCATGCATCAGCTCTGACAACCTCTGTCGGTAAGATGCTCCCAATGAGACATCAAACAGGTTGAGTCTTCGACCATGTTCCAACTAGTTTTCCTTCGTTTGGGATTTCCTTGGATTCAAGACGATATCTATACTTCTACACAGCCTTGGTCTGCACTCAAAGCCTCTCTACTGGTATGTTTCACAATGTGCTTTGTGCAGCATTAGGAAGCTACTGTATAATGTTCATAAGCAGTTTACTTGTTATCTTTGTGCAGACTCTACATTGTGTAATGTGAGATGCATAGATTTCCTTTCTGGAACCTGCAAATAAATAAAAGTAAAAGAATAATTTACATGACTCTGTTCACTTTACACTACTATGTAGCATTAGTCAGCACTATTATAATACTGTGTTTTATTATGGAGACGTTAGACTGACATCTCCCTGGACTCATTACAGTTTAGCATGCTGTCGTTAAGGAAGCCGACAACATCGCGATGGTGTGAAATCTGACATGCCAGTTTTCCCACCTCTTTCTTCAGTAAACAGGGAAGCTGACATGCCAGTTTTCCCACCCCTTTCTTCAGTAAACAGGGAAGGCAAAATCAAGATACAATTTCTCCTTACCATTATCCACCAGTTATGTAGAGTGGAGAAAACCAAAGTTAGTGAGGGGGCACTTGAAGAAAGGAACATTACAGTGTCTATTTTTGAACACCCTGTCCATAAATGGATGCTTCCGTACATGACACGGACTGGTGCTATATAACTCTGGTTGTATTATATATTATTACCAATGTGGAATGATCCCACCGTGGTATGAAGAAATCGTCGATGAGCGAGCTAGCTATGTTACTTAAAGTGGGTATGACACGGCCAAAGTACCTTTCTCAGTAAATATTCTTTGGGTACAGCTTGAAATGAAGCGATTGTTTTCCCGACTCAACTACGTCCATAAACACAGTAACATGACCTTGTGAATTCCCACTTACGGGCCTGTACAGGCCAGACTCAGCCATCTGAAATCCAAAAGCGAAAAAAAGTATATGAGCGCGTCTCAAGATCGTGACGTCATTGGAGGCACGGTTAGTAACACTGTACCAAGCAGCTCACCCATCGTTCTACACATCGAGTCATGTGCATGCTAACGCGTGTTAGCAGGTACATCATTGCAAACACCTGTGCTAAGATACTTTACAGCAGCGCGCGTGACCAGTGACCACATTGTGAACTATGCGTCGTTGCGCGGTGACTGCTTACCATTCACAATAGCAACGTTACTGAACAGCTCACTGAGTAAAGGCGCGCTTGTTATGGACTGTCCATACATGTTCATAGCTGTTCTGTACAGCGCGCCCAGATCGCGTTCTTTTTGCACAAAAACAAAGCTGTTTATTATATGCAGGGAAGCTAAAAGACGGGCGCATATGCACGCGAACATATTGGCCAATGATATGCTTCGAAGTCCCCAGCATGTTCCGCGCTTTGCACTCTGCATCATGTTGGGCGGGTATTGTGATGTAATCCTTTTCATGAAGTTTCTAAGATATGAAACTTTCCCAAAGCGTTATATTAGTTTCACATCCAGATACGCGTCCTTACATAGCGCAGTGCGGGGTGCCGCCAATTGCGTCATAAAAGTCAGGTGACCTGTTGCGGCATTTTTCGAAATTGGATTTCTGGACGTTCTTCTTCAAATTCTATTTATGCCGAACTGCGCCGGTTTTAATTGTCTTTGAGATGATACTTTTACAATACTGTACCCAATCTTGCAATACACAAAAGTTATGTTGACCGTGTCATGCCCACTTTAAATTGAAAAGACGATCGGTGGACATAGTCCATTTATGGACAGGGTGTTCGAAAATAGACACTGTGTAATGGTCCTTTCTGGAAGTACCCTATAGTAGATAGTATCAACCAACACAACTATACGTTTATGGAAAAGTGTGTCAAAGAATATTCATTAAAATTAAGAAAACAAAATTGACAGAGTCACAAGACAATTTTGTCAGTCATGGGACAAGTCCCATACAGTAGTATATGGGTATACTGTACAGTAAGACTGACCATGCATGGTCTGCTAGTACTATAGGTTTTGCCTTTGTTGCAAGCATGAGATACTTGTGGAAGTTCTGGTATACTCAAAGTTAATTTCTTCGAAGGGATTATTAGGATACTAGCAATCCTTCCAATACTGTAGATTATCTTTTCTGACACTGTCTTACAATAGGTAAGTGAAAAACAAAGGGTTTGACCTGAATTTGTCCCATTTGTGTATTCAGTGTGATGTTCTTCTCTTTAGTTAACTAATCACTCTTCCAATAGGTCTTTCTGGAAATGGGTCTCTTAGGAAAAGGTTTTATTGGATAATGGGCTCAACAATATTGAAATTTATTCACCTAATTGTGAACAGCTGCTTAAAGGTCTGGTGACATGAAAATTACATAGTTGGATATTTGATGTAAAAAGCATTAAACATCCAGAAAATGGCTTCACTTCCCATTAAAATCCATCAAATACTGAGCATTTTACATGGTTATTTCTATTTATATATGGGGTGCAATGGGGTAAATAAATAATCCCCTTCCCCTCCTAGACTAAAAGTCAACAACTGGTTCTACAGCCCACTAGTTCCACTGTGAATGGGAATTTGTATTCAAGTGTAAATTGTGGGACTAAGGTACAGTATACTGAAGCACCAATGGGTTTTATTATATGACTGAATATTGACCATCCCTCAAAGTCCCATCTCAAAGTCCCAAAGCCTGCTAAGGTCTTGGTGATAGTGGAAAACATCACCAACATCAAATCTTAATTTAACATTTAAATTGTAAGGGTAATCTGAGGAAAATGGGGTTGAGAAACATTTCACTCGGCAGCATTTTTATACCTGTAAGCATTTGCAACATGACTAACATTTTATTTATCCCATGACTACTGTAACAATGTATTGTTTAAAATTGCACAAAATGGGGTTGATTTTTTCAAAAAAGTTAAAACAAATTAAACAATAGTCCAACTTGTCCTTCTTGACACCAGAGGCAAAGAAATAGCAATGTCACCTTAATAGCACAAGGTTTTGGGACTACAGTAGATAAGTAACTGTACCCATAAAACTATGACAACTATGAGAACAGTAATTAATAAATATTAATATTGGAGTAGATTTTGATTCCTACTTTTTTTTCTGTTTTGTGGAGGCAGTCACACTCTATAACTTGATTGCATTACAAGTTTGTCACTCTTTCAACTACTCCTTTTATGACCCAAAGTGTTCTCTAAAATGTCCCTTGTCTACCAATGAAATACCACGAAATGGACTTAATACCTTTCAAAAATAGGTTTGTGGGTCAACATCTCAGGCCATTTGGCTCGGGACCTACTGTACGTTATAGTCTACAATGACATACAGCAGAATTCAGGAGGAATTTTATGCATCATGATCAATGACCTAGGTGGCGGAGGCCTAGGCTATAGCCAGGGCAATCACCGAGTCACACTAGAATGTATTCATATTACAGGTACCTTATACTAAACATACCGCTCAAACTAGCAGCCTACAGTACTGTAGCTAGCTACAGTAGCGCTAATGTGGATGATTTTCATACTACAGTAAAACTGCGAGTACGTAATGTTCAGCTGGTATGGAGCATAACCTCATTTGATATTTATGATGGTGCCAGTACATACATGTGTATGTTTTGCATGTGGGTATGCATAGCTGCTGGTTTACTTGTGCACAAAGCTAATTATCCATACCCATTTAAGGGTGTGAAAAGTTTTCGTTTGTCATTTTTCATTTATCATTGAAGAATATTTCTATCCGTTTTCATCTTTCAAATGAGGGGCACTTTGTTGAACTGAGGGGTCAACTTTGTCAGGAGGTCACTGTAAGGGGGTAAGTACGTAAGGGGCAACTTGGCCAAGGGGGTGGCTTCGTGAAGGATTTTGCCAGGGTGCTGCTTGACTGGTCTGTGGCTTAGGGCACAGTGTACATGTGTTCCCAGTACAGTAGTCTTTTAGCCGTGTAAGAAACCTAATGGGTGGTTAAGTTCCAGTGGTGTCGCCAGGGTTTTCAAACTGGGGGGAGGGGACTGGGGGCAAAACGATTTCCCATGGGGGAACACACAAATACCAACTGAGGAACTGAGGGTACCACAGAGCGCAAAGCCCAGGTACTGTACTACGCATGGTGGAGTGGGGTCTAGCCACACACAGGCCTCCTGGTTAGGTTCAGAAGCAAAGCTCAAATGGGGGCCAAGGAGACAAGTCTCCGCAAGCTCATGGGTTTTACTTTCCACAATGATTTTAAAGACATCATTCTAGAGCAATTTCTTAGACGTGGCCTGTACTTTATTCTTTAAATGCAAATTTGGGATCAACCCTTTGCAATTGCACTGAAAACTTGGTCATCAATATTTTTCCATCCTGGTGACTAAGCACGTGTATTCAGTTTTTACAAAATTTTGGTCGCCAAAAATTTGTTTTTGGTCACCAGTTTTGCAATGGTATAAAATAAATCATTGTGAAGGATATTCCCCATGCTGTAATTCCTATAAATCCTGTATAGGTTATGAAAACAATGGTCTTGCATCACTCCCTTCAATTATTTTACCGTTAAGATAGGTTTTATTTATGTATACATGCACATCTAATTGGCATTTAACTCTAGTCTTAACTATGTACACAATGTCCTGCTTCAACGAAAATAAACATGAACAGAATTACACATTGACTCTCTGTTAGTCTTTATCCACAAAAAAGCAGGGTTTTCTTCATCTTAATATATAAATAATAGAAGTTAATAAAATTATTAATAAAAGTAATAAAATTATTTGTCAAGTACTTTTGTCTTTTTCTCTTGTCTTATTAAACTTCTGGTTTAGTTCTGTGCTCAAATATGCTCATACCACTACCACTAAATATTATTAATCACAAAGTACAACAAAATGTAGGCCTACGTTAGATGTATTTATATTAATGCAAATTTGTCACAAAACTTATTGTCCTGCATATTATCCCACTAAACATTTTGCTGTTGGATCGACGTCGGATTTGGGACGGCATTTCCGTCAGACCTACATCTGCATACATGGGTCTTAAGGTTCTCTTGCAGAAAAGTTAGTCACCAATGAATTTTTCATAACATATATAGGCTGGCGACTATCGTACAACATTTGCTGAAGGTGTCTTTTAGTCGCCACTGCGACCATGGTGACTGGAATTCCAAAGGGTTGTTTGGGATACTCAAAATGAGTTGTATTTGAGGTAAAACTACTCCAATATTAACTAATATATTGATCATTAATATCAGATGATGACGTTATTGTTTCTATAACATTAAACTTTTACTGATATGAAAAAAATGGCTAATAAAATATGCAATGTACAATTGAGCTGATAAAGGCATATGTTGTACTTACATACAGTACTCACTACTCAGAGGGAACAGAATAAAGAAGACACCAATTTATAGATCCATCCAGTTAATGTAATATACTGTAGATCTGTAAATTGCAAAGGAAAAGATAATTTGTTCATTTAAAAATGCCCATACTGAGTACTTGCCACATAATGATACTTAAATTACAGTACATGCTGCTTTCACAGAAACAAATCATTGAAAATTTTCAAATTTGATTAGACTGATTTCCTTAACATAATGAATAAATTACTTTAATCTCATTTTACATATGAGGGAACCAATACAGTGCTCAAGCTCATTCAATACAATTTTATTTGTAGCAATACCTTACCATGCCAGATACTGTACAGTATATTGAAACAATTCATGACTGAGATTTCTGATTTGATCTCATGACTTTTCCATATGTGAACAGATTTCCAAACACAACTAGATGGAATTCTGCCCCAGTTTCACCAGGGGTGGTGCCAGGACTTACCCAACAGGGGCCGGGGCCAACCTCCCAGATGGGGGGGGGGGCAGCAACCCAAAAACCTGATAAATGCGACAAGTCGACACAAGGATAAAGAACACAAAATTTTGGCTTTTTTTTTACAAAAATTTGAAAATTTGGGAGTTTTATTGAAGAAATTTTGAAAAATGTGGATTTTTATAGAAGAAAATTTGACAAATTTGGGTTTTTTAAAGAAAATTAGAAAATTTGGGGTCTTTTTTGAAGATGCCCTTCCTACTGTATAAGCAAAATCAAGCACAAAGTCCCTAGGGCGACTGAAGGTCCTTGGGATGACATATTTTATCTCACGGACTAAGGCTCCCCAACGAAATTGGAAAATTTCCCCAATGTGGGTGGGCACAGCCTTCCCAACAAGGGGGCCATGGCTCCCGCTGGTGCCACCCGCTAAAACTGAATTCGAACTGTGCTCCTAAGATTCAAAGTTACACAAAACTTAGGGTGCCAGTAGTTTTACATCCAAGAAAAGGCAACATTGTGTTGGAAATGAATAAATTATTACTTTCATCCATTTTATATGGGAAAATACTGGAACTCAACCAAAGAAATTTTACTTATAGTAATATCTTACCATACTAAAACTAGAAGAAACATGACCAAGAATTTTGTTGATATGATATGATGGCACTTTCGAGATATTTAGAATTCATTACACAAGTAAGAAATAAATCTGAATTGTTAGAACTCCTAAGATCCGAAGGTACAGTACATACCGTAAACCATGAAGTACCAGTGATAAACTGTTTTGAAACATTTGATCCGTGTTGTCAAAGTCACAAATATAATAAAATCATCAACAGATCATTTAAAACTAAAATATTTGCAGGCTGAATTTCTACACATCACACACACTTTAAAAGAATTCAGTGACAAATTTATTTGACTGTATTAATGGTGTAATTTGATAGTACTAATATTTTATCACTTTATTAAACATAAATAGCCTGTAGTACTATCCAAGGGCAACCCTACACAAGCAAGTAATATGAGCCTTCAAGTTTCATCCATTATTTTTACTACTTTTACCATGATGCAAATTCCAAATCTTTCAATGAGTCACTGTGTGTGTGTGGCCTATTTAAATATTTAAAAAGATGGATCTCCAAATTAAAATTCTCTTAAAGAAAAAAGGATATTTTTGAATGACTGTATTGACTGGGAGTAAAAATATCACAAAACTGGAATAGCCTACTGTATTCCAAACATTCACTACTGAGATTGCCAAGTCAATAACTTATTCAAGCCATGAAATTCATCAGGATAACTCCACTCTGAATAATTCTGAATAAATCTGGATAGATTGTGTTAAACTTAATGTGTTTATGTATGAAATAAAATCAAACTTTATACATTTTTTTCACCAAAATTGCACATCTTGATGGGCTGCTATCAAGCCTAGCATGTGCCATTTCCGGTAATCTGGGATGTATTAAAATCTCAAATTTTCTTGGTACACTCCCCCCACAACCCATGGTGGCACTCTACTTAGAATATAGATAGTACACAGGATTCAAACTTGCTATTCTTGGATTCCAAGTAGGGCCAGCTCAACTGATCCGTCCTCACAGAAATGTGTTAGAGAATAAACTAAAATCAAACTTCAGGAGACATTTTTTTCACCAAAACTGCACATCTTGATGGCTGCTGTCAAGCCTGGCAAGTGTCATTTCCGCTGATCAGGGATGTATTAAAATCTCAAATTTTCTTGTTTTCAACTCGTGGTGGTGCTCCACTTACAGATAGTAAACAGGTACCCCCATAGAGTCGGATATAGGAACTAGAGTGCGCACTCCTAATAGTATACCGCATACATAAATCTGCTGTGATTGCATGGGGACCACTGTGTAGATCAGCGATGAGGACCCGTCCGCCATTACAGGTGGCGGCAAGAAGCTATGCTGTGTGCAAGCATGTGTGTACAAACTGTATGGCTGCCAAGTCCCCATACAATCACAGCTGTTTCGGGGAGTGAGCACTCTAGTTCCTATATCCTACCTTATGGCTACCCCTCTCAAAAATATCCAGTTCCCCACCCCCCACAAAAATCCTAGGCCTAGATATGCCATTGGCTGATTCGATCTGTGAATAATTTCGCAATTTAGAGTGTAGCCTACAAACTCGGCTATACAGTAGTAGCCTATCCGTTTGAACGTTGAACAACCTTACGTCGGACAGTGGCCTAAGTAATACAGTACAGTAACTTAGTAGGCTAGACTAACGCTGCAGTTCTGTAGGCCTAATTTTGTAAACGTTACTTCTCTCACCTTCGTCTCCTGGCCAAATCGTCTGCATAAGACATCTAGTCCTGCACTGTAAGTAAAGTTACTAGTGTAGCTCGAGCTACAGCAGTTGAAACGGCGCCCAAAATTGCCCGTGACCATAGAGCAGGATTTAGGGACTGACAGTGACGGTACGTACAGTATCCGACTGCAGCACTGATACTGATAGTGGTCATGCATAAATGCCAAGCGTACCCGAGCAAGGTCATGATTATTGTCAGCAGCTGACTGCGCGGATATATCATCAGCGGATCATGGATCATGGCTCGAGACACCCGGCTGCTTAATTTTTGCGCCGGCTGCGTAATTTTTTTTCCCACGACGTTATGGGCAAATCCCAATTGTTTCAAAGTAAGTGGTTAGGGTTGACATATTTTAGTTAAGGTTACATCATCCGTGGTTATTTGGCATGTTCTTTCATAATCAGGTGTCAGAATTACCAAGAAAATGTAGAGAAACTGTCATTTCGGGAGTAAGGGGCGTGGCCAGTTTCCAAGAAGTTGATTAACATTTGACATCATTTGCCCATAACCTGGTGGGAAAAAAATTGCGCAACCCGGCTAAGTTGGAAAGATGGCGCGCTACCATGAGAATTTCAAAGATATTACAAGCATAGATTCCAAACTTTAAAATGGCGCGTTGACTCCCCATGGAGGCCAATATATCGGGGCGGAAGTGCTGAACACTGTTCAGTCGTTTTGAAAACAACAGGCAAATGAACGTTTTACAAAAGTATTAATACTTGTTATTTCGGAATGTTGTTACCTGAAGAAGTACTACACCTCAATAAATTCCACTTGAACAAGAATAACTTATTTCTTCAACTCGACATTCCACGTATTTACACTTGAACATGAACGCACAATGACTGGTTTTGCAAGTTCATGGACATTCATTGGTCAGTTTCTATGGTATCTTCTAGTGACGCACTTTTATATGCGCGTTCAATTACTTACGCGCCCACAACGGGAAAGCAACTAGCGCGTTTGTTTCCAGAGCGCGCAGAACTGTGCGTCAAGTATTCCGGATAATACATAGAGAAATGTATTCTGCGCGTAAAGAACACGTTGTAAAAGTGCACCCGCGCGAACCTTTTTGAACAGTGGAATTTTCTGTAACGCGTTTTTATTTTTGTACGCAGATCGCGGAACAGAACGGCGCCCATGTCAAATTCACACTTCCGCCCCGATATGTGCGTCTCCATGAGCAGTCACCGGGCGTAACAGTGTAGGTATAGGAGTTTGGAATATGCTTATAATATCTTTGGAGAATTTCATTACTGTATACTCTTTGTCAGGACGTCAAGCTTATGTCAATAACTCAAGCTGCTCCACTAAATCCACATCATGCAAACTTTACTCAGCTTACTCAATTTGTCACACAACTGGTGGATGATCATGTAGCGGATCCACCTAGCCAAATCAGGGGTTTTTCATGCAGGTTCAGGTTTTTTTATTAGAAGGTAGACTACGGGGGTGGGGTGTCCCTCTAGTTTCTTGAAAGTTTTGGGGGGTTAATATGACATGCTGAGTGTCAATTCCCAATTCGTAGACTACAGGTATATGGCGGCGGGCGGCCCGGCAGTCGCCTTTAGGCCTGTAGGTCTTTGAGGGTCCAGAGGGAACACCCGGATGCTCTAAAGTATCCGTCTTCAAACTTGTGGGAATCAAACTGACGCCTTATGAAATTATTCCATCTTAAATGGCATTGCGTCCAGGATGCACACCTGGGGCACAGCAGATCATCGGAACTGCATACCGATCTGACCATTTGATTTGATAGATCTTAAGGTCGGACCAACGGTAGGTCCGAAATTTGATGACTGATGTTTGAAGAAAAAATAAAAGAAAAGAAAGAAAAAACTGTAAAAAGTGCGCACAACGCCCCTCTCCTAAAAAATTAATAATTTATTTGAAGGCATTTTATAAATTTTTCTCTTTACGTTGCAAAATTTATCCACTCTTGTTTTCATGACTTTTTAATCTACTCATGGGAGGGTGAGAGCTCTGTTCTGGAACCTGGCATCCATCCATGGGTGTCCGCACAAAAAAATTCGGGGGGGGGGCAAAACTTTTTTCATGGGAAATATTTTACTCCCAGAAAAGAGTTGAGATGCTACTTTTCACACAGTGTCGACAAAATTGTAGCCAGGAATTTGTCAAGGGGGGGGGGCGAAGCCTATAGGCAGACTCTCAGCCCTTCCGCGCCACCATGGGATGGCGCGGAGCGCAAGAAAATTTTGGCCCCAAATGCTTCCCAGATCGCTGGAAACGGCACTTCCAAGGCCTATTTACCGCATATAAAAAGGGGAAACACTAGCAATATCGTAAATATAAACTTCAAAAAATACCAAAAATATGCTGGGGGTGGGGGGGGGGGTTACTGGGGCTTGAGTGTAGATATTTTTATTTAATTCCTGTTTTGAGAGTAGAAATTCACACTGAGTGAACTGTTAAGAAATGTTGATGTTATACTTTCTTCATTTTTTTCCTTCGTTTTTTCAAGTTTTTGATTTTCGGGGGAGCAAGTGCCCCCCTTACGCCCCTCCGGACGCCCATGCATCCATCGGAACTACCAAAGGGCCACATCAAAAATACGACCCGTTGAGTTTTCCTCACGGCGGCAGACAGGTGTGGCAGTACAGTAGTACAGTACACTGGTCAAAGTTGCACCGGACTACGGCGGTTTATTTGTGCGCTAAGGCACGGCATGCTACAACACTCCATGCTTTTTGTAAGGGATGTAGCCATAGGCGTAGGAGGCGGGGGATGGGGGCTGCAGCCCCCAACCAAATTTTTTGTGAAAATTCGGGCAATATGCTGAGAATTTTCGGGCACTTTTTTAAAGAAAAATAATGTGCAATGATGTAGCTAAAGGTAATCAATAGTTCAAAAACTTCCTTGGTAATTAAAATAAAGTTCTGATTTGAATTGCACGAGCACCTATATATTCGGTTATTAATTCACCAGTGTGGTTTTAATGGTTCAACTTAAATTATGATTATCAGTGGTGTATTTGAGGGGCCATTGGGCCATGCCCCAGCCTCACTGATTCCGATTTTTTTCTATCTAAAATACGTAAATTGCAACAACAAATTTAACTTCAAAGGTAGCATATGTGGCACCAAATTGCATGTAAGGACACCTAATTTTTCAAATATTTTCAGAGGGGAGAGGGTGCACTAATTTTTTTTACCTAAAATACGTAAATGTTTTAACACAAATTTTACTTCAAAGGAAGCATAAGTGGCACCAGATTGCATGTAAGCACACCTAATTTTTCAAAAATTTTCAAAGGGGGAGGGGAACCCCCTCCCCCGGGCCGGCGATCACATAACATAATGCCTGCCCCTTACCCCCATTAGAAAAATCCTGGCTACACCACTGATTATTATCATTATTACTGTAACCACTTCTGCCAAAATTAAAACCAATATGGAAGGTAGTAACACGGCAAATTATTGTATGTAATTGGCATGCCGTGTGATAACCGATGTATGCCTATATGATATGTACATTAACATGTCGAAAGCGCGTGGCGGGCGCGGAAATTTTTAGTTTTATTTTTCGGGCAAGTCATCACAGCTCCCCCCCCCCCCCCAAATCAACTTGGGCTCCTACGCCTGTGGATGTAGCTAGGAGTAATACCAGGGAGCTCACACAGAACATACAGTCAGTGCGATGTACCATGGAGCTGTCAACTCCGTGCACTGAAATGCACTAGTAGCGTGGTATTTCGAGGTGCACTTACCTAAAGCAGGGGTCTCCAAACTATTTTGCTTGGTGGCTCTAACTTTCTACCCCGGAATCTTGGTGGCTCTCAGATTGATGGGTCGGTGAGAGGAGTTTGATTTGACTTGGTTATGCAGTGTTAATAAAACAGATCACTGGTTCTTAGATTAAAATCACTCCCATTGCTTATTTTTAATGAGAAATTTGGCAATTATTTTTCGCTCCCGAATCGTTTTCGCGACCCTCCGAAATATTTTCGGGACCCTTAAAAGGGTCTTGCCTTGATTACCTTGGAGAGGCCCAATACCCTCCTTAACCTTCTGCTTAGACCTGACATAGCAGGGGCGGATCCAGGATTTTTGAAAAGGGGGGGGGGCCGAAGTTGTTCGACCTGTGATTGACGGTACTATACCATCTAAGCGGAGCGCCACCATCGGTTGGCGCGGAGCGTACAAGAAAATTTTTGACAAAATAGACCTCCCAGATCGCCGGATATAGCACTTTTCATGCCTTATTTTTGCATTTTCTGCTTCATATAATTTCATGTCTCAACTCTCAACACTTTAATTTTTCCACAAGTTATTAACAGAAGACAGTTATCATAGGCAGAGTGCCTTACTACAAATCATCCTGTTCAAGGTGTCTAATCAGATCTTTAGTAGTCACGTGATTGACGGTACTCTACGATCTAAGCGGAGCGCCACCATCGGTTGAACGGAGCGTACAAGAAAATTTTTGACAAAATAGACCTCCCAGATCGCCGGAAATAGCACTTTCCATGTCTTATTTTTGCATTTTCTGCTTCATATAATTTCATGTCTCAACTCTCAACACTTTAAATTTTCCATAAGTTATTAACAGAAGACAGTTATCATAGGCAGAGTGCCTTACTACAAATCATCCTGTTCAAGGTGTCTAATCAGATCTTTAGTAGTCATGTGATTGGCGGTACTATACCATCCAAGCGGAGCGCCACCATCAGTTGGAACGGAGCGTACATGAAAATTTTTGACAAAATAGACCTCCCAGATCGCCGGAAATAGCACTTTCCATGTCTTATTTTTGCATTTTCTGCTTCATATAATTTCATGTCTCAACTCTCAACACATTAATTTTTCCACAAGTTATTAACAGAAGACAGTTATTATAGGCACAGTGCCTTACTACAAATCATCCTGTTCAAGGTGTCTAATCAGATCTTTAGTAGTCATTTTCTAACTTGGTGAATATTGAGGGACTTCCTTGAGAAATTTGTGACCCATATTTTAGTTCGACTTGATGCCACGACTCAGATACCTTGCATTGACATGTGGGGGTAAATATACGTTTTATCACGTGCATGTTCCCCTCTGCCTAATTTCTTGTTTTGTGTGGACTCAGTGAGAAAGTGAAAATCACCCAGAATGCACGAGACTTAGCAGCCCTGTCATTGTTTTGGGGGTACGTCCAGGCAGTGTAATGATGGAATTATTGTAGGCCTTACATAGTATCAAAACTGAATGACCGAATTGTAATGTTTCCGACCACTATATTTATAAATAAAATTTTGTTGGTGACGTGCACTGTAGGCCAATCTTAACGTCTTTCAGAGAAAAATCGAGGGATTTATTAACTGACAGAACAGCATTTGGCCATTTAGTTTTGTCATTGATTATGGTTATACATGTTGATTTCTGATTTTTACTTAATTTATAATTCCTCATTTTTCTCCTCAGGAATTTATTTATGGAGGGAGCTCCCCTCACTGAAAATTTTAGGGAGGGACGTGTCCTCCTCCCCCGTTCCCCCGCTACCGCTGCCAATGCGTAGCATACCAGGAAATTTGGGTAAAAAAAAAACAAATCCCAGATAGCCGTAAAAGACACTTTCTAAGGTCTTGTGATTCCCATGATTTCCCATTTTAATTCTCATGCAGTGGCGTAGCTAGATTTTTTATTTGGGGTCGGGGCTCCCGTTTACTATCTAAGCGGAGCGCCACCATAGGTTGGCGCGGAGCGTACCAAGAAAATTTGATATTTTGATACATCCCAGATGGCCGGAAATGGCACTTGCCAGGCTTGATAGCAGCCATCAAGAAGTGCAATTTTTGTGAACAAAATGTAAAGTTTGGTTTATTTTATTACACATTTCTGTGAGGACGGATCAGCTCAGCTGGCTCGGACTTTCGGTCCAAGGGTTGCAAGTTTGAATCCCGTTTACTCAGTGGCGTACCCAGGATTTCCCTTGCGGGGGGGGGGGGGGGATGCAGTTTGTTGTGTGATAGCCGGCCTGTGGGAGGGGTCTAAGGGAAGGGGGTGCCCCCTCCCCCTTTGAAAATTTTTGAAAAATTAGGTGTCCTAACATGGAATCTGGTGCCACATATGATACCTTTTGAAGTAAAATTTGTGTTAAAAAATGGCCTCCCCCTTGTGTATGCCATTGCGTTTACTATCTAAGCGGAGCGCCACCATAGGTTGGCGCGGAGCGTTCCAAGAAAATTTGAGGTTTTAATACATCCCAGATGGCCGGAAATGGCACTTGTCAGGCTTGATAGCACCCCATCCCAACTGATGCGCACTGTCTCGTAAGGTACTTTTCGATTGGCTGATGGTATTGTATCGGTATTGTATCGTATTGATTGTATCCAATCATGTGTAGTAAGATCAGCATGTGTGTAAACGTCCCAATCGACGTTCAAACTGATCTGCTGTGCGCTATGACTCCCATACTTCGAGGCTGCTAATTGCAGCTTCATTTTTTATCACTCCACTCTCTGTCCTTCTCTCTATCTCTTCTCCTTTCCATTTTTTTTCTCTTTTTTTCTCTTTTTCCCTTTCATTTTTTTTTTTTTTTTGCATTTTCAAAAAGGGGGGCCCGGGGCCGGGTCGGCCCCCCCTAGATCCGCCCCTGCATAGGCCTTATTTTTTGGTTACCAAAAGCAAAAACGTCACCCTTTTAACTTTTTAATTTTACATCTTAAGTATTATATTTATAGCATTAAAGTGGACCTAAAGTCTAAAAATTCAAAAATATATATTTTAGAGGTTACAAAATTAATGTTATTGGTCCAACTCCCATTGTCATAGCTTATTCCATTGCTGAGATATTAAATGTTAAAATTTATTCACTTAAATCCAAACAGTTCATTGCGCAATAATTTTTGACATTCTTGTTGTACAACTCACATTAAATGCTTTGTTTTCTTTTAAAATTAAAAATGTTTATATGACCTTGACCGCTTCCTGTTTTCTTGCATGACATGCTGTACAGAGAGGGCTTATATAGTCAAGTCACCCCAAAGCAGTAAGAACGCGATTACATTTTGGCACAAGGTGCGGTTGCTTTCAGAAAAACAAAGAAATACAAAGATTGTAATTTGAGTAGTACAACAATGACATCACAAATTATGGCGCAATCTACCTTTTTAAATCGAGTGAATAAACTTCAACATTTTATATCTCAGCTTAAGAAAGTCCTGTGAAGATGGGAATTGGACCATTGGAATTCAGTTTTCATGCTCTGTAATATATATTTTTGAATTTTCAGACTTTAGGTACACTTTAAGCGGCAGGAAAAGAATTTAAATTGTACTGAGTTTTTGCATAGACTCCAGTTTGTACTTCAAGTAGAACAGTATATTTATAACTATGGTCAAATTAGAACCAAGAAAACGATTAATTTCAGGGACCTTAAGGATGCATTTCCTCTTTTGGACCATGCTTCTTGAAATCTAGTTCTTTGTTGATTATCTATTATCTCTGCCAATTTTTCGTCGTCCTTGTATGATTGCCACGTCCTTTAAGTATCCTATCTCTTTAACAGTGGGTATGTACGGTATCTCGGCTAAGAATGCCACATTAACTTAACAATACTACATATACATATACATTTCTTAGATATCGATGTATCTGTGTATAATGACTTTTTCACCTCAAATATCATCCTCTATAATCAAAATTAATTATTTAGAGAGTGCTCATAACTCTGCCTTAGTTGTAAAGTGTTGCAGAGGTAAAGCTAATTGTAAATTGGATCTATAATTTAAGTGTGTAAATATGTTTATATATCTTTACGCCTAAATATTTATATTGTTGCAGCATATACATGATTTTGCACGTATGTATGAATGTATATATTGTAGTACGTACGTTCTCCTCTCTTGAAGTACGCATCCTACATAATTATACTTACGGGTCCTTATGACTTATTAATACTATTAATTAATTATCATGGTCATTGTGAACATGTATATATGATTGAATATTGAAAAGGAGGATAAAAAAAACCCGACATAGGCATGAAAAGATTTTGGATTTACCTTAACCTCTTTGGCCAACTGCTTTTCAAACTTAGCTTTAGTGTAAATAACCAAATTTTTAACTAAGAGTTACTGATTCTTGTAGACTGCAAAGTCATCCGTCAGAATTCTTACTGACCCTATATCGACGACAGCACTTACGTTTCTTCCTGGCTGCTCTAATTACCTCTCTAGACATCCAGATTGGCCTATTTTTAACCACAGCTTTCTTGAGTGGGATACACAACTTTGTAGTGTCAGTAACTATATTACGAAAAATACTCCATGCTTCAGCAGGGCCTAAGTGAGACAAACGTGCAACCCAGTCTATGATAAGTCTATGGTAAGAAGCTCTTTATCATGAGTAAAGTTAGCCTAGCTGAAATCTAAAACAGTTTTGTCACTACCTTAAAGTTTGCCGAAACAAAGTAACTCAAAGCTATGAGGTCATGGTCACTAGATCCTATCTTACCACCACTCGCTACATTTCTAACCACGTTTTCATCTGTACTAAGCACCAAATCCAGACAATTATCCTCACGAGTGGGAAACAGAACATGATGGGTAAAAGAAACCATCAGACACTGCCTCAAGAAAATCCCTCCCATGTGACCCACTAGTACATGAATGCCAATCAATATCAGGAAAGTTGAAATCCCCAAACACAACTGCCCTTTTCGAAGAAACTTTCCTAAAACTTTCGAACAAACTCTGATTATTATCAGCACAAGAATTTGGTGAACGATAAATAATGCCAACAACTAAAGAAGTGCCAGACTCAATGACAAAACTAAGTTTACACCACCAGCAGTTAGAAAATCCAGAAGAAAACTTGTTGGTGACATCAACACAATTTATGCTATCCTTAACATACAGTAAGACCCCTCCGCCTCTACCACAGACAGTATCAGCCCTATCTTGCCTGAAAATTTTGTACCCAGGAACCTGAATTTCAGAGTTGCTGATATCACTATGGAGCCAAGTTTCAGTAACCCCAACTATGTCTAGATTGTCTATGGAAATATGAGCAAGGAACTCACTGAACTTATTGAAAAGGCTGCGAACATTGGCAAACATGACCATTCCACAAACTGCCCTAGATACATGCTTCCCCTTGCTACTAACACAATCACTCTGAGCAGAATAAAACTCAGACCCCCCATTCTTGACTGACCTCACCCCTGACTCTAGTTTGACACCTGAGAATCAACAGCCCGAGAAACCGGCAGCCTACCCAACTCCATAGCCCCTATGCTCGACAAGTACAACCCATGTTTAGCAACCCATTATGCAACCCAATATTATTTCATTTAGCCTGTAATATGATTTTAAACTGACCAAGCGGCATAGGAAGATGTTTGATATGGGGGGGGGGGCAGACCAGATGTGATTTCTCGACCTTGATCCCCTTACCACACCAGAACGTCATATTTGCTCATTATAATTTTTCCGATTTTAATTTCAGCAAAATAAAAATATTCACAGAAAAAGGAAACAACTACAAAATCAACCCCATGCAGCAGTGGTGTAGTTTGGGAGGCTCTGGAGGACTGGAGTTATTTTTTTTGGGGGGGGTTCCTGTTTACTACCTAAGCGGAGCGCCACCATAGGTTGGCGCGGAGCGTACCAAGAAAAATTGAGATTGAATACGTCCCAGATCGCCGGAAATGGCACTTGCCAGGCTTGATAGCAGCCATCAAGATGTGCAATTTTTGTGAAAAAATGTAAAGCTTAAATTGATTTTATTCTAAAACATATTTCTGTGAGGACGGATTAGCTGAGCAAGCCGGACTTGGGGTCCGAGGATTGCAGATTTCAATCCCATTTATTATCTAAGCGGAGCGCTACCATAGGTTTGCACGGACTGAGCAAACCGAGAAAATTTGAGATTTTAATACATCCCAGATCGCCGGAAATTGCACCTGCCAGGCTTGATGGCAGCCATCAAGATGTGCAATTTTTGTGAAAAAATGAAGCTTGATTTGATTTTATTCTAAAACACATTCCTGTGAGGACGGATTAGCTGAGCTGGCCGGACTTGGGGTCAGAGGATTGCCAAGATTTGCCCGACGGTGGCCACCGACCCGAATCCCCGACAGCCCCAATGCCGTCGGGTATAAGTGGGATTTGAAGAAAACCTGTGTACTAGACCATTTTATTCAGGGCATATATTGCATAAAATTTGTATGTACAAGAGAAGCATAGTTCCGCGTTGATGAAATGTTTTCCTCGGAATCTAAGCTGTAAAAATTGCAAAGCGCGCGAAGCGAGAAAATTTTTGGTAGGTTTTCACAAAAAAAAAAAAAACATATGTAAACATTAAGAACAAAGAAAATCTGTAGGGGTTCTAGACCGTATAGCCTAGGAGATAATATGCATTGTATCGAAACTACCTTACCTATGCGATGAAATAGCCAAGTATTGCTCCGTGAGTCCCTCACGAACCGGCAGAGTACTACCGCTTGACACACACAAGAGAACAGGTAGGCTTTGCGATATGGGATGAAATTTGCGACCTCTACATAATGTAAACTGTGTACTTTTCCTACATGTTATTTGGTAAGTTGGAAAGGACTTGCGCTATCTAGCGATGTAGAATGGAACTACTGAAGAAAGTAGAGTAGCTCTTCTGCCCCCGTAGCGCTCCGAAAATTTTGCGTTCTTATTAGAGAAATTGTCCTCTTGCGAGCAAAAACGGGTCAAACGAAACTGTAAACTGTCGCGATATTGGGGGGGGGGGAGAATGACACTTGGCCCCCCACAAATTATATTGGGGGGCCATGGCTCCCTTGGCCCCCCGGTTCCTACGCCACTGTGGCCCCCATCATTATTTTCGGCGGCCATTTTGAATGTATGATAACCAAAATACTAGGATCTGCTACCAATTGGTTCTGTATTCAGTGGATCATTTGTTGGGACGGGGTAGCTCGTGCCGACTAAGTTGACCCGGGCCATGGCCTACAAAGACCGTAATGGCGTCTCTATTGACTGGAGTCCGACCATTCATAAGTTCAATTCTATCATAGTGCCGACGGTTTTGACGGCTTGGAGATGTAAAATTCTGGTTACAGAACTCAGTGCTTTACCGAAGTAGGGGTATACGCCCCTTACACCCCCTTGGACCAGGCGCGTGGCCAGACTCTTCGGCCCGGGGGCAAAATGGCAATTTTCGTCCCATGATTTTTCAAAGTAATTGTAGAGGTGGGTCTCTCCCACACTCCGTTTGCTTTGGGTCCAGTGTACCCCGCCCCCGGCCAAGTCAGCAAGCTCTGGGATTGTAAAGAACTGGGGCATGAGAATACAATATCGACTTGATATTCAAATGGCCTTATCATATGCGAACTGATAAAGTCACGTTGATAACAATTTAACTATTTTTGATAACGTGGAAGAAATGATGATCGATTTGATGACGCCGGAGTGCCTTGTCAGTGGTAAACTGGACGTAAGATTGAGGAATGTTTCCAGAGGGATCCATAACCTTTTCTCAGAGGGACCTTTGAGACATTATCCAAGCGGAGCGCCACCACCAGTTGGCGTGAAGCGTGCAGGGTAATATTTTGGCCAATATGCCTTCCCAAATTACAGGAAATGACACTTCCCAGGTGTTGTAAGTTGCACTTAAAATTATCAAATATTTTTTGGTTTTAAGCTTTTAGGAGGATTGCTGCCACAGTCAGCCACACCATTGGGTCCCCTGAGAGAAAATTAAAATCTAAGTGGACAGAGGTAAGATTTATCACTTCAGCCTATATCTCAGCTGGGAATGAAAAATATGGGTGGAGCTAGCGCATGTTTTAGTGTCTATGTGGCCTTATCCCGTGACCTGACGAGACTGAATGGAATTGGATGGGCACTACAAACAATATAGAATCACAATTTGATTTTTTATAATTACCTAACTTGGACTAGGCTATCGGTAGGTCAATATGATGGTCACGGTGATAGGGTGAGTGTAGATGGGAGCGGATGGATTATGCCGGGAACTACACGGGTCTTTATAAGGATTAATCCATTTAAGATTTTCTCAAAGAGCAAAAATGAAACAAGCACGCCGGAAAAATCTTTTTTGAATTAAGAGAGCTTGCCCTGCAATGCATTGTTTTTCTTCAATTGTCTAAAATTCTTTCTAATTTATTCTCGTCTCTTTTCCTTACCGATCTTTTTTGCTTGTTTGTTTCCTTTATTTTTCAAAATTTGTTCCTATTTTCTCCCTAGAGGAGATGGGATCCATACCCTCTGGATCTGAAAATGAGGGACGCATAAGGCTTTGAGTAAATTCTGCTTAAACTGTCCTGTAAAACGACAACCTAGGCCTATGCAATTATGATTTATTAGAGCGAAGCGCTCCGAAAAGACCATTTAGTATGAATTTCCTTGACATACATCTTTACATTGCAAACTTTATCTATTATATTCAAATTCACATTTAGTTTCTCTTTACTTGGCAACTTTTCTTGACCCTCTCATTAGCTACCAAACCCCAATTCGTGGCAACGCACTGGCAACTGGCTCTTTTCCACTCATTGTGTGACTTTAAAAGAAAATCTGCACCAGTACACTGATTTTAAGTATCCCTTTTTGATAGGGATGAAAAGATAAAATCGGGACGGTAGCTCTCATCCCTCCAACTCCCACACTGACAGCCTTTCTTTACGTCCTCGTCTTCTTCTCCCTCTAACTCTGCTCTGCTCTGCTCTGCGTCATAGTCTGTCCTCGCGGACTCCCTAGTGATCTAACGCTCTCTATTCCCTTTCCTAGTTCCCTCATCCTTCCTCCTTCCCGTGCACAATCTGCCTGGCTTCATTCCTCGTGCCGGTTTCTGCCTTCTGGGATCTTCACTTTCTCATTCCCTTAATTCGGTCTTTTCCACGGTCCGCCTAGTCCTGCCTGTTTCAGTACTCGTTCCGTTCATATCTGAATCAGTTTTCTGCTTTATCAAGCCCTTTTCCGTCTCTCCATCCTTTCCTTCCATCGATAATAATTCCTATTTTTATTGTTATTTTATTTTCATTTTCCTTCCCTTTTTCTCCTTTTTCCATTTTTCTTTTTCTTTCCCTCCTTCCCCTTTCCTTCCCTCTTCTTCCTTCCTTTTTTTTCTTCATTTTCCGTTGTCCCGATTTTTCTTCGATTTTTCGCCCGGGGGGCACTCTGCCCCCTGCCCCCCCTCTGGCTACGCTACTGCCTTGGACCCCTGCCCTGCAATTTACATATGTGGCGTAGCTAGAGGGGGGCGGCCCCCCCACAAAGCCTCCGAAGGCCTCTGTCGGAAATTTCTAGTCTCTGTCGGAAATAACTTAAAAACAATTCATTTGAAACACTTACAACACTTGTTACGTTTTTAAGCACAATTACACATGGAAATGTGGACGTGAAAATCAAAAGTCGGTCCCAAATTGCCCGGAAAGCAAAAAAAGAAAAAAAAAAGGTCCCCAGATAGTAATCTGTCGGAAATGTTTTGCTTTTGCCCCCCCCCCCCCTCCTGTACAGAAAATATGTAGCTAGTACGCTACTGATTTACATGAATCTGAAAATCTTTTTCGTGGTTTATGTAAAAATTTCTGAAAGTCTCCCTCATCCTGCCAAAGTGTAGGCCTAAAAAGGGTTACACATCTATGTTCCGAAACCCGTAACCGTAATACCCTCACCCTAACATAACCCTTACCCTAACGCTGACCTTCACTTTATGATGTAGGCTCATAGAGCAGGATATAGGAAACTATATCCTGCTCTATGTGTAGGCTACAGTTTCTACAGACGTCGAAGCAAAGACGGAGACGTCGTAAACACAGATGAGCAGTCCCCTATACTGAGGCCTATCACCTTCGTCTATTAACATTGAATGGTAGCGTTTATAGTAAAAGTCATCGTTCCATTGGTACGTTTGCTTGGTGAGTAGGCTACACTCGAAAGATGGGAAACCTGTGAACACGCCTTGTATTCACCTAAATAATAGTGAATAATTGCGAGTTTGTTTGAACTAGGTCTCTGT
This sequence comes from Holothuria leucospilota, assembly GCA_029531755.1. Classification (NCBI taxonomy): domain Eukaryota; kingdom Metazoa; phylum Echinodermata; class Holothuroidea; order Aspidochirotida; family Holothuriidae; genus Holothuria; species Holothuria leucospilota. Next base: position 13,130,782 of record CM055962.1, on the reverse strand, counting down.
GATGATTACAGGGCAAATTCCACAGAATGCAAACAATAATGTTGCTACTTCTAGTATGCACCCCGTTTGGCAGTGCAGGTGCTTTGGACATGTCTGTTCCAATGTGAGTTAAGTCACCTTCGTGAAAACGATTTAACTGAATGATTGGTTTCATCATTAGCCAAACAGTATGTTTTAGCACGCTATGAAAACAGAGTTAACAGAGTTGACATTTAGAACTTAAAGGGCCGATGCATGCAATCAGTACATCGCGTGCTTAGAATGATACGCACCAACGCCAGGGAGCTCTGACTGCTAAACGTAACTCTATTGTAGCTTGCTGTCAGATGCTATGAACTCTTTTCAAGCAATTCACCCATGCATGTAATCCGAACGATCAAATTTTGTATACCTCGGGCTGTTGTTACGTTAATTCTGTTTTGATGTCGACATGTCGGTTGTTGGAGCTGTGTTAGTGGTTCTGCTGTTAGCAGCTGCCACACGTTTGTTTCGAAGACCCAAAAATGTTCCGCCTGGGCCTTCGGGCCTTCCAATCATTGGAAATGCCCTGACCATGACGTCAAGCGATCTCTATTGGGTAAGTACCGTTAGCTTATACCTTGAAATACTCCATGCCAAAACCTACACAATTCTTGCTGTATGACGTAGGCTACAATACAATAAATACTTGAGTAAAAATTTACTGTCTTGAGAAAATTTAAGAGTCAATGATGGAAACATGGTACAACTATAGAATACCCCGCCTCCTTGACAAACACTCCACTCCCAACATGGTACCACCATAGAATACCCCCCTCGTTGACTATCTCGACTTAGCATCCGGATGGTCAGTCGTAGTCGTGGTCACCTGGACTGACATCCAGCCTAAGATGATGCTCAGCGGAACTAGGCCTAGTCAATGATGACATTGCTAAATAATTCACTCACTGCGACTACGACTATTCAGCTTCAGATGGGTGCTTAGTGGAGCTACATAGCTTGATTTAGTTACTATTTTTAACTCTCACTACTACGACTACGACTGAGCATCCAGCGTCAGATGGATGCTTAGTGGAACTGACTATTCAATGACGTCACTACTAATAATTCGCTCACTGTGACTACGACTGAGCATCCAGCCTGAGATGGATGCTTAGTGGAGCTACAAAGCTTGATTTCATCATCACTTATAACTCTCTCACTGCGAGTACGACTGAACATCCAGCCAGAGATGGATGCTTAGTGGCTCGGATGCTTTACACTGGAACTGACTAGTAGTATGTGTGTCACACACAATGTCGTTCTGGTTGGAAATTAAGCTGAGGCTGCAGTCACAAAAATCACAGGCCAGAATACCCCAACTCATGCACTACGACTCCACATCCACTATTTAAAAAGAGGTTGCCATCTGAGGGGGGTATTCTATAGTTACTCCGAAAAAACTCAAAAACGTGGGGAAATACATGCATACTCTTTCTTCCATTTGAGATTAACATCCATGGTTGTTATTTTTTAGCGTTATACCTGATACTATTTTCACTGTAGCCCTTCTTAAGCATCTTAGGCTATGCACGTTTTTTTCGAAACTCATTCTTACCGACGAGGATCGTGTATCTGTTCTAGCACCATCATCCTTGATAGAACCACCGTCAGCCGTGACTGCTAACCACTGAAATTAGGTCCCCCGACCCCGATAATTAACTTGCTTTTTTAATCAATTTTATCTAACTTTTCAAAGTTTCATCATGCAGTCATGAAAGCTTTTCGGTGCCCAAAGCGCACCGAAGATTTCTGAGTTTGCATTCGTCGCCTTTGCCGGGGTTTTATTTTCTAGCCCACTGTTGGGCAAATCTAGTGTGTCACCCCTGCCAGAGGCCACGAGTTGGGCCAATTTTTAGCGTGTAAGCATATAGTTAATGTGTCTATTTACTATGGTGTAAGTCAACAGAGGAGTAATTTGTGGTGGACTACCTTTATACGCTGACCGCTGGCCGTACTAGTCGAAAAGAGAAGGAAGATGCCGCTTGTCTCTTAATCACCATCAATTTACACGGGGTCCATGATGAGTTCGAGGTGTGGGGTGCGGCGGGGTGGGTGGTTCCTGACACTGATTTACATTTAAATTTGCAATAAACAGTAAAAACGAGTAAAGTAACTGGTCTCACTTGGTTGAACCAAGGAGTGACTGCCTTTAATTGAAGTACTCTGTGATCAAACGGTCGTCTATACGAAGAATCTAACATAACGAGACTACCGATTCAAACAAGGCGTGAATACTTCCTGTCACGGATGTTCAAGTCGAGCGAGCATCCGGGATCAAGACCTGTCTGGAACCAACCCTTTTGCACAAAACTTTACATCCCGGACTTAAAGGGGCTATGGCATTACCCAAACATTATAGGTACATGATCAAATCTCTAAATACAATCGGTGACTGCACTTTAATCGCCATTAATTCAATCAGTTTCACTCTGGTTGGTCAATGATGACTTGTGCAGCAAGTTGTGCTCCCACTTAAGCTCACACACAGTATTCTCTTGATGTGGCCTTAAGCAATATAGGCCTAAACTCAACGCAAGCTACCGTAGCTTTGTCAGGGAGCTGTACTAGACAGGTGTTTTTTATTTAGATTGGGGGAGGGGCTAGAAGTAAATTTAGTTGGGAGAAATTTTACTGTCCGAGGCGAGATTTAGAGTCTTTAAGTATCTATACTTCGAAAATACCATGCAGTATGATTACAGCTGGTTTGACCCACATTTGGCCTACCGTGTAAACTAACGAAAAACCCCTATTTGGATAACTGACGTCCCAAAATAGTCAATAGGGTTTTGAGTAACAGGATTTCACTATAATGATGCTAAAGTACCAGACGCTTCTACTATACATGCAAACGACTATAGTGTAATGTTAGTGTTCCTTGTTAGCTGACTGTATCGACTTTGTTACATAGGCGAAGTGAAAGTGATAGCGACAGTGATACAATCAATGCATAACATAAGCGTACGAGCCGGGCGCTGAGCCCTCCACCACCACCCCTGTCGCGAAAAACCTATTTCTCTAGCAGACTTTGGGATAAAATATACAATTTTCTCTGGTAGGACCGTTTTTTCTCTGGCAAAAACGTTTCAGCTCCTGACAAAATATCCTGTATGATGCACTACAAGCTGCAACTGGTTCGGTGCTGTTTAACCCTAAATTCTTCTTCACCATCGGGCTGTAGGATCACCGATTAGATCGTTTTGCCTGTATCATTCTTTTCGATAGCAAGAGTTTTCAAGCGCAATCGCAAAATCTCAGTGCGCGGCACCTGTCGAAACAATTTATAGTGCATAACAACAATTTTAATGAGTCGCAATTCACCTTGAAATCGTCTGCACATTGGGTTGTTCGATGACTCCTACTATTTTCGTATACCTCCTTGTATGCTTGTCCGTTAAGTAGTTCAGAAAACGCGCCCAACTTTCCGATGGAAAAAATCGGATTCATGATTGTTAGGGCTTTTGTCCATCTATAGGGTAGTTTTGGGATGTACCCTGACTGGACTACGGAACAGTAACTGCAGGAAAAATGCTTTGCCCCACGACGTAATATTCGATCCGTATTCGTATCCATAAGAGTATTGGTAGGCCATTCGTACTCACATTATAAAGCGCCCGGGTAAAGCGCGCTTTGCAAGGGACACGACAACATATATAGCCTAGCCTACGCTAACATCGAATAGCTCTTGTCTTGAAACAATCCTAGATGCAGCTACTTTCTGAGCCTAGTCTTAACAAGCTAGAAAAACATAGGCGGCTTGCTCGTTGAAGTCAGCAGTGATTTTGTACTTGAAAATAGTGGCTGCATCCTATTAGATACATTGCATTACTTTCTTTCCCGAGTGACCTTAACTTGAAGTATATGCCCAAGTTTGAGACTTTTCAAGGTATGATAAGTATTATTCAATTTCATTTTAAATCAGTTCAGTACTTCTGCAGTAAATTGTGCGGTCATTTGTGACGTGTTCTTCATATTTTGCAGACATTGACAAAATATTCGAAAACTTATGGAGGAATCATGTCCCTCAAAATTGGTCCGAAACTGGTGATTGTTTTGAACTCTTTGGACATTGCTAAGGAGGCGTACATCGACCGTGGGGCTGCATTTTCTAAACGATTTATGCCACCAGCCGTTAAATACATGGTAGGATGGAAAGGTATGAACTTGATCTTTTTTACTGGGTGCATGGGAGAATTTTACATGTCTGCAACGACTATGTGTTTATTAACCTAAGGAGAGGGACCAGGTTGGTTGGGTTGTATCTCAGGTTAAGGCGTAGGCGTCACATCGGAATTAGGCTCCCTTTTTCTGCATGGATACGATTAACATTAGAGACTCTATTCTAATTGTGTCACACATTTAATTAAAATTATTGTTAAACGTTTCGTACATATTTCGCTGCAACTATTGTATTTTTGTTTTCTGCAGCTATCCATACTGCGACATATTTACTCATCAAAGATCCATTCCCTCATATTTTCTGAACTCCATTTAGTATTTCAAAACAAAAACATGAATTCATTTACAACGAACCCATTACAACGAACGCTTTATGCGTTCGTTGTAGCTACATGATGTACGCGAGTCTCCTTGTTCAGCTACTCAGAGATGAAGATACAGTGTGTTATCTGATTATACTCATACTTTTTAAATTCACAGGTAGCCTTATTTTCGACGACGGTCCAACATGGAGAGAGCGCCGGAAATTCATCTTGTCAGCTTTCAGAGATTTCGGTGTCGGTAAGAGAAGTCTGGAGCAGCGAGTTAACGAGGAGGCAGGGTATATCATCGATGCCATTGACCAATCAAATGGTCAACCACTTGACCTTCATCACATCATTAACAACGCTGTCTCAAATATCATATGTAGCCTCTCCTTTGGGGAGAGATTCGACTACAACGATGAAAGATTCAAGGAACTCCTTCATAAGTTATACGTCAACGTATCTTCCATATCACTTGGCGGTATTGTCCACGTTTTTCCGTTTTTAACGGATACACCAATCTACGGTTATATGAAAACAAATTTCCTTTCCCTCGTTAATTTCATGAAAAAGTTAACGAAAGAACACGAAGATACACTTAATGCAAATGACGTCAGAGATATTTTAGACAAATATTTGTTGGAGATCAAGAGGCAGGAAGATAGTGAAGAAGAAATTCGTTTTAAGAAAACGGATGACTGGAGACTAGTTTTTGAACTTTTCCTTGCGGGCACGGATACAACGACCAACACTCTCTTGTTTACTATTTTGTTTGTCACATACTACCAAGATATACAGCAGAAGGTATGGTTTTGAGTCATAAATCATGGAGGAACTTTGAAGTTGATCTAAATTATATGATACACAAGCGAAAGCCAGAATTAAAAAAATAAATATCCTGTATTAATCTGAACAAACCTTGGCAACATTTTCTTAAACAAAAGTAAAACTACCTTCTCTTACTAAAACCATAAAATATTTTCAAAACAAGTTTATTTATAAACTGAAATAGGCAAACCTTCAAACTAATGGTTTAGTGACACTTTCGCTGGAACATTTGTAGAAGAAACCATGACAAGTGATGAGACAGGCAAAGAGCTTTACTGAAAATCCGAAGAAATGAGTAGCAACACGTTTTCTCATTTCTATTACCATATTTTGCTATTTCTCATAGATTGTGGTATTTCATATAGCTATTTTGACAAAAATTTTAACTTGTATGCTTTTAATAATTTGATAGGATTACAATATTTGATATCAAACAAGCTCTATGGTTTCCTCGAAAGGAGAAGACAGAGCTAAGGGTCGTAACTGTAAAATTAATATATTCCAAATAGCTGGGTGCCACTCGGACAGGATCCCAGACCAAGAGTTTCAATCGTTTGTTATGCACGTATTCCCGGCCTTGCATGCTACTCCGTTGGCTGCAGTATGTCATCTGAAAATGGCTGAGATGTAACCCTCATAGTCATAGTAGGGAGGTGTTAGGACCTAACACCTCCCTGGTCATCGCTATTAAAACGCCTACTACTAAAGCAAATATCTTTTGCCAAAACTAATTCCAAGAAAGACCTTTTTTCGTACGTTCGCCTGACAATGCATTAGTGATGTTTTACAAATCTATTTAAATTACAGATGTTTGAGGAAATCATGGAGGTTGTTGGAGATGCTAGAAGGCCACAACTGACTGACAGACCAAACATGCCTTACACGGAGGCAACCATCTTAGAAGTCCTGCGACATCGTCCTGCTGCACCTTTGGGAGTACCCCGGATGGTTAGTAGCGACACAACCGTTGGAGGATACTTCATACCTGAGGTATTGCTTTATTTTACAACCGAAAAGAGTTCCATTAATCCTTTGGAATGCCAAAGAACTTAGACGATAAAGTCATCATGAGTTTAGAAGTTTAAATATATGTTTGGGAATTTATCCATAAAATGCGGAAATTAGTACAACATATAAAAACACCAGATTTCTTGTGTGAGTATAATTTCGTGAGCTCGAAAAAGGTATTACAATTCTGGCTGTGAGTATAAGTACTTTCATGCATTTATGAGTACTATACAAATTTTAGCAGTAGCACCACTGGGTAACTTCCAAAATGTGTGAGCACCAGGTCAGAAAAATGTGTCAAAGAGTGATTATTAGTACATAGGCCTACTCATCGTCTGCAAGTCTGGCAAAAATATATGTCCATGGGTGCCGATCCTGCAAGGGGTGGAGACAGGGTACCCAAGCGGCATGTTCCCTCATCTTTTTTAGCTGAGGTGGACATAACACAAAATGTAACCCCTCCCCACTTTTGGTCGAAGGACAAATCATCAAAATGTTCGCATATTCTCTTCAAGCACTGGAGAGAGAATCAACCCAGTTTTTGCTCTAAGTGATGGCAGATTCTTGAATAGCCTTATATTTTCTAAGAGTCTCACGCATCGTTTGTTTAAGTAATCTTTACATTGTCACCTCATTTTCCTGTAAAGCTTAGGAATTCCATCACCAATTTCGTAGTAATATTCTCTTATATTTTTCTTTGGTACCGTAAGCGACTCCCGGCCTGAGGTTTGACCATAATCTGGCGGAAAGGTTGAAAACGAATTTGTTCACGGTAATAGGGTCAAACCGCCTCGCCGGTTCACCTGTATTTGCTCTCATTGAGATGAGATTCTTCAACAAAGATTAAAAAATTTGGCGCTGCGCGCGCTTACACTTTCGTTAAGTTTCTTCGACCAGGGCCGGATCCAAGGTGGCGTAAGGGGCGTACGCCCCCTATTTTCGGCAGAACAATGGTTTTTGTAACAGAATTTTACATCTTCAAGCCGATCTTTTTGCACCATGCACTTTCTGCAGACGGTTACGCCCCCCTTTCTCATATTCCTGGATCCGACAATCCTGTTCCATATTGTTAAATAGGAAAAATACTGAAATTTTTGGCCCGCTTCGCATGCTATGCAATTCCACAAGTCAGATTTTCTGGAAAAATACTAAATCAGCACTTAACTCGCAAAGGCAAGTAGGACCTGTATACGTATATCGTACAAAATATGTTCTGTCATGGAATAGTGTTGAATAAGATTTCTGCTAATACTCACCCCCGGTCGCCACCCCGTGGGTAACACGTCACCGCTATTGGGGCTTCGGGTTGCTGCTTCCTCCCCTTGTTACGACCTGGTGAATTAATCTCCTAGTAAAAAGACTTTAATTCTCACTTTTCGCGATACAACAGTCCTGCTTCCAGTATATAACCCAAGGTGAACAATTCGCCATATATGATGGGAGATCGGTATTTATTCTTAAACGCCATTTTCTTTTGGTTGGGTCAACGTACTTCCTCACTTGTTTGGCTTTACATATATATATATATATATATATATATATATATATATATATATATATATATATATATATATATATATATATATATATATATATATATATAGGTCGATAAAGGTTGTAAAAAGTGCTAAAAGTTTGCGGAAAATTCCACGACGTTTCGAGTATAGACTCTTCATCAGGTGGCAAAGAAATGCAACTGAACAACAAAGAAGTAGAAATAGAGAAGAAACACATTGAAGAAAGGCACGGCAAACCGGTCGTACAAAGCCAACACGGTGTAAATTGCGAAGGCTGCATAAAACTGGTAAAAAGTAATGAAAAGGGGAACAAGTTAAAAAAGATCCATTCTAATGTTAAGACCGTGTGGGGAGAGGGTCCCGAGCTTCATGATAGGCCGGTTTTCGGCGGTCTGACGATCACGGTCAGAACCTCTGCACATTAAGGCTGCGGTGACGGCCAAGTCTTTAATTGAGCACGGTGATGGTGGGTTGAAATGTGTGGCGACCGGATAACCTTGAGGGTTCTGTTTGATGGACCTGAGGTGTTCAGTGATTCGGTCAGCCAGCCGACGTTTGGTCTCTCCCACATACAGGCAATTGCAACGTCCACAAACTAAAATGTAAACCAAATTTGTGGAAGTGCAGGTAAAGTGTTGGTTCACACTGAATTTGTTGCCGTTAGAACCCAAAATATTAATGAGTGTGTTCTTGCCAACCACTGGGCATGTGTTGCACCTACTACGCCCACAGGGAAAAGTACCTGGGGTGTTGTCAGTTGGTTGTTGTGGATGGGAAGCCCGAACTAAGTGCTTGGAAATGTTCTTTTCAACTCTGAAGGCCGTAATAGGGGGCTCGGGGAAAAAGTCACGCGTTGAAGGGTCTTTACGAAGGGTCTCTACATTCCTGTAAATGGCACGAATGATGGGGCGTACCGATGGGTGATGGGAAATTACCAAAGGAATGCGTAGATTGGTAGACGTGTTAGATTTCTTACTCAAGACCTCCTCTCTGTTGATTCCTTGGATTCTATGTAGAGCACCGGTAAGGATTTTGGTGGGATACTGACGCTTCTCAAAGAATGATAGTATATTTTTGGAAGCTGCTGAAAAATCAGAATCTTCTGAGCAAATCCTTCTGGCCCTTAAAAGTTGTGAGTATGGGATGGATTTGGTACAGGATTTGGGATGGTTGGATGGATACAAAAGGTAGTTATGAGAATCGGTGGGTTTAAAATGTAGGTTTGACTTGATTTTACGATCGCAAATTGATAATTGAAGGTCGAGGAAAACCACTGAAGTGTCAGAAATACAATGTGTAAATTTCAAAAATGGACTGAAGGATCCTACAAATTGGATGAAAGATTCTAAATCTTGACGGGTCCCTGTTGCCACTCCCACAATATCGTCAATATACCTTTTGTAAAGGAAAGGGTGAGCACCGGTATACTGCGAAAAAAGTTGTTCTTCAAAGTGGCCCATGGTTAGGCAAGCAACAGAAGGACCCATTTTGGTTCCCATGGCTACTCCTTTGACCTGACGGAAAAAGCGCCCATTGAACTGGAAACAGTTTTGGGTGAGAACAAGTTCGGTCAAGCGAAGGAAAGTAGTTGTAGGAATTTGGGGGTCTTGTCGTTGGTCCAGGTAATGGCGGATAGCTGACAAGGCAGCATGGTGGGGGATGGATGTGTAGAGACTAGATACATCCATGGTGAATAGCAGACGTTCACCGCAATTTTCGGGAAATTCAAAGTCTTGGATAAGTCTCAAGAAATGAGGAGTGTCTTGAACAGAAGACGGTAACGCTGAAACCAACGGGAAGAGAACAGAGTCCAAAAACTCAGAAATAATAACGGTGGGGCAGCTGTGGGAAGAAACGATGGGCCTACCAGGGTTGTTTGCCTTGTGGATTTTGGGGAGCAGATAGAAATTGGAGATTTGTGGGCAAGGGTGGAGTAGTGACGCTGCTGATTTAGGAAGTTGATTGTTTTTAATAAGGTTGGTTAAAGTCTTCTTAACCAAAGCTTGGCTGTCAGAAGTGGGGTCAGAAGGAAGTTCAGTGTATGCAGTTTGGTCCGATAATTGCTTATGGGCCTCTGCTACGTACAAATCCTTCTGCCAAACCACCACGGCTCCACCCTTATCAGCTGGTTTGATGATGAGGTTCTTGTTTCTTTTGAGTGACAAGAGAGCCTCTCGTTCCTCTGGGGAAAGATTGCTAAGGGTAGTTCTCTTGGGGGGTAGAAGGCGATCAACATCCTTATTGATAGATTCAATTACGGAGTCCAGAAGGTTGTTTTCTCCATATATATATATATGTTCTAGAAGTGATCAGAAACTGAAAATCAGTCTCGATATGGAAGCAAGTAAATGTGAAACTGTTTGTGGAGTAACTTGTAACCTCCCCCAAAGCCCTGCAAGGTACAACATTTAATTTCTCAGGATTATTGTTCAAATGCCCTTCCTTACCATCAATCATTCCTTCCGCTCACCAAAGATCCCCTACGCTGTATCATCAAATTGACCGGCCGTTAGTCCAAGTTAGGCTATTATAAATAAACATGAACAAACTGCATTTTTGCCTGTTTATTGCGCATCCAGTGCCATTTTAAGATACCGCACTAAATTTACAGGGGTTTCACCCCTTGGACCCTCAAGGGGGCATAGGAGTACGGGAAGACATTTCAAAAGGGGGACGGGGCGGAAGTTGTTTACCCTGAAATATTACCTTTCAGCAAACAATCACGTCTTGATTTCTGCCCTGCAAACTAACCATTTTGGCCCTGAAATTGATATGCGCCTTTGCAAGGGAACATTGCCTCTGCATGGACCCCTTCTGGAGTCGTATTGATCAAAGGCCCCTAAATCCCACGCCTTTGGGGAAAAGAGGATTTCAGCTCCCGCCGGACTTTCGACGCCGTTAGGTCAGCCTGTCCTTTCCCCCACCCACATTTGAAGAACAGTTTGTGCTCCTGTATGTCTACTTAGCACCCTCAATTTCAGTTATATTCGTTTGGGGCTGGGATTAGTGACATTTTTGTAAGTGTTGGAACAATCTAGTGTACATTCCTGTGAAAAAACTCTCTTTTGTTTTCCTGACTGTCCCGCCGTCACTTCGTCTAAGAGCTAACATCTTTTGATGGCATGAATAATTGGGTTAAGTTACTAGAAATTTGTTACACTGAAATAGCATGGGAAGGGGTGGGGCAAGGCAAAGTGCGAGGAGTGGCCCTTCAAGATATTTTGAAACCGTTATTTGGGTGGTTCATTGGGCGGCTCTGACGGCGAAGAGAATTAGACTTTGGAAACTTTTTAAAAGCAAATTTTATGTATATATACATTTTAAAATTTCCGAATAGCATATATAATTACGCTGAGAAATCAATTCATTATAACTTACACAATCCACGTTCGCCTGCTCCGAAAATGAAAGTACAAGTTTTATTCCTACTTTTGCGTCATTTTCTGCATACCCTTGGTTCATGTTTTGTGTTCATCTTCAAGTCATTCCGCCATTTAATTGGGATCTGGGGAGTCTGGACCCCACTTTTCATAAGTAGTAATAAGTTATTCCTTTTCAAGCAAACTTCACTCTTAATGCAAAAGAGTGAAATTCACTCCAAAAGAGACTGTAGTTTGGGACCACTCCTAGTAAGAGTGAATTTCACTCGGGTGGAGTGAAAATTCACTCGAAGTAGAGCGATATATCATTCCATGCGAGTGAAGTATCGCTCTATTTGGAGTGAATTTTCACTCCATCCCGAGTGAAATTCACTCTTACTTGGAGTGGTCCCAAACTACAGTCTGTTTTGGAGTGAATTTCACTCTTTTGCATTTAGAGTGTTTGTGGTCTCTTTTGGAGCCGAAAATTCATCTTCTGATCTACGCTCTTCTCATGGTTTCCTTCCACTTTAATACAAAAATTTCCTAAGTCTCTGTTACTAACATATCTTTGCAGGGTACAGGGGTGTTTTTGAACGCATTCGCCATTAACCACGACGAGCAGGTGTGGGATAATCCATATACGTTTGATCCGACAAGATTTTTATCTCATGACGGTAAAAAAATTGTGAAGGATGATCGCGTGATGACGTTTGGTACTGGTGAGTTATGATGTTAAGCAAACATTTTTCCTTCCTGCTTCAACGACAGAATCACAATCCAGTTCTGATACTAATTTCTTATTTTATTGACCTGCAAAGATACTACCTCAAACAAGCCCATTAACTCATGTCAACTATACATGGGAATTTCACTCCTGAACGAGTGACTTTATCCCTCACTCCTTTATCGAGTGGAAATCGAGTGAAATTCAACTCTACCCGGAGTGGTATCTAACTCTTATTTGGTGAAAATGGCATTCGAGGGAAAGTGGAATGTAACTCGATCACAAAAAATTGCCAATTTCTGTAGGCACCAATTTGGTAGAACTTCACTCTGGTATATTTTGAGAGAAACGTAATTTTAAAAGAAATTGCAATCAACTTGTTCATAATTTACATCTTTTTCCCGGAGATTTTGAAAGTAATATTTTGAATTTTCCCTAAAATCTTACATGTGACTTAAAAAACCATTTCAACATCCTTGGACCTTCCAAGTCTTTGTTTTTCTGCTTGACTGGCCTGAAAAATGGAAACACTGGACACTCTTGCATTAATCCGTCCATTCACACTAGTGGAAACTTCCATTTACCCTTAATAATGTAGGTCGAATGCAGAGACTGGATTGTTAAAGGGAAAGTGCAGTCACCCAAACAGAACTAGGATATCCCGTCATTCTAATTCATGAATGGCCTTTTTTGACCATGTGACAATATTTTTGTTACTAAATTGTTAAAATCATGAAGAATTACTCTTGCTTTACCTTTTGTTTGTAATAGTTATGTTCAAAAACATCATCAGAGGTACTTCTAAGGCAAATAAAGGGATATTTGCCAGATTTTACTGATTTTTCAAAGCAATCTTGGGGGACTGCCTGTTGCATTTAACTCATTTGTTCCAGATTGGAAAAATATCAAACAGGCGTTTGCTCCTACACGATATGCTTTTTATGAATAATTGAGAAATTGACAATATTCTAGAAAAAGGCAGAATGCAAATCAACGGCAAGTTAAATTTTTATCCGATCAACACAGTAAACAATTACCTCGAAATAAGTTTGTTTTACAAGACAACCAGGTACACGTGAGTGGTATTAAAATTACGTCACCTTTAAAACATTGCCCTAGAACACTGTAAGGAAAAAAAATGAAAAGACTCAAACGTCACGTTTTCATACCCTTACTCAATAAAATTAATATGCTTTCGTTTCACAGGTCGAAGGGCTTGCTTGGGTGAAAATCTGGCTCGAATGGAATTGTTTTTCTTTGTTACCAACATTTTCCAGCGATTTCACCTGCGTTTTCCAGCAAACGGGGCAAAAATTGATTTAAAGGGGACACAGGGTATAACTCTAAAGCCACTACCCTTTGAAATATGTGCAGAAAGACGTTGACAGAAATATTACGTAATAGTGATGGAGGTTCATTTCTCCAGTCCCTGTTCTTTCCCAGTAGATATTCTTCGTCTTTACAAGGTGAAGCAAAGCAGAAGTTGGATGCAAGCACATGACTTTGGGATGTTGTATACCAGAGCAGGGAGATGGTATTGGAAGATACTTGACCAGGGAGGTGCTAATACCACCTCCCTGACTAGAACTTATGAAACTACAGTAGATCTGCGACCCCTAGTGGTCCGTTAAGGCAAAGGTGTGCGCAGAGGGTGCAAAGCTGTAGACAGCTATAACCTATTTTGTAAGAATGTGAATCGATTGATGGACACGATATAAAATGGGACCCAGCCGACCGTAAAAAAGGCACTATATTGTAACGACAAAGAACAAGACAAAGTACTCAAAAGTTTTTCTTTTTCATTAACATCATGGTTCTTTAGCTACGATATTATGCCAAAATAAGCTTTTTCATATTTTTTCCATGGCATCAACCAGAGGGTAAAGGTGTTTAGAAGGAATCCAAATACTATTCAAAATAAAGTTGAGTTTACAGCAGTGGCGAATCCAGGCCGGGCGCAACAGGCGCGCGCCTCCCCTATTGACCGTCATGCGTGAAAAAAAGTTGAGGCAGAAAAAGAAAATGCTTCAAAATGTATCAAATATAGCAACATTATGCATCTCAGCCCTCTTCCAATAACAAAAATTTTCCAAAGAGGACGGGTTCACCCTCTCCCCTTACACCCCTACACCAGGACAGCGATCAACCAAACCTTGCGCCCCCTCTACTGAAAATTCCTGGATACGCCCCTGGTTTACAGGATAATTTAGTAGATTACATTTGCACATTTTCTGTTTCGTTTTACGAAACTGGGCTTCTACCAGAAATATTGTGTGTCTATAGATGTCATATTAAGAATAATAAAGAAACGTGGTTTTGCACTAAAATCAATTCCATCCAGAAGAATAGATTCCCTTTAGCAAAACAAAACAATGGTTGTTTACGGAATTATATTTCCAGTAGCTGGGTAATTTGAAAAACTTTGGAGTTAAGTATCTAATATGCTTGAGCACATATGTACTGTGCGTTGCGTTTCTATAGCTATAAAGAGTAATGTAAAGATAAAAAAGAGAAATTTACAGAGAGTATTAACAGTAATCCGAAGTGTACTAATTCTAAACTGAAATAATTCAACGAATTTTCTTTCCTACATACGTTGGGATTGTCACTATGTATGGCTCAATGAAAAAATTAAGTCAGTCATAGATATGACTTTGTGTGTAAATTTCATTTGTTCACCAATCCGTGAGAAATTGCGGTGCGTGGTGGATTGTTGACTAATGTGTAATATCAGGGTTTTTTTTACGAGCGCAACGCCCGTAAGAGCTTCCTGGGTCTCAGTGTTCTTTACCTCCAAAGAGCTTAGCCCATGGATCCATGTCAAGCGCTCGCTTTCTGGCCCTTCCATCGTGAAAGTTGAAGAGCCCGTAGAGGCAGCGATGGTGCTGTTCTTTCACCCTTTCTCAAAGGGGTGTAACGATGCTGATACATGTGAATAGAAGAAATAATTCAAAAAATGTCATTATGCACAACGCCCTTAAACTTAATACGTCCATGGTCTCTGAAACCGTATTCCAAGCGGGATCACCCTGAACTTCATGGGCAATTTGGCCGCCACTAGACCAGATACCAAGGATTAAGTTCGCCAAAGTTCCTGCTATTAAGTCTTACTGCATTATTCCCCATTATTATTTTTAAGCACACCATAATAATTTCTTACATGTGTTTTTAGTGAATGGAGACTATGTATTACCCCTGCCCCTATATTAAAATATGTACAACCATTCAGAGATACTTGGAGAATAGTCTCACGTCCCTTACTTGAGCTTCGTTAGCAATGGCTTATACACGGAAATATATATCTCAGTATTCCATGGCTTAGGTCTAGGGTTCAAATCCTGGCCGGGTCATACCAAAGACTTTAAAAATGGAACCTACTGCCTTTGTGCTTGGTGCTCAGCATAAGCAATGGAGTAGGGGAAAACAAGCCAGTGAGCCACAACTGGAAAAAAGGCCGTGATCGTCTCGACTTGAACCAAATGGTTGGAAACTGGGACGTTAAACCTCATCTAACTAACTCCATGGCTTCAACGTATGCCCAACACTGAGTTTCTTTGAAGCAGGCTATTCTAATTCCAACTGCAAGGCTAATGGATTCTTACCAGGACAGCCACTATTACCGTATTTCGTTTCTTCGTCATAAAATAAGACATCCTTGAAACGACGAGTACATTTGCATCTCGGACTTACCGAAAGTTACGCACTTTGTTGTAGCTCGTAAGGCCAGCTGGGGTTGAGCAGTTGAGGGTCGGACGCCC
This sequence comes from Holothuria leucospilota, assembly GCA_029531755.1. NCBI lineage: Eukaryota > Metazoa > Echinodermata > Holothuroidea > Aspidochirotida > Holothuriidae > Holothuria > Holothuria leucospilota. Next base: position 13,115,083 of record CM055962.1, on the reverse strand, counting down.
CCACCACCTCAATAGAGCATTCGGCTTGAGTCAACTCAAGGACACCAACTTACATAAAATTTTTATCTGAGCATATGAAAACCTTAAATATTTTAAAACTTACCATGTGACTTTCCCGTAGGCAACACAACCATCCCAAAACGGCGTCAACATTCTTAAATTTATTCAAATGTCACTAATTCTACAACTAATTCAGTTCGAATGGAGAAAGAACCCCATCCTGGTTACATGTGTGGTTGTAAGGACACTTCTCTGGTGTAATTCCACTGGGTACCGCAGCAGTGTGAGCTCTGTTCATGGGGTAAAGCAATACCAACTAATAGGAGGATCTGCAAGTGTCGGTACAGGAGCGAATGCAGGATTCTAAGAAGGAGAGGCGGGGGCCCCTTGAATGCCGAAGGTATGAGTGAGCCGCTAAGCGGCAATGGGGTGGGGATGGGGGTTTAGAAGGGGGGTCTCCCCATTTCCGATATGGAAATTTTTTGAAAATTTTACATGAAATTTTGCAATTTAGTGACACTTACAACGTCATTAGCGGCTCGCCCCCACCCCCCAAAGTTTGCAAAGCATGGTCTTCAATTTTCAAAAATGAAAATAATTAATAAAAAACATGTAATTCGAGATGGGTTAGGCCCTTCCTTTTCCTTGAGTGGGCTTAAAATTAAAGGAGTGAATAACTTTCCAATGCAATGCGAAGGTTAAATATTAATAAAGTGCTTTCAAAACGCCATTTTTTCGGCGCGCTTCGCGTGCCTTTTTTTAGTTGCTTGTTTGCTACTACCGTATATATACTTCAGACATCACAAATGGACCTGCCGTTAGTGCGAGCTAAGGTAATCAAAACAAATGATCACGTTGTGATATTTGTAATCTGATTAGCTTAGGCATCATAATGTCATTTACAGAGTGTAACGGTAATGCTGGAGTTAAATGCCCATAGTTTTGCAGACACTTCAGAGCTTTCGGGGTCATTAGATACACAACCCATTAGCCGTGTTGATCCACGACTAAAAGCAGTTTTGCCAGGGTGTCACCTGGCCAGATTAGCATAGGTATCTGTCTACAAAAAGTTGTAACGGGCATGTAGTCTAAAAGTATTGTGTTTCCCATAGAAGGAGAGGTTTCCCTTCCCTTGTCCAAATTGACAGCGCCGTTGGCCCACGAGTGGTCTTATGACTGTCAAATGGCCTGTTATAAGCAAAAGGTTCTCCACCTCTGTGCTAAAGTATATACCGTTTCAATTGATTTAAAATAAACACACCAAACAATCTAAGCTCAGTGTGATGAGACTTTTGACTAGTGGCCTAGCTATTTGTATATAGGATCAGACGTCGTTCTGAGTTAGGGGAATTCCCCTCCCCCTGTAAAAAAAAAATCGTTTCGGAACGGTACTGAGATCCAAAATACTAGTGCTATCATTTTATCGTTTTCAAGTGTCTTCATGCTCGAAATTTTCGTTAGTTTATGAAAACAATCCAGAAAACGAACATTTTATGGCTTCTTGGCAAAGCTGAAACATATTGTGGCACAATGAAAGAAACAATAAAATATTTAAAGGTGGGGCTCATTTTATACAAATGGATCAAGCCACTTTGCCCATTTCACCTGGCTCTTACTCCACCCCTATGGTAGTACGGTAGCGATCGGTTGATATGGTTGCAGAAGCAGGCCTATGCCTGGGGGACCCCTCCCCCAGGCCGGCGATCACACAACAGTGCCTGCCCACCCCCTTGAGAGAAATCTTGGCTACACAACTGATTATTAGCAGCATTTTTGTAATGAATTCCCCCAGAATAATAACCAATATGGAATAGCTAGTAACGTGGCAAATTATTGTATGTAATTGGCATGCGTCGTGATAACGGATGCATGCCTAAATGAAATGTACATTAACATTTTGGACGCGCGCGGAGCACGCGGAAATTTTGTTTGCATTTTTAGGGCAGATCGTTACAGCCCCCCCCCCAATCAACTTGGGCCCCTACGCCTATGGATACTCCTGTTGAGGCTATATTACCATCCGGAGCTGACCATTAATATTGCTGGGGGGGGTCTTCCGAACCTCCATGAATACGGACTTGAGTTTGCCCCCCCAAACAAAATTTCTTAGAGCCGCCCATGTACAACGTAAATCACAGACATTAAAATGACTGTTATTATGTGCCATTCAGAAGCAATCAGCAACTTTCAGGTAACACCTTCAGTGGGGGGGGGGGGGGACAGAAGATGATGTCGTAACCCCATCCCAGATGAACCCAGAAAGTCGGTGAACGTGTGCATATGCGTATCTACAATACTTTGCACCAGAGTGGACCATTCCTTTGTCACCTAGTGGGGAGGTGCTGTCCCTGAGGATCGGGTTTTACGGGAGGGGACACTCACCTTTGAGAAATTTTGGTCTTCAAATGTGGCTTTGATGCGAATTGTGCTATCTTTGGCTAAGTTTCACACTGATCATATGTAGAAAAATTCTCATATTTGAATGACTTAATTGTTCTTATTTTTGTTGGGTGTAAGGGATTGCCACATAATCGCATCTTGATGGATGGAAACCTGTGGCTGGACTTGTACCTTTTTCGGAAAATATTTGTTGCTAGAATAATCAGGGGTGTCAAATAGCAACTCCCTGGAATAATTCCATTATTATCACCCTAATAATGGTCATCAGATATGGAGTGTAAACCTTGGCACTTATGCAAGAAGCTTCATCAACAATGAATGCTGCCGGTATGCAATATTTCACTTATACTAGTGGCAAATTTCAAGGTCAAATTAAACACTTCAATTTTAAAGCACATGCAAAGATTTAGGAAGTAATCACATAACATTTTGTAACATTAAAGTGTACCTAAAGTCAGGCTAAAATACAAAAAAATAAGTTGGAAAAACAATTCCATTGGTTTAGCTTAGATCTGCATAGCTTATTCAGTTGCTGAGATAAAAAAGTTTAAACTTAGTCACTTCATTTGAAATATTGTAGATGAGACAATAACTTATGGTGTTCGTTTGTAAGTACAAGTCTTAATTACCTATTTTTTGTTTCCTTTTTTTGCAAAAATGTTTATTGACTAAGACTTTGAAGAAATTACTTTTTTGTGGCATAGTTTGTTGTGTGAGAAGAAAAGTTGCTTAGCCAAATCATTCTTTTAATAAGACAGTAGATACATTTGGAACAAGGTGCATGTAATTACGGAAAACTAAAAACAAAGAATGTAATTCGAGTGTAATCGTCCAGTTCCCATGGCCCCGTGAGTAAACTTCAACATGTTGATATCTCAGTGCACGGAAATCCTCTGAAAATAGGGGTTTTACCAATGACAGTTATTTTATCAACCTTTACAGCATATGTATCAGGCGCGTACCCAAGGGGGAGTGTTGGGGCGAATTGGGGGCGTTCTCCCCAGGGTTCAAAAAAGTTGTTACACTCACCAACAGGTCGCTACACATGTTTTTCAAAATTGCACGCTAGCCGAGTTAAAAAATCATGCATGTATACGGGGATGTACAAGGATGTAGTCAACGAATCTGAAACCGTTCCTCTTTTATTATCTTACACTCAAAACGTGGTCCGTTTGGTGGCCTCTGGCTCCTTGTACCAGTTCTAAAAAGCGCAAGCTTCTACGCCTTAGTATGAAAGCTTATCAGTCGGCTCTTCACAGTGTTTTCACAGGTGTGTACAATCGTGGCCATTGAAATTTTGAGCTACGACAGCGTCTATAATAAGATAAGGGATTCCCCTTTGACACTTCACTCAAAGTACAGTTATCCATAGCGGAAGTATATGGCAAAACGGTGCCTCTTTTTTGCGAAATGACTATACTTGAATTCGTTTGCTACAACATCCACCACCACAGGTTGAGTACATCCCTTAACAACATGGTATACACCGCACCCTCCAAAAATTTTAGGGACTAAATTTGTCAGGCAATTTTTTGGTGAGGAGGTTAATCTCCTCACTTAATGTTATGCTCCCACCCATAAAAAAGTTTTCTATAGAATTCTACAGAAATGTCTATAGAGCTCTTTAGAACTCTATAGAGTCAACTATTTTCTATAGAAATTTGAAGTCCCTTGAGAGTTGAATTTCTATAGAAGTTTCCATAGCTCAGTTTCTACATAGAACAATCTCTGTAGAACAACCCTATAGAAAACTCTCTATAGAAATTCTATAGAAACATATTGATACATTTCAATAGAACTTTCATAAAGTTTCTATAGAATTTCTATACAGCTTCTATAGAACATCTAATCTGCATATTAATTAATTAAAAATATTAAAAAGTGCATTCAAATCCCATATCTTTGATCTTTGCAATGATATAGGCCTAAAGGTCCCCACACAAAATATTCTTCTAAACTGAGCAAAATTTCCTGAAAATATTCCTTCTTTATTCACTGAAATTACTTATGATAAAGAGTAAGTGGGCATGACCAAAATTTCACATAAAAATTGTAAATTTATGCTTAGGACAGGTCTAAATCAATCAGATATGTAGCAAGAGACGTTTTAGCACAAAAGATAAGTAGTTTATTAAGACAGATAAAGAATAGATTAAGATGTATGAAGCATGTTTCTTTAAAAAAAATATGTAATAACATTTTTCACTATAACCATCATGTCAAAGACGTGGTACGTATAACATAGCTCATACTTTGTCAAACAATGTATTACACCGAACTTCGCCCTCGACCCCTGGCTGACTTGTCAGTTAAGTCAAAGTTTGTCTCTTGGGGACGTTGTTACTCCTTCGGGGAGCAGAACTCCTTCGGGAGTATTGTTTGGTTTTCGCCCCTGGCTCTTCGCCAGGGGGCATTGAAAAAGGGCATTGAAAAAGTAAAACATCTTGGATGCAAAAGTCTCATACATATTATATTCATAGTATAGAATGGACAATGTCTATCTGTTTCAGGGGCGGATCTAGGGTCTTTTCTGAGGGGGTTCCAACATAAAAAGGGCACATTTATTTTTTTTATAAATTTTGGTTCCGATAAACGTCAGCGATTATACAATTTACTTCATATTGACAAAGAAAGGATAAACCAAGAGAAATGCAAAAAATGGAATGGCATTGAGGGGGCATTGAAAAAGTAAAACATCTTGGATGCAAAAGTCTCATACATATTGTATTCATAGTATAGAATGGACAATGTCTATCTGTTTCAGGGGCGGATCTAGGATCTTTTCTGAGGGGGTTCCAACATAAAAAGGGGACATTTATGTTTTATAAATTTTGGTTCCGATAAACGTCAGCGATTATACAATTTACTTCATATTGACAAAGAAAGGCTAAACCAAGAGACATGCAAAAAATGGAATCAAAACCTGGAATCTAAACGGTGAAATTGCAGAGCGCACGAAGCGTGCGAAATTTTTTTGGGTAAGCCTACATTTATAAGAATTTGTACTAATTTAAAGCTTATATAGAACAATTGCCCGGACAGTTGGGCCCTATCGGACATAACTTTATTGTACATCCCTTCTCGAGTCACTAGCCATACCGTACGGCAGACACCAGTGAACGTTAACCAGGTTTAGCGAAATGCGATTCAATTCCCGACATTTAAATAAATTCATGTATTCTACTTATTAACTTGAGAAGGTGGAAAGGGTTTGTACTATATTTAGCTATAAGTATAACGGAACTGAGGAAGAGTGGACAAAGCCTACCGAAAATTTTGGGTTTCATCCCAGAAATGACCCTTATGAAAGCCAAAATAAGTAAACCGACCATGGGTGGCGGCAGAATTTTCCCAACAAGGGGCCGGACCATGTCAACTACCCCCATGTTCCGACATTCCCTGTTTCAAGGGGATGATGAGAAGGGCAAATGGAGGAGCTCATTATCCCATGGTATTGCAGGCATATTTTGCATTATATCACTTAATACTCCAAGATCCGAGTTGAGCACTGATAGTGTTCTTTGAATCTGGATCGTGAAATTGAAAAGTGCGCAAAGCGGACGAAAATTTTTGATAGGCTTACACATAAAACATATGACGAAACGAAAAAAAGAACTGTAGGGTTTGTAGACCGTATCGGGTGTAACATACATTGTATCGAAACCACCTGGACTACACGATGAAATATAGCCAAACTTTGCTCCGTAAGTCGCTCACCAACTGACTGTACCGCATGACATACACAAGAGAACACCAGCTATAGGCTTTGCAATATGGGATGAAAGTTACAACCTTTACATAAACTATGTACTCTGCCTACATGTTACTTGGTAAGGTGGACAGGACTTGTGCTATCCTGCTATGTGGAATGGAACTATTGAAGAAAACAGAGTGACTCTACAGCGCGCGTAGCGCGCCGAAAATTTTGGGTTCTAATTAGAGAAATTATCCTCTTGAGAGCAAAAATACAGGTAAACTGTCGGGGCGACTAGTTGTCGTTGGGGACTGCATACTTTAGACTAAGACTCCCCAACGAAACTGTAAAACTTCCCCGATAGGTTGCCAGCCTTCCCCGACGGGGGGCATGAACCCTTCACCCACCTGGCGCCACCGCTATCTCGACTGGGGAAGGGGGTTAAAATACTGTACGTTGTGTTCCCTATATAGCTGTGGCGCGACTGTAAAAAATACTCTGTCAGAACAGATGACTTAAGTCGAATATTTGCTTGTTATTTGCGACAGCAGACCGGTCATCGATCCAAAGGCGTCAAAAAATTGAACCGACTGACATTGCGTTATTTGGCCTGGTGGTAATTTTATATAGTAATTTTAAAATGAAACAAACACCGATTCATCTATTGTGACTTCAACTCTTGCCTGTGGACTTTAGCCTAAGATTGTTTTGGAGCTATATAATTACAATAAAAATTTCCCAAAGCGGTGAATAAGTAAGTTAACCAAGCTAGGCGTTCACTTCTTAGTTAACCTAGTAAAACATCTGATCTATGTTTGCCCTAAGATTTGCAAGTCCAATTGTTTGACCAAACTGTACTTCCAATTCTTTTATACTGATGTGAAAATTAGGGATTTGGGAACTTCCCTCAGATCGAAGCATTTCATTTGAAGTATTTAAAACATTTCCTCAAAGTAGCTAAGACTAGTTATACTGTAAGGTCTGCGGCGAGTTGGGCAGTCATAAAATTTTCAAAACAATAGAGGTAAGAATGATAACTTTCTGGTGTGAAATAATACATAATAGTAAGCATAAACTGTCACATATTTTTTTAAACTTTTAAGAAATTTTCATGAAAACAGTATGTATAGATCATCTTGGTTAATCAAAGTTAAAAATACTCTTGATAAGTATGGAATGTGTTATATTTGGAATATTCCCGAAAAAGGTCTGTCAGCTACTTTACATAGACAAGGAGGTCCTGTTACTTCTAAGGTGTGGCTTAGGAAGGCCATAAACCAACGTTTGAGTGACGTTTATTAGCAAGATTGGGAGGGTGATGTTAATAGTAACTCCCAATGCAAGATTTATAGGATGTACACGGAAAATCTTGAATTTGAAAATGATTTGACTAAGTTAAATTTCGCTAGCCGAAATCATATGTGTAAATTTCGTTGTGTAAATAGTAAGCTACCCTCAGTAGTAGGGAGGTATTATAATATATTTTATCATGAAAGAGTGTGTGAGCTATGCGACAAAAAATGATAGGAGACCAATTTCATATTTACGAGTGCCTTTATTTTACAAAGGAAAGGATCAGCTTTTGATACTACATTTTAAGAAAAATCCCAATTCTGTAAAAATAAAACATCTTTTTCAATCTTCAAATAAAATATCCAGCAAATTCTGTGAAAAAAATCCTTAAATCCTTCGCCTCGTTACTAGGTCGGCTATTTTCTAGATTGTTTCTGGTGCCCTGTGTGACTTGCTTTAAGTCTCTGTCAGTCCTGACACTCTTCCCGCAGATAAATAGTCCTTATTGTAACTGAATGATTTTTGTTTTGTACTGCTTTTGTGTTATATGCTATATTTTTAATTCAATGTGTTGTTTATTAATTGAACGCTTATACGTCTCTTATACCTCACTGAGGTGATCTGGAGAGAAATAAACTGGAATTGAAATTGTAATTTTGACAAATACAGCACACCGTGAAACGAAGAATATAGTCACCTGTTGTTGGCAGTATAACGAGTACCCTAAGCAGCTTATCCATTGTGACGATGGGAGGGGTAAGTATTTTGAAACCAGCAACTTTTTTAAATATTCATTCCAGACTGGCTTTCCAGTGAAAAGAATATTTGCTTTGGAAAGATACATACCCAAATTCGGTCTCAATGAAAACAATGGCCTCGGCTACTGAAGCAGCCGAGGCCATTGCTTTTACTAGTTTTACATGAAATATGAATTCATTTGATCTCAAAAAGGGAATATATGCATAACATTCAATATCAACTGCTACCAACGGAAAGTTAAAACCGATGGAGGGGGGGGGGGGGTGGGGGGTGCACAACCTGATTATGAACGCAATATGCAATAGCGTCTATTGACCTGATGGGGAAAATTTCGACCTGATTAACAAAACGGGGCCTTGAGTCAAGACAAAATGTGTGAACACAAAAGTCGATTAAAGCTAGAAAAAAAGGCAAAGCAGGGGAAACAACCGCAAAAACGCGGTTGTTGTATGTGATTAAGACTAAACAACTAGCATAAGCTTGAGCTGCACAGTTAGAAAAACACAGTGCCACACCTGCTTGTGGACTTGAATCTATGTACCTTGTGTCTGGAGGCCTTCACCTTACCGACTGACCTCAGAGAAGTATGGTTACGCGTTTTGAGATATTTCAATACGAGCACGCTGTGGTTAAGCTTTATGACGAGCTAGTAAATGTCTGTACTCCAGATTTCTGACACTTTTGTTAGTTGTTTATCAAAAATTGTAGAGAAATTCTTCGCTTTACACAGTGTTTTACTATCAGAGGTACAGGTGCAGGTACACTGGAAGAAAACATGAAAAGCTCTTTTGCGTAGCATACATACAATACATTTTGGGGGTGAGAGGGGCTTAGTATAGATGCATGCTGCTGAAAACAAGTGCTTCATTTGTGATTCAAAAGTGGAAGTTATGGAGACAACTGAACCTGTTTCCGTTATTTTTCTCTGATTGTTTAGTTGTTTTCATAACATCCCTCCGCCTTGCAAAATTGCATTCTGTGTGAAATGGGGGGGGGGAGGGGGTGGGGTTGGGACGGACCGCCACCCTATTATAGATCTTATCGTGGCTCAATATTCAATTGCCATATTGCATTATTTGAAGATACTGTAAAGAACCTGTAGCCTAAGGCCTTTAAAATGCACAAAAATGGCCTGAAAATCCAGTCATCATGTGAGAGATGACTTGTACATGCTTAAAGTTTCCAGAGGCTTTCAGACAGATCACTGTTAAGTTTTTAGTCAATGGAGGAATGATTGGTGGTACATGCGCCAGTACCTAAAGGTTAAAAATGTTAGCACTGAGCACTTCTAATGCTGACAGGCCTGTATGCAAATGCAAGGGGGGGGGGTAGAAAAACGCTGCTACACTCTCTCGTAGGTCGCTACTCTCGGCGTTTGTCAAAACTGAAGTAACGTCTCCCCCCCCCCGGTTAAAAATCAAGCATACCGAATGTATATATTTAAAACACACTTTCTAACAACTACGTCTTTTCTTGACAGGCATAATCTGTAACGTATCTCCTAACAGAAATATCTGGAGATATTGGTGTGGGGTTTGAAGGGCATGTGATCAATATTTTCCTTTTTCATTCAAACTTCTCTTAAATTGTCTTGAGGGAGACAAGTCTCTAAAAGACTTAAGCCAAAATATGGTAGCCTACCTTGTGGGGACCCCGTGTATGGGGCTCTCTGGATTTAGGCTAGACGGCGTCTTCCGATAGCCCTACATTGATATGTTGTCCTACTAGTATTTGGGGCCCTGGGCAGGTGCCCAGATGGCCCATGCTTAAATTCAGACCTTTCAACTACAGTAAGCTGTTCATGACGTCACGTTTACGTCAACGAAAAGTACACCAATACTTCCAAAACTGGAATGCTACGGAGTTACGGGGAGACCAATCTTCGCCCAGGGATATCTTTACATGCATTGGCGTAGGAAGCTGTTTTCGGCAAACCGCTGTCCGGGGAGGGGTCAATGTGGTAGAGGTGACATGTCCTCCTCCCTTTGAACTGTTTTTGAACATTTACACTACATTTGTGCATTTTTTGAAGTAAATTTATTCAGTTTTATTTTGTATGGAAAGAGTTTGATAAGTTTCACAGAGTGGACAAATAAAAGTTTTCGTCCTTAAAAAGTGGGGAAAAGCATCCTTCTACCTCAGATTTCGGACTGGGGCTTTAGCCTCCCAGGTCCCCCCTGCTTTATACACAAATGCTTTACACTTCTTTTAGATGCAAGTATAGTTCTTACACCGCATACAATTTTAAGCAATATAGGCGTGGGAATATATTCAAACTTTAAGGAGGTGGTGGGTGGACGTGATGGGGGGGGGGGAGGCAAGAATGTTTTGTTACAACATGTGTTATGACACTGACGCCAACGGCATGTCAAACCTATGGCTATGACACAAGCATGTAGTCAATTAGAGAAAAGGCATGCATGCGCTTAAAGCGCCCTAAAAGTACTAATGTTGTTACTAAAAATTATTCAGAAGACGACAACTGTGTAACCTTCTCTAGATGTAATGAGCTTTTGACTTTTCGACATACCCCCGTAGGTAGGGGAGGGTGTGGCTCTCCCTGGTTTGGATATGGTTATGGCTCTACCTACCCCCACTCCTATGCTTTAAAGCTGTGAAATAGTCTTAAATAATATCACTCGTCAACTTTTTTCTTCCTAAATGGTGTGGTGGTCAAAGTCCAGTCCAATAAAATTATAGTCATAACTTCCCTTAATTACACACTTGTATAGGAGTCCATTTGATATTACCACGACATGATTAAACGGCGGTTTTTCATTTAAGATCAACAGATAGCTTCCTTACATTTTGTGTAACCCACACACTTACAGTTAATTTCTTTTTCAATATTTACTTGGCAGCTTGGCAAATCACGTGGATACTGTTACGACTCTATGTACACATGTTATGATGTACTTCACTCTATTTATATCTTGCCTGCAGTTGTCTCCTTTGTAACATTAAGTCTGCGCTTTTGTCTCTTTTTAATTCAGTCGTACTAATAATTTTGTGTCAGTAAAATCGATATTTGTGGGTGAGAAGGCAGTCGCATATTTATTTGCTTTCTGAACAGCTTAGATGTCAGATTTGACGGTTTCATCATCCTCACAATCTAAAGCGTATGAGGATAGACTGAAGAAGAAAATCGACACTTCTATTGCTGTTGTTGAAAATAATTGTCACTTATTATTCGGTTGATAAATCTCGACTTTTCAGCGTCATTTTCTTCGGTTTTTGGAGCTAGAGGCTCATCGTACAAACATGAAGCCTTCAAATCTTTTTTTGATTTGTGTGAGTACCCAACACTTTCTATTTTTCTGTTAAATTTAAAAGCTGTCTTCGGCTTTCTGAACAGGCAAAATTGTTGTGGCAGTTTACATATGTACTAAGAAATAAATGCTGGTTATGAATCCCCTTGCCAAAAACGAAGAAGCCTGAGGAAACCTAACTTGAAATCACGTACTTTTCAACGACTTCTAGTCTTTCTCGTTTACTCCAACAGATGAGTAGCAAGCATGTGCAAAACCTGTACAAAACTATTTAGCAATTTTTAAGCACAGGAGAGGACCCGACGGCAGGAAAATTTCAGAGTGTCTGGAATGTATCCCCTTCCCAGTCGGAGTATTACACCATATCTTTCATTTAGTCAGAAAATCTTTAAAAATTAAACTATAACAGTATAATGCATTACATTGTGCATCTTGACGTCTAATGTAGCCAAATGTTCTGGGAGGGGTCTGAACAAAGGGAGGAGATCATAGGATTATAGGGCGTGTGTGGATCCAGAGGCGGTGACGTCCGACCTCCCTCAAATTTCCAGGTGTGCCCTTTTTAAAGTTGAAATTTTCTTGCAATATAACACGAAGATTACATGAGGCGGATCAGTGTGGGTACCCATTATTTTCCAAGATTCCACACGTGTTCGAAAAAGGACCAAAATTTCCGGTGGGCTTCTCGAGCTTTAGTAAATCGTTGTTGTCTTTCATATTTGGGATTTAACTAGCTGAATACCACCCCTTACCATATAATCTTGACATACTTAGACAGTGTTAACGGGTTTTCTGAAAAGTTCAGAAAGTTCATCCTCAGTCCAGATGGGTTGTCCTTGTATTTGTCGTACAGTACAGTACCGAAAACTACAACGGAGGCCTGACCGTTTTGTCGGACAGACTGTGGACAGAGTATCTTGCATGTTAGCCTCATAGGGGTCAGTTGCCTCAACAGTTGATATAATGTGCTCTCCAGAGGCAGGCGAGGAGAAGAGTTTTACCATTTGTCACTTTAAAAATTTTTCGTGTTTGAGCACTATTCAAATCTCCAAGCCAGATTTCGAAAGATTAAATTAGCACTTGACTTAATACAAGTATTTTTATTGTTCCCATTGCAACTGGCCTGGGCTATAAAAAGAAAGTTATAGTAACCTATTTTGGAAAAGCTGTTGTCCCATGCCCAACCCCTGTCGGTCACCTCAGCCACCCCATTTGCCTTCCACTTCCCATCATAGTCCTTTCCGCACCCTCACTTTTTGGGGGGAGGGGCGTCGAGCAAATGTGCCCCTCCGGCTTAAGCGTATGGAGAGGCATTTCAAGAGGCGGTGGAAGGTGTTTCTCGTAAATTTGTCCTTGTTGCTCCCCAAAATATATAACATGAATTTTTTTCTAAAAATGTTATATTTTCCTAAGGTGGTTACCAACCTTTAACCCTTGCTTCATACGACTATGCCCTCCGGTGCTCCCACCCTGCTGAAAAAATCCTGTTTATAAAACACTAATCCTTCCACATATAACGTGCTGAACTAAGGGTTTGCACGGTTTATGCTACCGGTGGATCCTAAAACTTGAAAATTTCGTTAAACTATTCGTTTCATTGGTATAAAACGATAAGTAAAGCAGAGATCTGTTTCTCCTACAACGTGATTTTTTCGAATAAAGTTTGTCAAACGTATCTTTTCTCGGGTAAGTTTGAATGTCTGAATCATGAGATATCAAAATAATGTTTAGATGCAACTTACAAGCATGTGAAGTGCAACTTACTGCATTTCAGTTTAAGAGTAATATTTGGCACGAATTTCGTTGGTTTGCTCTATGCCGACTTATGACGGTGCTCCGCTTCGATGGTAGGACTCTCTTCGACCCACCACCCCTACCCCCATGTCAAGAAGAAGTTACGACAGTGACAGGTAGCACCACTTTTCTATTCCAACTTGCATAAAAAACTCAAAGTGGAAGAAATGTACCCTCAAAAGACACCTAAAAAATCCCTAAATAAGAATTTCTAAACTTATCTTGAAATCAAATCTTTCCTAAATAAAAGTCCCTTTGCATCTAACCCACCTAACATAAACAAAAATGTTCTCAAAGAGCATGGTGTCCCCCACCCCTTAGATGACATTCTCTCCCCTTACACCCAGTCTCCCCCAAGATCTAAACTTCCTTCAGTATTGATAAGGATTCTAAAAATACAACCAGTTCAAAGATGACACCATTTTCAATTTAAGCACATTATATAAATGTCAAATGTTAAGTTAACCATGTTTACTGGTGAAAAATTACCCATTTGAGGTGTCACTCTGAAGAATTTACATTTACCATGTTTTATTTGAGGGGGGGGGGGGGTAAAAAAGCACATTAATTTTTGGAATATTTATCCATGTACATGTTTGATGATCAACAAAATATTCGTGTGCACACATAAACTTTACACAGTAGAGGCGATCACACGGGAGTGGGCATTTCCACCTTTAATTTGGTCGAGGGTTCCGTGAAACGGTGTTTCCATGTCCCTACGTTTGCAGTTCCTCTTTTTGCTCAACATTATTTCTCGATGCATTTCTCTGATGGTACTTCGTGCTATCATCAGAGTTGTCAGATGGGGGCGTGGAGGGTGGAGGTTTCAGACAGCCAACCATTGGGCAGAAAAACCTTCAGAAAGTTATGTGGGCGTTCTTAGTACAAACAGTCAGCCATGCTAGATCCGACCTACACCTAGTAATGATTAATGTAAGTCTGTGAGGGTGGGAGGGCTGGCATAAAAGACAGTTGTTGGGCAAAGAGATAACGTTTATAATTTTGGTGCATTTCATATTAAATCTATATGAATATTAAGAAAATGTAAATTTTATTTAATTTGAACTTACTCTGGTCAATATTGACAACATTAAATTACTAAAACTAAGAAAGTAACGGTATTCTTTATTCATGCCTGATATATCAAAGTAATGTTATAATCACGTAGATTATTTTCATTATGATTTTTTTTTCCTAAAAAAGGATAATTTTTTCTTAAAAGGATAACGACTGACAGTAAATATTATACTTTAGACAGTAACGATAAAGTGAACGGTCTGATATTTAAAAAGCGTATCATCTTGTTATTCATTACATAAAGCCACAAAGTTGGAAATTATCGCAAAAGAAGATTTTTTGAAAATTTTCTTTATTTGTATATCCTAATTAACTACCAATTGGTATAATTGACTTTGATTTGATTTGATTTGAATCGTCTTATAGTCATTGTGACAAAATCATTAAAAACAAATGAAGTCATTTACCCATTTTGGGGCATAAATATAAGTTTTTGATTTCGATATAATTCACGCTTCCAAGAATTACATTTAAAAGTAAACGTGGAGTTAAGTTGATTTCACCTTTAGTTTTGTTAGTATATGACATGTAAAGTTACAAAATCGAAGAAAACGAAGACATTCTGTAGTAAAAGATACCCGATATCTCAACATTAAGTTACAATATTATATTGGCTATGTTATTTTCTTTGTGATGTTCTGTTGTTTTAAGTGGAATTCTTTTTAAAGTATGCAAACAGCGGAAAATTTACTCAAAAATTTGTACAGCACTCCGTTACACTTTACGGTACATACTAATTTTGTTAGGCCTATTCATTCACATAAAGTCAAAACTGATAATTTTTGTCAACGGGGAGTTTAGTAAATTTGGTAATAACTTTTGTCGACGGGGAGTTTAATAAATTTGGTAATATTGCATAATTAAATACCAGTTAGTACAATAATATGATTTAAATTTGACTTGGTTTGACTTGCCTTCAAGTTGGAGTCATTGTAAAATAATCAGGATTGTAGGGGTGTGCCAGGTGGGGTCATGCCCCCATAGGCTTTACCCCTCGTCGGGAACTTTTTCCAGTTTCTTCGGATAGCTTTGGCGTGTACCATAAAGTATGTAATTCTTTACTGCGATCTGTCGCCCATATGATTTACCTACTTCTTGCTTCATGACAGATAGATTTTCACTTATTACTCAAAACTCAAAATAATAGGCGCACTTCACAGGATTTTTCATTTCAGTTATTACGATATTTCTGATCCATATATCTATGAAGAACGAACCAGCTACCCCCACCCCCATCTAGTTACTTAAAGATAGCCTTCACGGTGTACACATTGTAAAAGATAGGAATTTCGTCCCGAAGCACTCATGCTGTCCTAGGGTCAGGGTGGGAGGGTAAACACAAACCAGTGCAGTTGGAAGCCCTCCCAGCTATCCCCACCCTCATCACGCGCCTTCTATGCTTTTTGCCAGTTTCAAACTCGAAGGTTATAAGGACTTATGAAAAGTAAACTTTTTTCTACAAGTAATTGTTGGGTGTTCCTAATGTGTGCCCCCCTGGCAGTTTGTGTTCCCCCAATTTTCATAAAAGTAGGCCTATGCCGCAAACAAGGCATGGAGTGTGTACTGTGCAGCCTTTTGGGACATACACAAATTTCTTCACGATTTCGTAGTGGGTTAGGGAAAATTGTTGCAATATGCACAATGCAAAATCAAATACTGTAGGTAGCCTACTGTGCTTTTAATGTTTAACACATGCTGATTAATATTTTACTCTTTCATTCTCACAGAAAATGACAGTAGGCCTATTTATTCTACTACTACCAGCCTCGGTCTACTCAATCGGCAACGACGGTAAGTGTAACCGTCATTGTGTTCTCTATTCCACTTTGTCGTAAACTTATGAAGGAATTAAGGCTCGACGGTACACTGGCGGTATACCGTCCGATATATACGAATATATTCGGTTTTGTCAATTGAGCGAAAAGTTTGAAAATAGAAATGCTACGCACATGCAACGCCTTTAGATTCAGTAGATTTACCCCTAAAAATATCGATGTATTCGTTATTGTCCGTGTTTCAGGAAGCGGTATACCGTTATGCTTTCCCCGTTGAAACCTAACCCTAACCATACCGTCGGGTCCAAGGACGTAGCTAGGCCTGGTGACCGGGGTTGTACGGGCTCAAATTCTAACTAGATGTATTTTAAAATCAGAAATGCCAACTGACACATTCTGCATCCGTCGATCATACCTTTGTATAAAGGCGATTTAGTGATACAATCTCGGCTTTGTTGGTAAATTTTCAGCCCACCCCTTCCTCCTCAGACTTAGTCATCACCCTGAAGGACGGGCACAGGGTTTTAACAAAGGGCTCGTTCTTCAATGAGAAGCCCTTATGCAATAGCAACGGAGGTACGTAAGGGGTGGGGAAGGTGTGATGGAGGCCTCCGAAGAAAATCTGGAAAAGGAGTTCTTATATGCAATTTATCGGGTTGCGAGGAGGGCTTTACATTCATAATCAGGGGAGTTCATTGTTCTTTTTTCATCAGCAATAAATGTGAAGTACAGGGGAAGGGGCTAGAGCCATTTTAGCCCCCACATGGACCTAAACCTTGTTTTGCAACTGATTATAACTTAGCCGCCTGGAGAATACATGTTAAAGCTCTAGAAGAGTGTGGAAGTTTGATAGTGTAGGAACAATTTGTGATATAGAAAATAAACTTTAAGATTTTCATCGGTCATTAGAAAAACTCTCCCTGTCACTGTACACTAGCCTGCTGCTGTTTCCAGGAGACCTAAAATTCCAGTATGCTGTGATATTCCATTTAATAGTGTATTCCAGCTTATGTAAAAGTAAAAAAAGGAAACAAAGAAGCAGTATTAAAAGTTAAAAAAAGAAGAAGAAAAAAAAAGACGGTACAGCAGCCGGCTAAGTTCCAACCGCTTCCTACGCTGTCCTTCCAGAGCCGTTTGCGCTTTGTACAATGACACCATGACAAGAAAAAGAAATCACTTTCCGCTCGATTGATGTCAGTAGTCAGAATTGTCGTTTAACTGACCCCAAATGCGATATTGCTTTAACAAGACTCTACGAGTATGGTTGGCCACAATGGACATAATTACTGCATTAATGCTAGCATTAAATCGAAGTAATGTCAGAATTAATTCGGTTGAATGATTATCCAATCAGGACCCGGTTTTTAATGCCGGCTTAAATCGATTTCAACGCCAGCATTTATTCGATTTAACGTTGACATTAATTATTTAATACCTACGATTATCGGATTTAATGCTAGAATTAAGTCAATTTAATGCCGACATTTATTCGAATTAAAGTCGACATTAATTATTTAATGCTGATATTAAATCGATTGAATGTTGATTTTAATTCCATTAATGTTAGCATTAACAATTAATGTAGACATTTATTCGATTTAGTGTACACATTTAATTGATTTATATCTCTTTAATGTAGACATCAAAGTGGACCTAAAGCCTAAAATGACAAAAATGTATATTTTAGAGATCGGAAAATGAATTCGATTCATCCGACTCCCATTTTCATAGCTTACTCTGTTGCTGGGATATTAAATACTGAACTTTATTCACTTAATTTGAAATAGTCAATTGCGCAATAGTTTGTGATGTCCTTCTTGTACAACTCACATTACCTGCTTTTGCTTCCTTTCGAAATTAAGATATGTATATGACTTTGGAACATTTTCTGTTCCCTTGCATAACATGTTGTATGGAGAGGGCTTATATAGCCAAGTCACCTTATAACAGTAAGACAAAGATCACATTTCGGCACAACGTGCAGTGGCTTTCGAAAATACTGTACAAGGAAAAACAAATACAGTAGTTTGAGTAGTACAAGAATGACATCGCAAATTATTGCCCAATCCACCATTATAAATTGAGTGAATAAACTTCAACATTTTATATCTCAGCTCAGGAAAGTCCTGCGAAGATGGGAGTTGGACCATTTTAATGCATTTTTTTCAAGCTTTAATTGTAACATAACTTATTGAAATTTTAGACTTTAGGTACACTTAAATTCGATTAAAATGGAGACATTAATGTGACTTATTCAGTACTGATTATTTAATGCTGACGTTTAATGCTGGCATTACATTGAATCAATGTCTACATTAAATCAACCCATTGTGGAGCAATGTTTGAAGTCTACAAGCACCACCCAACCATGCGCTGTTAGGAAGTGGGCTAGAACGCGAACAAACTGAATGTGTTGCATGCAGGGAGGTAGCTAATACCACCTCCATACTTCATGAAATATCTAGTAAGCGGATGAGTTGGTAAAATATAAGGTTCAAACCCAGCGTATAAAGTCATCTTTGAAATAAAAAAGGTGAAGAGTCTTAAATACAAAATCCATCTTATCGAATTTATCGAATGCTTTTCTAAAGTCAGTAAAAACCAGACACATTGTATCACACCACTTAATCACATCTAAAATCCCGCGAATGTTCTCACCAATAAATCTTCCCTTAATAAAACCTTAATCACTTCTCGACCTTTGCCTGAGATCATGTGTAGTATCTGTTCTTTATAGCCAGTTTAGAAAGTGGCCACGCATGACAGACCCATGATGGTTAGATCTGAAGGTCAAAAGGTTGGTCATGTTAAGTCTTGCTGTACCCTGGGGGACGTAGCTCCTTTGGGGGAACAGAACTCCTTCTGGAGAAATGTTTGGCTTCGCTCTTCGGCTCTTCCCCAGAGAGTCAATTAAGGGGACTTTAGAAAAAGTAGTAAAACCTGTTTGGTTAGGGTTAGTCAATTTACTAATAATATGTTTAACTCGTGGGGCCAGAGCTTTTGAAAAAAAATATTGTAATCTAAGTTTAAAAGGCTTATTAGATGGAAAATTTTTAATTTAAGCAAGATTTTTTATTTGACTTTGGCAAAAGAGTAACTACATAGCTGCTCGTATGACAACTTACCTAAAGTAAAAGCAAAATTAAGAGAATCCTTCCAGGGAAGGTTTGTGTTTTGTTTGTGCGAAGAAAACGGGGTAAGTTTCACTTGCCTTTCAGCTGCTTTTGTCAAGGGCTGTGTTCTTCGTAGAGATTGTAGTAAGTTTTTGAGTTGGCCGGCCACCTTCTGTCAGTCTTAAAGGTAAAGTGCATTTTTGTTAGTTAATATTGTTTTATCTCTGTTAGGCAAGTCACTGAACTGAATTCTTAGCATTGAATCTAAGCTAAGCAGAAAGCACGGCCCTTCCCAATTATCTAGATTTCGTTCTGTTGTTTTGTATCATATATGCCTGACTTGACCGGGAGTCAGCTTTCAAGTGCCCCCAGCAGAAGCCACGGCCACACCCTAAGAGGTGCTACAGTAATCAGTTAAAATAGGGTTTCTCTTCCACCAAATATCAATCGAATGAAAGGTATACATTACACTGATGTACTCACCACTCACTTTAAAATTAGTCATCGGGTTTTCTTCTACTTTATCTAAATTTACCTTGAAACAAAATTGAAATTACCCCCTATGATGATATCACTAGTATTAAATTTATGCAAAGCAGAGGACAAAAGGTAAAAAAGCTTGAGTCGTCGATAGGTCCGTAAACATTTGCCAGAGTAAAGGTGTTGTCCGTAATTGTAACTTCAACAATAAGAAATCTACCCGTATCCGAATGTGTGGAATGATAGACTTTTGGCTTTCAACAGTGGATTAAAAAGAATACAAGCGCCACGACTAAACGAGGAAACATGACAAAGGAAGCTAGACCACCGAAGAAAATGTCACCTGGCTGAATAGGAAGAAACGCCAAAATTAGTCTTCTTTTTTGACCGGTCTAACTCCCCTGACATTTTAAGAGCTTTTATGGAAGACATTTGGGCAAGGGAATCCTACATACTATATACACTATAACGATGCTTTACTGAAAACAAATGATTCAATTTAATGGTGACATAAATATGATTTAATGTCAGAAGTAAATGTAGACATTAATTCAATTTGTTTAGTTTTTATTTTCTTCATCTCATATTTTACATGCATAATCCAACAAAATCAATGGACAATTCTCACAAATTTCAATGAAGTTTGGAAGCTAGTCTACATACAAAAAAGATTAAATTATTGGACCCGAGTAACATGAAATATTTTGGAGCACATATTAAAAAATACAGCATCTGTAGTATATTTACTTCAGTCCTATGTGAAATCGATATAATTCAACCATAGTATTACCTCTGAATAGCATGATCCATTTTAGTTTGTTTATATTTATCTAATAGACAATGGTCTTTTTCAATAATGGTTCAGAGCAACGTTTGTTTATAACGGGGTTTTCAAATCAATCTCTTGAGAATTACCCCTTTTACGTAAATAATACGAATGTTGGGACATTGAATACCTAACTCGAATTTGCTATGTGGTGGATACACACATGGCGTTAAGCAATTAGAGAAGGCACTCCTCAAAAAGAAAGATTATCATTACATTCATTACAATTAGGCAGGTAGATTGCATTGACACCCTGGATGTAATACAACTTGAATATAGTGATTTTAACAACTTAAGGAGTCTCTAAGCATCTTGATTTCATCGTTACTTCTGAAAAAAGGCTGGACAAATTTTTGGAACAACTTGGATGTAAAATCGTACCATGCATACCATACCTTACCATACCTTACCATATAATATCATATAACGTTTACTCCTCGTTAAAGTATACATTTCAACCTTCAGAACAAATTTAGTTTTGTATCTAAATGTTTCGTAACATGAAACTTTGTTGTGCATTCTACAAGTGCAAATATAGGCCTAGTGTTTTGCGTGAAAAATGGCAAGCCGAAACCATTTTATATTTTTGTCTGAAGAGTACCAGAAACACACATTTTCATACTTGTAACCTTTGATAAAGTTCAGAACACATTTTATCCCAAATATCTTGCACCTGGTTACAATACCAAAACGGTAGGTCAGGGTTTCATGCGACTCACCACAAAAAGTACAGCTAGAACTGTCAAAAAATTGTGTCCTATGAAGAAAAAAATTGTCACCATTATTAAAGCGATGAATAAATTTGTACTGAAAATTTCTTAGCTTGGTATCCCTGTATGCCTAATCATACAACCTCACGTAAAAATTTTATTTCAGTTTAGTTCATTACCCTCAAAATCATTCTCACATTTTAGACAAGAGCACGGTTGCTCATTATAAAAGTTATGTTTATATAAGCAAAACGACAAATCTTCAAGGAAACGGAAAAGAAGCGCGAGCATTATCTGTTAAGCAGACTGTTGCCTTGGTAACAATAATAACGGTTTACAAGGCACCCATGTATGTGGAATGGTACGCAGAATTGCGTTGTAAATGCATTGTGAATGCTTTGTGAAAAGGGAGTCTGGGCTATTGTACTTGGCGATAAATCAAAGTACGAAAGAGGTCTGTGTGACAAATCAAAAGGAGAAAAGATACATAGACATATAAGTACATTTGAAGTAACAATGTTTATTCAAAACAATAACGTTATTATTTTAATAAAGCTGGTGTTCCGCACAATCTGGTCACCGTAATGTGATACTGGCGTTTCAACGGTAAGATCACTCCAGGCACTACAACAATCAACAATAAAATCTTTCTTAACCTTCTCTGCAATATCTTTACCCCTAAAATTACAGTTGAAATGAATAATCTTACCGAACACTCTTAAATAATTATCAAAAAGTATTTTCCAATGACCGGTAGTGTGATCAGTGTACCTTTCGACCCAGAACATTTGCAAACTTTTCATAACCGCGTAAACATTGATCATTTCAACCCACCTTCGGTGTATGGTTGCATTGAGATTTTCGTTTTAATCCTTTCACCCTTTGCTAGCCATATAAATTAAAAAAAAACACTGGTTTAAGTCCTTGAGAAATGAATCAGGGGGTTAGGCAACACAGGTAACAAGACAAAACAATTTGTGAGAGAGCCAGGCTTTTGAAAATAACAATTTTGCCATGGAACGTTAGATCTCGAAAGACCACAAGTTCAAGATACATTTAAGGCGGGACAGTTTGGGTTGGTAGTTTTACGGGAAGAGGTCATTTTCATCACTTGTTATTGTAATCCCGAATACTTTGATAGTGCCATAAGAAGTAATAGTATTAACAGATATTTCGACCCTGACCTCCATTGTTAGCAGTAACTAAGGTAAAAATTTGGACTTAACAAAGTTAACTTTCAGTACGGAAATTAATGTCGGCCCTAACTTGATTAAATACTAGCATCAAATCGAACAAATGTAGGCATTAATTAAATAATTAAGTCAACATTTAATCTAATTAATGCTAGCATTAAATCGATTTAATCCAGGCGTTAAAGCTAGGTTCTGATTGGCTAATCCTTCAACCGAATTAATGCTGATATTAATTAGAGTTAATGCTTGCATTAATTCAGTATATTTATCCACTGATACACATGATCCACTAATCCACTCTTATGCGAATAGACCTACAGGAAAAAAATATTGAATGTGGCAGGAGGAAAATTCGGCAGTCGAAAGCTTCCGACTTTGACATTTCGATCAGGGGCGTAAATATGGGGGTGTGGTGTGGGAAAATCAAAAGTCAGTCTCTGAGCGCCAAAAAGTCGGTCTCAAATCCAGTTCAGTGTGCCTTTGTATCAGTAGACCAGACATGAACAACGTCTGAAGTGCAAAAAAAAAAAAAAAATGTCCTCAAAAATTCGGAACAACATTTGAAGTGCAAAAAAGCAAATTCGGGCCGTACAACTATGTCAGCGGGAGTCGGTCCCCAAGAAGTGTAGTTGGTCCAAAAATAGTTCACTCCTCCCTGCGAATTCATGTATATACGCCCCTGATTCCGATTTCCAACTTTCCACAATCTAATAAGAAGAGGGGGTGAGACACCCCACCCCTCGGACGTAAGTCGACTCTGTTCCTTGGTGGGACTATGAGATGATTGAGGGTGTGGATCAGACGGCGTTCTTTACAAGCTCACTTATGCAGAAAAGAGACTGTGTATTAAAGAAGGCATTACAGTCATTTAAAGGGAGTGAAGTGATCACATTTTTTTAACACTCGTGCATTGGCATAAGGAATATTTCTCAGTCTAGGGGATGAACAGTTTTCCCCCAGGAAGTACTTGTGCTGTCCGACTAAATTACCCAATTTTCTCCAGAAATCTGCCAAGAAATAGACTTTTCAGAAACACAGGAGAGGGGGACGATAGGGGCTTTCATGCAGCCAACCCCATGGCTAGTGCGCATGGGCCCATGCTCTCACTACATGATTTTACCTCCTGACGTCACTGTTTGTATGTCCGCGCATGGTAGCTTTGTAAAAGCCTTTACAATTGTGCCATATCTTATACTGTTAAATTTATGCCTGTTTCGCCACCTTACCACACAGTCATAACCTCAGAATTTGTGACACTCATTTATTCTTTAATTCATCCTTCTAAAATTATTTATTGCGTCACGCTGTTAAGAAACGAATCTCACTAAGTTTTTGCAAAATCGTTTTGCAAATTTGACTATGGTTTAGTAATATATATATATATCCAAAATTTGATTTAGTTAGGTTCCCTGCATTTCATTTTTGTAAATTTTAATCGGATTTCCATCACCCAAAATGAATGCACCTGTAGAGTGTACCTGTGCCGATAAGGCTTATTTCACCAACGAGAGGCGTTGGATAACTTTAAAGTCACCAGTCTTTCATTTACTTAACACTGCGACGATAACCTTTCCTCTACAAGTGTAGGCCCGTGTATAAGATTTTTTAAGGGGGGTTCCAATAGACCGTCTCACATGACGCCATGTTTTGCTTACTCGGCTATGTTGAAGGAACACACGACACAAAAAATTCTTCGCACACTACATTACAAGACAGATGGTGTGCAAAAAGGCAAACTCAAGTGTACACGACCTCGTTTTGAACATCCAAGGAAATCGAATCTTGGAGATGTTGAGATAATGACGTAATAATGACACTTGAACTCCCATTCGTACACCAACCTGACAATAACTAGATCTACAATCCTCAAGCCCTGGTTGCAACAAAAATGTGTCCTTCTTCGTATGTTTACGAAACTGATTCTTCATTTAAAGTTTATTGCATTAAGAGGTCTTCCATTTCATTTTACTTCATGACTCACACTTGACATTGCTCCCTGGACGTTAAAACCTTATTTTCCATATTTACTGCAAAATTTTACACGTTTTACAGACAGAACAAATATGGGGTTTTCGTCCTTGGACTTCGGTGGGGGTCGATACCATTTTTCGTCCCCACCACATTTTTGACTGGGGGTTTTAGTCCCCCATGCGCCCCCAACACCTATGCCAATTACTCTGCTAATAAGTTTTGTTGCGTTTCAGATTTTATGAAATTCGATGCCCAGTTGAGTAAACGTTAATCACAAGCCGGCAAATGCACTACGAAAATATATTTTGGAAGTGAACGTGAACATAAATTCTGTATACTTTACCTTTGCCGGCTAAAGGTCTAGCTCCCTCGTCACTGGGTAGGGTGATAAACAAACTAATTACCTGCCACATGCAACACTTCTTAGCAGATGGGTGATTTCGGGTACTTAAATTAATTGCACAAGGACAAATATTTGGTTATGTTGTGGGTAATGGCGGCATAAGGTTTCAAAGACTGCGGGAGGCATTGAAGCAGACACGGTTAAGAGTTCCCGTCTTTGGGGAAGAAGTTACCCCTACACATAAAAATCTTGATTTTCCAGGGACCCGTTACTCAAGTAACAACTCCCTGGCTACACTCCATTGGCCGGGTCATGCAGTACAGTTCTGAGACTCACTTTGCATGTATCACTAACAGCCAGTGAATAGATTATATCCCTTACAGTGTTGGATGCAATTATTTGTTATGCGGGGCGGAGGAGGGGGTGTCCTTGAGAGGGGCCTTGTAAGGGATGAAAGCCAACCTCAGCCTTCAATATGGTTGGACTGAGTTCTGAAAAGTTGTGTTCATATTGCAGGAAGCCCATCTCTATAAAATACCGATAAAACTTTGTCACTCCATTTATGTGTCTACCATGTGTGATTCGCCAATATGGGATGATGATCTAACTTCCCAGTAAACCCCCCCCCCAAAAAAAAAATGCTGGAAATTGCACATAAGCCACCATCCCGAAATTTAATACAATCTTGTATAGATTTTTCTATCTTCAGCTCAAAAGTTTGGCACCCTTTATGTGCTTTGCGATTTCACGAGTCAGATTTTACGGGAAACACTAAATCTGTACTTAATTGAGTTCACCAAGCATGTACTCATATCATGTGCAAAATGTATTCCTTTTTAAATGGAACGTCATTGTAACCAGAAAATCCAAAGGCTTAATTAATGATTCCTTGCTGAAAGGGAATGATTTTTGCACTTACTCGGTTCATCCATCCAGATTTACACTTCTTGAATGACTTTTTCATTTGTACGATGTTTTCACATCTTGACCTCTGCTGACCTCATATGACCTTTGAACCCTACCAAAAGTGAGTAACAAAAATGAAAAAAAATGTCTAAGGAGTGAATCGTACCAAGGAGTTGCTATTTAGAAGGAGATACATCGGAAACTTTAATTTATGGTTATCTTATTAGATCCACCTCCGTTTGCATAGTTTCAATTCATGAGTGATTATTAGAGCTTAGGGTACACACTTCTTTTGTCTGGTACGATCCTTTTCAGTTGATACGTGATACCCAAGTGAACCTTTTATACACTTACTTATACCGTATAAATAAGGTTAGGAGGAACAATGCTTTGATCCGAAGGTTTTACCGACAGTCAAGTTAGAAACACTGTCTAATAAATCAAAGCGACTGCTAATTCCCTCAGTAGTCTAAAAAAACTAACTAATAATAAGAAGGTTTTACACTGGCACAATGCGTAAATGACTAAAGAGAGGTGTGAGGCCATAATTTATTTTAATATTATATTTATTTCCGAAAACTTTCGCAATTTCCGAATGGTGCATGATCAACATGTTACATAAAATTTAACTAGCCTATTTTGATAAGCGTTGCATCACGTTGGAAGCTGCAAATTAATTTTCAAGGAAAGCGACTGGCAATGCTATAGCACATAGTCAAAAATTGTTGACATTTCTTTTCAACGCTGCAGACGACATGGACCTTTCGTTAAATACTAACAATAGCTTTAAGCCCATTGTATCTTCAAGTGCTATACAAAGCAAGTGACCTTGGCGGCAAGAACGTGGGTACAAAGGAGGAGAGCTGCCGTTTTATCTCCTCCTAAATAGCAACTTCCTGATCGTACCCGGAAGCTAGTTTTTTTTTGTAGGATGACAATGGAAAAATCGGTTTTTCAAAAAATTTTAAGTTTGTTTCAAAATCATGGTTAGGGTTACAATTACGGTCAGGGATACGTAAACAAGGGATGTTTGACCCATTCTTTCATAATCCGGCGTCAGAATTACAAAGAATTAGTCGAAAAGGTGTTATTTTAGAATTAGGGGTGTGGCCAATTTCCAAGAAGCTGATTCGTCCGTTGGCATGATTCTTCCATTTCCATCCTACGAAAAAAAGCCTCGCCTCCCGGAACCGTCTGCGTGAGTAACCGAGCTCTAATCCGATGACTACGCCATCAAAGTCCTCGTTCAGCATATAGTATTTCTAATCATCCTATGGTCACAGTATCCTTATATATCATGTGCAAATGTTATTCTTTTAAATGGAATGGCATTGTAAAAAGGCTTTCTTGCAATCCTTTCCTCACCCCGACTCCTGACTGCAACCTACATCTCTATTGCAGAGTCGAGTTGCCGCCCTCTGTAGGGCAAATCCTAGCCTTTCATTAAATTTACATGTAGTTCATGGGAATCAACATTATGTTTGTGAGTATACCTCTCAGCGAGTGGGTTATTTTAGCTCAAATGTTGAATTCTTTTATTTCATAGAAAAACAGTGGAGATAAGAAACCTGTACAGGTAAATGAAACACACGTTGTTTTCACCCTACCGTGGTGCGAATCAGTGTCTGTCAAAACTGGCAAACATCTTCATTTCGGGTGAAATAATTAATTGTGTGGATTCAACATCTCTTCAAATCTATTAATCTTCGATGAATGATCGTAAGATACCAATTTATCATAATATTTCTGTTGAAATTGTACTTTAGTATTGTTAACATGAAGCAAATACATGGGTTACCAACCCACAACGTCATTAGAATAATAATGAGGAAAATTTTTCCATTAGATACAATGACTTAAGTCCATTATTTGAAATGAATAAATTTCCAACAACTCAGTTCGACACAAATTGATGTGATTTTGTTTCCCTTCTGTCACTGTTAAAGGCAGACACTCATCATCAGTTTGAATTTTTTTTTTACTTTCAATGAGTTTCCTAATCCTAGTTTACCGCCTATGTTGCTGGGAATAAGATTGCAGAGCAGAGAACAATTGTACAAATATAGAAGAACTAGATGAAGATAGTTTTAAGAAATATCACCCAATGTGAAAATTTACTCACTAATGTACTAATGTAAATAGACCCTTAATGAAGCTTGGGAGCAAGTAATTTCCCTACCCTTTCGAACTGTACCTGTACACTTATTGTACAACTCGTGTGAATAACAAGTCAGGTAGAAAATCTGAAGGACAGCAAAAAAATTTAATTTGCCACTCTAATATGTTACATTCTGTTAAAAGTAACAAGAAATAACCTTGATATAAATTTGCAAGGGCCCCAGGAAATATGAAATATTGATACCATTTTTCTCAAATTATGACCAGCAACAGATATGGGGGCCCAACAAATTATCAAGTGGTTTACTGTCTACGCAATTTGCAGAAGATCTAATTATTGTTATTTCCCCCTCTTTGCAGCTTGTCTGATATATGTCTGACGAGATTAATAGCTACGCTAGCTTAATTAGCAAACTGATTGCTGATGAATCGTTTCTTAGCAACGTACCTTTCTATTGTTTTCGATTGTTGAACCGTTCTTTTGTATTGTTAATGCTTCAATTTAATGGGAAGGTGCAGTCTCCCAGCTTACATTTTCTGAAACATTAGCAAAATCTTACAAATCTTATTTCATTCATCTCGCAAGTATACCTCATGGTGTTTTAGAAGAAGAGGTAAATCTAGCTAAATTTACACAATGGCGAGTGCAGGAGAAGGAGAAGGGTTAGAGTTAGATGAGGTTTTACGGCTCAGTTTCTAGCCAATTGAATTAAGTCGGACCGTCCACGGTCTTTTTTCCAGTAGTGGCTCACTTGCTTGTTTTCCCTACTCCATTGCTTATGCTGAGCACCAAGCACAATGACAGTAGGTTCCATTTTTAAAGTCTTTGGTATGACCCGGCCGGCTGCAAGTCGGATGCTCTAACCAGAGAAGGGGATGGGGTGCAACAGGTACCCCCATTGGTACCTAAAAATACACGATCGACAATTGAGGGGGGAATGGAATGATATTCCAATTGGACTATAAGCTCGCTTCTGAGAGCCAGAAGTCTCAAAGACGACTGGGCCCCCATTATGCGCCCGACCATAGTCGATCATTCAGTTGCGCCTCCGACTGAAAAATCATGGATACCCAACTCTTCACGGATACCCAACTCTTCACGAGACATGCCACAAATTTGCATGGCCAGTTACCTGTACCAAATGGAAGAATTTGCGACACAAGTTTTGCCTCCACAAACATACACACACGCACCCACACCCATACACATCCTCACACATTTACTTAGACTAGGCCCTATGGAGAGGAGATAATGAAGTGAATAGATTTTAAAATATAATTTCTCTTCAAAAGAACAGCCTAGATAGAACTAATATCAATGGTTGTCCTATTTTAACCTTTTTGATATAGGCTTATACATTTGAAATGCCAGATTTATGTATTTTAAGATTTATGTATTGTAAAATACTTCACGAGTAATTGTACAACCAGGGAGTTGTTAGGAAGGAGATGCAACGACCAAATCTGTCAGACAATATGTACTTGAAAATGATTAAATTCTTTTCAAGCACTGTCATTTGATTGACAGGTCTCTTTGTTCCTATTGTTAAGTCTCTGTTGACAAAACTCATTTAATGATGATCTCCTCCTTTCTTTTCCAAGTAGTCGAGACAAAGGCTATTGTCTATTTATGCTTTGAGGTAAGGTTTGTTTTAGCCAAGAACAAAATTTAATTAGGATTTTCAGTAAAACGACTGGCAACACACTTTTAAATAATGTACGTCAATTGAGCCCCCCCCCCCCCCACAATTTTAATACGCCATCTGCTGGCAATATTGTTCAAGCCTATACATTTCTCTTAATGTTTAGCAACTTTTCCCATCATGAGGAAACATACTCGAAAAGTAAGTTGTAAAGAAATGCTTAGCTGACTTTAAATGAAATGATATTTAGCGTGACGAATAACGATGAAAGGTTAAAATTTCACCTTTTTTGCATAATGGCTGGCAACGAAAAGTTAACGAGTTCAACATAAAAGGTGTGTCTTCTCATTGTCATTTTGACAATGCATCACTGATCCTAGTTAATCTACATAGTTAATCTAGGTATTGAGACAAGAACTTTGATAAGAAAGGCAAGATAACTGTCGGAAACGAACATTGCTTCAAAGAGTATAGAACGTTGGATTTCCTTCCTGACACCTCCCTGGTACAACCGACTTCTCTCGATGTATTCGAAACGAGAAAAGCAGTTTGCGAAACCTTTGAGAATAATGCGATTGTTGCCAACCAAGAAGAACCTTTCTTCAATTAATTTGTAATACTCCTATTACACTATGTCAACTTTACGGTAGCCGTTTCCATATTCCACGTACGTCTTTCGCCTTTTTTTAAGAGCAAACAATTCGTAAGTAAATATACTATGCAGGAGAAGTGATATACCCCTTTATTTCATTGTTATCTTTTTCAGATAGGCCTATCTTGTCTAGTAGTGTCAACACAAAAGGGAGATCATACAAAATTAATTGCAACTTGCTTTTATCTTCGGAACAAATATGATGTCACGACGGTTTTATTAATACATTTACACAGGTGTTCATGACTAAACGTACCACAGAGGAGGAAGAAAATTGAAGTAGTTTTTAATTGGCCAAGATATAACGGATGACACATAGGCGTAGGAAGCTTTTCGAGACGCGGGAGGGGGTTTGAACCTTGCTTCGGATCGCCGTCCTGAGAGAGGGGTCTTAGGGGAGCGGGACACTAAGGGGAGGGGTTGCCCCTCCCTTTGGGAAATTTTTGGGTATTTGAGGGTCCTCAGATGCAATCTGGTGCAACATTTTGGACAAACGTTAAGGAAAATTACAACAAATTTTTGACATTTCTTACAGAAGAGACAACTAAGGGGTTTTTGCCTTTGGATCTGGGGGGGGGGAGGGGCGGAAGCATACTTCAGCCCCCACAGTTTTGACTAGGGATAACCCCCAGCCCCTGCTTCCTACGCCCATGGGATGACGTATGTAATTGTGTTATAACGCAACCCCAGTTCATTTTACTTGAAATAAGCTGATTTGCAGTGCATCATCTTGCAGAAATCTGTCGTCATGTTGGTTTACAAAAGAGAAAGAATAGGTGAACACAGGGACAATGTCTAACTTCCTCATCTTTTTGATTCCTTGCCGAGGGCAAAAGGAATCTATGCAATCACACGGACGATTATGTGTGTATGCGTGTATGTGTGTGTATGTATGTATGTGTGTTTGTGTCACTTAGCTTGTAAACACGATATCTCAAGATAGCAATGGATAATTTCATACCTGCGATATAGAATTATTATATTAAGAGAACGATCCCTATTATTTTTTGTGAAGGTCAAAGGTCAAAGGTCATGTGAGGTCACCAGAGGTCAAAAACCGAAAACATTGAAAACAAGATATCTCTAGGTAGGTAGCATGGAGGCTTTTCATATTAGCATGTGGATGCGTTATAGTCAAAAGATAACCCCAATTGATTTGGTAAAGGTCAAAGGTTATCTGAGGTCACAGGAGGTGAAAATGCAAAATTCTTAAAAACTGTTTGTAAACATGATATCTTAAGATATGGATGGGCAATCTTCATACTTGGTATCTAACTTTATCATATTGAAAGGAAGAACGCTATTGCTTTCAGTGGAGGTCAAAGGTCATTTGAGGTCGGCAGAGATCAAAACCAAAACCTTGAAAAACCACGATATTTCAAGACAGGGATGATGGATCCGTTTCATATAGTTTGGTATATTGATGTTGTTGTTACTTTAAGAAAAAGATAACCGTCTGGGTTTGTTGGAGGTCGACGGTCGTCTGAGGTCATCAGAGGTGAAACTAGGAAAACCTCGTAAAATAAATAGACTGTGGGCAGTACCTCCAAATTGTGTCCGGCGTTTGGTTGCAAACTAAAAGTTAAGGTTGAACTTTGCACCATTCCAATTATAAAATTATACAGGAAAATATCTACATTTTCTCAAGCATAACAATAACAGTAAAAAGTCTTACTTGAACTACCTATAAACACGTGTAAATGATGCTGTGACTGGAGGATGATTAGAAATACCATATGCTGAACGAGTTCTTTGATGGTGTAGTGGATTAGAGCTCGGTTTCTCACGCAGACGGTCCCGGGTTCGATTTCTTCCTGGTACATCATTTTTGAAGATGGATTGGTAGAATTAACCATTCCGACTCTACAGGCATACAGCGTCACGCTAACAAAAACGAATAACGCTCTAAACTTTATTTTACCCTTTATATTTTGAAATTTACGGTCTCGCCTTGACCATCTTCAGCATAAGACTTCAATACACATGATAAAAGACTACCAGAAGGTACATACACTGCCGAAAGGAAAAACTAACAGACAATAGCTTGGTCAATGAAGAGAAAATACGGAAAGTGGTATAGAAGGAGGACCAATGCTGTTACTACGGTTCAGTAGGTCTATTGATAATTCTACCAGTGGACCACTCTTCCTTCCGATTTAGTATATGTATATGTGTGGGTGGGGGTATGTGGGTGTGTGTGTGCGTGTGTGTGTGTGTTTAGGTGTGCTTGTGAAGCTTGGCTTGTAAACACGATATCTCAAGATAACAATGATGAATGCTTCTGAAACTTGGCATATGGATTTTCCATATTAAGAAAAAGATCCTTATTGACTTGGTGGAGATCCAAGTTCATGTGAGGTCACCAGAGGTCATAAACCGAAACCATTAAACCATTATAAACAAGATATCTCTTGGTAGGAAGCATGGATACTTCTCATACTTAGCATGTGGATGGTTTATTTTTGAGAAATGAACCCTATTATTTTTAGTAAAGGTCAAAGGCTATCTGAGGTCACCAGAAGTTAAATACGGAATTTGTAAAAATTGCTTGTAAACACGAAATCTCAAGATAGTAATGGGGGAGACTCTCCATACTTGGTATATAAATATATCATATTGAGCGGAAGAACCCTATTTTTCAAGTGGGACAATCAAATATTTGAGAAATCGCCCATTGACTTTTGAAATTTTGAATTTTTTTTTTGAAAATGGGGTCATTTCCTCCCAATATTGAGAACAAATCGCCGCCGTTGTGGTGTTAAGAAACGCAAACTGTCAATACTTCGGGTGTCACACACGTTTACAAGGAATTTTGTCTCATTTAGATGATATATGTCATGTTGTTAAATGCTTGTTTTTTTCACAAATGTGGTTCTTTCAATTATGCATGATTTGAAAAGTGAAATTGACATTGACAAAACAATGACCGTAGAGGGGCACGCACTGTTAATCTCTCACCGGACTATGGCTTTCCCAAATGAATTGCGATCATATCACAACCATTATTTCTGTTTCAACGTCATGGGAAAAGGACTTCTTAGTCTGTATAATACTCCGTCTTATTCCTTTTTAACAAAATAAAATGAATTTTTAAAGCATTCCACATGGAAGTTTTTAACTCAACCACCTCTCAGCTCCAGTGACATTAGCCAGCCAGTCCATCCCTATGTTTTAGTTTCTTTCAAAATTCATAAGAACATAGTCGAATACCCCATATTATATAAACGCCCCAATTCGTCCCAACTTTACCCTACCCACAAAAGCCGTTTCTACTTGTACGCAAAATGTTATTTCAACATACCCATATTCCTTTTGCGTCTACCTTGTACGGGCGTTCACCAAAGCAAATGAAACAAATGCTCCAAAACTGTGACAAGTTTCACTCACTCGAGATTTTTTTCAAACCCCCTCTCCCCCCTTTCAATGTTGTGCCTTGTTCCATTTCCAACAGTTTTGATCAACACTGAACGGGGAGCGATTGTTTCATTTACTTTTGTCGGGCACTGTCGGCCTAGTTCTCACGTACACTTTGTTTCCTGGACTAGTATGGGAAGCCACAAAACGACACAAATACTAGATCAGCAGACTGCGGACTAACAGTGAGCCTGGCAGATATAGGTCTTAAAAGCGGGGCACCATTTAAAGAATCACTACAGGTTTACTAAACTATATCATACTACTGTCACATTGAACCCATCAGTTTTTGGATGTAAAAATTACCCACTATCTCAGTGATAATTTAGAGATGTGAACGTATTTTAGGGTACCCGGTCAAGTTTTTAAATGATGCCATTTCAACCTACTACAATACTCCTTTTTTACTTCAAATCGAAAGTGACCTAAATTACATTGCAAGGATGAATGGATCTGCAGCTTTCCCCCTCATATACGGCATCCTCCATAGCAGGACATGCTTTTTCCAAAGTCCCTTCGACTCTGTGGCGAAGGAGCCAAGGAGCGAAACCAAACGTTACTCCCGAAGGAGTCTTGCTCCCCGAAGGATCTACGTCCCTGAAAGGACACAAACTTAATTGATCAACCTCTCGACCCTCAGACCTCTACATCAAGGGTCTGGCATGCGTGGTCCCGTTCTTGACTGCCTGAAAGAACAGATTCTACACATGATCTTAGCCAAAAGGCCTACACTGTAAAAACATCCTGGTCAAATTTAACTAGGATCGGGGTCAATAATTTTCCATACATTTCCTGGTTAAAATAACTAGGACATTCGGGTCCAAATTGACATTTTCCTTGTTAAATTAACGACTGGTTAAAAATCCTGATAAGAATTTAACATTTTCCTGGTTAAATTTAACCAAGATTTCTTTTTTACTTTTAACCAGAAAATTTATGGAAAACTATTGACCCCATCCTGGTTAAATTAACCAGGATTTAACCAGGATGTTTTAGAGTGTAGAAGCGGTCATAGCAAAATCCTCTGACAGATGGGTGGCCATACTGAATGCACCAAAAGTGTGGCAAGCACTGAGAAAGCACTAAAAGATATTGTAACGTTTGACGAGTTGGTCACTCTAGGTAGCCTATATTAACCTCATGAGGTATATGCCTGGCATATCACACGTAATTTACTAGGCAGAAACACAATGCTGTATGCCCACAGGATGACTCACAAGTAACACACATGTGAAGACAATACATCATTGATATACCTAGAGGTCAGAGCCATGATATTAGCACTGCAAGGGCTATTCCCGTAACAATATTATTATTTTTACTCAACAGGAGTGGAAACTTTGGAGTGTATTGGCAGCATAGTGTGTCGACCTGTACTTGAGAAGTGTCTCCTTCAGCGTTGTGACTGTCCGCCTCCCTCTGGTAAGCATACTTATGACAGGGAGTTCTGTTTGCAACTCCCTGCTTATGATAACAGTAATCCTCTGTACTAAGGTAATGCGTTCATGCAGATTTCTACATTAAAGGAGCTGAGTAGTCGCCGAAGTAGAATAAATTCTTAGACCCGCCGACTTCGTTACGTCACATCCGGTTATGCTTCTTGGTTATCGATTCGATCCGATACCGATACTTATCAAAGCATGCATGCAGTGTGTCTGGTGTAACAATACACTTGTTACTGTCGCTAACAGTACTAACGTTAGCCTAACTTAGGCTACCCGTTAGGGCCTAGGTCTACCACGAAAAACAAACTCATTGATCGAAAAAACAGTTTCAATACCTGCAAAATCCACAATGTTCTCCATGAACCTCCTGCAGATGATGCGCGAAATAGGCGTGTGCCTTGCCACTAGTAACGCTAATATACTACGTACGTACGTACGTTGTGAGTTGTGTACTGCATGCCTGGGTAGATGCATCGATCAGAACCAATACAAGTGGAAACGATTTAAACTTGCCTGTGCCAGAAGAAAAAGTAACGAACTAGAAATTCAAAAAACAAATTATAAAATATCTTGCAAGTGTAAAATCAAATAACCCAAGAAATAGTATAGGAACATTGTGCCAAAATTACTTTGCAAGATTATTTTAAATGAGAATATAAAACGCATTAGGATTAATATTTTTAAAATTAGCCCCGCACAGAGGGTAATCATCTCGTTTGGTATGATGTATTTATTTTGGAAGTACGCCACTATTCAGCCCCTTTAACAAATTTGTTATTCTTTAAGCTCAGCTCTCTCCTCTCTAGTTTGTGATTAACTTTACTGGTCTAGCCTTCTCGGCATATTTGCATTCGTTATGTTTTTGTGTGTGAAATGCAATGGAGATTGTGTTTCCATTGTTGCAGGCGGTCCAAATTTCTGCTCTATTATGATTTGTCTGTGGCAGCATGATTTAATCGTAGGCTGTAACATTATGGAGTTGGTGCAATTAATATGGTCAATTTTGGGAAAGCTCAAATAAACAAATAAAAAAAATCAACTTAACTCTTGGAAAGATTTACAAACGGTTGAAAAGTAATTTTTACATTGTTTTAAGTTTCCTATGGCGTGTGTGGAAATCGCGAAGTTTTTCTATTTTACATTTTTTGGTTTTCTTTTCCTTTCGCGTTAGGTATGTATGGTATTATTTATTCCCCTAGCAACGACTACGAGTGCAATGGACAATCTCCTGTACTAACTACTACAAGGGAAATGATTCCATTTGGTGTGTCAATACTCAGTGCGCGAGGTTATAGACTTACATAACACTGTAGAAAGTGTGCTGTGCACTGTTACAAACACAAACTGTACAGCATAGCCAGTGCTGATAACTCCCTAGGGAGTCATCGTCACCACGAATGTACTGTGCATGCAGGCAGAGGGTTGTTTTGATTATGGTGTCAGATTACGATAGAGAGCTTGTGTGTGAGTGTATGATACTGATAGCAAGCTCTCATTGTGTTCAGTGTGGACAGAGAAAAGATGTTATTGATCATTGTCTGGAGCTGAGCAGGGACAAGGTAGATATATTAAACAAATGTTTCTTTTATGTTTTCAAAATATTCTAGAAGGGCAAAATGTTTTCTAGGGGACGGGGTGGCAGTTGAGCTACGGCATCATTGATGTGTTAGTTACTTCTAGTAGCCTATTGCCTTGTTGCTTTGACGTCACAACTCGAAAGTTGGATGTGACAAATCGCTGTCGTCTGCACTTATATACTATGAATTTTCGATGTTCGCAATAAAGTGTATGTTCAGTGCAGTTATAAGCCCAGGCAATGCAGTTTTGTTTTCAATTACATGAGAAGTTGATCCCACAGAAAACACAGTCGTACAAACCAATAAAATGCCCGTCAGCATGAAATCTACCTAGTCATAAAACAGAGCTCATAAACGAGGTGTGCCCTAGCTACACCTACTCCCTCACTTGAGTTTTATTGACCTAGCGGATCATTTTACAAATATTCCATTTTATTTACCAAGTCGTTGCTAACCACAGAATTTTTGTGATGCCAACTCTCTTGACTGTGGGAGTAAGTTTAATAGCTGTCGAACAGGTGTTAAGTTGTTGTGATTTATTGCTTACTTTTCTTCTATCATTTGTAACGTTCTGGTGGCTTAAATTTGACAAAATTCAGATCAAGGAAAGTGTAAATTTTCCATAGAATCTAATTTTTTCAATAATATTATTGACAAAGGTGTACTTTTGAAGACACCTCTGTGTCATAATATACACAGTACCAGTCAACCTTGAGAAGACCATAAAATCAAATGGCAGTGAAGGACATATTCTCCCAATTCGTTGCCAGACTTTCCCTATTCATTGCCAACTCTCACGACCGCCAGTTCTGTGGGATCATCTTGGCATGTAGCCACTGCGAGTTGTGACGTAACAGGTTCTAGTGTATACGCCGTATGTAAAAGCTGTAGACAGCCATCCAACATTCAAGGGTGTACATCTGGTGTTAATATTCACATATGGTGGGTGTCGTTTTCCATTACATTTTTGCAATGAATTAATAAAATAAACAGGGGAGGCCCCGGGTTTAAAAGATGAGGCTGGACAAAATTTGAATCATTTTGGATCATTTTTAATTCCTTGCTGTAAGCAAAAGGAATCCATGCAATCAAGCGGGAATTATCATATAATTATCATCACAGAATTATCATGTAAAGAGAACGATCCCTATCGTTTTTGGTGGAGTCAAGGTCATGTGAGGTTAACAGAGGTTTAAAACCAGAAACCTTGTAAACAGAATATCTCTAGGTAGGAAGCATGGATGCTTCCCATACTTGGCATGTGGATGCATTATAGTCTAAAGATAGATCTTATTAATTTTGGTAAAGTTCAACGGTTATCTGAGGTCACGGGAAGTGAAAGTAGGAAATTCTAAAAACCTGCTTGTAAACACGATATCTCAAGATAGCAGTCATTGTTGAACGAGTGCATTGATGGCGTAGTGGATAAGAGCTCGGTTCCCCTCGCATACCGTCCGGGTTCGAATCCTCCCATTTTTTGTTACTCACTTTGTGGAGGGATTCAAAAGTCACATGAGGTCAGCAGAGGTCAAGTTGTGAAAGCGTCGTGAAAATGATGTAATCAAGATGGCTGTATTTGACACTCTGTTCTCGAACAAGGAACAGTGTTCTCGTAAGAGTCGATCACGAAAGAACACGTTCGCGAACTGTTCTTGCACCCAAATCTCACACCACCTGGTGCTGCAGCGACAACGAACATAAACAAAGATGACGGAGATGTCTTCTCGCGAAAGAAATGCAAAGGAAGTTGCAGCACAATGCCCTTCGAAAGTGTCCTTATGCCATTTTTGACAATTTACACAGACTTGCGGGCTCATCACGAAAAATAAAGGAAGTTAATAGTGAAAGTATGAAACAGTACGCAGGCACGGTAGGAACTACGCACTTAGTAGCATGTACGTAGTATGTATGTAGAGAGACGTCGACGTTACATAGGCTAAACAGTATTGTCACTTTCGTATACCGCGCGCTGGTGTAATTAGTACCGACAGGATGATTATGAATACTCTGTTTGAGGTACCTGAAAATCAGGTGCTATGAAGTTTGGTATATTCTCTAAGTCTAAAGTCCGTGTATCCGTGGTAACTGTACCTGCACTGAAGGGTTCTTGTTCGACACTGCAGAACGAGTTCCCATGTTCTCATCATGTTCCCGAACTGTCAAGAACATGGTGCCGAGTACAGCCTTCAAGTATAAATTTGCGGGTTGAACTCAGTGCAACAAATCGTCCCCCTTCAGCAAGAAATCACTAAGCCTTTGGGCTTTCTGGTGGGGGGTACGAGTATATTACACTATTAACAGAGCGCCACTACTATTGACAAGTAAAGTGCCTGAAATGTTTTGTTTTCTCGCCCGACGGCCTCCGAAATAGTCGGAAGTGGCACCTTCCAGATCTGAAAACCTGCATCTAAGTAGTGTTCATTCTGAGATCCCATTATTGTAGAAATTAATATTTCCGAAATAAAGGCAGATTAGAAAAATTTTAGTGGCTAAAATCAGTTCAGAGCAAGTCGGACTTTACATCATTTCATATGCATGATCAGGAAAGCCGAATTTTTCTGTGAAGACCCACTTTGCAGAGTTTTAACCTGGTTATTTCGTCTCAGTTGAAGTCCCAAGTAATATTTCGTCATGAAGACTTAAGCCACCTCCATACCATTATCCTTCAAATAAAGTCAAATAAAAATCAGTTTTCTTACGTCAAATTCGAGTCACAAGGTATCTTTTTACGTATGTAAGATCCATTCTGATACCCTCCAAGCTATTGATTGGAAAAATGGTGTCATCCTTGTATTGTTAGATCTTAGCGCAGCCTTTGACACCATCGATCATAATATTCTTATTCAACGTCTAAATAGCTTTGGAATTAATGGTGCTGCCCTCGACTGGTTTCGTTTGTATATGGTTTCGTTACTAATAGCTAAATGCTAAATATAGAACCAACAGACCCTTTCCATCTTTTCAAGTAACTTAAGTAGAATTTATCGTTTTATGGAAATGCCGGGAATCTCATCTCATTTCGCTAAACTAAGTTAACGTTCTCTTGAGTCTGTCGTTCGGTACGGCTAGTGACTCGAAGAGGGAAGTACAATGTAAGTTGTGCCCGATAGGGTCCAACTGCCTGGACAGTCGACCTCAGTGGCGTACACAGTGGGGGGGAGGGACGACACTGGGCCATGTCCCCTCACGGATGCCAATTATTTTTTCAGATCCTAAAAACAACGTATATGTTTTAATACAAGTTTTTCTTCCAAAGGTGGCATATGTGACACCCATGGGCGTCCGGAGGGGGGGCAAGGGGGGGACACTTACCCCCCTGGAAAATCAAAAACTTGAAAAAACGAAGAAAAAATGAAGAAAAAAACGAAGAAAATATAACATTAACATTTCTTAACAGTTCAATCAGTGTGAATTTCTACTTTCAAAACAGGAATTAAATAAAAATATCAACACTCAGGCCCCAGCAGCCCCCCGAGCATATTTTGGTATTTTTTAAAGTTTATATTTACGATATTGCTTATGTTTCCCCCTTTTTATATGCGGTAAAAAGGCCTTGCAAGTGCCATTTCCAGCGACCATGGTGGCGCGGAGCGCTGAGAGTCTGTCTATGCGCTCCGCCCCCCCCCCCCCTTGACAAATTCCTGGCTACACCTTTTTCAACACTGTGTGAAAAAAGTAGCATCTAAACTCTTTTCTGGGAGTAAAATATTTCCCATGGAAAAAGTTGGCCCCTAAAAATTTTTGCCCCCCTTGAATTTTTTTCTGCGGACGCCCATGGTGACACCAGATTGCATGTAAGGACATCTAATTTTTCAAAACTTTCAAAGGGGAGGGGGACACCCCTCCCCTTACATCCCTCCTCCAGGCCGGCGATCACACAACATATTGCATGCCTCCCCCCTTGAGAGAAATCCTGGGTACGCCATTGGTTGACCTATATAAGCTTTAAATAAGTACAGATTCTTTTTAGTGTAAGCTTACCCAAAAAAATTCGCTCGCTTTGCGATTTCACGGTTTAGATTTCGGGAAAAACCTTAAATTGAGCGCAACTATTTTCCTCTAGTATATACAAAATTTTATGCAATATATGCCCTGCAATGGCATGGTATAGTACACAGGTTTTCTTCAAATCTCCCTTCACCAACCTCGACCGCATCGGGGCTGTCGAGGCTTCTGTTTGTTGTCCCCCACCCCGTTGGGTAAATCCTGGCGCCACCCCTGCTGGACCACTACCGGTTGGACTATCGGCTTTCAGCTCTAACTGCATCGCTTATAAACACTTTCAGTCGGTATTTGCTTCTTCTCAGTCGGCAAATACGGCACCCCCCCCCCCCCCATGATAAATGCTCTAGCGACGCCCCTGGCCCGGCGAACGTGTATTACTGCTGGACCAATATGTTGGCTGCATTCGTATGTACGTGAAAAAGAGGCATGCATTGTCAACACCTCTTACGAGGGAAAGTCTTGAATGCAAAAAGTATACGTGCTTCGTTTAGCGTGATAGGTCATCGTAAGCAGAAGAGAAGATAGCAGGTAGTTTGTATTTCTGCCGGCAATTTTACAGCTAAATTTAAACCGAAATCAACCGCCAACTTCTTTCCTTTCCGTTTCCATCATTATCTATGTACATCGAAAAACATTGAGTGAAAGAATTCTGTCACCCATTTGGCCATGACACGCTAGTCTTGTTCAAGACTCTAGTTCATTTCCGTCCACCACATATCAGCTGTCAAGCATACTTAACAGTGCGCCCTCTAAACCCACTCTTGAACTCTTCAGAACTCTAGTTCTGAGAGTTCAAGAGTACCTTTAGAGGGCGCACTGGTACATATGCTTTATAGCCAGAGATACGTGGTGGACGGAAATGAACGAGAGTCTTGAACAAGACTATGACACGCCTGTCTGTCGAGAAATCGACAGTACAACTAAAGTTGATTACGCTGTTTTGTTCAGTATACGGTACTGACTGTATGTCTGTATGTTGACGTGTAATCAAACTTGTCCAGGGACAAAAGTTGAATTACGTGTTGCCACTATGATTTGGAAAAACCAAATCTGCTCAATTGCTCAATATAAAGGGATAGTTTGTAAATTAAATTCTTTACGCGCCTAATTCTGAGTACTCTTTAGTCCCGTTTTCCCCTACAAACTTATTTTACTGCATAACATTTTTAATTGGGATCTACCAGGTATAGATCGTCGATCGCTTTTAGGACCGGTGAATGTGTCGCAACAGGCCGGAGGGTAACTACAGTTTGTAGAGAGCGTTGGGAAAATATGCACACTTATACTAAGTCTAGGAAATATCATCCCCCATGGCTTCCCCTTACCAAACTGGTGGGGCTTTCGGCAACGGAGAATAAGACTGAAGCGGTTCCTGCAGTGTCGACGCCCATGTGACTGCACCAGGCTCGTAGCCTGACAAGGTACTGAAGAAAGGGGGGGGGGCGCGAAATGGCTTCCAGGGGCTAACAAATTTTCAAGGGGGCCAAATGTATACAAATGCCATAAAGCCAGTGGCAACTTGAAAACTTGCTAGGGGGCGAACAAATTTCAAAGAGGGATTCGCCGCCCCCTTGGCCCGCTTGATTAGAAGCCTGAGCTGCACAATTCCTGCAGGCTCCGAGACTGACATATGGCACACGCCTTCAAAAAGCACGTTTTCCTTTTCAAACCGAAAATTGTTTTTGGAATGTTAGCACAACCGTCAAGCTTAATCCATATGAAGCATTGTGTTTTCAATGTTCTTTGTTTGAAAGAAAGGAGTGGGTTCCTTTTTCCTCTTACGACATTTCCTAGACAACATTCACCTTAACTTGAAGTATAGTTTACCCCGCGAGTAGCTTCTTTCCTTCATGTGAGAATATAAACTAATTTGCTATTAAGGAAGGATAAGTCATTTGCTTACCTGTCATACTAAATATGTTTCGTCCAGAAATGTTAAGAAGAATATTTGTAGAGGAGATACAAGAAGATTTGAAAGATTAAGGTAATGTTTACAAATAGCTTGAAACTTGAGGCGACTGCATATATTCTCTTTAAACTTTAATCCAAACTCCTAAAACCATTCAGACATCAGGCTAAGTCAGGGGCGGCGCCAGGGTATTTCAATGGGGGGGGGGGGGGCAAAGCGTGAAATGAGTGATCGCCGTCCTGGGGGAGTCCCCCTCCCCACTGGGAAATTTTTTGTAAATTTAAGGTTGCTCAGATGCAAACTGATGATGTCTTTGGTACATATTTTGAACTGATCATATATGGCTGGAAATTTTATAATTTAGTAATTTTAATTTTTGTTTTGGGAAAGATGCTTTTCTGGGAAGGGGTGTCCCCTCCCCTTTGAGAAAGTTTTTATTAACTTAAGATTGCTTAGATGCAAAATGGTGATATCTTTGGTATGTTTTTGAACTGATCATATATGTAAGAAAGTGTTCATAATTTATTGAATTTTAATTTTTGCTTGGGGGAAAGATGCTTTTCTGGGGAGGGGTGTCCCTCCCCTTTGAGAAATTTTTATCAACTTAAGATTGCTTAGATGCAAAATGGTGATGTCTTTGGTATTTTTTGAGCTATCATATATGGCTGAAAAGTGTTAATAATTTTATTGAAGTTTAAGTTTTGGTTTAGTGAAAGAGGAGAGTAGCCTTTGTCGTCTACTGGGAAGGGTATGTAGTCAACAAACCTCCTGAAGCCACCCCCTTTTATGTATGGGTATGTTTTCACTCAAAAATATGTGCGTTGAGTCGACAGAAACACGAACTATTGCGAATATTTTCGTTGCTTCATATATGCATTATACAAGGTACCTAAAGGCTGGCAGACACCGGAATAGGGCCTCCTGGAAGCTCTGGACTAATTATATGGATCAAATATATGCCTACCTCACCCTCCTCCTTTCTTCTTTCTCCTTCGCTTTCCCTTCTTCTCTTTCGTTTTCTCCTGTTCTTTTTTCCTGTTCTTTTCCTTCTTTCTTTCCCCTGTTCTTGCAAATGATAGGAGGCGGTTGCCTCCTGCCCCATGTGGCATCGCCCTGTTTTTCTTTGCTCTTTTTCTGATTGACTCAAGATTTCTTCATACAGTAAAGATTGTGTTGTGTACGGCCATGCACCTACTATTTAAATTTCGTTTTCTATGGATTACTCAGTCGAGAACACCAAAATAAAAGCACAATAAGGCATAGGTGTAGGTAACTTTTCGAGACTGGGG
Organism: Holothuria leucospilota; assembly: GCA_029531755.1. NCBI lineage: Eukaryota > Metazoa > Echinodermata > Holothuroidea > Aspidochirotida > Holothuriidae > Holothuria > Holothuria leucospilota. The sequence goes on along the minus strand of CM055962.1, from coordinate 13,071,425 downwards.
GCTGAACCTTGTTTCGGATCGCTGTCCTGGGGAGGGGTCTAAGGTGCCCCCTCCCGTTTGGAAAATTTCTGGGTATTTGAGGGTCCTCAGATGCAATTTGGTGCAACATTTTGGGCAAATGTTAAGGAAAATTACTGCAAATATTTTACAGTTTTTACTGAAGAGACAATTAAGGGGTTTTTGACCTTGGATATTGGGGGCAGAAGTATGCTTCTGCCCGCCAGATTTTTGACTGGGGCTTTAGCCCCCAGCCCCTCGCTTCCTACGCGTATGCAATAAGGGAGACATATAATGCAATAAGGGAGACATATAAGGGAGACAAAGTTTAATTCATTTTATTAAATGTTTTTTATATTTTTATTGTCAAAATGTTCGTTAAGTGATTGACTCATGATACCCCCAATATATATGTTCACGTTCTAAATTTTAAATGGTCACATGCTGGGAATGGAGAGACAGTAAATGTTTGAGATTGCCAAATATTACATAATCCGGACAGGGGGAATACCCATAGACCAAAGGTTCACTTGGTCGAAGGTTCACTAAAGACCGAAGATTCCCCCGGACGAAAATATATTCCTAGTTACGGGTAGGGTTGGGGTTTTGATTAGACAGAGATTCATGGATCAGGCGTATCCCCTGATGCACAAATTAGCTGTCTGTATTTTTTGGTGTAACTTGCAATGATACGCACCTTTTCTCCAAGAGAGGGAAAACTTTTTGCTCTGTGACACCATATGTGTAAGGTCTCACAATAACTTGGCCTTAGGGTTTACTACTGTATTGTTTTAGCTTTACTCTCGGTTCCTATGCCCTTTTGTTTGCGCGTTATGCATAATGGCCTTAGTGTTTATGTAATGCTTAACCTGCATTCACGTAAACAATAGAGAAAACAGAAAACGTTATCCGTGCGGGGATTGCAAGTTTCAGGTATTTTGTAACGAACAATTTAACTAATATTGTGATAGATGGGTGACATACTGTAACACCTCACCCCACCCCCTACAAAATTACGTGTCTTAAAACGTTTTTAGACGATTTGGGGGGGGGTTGAAAAACCATAGGGGGAAAATGCCTGCCCTGCCCCCCCTGTGGCCCCACGCCTGGGCTAAGTTGAATACTTGTTTCTGCCTCTACACAAAAATGTTTAGGCCTATCTCATACCACTGTTTCGTACAAGGCCACATATTCGCAAGAACTTGCACAACTTTCAAACGTCCGGTATTTCTTTTCGACGTAGGCCTAACCATCCAACCAATTTAGCTAGTCTATTATTAAAACGCCTGAATGAGATCAGCGCCACATGTTCACGTAACGCCTCCATAGTAGGCTTTACGGTATATTCCTTATTCATGTCATATCCCTGGTTTGGAAAGCAAAGAGCTGAGCAAACATAGTCTGACATAGTGGGGTAGCCCACGTACGGTATTCAAAAATCGAAACTCTGCACTTTGCGTAAACACTTCCACACGATTAAGCACGACACGTCCTGTACATTTATATATATATATATATATATATATATATATATATATATATATATATATATATATATATATATATATATATATATATATAGCAGAGAGGGGGAAACGGTATTGATCCCCAGCCAAAAGTGTAATGGGAGGCGCTGCCAGCTGTGTTCTTCTTTGATCGCCTCTGACAAGGTTATTAGTACCAGTAATGGTAGGAAATTCACTTGTCATAATCAGGGTACCGATTGTAACACTAAGTGGGCTGTGTATGTAATTAATTGCGGGGTGTGTGGGAAACAGTATGTAGGTCAGACCAATAACATCAGGCTTCGCATGAATGGCCATAAGTCTGACTACCGTAAATTTATCAACGGGGATATTTCGAAATGTGGAACATCTGCTTTGTATTCTCATCTCAAATCTCATGGGTTAGCTAATTTTAAATTTCAAATTCTAGAAGTTCTAAAATCTGATTCGTCTGTTACCAAGGATGTCCGTTTTTTCGAACGTTTATTGCCTGAGAAAGAAAGACAGTGGATTTGGAAATTAAATACTTTGGTTCCCCATGGCTTAAATATTGACGATACTTTCTACAGCCAGAATCGTGGAAAAAGACAAAAATGCAACTGAGCCCTCCCCCTCTCTCTTTTTCCGGCTCTGTGCACTGATGCTTGTAATCTGCTCTTTATTTACGTATTTTGCTTTTTCTCGTGCTTGTATTCTATTCTTTATGTACGTATTTTGCTTTTTCTCGTGTTTCTAGGGCCTGTATACTTTGCCTACTCTATTAGTGTTGTGCGAGTTGTGTTCAAGGGTACTTTGTTACCCGAAAATTAAACTGAATCCTCGTATGTTGGGTTTTTGTGAATTATTTATATATATATATATATATGTTCAGTATACTTTTGTACTTCGTTTCGTTGTACACAGTCTCTCAAATGATAACAACTGGGGTTCTCGATGTATTCCCGAACATGAAGACTTCGCCAGAATTTGTTTCAAAAAGTGCTGTTTTCATGCCTTTAATGATTGCAGAAACGAAAAAAAAAATTAACTTTTGTTTAGCACAAATTGAACTATCTATATGAAACATATTATCAAGATTGGTGCAAAACTGAAAGAAAAGTAGGGAATTTTACGTTTTCAAACAAAGCCCCCTCCCGAGGTCAAATAGCAGTCAAATTAATCGAAAAGAGTCGCAGCATACAGATATCACTTTCGCTAACATCTCTACTAAATTTCAGCCAAATCTAACAAAAGCCAGCGAAATGTCAGGCACTTAAACGCAAATGTTATGGTGACAGACGTTTGCCGTGCACGACAGCAATAGCTCAGCTGAAAGCTCTCAGCTGAGCTAATAACCCCTCAAGAGAATGGCTCTTTCCACATCACAAATTTGCATACGTAGGTCATATTTATTCATGATGTAAACGATGGTGAAAGGAATTGCTGTGTTTAACGCTTTCAATGTTTTTTAAATTAAATAGGCTGGTGAGAAATTTACATGTCCACAGACCTTTAACTTTATTTATGCTATTTTAATACATCAGGTTTAACCCCATTTTACCAGTATTTACTGTTCACACAGATAAGTCCATACCCTCACTAAAATATGGCCAGAATTTTGTAAATCATTAGAACACTGGTTTCTCTTGTCTACAAGTGCAGGACCATCACATGTGTCTAACTTCGCCTAGCCATTTAACTCCAAGCCCAGTGAACTTCCAGTCTGGTCGTACACTACCGTCACAAAGTCGGAGAGCTTTGGTCAGAGGAGTCGTGCTCATGGGGCCCAGGGCTTCCCAGTCTTGTCAAGGTTAACGTTTCACTGATATTGAAATAGAGACGTAAGTCACGGAGGAGGTCGAAAACAACCTTTCTGTAATTCACGGGACCCATTTTTTTGGTACAACGCCGGTGATTTTGGTATATTCATGCAGTCGACGGATTGAATCCTGGAATGGTAGTTCGACCTAGAATGGCTTGAATTAGAAAAATTGCACTTGACCCGCTTCTCAGTCGTAGGCGATGCCGGACAAGCACGTCTTCTCAGTCGGCAGCTAACGGATAGTGTGTTCCACTTTGTCTCAATCATAGGCAAATACGAATTTAACTTGGGTTGAAAGCGAAAATATCGAAAATCTCTTTAAACAAAACACCTGTCTAGTACACCTCCAAGACAGAGCCACAGTAGTAGCCTGCACCGAGTTTCATTTGCCTCGAGGCCATATATATATATATATATATATATATATATATATATATATATATATATATATATATATATATATATATATAGGTCGATAAAGGTTGTAAAAAGTGCTAAAAAATTGCGGAAAATTCCACGACGTTTCGAGTATAGACTCTTCATCAGGGGGCAAAGAAAAGCAACCGAATAACAATGAAGTAGAAATAGAGAAGAAACACATTGAAGAAAGGCACGGACAAACCGGTCGTACAGAACGAACACGGTGTAAAAATGCGAATGGAGGCTGAGAAAAACTGGTAAAAAGAAATGAAAAGGGGAACAAGTTAAAAAAGGTCCATTCTAATGTTAAGACCGTGTGGGGAGAGGGTCCAGAGCTTCATGATAAGCCGATTTTCAGCGGTCTGACGATCACGTGACGGTCAGAACCTCTGTATATATATATATATATATATATATATATATATATATATATATATATATATATACATATATATATATATATATATATATTGACACACACAGTGTGTGAACTTAGTTGGGAACACAACTGACTGTACAAGTCATCGTTGACCAACCAGAGAGGAACTGTATTGTTTGAATGAATTTCAATCAAAGTGCAGTCATCAACTGTATTTAGAACTCTAGGACTTTTCCTACATACGTTTGGGCAGGGAGTTGCTAACAATTCTCTTGTTTGAGGGATGCCATATCCTTTTTAGCGGTTTTTATTTTCATAATACTTATTTTTGGCTTCACAGCTGGGTGTTCAAGATATAGTCACACAAGCTATGACTTTTGGTCTTCTTACTGTTGCGGCTTGATCCCGTCAGAGTTTTATTCGGTAAGTAAATTTTTTGATACATATGGAACGAAAGACGCTAGATAAAAGTGTGTTACATAAAGACCGTTACACACTGCGTACTTCATGAGACAACCCAGTCGAACGGCTACATTTACCCAAGTTTTGGTCAGTTTTAAAGGGAACTGGTCGTCATTGTATATGAAAGACGACATTAGTTTCAGTGACTATGATTCGAGTTATTTGATCGCTTATTAAAATATTTAACACATTTAGCACATCAAATAATTTGTACAATTTACGTTTCATTATATCCTTGTATGCATCTGTTGAATTTTCTGTACGCCTCTCACGAAAAGTGCAAACACCAGTCACCTGTACGTCGACTTCAGTTTAATCAACGGTTGGATCAGTGTGCCTAAAGCTCAAATCAACTATCCTCTTTATGCCAACTGACCCTTAAGGCCTTCGTGATAGCTTTTCTCCACTTGTGTCTGTTTTTGCCTGAATCCTTGCTCATTCCATGATTTTCATCAAAACTCATTCCATGACTTTAGTCCAGTTCTTCAATATTTCGTTTTAGGTCTCCGACTTTTCCACGTTTGCCATCTGGTCGCCACGTCAAGCGGTCATGCAATAATGTTGCCATCTCTTCTCACTTTGTGACCCAACCAGATCCACTTTCCTTTTCCACTTTGACAATAATCTTCTTTTCTTATATTACGGCAATCAACCCACCAAAGAAAATGATATTTGGCCTCTTCAGGGCAAAGTTGTCAAAATAAAAAATACTAAAAAGAATAGTGACACAACAGAGTTCTCCTTGTAACTCATCAAGGCAACTGATTTAATTCGAATCTTGCTGCAAACCAACTTGTACTTCATGACACAAAGGGACAATATCTGACAATACTTCACAATAACCACCGTCACCTCCACCGCCGATGATGACGATGACGATGGCGATGGTGATTGCGATGGCGATGGCGATGGCGATGACGATGACGATGGCGATGGCGATGGTGATTGCGATGGCGATGGTGATGACGATGACGATGATAGAAGGCTACCCTCCGTCGTCGAGGGGATTTGATGGGTACAATAAAGCATATTATCGAAGAAAAACAAAGATCATAATTTGAGTCTTGACATCACAAATTTGGGAAATCTTCCGTATTACATTGGTTGAATAAACTTCAATACCTTAGCTCAGATATATCATGCAAAGACAGTAATTCGACCATTTTGATTTTTTTTTTCAAGCTTTGTAAGTCAATCACCTACAACAAGAACTTTATAACATAGATTTTTGAAATTTAAACTTTAGATACACTTGAGTTGTGTAGATTTCTGTAAGGGTAGGATGAGGTGTGTTATCGACTGAGAAATGGATCTCATCATTTTCTACCACAACTCGTTCTCAAACTATCAAAATTTTTGCACATCATTTGCAAACTATCAAAGTTTTCTCCCTTCTAAACTCACCTCAGCGATGTGGCTTATCATCAAAAACGTTTGAAACGTATCCGCATTATTCATCGCTTTTACGGTTGTGATTGCTGGTGTGTATAGTGGTTAGTTAAGAGTAGCTTTTAAGTTTTAGGTTGGGGCTGGAATTAATTTGCACTTTTTATTTCATTTTTTTTTCTGTTTTCATCTAATTCCTTTTTTTTTGTCATTTTTTTCCCTTTTTGGAGTTCTTTGTAGAATGAAAATAATTTTGCTTATGTTATTTTTATTGGCTCTAATACCTCTTGGGAGGATGAAAAGAGAATAAACTGAAATTATCCTGTAAAAATGTCTGTAATATTAAGAGTTTGAGATCGTCATATATACACATATTTTAAGATTATCATGTCGAATATGGTAATATACTTAAAGATTGTACCATATTTTAGGATTGTTATATATTCATTTATATTTGTCATTAATTTTAAGGGTGTGGATTTTCTTATAATAGTTATTTTAATAATGAAAGTGAACATTCTAATACTCAAGAACGCCAAAATACATATATTTATAAAACTGATTGAAACAACTATTCTTTAAGTAATAAATTCTATATTCTCGCACCATACATCACACTTAGGTTTGCATTCTGGTTCCTTCCAGGTAGCTAACGTGTTGCAGGTGGATAATCTAACACCACTTACAGATGATGCATACACTACACGCTATAGGGTAACGCTGTGGAGTAGAGACGAGTCGGAGAATGCCACGTGGGTGAGTTGTTTTTATCGTTAATGGTGAATGAATGATTAGCGGTGGGAGAGTATGAAAAGTTAAAGGCCAGCTTAACCATGGAAGTACTACCTCGGAGATGGTACTTCCATGGCTTAACCTGGCCAACTGACAACGGATATAATAACGGCTATAGGCTGTGATAAAATAATCGTCTGCTGTTTTCGAACAAGTGGCCTACTCAGGATTTTTCATATGGAAGTGCTCTAATGAAGTGTGATTGATGGCCACTAAAGGGGCATTGAGAGTGGAAAATGGACTTACCGTGTCTGCCTAGAGTCCATTGGCTTGTCCCTTGACTCTTGGTGAGGCCCCGGACAACATGATGGTGGGGTCAACGAACTTAAACATGGTGCCTACCGCGAATTTCATTGAGCTGTGGACGGGAGAGGAACCGAAAAAAAAATCAGAAACATTCAATCGATTTTTGGTTAAAGCAGTAGATGAGGTACCGTAGTCGAATAAAACTTAAGTGTTTTCACAAATGTTGTATGCTTTAAGAGCAATGTTCCAAGCAAGATATCCGGGTAAGGCTCACGAGCAGTTTTCGCAAGAGAGCAGCAAGGGAGCAACAAGGGAGCAAAATTGGATAGGGAGATGAGAATAGTCCTTGAATTTACTGAATTTGATCATTATCTGTGTCCTTGACATTGACGAAGATGCATTTCCTTTTGACGGTGGGGTGGGGAGTGGGTGGGGTGAGGTCCACTGAGACTGACTCGAGTGCAACTAACAGTTGATGCGTAGCGTATCAAGAAAATGCCAGCAATGCCTGCTAGATTGCAGGAAATGACTCTTCCCATAGTATCTTTTGAGGTGCTACTATGCAATCTTTATTTTTCGATCTCTGATTTAGCCATAATTCACAAAAGTTAATAAAGTAACTTTTATAGGGGAAGAGGACTTTCTAAGCTTAAGATACATGTGGTAATGCAGATGTTGTCTTATGTGGAAAAAATATTGACCCCCAAAGGCATTAAATTGCAGGAGATGGTATTGTAAAACACAACATTCGTCACTTATGTTCTACGGCTGTGAGGCGTGGGCGTCATAAAGTGATTAGTACGTCAACTTTAAATCCGGTGGGTCCATGGAGCTGCCGCCTCTCTCTCTAAATTCAAAACTGGATATAAAAGCATATAAAACCACTGCAGTGGCCTTTCGGAACTTTGCATTAGTCAGAAACCCATGCGCAATTAAATCGATGAGAATTTTGTGTGTGAAAATAATGAAAGAAAAAATCGTTTTGTACATCAAATGAAAACAAGTAAACAATATTGCACCCCAAGCGCGTTGACAGACAATGGAGGTGTTGGGATTTGGTATGACGTCATTGCGCATCCATTCATATGTGTTAAGTTTGTAACAATCTACTTACCGTAAATGAACTCCACGTAAGGTTAGTAAGTAAGGGGTTAAAAACCGTAAAGTTTTGGTAACGACAGAAAAGAACAATTACATTTGCAAAAATTTATAGGCAAGACAAATCAAATTACTCATGTATCATTGAAGTTAGCTATAAAATTTTTTACCTCCCTGTTCTTTATATTTTCTCATGGGTTATTTTTACCCCATCAGCTTTCTGTTATACACCACTTATTAGAGTAACAAGTATGGGGAAAATTTCAAAGTGGGGGCAAACTCCTTTATCCAGCACCGGTTCAGTCGTCACTGCAGGTGAATCTTGATGTGAGGCTAGGTGTTAAACTTATGCTTCGAGGGCCAAACGCTGTAGGCCGCTTCTTCTTCTGCTACCCACAAAGCAATTTCAAATTTGCCTCATCTGCGGCCCACGACTTGTAATTTGACAATTTGGAGTTGACGTGTATATGGAAATAAGCACAGACAATCACACAATCAGATCAGACCCCACCAGGGGCCCTACCGTGGGCCCTTGGACCCCAACATCTACGGGGATTCGCTTAACTTATAGGTCCCCCACTTCAAAAACTCTGGCGACGTCACTGCCTGCCCTTACTAAAGATATCCTAAGCTTTGGCTAGAGTGTAGAATTTCTCTGGATCTTTGTATGGATAACAAACGTTGTGTCAGCAGTGGCGTAGCTAGATATTTTTTTGTGGGGGGCAAAGCAAAAAAATTCCGACAGATTATTATCTTGATAGTTGTACGATTCGAAATTCTGGGGACCCCCCCCCCTTTTTTTTTTTTTTTGCTTTCCGGGCAATTTTGAGGCCAACTTTCAGGTTGACATACCCATGTGTGATTCTGCTTAAAAATATAAGTGTTGTAAGTGTTTGAAATGAATTGTTTTTATCTTTTTCCGGCAGAGACTAGAAATTTCCGACAGAGGCCTTCGGAGGCTTTGTGGGGTGGGGGGGCGCCCGCCCCCTGCCCCCTCTAGCTATGCCACTGCGTTGTGTTCTACCCCAATAACGCTGCAAGACAAGATGTTGCGGCGCGCGAAAATATTGGTTACCATGTCTATTTCTAGGTCATGGAAGATGGCGAATGGGGAGGATTTCTTTGACGGCGGCCCTTTAAGGAGTACTAACCTTTCTTGGATTTCTTACAAATTTGTCGGGTTGGGTCTGGGCAAGGAAAACGACTAAGCCATAGTGATGGGAAGAATGTAAAGAAACTTCCACATAATTGGCCTAGGTTGTTTGTACCCAATGGGTCAGGGGGCGCCGCTACCCTAGAAAACATTTCTTGCCTATAGAAATAAAAAGTACCATTTTGGTATACCTCTCTCCCCTAAAAGTTACCTATGCTATCTCTCCACCTTCAGTATCTTGTCTGGCTACGGGTTTTCATAGAATATTTGCCACAACGTAAATACATGATGTACGGTGTTAAGTCACAATTTACACGTAAGATTTGAAAAGATGGATGAAGTGAAAGATTTGTAATCATTGATGAAAGAAACTTCAACTGTCCGGGAGGATGACCCCACTATTGGGGCTCACTTGCATTGTACCGTATCCATTGTCTGCCTACGAGATGATCAAATCTTTGAAATACGTACAATGGAATAAAAAGAAGAGAGCAACTATGCAATTGAGGATGAATTTCCCATTTCCCAACTTGAACAGAACGTATGTTGTGGTTAATTGGTAGGGAGGGAACTGTCTGCTTTGCTGTATGAATTCAAACATTAACGAAAGAACAAACTACCCTAAAGCTCGCCCAGTGCGCAGAAAATGTTTGGCGAAATTCCGAACAAAATCTGTAGAATCTCGGAATACATCAAGCCCACACAAAATATATAAGACATGTAATACCCTCATCCAAATTTATTGGGGATATACTTGACATATCACACAAACCCATTTTGGTGGGGGACACATTCCCCATCCCTTGGGATGTCCGCCGAGCCGTATAGTCAATTAAATACAAACAAAAACAAATATGCTTCCCTATAGACGTTTTTAAGAAATCCTGTTTGGTTAGTTATAATGCTAGGGAGTACATGTTTCATCTGGGTAGCTAAAGCTTTGACACCTTTTGTTGTCGGTGTTGAGAATTGAGATTAGGCGATACGTCCTAATGAATTCTTTGTTTTTCTAGGTTTGGCTATTAACGTATTGTGTTAACGTATTGTAATAAAAAATGGCACCGTTTTATACAGAAAGGGGAAAATTCAATACATATCTTCAATTTCGTCGTTTACAATATCTTTTAAGAACCAACCAACTTCTGTTTAAAATGCAGGGCCGACGCTAGAGGGGGTGTGGGGGTGTGACACCCTCCCAAGATCCACGCAGTCGGCAAAATCCTGCACTAGTCGGCAAAATGAAGGAAAGAGGGAAATGCAAACGAAGGAAAGTTAGAGGGAAGAAGAAAGAGGAAAAAGAAAGAGAAAAAAGAGGAGAGAGAAGAGGGAGAAAGAAAGACCGAGGGAACCGAGAAAAGAACAGGGGAGGGAGGGACAACGCAGGCAAGAGAAAGGGGCTGGTGCAGACGGAAGACGGAGATTGGAATGCATTTGTAGACAACGTTTATCACAATATTTTCAAAGCCCTGAACAAACACTTTTTGAAACTTAAAACATATTCTGTCGGGAACAAAGCTACGTAGGGCTTTTCAGTATCATTATATACTAGAAGAGTTCATCGTTCATGTGGTATTCTGGCATTGAGTCGGGAAATTCTGCACCAGTCGGCAAAATGAAGGAAATGTGAGGAAAAGAAAGAGGAAAGATGTGAAAAAAAAAGGACAATTACTATAATAAGAACCCAAAAATTTCGGCGCGCTACGCGCGCTGTAATGTCACTCCGGTTTCTTCAATAGTTCCATTCCACTTAGCTAGAAAGCGTAAGTCCTGTCACCCTTACCAAATAACATGTATTTAGGGTATGCACAGGTTATGTAGAGGTCGTAAATTATCCCATATCGCAAAGCCTAGTTGCTGTCCTCTAGTGTGTGTCATGCGGTACGGTAAGTTGGTGAGCGACTCACAGAGCAACGTTTGGCTATATTTCGTCGGGTAGTCCAGGTGGTTTCGACACAATGTATGTTGTCCCTGATACAGTCTACAACCCCTAAAGTTTTTACGTTTTTCTTTTTGTTCTTAATGATGACATGCATGTTTTGTGTCAGGCTACCAAAAATTTTGGCCTGCTTTGCAATTTCACGATTCACACTTAAAAGGACACTATTAGTGCGCAACTCGGCTGACATATTAAGTAAGTTAACGCAAAATATACTCTGCAATGGCATGGGATAGTTAGACTCCTTCATATCCCCTTCTCACCACCCCCTCGACATAGGGCTGTCGGAACTTGGGGTCGCTGGCATGGCCGGGCCTCCTCTCTGGAATTCTGTAGCCACCCATGGTCGGTTTACTTATTTTAGCTTTCGAAAGGGTCATTTCTGCGATAAACCCCCCAATTTTCGGTATGCTTGCCCCACTCTTCCTCGGTTTCGTTACAAATAGCTAAATATGGGACAAACCCTTTCCATCTTTTCAAGTAACTTAATAAGTAGAATTTATCGTTTTATGTAAATGCCGGCAGTGGCGTACACAGGGGGCCCATTGGGCCATAGCGGCCCTCTCACAGATGCCGATTTTTTTCTTCCTTAAAATACGTAAATATTTTAACTAAAATTTTACTTCAAAAGGTAGCATATGTGGCACCAGATTGCATGTAAGGACATGTAAGGACCCTTAGACCCCTCCCCCAGGCCGGCGATCGCACAACATACTGTATAGCCTACCTCCCCCTGACAGAAATCCTGGGTACACCTCTGAATGCCGGGAATTTCATCTCGTTTCGCTAAACTAAGTTAATGTTTTCTTGAGTCTATCTTTCGGTACGGCTGGTGACTCGAGGAGGGAAGTACATTGTAAATTGTGCTCGATAGGGCCATACTGCCTGGACAATTGACCTATATAAGCTTTAAATAAATACAGATTCTTTTTAGTGTAAACTTACCCAAAAATTTCTCGCGCTTCGCGCGCTTTGCAATTTCACAGTTTAGATTTCGGGAAAAACCTTAAATCGGGCGAAAGTATTTTCCTCTAGTATATACAAAATTTTAAGCAATATATGCCCCCAACGGTATGGTATAGTACGCAGGTTTTCTTCACATCTCCCCCCGCCAACTCCTCGACGGCATCGGGGCTGTCGAGGCTCCGGGTTGTTGCCCCCCCCCCCCGTTGGACAAATCCTGGCGCCACCCCTGCTGGACCACTAAAGGTTGGATTAACGGTTCTCAGCTCTAACTGCATCGCTTAGCCATCCTTTCAGTCGGTATTTTTTCTTCTCAGTCGGCAAATACCGCACCACACCCCCATGGAAAATTCTCTGGCGACGCCCCTGTTAAAATGAAAATAAAGGACCACCCACGTAACTTGTTCTTTCTGTTGGCAGTATTACCAGACCACTTGGGAGTGTTCTGTAGTGTCTAATTGCATGTTAGATGTTGACTAAATCATTTTTGTCAGTCAATTTTATTTTTCTATAAGAAGAGTATATTAAGTTTAATGTTGAAAGCAAATTAACCTCAAAACAGGGAAATTCTATGTTAAGTTTTAGTTAAAGCTTCAAACAGCTGGAACATGCCGTTAGATGTTGTAACATACACTTTACGTAAGTTTTATCCCTTGTAACCTGTAACATTCGAAATTTCTAACTATAGTGATCTTCTGATTCTGCACATATTGTTCTATACATTCTAATTAAATTTATGACATGCCGCTTCTCTACAATGTTGTTAATGAAAAATCTTCTGTGTTTTGCTCTGTACTTGTCAAATAACAAATTATGGAACATTTTATCAAAAAAAAAAGAGAAATAAAACCGTAATAAAAATTTCATGGATTGAAATCGTGGGAAAATGCCTCAGATTTCACCACAGATCATCTGGCCTCCAATTCTTTATTTTTTTTACAGAGACCTTAAGTGAGCCCCAGATCCCTTGCTTCTAGGTTTTGCTCTTCGGGTCTGGGCATGGGCGTCAGTCTTTACTCGAATGTGGGGGAGGGAACATGGCCACTTCTGTCAAAACTTTACTGTGTAAAAATCTTAAGTCAGTTGGTGTATTTCCAAAATATGGGAGAGGGCGTGTCCCCCTGTCCCCCCAGGAATGACGCCCATGGGTGTGGGTTATGTCCTCCACACAAACACACTTTTGAGAAGCTGTTGACGCGTTTGGCTGTGTTTGTCAAAAGACATTGAACAAAAAAAAACTCTACCTGGGCAGGATGTCAAACAGCCAAAGGACTGTCCAGCATATACACAATGGAAACAAACTTTCACAAAGATTAAAGCCTCCAGCTTTGAACACTCTTTGTCTTTTTGCAGACGTATTTTGCAGAAAGCAGAACCTGAAGAGCATTCTTCATTATAAGAATTTTGCCTCAATTGCTGTGAACGTTATTAAAGTAAGTTTTCCAAAGTCCCTTCGAATCTCTAGCGAAGAGCCAAAGGGCGAAATCAAACGTTACTTCCGAAGGAGTTCTGCTCCCCAAAGTAGCTAGGTCCCTAAGTCGAACGTTATGTGAAGTATCCTTCGCCTTTTGTAGTAGGATCACATCCTCACCAGCCCCGTAACCAGACTTGGAGAGCAGTGGCATAGCCAGGATTTTTTGAGCAGGGGGCACGGGGGTCACGAACCTTTCCTGGAAGGGCACAGTTTCTGAATTCTCTCCCTCTCTATAGGACTAATATAAATAAAATTGTATATTCCAAAATTTTCTGTAGGGGGCGTGGCACGACTTTGTCTAGGGGCACGTGCCCCTCATGCCCCCCGTCGCTACGCCACTGTTGGAGAGCAAGGGGGGCAAACCAACCTCAGGGGTCGTTAAGTATAAGTTATTTCACAGGTGCCTGGCTATGTCCGCAGAGCAGGGGCCAAGCCAAGGCCAGCAAGCTCTGGCCCCGTAATGCCCCCTTGGTTACGGACCTGATCCTCACTTTTAACCCTCCCCAGTGTTAGCTGTAATTGTGTTTGAAGTGTGGTGTACTTGCAATAATTGTGAAGATGTGCACTTAATGTCATTTTGAGATAACTGAGCCACGGATGTATTAATTAGCAATTCGTGCATATTTAAAATCCTTGTACTTCGCAACTTTGATACTTATAAATCGTATACACTGAAATAACCACTGACTCTGACTCTAAGTTACAAGAGCGTCAGCACCTCAAAAGTTGGGGGGGGGGCATGATTTTCACCAGAGCCATTTCATAGCAAAACCCTAGCAGCGAGGGAAGGACTCACTGAATGTCCCTGGAAAAAATATGGATTCCATAGATCATTAATTTTGTAGTGTAATTTTACACTTTTTCCCAAGATTTTAATATCCATTGAATAGCTGTTTCCACCATTGCTGAGTTCGATTTCATTGAAATAGCGGTATTGCAAGCCGTGAAATCAAACATGTACCTATACTATTTTCGATAGGGTTGTGGAAAAAGTGGAGGCGACAATCCCCTTCACTCTCAGATATAAGGGGTGGGGACATTGTTTCCCGCCCTCAACCAGTTGACGCCCATGCCTTGACTTCTGTTCTTTTTCTTCCAGAAAAACACCGGCAACCATATACTTACATGGGGAAATGGAGACTCTTACGTCCCTGAATATTTGTCTATATCGGATGAGTTTCCAACAGAGATCGTTACTCCCAGTGAACCTGAAGTGATGGACCGAATTTCCAACATATCACAGTCAGCAGGGCCATTTTTGCAAACACAACTGGACGAATACTATGATGGTAAAGAAACACAACAGATATAGGTTATCCAAATAATAAATTGTGGTTTGGTAGGATGTATAGCATAAATACTATATCCTAGACGATCGGGTCCTCTCAGTCACACGGCATTGTTAGAGCCGTTTTAATAGGCATGACTTGGCCTTGGAAGAAATATTTGCAGCATAATCTAAATTGGTGGGGGGGGGGGGCAGAAGGGGTTCTACTAGAAGCTCCACTATGGGTACAGGCTGGATTAGAAGTATACTTTCTGAACCATCCCAACTTAATCGGTTATACCAGTTTTAATGGAATTCAATTTCGAATTTATATCTCATATGTTTTTATAGTGATAAAATGTTGAAGCAAAAGGTGTGTATGAAATTAAATACAAAGGGCTCTAAAAAAGAGTGAAAGTTTTTATCAGAGTTACTATTTACAGGGAACTGGATTAGTAATAGGCCTACAAGAACACAACATTAAACACCACAAAGCACTAGGCTAATACCAAGGAGATGACATGACAAGGAACTCTTAACGCATTATTAAGTCATGGCAAATTGGTCAGTTCCACGTCACAATGTGTAAAATCATGAATCACCTCTTTTGCATTAATGTGACTACATTTGTTTTTACAGGAAAGGTTAAGCTGCCCCATTTTTATTTGTAACAAGAAAAGATGTTTATTGGGAGTTCTCCAGCTTAGATACTTCCAAAGCCGCAGTTCCTGACCTGCAGGTTTCTAAACTTTGCGCTTCTCACCCTGCCAATATTTTTAATTAATCGAAGCCTACAGCTTCCATTATTGGATTTGTTCAGTTTGTCACGTGAATTTCTGCATTCTTTTGTGGCTCGGCGTATGATTTTCTTCAGTGTGATACTTGTCTATTTGAAGACGATCACTACGAACCTACCCAGCATTCTTCATCTGCCACGCACTTATTTTGACTATTTCATGAAGTGGAAATTTAGACCGTTTCCCCGATTTCACCAACTTAAAAGTTTTCCAATATAAATAATCAGCCCATTTGAGGCAAAGAAACTCTATCTCGAAGGATGATAAGCCGCCACGCAGGTCTACTGACTTTCTCTTTAAAACTTTGTCAAATATTTACTGAGATCTGTTGCAAAAAAAAAAAAAAAAAAAGGCCAAGCTTAAATGCCGCTCCGTACCTAAGTCTGTTTTTGAAGCCACGACAACACCTTTGAGAATCTCCATTCGTCTAACGCACAGATCCCTCACATAAATTCGTTCGAACTGTTCAGCTTTGACTGCGCATGCGCGAATGCCGGAATCAGGGACCGGATTCACAGACTACTTACACACAAAAGCTTGCGTAAGTCAGACTTACGAAGCGCATCTTGTTAAGTAGGTAATCACGAAGGATATGGGGCCCATTAAAGTTTGCATGCACCCAAGAGTCATAAGGGGCCCATAACTATGGGATAGTTCTGGGACCCATGTGGGGCAGACACATGCCCCCAGAACTGTCCCATATGGGTCACTTACCCACATGGACCCCATAACTATCCCATATGGGTCATATGGGCTGGCCCTTATGGGCCTAATGAATCTTAAGTGCAAAATCATGTGTGCCTTTTATTAGGGTGACCACTTCTCGATGACAGAAAATTAGGACAATCTTAACTACTATCTAAGCTGTGCGCCACCATAAGTTAGCGCTTAGCGCATCAGAAAATTTTTAGCTTCACAAACTCCTCAGATGGCCTGAAAAGGCCCTTTCCGGTGTTCTAAGCTGCATAATTAAAGTATGAAATTGTTATGTTGTGTCTGAAAATGAAACTAGCTCTGAAAATTTGTTCATGAGGGAGGTTTACGGTAGAATTTTCAGAATGGAGGAATATTCAACGTCCGGCGCCCTGTGAACCCAAATAGAGGACAGGGTGCTTGAAAGCCGGACTGTCCGGCGAAAAGCCTGACGAATGGCCACCCTACCCTACATGCTGGCGCATATGGGCCCCTAAGAATCCCATATGGGAATGTTACCTGGGCTGTGCGATTCAAATGCAAATGCATGACTTTCATGTTTTTGTGTTGTTCAGTTATCTTTTGCCCACATTAGGGCCCTAGGCCCGAAACCCTTAATCAAGCTGCTGTGTATTCTGAACCTTATACCTAAAGTATCCATGCCTAGCTATTATCCACCTGACCTAGTAGACCTCGTTGAATAGAGCGTTCAATCTCTCAACTCATGAAATAATTCATACTATCGCACTCATAAACATTCATTATTTGTATATTAATACTTTTGTAAGACACTCATTTGCCTGTACGTTTTCGAAAGGACTGAACAGTGATCAGAACTTCCGCCCCGATATTTTGGCCTCCATGAGGAGTCAGCGCGCCATTTTAAGTTTGGAATCTTTGCCTATAATATCTTTGCTCCCTGCACTTTCTTCTCTGTGATATCATATGCATAAGGTCTATAGACTTTATGCATTGACATCACACTGACTTTATGGGGGGGGGGGGGGAGGGGGAACAATGCAGCAAACATGCACGATCGGCGTGGATTTCGCGGCACGTATAGTAGACTTACGCGCGTATACGATTGGTTGACAAATCAGCTGTCTGCATTTATGGGGTCTGTCGGTGACACGTCACTTCCCCATGACAACAATGTGTTGGAGTGAAAACAATGTATTGCCAGTGTAGTTCAGGATGACCGACCGACGCCATAGACCTTATGCATGTGACTCACAGAACAAAAGTTTCGCCCTCCAATGGAGGCAATTGCGCGTATCATTGCAACTTTTACCAACAAATGCAGATAGCTGATTTGTGTACCGGGGGATACGCGCCTAAGTCTACTACACGTGCGTGCAAAATCTACGCCGCGCGTGCACGTGTGCTCCATTGCTTTGCCTCCAAACTGAATTAGAGTGACGTCAATACATAAGGTCTGTAACAGTCGTGTATTTCCACGGACTTCTTATATACATGGACAGAGCATATTGCACTAACGTTCTATGCGTAAATTGTCTCCACCGTACGTACACGAATAGGCTTACCAATATGGCTGCCTGCTATAGTCTTGTGTGTAAAAGTTTGGACTTGCTCAAGTGGCTCAGCATCGACAAATTGCGTGAAAAACTTGTAATATTTTCGAAAGAATGCAAGCTCAGGTCAAATTCATCAAATAGAATGAAGGACTGTGATATTGTTCTTCCATTCATACTGATATTTTGTTTGAAATGTTGCAGATTCATCGTCAAATTGGGCAAATGGTGGCAACCCGGCGGCCATCTTGGTTAGCCTAAATTTGTTCGAACGGTGGCGACAGTATTGATTGCACAATCCTCTGTCCATGTATTGAAGTCCGTGGGTATTTCGGAATGAACGCAAGCAGCGAAGGTCAAAGGTCAAATGAGGGGAACCTGCAGGGAACGGACGAACTTTTTGCCACCGTCACTGTGTAGCTAGAGCATACACACAGCCAATGAGAGCCGCTACGCAGACACTCGGCTGATGGCGGGATGTAAACATTCAAAAACTACATGTACGTACATGTAGGTACGAGATACGCATAGTGTATATACTGTACACATAATTGTATGATTGTGCACGTACAAAGCGTTATTGTGCAGAGACAGGTAGCTAGCTGCTACTCGCCTCACAAGCCTCACAGCAGTACTCAGATTGATCACGTTATCGACGCAGTTTAGGGAAGGTTGTCATGAGTTAGGCTCACAAAATCTAGGCTATTGAGATTTATGAAAGATGATGATGTATCTACACATTTAATTTGATAATGGCGAGTCGAGAGAACGGGGACTTAAACTAGCTTAGCTCTAACGTTCACAAGTTAGTCCAACGTTAGTCCTCAGTAAAGGACTGTGGTCGTTCGCCGATTGCTCACTATACACAGTCCTTACACCGACTATAGAGCTTATGCACCTACGTCACGTTTCTCTATTTTTCCATCCAAGCGTACATTGTGCAACAATTGTTACTAAGGTGCTATCGTGAGCGCGTATCTTTAACACACCTACTACGTATGGCAGTTCCATCCAGTAAGCCAAATTGAAACGCGCTGACGTCACGTGCATAAGCTCTATTGGAAATAGCGGGGGGATAAGCCGTCTGTGTAATGGTTGAAATTGTCTTTCTTTTCACAGCAAATTTTGAAAGAAAAATCCTATTTTACTACCAGGTTTTTTCTTCTCCAGATCTTACAGGAGTATTGCATCTGTTTTTGATCACTGAGAATTTCTGGAAAGTGCCAGAATTGTGAAATGAAATCAGCAACTTTTTCGCGCCGTAAAATTTACTGTGTGACTATGGAACTTTGTTTACATCGGTATGCTAATAAGCTACATGGTTACGTCAGCTAAAAAATGTTTGCAGAGCCAATTGCCATGTGTATATATAGGAACTACAGTAATGAAAATGTGCGTGACGTCACAATGTTACGCACACGGCATTCTGATGTCAACAACAATTTCGAACGCTACAGTAAATTTTTACGAAGTGGCAAAGTTGATGATTTTATTTCAAATTTTCGGAACTTTTTAGAGGATTAAAGTGATAAAAAACAACTGCAATAAAAGTGTAAGACATGGAAAGGTAAAGTTATGGTAGTTCATTAAGACTTTAGGTCCTACCTTTGCAATAAGAAGAAAATCAATTTCGACCAGCACTGTGCTGGTCGAAGACCACGTGTTTTCAATGAGTCGGAGTAAGGACCGTGTATAGGGAGCTATCGGCGACCGGCTATACACGGGCCTTTACTGAGGACTAGTCCAACGTTAACGTTAGTGTTTGCCACACTGAAAATGCCCGAACTCGAAACGCTACCGTTAGGCCTACCAGTTTAGAATAGAAGAAATGCTTGTGATAATGATCACTCGAAAAAATGGTAAAGAAAATAATCTACGATTTCCCTTCACTAACCTTGTAGGCTATACTTGATGAAGTTCTCTAGCGTCACCCGACCCACACCGTACTAGTCAGTCTGCATGATATGTGTGCATATGCGCATGTGGGCTGCATAGTTAATAACTACCGTATACTAGTACGCTTATAACAGATATACGTACGTACATGCCGTGCACTAGAGGTACGTGCTAGAAAGAGTACGCTTCGGTAGCTATGCAGAAGACATTCCACATATGTCTGCTTACAATTCCATGTATTTAAAGAAAATGTCCTGAAATAGACACTAAGTTCGATTCATTTTAGAAAATATTTCAAGTTTGCACGTTTTCAGAAAGACTTTTTATTTCTGAATTTCTTTTAACCTTTGAAACAATTTTTAAAGCTTCTGGAATGCACTAAGGTTCTTTTTATGAAAAGGAGATTTCCATGAAGGTAGAAATATAAAACACTGCTGAAACAATGAAAACCCCTCACTTGACCTTATTTCAAAGGTCAGTACGCCTGCGCTGTAGGTGATTCCGAAATACCGTATAGAGGGATTTCAGTCACGTGACTTTGACCAACTAGACGCAATTTTGAAGGGCAAGATCGCGCGTCTTTTTGTTTTGACGGGCACGCGTCCATTATGTCACAGTAGTATCTATGGTTATGCGTGCGCGTGTGCTGTAAATACGCTTACTGCGTGTGTGTTTTGCCCTTCAGTGCCTGGGAATCCATTGCGCGTGACGTCACATGAAATCCCTCTATAGGCTCAAAATAAGACATAGCAAGATGTTAGGTTGCAGTTACGCAGCGTATCTTTAAGAACTGCGTAAATTGTTTTCGTTAATACCACAAAGTTCTTACGCAGTTCGAAAGTATTTTGACTTACGCAAGGACTTAGAAGATACTTTTTTACACTGTGATTAAAACTGTGTGTGGAAATTTGGCAGCAGAACATTTTTTGCCCTCAGAAGTGAGCATGGCGGGCCCTTTGCTCCTTTTTGTACCTCACTCAATATTTATTTGATCAAGAAATCCGGTGGGCAAATATTTGGCCTTTTTATCTTTGTTTCATACCATCTTCAGAAGTTTCGGTCTGTACTTGCCTGCAAGTAAAAACCGTCCATTTTTCATGCCGTTTGAGAAAAGTCCCCGATATTTGGAAACGTTCTTATATAATCTCGGTCCCCAAGAAACCCACTTTCACCTGAATGAATGACCTTAGACCTCTTGCCTTAACTTCTGTCGTAATGACGGACATGTGAACGTATTGTTTTAAAGCTACTCAAGCCAGCTGTGGAGGCACACCTAGACCAACTTGCTTTGTTTACCAGGCTAAACGAAATACTGAAGATGCTACCTTGTATTGTTTGGAGAAGATATAGTCCCACCTGCAGGGAACGTACCAACTTAGGGCACTACGCAAGAATTATGTACTTCGATACTTCCTCTACGAACAATACAATTTACATTCTGAAATGAATGTTCCATGTGATTTATCTTATGGGTTTCCCAGTTAACCAATCAGCATCAGTATGTGAGGATCACATCATCTAACTGTATTTCAAACATGGTCACTTCAAACACCGGTGTATCTCAGGGCACAGTTTTGACCCCTTTCTTGTTTTCGCTCTACCCTCTGATGCCAGATCATCAACTGATTGTTGTCCCTTGATTAAGTTTGAAGATGATACTACCCTGACTTGTTTGCCTAAAAGATGATAATGCTTATATAGAACAAATTAAGTGAGTTTTGTTGATTACTGTGACACGAATTTTTGTGAATTAATTGTAAAGAAGACAAAGAGATGATTATAGATGTTTAGCAAAGTTGGGTAATACGTCTAGTTAATAGTTTGTCGATGGCTGCATATCAGAGTGGGTGCATAGAAATTCAACCCGTTCAAAGTTATAATTAAAATGAGGTTGGACAAAAGTGGAGCTGCTTGGTGGGAGATGCTTAGACAGTTGTTGAAATAGGAGAAGTGGATATAATTAATCTCGATGGGAGATTTAGAACCTTATGAGAAGAAAAACATGGCTCTTTAATCCAATACAGTTTGTAAACCTATTGTGTAACAGTGTGTTTACCGAACTGTTGTAAACACCTCAC
Source organism: Holothuria leucospilota (assembly GCA_029531755.1). Classification (NCBI taxonomy): domain Eukaryota; kingdom Metazoa; phylum Echinodermata; class Holothuroidea; order Aspidochirotida; family Holothuriidae; genus Holothuria; species Holothuria leucospilota. The sequence continues at coordinate 13,049,550 of CM055962.1, read as the reverse complement.
CAAACAAATTGTTGTAGATAAAATGACATCGGCTTTATTTACGGAGCAGAATGTCCATAGTACGATGGGGAGTTTGCTTGCCACAGTGCCTGAAAACCCTTCAACTTGTTATGACAGGCATATTTTACAAAGCGCAATATAGAATGTGTTCGGAAAACTGAAAGAACCTTCATAGGGCGTAAGTAGTCATAATTACCTATTATGAAAGGAAGACCGAAATAACGAGCAGGGCCCACTAGATCGAAGGTTCACTAGACCGAAAATCCTAATTCAGTCCCTGATCCTAATCCTAATCATTATCATAATCCCTAACTCTAATTCTACCCTAGCCCAACCCTTGGCCAACCTTCGATCAATTGAATCTTCGGTCTAGTTGACGGGATTCCCCCTGAACAACAGCCTCTTTCAAATCAGTTACTCCTTTTAAAAGTATCTTTTATGTTTTGACGAAAGCATTGCATCAATTTCCTTGCATAAAGTTAACAATTCTAGAACAAAAATATTGTCAATGATTTAAAGAACCACGCATGAATTAGGACAAGATTGTGGTATTTCATATAGGCCTACTCGGATTTGTAGTTCCCTACAAACAAAAAGAAGAAACTTTCTTTTTCTTATTTTGGGTAACAGGGGAAAGTATTAACAAGATGGCATTTGATTGTGAAGAGCTGTTCAACACGACTTGCATTGTTAATAACTGCTCATGTTGGACGTCATCGAGCAGCTTCCCTGCAAGTGAGGACAGAACGGGAATTATCCTGCCAGGTAAAGAAGTCCAGACCTTCATACACAAGTTGGTTGTTTTACATCGATAAGGGGGTATTATGCAGGTGGGTAGGGGATCGCAAGACAAAAGGAATCACGATTTTCACTTCCCATTGATTATTGATACGGGTACCAGATAAAAAATACTGGTAAAAGAGTAAAACAAAATCATAGACGAGAGCATGACTTTAGTACAAGGTGATTAGTAAGAGAGTAAATACTTGGCTTTAAACCTACATGCCTGTACTCTGGTAACATGGGCTTTCTACCCACATTAGAATGTCAGAACTTTGCTCAGTACTTGGTGTAACCCTCGAAGTATAGGTTTGGGCATATACATACCTGGATTGAAACAAACGAGTTCTCAAGTGACCACTAAGTCTCATAAATAAACTTTACCACGCACACAAGAGCAAAAGTACTAATACAGGTACGAATACCAAGTTATCAGACCCCCCTTCCCAAAAAGGGACAACGAGTGAGGGTAGAGATATTGAGACTCGGTATGAACACATGCAACGGAAAAGAGATGTATTCACCAAACAGTTGTCGATCAGAATACCTTCATGAAAGATAAGTAAGGTATATTGATATTTCTTCTTTGTCCATGATAGGCATGAACCTCTTCAAAGTTTAGCATTTATGACATACTTAATTAGTTATGGCAATATTTGATATGGCGTATTATATAGCGTATACTGTGATTAACCTTACATCAGGTGCGTAGCCAGACAAGGTACTGAAGGGGGCGAAATCACTTCGGGGGTGGCGAAATATTTTCGGGAGGGGTGACAGACTCCAATGCATTGAAGCCATGGTATAACTTTGAATTTTCTACTTGGCGATAAACTTTTTTAGGAGCCATCGCGCCCTGGTCGCCTGCCCCCCTGGCTACCGGCTTGGGCCCGTTACGTCACAGTTTGCATATTTAGCTAATGATTATTCATGGTGTAGATAAAAAGAATAATTGTTCAAAAATACAAAATTTTGATGAACTTTAAGTTGAAATTATGACAATCATCAGCGTTTCCATGATCAAACAAATAGCCTAGGTGTGAAATTTCCCTATCTTTAATCCTTTAGAAACAGTTAAAGAAGAGATTTTGACCTCAAATTCAACCCCAGATCTCGCCTTGCTTTTATTATTCCACTCGAACCTCGTTTTAGAAAGAAATCTAGCTCTGTTACGGTGCGTGACCCTTTCTAATCAAAGTCTGAGGTTGTAAATAATAATTTGTGAAGAGGCAAGATAATGAAAATCTTTTCTTAAATCGTTTTTAATTACAAGTATAAGCATTTTACCCGGTACTGGTGCCACCATTCCAACTATATAAGCCTGAGCCATTTGCAATCTTGTTTTCTGTCGGTAGTTCTGCTTGTTATGCATTTCTCCCATGAATGCCATGGGAGAAACTTCATTATTATTTTTGTTTTGTTCACCTTTGTATTTTTCTCTTATATCTCTTTTGGAGGATATGTGGAGAAATAACTGAAATTGAAAACACAATAAGTGTTATTTACTGGTATTTCTCAATGCTTGAGTGATTACCGCACGGTTCTCTTCACTATTCTTTGAAAGTGAATGTCTAGAGGTTGATCTGCTAGTCACACCATGAAACTATTACGGATAGCTCCATGGTCACACTTTTACTTTGGTGCCCCTTCTAAATGCATAAGATAGCACACCACCAATTATTCTTCCATTGACTTACACACTAATTTTGGTCCATTTCGTGGCCCCTGTCCCCTTACAGAAGTTTTCACTGGGCACGAGCTACCCCTCATATGAAAGCTCACGAGTAGGCCTTTTACAGCGATTTCAAATTTGTGTACCATGACTGTTTAGATTTTGAGCTAGAAGGGCTTGTATGCTTTTTCACTCATTCAAAGTTCAAAATGCCATTTTGCATCGCGGAAGGATACATTGCAAAAAAGTGCCTGAAATACCTTCACTTCTTTTATTTTTGCAGGATGAGTACTTCAATTCCTTTCCTACCAGATACACATCACAAACTGAACACATCCCTTCAGCAACATGGTGTAAACTGTCCTCCAAAAGTTTTTCTGTGGTGTTAAATTCGTAGGTTAATATCCTTCGCGGGGATTCCCCTTGAATTAGTGGTGCGCTACCATAACCTCACAAAATAAGGGTTTCTTCCCTGACCTTTGACCGTTAGGGTATTTAGAGAAGTAATCCATTATACGAAAGATGTAGTAACTAAGGGCAAGCATTACGTCACAGCCCCATGGTTACTGAAGCGATAAAGTGCTATTACCAGTTCGGTATGGGACTAACGAGGGTAACGGATTTGACCTGAATTTCATAACATAAAATCATGAGTGAAGTGATGCTCCACGCTTTTATTTTAGGTTTCGACAGACAGACTGTTGCCCCTCTTACTTATCAAACTAAATGTGGTACACACTATGGTAGAAATAATCACACTTGCGGTGTGCATACGCTTTGTGAACTTTTTCCTTATCTTTGATCTTGCTAGAGTACTGTTCTATTGTGGATAGTGAAACCTATACAGTCAATACATCGTCAGCGCTTTCGTCACTTCATAATGAGATAACATCAATTAACGAGTGGAGGAATGGCACATTCGGTGGATGGGCACCAGCCGATAACGATTCTCAACCTTGGATAGAGGCAAGTTTCAGTTATCAATTAAAAAAGGGAGTAAAGTGTAAAGTGTAAAAGTAATAACAAAACGTTTAAGAGAATTAATGGATCATGTAAAAGAAGATAAATCTGAAGAGCTGCCACACATCGACCAAGGTTTCTTAATTAGATAGCACTTGGCAGGTGCAGATATGTATTATCGAACACCACCTCCCTGGTGGAAGCATGGAAGCATGGATAATATCACCTCCCTGCTTCAACGTTCGAGAGAAGGTGTTGGAAGGGGGGCGTAGTTTTTTTTTCCCAGGACGAGTCAGGCCAAATCTGGCCAATGGACCAATCAGCTTCTTGGAAATAGGCCACACCTCTAATTCCAAAATGACAGCTTTTCGACCCTTTTTTTGTAATTCTAACGCCGGATTACGAAAAAAACAGGCCAAATAACCCTGATCCACATAACCCTAACCTCAATTCTAACCATAACCTTCATTTTGAAACAAATTTAAAATTCTCGATTCTCGATTTGCCCACGTTCGTCCTGGGAAAAAAATAATGCGGGCTGGACAGGACGATTTTTAGTCTTGATCATGTCGTTTATTCTCTTTCAACATGACGTTTATACTTTCATTGTAGATGAACTCTATTAATGTAGTAGAGGGAGAGACTAGAAAGTAATAATATGCATCGCTTATATGGTGCAATCTACTAGCGATCGGTTTTGTGTGAAAACGAAATTGTTCAAGAATGTATAGAAATGAATGCCACAAAGAACACCGAAACAAATATCTTTCTTAAAACAGGTTTAAGAATAATAATGTTTATTTTTGAGATGGTTTGCATACAGTCGCCGTGGACAGATTATATAAGTACATGGGAATGGGTCGAAAGCATGGTGTTGTAAAAAAGTCTCTGTGACGAGGGATATTTTCAAATTGCGTGTACCACACTACGAATTTTACTATTGTTGTTTGGTAGGAAGTGTATTTCTAGCTTTTCGTAATAATGATCTTCTCATGATAAAAATGTGCACTTGTTCTTTAAATTTCATATCAGATTAATCTGTCAAGAGGTCTAGTCTGAATTAAGAATGTCCGGTAATTCGCTTAACATTTCAGTTTTATTAAATATGTATATTATTCCAGAAGGAGAGATGAGAAGATTTTCATTCTTGCAATCCCGTTTACCTCTGTAATCAAACCTATTTGGGTAGTTCCATAAATTAGGGGGCCAATGGTAAAAAGACACTTTCAAAGGATACTGCCATGGAAGCTTCATTCACATGGTTGTACTTGTGTTTTCATTTTGTCACTACCATTTAGGGTAATTATATAATTATCACAAAATTTGTGTCATGGGAATAATCTTTCCAAGTCTGATGAAAAAGGAGCTAAAAATAGCCATTTTTAGGCCAAAAATTGTGACATTGAAAGTTACTTCTTCAAAATATGGATTTTCTCTTGTTTTTAGGCTTAATTTGTATAATTTTTAACATAAAATGTTGATAACATATGAAATGTGACAACAAAGCACATACTTTTAAAAAAATATTGAAATTTCGTCAGTTGGAGGAGTTTGACCAAAGAGGTTTCACGTGTAAACTTTGGTGTCCCCCTTTACACGTGAAACATTCTTACCAATTTTCAAATAATATTGTTCTTATTAAGTAATGTAATCTTCCTGAGTAGTTTGTAGATTGTTAAGGCCTGGACACTGCTTCATGCAGTAAGCAATGTAGAGAGAAATTTCGACAGAAAATACAAAAACAAGGCCATTTTTAATTTTGAAGGCTAGTTTGGTGTCCCCTGCAAAAGTTACGTTGTGAAACTTGGCAGTTGAAACAAACTTAATTGTCATAGTTCCTATTTTGAAATATCTTGTGAAATCAAACATTTTATTATGGTATTTGACGTACACTTTGTAAAATTGTGCTGACTGCTTTAAAAATTTGAAATATCAGGAAATATATTTTGCTGTCCCCTCTATCTTGTTTACACGTGAAACACATGTTTTTGAACCACGAAATTGAGATAAAACCACGAATTGAGAAATGAATGAATTTTTTAGCTTCAGATTATTCAAATTATCTAAATAAAATGCTTACATGCTATGAAACAGACCCATATATGGTTTTAATTTGGTAAAAGTATTTTTTCCCAAAAAGGCGATTTTGAGGATGTAAATAATTCCTGCACCCATGATTGGAACTTACTCCCCATCAGTTTCAAAGAAACAATAGGATAAGACATATCAAAACGTTGTTTCACCAATAAAAGCATAAAATCATGAATTCAGGTCCAAAAACGTCATGTCACAAGTTGGCATCCAAATAAATGGAACCACCCATTTACAAGAACATAAACGATACCGGCACAGGCTGAGGCCTACCGTTGAATAGTTTTATTATTATTGAGACGGTATTTACACAAACTTAGGCTATTGAACCGAAGGTGAAGTCACTCCGAGGGCGCAAGATTGTTGGTAGTTTGCGAGAGTTTTGTGATAGGAAAACAAATTTAAAGTACATGTATTCGAAAAAGGGTTTGAAGACACTTCAGAAATGTTTATCTCATCTCCCTACATGTAATGTATAGTGAGATGAGTTATTGTACTTCACCTAACATCAGAAATGTAAAGCTGTGTGTGTGTGTGAGTGTGTGGGTGGTTGTGAGCAAAAGGTGTCACGAACTCCTCCTTAACCGTAAGTCCGATTAAGTTCAAACTTGATGTCTTGTGCCTGACCATGAAAACCTCTGCATACCTAATCGACGATGTCCTAGGTAAAAAACTAAGAGGTCAAAGGTCAAATGAGCTGAAACTGGTTTGAATTCATCATTGGCCTATCAGTAGGCCTATATTAGAAAAGGTCATCTAAGCAGATGATATGCAGAAAGTGATGAAACATTTTTAAATAGTGTTTTTCGTTCGCAAAGGGTCGAGATCGAAGTGTAAATGACCTAATAGTGGTCTTTTGTCGTTAAATGCCTATTACTATGTTGGGAAATTTCATTAAAAAGTATGTGTAGAGGATATGCAGAGAATATGGTTGAGATGAGATTTGCAACTCCGTGAATGCCATCTTGTTTTACATTGCAATAGTTACCCGTTATAAAAAAGTCATTATAAGGGAGATGAGATATTGTACATCAGCTAACTTCAGCCTAATGTGAAGATGTGTGCGCTTTTACGTGAGTGTATGAGCAAAAAATTGGGTTGCAAACTCGTAAATCGTAAGCCAGATAAACTTCTGACTTGGTGGGGAAGTACCTGAATACTTAAGTTTGCATACGTGTAATTAATGGTGCAATATATCACAAGTCAGAGGTCAAAGGTCAAATCAGCTAAACATTGGTTCGTTGCATTATTTGCTTATAGGCATGTTGGACAAAAATTATTAAACAACATTATATGAAGAGAACGGTCAGACATATTTTAGAGTAGTGCTGTCTGGTTGTTATGGTCGAGGTCAAAGGTGAAATGTCGAATGACCTAACATTGCTTTTAACCAACGCCTCCTTTTGAAAAATTGTCCACAAAATATGCAGAGAAGTTGTGGGAGATGAGTTTTACAACGCCATGGCACGGCTTCTTGTTTGATTATCGGTATTTTAGAAAAGTCATTAAACCACATGATCTGTAGAGAAAGTTAAGACAAATTTTCAGATAAATCTTTTTTTTTTTTGGTTGCTAGCAGTGAAGGTCAAAGGTCAATTGTGGGTAAAAGGTCAAATTCGCGAAACTTTTGCACAAAAAGTGTGTCACAAACTCCTCTATAAGGCCGATCGATTTCAAACTTGTTGGGTAGGTACCTGGTCATGAAAACTCGTGCATGCGTATAACAGAAGAGGTCATGGCCTCAAATAACTTAAAATGGCTTTTGAGATTACTTATCGATATTTTAGAGTCTCTAAACCATACTACATGTAAAGAATAAAAAGATCACTTTTTAATCGTACTTTTTTTTGTTGAGGGGCAAGGTCAAAGGTCTTTGGCCTAAATTGTTCCAAGAAGTGTGTCAATAACTCCTAGTCTTAAGTCTGATCAAGTTGAGGAATTTAGGATTTGCAACTCCATGGACTGCCTCCTTGTTCTTTTTTTGAGAGACACAAGTCGCTAAGATCCTAGCTTCTAGAGCCGACACAAGTCAGTCACTACACCTACGGGACATTTTGATTTTGTGTTCTCACCGTTGAGAGTGTCGGAGCGTATCGTATGTCCTCTGCTAACCATAATTAAACCCTCTGGTGCGGAGAATGAATTTTCCAGTTAATACTAGGGGTTCCTTTACATTTTTTCCCATTAACAGTTGTACTGTGTCAAATTTATACTACAGGGTCTTGAATAAGACTAGGATAAGCCCATATTCCCTGTATGGGGCCATATTACCTCACCTCCCAACTTATCTCTTTATTTTTTTTGTCAAACTGCGTGGCTTGTACATTCAAAATTGTCTTTAAATGTTGCTCTTATTCTGCAATGTATTGCATTTCCTATACCCTGAGGATGTATGTATTTTTCGTCTGGATTTAAATCTTTTTTATGTTATCAAATGTCGATGAATGTTAAATTTCACTTTCTTTTAGAGTAGCAGGAAAAGGATTCTAAGTTTGATACCACAAAAGTTGTGAATGTAATACCGTTTTTGATATATAAAGCAAGCATCATTTTTTTCAGTTCTCTGATATCAAAGGGAATGTAAGCGGACTGATCATACAAGGCATGGCTGGCGATGCGATTCGGACTCTTGGTGAATTTGTAGTGATGGATTGCTTGAATGGTACTTCATACGTGAGTACATATTTGAATTACCTCTTGTCAAATCGGGCAGCATTACGTGTATATTCCCGTTAGAGTTCTTTGTACGCAGACTGTATGCAGACATACTGAGTCTGGTCACGTGACACCCGATTAAAGCTGTTTTATTCGAGGATGATTATCAACAAAGCTAACTTGTACATGTAATAGTTTGAATGCTTCGCTTCATTCCATTTTCTTTCAAGTGGGACTCTTTGAGTTCTCAGAAACGTTTTATTAAAGGGATACGATATACGTCATTACGTAGTAGCCGACGTCCGCGTCGTGCAATCTAAAGCCGCTGTCACACTACAACGAATTCGGATCGGATTCCGATCCGATTTTTGTGAGTTTTTATTAAAATCTTCTCCATTTCGGGTCGGAAAGAACCCAAAATTTGCCAGCCTGTGTAATTATATGATTTTTATCGCAGGACTACGAAAATTAAATTTATACGAATTATTTCGTGACGTCACATCGACAGACAGCTTTTATCGGACTACGCGTGTCCGATAAAAGCTGTTTGTCGGTGTGACGTCACGAAAAAATCAGTTAACATTTTATTTTCATAGACCTCTGATGCAAATCATATATTTACACTGGTTGGCAAATTTTGGGCTCTTTCTGACCAGAGATGGAGAAGATTTTAATAAAAACTCACAAAAATCGGATCGGAATCCGATCCGAATTCGTTGTAGTGTGACCGCGGCTTAAAGCTCCCTAATGAAGCACAGGGCACGAACGCAGTAGACTTCGCACTCGCGCGTAGTAGACACGAGCGTATCCGATTGGTTGACAAATCAGCTGTCTGCATTTGTTGGTGTAACTTGCAATGACACGCACTTGCCTCCGAACAAGGTAGCACTTTGTGCTTTGTGACGTCATATGCCGAAGGTCTATTAAACAATTCAGTCGCACCAATAATTTCTTGCAATAGCTTTTCTTCCAAAAAAGTATTATACATATGCATAAATGTTGTGAATGTTGCATAATATGAAAAGTTAAAGCTTTGGATAAACACATAACTCATGGGCTACGAAAAGTCAATTTCTTTCTGTGAGACTTGCATTTACTGAAAAGGTGACCCTGCTACTTACCTTCACAGCAGGTGTCGAATATGCGCACCTCCTTTTACGTATACTGGCATTACGAGAGCAGCCAGTATAGCTGCAGGAGTAATACACGTCAGCCAAGCAGGCAACCCTGCTGAAGGACGTTTTGAATTGCCAATTTTAGAACGATGAACACAAATTTTCGACTTTTTTTTATTAACAAACATTTAAATACGTCAAATTGTTCATTAATGTTTCTAACTTTCTATGCTACCAAAAATGTGCATCTTTTCACCTGCCCTATCTTATTGGGTAAAATCTTTTTGTTACTTTTTTCCATATTGTAAATTCAATGACTGCATAAAATGTAAAGGCGTATGTAAGGTTGCATGTACTTACCTCGTATTTCTTGCTACAAAGATATCCGTTTCCCTTCTCTTTAACCGCTCTCGAGTAAAAGAAAAAAAAAAAAACTGTGGCAAGAAAGCAGGAAGTAGGAATGATTAAAAGTGCCTAGACTATCAATTTCACCAACTATTTTTATACACCCAAGATCGTATCGGTACCAGACGGGATCTTTTACTGTTACATTTAATAAAGACTAATAATTGAATTGTTTCAAACTGAAAACCTTAAACTCAAAGGAAGGGAGACGAAGAATGCTATAACCGGGGTAAGACCGGATGACAAAAGATAATCTTGACCTCTCATATGATCACCTTGCTACTCTGAACGCACTGGGAGGTTTCTTAAACAATGGCGAGTCCGGGCTGTTACCGTTTAACTGAGTTCGATGCATAATCAGTTTATCTGGTAGTGATATCTAACGTACATTTCTAATCTGCTGTCATCTTCGCTGTGGACCTCATAGTAAGGGTAACCCCTTCGGAAGGTGTTCATAGTAAGTTTGCTTAATTGGTGAACGGACATGGCACGACCTAGTGTAAACCCAGTCTATGGTTTGAAGCGATTGTTGGTGGTTTGTCCTTGTAAAACTAAGTAATTTGATACATGTATGGGTATATCTGTATTTAACGATGATATTGGTAAAGACGGAAGACCATTCTTTTGGCAAAATTTGCCCCCAATTGTTGTTAACCTTCTTGTATTCTTTTTCAAGGAAACCTTCAACCACCACGGAGGAATCTTTAATTCTTCTACAATTCATTACACTGAAACATTTGAATATCCCCTCGACTGTTTGATGATCTACGTTCTTGAACCGAATGATACGAAAAAGGTTGGATTTCGAGCTGGTTTAATAACCTGTAATGACACAAATGAGTACTATCAGAGTGCAGAAGACATTGCATGTAAGTTAAATTATGGAAATACCACCTCCATCCATTGGTCCAATTTACCATGACGGGGCTTAGTAGTTACTGGTGCTACTAACAGGTGCAGTACAAAGTCTGCCTCCGGGTGTGAATGTATCTGGACCAGGTCATCGTTAAAAGACATTTTTTAAGCATACATGATGTCTTGGTAATAAAGCCCTTTTAAATGGAACATTTATTGTGAGGGTCTTATTATTTTAAAAGGTCTTGTAAAGAGTCACGACTCGAGTCACTTCTTCTCAAAATGATAGTGACTCGGGAGAATTCAGGAGTAATTTCCCCATTGAATTGTACAGAGACTCGAGTCAATGACTCGACTCGAGTCACTTAAAAGTTTGACAATTGGTGACTCGAGTCACGAATCTAGTGACTCGATTACAACTCTGGACTAATTTGTCATCTTAACTACATATCTGCACTGCAGTTCCCTGCCCAACACTCTAAAAAAGTCGGGTAAAAAATTTCACCAACAATGGGAAATTATGGAAAAATACTGGTTGGGTAAACTTATATATAAAAACGTATTGGACAATTGTCTTTGGCACTCTTTGATACTTAATTGGGTAACCGACCTCTCAGTAAACCTTTTGAGCAACAGTTGTTGGGCAAACTTTACCCAGTTTCAGTATCTTCACATACGTATCCAGTGTTGGTGAAAGTTTTACCCAACTCTATTTAGAGTGAATGTTTTACTAACGTCTTTACAAAGAGCTACAAAACTTGCATAGCCAGAGCTTCCTGGGAAGGATACACAATCCAGGTGCTCAAGCTGAATACGGGCAAAAACGATCGAAAAGTCTGAAAGAACGGCCACGTTAAAGTGCAGGCAAAAGGCTTAGCAGCTTAGGGTCCTTAGTTTCTTGTATCGAGTTGTGGCTATGAATGAGTGGCTTAGCATAGAAGCTTGGGGGGTCATCCAATGCTTCCGTCATTTTCACAAAGCATAAAACTTTCTCTTTCTTGGCAACCTCTCCTACTCCCAGATCGTACTTTGCACAATGTGATTAATGATGATTCTTCTGCAGAAATCCTTGTCACTAGAAAAGAGGACAGGGTTTTGTACCACACAATTCACAGGCGCGGATCCAGAAATTTCGAAAGGGGGGGGGGGACTGAAAGCCCCCTTGAATATTCTCCTAGATTGACATTATACTAATTTTCTCGTATTTGTTATTGTTGATGTGGCGAAAAAGGGGGCTGAGCCCGGAAAAGCCCCTTCCCCCTTTGGATCGGCACCTGATTCAAGTAAGTTTTGTACTCTGATGAAATGAAGCAAAATGGTTGATTCTTTATAAGATACTACAAAAGGCAATAAAATGTTTTACGTGAATCTTCTCAATCCTAAGTAGAAAGCATTCGTACTCTCTTAAAAAGTTGGGTAAAAGTTTCACCGACGTTGGGCGCGTGTGTGAAAATACTGAAAGTGGGGTAAAGTTTGCCCAGTAATTGGTGATCAAAAGGTCTAAGGAGAGATTGGCTGCTTAATTGGTTATTCATCATCTGGATTAACCCGTAAATCAATAGAAATTGGGCAAACACTTAACCAATCTCGATGCAGGTAAAGTCGCAAAGCTCTATAATGATCTTTCTTATATTGTTGTTGATTCTTTATGAACACATGGTCTTCCCCGTTTTCTTCAGCAAAGGGGCTTCGGTGAGCTGTGTTCCATGCGTGTGTCTTTGTTCAGAGTTCAGACCACACTTTACCATCGCTGTAAATAAACACCGAAAAGCTTCATTATAAGTATAGACAATGCTTCCTATAGCAATAATACAAATTCACATGCACGGATTACTGTGCGAACAAAGCGATAATGTTTCAACGAATCACAAAGAGCAAGGTATTTGTTTCGCTTAAAAAGGCAAAAACGAAATAAGTGATGTTCCCTACGATGTTAACGTAGTAGAAATGGCTTCTAATTTAGCATTGTAATTACGTCAGTATTAAAAATCCTTTGGACGCCATCCACCAGGGTGGCAAGGAAGACCCCTGAAAATTGTCTCTCTTCCCCTTTCCCTCCCAGAAATAACACATATCAAAACGTTACATACCGTTTAAAATATTCAAAGTGACAGGAAAATCCGCAAACAATGAACCTGAATCATCCAAACGCCATCAACAAAAAAGGTCACCAGTGTAGTGGAAAAACGCAAAGAATTCCCACTCCTTACCTTTTAGGGTCACTCAAATATTTTGTTTACTGAAAGGGTTGCATAGAATTGACTCATACCAACCACCTCAATAAATAAATGAAAATAATTAAGTGCTCAACCCATTTTTATATTGGTGCTGTCATGATAAGTCATACTTGTTGGTTTAAATACTTTGAAATTATTTACTTTTTACAGGTGAAGCCGCTTTGATTTTAGTAAGTTTTGTTCTATATTTTCTTAACTCATACACAAAAATATGTTGCAGTATTGCTTAAACTAATTTGTGCAATATATTTTTTATTTTTTCTAAAGGTGGCTGTTTATAAGTTTTCCTGGCAGTTTGTCTTCGAAATGTACTCTTTCTTTTGTTTTGTTTGTTTTTTGTGTTTTCAGTTTATTGGTTGTGGGGATATCTTCATTTAAAATTACTGAAAGGGAATGAGTACCTGGCTACTAGTCCCATAGACCCTTTTCCAAATAGCAACTACAAAGGATTATGGGATAGACTTTAAGTACGCATTTTTTCTCCACAGTAAAATGCCATTGACGAAAACGACACACACCAAAATTCGATCCCACAATCCTTTGTAATTGCTATTTGGAAAAGGGTCTATGGAGTGTATATTTATAAATATCTCTCAGTCTCTTTAGTGTTTATATTGTTAACAATTGTAAATATGTTGAGTAAATCTCGTGCACAGAAGCCATAAGTGACTTTACCTTTCTCACACTACACCCTCAGGTCGATGCCTTAAATTCTACAATATCTGAGACCGATAATTCAGAGGATCCGGTAAGTACAACTGCCGTTTTGATTAAAGATTTCATTTCATTTATAAAGGTAAAATTGCAAGGAATACGTTGCTGCCCTCTCGAGAAAACAGAGGCGTGATCCCTGAAAGAGCTAAATACGTAATGATTTAAAAAAGAAAATTTCAACCTTACATCTTTAACTAAATCTGAATACTTCAGACATGTTTTTCTACTTTTCCAAATAGACTGAAGTTAACTTTTTCATGGGGGTGGGGGTGGGGGTGGGGGTGGGGGTGGAAACCAATATCAGACGTTTACTTCAGATGCATACACCGTTTTAAAAATTATACCTGGTGCTTGGATAAAAACACAGGCAGTTCTAACTTTATTTAGTGCATACATATATAGCCTATATAATAAATAGATATATATATATATATATATATATATATATATATATATATATATATATATATATGTGGTTAGTTAGTTAGATGAGGTTTAACGTCCCAGTTTCCAACCAATTGGGATATGTGTGTGTATATATGTATATATGTATGTATGTATGTATGTATATATATATATATATATATATATATATATATATGTATATATGTATGTATGTATGTATGTATGTATATATATATATATATATATATATATATATATATATATACGGAAGTGTAGATGTGACGTTGCGACTTCTAAATATAGAAACTGAAGAATGGTGGGATGCGGACAAAGTCGCATAATTTTTAAACCTGTGGAATTTGCGTCTAACATTGGCAACCTTTGCCTTAGTAAGAAAGACGATACCACCAAATGATGAAAAACTGAGGTCCGAGCTGGGTTTGAACCAACGACCTACTGCTCAACGTGCAGTACGCTCTACCAACTGAGCTATCGGAACTCTGCTGGAAGAACTGGTCAAATTAATTCAAATACCAGACGGGACAGTTTTCCATCATTACGTCACTTGTAAGCTCCGCCCAACTTTTGTAAATACGGAAGTGTAGATGTGACGTTGCGACTTCTAAATATAGAAACTGAAGAATGGTGGGATGCGGACAAAGTCGCATAATTTTTAAACCTGTGGAATTTGCGTCTAACATTGGCAACCTTTGCCTTAGTAAGAAAGACGATACCACCAAATGATGAAAAACTGAGGTCCGAGCTGGGTTTGAACCAACGACCTACTGCTCAACGTGCAGTACGCTCTACCAACTGAGCTATCGGAACTCTGCTGGAAGAACTGGTCAAATTAATTCAAATACCAGACGGGACAGTTTTCCATCATTACGTCACTTGTAAGCTCCGCCCAACTTTTGTAAATACGGAAGTGTAGATGTGACGTTGCGACTTCTAAATATAGAAACTGAAGAATGGTGGGATGCGGACAAAGTCGCATAATTTTTAAACCTGTGGAATTTGCGTCTAACATTGGCAACCTTTGCCTTAGTAAGAAAGACGATACCACCAAATGATGAAAAACTGAGGTCCGAGCTGGGTTTGAACCAACGACCTACTGCTCAACGTGCAGTACGCTCTACCAACTGAGCTATCGGAACTCTGCTGGAAGAACTGGTCAAATTAATTCAAATACCAGACGGGACAGTTTTCCATCATTACGTCACTTGTAAGCTCACTTGATGGAAAACTGTCCCGTCTGGTATTTGAATTAATTTGACCAGTTCTTCCAGCAGAGTTCCGATAGCTCAGTTGGTAGAGCGTACTGCACGTTGAGCAGTAGGTCGTTGGTTCAAACCCAGCTCGGACCTCAGTTTTTCATCATTTGGTGGTATCGTCTTTCTTACTAAGGCAAAGGTTGCCAATGTTAGACGCAAATTCCACAGGTTTAAAAATTATGCGACTTTGTCCGCATCCCACCATTCTTCAGTTTCTATATTTAGAAGTCGCAACGTCACATCTACACTTCCGTATTTACAAAAGTTGGGCGGAGCTTAGAAGTGACGTGATGGAAAACTGTCCCACCTGGTATTTGAATTAAATTGACCAGTTCTTCCAGCAGAGTTCCGTTTGCTCAGTTGGTAGAACCTACTGCACGTTGAGCAGTAGGTCGTTGGTTCAAACCCAGCTCGGACCTCAGTTTTTTATCATTTGGTGGTACCGTCTTTCTTACTAAGGCAAAGGTTGCCAATTTTAGATGCATATTCCACAGGTTTAAAAGTTATGCGACTGTGTCCGCTTCCCACCATTCTTCAGTTTCTATATTTAGAAGTCGCAACGTCACATCTACACTTCCGTATTTACAAAAGTTGGGCGGAGCTTACAAGTGACGTAATGATGGAAAACTGTCCCGTCTGGTATTTGAATTAATTTGACCAGTTCTTCCAGCAGAGTTCCGATAGCTCAGTTGGTAGAGCGTACTGCACGTTGAGCAGTAGGTCGTTGGTTCAAACCCAGCTCGGACCTCAGTTTTTCATCATTTGGTGGTATCGTCTTTCTTACTAAGGCAAAGGTTGCCAATGTTAGACGCAAATTCCACAGGTTTAAAAATTATGCGACTTTGTCCGCATCCCACCATTCTTCAGTTTTCTATATTTAGAAGTCGCAACGTCACATCTACACTTCCGTATTTACAAAAGTTGGGCGGAGCTTACAAGTGACGTAATGATGGAAAACTGTCCCGTCTGGTATTTGAATTAATTTGACCAGTTCTTCCAGCAGAGTTCCGATAGCTCAGTTGGTAGAGCGTACTGCACGTTGAGCAGTAGGTCGTTGGTTCAAACCCAGCTCGGACCTCAGTTTTTCATCATTTGGTGGTATCGTCTTTCTTACTAAGGCAAAGGTTGCCAATGTTAGACGCAAATTCCACAGGTTTAAAAATTATGCGACTTTGTCCGCATCCCACCATTCTTCAGTTTCTATATTTAGAAGTCGCAACGTCACATCTACACTTCCGTATTTACAAAAGTTGGGCGGAGCTTACAAGTGACGTAATGATGGAAAACTGTCCCGTCTGGTATTTGAATTAATTTGACCAGTTCTTCCAGCAGAGTTCCGATAGCTCAGTTGGTAGAGCGTACTGCACGTTGAGCAGTAGGTCGTTGGTTCAAACCCAGCTCGGACCTCAGTTTTTCATCATTTGGTGGTATCGTCTTTCTTACTAAGGCAAAGGTTGCCAATGTTAGACGCAAATTCCACAGGTTTAAAAATTATGCGACTTTGTCCGCATCCCACCATTCTTCAGTTTCTATATATATATATATATATATATATATATTTATATATATATATATATATATATATATTATAGGTCGAAGAGTTAGTAACTGATTCGATCTGAATTAAATTCAACCCAAGTACTGGCATAGCCTTTTGAACGAGGCCTTCTTCCCTCGTTCAAAAGGCTATGCCAGTACTTGGGTTGAATTTAATTCAGATCGAATCAGTTACTAACTCTTCGACCTACATTTACAGTCGATCTTACCACGTTCGACCTATCTAATTTACCCGTTTCGGGATTTACACACTTTGTAACAAGGAGGGAAAATTGTAGCGTGCGGTATTTGTACCTTGGTTCGAGCCGAAAATCACGTTAGTCACGGTGGTGCAGTGGTTAAGGCAGTCGCCCGGACAGCGACCGTCCCGGGTTCAAACCCGCGTGGCTCAATATTCCTTCTGGTTTCTTCTTTCTTTCTTCCCTCGTTCAAAAGGGTTGAATTTAATTCAGATCGAATCAGTTACTAACTCTTCGACCTACATTTACAGTCGATCTATATATATATATATATATATATATATATATATATATATATATATATATATATATATATATATATATATATATATATTTATATATATAGGAATATCAGCGCACAACAAACACAACAAACACATACTGGCAAAACATAATACACAACCAGCACCGCAAAACAACTGCAACTACAGGGCACAAACCCAGTGCCCACTGGAGGGTAATTGCCTCGCCGATAATATAGTGTACCAGGCCAACGTAACACGCCACGACAACAACAAGGAAGAATAATACATTGGTTTAGCAAAAAACACCTTCAAAACCAGGTACACTGCACACAAGTCCAGCTTCAATCACAAAGACAAAAGAAATGCAACTACACTCAGCGAATACATTTGGAAGTTAAGGATGCTAATGTCGAGCACACTGTGAAGTGGAAACTTATAAGCAAAGCCCGTGCCTACACTACATCATCTAAAACTTGCCACCTCTGCCTCGAAGAAAAGTTCTTCATCATACCAGGGAGCTGTTAGGAAGGAGACACAACAACCAGACCTGTCAGACAAAAAGTACTTGAAAATGATCTAATTCCATTCAGGTATCGAAATTTGATTGACAGGTCTCTTTGTGACTATTATCTAGCCTTGTTGACTTTACCCTTCCTAATAAATATCTGCCCCTTTCACACCCAAGTAATCCTGTAATCCTTTGTAAAAACATGCTTTGATCTGAGGTTTGTTACCGACGGGGCTATGCTGTAATCGAGATTTTTTCACTAAACGACTGTCAATGAAAGTTTAAATAGTGTTCTTCCTTTACGTCCCGACGAATTTGATGCGTCGTCTGCTTCGAACATTGTTCAAGCCTAATTCATTTTTCCCAATTTTGGCCCATTTCCTCATCACTTCGAAACACAGTCGAAATGTAAGTTGTCTTGGAGGTCTTCAGTAAAGCTAACAGAAATGTGTTACGGCTTGTGGTCGCGAGTCAAACCAATAACAGCGAAAGATCACAGAAGAACGAGATTAAAATTCAACAACTTAATGATTATTTACAATCTCCTTATCTTACTTAAATTTACAACAATTAATTAGACTTACTCACAATCCTTTACTCAATATTTGCCTGGTCTGGTCCAAGGGCTGGTAGTGCATGCACGTTGACGATAGTACAGTAGTAGACCTGCAGCGTGCTGTAGCGTAGGAACTGGTTCCACGAGCGAATAATGACAAGGCTAGGTAGGCGATGGATGATAGCAACCTCAACACACAGTGTAGAAACGGCGTAAGGCAATTTGTCACAAGTGTGAATTGTCAGTGGCTGGCCTCATATGATTCGGTCAACAAACGGACAGCAGAATAACGTCTGGACTCGATGGTGTCTCTCTCGTTAACAGTTGTGTAACTGCCTTTTATATGCTAGGCTTTTATTCGAGAACTCTCCAGAATTTAACAGAAACTTCTAGTGTACACAGTCCAGTAATTACGAGAACGTTCCTTAATAGAAACTTCTAGAACACACAGTAGTTGAATAACGACAATTGCAGCTTGTTCGAAGTGTTGCCAGGTCGCTGATATAATTGGGACATAACGTAAACAGTTCTCACTTCTAGACAGTTCTAGAAAGGCTGCGTTGAAGTTGAATTCTCTGGAACTTTCCATTCGCTCGTCGATGGATTCAATCCGGTGTTCCTGACGGGTCGTCTTGTAACAAATGACATTTATTGCGACCAATAACGACAAAAGTGTAAAATTTCATATACTTTTGTGACGGCTGGCAACGAAAAGTTACGGTAACTGTTCAATGTAAGGAGTAGAAGTATGCATTGTCATTGTAACAAAAGGTCCCTTAATCTTAGTTGATCCTGTTAATTGTAACAGGAATTTTGAGGATAAAAGCAAGATTACCATCGGGAACAAACATTGCTTCAAAGTGCTATAGAAAGTTGTGTCTCCTTACCAACAGCTCCCTGATCATACACAAACCTTCCTTGGACACTCTTAACAAACGAAACGAACTCATAATCTCCTGCAAACACAGAAATAAACACCTGCTGTGCAATTATTCAAATAGGTAGCGTATCTTTGTTCACTCGGATTGGTCGTGCCCGTGCTTCAAAAGACGAGCACGACACCCAATGTACGATTGAAAACGGACACATACAAAACAAATGCCAAACCTTTGTTGACACCATTCTACATCAGCCTTCTGAAGAGTGAGGACCTACTACACTGGGCCCTTACGAAGCAGTTCTGTAAAGCTGCCTTGTAGTACCCTATAGTCCCAACCTTTCAATATATATATATATATATATATATATATATATATATATATATATATAGAAATCTATATATATATATATATATATATATATATATATATATATATATATATATATATATATATATATGGGTCGAATCAACCTGTATCAAATAGTCGCATAGACGTCTCTCTACCTACAATATGCATACAAAATACGTAGAAAAGGGGCTATGCCTCTGTCACTAACCAAAATAAATAGAAAAGACGGCACATGTCGAAATAGGAAAGACGGCACATTTTTACATGTTCTATAAATGTTTTTGATCTGTGTTTCATTTTGCAACGAAGATGTTTTAACAGAATTTACCATCTCTTCTATTTATTTTGGTTGGTGACAGAGGCATTGCTCCTTTTCTCCGTATTTCGTTCAAATTAATCTCACCAACGTCAAGACCTCATTATGTTATATATATATATATATATACATATATATATATATATATATATATATATATATATATATATATATATATATATATATATATACATATATATATATATATAACAGGTAAACAAATAGAACACAAAGCATAGTTGACACAACAGGAATACATTAAAAACAAATTTATTGTTGAAATTTTTGGTCCTACCTAGGACCTTCATCGGCAACTACTAGACTGACAAACAGATAAAAATACAGACGCTGTCGAGAAGTGCAGAAGCAGTATTAAAAGATTTAAAACTTAAAAGAATTCAAAAATGGGCTGCAACCAGTGTAGCATTAAAAGAGCACAAAAGGCGTAAATAACGGCTAGGATATAAAAGAAAGCAGAAATAAATGGTAAAAACGGTTTAAAAATGGTTTAAACGTATTAAACGTATCTGTTCGGACCCTATTGATTTTGACAAGCAGATCTCCCAGCTCACTGGCTATTTCCTCTCAGCTGGTTACCCCCTTCCCGTTATTAGGAAACAGATTAATAGAGCTAGGAAACGTAGTTGTTCAGAGCTTCTAGAGTATCGGATCAAAACCCCCAGCTCCCGTATTCCCTTTGTCACTAGCTACCACCCTACTATTAAAAGACTGATCGGTATCCTTAAAAATGACTTTGAATTTTTAAAGGAAGATAATTCCCTTGTCACTACTTTTAACCAGCCTCCCATTTTAGCCTTTCGCCAACTCCCTAATCTGAAAACGCTACTTACTTCTTCAAGACTCCCGGTAGATCGCAGTCCTGGTGTAGGTAACACTGGCTGTAAGAAACCCAGATGTCAGATTTGCTTCCACATCACTCTGGGACCCAAAGTCTTTATTCCCAATGTCACTTGGCCCATTAAGCCCCCTGCCCTCACGTGCGATTCCAGCAATGTAGTTTACATTTTTTCATTGTACTATTTGTAATTCTGGTAATTATGTAGGAGAAACAGGTACTGCTTTTCGTTTAAGATTCAATAATCATAAAAAATCTATACGGGATAACCTACCCGGTTTCCCAGTGGCGGAACATTTTAACCTTCCTAACCATTCACTTGAGAATTTAAAATGCATTCTTGTAGGTTCTAATTTCAGTTCTTCAGCATTACGTAAACGTAAAGAAATAGAATGGATTTTAAGAATTAATTCTTTTGTTCAAGGTATCAACAAAGATTTAGGAGTTCTCACTCCGTATCAGTTCTGCAAGGCCTGACTGACCTCTTATATTGGGTCAACCAGCGCCCTTAATCCCCCAGGTGGATTAGTTTTACTTAACTTTCCTCAATGCGCCTTTATTTGCAGCTTTTACAGCTCTCTGGACAGTTGTCTCACAGCACATCTTACCGTACATTCTGGTTTTTACCATTTATTTCTGCTTTCTTTTATATCCTAGCAGTTATTTACACCTTTTGTGCTCTTTTAATGCTACACTGGTTGCAGCTCATTTTTGAATTCTTTTAAGTTTTAAATCTTTTAATACTGCTTCTGCACTTCTCGACAGCGTCTGTATTTTTATCTCTTTGTCAGTCTACTAGTTGCCGATGAAGGTCCTAGGCAGGACCGAAAATTTCAACAATAAATTTGTTTTTAATGTATTCCTGTTGTGTCAACTATGCTTTGTGTTCTATTTGTTTACCTGTTATTTATCGGAATACACGTGGACCATATTTCTATTATATATATATACATATATATACATATATATATGTATATATATATGTATATATATAAATATATATATATGTATATATATAAATATATATATACATATATATACATATATATATGTATATATATATGTATATATATAAATATATATATATATGTTAACTTGGATGAAAAGACTAGAATTATTACAATTGGACACAGTTTTCGGCTATCGATTCAGCTCGAATTAAGCAAGTTTAAAAACGTTCAATGTAAACCTTTCAGACTAAAAACATTCTAAACTGGATATAAGCATGTAAAACGGGTCGAAAGCAAGAAACACATTCTCTAAAATCTACCTACATAATAAGGCTAAAAGGGTAAGACGTATAAACAGCTGAAAGAAACCAGTAAAAAGTAAATACTCAAAACAGCTGTGGCAGGTAGCATTAAGGAGATAAAGAACAGAAAACTTTAATCAGTCTACAGGAGCTAGGAAAGGCCGAGAAACTAACTTGGAAAATGGCAATGCTCTTAATGCGAAATATCAAATAATAAAAACTAAATGAACCAACACTTTTATAGTGAGAAGCTAACCCTTTTGTACGAATTAAATTCTTTTCTTTTGTTGAGTCCTGAATAAAGTATGTAACTGGGCAAGCCAGTAGCCCTCTCTTTTGGCAAGAACAGAATCAATATTTGATGTAGCGTAAATCTGCTCAATAATAATGAACTTAATTTGAGAAATATGGTGCGGAGCAGAATTAAAATGTACTGCCAATTCGCATCTGCCCCGGTTATTTAGAATGTCGGAAGGCCTTCAGGACTCAACAAAAGAAAAGAATCTCTTCTCTGGTTTTTTTTTATTATTGTTGCGAATCTTCTCAATCCCTATTAATTCAAAATTTTTACATACCTGAAAATGTTTGCCAATGGGAGTTAAAACCTTTTTAAATTCCTGTCTATGGCCCCTGTGCCTAATCCTAAGTTCAGATCCCGTTTCACCGACCTACTGCTTTTGGCAGTCTAAGCAATTCAATAAGTAGATAACCCCTTTTGTAGTGCATGTTAGATCCCCCTTGACTTGAAAGGTCTGACCAGTGCTCTTGCTCTGAAAAGTAGATGTTTCTTTCAGAACACTGCAAGTAACACATCTTTGGTCATGTGTCCTGAAACACCCCTTAAAGTTATGCGTTTCACGAATCTTAGCTTTAACAAGTAACGATTTTAAATTAGGTGGCTGTTTGTAAATAACCGAGGGAGGGTTAGGAAAAGTTTTACTGAAGGTGGGGGACAATTGTAAAATAGGAAAATATCTTTTAACAATTTTACTTAAAGGAGGTAATCTGGGGTTGCGGGTAACAACCAAGGGGGCAATGATTTTTTTTACGTAAATTCTTTGACCCTTCACGATTAGGAGAACACTTCTGAAAGTTGTACAAGCTTTCCTAATCTTATCAGTAACGGTACTAGGGGGGATATCCTCTTTCAATTAAATTACTTTTAAGATTATCTAGATTTTTAGTTACAGAATCTTCGGTAGAACATATGGTACGAATTGAATGCGAAGAGCCTGACCGTATGCAATGTTATCAAGCGTATGTTTGCTATGGTACGAGTCATACTTAAGAAATATATATATATATATATAAATATACATATATAAATGAAAATAAGAAGCCGCCAGACGCACGACGTATTAAGAACAATCCATAAAAAGTTTATTAAAATATTTATGTAAGCTGGATCATAAAATCTTCAATGCGATAAGATGATAGAACTGGTTGAATCGTAAAAGGTAAAATGAGCATACTGATAGCACGAAGTTTCGAAAAGGTAAACTTTTCTTGGTCACGTAAAAAGGTATACTGAAACACAAATTCTACCTCCACATCACACAAACATCGGTATTCCATGAGATAGTACAGACGCTCACTCAGCCTCAGTGTACTTTTCGTTCTCCTTTCTAAGAGACATGCACCAAGGGAGAGTATTCAGGTGGAAAGTTAAAGATAATCTTAAGAACTATGCGTGATGTCTTTCACATCCATGCCCACTGGGTCAAAGGTATTCAGGCGGTAAGTCCACTGAAGCTCTACTTCTTCACGAGTCTTCTTAATTGCTATTGTTACTTAGCTATTCAATTCCTATCAACTCAAAGTTTGGAAATGTTTACCCAGAGGCTTACTAGCTTTACGCATCTCTTGCGTATGTCCATGGTGTCTAACCAGGGAGGCAAATAGCAACTCCCTGGTCTAACCCTAAGCTCCCCTCTTGTTTCTCCCACATACTTCTTTTTACAATCCAAACGATTAACAAGATAAACCACTCCTACCGTACCGTATTGTGAAAAAGTTTGAACTTTTGACCTGTAGAAAAGCTTTATACCAAGTCGATTTCTTTAATAGCATCACAGATTACACACCGATTAAAATGTGTTATAAAACAGCCTTTACTCAAAAAATTAAAATCCTTAGAAATCTCAGCCTTAACAAGAAGAGACTTCAGGTTAGGAGGTTGTCTGTAGATAACTGCAGGGGGACGTGAAAAGTGTCCTTAAAAGTCTTCGAAATTTGTAAAACGGGAGAATGTTTCTTACTAATCTTAGACAAAGGAGGAAGGCGCTGGTTACGAGTGGTCACGAGAGGAGCTATAAAATACTTTTTCTTTTTAGAAGCGGACCGGGTATTAAGCAAATTTTCACGAGACACATTATCAGCTTCTTCTTTAATTTTATCACGAACCTTAAAAATTGGTACCCCCGTTCACCGAGATTATTTTGAAGATTGGCAAGTCCCCTTCTTGAGAACAAATAGATTTAATACGAACTGCCTGTCCATAGGTTATATATATATATATATATATATATATATATATATATATATATATATATATATATATATATATATATATATATATATATATATATATATATATAGGGTCGAAATACTGCGGAGCACTAGAGTAGTATGTAGGTTGATAAAGGTTGTAAAAAGTGCTTAAAGTTTGCGGAAAATTCCACGACGTTTCGAGTATAGACTCTTCATCAGGTGGCAAAGAAATGCAACTGAATAACAAAGAAGTAGAAATAGAGAAGAAACACATTGAAGAAAGGCACGAACAAACCTGTCGCACAGAACCAACACGGTGTAAAAAAGCGAAAGAAGGCTGAAAAAACTGGTAAAAAGTAATGAAAAGGGGGAACAGGTTAAAAAAGGTCCATTCTAATGTTAAGACCGTGTGGGGAGAGGGTCCCGAGTTTCATGATAAGCCGGTTTTCGGCGGTCTGACGATCACGGTCAGAACCTCTGCACATTAAGGCTGCAGTAACGGCCAAGTCTTTAATTGAGCACGGTGATGGGGGGTTGAAATGAGTGGCGACCGGATAACCTTGAAGGTTTTGTTTGATGGACCTGAGGTGTTCAGTGATTCGGTCAGCCAGGCGGCGTTTGGTTTCTCCCACATACAGGCAATTGCAACGTCCACAAACTAAAATGTAAACCAAGTTTGTGGAAGTGCAGGTGAAGTGTTGGTTCACACTAAATCTGTTGCCGTTAGAACCCAAAATATTGATAAGTGTGTTCTTGCCAACCACTGGGCATGTGTTGCACCTACTACGACCACAGGGAAATGTACCTGGTGTGTTGTCAGTTGGTTGTTGTGGGTGGGAAGCCCGAACTAAGTGCTTGGAAATGTTCTTTTCAACTCTGAAGGCCGTAATGGGGGGTTCAGGGAAAAGGTCACGGGTTGAAGGGTCTTTTCGAAGAGTCTCTATATTCCTGTAAATGGCACGAATGATGGGGCGTACCGATGGTGATGGGAAATTACCAAGGAATTCGTAGATTAGTAGACGTGTTAGACTTCTTACTCAAAGCCTCCGCTCTGTCGATTCCTTGGATTCTATGTAGAGCACCGGTAAGGACTTTGGTGGGATACTGACGCTTCTCAAAGAATGATAGTATACTTTTTGAAGCGGCTGAAAAATCAGAATCTTCTGAGCAAATCCTTCTGGCCCTTAAAAGTTGTGAGTACGGGATGGATTTGGTACAGGATTTGGGATGGTTGGATGGGTACAAAAGGTAGTTATGGGAATCGGTGGGTTTAAAGTGTAGGTTTGACTTGATTTTACGGTCGCAAATTGACAATTGAAGGTCGAGGAAAACCACTGAAGTGTCAGAAATACAATGTGTGAATTTCAAAAATGGACAGAAAGATCCTACAAATTGAATGAAAGATTCCAGATCTTGACGGGTCCCTGTTGCCACTCCCACAATATCGTCAATTACCTTTTGTAAAGGAAAGGGTGAGAACCGGTGTACTGCGAAAAAAGTTGTTCTTCAAAGTGACCCATGGTTAGGCAAGCAACAGAAGGACCCATTTTGGTTCCCATGGCTACTCCTTTCACCTGAGGGAAAAAGCGCCCATTGAACTGGAAACAGTTTGGGTGAGAACAAGTTCCGTCAAGCGAAGGAAAGTAGTTGTAGGAATTTGGGGGTCTTGTCGTTGGTCCAGGTAATGGCGGATAGCCGACAAGGCAGCATGGTGGGGGATGGATGTGTAGAGACTAGATACGTCCATGGTGAATAGCAGACGTTCACCGCAATTTTCGGGAAACTCAAAGTCTTGAATAAGTCTCAAGAAATGAGGAGTGTCTTGAACAAAAGACGGTAACGCTGATACCAACGGGAAGAGAACAGAGTCCAAAAACTCAGAAATAAGAACGGTGGGGCAACTGTGGGAAGAAACGATGGGTCTACCAGGGTTGTTAGCCTTGTGGATTTTGGGAAGCAGATAGAAATTGGAGATTTGTGGGCAAGGGTGGAGTAGTGACGTTGCTGATTTAGGAAGTTGATTGTTTCTAATAAGGTTTGTTAAAGTCCTCTTAACCAATGCTTGGCTGTCGGAAGTGGGGTCAGAGGGAAGTTCAGTGTATGCAGTTTGGTCCGATAATTGCTTATCGGCCTCTGCTACGTACAAATCCTTCTGCCAAACCACCACGGCTCCACCCTTATCAGCTGGTTTGATGATGAGGTTCTTGTTTCTTTTGAGTGACAAGAGAGCCTCTCGTTTCTTCTGGGGAAAGATTGCTAAGGGTAGTTCTCTTGGGGGGTAGAAGACGATCAACATCCTTATTGATGGATTCAATAACGGAGTCTAGGATGTTGTTTTCTCCAGATTTGGGTGTCCAGGAAGAACGGGTGGAGCCTAAAGTGTTCAAAAAATCTTCAGGACTCGTATTGTCTGGCTGATCTGTGATGCCAAAATGGTGTCGGAGGCGAAGTTTCCTGCAGAATGAAGAAACATCTCTGCGGATGGAGAACTCATCAGGGAGGGGGTTCAAGGGAACGAAGTTCAGGCCTTTAGCTAACACTGAGCGTTCAGAAGAGGAAAGCTCCAGATCGGGGGGGATGGTGACCACAAGTTTCGTGTCCTGTGCTTGTATGGTATCACTGGGTGGGGTATGAGTAGAGGGTGGGTCAGGCAATAGGCTTGCTAAAGTCTTGGCTTTAGAATCAAGCAAAAAATTATGAAGCCGACGGTTGTAAACGTGAATAAGGAAGCGCACTTCTCCAGCTTCTGGTAAGGTGTTAAATAGGAGAGACCCTTGGTCTTGAATAGTACGATCAAACCCGGCCTTCTTTCGAACCATGCTACGGATGGTCGAGCGCATGAGACTAAACGAGCACGAACGTAAATACCGAGAGGTGTCACGACGACGAAAGTGAAAATCGGACACGGTCTGTACGTGAAAGTTTAGTTTAAAACCTCGTGGAATAACGTTTTTACGAAGGCAAGTACCCAGGAAATTAATATGACTAGCGAATCTGGTTTTGCCGAAGGTAGCCATAGCAAGGGAATAAATAATGGGAAAACAGTGGGCTGGGTAGTGGGCGATTTCACGGGTAAAATTCCTACGAAGGCTGGAAGTGAAATGTTTTAAGTCTGGCATGGTGGAAACGATGAAAAAAAGGGGATGCTAAACAAAACTAGAACTCTGGGGAACGAAATCAAAGAGAAAAATCATAAACGAAAAAATTGAACGTGCCAAAAATGTGTACTGGAAAGGTTTGCTAATGTACCAAGACAGCGTGTGAAATAAAAACACACTCCGTAAAAGAACACGGTCAAACCATACGCAGTTCGCTACGAAGAGCGTACAAAATTCTACCAAGTTAAACAGTCAAAATAGATCTAAAAATCGCAGCAAAATTGAGCGAAAAGCTTTAAATAATAAGGTCGAAATACTGCGGAGCACTAGAGTAGCAGCGAACTGCGTATGGTTTGACCGTGTTCTTTTACGGAGTGTGTTTTTATTTCACACGCTGTCTTGGTACATTAGCAAACCTTTCCAGTACACATTTTTGGCACGTTCAATTTTTTCGTTTATGATTTTTCTCTTTGATTTCGTTCCCCAGAGTTCTAGTTTTGTTTAGCATCCCCTTTTTTTTCATCGTTTCCACCATGCCAGACTTAAAACATTTCACTTCTAGCCTTCGTAGGAATTTTACCCGTGAAATCGCCCACTACCCAGCCCACTGTTTTCCCATTATTTATTCCCTTGCTATGGCTACCTTCGGCAAAACCAGATTCGCTAGTCATATTAATTTCCTGGGTACTTGCCTTCGTAAAAACGTTATTCCACGAGGTTTTAAACTAAACTTTCACGTACAGACCGTGTCCGATTTTCACTTTCGTCGTGACACCTCTCGGTATTTACGTTCGTGCTCGTTTAGTCTCATGCGCTCGACCATCCGTAGCATGGTTCGAAAGAAGGCCGGGTTTGATCGTACTATTCAAGACCAAGGGTCTCTCCTATTTAACACCTTACCAGAAGCTGGAGAAGTGCGCTTCCTTATTCACGTTTACAACCGTCGGCTTCATAATTTTTTGCTTGATTCTAAAGCCAAGACTTTAGCAAGCCTATTGCCTGACCCACCCTCTACTCATACCCCACCCAGTGATACCATACAAGCACAGGACACGAAACTTGTGGTCACCATCCCCCCCGATCTGGAGCTTTCCTCTTCTGAACGCTCAGTGTTAGCTAAAGGCCTGAACTTCGTTCCCTTGAACCCCCTCCCTGATGAGTTCTCCATCCGCAGAGATGTTTCTTCATTCTGCAGGAAACTTCGCCTCCGACACCATTTTGGCATCACAGATCAGCCAGACAATACGAGTCCTGAAGATTTTTTGAACACTTTAGGCTCCACCCGTTCTTCCTGGACACCCAAATCTGGAGAAAACAACATCCTAGACTCCGTTATTGAATCCATCAATAAGGATGTTGATCGTCTTCTACCCCCCAAGAGAACTACCCTTAGCAATCTTTCCCCAGAAGAACGAGAGGCTCTCTTGTCACTCAAACGAAACAAGAACCTCATCATCAAACCAGCTGATAAGGGTGGAGCCGTGGTGGTTTGGCAGAAGGATTTGTACGTAGCAGAGGCCGATAAGCAATTATCGGACCAAACTGCATACACTGAACTTCCCTCTGACCCCACTTCCGACAGCCAAGCATTGGTTAAGAGGACTTTAACAAACCTTATTAGAAACAATCAACTTCCTAAATCAGCAACGTCACTACTCCACCCTTGCCCACAAATCTCCAATTTCTATCTGCTTCCCAAAATCCACAAGGCTAACAACCCTGGTAGACCCATCGTTTCTTCCCACAGTTGCCCCACCGTTCTTATTTCTGAGTTTTTGGACTCTGTTCTCTTCCCGTTGGTATCAGCGTTACCGTCTTTTGTTCAAGACACTCCTCATTTCTTGAGACTTATTCAAGACTTTGAGTTTCCCGAAAATTGCGGTGAACGTCTGCTATTCACCATGGACGTATCTAGTCTCTACACATCCATCCCCCACCATGCTGCCTTGTCGGCTATCCGCCATTACCTGGACCAACGACAAGACCCCCAAATTCCTACAACTACTTTCCTTCGCTTGACGGAACTTGTTCTCACCCAAAACTGTTTCCAGTTTAATGGGCGCTTTTTCCGTCAGGTTAAAGGAGTAGCCATGGGAACCAAAATGGGTCCTTCTGTTGCTTGCCTAACCATGGGTCACTTTGAAGAACAACTTTTTTCGCAGTACACCGGTTCTCACCCTTTCCTTTACAAAAGGTATATTGACGATATTGTGGGAGTGGCAACAGGGACCCGTCAAGATCTGGAATCTTTCATTCAATTTGTAGGATCTTTCTGTCCATTTTTGAAATTCACACATTGCATTTCTGACACTTCAGTGGTTTTCCTCGACCTTCAATTGTCAATTTGCGACCGTAAAATCAAGTCAAACCTACACTTTAAACCCACCGATTCCCATAACTACCTTTTGTACCCATCCAACCATCCCAAATCCTGTACCAAATCCATCCCGTACTCACAACTTTTAAGGGCCAGAAGGATTTGCTCAGAAGATTCTGATTTTTCAGCCGCTTCAAAAAGTATACTATCATTCTTTGAGAAGCGTCAGTATCCCACCAAAGTCCTTACCGGTGCTCTACATAGAATCCAAGGAATCGACAGAGCGGAGGCTTTGAGTAAGAAGTCTAACACGTCTACTAATCTACGAATTCCTTTGGTAATTTCCCATCACCCATCGGTACGCCCCATCATTCGTGCCATTTACAGGAATATAGAGACTCTTCGAAAAGACCCTTCAACCCGTGACCTTTTCCCTGAACCCCCCATTACGGCCTTCAGAGTTGAAAAGAACATTTCCAAGCACTTAGTTCGGGCTTCCCACCCACAACAACCAACTGACAACACACCAGGTACATTTCCCTGTGGTCGTAGTAGGTGCAACACATGCCCAGTGGTTGGCAAGAACACACTTATCAATATTTTGGGTTCTAACGGCAACAGATTTAGTGTGAACCAACACTTCACCTGCACTTCCACAAACTTGGTTTACATTTTAGTTTGTGGACGTTGCAATTGCCTGTATGTGGGAAATCAAACGCCGCCTGGCTGACCGAATCACTGAACACCTCAGGTCCATCAAACAAAACCTTCAAGGTTATCCGGTCGCCACTCATTTCAACCCCCCATCACCGTGCTCAATTAAAGACTTGGCCGTTACTGCAGCCTTAATGTGCAGAGGTTCTGACCGTGATCGTCAGACCGCCGAAAACCGGCTTATCATGAAACTCGGGACCCTCTCCCCACACGGTCTTAACATTAGAATGGACCTTTTTTAACCTGTTCCCCTTTTCATTACTTTTTACCAGTTTTTTCAGCCTTCTTTCGCTTTTTTACACCGTGTTCGTTCTGTGCGACCGGTTTGTTCGTGCCTTTCTTCAATGTGTTTCTTCTCTATTTCTACTTCTTTGTTATTCAGTTGCATTTCTTTGCCACCTGATGAAGAGTCTATACTCGAAACGTCGTGGAATTTTCCGCAAACTTTAAGCACTTTTTACAACCTTTATCAACCTATATATATATATATATATATATATATATATATAGAAACTGAAGAATGAAGGGAAGCGGACACAGTCGCATAATTTTTAAACCTGTGGAATATGCGTCTAACATTGGCAACCTTTGCCTTAGTAAGAAAGACGATACCACCAAATGATGAAAAACTGAGGTCCGAGCTGGGTTTGAACCAACGACCTACTGCTCAACTGAGCTATCGGAACTCTGCTGGAAGAACTGGAAGAACAATTTAATTCATATACCAGACGGGACAGTTTTCCATCATTACGTCACTTGTAAGCTCCGCCCAGCTTGTGTAAATACGGAAGTGTAGATGTGACGTTGCGACTTCTAATTATAGAAACTGAAGAATGAAGAGAAGCGGACACAGTCGCATAATTTTTCCGATAGCTCAGTTGGTAGAGCGTACTGCACGTTGAGCAGTAGGTCGTTGGTTCAAACCCAGCTCGGACCTCAGTTTTTCATCATTTGGTGGTATCGTCTTTCTTACTAAGGCAAAGGTTGCCAATGTTAGACGCATATTCCACAGGTTTAAAAATTATGCGACTGTGTCCGCTTCCCTTCATTCTTCAGTTTCTATAATTAGAAGTCGCAACGTCACATCTACACTTCCGTATATATATATATGTATATGTATGTATATATATATACATATATATATATATATATGCCAATATATTTTTGGCCGTTCTAGAGCAAGAATTCTTAACCAAATCTCTTTATAAACCTCAATTATGGCTAAGGTTCATCGATGATGTATTTATGATCTGGAATCATGGGGAGGATCAGCTCCACACTTTTTTAGAATTAATTAACAGTCATCATCCTACCATCAAATTTACTTACGAATTTTCACCAAAAGTGGTAAATTTTTTGGATGTCTCAGTCATGGTTGATGATAGACGTTGTCTTCGCACTGATCTTTATTCTAAACCCACTGACTCCCACCAGTATCTTTTAAGTACGAGTTGCCACCCGGGTCACATAAAAAGGAGCATAGCTTTTAGTCAAGCCATTCGAATTAAACGCATATGTTCTGATGCTGCCACTGCTCAAAAACGGTGTCATGAGCTGAAGGAACATCTCCATCGCAGGGGTCATAGCCGTAAAAAGGTTGGTAAGGAGATCGGTCGCGCTTTGGCTCGTGATGAGACCACGCGTCCTCGGTCACCTAAGAAGGAAGGGTCCCTTTAGTCACTTCTTATCATCCCGGGCTTCCTGATATTTCTGCTATTTTGAAAAAGTATCAGCCTCTCCTTCACCAGTCTGATTACATGCGTAATGCGGTTCCTAACCTGCCCGTACTAAGTTTTCGTAACCCACCCAGCCTGCGAGATACTCTTGTTCGCGCTAAGCTTAAGGCCCCTGGGAACGATCTTCTGGACCCCAACCGGGCTTGCACACCGTGTGGGAACAAGCGTTGCTCTTTGTGTAATATTATGTTAAGTACTAGTTCCCTGCGTAGCCAAGCTAATGGAAAAGTTTTTAACTTAAAAGCGAAGGGAGGTTCTTGTAATTCTACGTTTTGCATTTATTGTATCATTTGCCCTTCTTGCAATTTACAGTACGTGGGATCCTCTGTTAAACTTCGCGCGCGGTTAAACCAGCACAAGTCCTCCTTACGTTCGTTTTCTAGACCTGCTACTAGGCAACGCAATGATTGCTGGCGTTTGTATGAGCACCTTTCTATTCATTCCCCAAACGAATTCAATTTCACTATTTTAGAAGTCCTTGACAGCGAACACGGCCTACGTGATAAAGAAACAAGCTGGATTTGGAGGCTTGACACTGTCTTTCCAAAAGGCCTTAACATCAATGATGGGTTTCATGTCCAAGTTCGCAAATCACGTGTTAATTCCAGATAGCTATTGTGTTATTGTTACGCTTCAATTGTAATCGCTTTCAGCTTTCTCTCTTAAAGTTGCTTCTCTTCAGCTATTTACGGTGTTTTCGTGTTCTTTAATGCATTTGTTGTTCAGTTGCTTCTCGTCGAAAGTGCTGTAGGGCCCTGTGTGGTCCGAAAATTTACGACATGTTTCACCATCTTCTATTTATGCTATTTGTTTGTTACCGGTGTGGTGCTACTTTTCTTGAACTATGTATATATATATATATATATATATATATATATATATATATATATATATATATATATATATATATATATATATATATATATATAATAAAGAATAATAACAACAAGAGCAACGGTTATGCCTTTAGCAGCCAACATTGTATTGAAAATATTAACGAAATTTTCGAACCCCTGCTTCTTCCTCAGCGTATAGTCAGACAGTGAACTAACTACCAGAAGGTTGCAAAACAAAAAATTATATGTAAAACACGAAAAAGCTGGTAGCTCATAGGAGGCCATTGAAAGCACCCAATTAAGTGCGACCGTTCCCTATTCAGACCATGGTCCAGCGTATTAAGCTTATTGATTAAACGTAGAGGGATTGTCCCTTTTGACCTAAGGTGTATTGTTATGGAAGAGCAACGATTTTCTACAGTGCATGATAGTTCTGTACTCTAATTGCGAACTTTCACAATATTGTCGGGACCAATTGAAGCTTTGCTTTAGAAGGTTCCCCGATATGGAGGGATAGAATTCTGCTATATCGAATAGCATAAAGGTAGCACTCTCTTTTTGTTGGACGTTAGAAAACCACCTGCGGTACTGCGCCATTGATTAAGGTTGGTGTCGTGTTTCCCTTTTTTATTTACTTTGTCCAGAATTGATTAACTAACATGGGCGGCGATCACGGAGGGGGGGGGGGGAAGGGGACATATCCCCCTCAATATTTTTAGTGGGGGAACATAATATCAAATGTCCCCCAATATTTAGAGGTATGCAGAAAAAATAAATGTTGAAACACACATTTTCGATGTGAATAATTGTGATATTAGCCTGTTCATGGCAGCTGGGGAGAAATTCAGATCAGAAATATGTGATTTTGTCCTCTAGAATGCACGGAAGTGCTTGGCTCCTAGGGGCTTCGCCCCTGGACCCCAACAGGGGAACTTTGGTGGTCCTCTGTACCCGTGGCGTATTTAGGGGGGTCGTTGGGCCATGGCCCTCACTGATGCCGAATTTTTTAGTTCCTTAAAATACGTAAATTTTTTAACACAAATTTTACTTCAAACGATAGCATATGTGGCACCAGATTGCATGTATGGACACGTAATTTTTCAAAAATTTTCAAAGAGGAGGGGGACACCCCATTTGGCCATGGTCCCTCATCACTGATGCCGAATATTTTTGTTTAAGTTCTTAATAATACGGAAAGTTTTTAACACAAATTTTGGTTCAAAAGGCAGCATATGTGGCACCAGATTGCATGTAAGGACACCTAATTTTTCAAAAAATTTTCAAAGGGAATTGGGGGACATCCCATTGGGCCATGGTCTCACTGATGCCTTTTTTACTTCCTAAAAGTACGTAAAGTTTTTAACACAAATTTTAGGTCAAAAGGTGGCATATGTGGCACCAAATTGAATTTAAGGACTCCTAATTTTTCAAAATTTTTCACAGGGGAGGGGGGCACCCACATTATTGGGCCATGGTCCCCCATCACTGATGCCGATTTTTTTGTTTTAGTTCCTAAAAATACGTAAAGTTTTTAACACAAATTTTACTTCAAAAGGTAGCATATATGGCACCAGATTGCATGTAAGGACACCTTATTTTTCAAAAATTTTCAAAGGGGAGGGGGACACTTTAGACTCCCAGAACGGCGATCACACATACTGCATGGCCCCCGTGAGAGAAATCCTGGCTATGTCACTAACGTGTACCCCTGGCCGGAGGCCAAAAGTGTTCACAAAAATAAGTGTCCCCCCAATAATTTTAACAGATCGCCACCCCTGTTTACTAACCTTACCGAGCGCAGATTTGCCGGATTGATTAACCTACAGGTAGGTTTGTTCGTAAAATTGGGCTTATACGGTCCTTCATAGTTACGAAGGCTTCATTGCATTGATTCTATTGATTCTATCATTTACCTCGTGTATTTCAGCAAGTTCAAACATTTCTTTGTTTATATTCTTGCAAGTGTGGTGGTCAGCTGGTTTATATTTAGAAGTGACATTTTCCGTGAAAAAATATGATATTTAGAGTCCAAAGAACATTCTAAAACTGTTTTCGACAATAAAAAACGTCTAGAAATAGTACCTATAACATTGGGAAGACATGGAATGTCTCCTTAATAGCATCTTCTCTAAAATAACAAAAGAAATTGTCTCCCTAAGGTCTCATATAGATCTGTGTATATAACCCTAATATATATATATATATATATAGGCTATGCACTAATATGGCCAAATTGCTAAGTGATATGGCCAAACCGGTTAAGTTCTAACTAATTTGGCCATATTTTTGTGCACATATGGACAAATAGGCTAAATCTGGCTACTGTTTGCTAGTTTGTCATGGAAGTGCGCTATCTTTTCTTATATATATATATGTATATATATATATATATATATATATATATATATATATATATATCTGTGTGTGTGTGTGTGTGTGTGTGTGTGTATGCACTAAATAATGTTAGAACTATCTGTGGATGAAAAGTCCACGGAATGACAGAAGTCTATGACTGGCCTAGGTGTACTATTGTTTTGGATCTTCCAACAAGCTTGCTCGATGTTAAAAGAAGGGTTTAGGTCACCAGGATATTCTACACATTTCTTACACAGCCTTTGCATTCTATTGTGTGCGGTTCTCGAGATATTAACAGGGAGTCACTTTGCAACCCAAAGTGAACTTGAAACAAGCAAATGTGACGTCATGAGCTCACATTATTCAACACTGTTTTGTGTTTCCTTAAATTTGACGACCAGTTGTCTCCAAATCTCATACTTTATGTATGAGAAGCAAGGAATGTCACAAACTTTACACTACCCATAAGAAAAACATATTCCAATTTCGAGGTCAAATTGGAAGGCAAAAAGGGCAAAGTATTGGTAACCAAAGTCAAAGGATGAAATAACTCCTGCTTGCCTCAAGTTTAATTTGGACTAAAATTTAGTCAATTCCTCTGCTAATATCTCGAGAACCTGGCATAGTAACTGAATGAAACTTTCACCAGAACGCTTAAACTTAGTTCCTCTTTCACATTTCAAGAATATTTTTTCTTTTTCCCCTCCCTTTAAGGTATACAATACATGCCGGGAATCTTGCTGTTCCAATGCACCCGATGACGTGATTTTTTCTATACCTATAACCCTTTAAACAAACAGTTTAAAATGACCGTTTTCTTTCCTTTCTAAAATAAAAACAACCCCTCCCACCCTTTTCAGTACAGGTGTAGAAGATTTACTTTTGTTTTAAGATGAAGTGTTCTTCAAAACCGGTCATTGTTCCCTCAATTGATGATGAAAGCTACGATTTCAAGCCCAAAATTGAATGGACTTAGTACATGTCACTATGTACATGGATACACTACCTCGGATCGAGGTATATTTCCATGCCTGAGACGGATTTTGTCCTTGAGACAGCAAAAGTTCCACCTTTCAGTTCTGCATACATTGCAATTCTGTAATATTCATCAAGTTCTGTCTCCGAGGTAGTACTTCCATGGTGATATCGAACTAGCTAATTACCATGGGAGTATTACCTCGGAGGTATACTTCCATGCTTATTACTATGCCCCTATTTCCTCCACAGCCACAGCCAGTGCCTACCTGCCGTGGTATCTTTTACACGTGACATACTTGTTTTATTATACATTCGTGTAAACAGTTAACTCCAGTGTGGAAGAAATAAAATAGAAAAAAAAAAATAAAAAAAAGAAAGTCACCGTTTAGTCAAGAGCATGGTTTCTCTCAATAGTCATGAGCTATGAGTAACGTAAATAATGTCATAAACCTCAAAACGACTCTATAACGTGATCTAAGTTTTTCTTTCTTTTACAGGCAGAGTGGATATCAACTACATATCAAAACGTTGCTGAAGATGTCAGCGCAATCAACGAGTCCAAATTTGCAAAGTCATTTAGACAGAAATTTATCCTAGAAGACATAAGTAAGTTTATGTAAAATATCTATTGAACATTCACCAGGCCTTCGCGAAGTTTTTTTCTATTTGGGGAAATTATCTCAGCAAAATACCTCTCACGTTCACATGCCAGTTTTTGGAAGACTTCTGCTTTTCTTGGTAGAAGACTGAAATATCTATATCCACAAAGACTTTAAACACATTGTCTCACGTGTTTTGGCAATTGTGCGTATTGCCCCCCCCCCCGCCACAGACGGAAATATTATCTCAGCAAAATGTCCCTCGTGTCACAGCTAATCTTTCTCATGTTTCACCCTGTCGCAATGGTGAAAAGACCCGGACCAAACGCTAACAAGACAGGCACATACGGTGAGAAAAGTGTCCAAATATGGTGGATATTTGAGTCAACCGTCATGAAAGTTGAATATCTTACAAAAAACCTTCTCACATGCATAAAAAGGGAGTGTTACAACTCCCAGGTGCGAAGTAACTTAAGAGTTAATTCCTCTCTTTTGTGGCAAGCTAGATGAATATGGTTTGTCAAACATTATGCCTGAATCACAAAGTGCAACTTTTGGTCAATTGGAAAGGTGATTTAAGATGCTGCACAAGCTGTTTTATTTCATTGTACCTTCCGGAAGGAAAATATTGGTGGGGGAAAAAGAGGACTTGGAAAGGTGTAAATGTGATTGGTAATTAGAAATGATTTTGCATCGTTAATGTCAATGTTTAGGGGTCAGTCACTCTGTGTTGTAAACCAAAGAACTTTGTTGTAGGTTTTATAGTTATCTCTTTTGAGTCCCCAGACCGTTTGCCTACGTAGCAGACAGTAGGGTTTATTCCTTGTTCAGCCATATCCCTGTGTGGGAAATCTTAAAGAGGGGCTGAGCAAACAAAGTCCGCTCCGCGGGCTACCAAACTTCAAGAAATTGCTGCAGTTCAGTAATACTCAATATTTTTTAGGGAAAGGGTCAAATAGAGAGGTACGTCTGAGATACAGGGCCGCACTCTATAAACTGTAAACTTTACTTAGGCAGCATTGTGGCGCCTCTTCAGTGGAGGGGGGGGGGGAAATAGTGGAAGAGAAGGGAGAAGTAAAGCGGGTCCAGGTTTTGGAGAAATGAGAATTGTTTGCGTGGGGGCTCCAGGTCGCAATGGCTCAACAGTGCACGAGGGGCTGCGGATACCGGAAGCTTTTCTGCACAGGGCAGATGGTCTAGGAGCCCGAGGAAAGACCCTTGGTTTGGTTCAGGTAAACCTATGTGGGACCAGGAAGCGAATCCTCCGAAATCTTTGGGTTTTCAAAACAATTACAAGAGGACATTGCAAGAAGAATTTAACTACTTTTATATAGCATTTGATTCGCACTTACTCTGCTAACAGAACACAAAGCACACTGTTAAAGTCGGATCAACAGGCGGTAATTTTGGACGTTGGGGAGGATGGGTGATGGTAGGTGTTGTTGAGGGCAGTGGAACAATAATTCCACTGAAGCTGTCTTATTGAATGAATGCTGAGACAAATGCAATAAGTGTGTGCGGAGCGCCACAAAAAAGCATTTTTAAATCCAGCCGGAGAGACAGTTACTGAAAACAAGAAAGTAACAAGGAT
The DNA here is from genome assembly GCA_029531755.1 of Holothuria leucospilota. Taxonomy (NCBI): domain Eukaryota; kingdom Metazoa; phylum Echinodermata; class Holothuroidea; order Aspidochirotida; family Holothuriidae; genus Holothuria; species Holothuria leucospilota. The sequence goes on along the minus strand of CM055962.1, from coordinate 13,010,915 downwards.
GGATGAGAATTCGTGCACCAAACGCTACATACTGAAATTTTCCTGTAAATGAAAAGTCCCCAAACTATAGATCGCCTGATTTGATCAAGTGTTAGCTTGACTTTGATGTGAAGTCCATTTAGTGAAATAAAAATTTTATACCGAATCCATGTGTTCAAGTCAACAGGATCTGTACGCGCAACGAGTTTTCCACCTTTGACTTATAAAGCAAGTTTGGTTTGGGTTGCGGCCTCTTTGGTCTCAACAGGTGCAGTGTAGGCTTCTAGTTTAATGAAAGCTCACAAGCAGACATTCCACACTATTTCCAAATTTGTGTACAACGGCCATCGAAATATTGAACCGCAAGAGCTTTAAGGGTGGCTTCACAGCGGAAGGATATGATGCAAAGATACAATGGAAAACAGTGCCTAAACACTCTCAAGTTCCTCCATTTTTGCATAATGAGTACTGCAGTTCACTTGCTGTATCCCCCCTTACAAATTGAACTCAGTGCTTCAGAAACACGGTCTGCGCGCAGCCCTATAGGATTTTGGCGTAGGAAATATCTTGATTTAGTGGCACTATACCTGATCCAGCGAACATATGACACTTCATTAAGAGAATCCAAAGCAGCCTTGTTTTGCATGTTTTCGTTATACCATAGACCCAATATTCACTGTGGTAGTATGATCATAATACCCGTATCAATGACTTTACCTTTCAGATTTAGACCTATTTTACAAACGAAACGAGGATTTCAAACTAGGAGCATCATTCCAATCCACATCCATACTGCCCTCACGCGACGGCAATTCCACGAATGTTTCCATTCAAATCCCTCCCGAAGTATTTGGAGAATTTCCAGGTAAGACATACTCAAGGGATAACTTCGGAAACGTCGATTTTAGCCAAGACGCCTTTAATTGTTTTTCCTTGGCGATCAAGATTGCGTACGTACCATGGGATAATTTAGGTGTTTTCCACCACAAAATTAAGTCAATGTGCTAAACTTGTTGAAAATTGCCTGACTTGTCTAAGGCGATCTCTTTTGGATGAAAATGCACTGCAAGATGCTTTCCCCTCCTTTGATTGATTCTGTATACTTCAGTATGGTAGCTACGGTATAGGCATTCGAAAGTGTTTTATTAAAAAAAATCAGTTTTGCCTTTCATTGAAAAAAAATTAGAATTCGGGGACTTTTACTGGGGAAAAATGGAAAAAATTGGGGCTCCTATCTGTCTATTGAAGAATATGTAATCCTTGAGGGCAAACTGAAGCAAAACGTCGGTGTGATTGGCCGCCGTCGTGGTTTACATACTAAAAGTGCCCAGTTACGTTTGAAACTGAAAAATTTCCCAATGGAGGGGGCAACCTGATGGTGACCATGGCCATGGCCACTGCCACCCACCCACCTGGGGCCCCTGCTGTTGAAAATATCTTGTGTAACAACTTTATTCCTTTTTAATTTGTGGTCAAACATATTCAAAACTGCCTCCTTTTCTAATGGTCGTTCGGAAAATGCCAAAACCTTTAACACCATGTCACATTCACCCCGCTCAGTGGCTACGCCAGAGGCGTTGCCACGGGGGTGACAACCCCCATGAAAACTTGTCTCTCCCCCAGTCTCCCCCACTGGGATTTGATTGTCCAAAAATTACCTGTGCGAAAAATATATCTTTGGCCTGAATGGTCTCGAATCCCTATCAGTGGTGCCGACCTTCGCAAACTACCAAAATTTTCGCTCACTCCGTTCGCAAACCTTACCTCAATATTGCCCTCATTATCAATATCTTTCGATAGCCTAACAAATCCCGGAGAAGCACAGCTGCAAAAGTTGAAAGCTTTTACGAATTAGCAGGTGAAAGATTTGCTTTTCGATTGGCAGATAGGTTTTGGAATTGAAAGTTTCACGATGCAAAGCCTGAATGCAGGTTTTGTCATGGAAATCATATAAATGAAAAATTTTGGTGCGCTTCGGGAGCATTCGTCACAAAGATAGCACGATTTTGCATCTAAGCAACCGTAAATTAACAAAAATGTCTCCCCTTAGACCCCTCCCCCAGGACGGCACCTGCATATAGTGACAATGCGAGGATCACCTCTGTGTATTGCAGCGACGCATGTATAAAATAAAAGATATTGGCCTAGCCTAGACTCGTTTAGAAATAAGACTAGGCTTGTTAGGCTACTTGTGCAGCTCGGGTAATTTTCAGATGAGAGAAAATGATGGTAACCATTTGCTTTTATATGTTCACAAGGGCGTTTTGTCAACCACGTATGTTGCAGAAAATAGCAGAACTTTCCACCTTAGAGAATTTCATTTTTTCTTCTGAAGTACAGCAAACTTCACACTGCATGTTCCTTTTCTGATCCTTGAGAGACCCTTGTGTCATACTAGGATAACTTCAGTTGCCTAGCAACTGAAATATTGAATTGTCTGCATACATCTAGGCCTATCAGTATTACGTCATTACCACTGCATGATTGATTGAGATGACTATGTGGGGAGTCATTAAAGCTCTGACCTATTAGTATAATACATTTCATTATTATTCTTACTTTTATCTCTGTCTTTGTGTTCTCTGGCTGTTACACTATCATGGCCACTATATGCAACAAAATTATTTTTTTCCAACAATCCAAATTCGAGGTCATCTCTGGACTTCCAATTCAGTTCATTTTCACTTGGTCCATATTGTGTACAAATTTTATTAGACAGCCCCGTTACTTAATTGCTCTGAGGTACTTGGGCTACATCAGTATGTTACATGGCTGAAAGCCCAGTCAACCTTTCTTTAGATTTCACACGCAATTTGCAGACTTGCCGAAAAATGTCAATACCGCCGTCAAACTCACAAAAGATATGTCATGATATTTGAAAGTAACTTACCAGACTGGTTTTTTTTTCTATTTCAATAAACTATTTTATGACCATATCAAGACATGAGATCTCAAAATAAGGGATGTTTAGAAAACTTCAGAGCAACTTGCAAGGCCTGGGAAGTGTCATTTCCGGCGATCTAGTGGGACTTTTTAGCTAAACTTTCCAAGTACTCTGTTCGATAATGGTTGCGCTTTGCTTAGATAGAAACAAGATACCATCCCATGAAATGGTCAAGATTTATTTCCCCAGACCAGGAGTCGAACGAAACGGAAGAAGTTATGGCGATATTTTGCTTGATGCGCTCATAGCTGCATTATAAAACTTTTGACAAACCGTACCTTAATATACAAAGGCTACTACTGATGACGTTCTGCCCTAGCGCGAAGAACAGAAACCAGTCTAGTTGGTTTTTTATAAAACCTCTTAATTGTCAGTTTCAGAACGATTCACATTCCTCCAAAAGAGAGGAATTCCTTAAAGCTTTTGCTTATATCAGTATTACATGAGCGGGTATTTTTCCCTGAAAAATATGACAGGTCACTGACTTGGGAACGTCAGATAATTAACCGCCTACGCCCCTTTCACTTTCACAATATTTGGTTGCTACGGAGGACTGTCACTCATGTTCTTAATTTTTGTACATCATTATACGTGTTTGGTGTTAATTTTAATTTGGTTTAAATCGCCCGTTTTCCCCTACAATGTTTTAGGGGGTCCGTCCTCCACTGAAAAATTTAAGGGGGGACGTGTCCCCCTTTCCCCCACCGCTTCCGACGCCTATGCTTCCAGCATAATTTTTAAGACTAAGAGCTACATGCAAGCAAAAACCGCACATCGTCCGCCCATCGTGCATCATGGATGTGTTTTCGATGTTTCATTCCTACTGTACAGTATTAGGTCATGCCGGGTAAAGCGGTTATCAGTATCGTGGGATATCGACAGATTTGAGTTCGTATCGACACGTTCAAATCGGTTTGTGTCAAATTGAACTGGTATTTTGCTCTCAATGTTAACTTTAAGTGACACATTTGTGAATGTGATTATGTGAATCTCACACGATGGACACCGGTCCTGCAATAAGCGAGAAATAAATAAAAAAAAACATGCCGGGCCTTTCATTTCTCTTCCTTGATGTTTTTCAGTGGATGCAAAAATAGCTATGGTCGTTGGACAGACCTTGGCGAAAACAGCAAACGGTGGAGCAAATGCTTTAATAAACGGGTCGAAAGGAAGAATTGTGAGTCCTATGATCACGCTCCTCACCCTAGTAGATGACAACTATACATCTCTGAACAACCTGTCGATGGAATTTGAATTTCAGGTGAGGGGTGAGATGAGACGAATTTGAGATACTACGGCAGTAATGTACGGCCGTAATTTTATCATAATTAGGTGGTAAAGCCCCTTTTGCTACATTTTGCACGTTTCTCCTCAAAAGAGCGATAACTGAACAGTGATGGACCGATTAGTAGTATTCAGTGTAACAGTGGATTTCTATCCAATTGATCTTATCGATTTTGATGAAATTGCCAGAAATTCCGATAGCTCTCAACCGATGTTACTATTTCTGTGATATAGATCGGCCACACCCTGTTGTCGTCGTCGTCGTCATCATCATCATCATCATCATCATCATCATCATCATCATCATCATCATCATCATCATCATCATCATCATCATCATCATCATCATCATCAACATCATCATCATCATTATTAATTTTAAGGTCAAACATAATTTTGTTTTGTTTTCTTTGAACAGGCCGACAATGATACGGAAGTGATGGTTGGATCGTTTCCAGAACTGGAAGAATAGTATGTACCACTTAGGATACGGCGGTGTAGCGATGAAAGAGTATTGGTATACCGCCACTTGAAACCGTTAATACCGATTATATTTGTTATTTCAGCAAATTATACCGATATTTCCTAATCAATACGATATGAAGTCCACCGGATACAATTATCTTCGAATCTATTGGTACACCACCCTTCAATCGACCCTTCGGATATATCTGTATACCGTCGGATCTTAGTACCGATTGTTAGCTCAAAATTTTGAGCTATTGTAATGGCAATGCTTCTGTGTGTCTGCCTGTTCGTAAACATTGGTTGAAAGGCTACTGTCTGCAGGCACTTCGACCGTTCCTTGTCAGTTGGTAAGGTAATAACACATATCACGGGCTTGAAAATAATGGTAAGAGAAAGTAGGTCAAAGGTCATTTGGAGTTGTGAGAGGTCAAAGAGTGAAATCACGCAAAAGCCTTTATAACTCCTAGTGGTTTTGTCCGAATCTTTTCAAATTTGACAGGAGTGTTGAGGAAGTAATGGGTCATCACAGTTGTACTTTTAAGTAGGTAAAAGGTCATTTGGGGTCAAAGATAGGTCAAACAATGGAAAATCACCCAAAAGCGCGCAACTCCTTTTGGTTATATCCAAATCTTATCAAAACTGGCCAGAGTGGTCAGTAGATGATGGTTCATCATCGTTTTGAATAAGGCCAAAAGTCATTTAAGACCATAAAATGGTTGAACAATGGAATCATGCAGTAGCCTTCAACTTCTAGGGCTTGTGTCTAAATCTTCTCATAGTTGACAAGAGTATCCAGTAGGTGATGAATCATGAAAGTTGTACTTTTGAAAGTCAAAGGTCGTTTGTGGTCAAAGAGAGGTCAAACAGTAGAATCAAGCAAGATCCTTTTATTACTAGGGGCTCTGTCGGAATCTTATCAAAGATAGCCAGTGTTTGGTGGATGGTGGGTCATCATAGGTTACTTTGTGTTGATGTGAAATGTCATTTTGGGTCACAAATGGTCATATGGTGAAATTCATGTCAATGCTTTTCCATAAGAGTTTTGGTTTTGTATTATTATAGTGACATGACCTAATAAGGCCACTTTCGAATTTCGTGCATCGATACCACCGATCTAAATTTAGATCGGTGATCGATACAGTCAACAAAGCGCGTCAAAACTGCTGTCACAATCAGTGCGTCAATTTTTGATGCAGCACGCGCATAGCAAACTCCCTTGTAAATGCGCATGAACCTGTTTTAATGTTTCAAGCACGCGCAAGCTAAGATATGCAGCCTCACCTAGAATGCACAAACTGCCTACACTGAACCCGTACATACAGCTCTGTACAAAAATTGTAAACAGCGCCCGCAGCTTTATTAGGTTACTTCTGATTTTAGGCTTCAGATGGAAACGCTGAACTTATTCTAATGGTATCTCTTGAAAGGAAAATTCTGTGGTAAAGATTTATAGCTCTCAAATAAGGTCAAGTCCGCCAAACGATTTTCAGGTTCAAACAGATTCACATTCTTTTGTCTTGTTTTATAAAAAACTTTCTTAGAGTGGCCTTATAAGGTCGTGCCATCATATATATTGCCATAGGAATCATTTGTTGATGGGCCTGGCAAATTGAATTACAACTGAAAAGCACTTCATTTTTGTCAGCAGAATTACCTACAGTAGTGTGCCTACAAAATTACAAAAAGAAAAAAAAAATTATCGCAAGCTGGGCAACTCTGATATGCCACTGCTGTGACCAATGAAGGTGCTAGATCATGACTGTCCATGACTCCATGATTTGAGTCCCTAATGAAACTACATACTGTATGTGGGCGAAATCGTAGCTGAGCTACAACATCATTGATGCTCTTGTAAATACTTGTCCAAAGTAGGTGGCAGTTTTAAAACTATTGTACCACTTGCTTAGTGTTATGTGGTATGTGATTTAGTCACCTCAGAGTTTGCATTGCCTTTCGAACTAAAAGTTTATGATTTCATGACTTGTGGTGTAAAAATGGGGAGAATGAACCCGAAGATCTACTTCAATGGGGAATACTAAATAGTAGTACAATGCAACGGAAAATGTGAAAGTACTGTATACACCAAGAGAAGTTAACAAATCGAAACATGTCTGTTTGGATGCAACCTTTTAAGACACCCCCATTTTTCCTTCCATCCCAAGTTCAGGAGCACATAAAGTACGCCATATTTTTATGAAATCTATTTGATGGTCCACACATAGAGATGTCAAGATATCCCTAGAGTCGTTAGTACTGATGCCTTTGTGTAGCTGCTTGCCTAAAACTCCTAGTACACAATCTTTACTAAAATCCATGAATGAAAATCTGGGTCGAAACTTGATTTTCTTCATATAGCAAAGTTAAAACGTTAAACCTTAATGTAATACTTAACATGTTCCTTTTCAACTGTAAACAGGTAAAAGGGGTACTTTAATTGTGTTATTTTCTGAAAACGTCTAAAATGGGTCTGTGGAATTTTCTGTAAAGCTAAAAGCACTTCGTTGATATCATGATGATATCTTCGTTGTATGTTGTGACGTAATATGCTTACGTCAAACAGAAGATTCGATTTATATATTCCTTATGTATCCACATATAGCAAGTTGCCTCCCTGCAGATAAATCAAACATTCCTTATGACGTAACAATGTGGCTCAGCAGCATAGGCCTACTGATACTACTAAAGTTTTTTTAATCGTAAAGTAAACTCAACCGCGCTAGAAAGTTGATGATATTGTTTCAAATTTTCAACCCTTTCTAAACGTTTTCCGTCATTAAAACACATCTGCAGTAGTCCTGTGAAAATTGGGAAAGAAAAGTTACTGTATCAAATTAAGATTTCACGTTCTTAATTTGCTGAAAAAAGACAGTTAAATTCGGCTGTCAGTAATAAGGCCGATCTTCCCGCAGTTTTAAAAGGTCGTAGTAGGACGGAATAATTGTATAGTGAGATCTCGGTCACTTAACATATTCTTTCACTGAGTACTAGGATGTCCCTTAAATTGGGAGTAGGAAACTGGGGGCGTATGGTTCATCCACATGGTCCTCTGGTCTTGTTCTGATTTGTACACTTTGTTTCCTCACCTAACCAGCACTTCTCTGTACAAAGAGCTTTGTTTTCTGTGTGGGAAGCCAAGCAAAGATCCATGACACTGAGTAAGCAGACCCGGGACTAGGGTGGCCTAGGAGTAAAAACAAATCTTAAAGTACAGCTTCACCATGCTTTTAATAACACTTGTTATCTCATCTTTCTTCACGCCGTGTATAGAGGGATTCCATGGGACGTCACACGCAATGGATTCCCAGCCACTGAAGGGCAAAACACACATGCAGTAAGCCAATTTACAACTCACGCGCACGGCATAACCATAGATACTACTGTAACACAATGGACGCTTGCCCTTCAAAACATAAAAGACGCGCAATCTTGCCCTTCAAAATTGCGTCTAGTTGGTTTAAGTCACGTGACTGAAATCCCTCTATAGGGAGATAAGAAATTGTACTTCACCTAACATCAGAAATGTATGCTCTTTGTGAGTGTCTGAGTATGTGTGTGACCAAAAAAGTGTGTCGCGAACGCCTCCCAAACCGTAAGTCCGATGAAGTTCAAACTTGGTCGTTGGTGGGTAGGTACCTGACCATATAAAACTGTGTATTTGCAATTGATGGCGTTTTAGGTCAAAGGTCAAATTTGCTAAACCTTGGTTGTAGGTCATTTTTTCCCTATCAGTATGTTATAAAAAGTAATAAAACCACCTGATATGTTAAGACCAAAGGTGAAAATGTAGGTCAAAGGAAAAATTTGCCTTAATTTTGCGAAAAAGTTTGTAACGAACTACTCCTAAAGCGTAAGTCCAGTGGAGTTTAAGCTTGGTGGGTTGCAGGGGTAGCGCAGGAGGGGGCGTCTGGAAAGGCTGCCCCCTCCCGTCAGGGAAATCTTCCAACTTCGTCGGCCTTAATGCGTATTATAAACTATGTAATCCGACGACAGTCAGTCGCCCCATTTTGCTGTTTGGAAGGGCAGATTTTTCAAAACAAACCCCAAATTTTCCAACTTTCCTATATAAAAACCCATTTTTTAAAATTCTCTCCAATAAAATTCCAAATTTGCCAAATTTTTTCAATAAACCCCCAAATTTTCAATTTTTAAATATAAAAGGCAGATATTTTTTAGCGCGCCTCGGGCGAAAAATTTAACGTTTGACGTCCTTTCGGCAATTAGTCACATTTTTCTGGGCTTCGGGTTTCGGCCCCCCGTCTGGGAGCAAATCCACCCCTGTTGGTCAAATCCTGGCATCACCCCTGGTGGGTGGGTACCTGACCACGAAGCCCCGTGCATGCATAATTGATGACGTCACAGGTCAAAGGTCAAATTTGCTAAGACTCGTTTTTCGCCTTTACTTGAATTTAAAACTGTGCTTTTTGGTTGCTAAGTGCAAGTTTAAGGGTCAGCTTTGCCAGAATTCGGTAAAACAGTCAATTGTCAACTCCTTAATCATATCTTTATCAATTTCAAAGTTGGTGGATACTGGATAGGTACCTGACCATGATGGGTAATCGTTGGCGTCATATGTCGAAAATCAAGAGGTCACTATTCAATTGAGCTAATATTCGTTTTTATCCATTATTTGCATAACAGTATTATATACGTTATATGAGCTATTTTTCATTAGTACATTCTAGTTACTTGGGTTTGAAATCGAGGTTTAAATGACCTACAAGTGGTCTTCTGTCATGATTTGCTTATCAGTATGTTGGGAAACGTCTTTAATCCCAAGGTATGTAGAGAATATGTAAGAGATAAGATTTGCCACTCCACTAAATGGCCTCTTGTTTCACTTTCAGCCAGCAGCAGAGTGAATGGAATGTTGAAGGGTGCACATCGGAGATCAACTTTACAACCAGTCGAGTGGCAATCCAGTGTAATCACACAACTAGTTTTGCTGTCATATTGTTGATTCACAAAAGAACGCTTCCTCCAGTAAGTTGACCCTGTTTAATTGACATTTCTATTTGTCAACGTAGGCGTACGGGACATTTTTTCTAAGGGACTGAGCCGTTTTTGCCCGAGGGAAGTCTTTATTGCCCACGAAATTGCCCAACTGTAAGAAAAAATCTGCCCTTGAAATGGTTTTCGCCCGGGGGAGGGGGGCTGTTTCTTCCACACCTTGGATGGTACGCTTATGTTTGTCAACATACAAGTTAGTCTCAGTGGAATGTTAAAAAACCTCTAGAACCTTTCAGCTATCACTCGATGTTACAAGAACCCTGGAATATTACAAATGGTGAGTCGATTTCATTAAAGGGCCTAAACCTTTCGATATCTCTCAAATTTTGAAACGTTAGTGTCTAAATATTCAAATGTTTCCAAGTATTATCTAACTAGACCAACCGCGTCAATGCAAAAGCTGCGCTAAAATGAAACCGACATGGTGGGTCGCGTGCTGTATGTTCCTCTTCGTCTCTTCATATCCGTAACATTACGAGTGCACTTTTTTTTGCAGAAAGTAAAACTGAGAATGCTTCAGTTTTACTCATGGCTTTAACTATTTAGTATATTCCATCGAACTCCCTTCATGACGTCATCTTTTAAAGTCAAAATGTAGAAAGACTAGAAATACAAACCTCCGTACTAAGACTGAAGGCCACGATACATTAGTCTTGCGTAAGTAAAACCCCCATGAAGTCGGGAAACAAAACGTCTTTTTCCGACAACCATGAAAATGGAGGTCCCAGAACACAGTGAACATGTATTGAAGTGTAAAGTCTTAAATTTGTAGTTCATAAGTGTCATATTCCGTTCTGAAATCCGTCTTCTAAATTTGTACAGATTTCCTTTTTGTTAAAATAAATTTCCGTTTTGTAAATTCAATATTTCTTATTACTTAATAATATGTGTGGAAGGTAGTTACTTTAATTTACAAAAGAATTTGAAGATGGCATCGAGTGTTGGATCACAATTGAGTTGACTTAGATAACATTCTTTTCAAAATGATGATAAAATACTGAAAGTACCAAATTTGAACTTTTTCATTTTTTTCATGTGGATTTTTTTCTTCGCAATGCTTCCTGTTTTCCGTGTTGTATCCCGATCTTCGTGAATTTTGTCTATTTGGTTATCCGCAAAACGGTAGACTTCTGTCTTCACTCAAGAGTTTGCTGCAAGCAAACCCTCACCTACTGAATTGAACAGTAGGAACACAGTACGTGGCTCTCCATGTCGTCTTCAATTATACAATGTCGTATGAAGCGGTCCAGCTTATGGTAAAAATCAGTCGTGGAATGGGGGGGGGGAGGGGGAACTTACCCAGTGTTACCGCGTTCGGCTTTAATGGGATGGGGACTCACAATGTTAGTGTGTTATATGTATAGATAAAGTTCCTTCCATTACTGAGACTAAATAAGTCCATTTCGATTTCCATTTTGGTGTGACATTTGAAACCCTAAGTGAGAAAAAAGATGATATGGAAAACTATGTTACAATATCCTGCGCTGAAAAACAGACGACTAATTTCATGAAAAATTTTGGCTCGAAGTGCTTTATCTTATCATCGTACTGCACAAAAGATGATAAAAATTTGTCTTTTCTTTTTTTGAATATAGTTTGGAAGCATTAGTGTTGTTGGAATGAGACGTAAGACAATAATACTCAAATATGATATTTTTATTTCCCCTTTTAATTTTAGTGGCTGATGAGAATGGCAGACATCATCACAAAAGTGGGCTGCTCTCTGTCCATTACATCGCTAGCTGTCGCTATGGTGACCTACATTCTGTTTCGGTAATTTAAATCTACCTTATCAGGTACCAGTGGGGTACGCCCCATTTAGCCGAGGGGAAGCCATCCCCCAAATTTAGCGGAAAAGGATATTCCGGTAAAACCTTAAATTTCGATACGCGCTCGATGCTTATGCGGAGGGAGGGAGGGGGCATAGTCCAAAGGCCTCCCCCCTCCTTATAGTATAGTTTTAGTTATTCATTGTTAGCCATTGCGTAATACATTTATTTTCTTATTCCGGCCCAGGGAACGCCATTGTAATGTTAATGCCATGTCTGATAACATCAAAAATTATTTGATAATAGCAGCAGAACCAACACATTGCTGATATCGTTAAAGCGTTATAATCAAGTACTTCGTGGAAAAATGGTTTGCAGTCAGACCTTTGTCTGTTAGCTAAAATAGTAGTGAGGAATGAATTAACGTGTGCGTACCTTCTCTGAACAGGAATTTGCCACTGGATTGCTAAATGTTCTCTACTAGGGAGTTGTTCCTGTCTCTATACATAAACCGTTCGAAAAATGAACCTTAAATCAAGGGGTTATAAAACCACGCTGCCCGTTGGCGGAAAGCTAAGCCTAAAAGGATGCTCGTTTATGGAAATTTTCGTGGACCCCCTGAAAGTCAAACTTTCGGAGGCCTGTAATCTACAGGTTTTCTCGATTATTGGGTAAATCTAGCCCTGCCCATTGTATTAGTATGCCTGTTCCAACCTCTGACTATGAGCACCAAGCTAGAAGACAATATTTTCTTTTAATCTCCATGACGCCCCCCCCCCCCAAATATGAAACACTGACTTCAGGCTCAGACTACACCATCCATGCCCAGCGTCATAATGTCCACATTTTTGTAAACGTTTTCAAAGTCCCCAGGGACTGAAATTTCAATATTATCCAATAGCAGGGGAATTGTCAACAATATAAAGGGGAAAATTACTCCGATCTCGTTCAGGCCTTAACAAACGATTCTCCAACTCGCCTCTTGCGAGTAACATTCGCTCCCGGCGACCTTTACTTACACTAGGTTATACTATAAGTTTGATACCACTCGGCACATGACGAGTAGGTTTGGGAATATTTGTCGAGGCATGACTCCATTTAATATCCTGGTCCCTTACGCCGGGATTTTATACCAACTACCCTTCGGCTGTGAGTAGCCATCGATTTTGCATCCGACAGTTCTTCTCAACGAGACACTGACATCTGCTTAAAGTCGACATTGTAACCTACACAGAAAATTACTGCTTACCGTATTGATTTAGTATGCATCAGGCCTTCTAGTTATAGAGAACCTGGAACAAGTGTGTTTGCATGCAAACCAAACCTCTAATGTACGGAAGCCGAGAACATCCCGGTGGTGTGAAATATGATATGCCAGTTTTTCCACCCCTTTCTTCGGTAAACATGGGAAGGAGAAATCAAGATAAGATTTCTCCTACCATTATCCACCGATAATGTAGTGTAGAGAAAACCAAAGTTAGTGAAGGGTTACTTCAAGAAAGGACCATTACACAGTGTCTGTTTTCGAACACCCGCCTTCTGATAAAGTCTGCCGCATGCTGCGCCACTATGTCCATCGATCCTCTTTTCAATTTAAGTAACATAGCTAGCTCGCTCGTCGACGATTTCTCCGTACGACGGTGGGATCACCCCACGTTGGTAATAATTTAACCAAAACTAAATAGAGCCAATCCGTGTCGTATGCGGGCGCGTCCATTTATGGACAGGTTGTTCGAAAATAGACACTGTGTAATGGTCCTTTCTTGAAGTAACCCCTCACTAACTTTGGTTTTCTCCACTCCACATTGTCGGTGGATAATGGTTAGGAGAAATCGTATCTTGATCTCTCCTTCCCATGTTTACTGAAGAAAGGGGTGGAAAAACTGGCATGTCAGATTTCACACCACCGCGATGGTCTAAGTTCCCGTACTAACGACATGTTATGTGATATGATACATTTCCTAATTTGCAGCTCGAAAATTGATACATACCACTTCGCCATTCATTTTAATCTGATGGCCGCTATTTTGGCTGCGCTTCTAATATTTATCATCTTAGTCGATGATACTGAGCCGGTAAGTTTTGAATCAATACTCTAGCAGTCTAGAGATTTGTCGAATAGTACGAAAAATATTAGTTTCATGCATTTCATACACTACATTGCTATTTTACTTTCAAAGAGTTTCAGTACAGGGGTAGTATACAACTTAGAACAATAAACTCTCTTTTCTCCACAGGTGACTGAGAATTCGCGGTGACCTTTACAGTTTATATTGTTTATATATATATTGTGATAATGTATCCGCTTTGTTTGCCAGCGGAAAAATAAAGAAAGGGTTTTTGGTTCAAAAAATGTTCGTAACTTTAGTATCATGATTTGCCGATGAAGAATGATAGACAATTCCAAGGTAACTGGGAAAATTTGTTTTCAAGAAAATCTCAGAGGAAGAAATCACAGCTTTGTGGCTCCAAATAGTGATCACTCAAACTTTCAAAATTTCAAATGATGTAACATTGATAAAACTTGTTACTCGTAATATTTTTGGGAAGAGTAGCTGTCGCTAGAGGTCATCAATGAGACTGATTTTTTTTTAATTGTAATTGCTATTTTTGTTTCTGCAATGTTGGTGGATGATAAACAACATTTGCCATTAAGTCGTTTGGACTTATTTGTTGTGTGCAAGGAGTGCAAAAGACAACCTTTTTGTAATTAGCAACAGATGGACACCAAAGTCGTGCCGTTCCTAAATATATCAGCAACAATTGTGTCCCTTGATCAAATATTGGATCGACAGAAGTTATTTCGTTCCTCTCAACCTATACGTTCTTTTCTTGGTGGGGGGTGGGTGGGGAAGTCATGTTCACCAATCCAATGAATGTATTCCCATGTCTAGGAGAAAAACAGTACTGCATATTATAAAAGTATTTAGCGTAAAAAGTTAAAGGGCTATCTCCGCGGTAGTACTTCCATGGTAAAACGAAGGAGTTAGTTTTTTCTGTCAAAGTTTGTTTGGGATTTTTGACAGGTGTGTATGGTTGTCATGCATTATGCGAATTGTTCGTTCGAGGCTAGCAAAAACAAAGAAATGATTTCCTCATCACTAGTGATTGGGGGTGAGAAGATAGGTCGTGGTATAAAGAACAAGAACGTTGTGTAATTTTTTGTTATTTTTCTGTTACAATTTATCTTGACTTCTTCTTTTTTCTGATGTCCCCATGTAATCCTTGAAAAATTTGGAAGGAACACTCATCCCTTCCATACCTCATTCTGGCCACGCTACCGGTTGCCATAAAAGAACAATAAACTAGACTATTTTACAACCAGAAATATATGATTAAAAGTTAACCTTTATTAAAAATAGTATGATGTTAATAAAGATACCTCAATGCATCAGTTTTTATCAATTTCAGCCCCACGCCCTTGATTTCAGTTACGATTTATTGTTAATTGATTAGTTCTTTACTTGTCCTTTCTTTTTGAATTTTGCCACCAGGAATTAATTTGCCAAATCACTAAATACTCTCTGCAGTACTTATTCCTGTCAATATTCTTCTGGATGCTCTGTGAAGGAATTCATCTCTATAGGAAAGTTATCACAGTGTTTGAAACCAAAACGAGACACATATTTGTATTTTACATCATCGGTTGGGGTAAGCTGTTCGTTCCCATTCTTTTGTAAATACGAATGCACCCAAAATAGGAAACAAAAGAAAAGTTATATAAAACAGAATCTGCACAATTGAAGACTACTCTTTTGATACCAGGGTGCCAAAGCCCGTTTTCATTTACAAGCTATACCGGTTTAGGCATTCACTGCTTATCCCCGTAGCCTCTTAAAGACAACTTGACTCCAGACTGCGTATCGCTCAGCCTTGAAAGATAACTTGAAGTTATACCTAGATGCCTCTCAAAAACAGAGGATTGCAATACAAGGCACATTGCTGAGTCGTTCTCAAATTTATTCTGACTGCATATTCTTGTAGCCTCTACCATGAAGGAACTTGATTATTACTACGTATAATAGCAGCCTCTGAACAGGCAATTTACCTACGCTAGGGACTAGACTTGGTGACCTTACAGTTTTGAGAACAGGGATCCAATCATGGGGGCCAGGGCTATTCTGCATACCTCTGAAAAAAAGTTCAGATGAAATGTTGTGCGGAAATAGGCAGGAAGAGCCTTGCGTGGACAGTATTTCTGAAGGACACATCTCTGTATATGTGTAAAGCGATGAGTACACATACGTACGTTACTCAATTTCGTACGCATATGTGCCAGTTTGAGACGGCCATTTAGCGAGCAATGGTGGCTCCAAATTGAAGAACCCCATTCTGTTTTGGAGTCAGTATACTTTAGTCAGGTAATAAGAAGTATCTCCTTGAATGGTCACCAAGACCACTTGAACAACCCGGTCGAACTGGTATAAACGTGCACGATCAAACATTCGATTAATTCTTTGACGTAAAAGGGGAGGATGACGGTAAGCCCCAGTTGTCAGCCTTAGGGACAGCCATGCCACTGCAAAACGATTCACTCAATGAAGGAACTTTCTGAACACAAAAAAGTCAAAAGGTTTGCCAAAGTTGGGACGATTCATCATTCAAGCCACCTTAAAAAACAAACCAAAAAAAAAAAAAATGAAAGTTTAACCAACTTTATCCTTTCTGTTTGACCAGCCTCAAAGCATAAACATTCGCTGAATACCACTGAATGCTAAGAAAATTATAAATTTGAAAGCTTTGTCCAAGACAAAACCATTCTTTCATCAAAGCGATCTTAAATAAACTGAAATTTATCGCAAAAAGGAAGGTGTTTCACCTTCTTTTCTCAAATTAGAAACATATACACTAAGCAAACAGAAATTTTCATCATATGGTCAGTTTAAAACTAGCAAGTTTTTTCCCCTCCCTTTAGAGACCCTCCACGGGATGGAAAAAGAAGCCTCCACGTGCGACTTCTATGCTAGAAACAACACTTTAGACTGTGTAACACAAAGGAACAACTTGAAGAGAAATGTTTTGTTTACATTACGTCACCATCGCATATATATATATATATATATATATATATATTTCTCTAATTCGGCACTTAGGGGGAAAGTTGTTGTTGAAAAGTCGACCTTAAGGGGAAAAAAAAAGTCGGGTGAAATATAAGTTTCGCCTTAACGTTTCCACACACTTTTTCTATAGGAATACGTAAACTTACAAGGGCGCCCTCTTAGATTTACAAACTAGATGCCATTACTTCAAAGTTGTCAAATTTACGGACACCTAGCTGTTAACACGAACGGATGGCTGCCCATTGAAATAACGTTAATAATATTTTTAGACGTTAAGGCGAATTTATTTCTTATGTATTTTATTATCTTTTTTTATATGTACAAGCAGATATAACAATTTCCCCTTAAGGTGGGAATTAGCGTTTTATATATATATATATATATATATATTATATATATATATATATATATATAAACCCCAAATGGTCACTTGGGCGACACGGTAAAAAATGGTCTCTTTGGGCGACAACCAGTTAATTAAATATATTTGCATATTCATGCAGGTAAAAATTGGACAAAAAACACCTTAATGATCTTCAGGACTGAAGAGTGTGGGCTACAAGCACATACGAAACAAATTTGTATCTTGAAAATGTGATAGAGTTAACTTATTATTTGGATTTATACTCGATGCTCCCATCGGTTGAGAACTATTTCCAGTGTTGTTTCACAACTATGTATTATATATATATATATATATAAGTATCCTAGCGATATCTGTATATATATATATACAGATAAGTATCGATCTACCAACCTCGACCTACTATATATGTATGTATATATTTACTATTATATATACATATATATATATATATATATATATATTGGTATATATATATATATATGTATATATATATGTACGGAGCAAGGGATAAAACCTTGAGAATTATAGCTTTGGTTGATTAAAAGGAGGAGGATTAAGTCTTAAAAAGTGTAGAAAACTCCCTAAATTTGGAATTTTCCGCACACACACACACACACACACACTATATAGCTCTTTAGTTCGCAAAATTGAGCATTTGGACACTTTATTTATATATACACTCAGCATCACCATTTAATTCTGGCAATATGTCTACCCCCCCCCCTTCCCAAATGTTACACATCACAACAGTTGTAAATGCTGCATTATTTGCAAATGTGGACGTTTTGTGGGTAAAATTATTTATGAGTTTCAAAACAGTGAATTCTTTTCTGGAAGGGGCCTATTTCATGAATTTTAGCTTATCCAGCTATCTTAATATAAAATGCCTATCATTTTATCCATGAATCTTGAAATTAAAGCACTGTGTTGATTTAAAGCACTGTGTTGAAATGCCAGCCCTGCTAACGAATGAATCTAAGTTTCCTTTTTATTTATTTATTCATTTACTTTGAAAGGAATGCCCCTTGTTTTGGTTGCCATTACGATTGTCAGCCTGAATCTGCTTCACAAACAAGAACCTCCAGCAGTAACCAGTGTGCCCAGTAAGTTTGCAGAGGAGGAGCCTAAAGTGTAAGTACATTTTGCCTTAAAGATAACGCATATGCCTATAAAAATTTCAAAGTAAAATTGTGTTTTCTTGTATACGTATGGCGATTCAAAATGTTTAGAAAATAAATGGGTGCTTACCCTATTGGAACCGAAAGAGGGTAGACTGGGTGGAGTGGGGTAGGAGAAGTGGTCACAACGGTATACGTAAACTTTTGCACGTAATAATACTTATACGTGAACATATACCCCGAACGTTCATGTATACATTTGAGATTGTTTATGTTGTAATCATTCGGTAAAAGGTTCCCACGGAAATCTCTCTGAAAAATTTAGTTGTGACAAAGTTATACCATGCTCATAAATATTATATTCATCGACCACAATGGGGGAACCAAATAAAGTCCTTCCAATTCAACAACAAATATTTTCAGGTTTCTGCATACCCTATAATGACCGCCCTGAGAGGTGACACTGAGCTTTCTGGGTAGGGGAAATCTATCTTACTGTTTCCATTATTACTAAGAATGATATCGTCTAAACGAGAGATTTTGTCTAAGTTTTCTAAATTTTACAATCTTTTGTAAACCACAGGTGCTTCCTGTCACCTAAGGATGACTCTATCTGGTATTTTGCCGTTCCTGCTATTGTCATTGTTGCGGTGAGGGTGAAACCTGTTCATATAATCTATCTTCGTTGCATTTTCTTTATTGTCCCTCGGCTGTTAAGGTCTGAAGACATGAACTGACGCAGTTGAATATGACATGTAAAAAATATTAACAATTCAAAAAATCCACCATTTCTATCAAGATCCATCAAGTACTGACCATTTGCAGCTTAATAGACGAGTTGGGAAATTAGATTTTGCTATACAATGTTGTACCACAAATCAAATCCAGGGACATTTTCGCAAAGATACGAAGGCTTCGAGCGACTGTTGCTTTTGTCTTCCACAATTTACAGTCATTCTGTCCAACCTTTTCGGCCCAAGATAAGGAGATCAATCTTCTTTCTCTTTGACCCGTGACTGATGTCTAGAAAATCATAGTTTTAAACTCGAAAATTGTGCTTGATTAATAAAAATATCTGTCTTGCACATGCAGTCTTTATAATGGTACACTTTCCTTCCCAGCATGCATTGTACATCGAAGTATCGAAGTTTCCCAACTCATCTATTCTATGTAACACGTATGTTATCAATAAAACACAAGCTAAATTTGCAAACTTGTGACGTAGGGAGGGACTGGCAGGATTTTCTAATGTCTCTTTTTTCAGTCTTCATTTCAAGGACAGTTATAACGTTGAAATGTCATGAGGGCAGCTAATTTTCATGAGGGACATAACCAGCACTATGCAAACTCTAAACTATCTGATTCAGAGATTTATTTAGGGTGAACAAAAGAAATACTAATACCATGCAGGCAACATTCCATACCATTATTTTGGAAAGACAGTCAATTACATCAGAAACTGTCAAACTTTGAAAAGAATTGGATAATGAGCTTGTATTTTCATTTGGGGATTTTCTCTTTTGATTGCTGAGTAAAAACAGCTCTTTTCAGTTAATTGTCACCAAACCTTTACATTGATTCCTTTCCTTATCTACTGTTGCAAAAGTGGCGACCCTTCCATATAGTTAAAGAGCGAGCGTCTCCCCTGACTAACTCAAATTGATTTCTGGCGCCATTTTTTACTTTTACCGTGCATTCACATATTCGCTATAACTTGAAATGTCACAAGTCCCATGAAACTTTTATTTAATTACTAATTTGAAAAGTTATCAGGATCATAGTCATAGCAAATACAAAGTAACGTATTTCCAGCTCTGTGTTTTTTCATGGAGTTACTAGTCAACTGCAACTCAACTGCAACTCAGCGGTCTTTCTAAATAAGTACAAACGTTCCAACTTACCGAACAATTAGTGCGACTGCAGACTGTAGGGAATAGGAAACCAGTGTGAAACGAAGATAATCCGCTTGGGCAAACATTTACCTAGTATATTCAGTCTGGGCACAGGAATTTCTTTGCAAAAAAAGATGTGACCCTTCCATCAAAGTATTTCTGTTCACTGGACTCATTTTCCTCAGTACTCTTACTACTGACTGTTCTACAGGTGGGCCATATCCCAGCACCATGCCGGAAGGATAGTGTTGATGCCCGGTGGTCTTTCCCTACATAAAGATGGATACCCTGGGCTTTATTGCATGTGCTACTGAAGACATAACGTAGTTAAGATCACTAATGCTCTTGGCAACGATCCTGCTTTCGGTGTCCCTTTACACGATACAATTTATTTGAACACTGGATTACCACTGCGGCAATTGGTTATAGCTGTCCACTGCCTTCATCTTTGCCAAAGATCGGGATTGAAATTTAAATCTAAGAGCCAACGGCAGGACGCAGAGAACACGGTTAATAATTTGCCACCCGTCTTCTTTGTTACCCTCTCTAACTATAGGATGGCTCACCACCAAGCGCTGATATTACTCTTCTCTATATGCTCTCCCTTATATATAGGCAGAGTGCCGTAGAAAGCTATTATGACACGATTTTGTCTACATGTTATTTTCTTAAAGTCTCTCCTGCCTTTTGTTCCATTTACAGGTAAATACGTACATCCTCCTACGGATAACCGTAGTAGTGGTCAGAGCTGCTAAAGTACAAACTCAAGCTTCAGCAGTCAAGATTTATCAAGCAAAGTAAGAAGAAAAAACTTTCTGGAAACTAAATATACCTCATGAGTTGTGGTTTGATTCCGCGCTGGATAGAGGCGCAACACATTTCATATATTTCATACACAAAGTACACTCGTATTGCCGTCATTCATTTTACCGCTGTACGTACCTATCCATACCTGCCTGCGTATATATACATACGCGCATACATAGGTGCGCATTGTTACATGAAGCTGTTGTAACTTTTTAGTACATATGACAGACAGTGGTGAACAACACACTTCTAAACTCATGATGATTATTTGAATTTCCTTAAAATAATGCCCAAAATTTCGCAGATTCCGAGATTGTTTTGATTTTTTTGAAAACTATGCATGGAATTCCTCATTACATATCCATTAAGTTTCTTCTCCGTCCTAATCATTTCAAAGTGAACAATGATTGCTTATTTATTTTCGCAGAACTGGTATCCGTAGTGCTCTTCTGCTGATGCCCCTCCTGGGTACTACATACGTAATAGGATTGGCAGCTGCAATCCACCCAATATTTGAGCTGCTTTTCAACGTGTTAAACTCTCTCCAGGTATTTTAATCTTTAAGTTTGAAGAATTTCGAAGAATTGTTTGTTCCCTAAAGTTTTTTTTTTCACTTGTGTTATGTATATGTACTTCACTAAGGAGACTTTTGCCACGACACACTGAACACTGCTAGAGGGAGCTCCTCCTTGTAAACACACACAGACTTGCTTTATTGCTCAAGGCTATATCATTGTGAGCATACAAGGCCATAATGCGTAATCCATACACTCTCTCTGCAAATTGTGAAATATGAGCTGCTCTGCATTTTTTGAAGATTCTGACTTTAAAGTCAATCAAAGAACAGCCACCAAGTGAGAATTTTGGTCGCCCTTAACCGAAAATGTACTTATGTTGATGAGTGTCTGTCTTTAATCTCTAAACTTGGAAGTGCTCACTCAAGCATGCAACACCGTTAGGATAAATCTGTTAGGTTGGGGGATAGAATGAGTGTGAATACATATTATGCAACATTATAGTCTTGACAGTTTAAAGAAAATACAGAGATTTTAATCAATGGCGTATCCCAACTGCAAAACAAGCCAGTCATAAAAAAGACTGGTCAAAAATGACGGAACAGAAATGTGAGAGAGAAATTTGTACTTTGCACTTGTTTTGGATATGTCAACGAGCGCAGGGTCACATTTCAAGGATTAGGCTAAATTGTTCTACTTTCTTAAGCTGTGTTGCAGAAAAAGACCCACTCGTTACGTCTCCTCTTTACTAGTTTAGAAACATAATAAACCAGAAAGCCAAAAGGCTTAGTGATTCCTTGCCATATGGGTATATTGTAACAAACATGAATCACCCACATGACAAGCATGAGGTCCCTCACAGTTATCCTACCTGAGATATCATGTTTATAAGGTCAAAAGCTTTGGAAATCTTGTGACCCAAAATGACCTACATGCTAAATATGAACAATCCACAGGCCAAGTATGTGATCCCTCATAGTAATCCTCCTTAAAATATCTGTTAACTAAGGTTTTGACCTTTTATGACCTCAAATGACCATTGACCTGCACTCAAAATAGTAGGGATCATCTACTCAATATGAAAAATTTACATGTCAAGTGTGAGATCTTGCACAGTTATCCTTCTTGAGATATTGTGTTTGAAATTTTTTGACCTTTTGACCTCTGGTTACCCCAAATGACCTTTGACCTCCATCAAAAACAATACAGATGATCTACTCAATATGGGCAATGTACATGATAAGTATGAGATCCCTCACAGTTACCGTTTTTGAGATATACTGTTTACAACGTTTTGACGTTTGACCTCTTGTGACCCCAAATTATCTTTGACCTCCAACAAAAATACTAGCGATCATCCACTCAATATGGGCAATGAACATGCTAAGTATGAGATCCTTCACAGTTACCCTTGTTGAGATATCGTGTTTACAAGGTTTTGACCTTTTGACCGCTGGTGACCCAAATGATCTTTGACCTCCACCAAAAACAAGAGGGATCATCTACTCAATATGGACAATCCACACAATAAGTATGAGATCCCTCACATTTATCCTTCTGGAGATATCGTGTTTACAAGGTTTTGACGTTTTAACCTCTGATGACCCCAAATGACCTTTGAACTCCACCAAGAATAAGAGGAATCATCTACTCAATATGGGCAATAAACAAGCTAAGTATGAGATCCCTCACAGTTGTCCTTGTTGAGATATAGTGTTTACAAGGTTCTGACTTTTTGACCTCTGGCAGGGACGGCGCCACAGGGGGGCAGGGCAGGCATTTGTCCCTCCCCCCATGGTTTTTGGCCCAAAAAATAAAATCGTCTAAATAAAGTTTTAAGACACATAATTTTTGTAGGGGGTGGGGTGAGGTGTAACAGTATCATGGAATAAAGTATTGTGATACATTATCCGTCGCATATAGGACATTTTCGGTGTAAATCCTCGAAAATTTTGCGCGCTTCGCGCGCGTTGTCTTCTCTGTCTAACTCATTGTACATTGTCCACCCCATACTGCAATAGTCCTTCGTGCAAATATTTGGAATGTTCGAGTATACACGCATTCATCATTTGCTATATAGCCTTTCTTCATCCACCTCAGAGCTTACACTTAGGCCTCTTCTACATCCCAGAAGACCCATGATTATTTCTCTCTGAGTTTTTTTTTTCTGTCGTTTAAGGGTTAATACCTAGTAGCGTAAACAATAAGGGGGCCAAAATACAGTATATCCCCTGGCGAGATTCTGTGAAAATTGCTGTCTATTTAAAAACAAGCAAAACACACAGTATTCAACACTAAACTGACTGATTTGAGTGATTAAAAGTTAATTCAAATCCGTATTTGACCGACGTATTTATCAATATTCTGTAAATTCTCGGACTACGCGCGAATGTGGTATCTATTACGAATTCCATGGCTACCTTCACGACCGTGGCTCACGGAGGAGTAGGCCTACATCATATTTTAGTGTGTAAATCCAGTACGCATGGACCTACCAGCTCTAGTTGTACACATGCAGTGACATGTCTGTAGTGCAGTATCGTATCCAACCAGGGGAGGAGGGGGGGGGGTAGGATTTTCACTTCCGTGTACATTGTTCAATCATGTCACAACAATCACAAAATGGTTAAATTGGTACGCAGGGAAGGTTATACCAGAGGAAGAGTAACAGTTCCGTGAAAGTGGGAAAATATATATAAGGCGTGTAACGTATCTAGATGTCTTCAGTGCAATTTAAAAGATCTGGGAAGGGCCATTTCTTGCCATCTGGGAGCTGTTGTGGCACAAATTTTATCGGCGCAGCCAGCCAATAGAAATCATGCCACATATCAAGATGGCTTCAGTGCAATTTGAAAGGTCTGAGAAGGACCATTTAATTGCGATATAGAAGCCATTTAGTCAACATTTGAAACGGTACGCTCCATGCCAACCGCTAGTGGCGCTCCGCTTTCATACCAACGCAACCAAACGCCGTTCACACGCCCATGCCTGTCAGTCGTCTCGTATCAAGTATCGTACGGTTCAAAACTGCCTCCAAGATCCCGAGAAGTGCCATTTCATGCAGTCGGGGGGGGGGGGTCTGTAGGGCGAAAATTCTCTTGTACGCATCGCACCAAACTATGATGGCGATCCGCTTCGATGGCAACTTCCATTCTGCGCCCCTCCGCCAATAGCCAACACAAATCGCCTCCCTTGCCCGTTTGTTATGTAATCGTCGACAATAAGTGCAACAAAATTGGAAACTGTAGTCGGCCAGAAGTAAAGAACGTTGGATTACTTACCTAGAAACTAGATTTCTCTAGAAAAAATATGACTTCAAAAGATGCAAAATATTGTACCAGATTGCGTCTAAGGCTTCCCGGTAGTCGAAAAATCTTTCACACCTCCTCCCCTTAACCCCTCCCTCAGAACCGTGATCACTCATCTCATGCCTGGGCGGATGCAGGGGGGAGGATGCAGTCGCACCCAAAAAATTCAAGAAAAAACGGCAAGAACGTTTGTTAAACTATAGTATGAGGAGGGGACAGGATGCAAGTACGCTGCTTCTTCGGTCTATGTCCGTCCCCTATACATTTCTTTGCCTGTGTTTTTTCGTTTCTTCAGTTAAATGTACGTTACCTGTCCGTTCATTGTCAGTTCTGTTCCTTTACGCTTCCGTTACTTATGCGTTAGTGTCCGTCGAACATTCGGTACAGGTACTGTACTTCTACGTTTCATCCGTTTGTTGTCCGGTAATGATCCGGTGAACAAATAGCAATCACCGGAGACGAACGGATACTAACGGAGAAGTCCAGTATGAGAAACGCACGAGAAAATGATAAAACGGAAGCTTAACGGATAAGTAACGAATACGTAAGGGGGACCTTTTTCGGTCGACGTCCGGTCCAAGTTTTGTGCATGTTCAAAATCTCTCGCCGTTCATACCGGACGTTCCCGGTCATGAAACGAAGTCGGCGGAGGAGAACAGGAGACTAAACGGATACTAACGTACATCAACGGAGTGCCATTTTGGGTCTTCGTTTCCTCTCCGTTATTGCAATCCGGTGAAGTGTGACAGGCGCTTAAGACTGACGTGTGTTATGGTACGGTATCTCCCTCCCTCCTCCCTCTCCCTCCCTGGTGACGCCATCCCAACCAATTATTTATACCTCTGCCTGTGAATCCATTCTTAAGGGTTAAGTCCAAATTTTACTTAAATAATACTGCAATAAAATAAATTTCAACCAGTTTTGTCTCTTATCCCATACATGCACGTTTCATTTTAGGAGTTTAAAGTGGACCTAAAGTGTAGAATAACAATATATATTTTAGACGCTGGAAACGAATTTCACTCATCCAACTCTCATTTTCATAGCTCACCCTGTTGCTGAGATATGAAAAGTTAAAATGTATTCACTTTATTTGAAGTAGTCGATTGCGCAATAATTTGTGATGATCTTCTTGTAAAACTCACATTACTTGCTTTTGTTTCCTTTTGAAATTGAAATGTTTATATAACCTTGCAAAAATTACTGTTGTACGGAGAGGTTTTGTATAGTCAAGTCACCCTATAACAGTGAGAAAGTGATCACATTTTGGCACAAGGTGCAGAGGCTTTCGAAAAAATAAAGAAAACAAAGAATGTAATTTGAGTAGTACAAGAATGACATTACAAATTATTGCGCCATCTACCATTTTAAATTGAATAAGCACCAACATTTTATATATCTCAGCTCAGGATGGCAGTTAGACCATTTGGATTCATTTTTCAAGCTTTGTAGCATATGTTTTTGAATTTTTAGCCTTAAGGTACACTTTAAATTTAGCTAAAATTCGGCAGTTCTTTGTAGACCAAAAAAAAAATGCATTTTCTATGCGCGTTTCTTTCAATATAAAAAGTTGATTTAACTGTATTTTCAAAGCAAAGTGAACTCAAAGCAAGCTGGAGTGATTTCACATTCTCACATTGATGAGTAGTTCTCCCCTTTCTGTGCCTTTCAATCGTTTTGACTTACAGGCCCTTAAGGGTGCAATTTGCAAAGTTTCTCCTATGCATATTACGTAATGATACCATACGATTATGAAGGACACTAAATCGGATTTAAATTTAATGATATACATAAATCAGTCTATTAATGTGAGGAAATGACGTCACTCCTGTTTGCGTAAAGTTTACTTTAGCTTGCAAATTTGGTTACATCATTGGTTCAAAAACTCGAAAAGCTATAGGTAAAAATTTAATGTTATCTCATAAGAGTTATGATTCCTCTCCATTTTATAAAATTTAATTTTGCGTATAACCCTTCCTCAGTGATTCGGCTTTTCTATAAGCAAGAAAAAAATCACATGATGAGGATTAATTTTTTTCTCATTAATTAAGAAATTGCAGACATGAGATCCATATTTCAAGGATGAATACATACAGTTTAGAACACTCGGGAAGTGCCGTTTCCGGCCACCTGGAGGGTTTGCAAAGTCAAAAATTTTCTTGAACGCTCCGCGCCAACTGATGGTGGCGCTCCGCTTAGAAATATGTATTATCATTTTTCATAGATTTACTTTTTTCTCCTTAATTGAGAAATTGCAGACATATAATCCATATTTCAAGGCTGGGTACATGCAGCTTAGAACACTCGGGAAGTGCCATTTCCGGCCATCTGGAGGGTTTGTGAAGCCAAAAATTTTCTTGTACGCTCCGCGCCAACCGATGGTGGCGCTCCGCTTAGATAGTCTTGCTGCACTCAGCCCCCCTCCAATATTTTTTCACTCCGCCACGCCTGCTGCAGTTGTTGAAGCGTCTCATGCAGTGAGGGGCCGATTTTCACTGGCAGGCAACAAACCGTTCTCACAGTTCGTATTTATTTTAGAAAAAAAGTTTTTTTTTGAGAGAGAGAAAAATGAAGTCCAAGAAAATGGAAACGCCAAAATGCAGATTCTGACACGGGGGGGGGGGGGGTAGGGTGAGACTCGGAAGTCTTCAATGCCTGCACCCCCAAACAATAAAGCTGGGTCCGACCCAGCATGTTTTGCCCCCTATCGAAAAACCCTGGCGCCGCCCCTGACCTCTTGTGCCCCCAAATGACCTTTAACCTCCACCAAAAACAGTAGGGATCATCTACTTAATATGGGCAATGTACATGGTGAGTATGACATCCCTCGCATTTATCTTCCTGGAGATATCGTGTTTACAAGCAATTTCCAGGGTATTTAACATTTGACCTCTTGTGACCCCAAATGACCTTCGACCTCCACCAAAAAGAATAGGGAACATCTACTTAATATGAGCAATCTACCTGCCTAGTATGAAATCCCTTGGAGTTACCCTTCTTGAGATATCATGTTTACAAGGTTTTGGCCTTTTGACCTCCTGTGACCCCAAATGACTTTTGACCTCCACCAAAAACAATAGGGATCATCTAATTAATATGGACAATCTACATGTCAAGTATGAGATCCTTCAGAGTTACCCTTCTTGAGATATCGTGTTTACAAGCAAAAGGGTCATATATACACACACACGACGTCACCATCGCATAGATTCCTTCGGCCTTCGGCAAGGAATCAAAAAGCATTAAACCAAAGCCAACATTTTTCATTCGGGAAGCTTCGAACTAACTACAAATGACCTTTTCAAAACAGTAATAGCTTTGATATTTACACCAGGCAAGTGTTAGGAGGTGTTAGGTGTCCTAACAACTCCCTGGTTACACAAACAGTGCACAATCCACATCACTTCGCAGAACAGAAACTGCAATGCAATAAAAGCTTGAAGATACGTTTGCTTTTCGGAAAACCTTTCTAAACGGGATTTTTATTCAATTAAGAACTATTTAAGTAGGGATTCGGGTCAATAAGTAAAGTAAAAACGCCATCCTTACCAAAAACACTGAGAAAATTGGAATAAGCACATTTTTAGCTCAGCTGAAAGCTTTCAGCTGAGCTATTGCTGTCGTGCACGGCACACGTCTGTCACCATAACATTTGCGTTTAAGTGCCTGACATTTCGCTGTTTTTCGTTAGATTTGGCTGAAATTTAGTAGAGATGTTAGCAAAAGTGATATCTGTATGCTGCGACTCTTTTCGATTAATTTGACCGCTATTTGACCTCGGGAGGGGGCTTTGTTTTAAAACGTAAAATTCCCTACTTGTCTTTCAGTTTTGCACCAATCTTGATAATATGTTTCATATAGATAGTTCAATTTGTGCTGAGCAAAAGTTAATTTTTTTTTCGTTTCTGCAATCATGAAAGGCATGAAAACAGCACTTTTTGAAACAAATTCTGGCCAAGTCCTTATGTTCGGGAATACATTGAGAATTCCAGTTGTTATCATTTGCGAGACTGTACAACGACACCAGGTACAAAAGTATACTGAACATATATAAATGTACAGGACGTCTCGTGCTTAGTCGTGTGGAAGTGTTTACGCAAAGTGCAGTGTATCGATTTTTGAATACCGTACGTGGGCTACCCCACGATGTCAGACTATGTTTGCTCAGCTCTTTGCTTTCCAAACCAGGGTTCAAATCCTGGCCGGGTCATACCAAAGACTTTAAAAATGGATCCTACTGCCTTTGTGTTTGGTGCTCAGCATAAGCAATGGAGTAGGAAAAACAAGCCAGTGAGCCACAACTGGAAAAAAGGCCGTGGTCGTCTCGACTTGAACCAATTGGTTGGCAACTGGGACGTGAAACCTCACCTAACTAACTAACTCCAAACCAGGGATATGACATGAATAAGGAATATACCGTACAGCCTACTATGGAGGCGTTACGTGAGCATGTGTCGCTAATCTCATTCAGGCGTTTTAATAATAGACTAGCTAAATTGGTTGGATCATGGTTAGGCCTACTCGAAAGGAAATACCGGACGTTTGAAAGTTGTGCAAGTTCTTGCG
This sequence comes from Holothuria leucospilota, assembly GCA_029531755.1. Classification (NCBI taxonomy): domain Eukaryota; kingdom Metazoa; phylum Echinodermata; class Holothuroidea; order Aspidochirotida; family Holothuriidae; genus Holothuria; species Holothuria leucospilota. Next base: position 12,981,831 of record CM055962.1, on the reverse strand, counting down.
AGTATGTGGCCTTGTGCGAAACAGTGGTATAATAAGCTAGGCCTATACATTTTTGTGTTGAGGCAGAAACAAGTATTCAACTTAGCCTGATGTCTGAATGGTTTGGCTTAAAGTTTAAAGAGAATATATGCAGTCGCCTCAAGTTTCAAGTTATTTGTAAACATTACCTTAATCTTTCAAATTTTCTTGTATCTCCTTTACAAACATTCTTAACATTTCTGGACAAAAATATTTAGTATGAAAGGTAAACAAATGACTTATCCTTCCTTAATAGCAAATTAGTTTACATTGTCACATGAAGGAAAGAAGTTATTCGTGAACTGGGATGCCGTCGCGGGGTACACTACTTCAAGTTAAGGTGAATGTTGTCTAGGAAATGTCTAAAAAGGAATGAGGAACCCACCCCTTTCTTTTGAACAAAGGACATAGCACGCTGATTGAAAATACAATGCTTCATATGGTTTAAGCTAAACTTGGTTGTGCTAACATTCCCAAAACAGTTTTCGGTTTGAAAAGGAAAGCGTACTTTTTGAAGGCGTGTGCCATAAGTCAGTCTCGGAGCCTGCAGAAATCGTGCAGCTCAGGCTTCTAGTCAGGCGGGCCAAGGGGGCGAATCCCTCTTTGAAATTTTTTCGCCCACTAGAAAGTTTTCAAGTTGCCATTGGCTTAAAGGCATTTGTATACATTTGGCCCCCTTAAAAATTTGTTAGCCCCTGGAAGCCATTTCGCCCCAATTCATTACCTTGTCAGGCTACGAGCCTGGTGCAGTCACATGGGCGTCGACACTGCAGGAACCGCCCCAGTCTTGTTCTCCGTTGCCTAAAGCCCCACCAAGTTGTTAAGGGGAAGCCATGGGGGATGATATTTCAATAGCCTTAGACTTAGTATAAGTGTGCGTATTTTCCCAACGCTCTCCACGAACTGTAGTTACCCCCCGGCCTGTTGCGACACATTTACCGGTCCTAAAAGCGATCGACGATTTATATACCTGGCAGATCCCAATCATAAAAATGTTATGCAGTAAAATAATTTTGTAGGGGAAAACGGGACTAAAGAGTGCTCAGAATTAGGCGCGTAAAGAATTTAATTTAGAAATTATCCCTTTATATTGAGCAATTAAACAGTTTTGGTTTTTCCAAATCATAGTGGCAACACGTATTTGAACTTTTGCCCCTGGACAAGTTCAAGGAATATCTTTGGGGCAAAATATCGGTTTTAAGACCTTTAACCATATGTAAAATTTCTTTATCGGAAGTTACTATCTGGGTCTAATTATGGAAAACAAATGAGGTCTACAAAGCATCACACTCATAAACATTCATTATTTGTATACTAGCATCTGTGCAGTATATAAAGTTAACTTTGTGTACCAGATTTAGTCTTTCACAGACTTCGGGAGTTCAGTACATATTTCATTGCATTCAGTTTATATTTATCTCTTTGTTTTCTAACGTACGTATGAACAACATGAGTTGCAGACCCAACCAAAATATTGACTGCATTCAACAGGAAAAGCTGAGCTTCGGCAACATTGTTGCGCTTGTTGAGAGATGGTGTCATTCTGTTACATCAGTGAGTTGCTAAGACAACTCCCTTGTAACCTTCGGAAGTATATAATCAAACTCGAGCAAATCAAAGTTAAATGACCGTACATAAACTTATCATTAAAAGAAAAATGCAGTCACCCCAATTAGAGTTAGTTTACCCCGTCATCCTAATTGACGAATGGCTTATTCGGATTATGAGACAAAATTATTGTTGCTGTATTGTTAAATTTGTGGAGAATAACCCCTTTCTTTGCCTTTTGTTTGTAATAGTTATGTTCAAACACATCTTGACGTACTTGTAAGGCAAACAAGAGGAGATTTACAATAGTTTGCTAATTGTTGAAGAAGTTTTTGGAAGACTGTCTATTGCCTTTACAGAGTATTTCATCGTTACAAAATAATTCCTTAAATTAAAAAGGTTGTTGTTGTATCTTGCACACAGGGATTTTTCATCGCCTTATTCTACTGTGGATTGAACTCCGAGGTATGTTCTGTATGAACGTTCTAGATGCCTGTATTTTGATAAACAATGCAAAAGTATAAAATATCAGTCCGTAACCAGGTTTCTAATGCAGAGGGTCTTTCCCCCTCCGGAATTCGGGTTTTATTTTTTCAGCATCGGAGAAGAAGATGCTATTTGGCAACTCCCTGATTCCGGTTTCCAGAAGTGGCGTAAGGTGGGAAGAAAGGCTGCACCCCCTCCGTGGGGAAAATCTCCAATTTCGTCGTTAAGCCTTGATGGGTACAATAAGGCATGACGACGACAAACGGTCATCGAATGGGTTACATGATTTTGATCCCAGTGAAGGAAGATTCTTTAACAAAAGCCCAAAATTTTCAAGGTTTCGTCAGTAAAACCTCTAAATTTTCAAATTATCCTGGACAAAAATCCATGTTTTTTAAATTTTCTTCTATGACAACCATACAACTTTCGCTTTTCCAAACAGTCCGGCAACCCGTCACCTTTGTTGGGGGTGGTTGGGTGTGCTGTCCTAATTGCAGACTACAATTAATTTTTGTACCATGGTGCTTATATGCTAACTGATGCAGCATCTTTCAGTGAAGTAAATTTATATCCATGGGTTGGCCTAAGGGGACTCCCTACTTTTCGGCAGGGTTCAACTGGCTCCTAAACCGGTCCCTGGTTACCGGTCTTTGTGTACTGTTATTTTCCCTCAGAGGAATGGATCGCTGATTTGTTAATCCATAACCCTATTCGAAACGGAAATACGCTTTTAGCTGACTCTTCAATAACACACCGTGGAGGGGGTGGGGGCGAAAAAGGGAGACTACAATGTCATCATCATCATTATAGTCATCGTCATCGTTATCATCATCATGATCATCATCATCCATCATCCGTCATCCACTATAATCACTGTCACTATCACCACCGTCATCGTCATCGTTATCGTCATCGTCGTCGTCGTCATCGTCATCGTCATCATCATCATCATTCGTTGTCGTCATGGTTGTCATCATTATTACGATCCTTGAAATGAATTATTTGTAATGTTGCCGGCCACGTTAAATTTTATTCCACTTTTGTTACATTTTTCATCAAAAGATCAGGTCAGCTGTTCGGACGGCCCTTCAAAGAGGTCAACTTGCTCGCAGTATCTTGTCATCTACTACAGGGGTAAGACATATTTCAGCTACAACTGTACTTTAATCCTTGCAAGAATTACTGTACATAATGAAATTGAAGGCCATACCTGAGAACCTTTGTTTGTGTCACTGGTTCACTCTATTAGTCGAATGACAAGTGCTTTGACAAGCCTTTTAAAATCAATCTGTATTTCTGCTAAAACGTTTGAAAATTCTTACCCAACTTGACTTCGAACCATTGAACCGTTTCTTGAGATGAGGAAAGAACTGCCGAGGTTGGTTGCAAGGTGCCCGTTCTGGATAAAATCCGGTAAAAGCCGTCCTCGCTACATACAGCGCATACAGTTTATTCAACCTGAGTAGTATTATCTTTGTTAAAATTTCACCCGATCGAAGAAGCATTCCGTAAACAGATGGTATAACCAGTGGACTTCACATTACCGGAAAGGAGTAAGAGGGAGACTTTGAGTACATCACATGAAGCTATGTCATGGATGTTAAAGGGAAAATGCAGTCACCCAAATTTGGATTAGTGTACACGGGTATCCCATTTAATGAATGGCTCTTGAGAATCATGTTGCATATTTATTTCTCACTGAATTGTGAAATTCAGGCAGAGTAACCCATTGGTTTATCCCGAATATTCCGTAGTATATGCTCTGAAATATCATGAAAGATACTTGAAGGGAAATAAAAGGATACTTGTGAGATTTAGCTGTTGCTTTCAAAATAAGTTTGGGGGACTGCTTATGCCCTTTAAAGCAATAGTTGTAGTTTCGAAGATTTTGATCTAGTTCGATACTTGAAAAACTGAACTGTTAAACAAGCAATGACTAAGGTTAGGTTAGATGAGGTTTAACGTCCCAGTTTCCAACCAATTGGTTCAAGTCGAGACGACCACGGCCTTTTTTCCAGATGTGGCTCACAGGATTGTTTTCCCTACTCCATTGTTTATGCTGAGCACCAAGCACAATGGCAGTAGGTTCCATTTTTAAAGTCTTTGGTATAACCCGGCAATGATTAAGGTACAGCACAAGAAAGCTGGCGTAAGTCATTTAAATGGAAATTGTGATGGGTTGTAGCAAACTCAATGGCATTTTCATTTTTTAAATTCCTTGTTTGTAAACATTGAACGGGATGTTTTTGTCGGAGGCGGGGTGGGGAATGGGGTGCTGGGATGTTTTTCCCCTAGTAAAGCCTATATTACCGGGGGGAGTTACGATGTTTTTTCCAAACATCTGCCGTGGAAGTATTTTGTCCCGAACTTCGAAGGAGGAGGGGTCTGCAGCCCTGCAGCCCCAGCCCCGGGTCGTACGCCTTATTTGCGCGCTGTAAATACCAAACACTATATTTTAATGTAGCATATTTTAATATAGGCTAAGTGGAAAACACGGTTTCTTTGCTTTATGGTGAGAGGAGGGCAGCGAGAGGAGAGGGAGGGGGAATTAATCCGAGTTCACAGATACATCTGTACAGTAAATAAAACTCCTCTCACAAGTTTCGAAGTTCCTCTTCTTGCTGACTTCCAAACTTTTTTGATTTTTTTTTTTTTTTTGAAATCTTGATATAACTGCTCTTGATTTTAATTTCATATGCAGAAAACCGGTACGGGATTCAATAACAAGATAGCCCCGATGGGAGCAACCTCATCAAGTACACTCATTGATTCTGAAACAATGAAAAAGTTACATGAGATCTAGATGTCGCTAACATAGTGTTCAAAGTTTCGAATAATGATGTACAATAAATTATTTGTTGTTAAAAGGTTTAATCATGCTGGAAAAAGAGAAAATATTGATCAGGTTACCGCAAGGCAACGAAGATGAATTGTGGAAGACGTTATGTACAATTACTATCATGTTCGTCAATCATGGAAGGGGGAGGGGAAGTGGGGTAGGGAATTTTTCCCACTCTTCATTTGGGGTTAACGCTACTGTATGTAATTATATTAAGTCGTGCCAAGAGTAATGTTATACATCTTTATTCGTTGAAGTCTTGTAAATGATATAAATGGCTTGTTTTTACCTGCCTTTTAAGTATTTGAGATATGAAAGCATAGAATTGTTAATAAAATTGTAAAACAAACTAGTTAAACTAAATATTATGTAAACATGTTGATGGATGTATCTGAAGCAAATTGCCTACTAAATATATATTTTGGTCACTTATCGAATCTTTTCAATATTCATATTAACATAAGGGAAGAAAGTAAAGTTTTAGGTTTCCACCTATCCGACACTTAACAAAGATAAAGTTTGACATAATCCTAGTAATTTTATTTGTGTAAAAATTGGCCTGTTCGTTGTGGTTTGTCTCATGGTGTTGGCCTGCTTTTGTTGTTATGCGCTTTTTATCTACATTGATATCAATTATTCCTTGTTGATTTTTCTAAAATGTTTAGATGTGATATTCACAGCAAAGTAGAAGTAAATCGGTAAAGGAACTAAACGAGACTTTGCTGACGCCTGAATGTATTGTAATAATTCACGTCATTGAAAGTAAATTTAAGTTGTATCAGACTAGAAGAACTATTAAAGTAATAACGTAATTCCTATAAGACATCATGAATCAAAATAGATTTGGACAACTCAATGTCGTCGGAAAGCTAAGGGGAGGGGGTCCTGAGGCTTTTTCATCCTAGATTTTGGAATTACTAAGTGATTTCGGACCATTTTAAAAAAGGTAATAAAATGTTGTCAAAGAAAACACTCCAAACAGAAAATTATTGGGGCTACTCTCCCACCTTCTACTCAGACGGCCATTCAAATTTTTGCCAATGTTATTGCTTAAGAGCAAACTTATGAAAGATGGAAATAAACCACAAAAAATAAGTTTTGCGTTCAATCGATTTTAGTTCTTGTAAGTTTTGTAATAACGCTGTCAGATTCCTTCATAAACGAATACAACCATACAAGATCTTGTTTTGCATAAGCACACATCTGATAAGAAATCGAAATCACTCACCCTGACGTCATAGTTTATAATTTTATTATTCATGCGTTCTAATTTCTATTTTGTTGCTATGATTTTCATAAGTTTAGCTATCACTGGATAAACAATATGACCATTCTTTCCACAGAACTATTCAAAAGTAAAATCGATTCAGTTAGCATCGCAGCTTTTATTTTTTGTCACAGGGCATCCCTTTATCTCGGATTAGAAAGAATATTTCATCTTGTTAATGTCGTCCAAAATTTTGATGTTTTCATTATCAAAATTGTTTACGTGAACAATACACCCCAAGCTTTCAAGAAAAAAGGCAAACATGAGGTCATTGATTGAGCAGAATTTGATGACCATCAAATTTCCGGTAATTGGAGAACTAACATCAAAGGGGTGTTAAAAAATAATTTCCCATTAGTCCTGTGGCGATTTCACTTAATGAAACTAGCGAGAAAGATAGCTCGTGCACTTTGAGGATGATTTGAGAAAACCTTTGAAACTGCTCTGTAGAGAAGCTCGCGAAAATTTCCAGTGATGTTTTCATACAAAGATGGCTAGTTGAGAGTTCATTCTGTCCTTACCATTCCAAATTACCTTAACTATTTCGAAACCTCTTTGTATCCCGGCATGATTATCTAATCATCATGCATACTTATGCATATTTATAGGTGGATAAGCAAGCGATGGTTATTTGGGTTAATAAACTTTCTCACCAGTTTACAAGCTTCCTCCTTTAACTGTACAGGCGCGTAGGCAAGGGCGAAGGGGGCATCCCCCTTGATCATATTTTTGGTATTTTTTAATGATTTTCTCGTGATATTGCTGGTAACTCAAAATATAAAAAAAGTTTAGATGCAACTTACAAGGCCTGGGAAGTGCCATTTTAAGTTCAAGTTTATTTTTTCACCTCAGAATACTAGCAATTAACATTAATGTACAACACAGCATATTAAGAAAACATAATAGCATTCAAGGTGAAAGGAGCCAGAGGGAAACAGATATGCTTTTACTAAGTCTGGCCGTCTTGAAAAGAAGAATCATAATATAGAAGTAAGCGAAAAGATAAGAATAAATTACAAGCGGAACAAAAGAAAAATAAAGGTTTAAAACCCAACCTTAAACAATGTTTGGAGTGTCGAGAAGAAGCTGTTTATACTTTACTTTAAAAGAGTATAGGGAAATACAATGCTTCACGTGATCATGAAGGGATAATTCCATAGAACACTGGCAGCTCCAGAGTGTCTAATCTGAGACTTGGTGAGACATGTTCTAGAGTAGGGAATAGTGAGTAGATGCTTTTTCCTGGTATCATAATCATGATAAGGCCTATTCTGAACATACAAATTACTGTAGCATTTTGGTAACTTGTTATGAATAAAATTATGCATGAAAACACCAAGCTGATATTTATAAATGTCGAAGACAGAAAGAATACGGAGAAATTTGAAGAGAGGGCCTGTATGATGACTGAAAGATACATTACAAATGTTCCGTACAGCACGCTTTTGCAGCAAATAAATGGACTGTAGGTATCTTTTTTGGCATTCCCCCAACCAGTAAATTATAATTAGCATGTGGAAGTATGAGTGAATTGTAAAGTAGAAGAAGGGTACTTTGGGGTAGGAAATCTCGAGGGGTAGAATTGGGGTGGAATTTCGAGCGAACTGGGAGGAATTTTTGGCCAAATTTTCTTGAACTCTTCGCTCCAACCTGTGGTGGCGCTACGCTTAGATAGTTTGCCTACGGGCTTCGACCTCCCCCCCCCCCCCTTGGCAAATTTCTGGCTACGCGCCTGAACCTGTGTGTTCAAATATTGAAATCTACAATAATTTAATTAAAGAAAGTTTTGCTTCGTTTAAGAAACTTTTTATGTGTTTCGTGTGACGTGAACCTAAAGAAAAAGAGATCATGTGGCAAAATAAATATATCACCTATATGTTGTCTTTTGTGTTAAACATTTCCAGTGACACAAACGAGTACAATAAGACACTGCTACTGATAATAATGCATCCACCTGCCAAGTATGGAATTAAAGTATCAATTGCTTGTAGGCGTACAGGGCTACTTTCTATTAGGGCTGACCCCATTTGCCCGAAATTTAATGCATGTTTGCTGCAAAATGGCATATACTCTTCCCGAAAATAGCAAGTATTGGTAGTAGCCCTTATGGGAGAGGGGGTTGCAGCCCTACAGCCCTGCCTCGTATGCCTATGACATGCCTTGTGACCTGAGATATCGTGTTAACAAGGTTTTTAGTTTTTAACCTCTGGTGACCTCTCATGATCTCTGACCGCCACCAAAACCGTTAGGGTCTCCCCTCCTAATATGCTAAATTCATGTACCAGGTATGGATATTATTCATTTTGCCTATCTTGTGTTAAGGGTCACAAATACACACGTCAACGTGATTCCTTAGATTCCTTTCTCCTCCTACAAGAACTAAAAATACAACTAAAAGCACTGGATTGACAAAAAATGACATTTTGGAGAAGATATTACAATTAGCCCAGAATTAATAAAAACAGAGAAAACACGAAATAAGTTGTCCTTGTCAGATTGTTTTCTTGTCGGCTCTTTTCAGATGTCGATATTTTCAATCGGAGAGTGTATTCCTCCCATCGAAGGACAAGATGGGGTGGGACACGTGGTCCCTGAGCTAATCATGGCGAGGTTCGGGCCTTATTATTGGATAATATCCACTTCCGAGCTTGACTTTGTTCCGCACGGCTTGTTGGCTATAAAGTTTTATCCCCCCATATAGCAGTATAGGCATTCCAGCATTCTTTTTGAACGCCCTAAATATGGCAACTAAGTTTCTAAAGCCGGGGGCTTGTAAAGATATGTCAAGAAAATTTAAAGGACGAGAAAAAAGGGAAATCACCAGTATTTTACGAAAAGTGAAAGTCATCCCGACGTAAGATGATAATCAATAGGAACAGCTTGTGGACGAAGAGAACTACTACGTTCTTTGGTAGGAAGTTTTTAAAGAGTTGCAAAGGTTCGAACATAGTATAATCGTTTAGTGTGAAAGTTATTGGGAGTATCGGATTCCAATTGGAACAAAAGTGATACTTCTACTTTTAAGTATGTCATATGTACCTGCGTTTCAAAAGAAACAGTATAGCTATTTCGGGGCATCTTTGCTTCACTCGCTTTTAATGAACTTAAACTGAAGAAAAAAAAATTTCAAATACCAGTAAGATAAAGGAAGAACTAGAAAAACATAAGGCCCGCATTGTTTTGCTTTGTCATTGTTTTGATTTACAAGAGGCTACCTTTCGCCGGTCTTTATGATATTCTGCCAAAAGCTTTACCGTTACTTACTGAAAGACTCTTCCATTTGGCAACGAGTTTAGCAAGTCAACTGTCGCATGAGGTGTTCAAAGACAGTCAAAGTCAGTCGAGGATCATTCAATTTGCTCTTGTCCAACACCACTACCGATACCAGCAGGAAGTCATGTGCTGCGGCGTCCCTACATACTTTGAGATTAATATGGATTCCTTAAAATGCAACTCTTTGTACAGTCTTAAAAAATGTAGTCATTCCACTCGTTACTGGACAATTCCCCCTCAGAAAGTTCCTAGCCGAACATTACCCATCCACGACAATTACCCCAGCTCCATTTAGTCCATCAGAAAAATTGGAATTGTCCTAGGTGGGAATTTCAAGGGGAATTGCTCAAATGGGAATTGTCCTGCCGGGAATTATCCAGGGGGTAGCTGTCCGGTGGACATTTGCCAGGGGACTACTGGACGACCGTATTCAATAAAGACCCACATACGGAGTAGAAGTCACGATGACTTATCTAGCATAGGCCTATGTTATTTTGTAGACATTAACGTCCCAGACCCACCCAAAAATAACTTTGCATCTACCTGTCTACGGATCTCCCATAAATCTCAACCCTTTCCATATGTTCGGCGGGGGTGGGGTTACTAAGTGTTTCTTCACTACTACTTGTTAAAATGTTAATAACAGGTTAAAGTGTTGACAGTTGAGGGTTTAAATTGGAAATTTCGAGGGAAGACGGTGTGGGGAAATGGAAAATTTGGAAGCATGCAAGTTCGGTGGGGGTTAAAGAAATTTTTATAAGAAGTGATCCAAAGGAGTATGGAAGATGGGGCCAAAGGCTAAGTCCATGTCTGGGGGTGGTCATGCAGAGAGTTTGACATCCGAAATACTTTATATTGCACGAGATAGAAATCAAAACACAAATTTGTCACTAAGTCCTGTGTGTTCCATGCGTGAGGGTGGTTGTCAATATGGTGGAACAGTCCTGTATAACGGGTTCGTGCCTGAGATGACCTCTTCCACTCCCGAAAATTCGTCAATGTATAGGTGCATTCAGCAATTGCCAGGGACGTGTTAAAAGTGGAGAGATATTTGCACGGGCAAGACGCAAGACATTTGGGGTGGATAAGATAAAGCAATATTAATTTTTGTTATACCAAAAGATTTCCGTGAGGAATTTATCCAGCCCTGGCTCCACTCCTTCGCCCCCTGACTGCGATCTTGGAGACACACAGAGAGAGAAAAGAAAACGTCTGGACACAAACGATAACTTTTACGTGATATTCAATCGGGTAAAACAAATATGCAAGACTCCTTACGGAAGTCTACAAGCATCATTCCATACACAAGGATTAATAACAAGTACCTCCATGTAAGAGAATAACATACTACTTCTTATACAAGTTACCAACAAAGCTGAGAAAACCAAAACTTTTTTCATCAGATAATAAGTATTAAAGTTACAGAGAGTAAGATGTATCATCATTATGGATCACTACAACGCCATATATGGGGTAGGCCTACATTTTAACAAAAGTTGGTTAAAAAGGGTTGGGCAAAATTCAAAGTGCCCAACCTGGGCAATTGGTAACCAACACAGTGGCAAAACAGATTAACCAAGTGGGTTGGTTAACCTTCAGGTTGGGTAAAGTCCATCTCCCTCGCAATATTACCCAGGTTGGTTAAAGTGAACTGATTTGGGCGCCATACGCACGCACACAGTTAATAAAAAGGTACTATACTGTACTGCAGCACGAACGGTACGTACGTACCTAAGTACACCTGTACTCGCAGCCGACCGAGACGACGACAGACTTGCTTTCAAAGTCAGCAGAAAAAGGCTGAGCTTTCTGAGGAGGTTGATTGTAAAATATTCTGTTATCGTATGCGACGAAACTGTCATACACTCTTAAAAAGTTGGTTAAAATTTTCTGGGCAATGTAGAGTTGGTTAAATTTTTCACAATGTTGGGCAAAAGAACCGAAAAACCTATTTACCAACTATTGGTGAAATGGTTTAAGTGAATTCCTTTACCCAACACTGGTTAAACGTACCGCCAATTAATTCTTTCAATAACACCTATTTCTAAAGTTTTACATTTACAGTTAACATTTTGCAAAACGTTTACATACACTATGGGAATTTTTGCTACGACAATTTGAGAAAAGTGCATGTTGCTGTGAAATTTTATTGGAATACCAGGTCTATATACCTATCTTTTGAATGGAGCATTCCGAATTTTTCAAAGGAAATTTGTGTTTATCCTTTATTGCAGGTCTAATTGAAATAAATTGAAGCTGGCAATGGTGAATTCTTGCAGAAAATTATGTTCCTCAGTTGTACAATACAACAAAAAGAAGGAAAAATTGAAATATCGTGAAGAAAATTGTATTATTAATCGTTAATAATAACAAACAAGTCTCACTAAATATATATAATAGCCAAACCAGAACATTTTTAATATGTGAATTTTTAATTAAAATTAAAATTCTGTTCAGCCAGTCTAGGAAACTTACCTGGCGCAGGAGTGTCCGTGATCACGACGGCGGAGCTCCCAGGTGGGACCTATTCTATTCAGCCAGTCTAGAACGGGACCACTGTCAGGTGGTGTCAGTTAAGTCAAAGTTTGTCCCTTGGGGACGTTGTTACTCCTTCGGGGAGCAGAACTCTTTCGGGAGTATTGTTTGGTTTTCGCCCCTGGCTCTTCGCCAGAGAGTCAGGGGACTTTTGGAAAAAAGTCTAGGAAACTCTCCCAACCAAACTCTCTTCAGCCAGTCTCCCAACTCTCCTTCGGGGAGCAGAACTCCTTCGGGAGTATTGTTTGGTTTTCGCCCCTGGCTCTTCGCCAGAGAGTCAGGGGACTTTTGGAAAAAAAAGCCAGTCTAGAGCTGTCAGGTGGTGTCAGTTGGGTCAGAGTTTGTCCCTTGGGGACGTTGTTGCTCCTTCGGGGAGCGGAGCTCCTTCGGGAGTGTTGTTTGGTTTTCGCCCCTGGCTCTTCGCCAGAGAGTAAGGGGACTTTTGGAAAAAAAGTCTAGAGCGGAACCACTGTCGGGTGGTGTCAGTTAAGTCAAAGTTTGTCCCTTGGGGACGTTGTTACTCCTTCGGGGAGCAGAACTCTTTCGGGAGTATTGTTTGGTTTTCGCCCCTGGCTCTTCGCCAGAGAGTCAGGGGACTTTTGGAAAAAAAGCTAGCATTAGCTATGCCGGTAGCTTTTAATACTTGTAGAAGGTAACTTCTCTTGAGATATTCCAACCGCCGTTGGGTAACTTGTTTTACCCAACCGTTGGTTCCGTATGCCTCCTAACCGGAATTGCAAATAAATTACCCAACTTGGTTGGTTAAATGTTTTGCCTAAAAAAGTTGGGCAAAATTTTTGCCCAATTAGTTGGTCAAAATATTTGCTCGATAAGTTGGGTAAAATGGTTGGGCAATTTTTTGCTCAACTAATGGGAAGACCTTTAACCAACTAAGTTGGGCAATATTTTACCCAATTCCGTTTAGGAGGCTTACGGAACCAACGGCTGGGTAAATTTTTGCCCAGGGTAGGCAATCATTTTTTAGAGTGTAATATACAGGTTTGTAGCCACACAAGGTACTGAAGGGGGACATGGGGGGGGGGTGAGTTGTACTATAATGCAATAAGGCAGTGGTAATTTTTACTTGTCTAAGGAGAGAAAATTATTTTAGAGGACTCCAACCTTTGCTCCTTCCTTCTGGCTACGGGCTTGACAATATGCACTCTTAGGGAAGGAAGGCGATTTGCGTCGGTCATGGTAAAATAGGGGGAGGGAACTACACCCTATAAATTAAAGGCCATGCGTTGCTAGAGAGTACGCTTAAAGCGTGCTCGGAAAAAGCTTTACTCTTGATCATGAGATGAATCGTAGCAAAATGCCCTTTTACTTATAGATATAAGGTAAGGGGGAGGGGAGAGGAAGAGAGGATTTCTGTATCCCAACCGGAATATTATATGAAAGATTATTTGTCTCCACACACAGTGATAGCCATCTCGCAACGCTTGTTGTACGGAGTCATTTTTTGTTTCCACGTGCTATGCGTTAAACATTTCAAGGACAAAAAGCCAAAATTCTACACATCGAAGTCTACTTTATTTGTGTGCTGCCGTAAGTGACGAAATAAAATGTTCTCGAAGAAGCTATTTTGTGCTTTTTATATAATGGAGAAAACTAACAGTAATCTATTTACGTAAACTCATTTTAGAGTATTATTCAAATAAAACACATTTTACTAAGTTAGGTATGTTGCACATTACTTGCTGTGACTTTGAGATAACCTAATATGTTTTATATTTTCATATGTTTTATATTTAAGTCATGTGTAACATTTTAAAACATTTAAGTTTATATTAAGCTACACGCGCAATATTCGTCAGCGAACACATGATACTAAGTTACGTACACTTACAGTAAACATACAAGCAGTATATATTTAAATATATATTTTAATAACTCTATATTTTGTATGAACAAATTAGAAGTACTATAATATCAGGTTATTCGGGTTGTGCATAAAAATAACCTTGAGCTACGTGCCCGTGTGGTGGCATCAAATCACAATCATATTCTGCTGACGTTTGTGGCATGGGATCCTATGTTCACATGCACGTTTCACTTGTGATCTGATGACTCATTAGTCATCATGTCATCATGTTTGTTCCTTGATCTAATGTAAGCATATTTTTAGTCTTTGAATAACGAAATTTTGTGAAGGGTGCTTTTTATTGTCTAACAGGCTATGTTCCATCAAGCGTTACGCTCGATCTTAAACTAATTCCAATTAGTGCAGTGATTCCAATGGGACGATTACATGGTACATCAAACTGGAAATCATGAGTAATCTTTGAAACAGGGCCTAGGAGTAGCAATGAGCGTGCGCCTGTAGCCACAAGAACATTCCTGGAAGGCAACAACCTCATTTTTTGTCTGCATTTTTTCAGAGCTATGAGAACGTTTGTAGTAAATAGTTAAGCTACGTAAACCGAAATTAAAATCAATTTAAAACAATTTGAAGAATAAATCAAACTTTAAGAGTCCCTTCATTCATCGTGTAGAATCCATTTTGATTGCCCATGGATCTTTGTTACCATACGAATGTGACTTTGTGAATAACATAAATACAGAAAGATGATAACTAAGTAGAAATAAAGAAAATCCTTAATATTGAAGAATATGCTATTAATTTTCAAAAGAACACACTTGAAAAGAAATATCTGGTATAACTCAAGGTGAGGACAAATTAGACATCTTAGAAGTAAACTTTTGGTGACAAATAAGTCTCATCAAAATGTTTCTTCTGCTGCTTTTCTTGTTTCTCTCCAATTAATCCCAGCAACCAAAAAGTTTTCTGGCTTCCCCTTCCCTGTGAAAATGTGAAAATATTAAACTTACATTTTATGGAAGAAAATCAAGTCTGAGATTCCGAAGATTGCGTAGGTAAGGGTGGGGTTGATAGAGCAGCTTGGCAGGGGGAGGGGGCAGAATTCTGCTTTAGGTGAGCATAAATTACAAGGTGTGAAAACATAAGAAAGTTATAAAAATTTGAACTTCGACGAATTTTTCTTCCTTTAGGTTTAGTCTAGGGACGGAGGTGGAAGGGGGGATTTTTTTCCGAAGGGTGTTCCCTCAAAGGAAGGGGCTTCCATAACCCAAATTATATGCGCTGGGTGGACGACGTTTCTAAGCGCAGGGAAGGACGTTGAGGGTAATGGCCCAATGTTCTCATCCATAAAAAATTTCATTGCATTGCTATGACATGTAATGTTTGTGTTGTGAAAAATTCATAGAAGATACTTGTGAAGGGAGTCAGAGTAACTATGATAAATTAACTGTTTCAAGGTTTGGGAAGGGGACTTTACATACCCTTTAATAATGTGATCTGTAGATCTTACCCTCAACTCAATTTCTCCACGTTCTTTGAACCTGAACTCAAAGAAGGAATCCATTATGGTTTTTGCTTCTGAACTAACCTGTATCTTCATAGCTATTTATAAAGAAAAATTAAAAGGAAATGTGAAGTGGTTAGAAAATAAATACATCCCCTGTCTCTAAATCACTTGGATTCTTGTTTGACATAGAGTAGAAAAGCGAAACAGTAAAACTTTAATTTTATGTGGAATTTTGAGAAAGCTGTAGTACTCTTAAAATTGCTTCCAATTTTGCATTTTCTTGCTCTTTTTGCAATTTAAATGCACGCAAAGTTCCGTAAGCAATGTGGGTGAGGACTCACCCTCTGAAGTAGCTTCCATGCTTGAGGCTGTGTTCACAGTGTCACCGAAAAGACAGTATCGTGGCATCTTTGAGCCCACCACTCCCGCTACCACTGAACCTGAAATGGGAAAACAAATTCAAGCATGCATGTGAAGCATCTTATATGATATGATGATATGGTATGATACTTTACGGACGCAGGCTGTACAAAGTCTCTACATCCGCATCAACAACAAACACTGTAACAAACTGAGTACAACAAACCACCTTATAGAAAGGATAGCTAGCATCAGAATCCAATTTTACATCCAAATTTTCCCCAAACTTGTCGAGTCTTCTTTCAAAGGTGGCAACTCAGTCACCCTCAACGACTGTTGCTGGAAGGCCATTGCCTGCATCAGCAAACCTACTGTACTTTAAAAGCAAATTTCTTGAAATCTGTCTTACTGATGTTTCACAAGTTTAATGGCAATAGGCAGTCCCCAAAATTTGCTTTGAAAACTCAGCAAACTGTTGCAAATTTTCTCTTATTTGCCTTATAAGTACCTCTGAATATATTTTGAACATAAATATTACAAACAAAAGGTGAAGTAATGAGTTATTCTCCAAGATTTTAACAATTCAGTTACAAAAATATAAACACATGATCAAGCAAGGCCATTCATGACTTAGGATGACAGGGTATACTGATTCTGATTGGGGTGACTGCATTTTCCTTTTAAAAGAATGACCTCTTAGGGTAGGCGTCTCTTTTCAAACACTAAAATTCAGTATATTAGAAGTAACATTACCAAGGTTGAAAGAGTTTAGTGTTGTTCTGAAAATACTAAGAATAAGCAAAGAGAATCATTTTTTACTGAGATACAAGACAATGGAAAGAAACAAAAGGTACATCCATATTACAATTAATACGTACCAGAGTGTATTCCTGCACGGAGTTGAAGTTCATATTCTGGCATGTGCCTGACGGTAAAGCTTTCGACCTTTCGAAGTAAGGCAACAGCCATGCTTGCTATCTCTCTGCAATGCAAGTTGCCGTTGCGGACGGGTAAACCAGACACAACCATGTACGCATCACCAATTGTTTCAACCTGCATGATAATTGAATGGAAAGAAAAGTTATGCCAGTATCCTCAAATTTGATACTTTTTCAACAGTAATGAGCACAATTATCTTTCCTAAACAGTCGGTTACATAATGTGTTTATGCTCTACAAGCTTTCGTTGTTTGGTTAATTTTCTTTTGATTCATAGTCACGTGTTTTGGTGTTTTTAGATTATGTCTAATGTAAGAGAAGGTTAAATTATTTGCAGACAATTCGGCAAGTTATATCCATCAAATGCAGAGGCGTATCTATATATACGGCTCTGGTGAAATGTAGGGTTCCTATATAGAGACTCTAGTGAAATACTGGCAACACTGCCCCCTAAGTCATACATGGGGAATGTGTCATTCAGGCAAGCAGCAATTGACAGTGCAGCCGCATGAAAGAACCATGCCTATATGGCACTTGAGAAAGGTAAGTTTGTACTTTGTAATGGTAAATGTTGTCATTTTGCCTGATATAGAGGTTCTTCACGTGACGTCGTAGTGGTCCCGGGTTTGCATGAACCGCCATTTTGAACGTGAAAATTACTGTTCGCGCAACAACTACACTGTGTATTCTGTATCGGTCAAAGCGTCGATTATTTTGTTCCTTCTTTCAAAGAACGTGGGGAATCGATTGCTATCATTGCTTGTACGTATATGCCTGCGTGTAGGATACAAGTGTTAGGCTTAAACGCTTTGTAAAAAATCACACAGAAGGAATTCTTTATGGTTTTATCTTTAGTCGCTCATCAGATATGAAGTGATTGCTGCGATGTCTAGTATGTGGACTTCAGAATTCAACATATCTTATGAAGAATTCCAGAAACCAAGCTAGCTCTACGTTTATATTTGTTGGAAAATCGATAATAAAACCCCAGGGCCTTGTGATTTTCCTTGAAAGTTAGGCATCAAACTTTCCTTATCATCAAGAAAACATTGTTTTAAAAGGAAGGTACGAAACATTTTAAACTTTGGCCAATATTTTTGTACTCAGGGTACATGTTGCACGCTATAAATTTGACGCCCAATGGCTGACTTTGTTGTTGTCACATGTATTTGTGACGTCAGTGAGGGTTTTAACCGACGTCACTGCGTTGCACATCTATCTGCTTTGACGGGTAACTAAGGTCCTGCCGTGTGCGCCTATTCACAACACAACTTTTGCGCATTAGCAGAGACTGCCAGTAAGCCAAATGGAAACGCGCTGGCGTCACATGCAAAACCTTTTGGTTGCTTATAGATAGTTCTCAGTGACGTCACAGCTAGGGGCAAGCAACCGCCATGACTGAGGGCAAGGTTGTACACACATGCCGAGGTTGCCCTCAGATATGGCTGAAATAATACACGTGAAAAGTTCCTATGACGTCACATGAGAACTATCTATAGACCTTGTGCATATGATGTCACAGAGCAGAAATTGCTCCCTTGTTTGGAGGAAAAGCGCGTATCATTGTAAGTTACACCCAAAGATATTATAAGCATAGATTCCAAACTCCTATACCTACACTGTTACGCTCAATGACTCCTCATGGAGACGCATACATCGGGGCGGAAGTGTTAATTTGACATGCGCGCCGTTCTGTTCCGCGATCTGCGTACAAAAATAAGAATGCGTCACAGAAAATTTCATTGTTAAAAGAGGGTAGCGTGCGTGCACTTTTACAACGCGTTCTATACGCACAGAATATATTTCTCTGTGTATTGTCCGGAATACTTGACGCACAGTTCTGCGCGCTCTGGAAACAAACGCGCTAGTTGCTTTCCCGTTGTAAGCGCGTAAGTAATTGAACGCGCATATAAAAGTGCGTCACTTGAAGATACCATAGAAACTGACCAATGAATGTCCATGATCTTGCAAAACCAGTCATTGTGCGCTCATGTTCAAGTGTAAATACGTGGAATGCCGCGTTGAAGAAATAAGTTATTCTTTTTCAAGTGGAATTTATTGAGGCGTAGTACTTCCTCAGTCAACAACATTCCGAAGTAACAAGTATTAATACTTTTGTAAGACATTTATTTGCCTGTCCAGGGGCGGATCTAGGGGGGGCCGACCCGGCCCCGGCCCCCCACCCCATTTTGAAAATGCAAAAAAAAAAAAAAAAAAAATGAAAGGGAAAAAAGAGAAAAAAAAAACGGAAAGGAGAAGAGATAGAGAGAAGGACAGAGAGTGGAGTGATAGAGAATGAAGCTGCAATTAGCAACCTCGAAGTATGGGAGTCATAGCGCACAGCAGATCAGTTTGAACGTCGATTGAGACGTTTACACACATGCTGATCTTACTACACATGATTGGATACAATCAATACGATACAATACCGATACAATAGCATCAGCCAATCGAAAAATACCTTACGAGACAGTGCGCATCAGTTGGGATGGGGTGCTATCAAGCCTGGCAAGTGCCATTTTCGGCCATCTGGGATGTATTAAAACCTCAAATTTTCTTGGAAGGCTCCGCGCCAACCTATGGTGGCGCTCCGCTTAGATAGTAAACGCAATGGCGTACACAAGGGGGAGGCCATTTTTTAACACAAATTTTACTTCAAAAGGTAGCATATGTGGCACCAGATTGCATGTTAGGACACCTAATTTTTCAAAAATTTTTAAAGGGGAGGGGGAACCCCCTCCCCTTAGACCCCTCCCCCAGGCCGGCGATCTCACAACATATTGCCCCCTTCCCCCCCCCCCCGCGAGAGAAATTCTGGGTACGCCACTGAGTAAACGGGATTCAAACCCTTGGACCAAAAGTCCCAGCCAGCTGAGCTGATCCGTCCTCACAGAAATGTGTAATAAAATAAAACCAAACTTAAAATTTTGTTCACGAAAATTGCACTTCTTGATGGCTGCTATCAAGCCTGGCAAGTGCCATTTCCGGCCATCTGGGATGTATTGAAATCACAAATTTTCTTGGTACGCTCCGCGCCAACTCATGGTGGCGCTCCGCTTAGATAGTAAACGGGAGCCCCGCCCCCAAACAAAAAATCCTAGCTTCGCCACTGCATGAGAATTAAAATGGAAAATCATGGGAATCACAAGGCCTTAGAAGCCTTAGAACCACAATCAATGACAAAACTAAATGGCCAAATGCTGCTCTGTCAGTTAATAAATCCCTCGATTATTCTCTGAAAGACGTTAAGATTGGCCTACAGTGCACGTCACCAACAAAATTTTATTTAGAAATATAGTGGTCGGAAACATTACAATTCGGTCATTCAGTTTTGATACTATGTAAGGCCTACAATAATACCATCATTACACTGCCTGGACGTACCCCCAAAACAATGACAGGGCTGCCAAGTCTCGTGCATTCTGGGTGATTTTCACTTTCTCACTGAGTCCACACAAAACAAGAAATTAGGCAGAGGGGAACATGCACGTGATAAAACGTGCATTTACGCCCACATGTCAATGCAAGGTACCTGAGTCCTGGCATCAAGTCGAACTAAGATATGGGTCACAAATTTCTCAAGGAAGTCCCTCAATATTCACCAAGTTAGAACATGACTACTAAAGATCTGATTAGACACCTTGAACAGGATGCATTGTAGTAAGGCACTGTGCCTATGATAACTGTCTTCTGTTAATAACTTGTGGAAAAATTAATGTGTTGAGAGTTGAGACATGAAATTATATGAAGCAGAAAATGCAAAAATAAGACATGGAAAGTGCTATTTCCGGCGATCTGGGAGGTCTATTTTGTCAAAAATTTTCTTGTACGCTCCGCGCCAACTGATGGTGGCGCTCCGCTTAGATGGTATAGTACCGTCAATCACGGGTCGAACAACTTCGGCCCCCCCTTTTCAAAAATCCTGGATCCGCCCCTGCTGTCTGTGTTCAAAACGACTGAGCAGTGATCAGCACTTCCGCCCCGATATTTTGGCCTCCATGAGGAGTCGACGCGCCATTTTAAGTTTGGAATCTATGCTTGGAATATCTTTGGTTACACCAACAAATGCAGACAGCTGATTTGTCAACCATTAGACCTTATGCATATAATGTCACAAAGGAGAAAGTGCGCCCTCCTTTGGAGGAAGATGGCGGAAAGCGCGTATCATTGCAAGTTACACCAAAAATGCAGACAGCTGATTTGTCAACCATTCGTATACGCGCATATGTCTACTACACGTGCGGCGAAATCCACGCCGTTCGTGCACGTGTGCTGCATTGTTTTCACCCAAAATGAAGTCAGTGTGATGTCAATGCGTAAGGTCTATCGTATACCCGCGTAAGTCTACTACACGCGCGTGCGAAATCTACTGCGTGAGTGCCATGTGCTTCATTGGTCTTTTTTTCAAAAGTCCCCTCAACTCTGTGGCGAAGAGCCAGGGGCGAAAACCAGTGTGACGTCAATGCATAAGGGTCTATAGGTATAAGCGTCTTGTCATGCAAATCACTGTGGTAGCATTGGGAAGTACTTTAAAGGGCGACCTCCGGATGGCTTACTTTGATCTTTTGCACTAGTGCTGGGATGAAGAGTGTCCATTTCAGTGAAATCAATCAATTCACCAATTACCAATTAGAACATGTCAGGATAGAAAGTGTATAATAGCATGTTGCAGTTTACTCCAAGAGTATGAACTTCTCAAGGCTCATTTTTCTTACTAAATTCCAGTGAAATTGCAATGAAAATCAAATATGAAAGTAGCTTCCATATAATACAGCGTCATGGTAGAATAGATACACTGGGAACATTATTAGAAGATAAGTCTTCTAGCAGGACAAGAAAAATGATTCACAAAATTGGAGTAAACAATAAATTTCGTCAAGTTGACTTCACTTTTCATTCTTGTTTTATCGCAACAGTTACTAAGCAACAGGTGTACCCTTTGCTATGAGCGTGTGTTCCTACACTTTGGTGCTCTTACCTTGTATACTTCAAAATTTCCAATAATGTTGTCAAAGCAAAGGTAAAGATCGTTTAAGAAAGTCACAACCTGTACAAAGAAGAAAAAATTGGGGGCAATTTGTCCATTCAAAGATTTCCCCTATTTTTTTTAAAGCTTTCTACCCCACTAGAACAAATAAAGGATACGAGCAGTGGGGTACAAGCAATGGATACAAACAATGGGTACAACTTATTGAAACCAACAATGGATACAAACGATGGATACAACCAGGGCCGTAGCTTTAAAGAAATCTCTGAGGGGGCACTTCATGACACGATGTAACGGAGCATCAAGTGACGTGCCTATCGATAGTTGAGACTCTAGCGGACCCTTCTTTTTCACCTGTGCATGGGTGCCATCCTGAGGGAGGGTACTGGGGGGGGGGGGCTACATACAAGGCCTGGCCTAGGTGTAAAAGAGGTGTTGTCTAAGAGATGGGTACGACACCCCTACTCTTGGAGAATTTTTGTCCATGTGAGGTGGCTTAGATGCAAAATGGTGCTATCTTTGGTAAACCTTTGTATAGAGTTGAACTGATCAAATGTTTAAAAATTCAATCCGTATTATTTAGGAATTTTTTCTATGTTGGTCGGGTGTAATTGAAGAGGATATTGGGAGGGCTGGTACCCTGTTTTTTTGAAAAGACATGTTCTAATATTTCCAATATCCAAAATGGTGCTACTTTTTGTAAAGCTTCGAACTGATTATATATTTAAAAATTCTACTTATTTAGTATTTTTTCGGGTGTGACATGGCACCCCTACCGGTTAGCCCCCTGTGGGGCCTTCCACCTCTTAGTGCGCCACTGGGGGAGCCACCATGGGTTCGCGAGTAGCCTAAGCGTAGGCCTCGCAAGAAAGTTTTTGGTAGAAATGCCTCCTACATGGGGAAATGGCAGTTACAACCTTGTAAGTTGCACCTAAACGATCTCTATATTTATATTTCATGCTTTAGAAACAAATTTAGATTTCAAGACGAGAGGGAGTTTAGCACATAACTAAAGGCAGGCTTTTTTATGACAGCATGCTGTGACACGTTATGGGAAATAATACTAACGATCTTTAGCCTGCATATATGCAGATGTATTCAAGCTGTGTATCATGTAGGGGAAAAGGATTCATTTGCCAGGAGGAGTAGTCTACGGCGGGGGTCCGCAGACGTCCACGAGAGGGTCCAGGGACCTCCCCGGAAAATTTTGGAAAAAAAAACTCTTTTGAGGGCAAAGAACCCTTCTAAGACCCTTGAAATCACAATTAGTACAGTGAAATTTTCTCCATGTCAGTATTTTTTCTCAAGAAGGTCAACTTTAGTCTATTTACGGTTTATAAATGTCGGGGGAGGGGGTGGCAGATTACCCTTACCTGCATAGGTGTACTTCTGGCTGATAGTTTTGTGAATTCAACAATATCACTGAAGTAGATCGTGACACATTCGTATGTTTCTGGGTCAACAGATAAACCTTTCTTCAACTGTTCTGCGACTGGTCTGCAAATGATGATTTGCTACTAAATTAGTTCAACATATAGCTAAATCTTAGCCTAATAAAAATGGTGTTGTATTCCTTAGCATGTAATGAATAAATATTAGCATGACTTAAATGGCAAATGCAGTTATCTCAAATTTAGAGTACCCTAGCTCTTGTTTGGCTTTATTTAACACTGGAGCTACATGATAATACCATGTGACAACATTTTTGTCACTGACTTGTTACAGTCATACCATATAACTTCTTGGTTGTGAGGTAATATACATTGGTTTGTTCAGAACACCTAAAAGAATATTTACAAATTGAAACAAGAAGGCAATCTCATCTCCCCATAATCTCTACTAATGTTACGGTAAATGAATATCCCTGTAAACTGATAGTAACAGTCCACTTTATGGTCATTTGAACTTCGATCTGGACCTTTAGCAACTAGAATGTACTATATAAAGATATGTCTCATAGTTCTCTGTATATCACTTGGTTTATGGCCATTACTAACTTAAAAAATATGTTAATCGGTAGAACCCAGTTTTAGCTCATTTGACCTTTCAGTCCGCATAAATTTTGACCTATGACGTCAAACGTTTCCACAGGCAGGTACCTACTCACCAACTTTGAAATTGATCGGATATTGTTTAATTGGGAGGAGTTGATAAGACACTTTTTGCGAAATTTTGGCAAATTGACATTTGACCTACATTTTGAACTGTCTACCAAACACAGCAACCAAACAAAAAGCACTTTTAAAATTTGTCTCTTCCCTTTTAATTTATCATGTGATTTAATGATTTTTTTTACAAACTGACAGCCAAACAATGGAAAATGGTTTTTAAATAATTTGGCCCCTTGATCTGCGACGTCATTAAGCAAGTATGCATAAGTTCCGTGGTCTGGTATTCACACACCAAGGTCGGACTTACGGTTTAGGAGTTTGCGACAATTTTTTTGTCAAAATTTATGCAAATTTGACCTTTGACATACATTTTGACCTTGACTCCCACCCTTAGTAACCACAAAGTATTTTTAAAATTGTCTCATCGGTCCTAACCTATCATGTGGTTTTATTACTTTTACTAACATAATGATAGATAAATAATGGCAAAAACCAGTTGCAGCTCATTTCGTCCTTGACCTCTGACGTTTGACTATGACGTCATCAATTACGCGTGCACAATTTTCATGCCCGGGTACTTACCCACCAAGTTTGAAGCTGATCGGGCTTACGGTTTAGGAGAAGTCCGTTACACACTTTGCTCACACACACCCACCCAATCAGACACCCTGATTCTCACATATCTACGCACAGGTTCGCATTTCTGATGTTGGGTGAAGTGCAATAAGATTGAACAGATAATGAGCTTGGTATTGTTGCTTGTTCTATGTTAAGATGGATTTCATCCATAGAAATTAAAGTAGGGGAGAATGACGTCTGCCGATCTGGACTGAAGCCATTGATTTGGCTAGGCTGTACGGCAACAGAGCACCGGCGCGTTATACAAATATCACGTTATTGCTTTTGCCCCAAGTATTGGCAAAGAAACTACAAGTTTTCAAGTTAGGAGTATTTAAGGCACCATGACTTATTCCTGTTGTGAAAATTATGAAGAATGCACACTGTACGTACGGAGAATGCACACTGTACGTACGGAGACACACCAATCAACCGGTCTTTTGCCGTACAACGGAAGCGCCCTCACAATTTTCGTGGCTTCACCGGTTAAACATGCAGGTATGCATTGTGTCAGCGTTCTCCCTTACTTTTATTTCTATGGTTTCATCAAAGAGTGCTTTACTTCCTATCTATCTGACGCACACCTTTCCCAAGCTAATACCAAGGTATGATGGTATTGCTCTTTGCGAGGCACAATTTATTTATGAACTTTTCTCTGCGAATGAATTGGAAACATAAAGGGACTACAATTAGGCCTACGCCCTAACAACGTTTCTTATTGTATAAGTTAAATATAAAAACAAAGAGAATAAGAATGAAGATACAACTATTAATGGATACTTGAATTAGTATGTCATTTGCATTTTACCTTGGCAACACCTCATACAGCAACCTTTCGCATCGTTTCTTTTCCTCCAGGAAGGCAGCGGTTCGCTCCTCCACCAAGGCTTCCAGATTGTTAGCGTACTGTTCCATGCGAAACAGAATGTTGTTAGTGTAATTCGCTTTTCTGTCAAAAAGGGGACGGAAAAATTGTGACTCAAAATTAAGTTTGCTTTATAAACCTGTTACATTCTTACTAATTTTTTAAGCCCTGTCTTAAGTTCCTTCAAATTCTTATAAAATAGGAAGTGTCTCCTTTATTTCTACGAAATCAAGGAAATCAACTTGCATATGCTTGTGGTACTAATGAATATGTAGAATGGGGACTAGATAGGAGATGAACTCTTTTTGGCCCTTTGGCTAACATCATGTTTAGTATCTGTTCTTTTCAGCCAGTTGAGAATGGAGCCAGCCATGACAGACCTATGATGTAGAGGCTGAGGGTCGAGAGGTTGGTCAGTTAGGGTTGTTGTCCTTTCGGAGACTTGGCTCCTTTGTGAAGCAGAACTCTTTCCGGAGTAAAGTTGGCTTCGCCCCTTTGGCTCTTCGCTGGAGAGTCGAGGCCGGGGACTTCGGAAAAAGTAATAACATATATGTACAACGGGACCACGCAGGGCAGATCCATGATGCAGAGGTCTGCAGGTCAAAAGGTTGGTCATGCTAAGTTTTGTTGTCCCTTCGGGAACGTAGCTCCTTTTGTTGAGCAGAATTCCTTTGGGAGTAAGGTTTAGTTTATCCCTTCGGCTTTTCGTCAGAGAGTCGAGGGGACTTTGAAAAAAGTACAAAATATGCATCGTTTCCCGGCCTTTTGGCTAATTTCATGTGCAATATCTGTTCGTTTTAGCCAGTCTTGAACGGGGCCACTCATGTGGGCTGAGAGGTTGGGCATCTTAAGTCATGGGCGTCCCGCAGCCCTTTTGGGGGAGCAGAACTCCTCTGGGGTACAAGTTTGGTTTTCGCCCTTCGGCACTTAGCCAAAGAGTCAAGGTAACTTTGGAAAAAATACGTGTATGCTTGTGGTGAGTACTTTAGCGCCAGTTTCAAAATGAAACCCCCAGGAACGTAACATGAGAGTCCCTATATGTGTTCTTTTCAAAGAATTACATGGCGAATGACAGACTTCAGGGTGACACGGTCTAACCAGGGATTTATAGGAGAGACTGGTGGTCTGTCAGCGTCGAGGACTAGGGCGGTTTTCTGTATCTGGACTTGTAGACGTACTCTTTATACAGGATTTTTCTTTGAATGTAAATCAATGTTTTCAAAAAAAAGCTCTTTTTCATGCAGTTATTTTTTTGAAAAAATTTTTTTGCAGTGAATAATATATATTTATGTAACATAGCTTTATCCACATATTCTAAAGCAATGTTAGTTTGACTGCATGAAGGTATTCAATGTTCACCCATGATGTATATCAAACAAATTACTCCCGTTGAAGTAAAACCAGTTATTTATAGTAAAATCTTACAGTTCTGAGAAAATTACAACTTACTTCGGCTAAGCGCGTAAAATGTTAAAACATGAAAGCTAAATTTTTAAACCTTCCTGTTTCTCGCTTTGTTCAATAAGAAAAAAAGTTGGCATAGAATTTATCAAACTCATTGTTGACAAGTACACCCTCTGAACGGGGAACTGTCCCATAGTTGTACAACTCATTGGTCTTCCAGCCAATTAGTCCTGTAGTTAGAAGTGAAAATGGCAAGTCATTTGTCCTTCCCCTATCGGTCCCAGAGTAAATTATCACAATGGTTGTTCAGTCCATTGATCATACAAACCCCATTGTGTGTGTGAATGTGTGAACAAACAGATGTAGGACCAATGACCTGTAGCACCAATAGGCCTTAGTAACAATGGGCTGGGAGACCATTGAACCAATTGGTTGGAAACTGGGCCGTTAAACCTCATCTAACTAACTAACTAACTAACTAACTAACTAACTAACTAACTAACTAACTAACTAACTAACTAACTAACTAACTAACTAACTAACTAACTAACTAACTAACTAACTAACTAACTAACTAACTAACTAACTAACTAACTAACTAACTAACTAACTAACTAACTAACTAACTAACTAACTAACTAACTAACTAACTAACTAACTAACTAACTAACTAACTAACTAACTAACTAACTAACTAACTAACTAACTAACTAACTAACTAACTAACTAACTAACTAACTAACCAATGGGCAGTAGTACTAACAGGATGTAGTACCAATCGGCTGTAGTACCAATGGGATAAAGTACTAATGGGCTGAATGACCAATGGGTTGTAGTATCAATGGTCTGTGATACCAATGGGCTGTGCGACCAATGGGTGGAAGTACCAGTGGGCTATAGTTACCAATGGGATGTTGTACCAATGGGCTGAATGACCAATGGGCTGTAGTACCAATGGGTTGTAGTACCAATGGGTTGTTATACCAATGGGCTGTAATACCAATGGGCCTTGATGCCAATGGGCTGTGTTACTAAATGCCTTGTAACCTTCACCTTTGCACTTACTTATTGATCGACCTCATGAAAGCAACGAGTGCTGAAGCAGAAGGACGGTCTTCGGGCTTTTCTGACCAACAGTTCTCACACAGCTGAATGACATCACGAGTGCTCAGTTCTTCGTTAAGACGAGGTCGGTACGGAGGGCTTTCACGATTTTTAAGTCTTTGCAGTATATCTACAAGCAAATAATCAAAATCTGTGAAGTTAAGATGAAGGTTAGACCAACATCTAGTCTGAATGACAACAGAAGGATAACATTGCAAATACTTTCTTGCCATTCGATAGGAAAGGGTGAGGGACCCCAGGAAGGAAGTCGCAATACCAGTACAACTGTTGTGTAAAGTAAAATAACTTTATTATTCTAACTTATATGTGTGAAGATAAACCATTTGTGAGTGGGCCATGTTCGATATATCGGTATTGTCGGATTTCACTTTGTAGAATCGATTATTTGGGGTGGGGATGAGGTAGGGTGGGGATAGGGAAGGGGGTGGATTGGGGTGGAGGAATTCTCCGTTGAACTGAGTACCATGAAACCTGATTTATTTTATACTCTTGTATGAATTTTCTAGCGTTCCTATGTTTTAATAATAACTGTTTTCATAACTGCCAACTTTAAATATGTAAGTTGTGATCGAGACGGGTACAGATCTGCGTATAAAGAATTTCAACATCCTGGTTTGAACCAGAATTCCATTCCCATTTTTATATTTTGTGTCTTCCGATATAACATGAATTGATCCATTTAAGATTTTCTAGTAACGTGTTACAAGACGACCCGTCAGGAACACCGGATTGAATCCATCGACGAGCGAATGGAAAGTTCCAGAGAATTCAACTTCAACGCAGCCTTTCTAGAATTGTCTAGAAGTGAGAACTGTTTACGCGGCCTGACGAAACTTCTAAGAAATATTGACATTGTTTGTTTATTACCGTGCATACAAGGAACGTTCTCGTAATTGCTCGACTGTGTGCTCTAGAAGTTTCTATTAAGGAACGTTCTCGTAATTGCTGGACTGTGGGCACTAGAAGTTTCTGTTAAATTCTGGAGAGTTCTCGAATAAAAGCCTAGCATATAAAAGGCAGTTCAACAACTGTTATGAAGGAGAGATATATCATAAAACTTCATCAAGCCTAGACACTGCTGAGATATCATAAGCCAGCCACTGACACTGAACACTTGTGATAAATTGCCTTACGCCGTTTCTACACTGTGCATTGATATTGTTATCATCCATCATCGCCTAGCCTTGTCATTATTCGCTCGTGGAACCAGTTCCTACGCTACAGCACGCTGCAGGCCTACTACTGTACCATCGTCAACGTGCATGCACTACCAGCCCTTGGACCAGACCAGAATAACATTAAGTAAAGGATTGTGAGTAACGCTAATTAATTGTTGTAAATTTAAGTAAGATAAGGAGATTGTAAATAATCATTAAGTTGTTGAATTTTAATCTCGTTCTTCTGTGATCTTTCGCTGTTATTGGTTTGACTTGCGACCACAAGCCGTAACAGACGTAATAGATTGATAAGACCAAATTGACCACCAAATGCAAAAGCCCTATCCCTTGTGTTCAGGAGGGACTGAGCGAGGTAAGAACATATCAGGACGGTTGACGAACTACAAAATTATTAATCACAAGTGTACCGTCGACTGTCATATTTCCAGATTCTAGTCCAAATGGTCCAGACCGCAAAATAATTTCCTGCATGACGATCCCTGCTGCGTACATGTCCCCGGCTTTAGTCGGGGCCGGGACCGAGGTCCTAAGGTACTCCGGTGGACGCCACAGTAACTCTGCAAGCAAATTCACCACAAAGAAAAACCTCATCTAATAAAAAATCAAAACTACTTGTTCTTATGTTATTTCCTTCAGCTGTATGCAGTTCACTGAACTTAATAATTTGGCATTTCTTACAGTGAGGCAAAATTGAAATGATAATTTCCAAATATTAGCCTTTTCAATTTGACTACTTAGTCTATCTGTATCTTTAATTTCAATTCCTAAGTATGCTGTAAGAAAATTCAAAGTATTACTGTCAACGTTAGTTCATCTCTTCCCCACTTCAATCCATCAACTTCTTCTAAATATTATAGTCAAATAATTTAATAAAAATCGAAAACAAACTCTCCACCCTTGAGATTTATGACAGCACTTCTTTCAACCTACTTTGCTTGTATTCTTGGCTAGTTACGTCTATTTCTTCTCCTTGTCGAAATTCAAAGAGACCATAGTCCGTCAACTTAAGAACAAAACGACTGTCTATCACACAGTTGGATGACGTCAGGCGACCATGCATCCCAATAACACTGCTGTGTAGATAGTTCAAACCCTTGGAAGATCAAAGAAGTAAAAATTCTGGTTTGCTGCTTCAAACATTCAAATTGGTACTACAAGTACCATTTAATTTGGCAATAGTTTGATTTACTGGTTGCTTGCTTCCGAGTCCATAAAATTAAACCTCAATCCACTCTACAAATGTTCCATTTTTAACAAGTGGAGAGGACCTGTACAGAAAGAGTTTAGCCTACAAACATGTCACGTTTAGGTTTTGCTCCGCGTTGTAAAACAATTAACGGCAAGCTTCAGCACATATGCACCAACACGCACATACTCAAGCAAGAGCGCCAACAGCTTCTCAAAAGAGTGTGTGCGTGTGTGGGGGTGGGGTGGGGTGGGGGCGGTATGACCATGACCAGAACTACGTCAAGCGTGAAGCGCGAAGTAGAAGCGAGGGACCCGGGGCTCCTTTGAGGGCCCTAGAAAAAATCGGAGGCCCAGATGATCTGTGGTGTAATTTGGGGCATTTTCCATTGATCTTAATCCATTAAATAGCTGTTTCCACCATTTCGAGTTTGATTTCATTGAATCAGCTATATCGTAAGCTATAGAATCGAAAGTGTGGCTACTATTTTCGTTAGGATTACGGAAAAGGTGAGGGAGCATTCCCCTCCACTTCCAAAAGTGGAAGGGGATCCCCTGTCCCTCAACTGTTGTTGCCCATGCATGCAAGCAACCAATGGAATAAGTCGACGGAGATGGAAGCTGTGCGCAAAACAAAACGGACCGTTTACTTTGTGTACCTTACGTTAATAATGGACTACCGCAAGGCTGCACGATCATCGACAAGAGAATAGGGGGAGGGGGCGGGCTGTATGCCATGTCTTAAGAGAAATATACTCTTTATATACACAATTTGCATTGTTTCTCCATAAAATGGCACAGGGTGTGAGCGAAAGTGAAGTATTTGTCTTCTCATGATCACCAAACATGTAAGTCAAGAAAACAAACAAAAAAAAAAAAGATAAAATGAAAAATAATCAACCAAAAATATGAAACTTTACCCAGAAAACATCCGTCATAAGGGAATACTTGAAAGCCCAGTCGATGTGCAGAGAGTCGTTTTCTAGTACATCCTGTTTGAGAAAATTTTTAATGAAATGCAATTTGATGCGACTACCTAAAGTTTATGAGTGCGCAATATCTTGTTTAAGAATTAAAACGACGAGATACCAGAAGCACAAAATGTTGTTTTAAAGTGTTTCCATATAAAACTGTACAGCAGACGCCACTGAAATCAACTGAGACTAAATTATTTTTGAAAATGAGAAATCTTCAAAGTAATCGTCGACACTTTGTGCCTGGTATTATAGAAGTCTTTTCTTTTTTGACTCATCATGCTGTCTAGATGGTACACCGTTTTTAGAACATCAAAAGAGTTTACTTTTTAAAGCACAAATAAAGTGCAATAATTCCATCAATACGATGAATTATGATCGTTTTTTGCCATGTGGTACTTTCAAATTATACTTGTTTGCAATATTTAAACACATTTGCCGGGGACTTAAGTAAATGATGTCCAAATATGCAGACAATTGTTCTGTCTTAGAAGGTGGAAATTCTATCTTGAGTCAATCAGTAGCATGTATCATTTGGAAGATATTGATTTCAAAAAAATTGAATATTCCAGAGATACAGTGAACTGTGGGAAATCCGTGATGTCATCGCAGCACTTTGATAAGACATACTATTGTATTTTTTTAAAATTTTGTTGACACCGCTGTATGGAATATTTAATTACTTACCCATATGTAGGGTTTAGCAAAACCTTCATATGGTACAGTTTATTGCTAGATTAACATGGAAATTCATTCAAATATTCTTACCAAATGAAATTTAAAGGACAAACAGCCGACATAAAGTACAAAGAACAACAAAATGGGGGTCAGTTCGACCACATTACATCACATTCTGTGACCTTGAGGAGAACTGGAGGTATTTCATTACAAAAATAATCAATCTTGAGACTGAGATACCTTGAGCTAGGAACAGAATGTTGCTGCAAAGTTTGAGGACAGGGACTGAAAATTTGTCCTATTTTACATAGGGCCCGTATGAAATGCCACTGCAAAATTCCAGGGTATTTCGTCGATTTGGTCATTTCCACACACCACTCAGTGTGTAGGAGCTGTCTGGTATGCACTGGGAACACAACTCGGACTGCACAAGTCATCATCGACCAATCAGAGTCAAGCTATTGTTCGAATAAATTTCGATCACAGTGCAGACACCAATTCTTAATAAAGATATAGGGATATTCCTAAGCATGTTTGGGGTGATACAACAGCACCTTAATGGTCCGGATATTATACAGCACTACAGATCAAACACCATTACCACAAGCAACTGCTTAAAAATGAGAACTTAGCGCCCTCACCTTCAAACTTCCTTTCGAACAGTACAACATAACAAAGCAGACGTTGGGTGATTCTGTAGACGCACCGACAAACCTATTAACGTTAGTGTGGTCAAAGTCTCGCATCTAGAGGAAAGAAGTGTTATAAGTCATGTTGACCATGAATGAAAACGACACCATCCACCTTCGACATCATATCATGTAGGACATATTTTCCAAACTGCCAAATGTAAATGAATTTAGGCAGGAACAATCCGGTCCAAAACTTCTTATTTGCAGATATAATTTGAATTTGCATAAGTTTTCCAGGTAACTACATAAAAAAGTCGTAAAATGGCACAA
Source organism: Holothuria leucospilota (assembly GCA_029531755.1). NCBI lineage: Eukaryota > Metazoa > Echinodermata > Holothuroidea > Aspidochirotida > Holothuriidae > Holothuria > Holothuria leucospilota. The sequence continues at coordinate 12,949,151 of CM055962.1, read as the reverse complement.
CATTCAACCAACTTTATCGTGAAACGTCAATGTGATCCTCCACGTCTGTTTTATTTTCGTATTTATCACGGTATTTAACATGACAAAAGTTGTATAACCCAAAGAGTAATCTTTGTATTTTTGTACAAATCAGTTCTTTACAAAGTGTGTCACACAACTGAAAATTATCACACACGATTTAGTTTACTCGATTTGGAAAGTTGAAATTAGGTTATTACTTTTGCCCTGTTAAATCAAACGATAGTCTTCTAACGTCCTGAAAATTTCTGAATGAAACTGTACTTTTACACTTTCTACTGTTTTTTTTAACAGCTACGGTTAACAATTATGAAGAATATAGCAAAATGTTACCCTCTTTAATGTTTGAAACTGCTTACCGCTGTTAGTTCTTCCAACATTGATCTTGTAACTGTGATCACGTTCTTACGGACTCTGTTTACCACAACATGGCGACCCTGGAAGGTTACCAAACGGTGGTTAGTAATAAATGATGAACTTAAACGCTTTATATATAGTGTACCAGTATGTTTGATTTCTCATGTACTCTGTCATGCGACTTCCTTATTAAATTAAGCAATGGAATAGCCTCAGAATACTGTCAACTTGTGACGATGTAGAGGTAAAATGACCACATGCAATGTTAAAGGTCAAGAACTTAATACAGGATGACAGCTACAGTGACATTCATACCGGGCACAGGGTACAGTACCGTTACTTTTCCAAACAAATAACTTTAGGTGTTCTGTTTGCCAAAATACAGTAATTTACCTAAGTGTGCTTCTTAACCTGTGCTCCAAAGTCTGGAATTTTCCTTCATATCTCAGCTACTCTAAGCTTAGCGTAAAATACGAAAAACTGCTATACTGAGGAGCGTATAATGTACTACAACGACCATGCTTAGTAAGTATGGTCTCCGTGCAGTGGAAATTAAAGTATCACGCTTAACAATCAAGCCCGTGGCCAGGCATTCAACAAAGAGGGGGAGGGATAACGCCAAGGGAGTTTCAACCATATTCAGTCTCCACATACCCTACATCGTTTGGCAATCGATTTTCCAAATGGTGGGAGGGGCGGGGTAGGGGTAATACTTCATAGATCCTTAAGCTTTTTTTGCAGACAATTAACCTTCAAAGGTCTGAAGCCTATCCATCATGGACATTTTTTATTTGAAGGGATACTGTGATATTTTCTTTATTTCATTCTTATCAAGGATTTAACTGGAAAATACAAAGTGAAATATAGGCTAGTTGTATGTATGTGGAGGGGGAGAGTTTACACATAGCTTTGGAAAGTATATTGGTCCATTGTTGCACTACACTTCTAAACAGAAAGGATAAAATGCAACTAATAACTTTGCTTGAAAGTTTTAAAAAGGAAGTTGGATTCACTTCGGAGAGGCACATACGCGCACAGGCCGGGGGTGCCCCAGAGTCCGGGAAGTACCTACTTCTCGGACAGGTTTTTGTACAAAATCTGGTAACTTCCTCGGTTCATAGAGGTTTTTTCGAGAAAGAAGGCACACCTCCTAAAAATGCCCGTACTGGGAGGGATGTAAGACCACTTCCTTTTTACTGCTCATTTCATTGTTTACATTACCATGTAATGAGCCACAGTTGCTCCCGTTTTCTTCTCTGTGAAACTATCGGCGTCACCAGCATTAGACTATGAATGGAAATGATACAAAATAAAGTTTAGAAACAGTTTCACAACAACAAAAAGAAAATAAGAAGAAAAGTACCTATTAGAGGATGGAGATGGCGTTGTTTCTTTTCTAATTGTTTTGTAGTTTAATTTCTGCATTTTTAAATAACTCCGTGTCTTCGTGCGTTATTCGTTTAATGCGGTTTATTTATAATCTCATCCATGCTTTTCAAATCAAAAATTTACAAGATAGTTTGATTTTAGGAAATAATCTGGATATTTATGTTATTCTGTTTGTACCATAACAAAGTTGCATATCTTACACCGGTAATCACGGTTATCAAGAAATAATCATTTTCAAAAAGCCGTTTCAGTTTCTCGGGAATTGACCTATACGGGATTCTCCAGCATATAAGAAACACTGATGTAATACTAAAAAGAGTTAAATAATGATGAACATTTTGGGGTTTTTAGATAAAGTAAAAACTGAGGTATAAACTATTTCTAGAACAAGGATTGCTTGATGATGTTGCACCTCTACTGACTGTTGATATGGTCGTGTAAACTTACAGTTGACACTTTCAAGTACGTTCCTGAGAATAATCATTAAAAAATCTTTTTTTGGGCATCATTTTGTTTTCAATTGAATTGTTCGTTCGGTCCAACCTTAAACTCCAAATGACATACTTATGTATCTGGCACTTTTTTTATCTGAATTACTTCACACAGATCAAATATAAACCAAAATAAGAAAAAAACAACCTTTTTATTTTCTGTGACCTTTTTCTTATGTCAATTTCCATCCGATCACGTTTATAAACCCTCGTTTCATTGAACATTCCGTTTTCCAATGTTTTGAACTGTTTTCTTTTTATTTCTTGGTATATGCTTTGAAATGTATCAACTTTAGCCATACACTGACTTTACATGTTTAAGAACGCTTTTACCCTGATAGTTTGTGAGCTTTTCAAGAAAAACCTTGTAGGTTATCCCTCACTGAACTTGAAACCACTCCCAAACACCGAAAGGCGTTACGTTTTCAAGATATACCGTTTCAAAGTTTCAGCCGGTTTCGTGTAGAAATGCTTTAAATGAAGGGCAATCAGATATTGTTGTAAGAATTCAAGTTACTGGAAAATTTGTGACCTCCAATTAAAATTCCATTATAATGTAATGATTGTCTTTAAAATGTCGTTGGAAAGAAAGACGTTAACAAAAAGTACTCAGACTTGTCAGCTTATGTAATTTATCAAAATTCCCACAGGGTTGCAAATTTTCTGACAAACCTGTGCAAGAAAAGTTATCAGTGTGGTATATTTTATGACTGAAAATGTTATCCTTGTGAGGGGGGGGGGGTGGACAACGAAACCTTTTATGCAAATCACTGTTTTTAAAAGTTAATAAAGTAGGTAGCATAAATAAGAGTGCATTGTGAAGAGAGAAAAAAACATAAAAAGTGTCTTTAAAGCTGCAGACAGGGGCGGGATTTGAAGTCTGAAAGTGGTGGGGGGGGGGGCAAAGCTGGGTGGACTGTCAAACGGCTCCGAAGGCGCCGCGGGAGCGCGAAGCTCTCCCCCTAAGGGTGTGGGGTCCAGGGGCCCGCCTTAGAGCCCCTGGAGGGGTCCATGGACAGAGCCCAGCTTCAACTTCAATGATACAAGGTAGGCAATTAGCATAGGTCTACCACAAAAATCACAATTTGACTTTTTTCAATTATATTTTTACTCCATGAGACTAACAGTTATATGGGATCGACAATGCTAAGGGCGTGAGGAGTTAGGGGAGAATGGATTATTTTGAGGGTCTCCAGGGGCTTTGGAACCTCTAGTATTCAGAATGGGCGCGCGCGAAGGGCGTTAAAAGTCGCATTTTTTGTACTTTTATATTAATAAGAGTCATAGAAATGCTAAGAAAAGTATCCTCAAGGAGAGGGCTCTTGCCCCCTTCCCTTCGCTAAGCACCTGTCTCTTATGACGGTACCGAAAATGACACTTTCCGTGTCTTACAACTTGCATCTAAACAATCTTTAAGGAGTCGGTAAATTTACGCAGATGGATTTACACAGATGTATACGGCCATGGGGGCATTGATGGTCTCAAAGATAATAAAAGAGTTTATACAAAGCTATGAAAAGCAGGATGTTCTACAGGAAGTAACCTCGAAACCCCGAAGTAATATTTTGAACGGGTGCGCTAAGAAGGAATCAGCGTTGAGACATTTCATTGTCGCCCATTGTTTTTCTCTAGTTTTAAATGCAGTATTTTTATTGCATAGAAATAATTCTTCTTTCCCCAAGTGCCTATTCTTTCCATAGAGCAGAATATGGGAACATAGGGTCCTCCCAGAGAAATCCTTAAATTTGACAGCTTCTGAGGCCATTCTGGATCATTTCTTGAGAAAATCCTGCTTCCCCCAGGTGTGATTTGAAATGCTAATGAAATAGTTTTCATATGATGATCGCAAATTTAAGATAGTAACCGTCAGTCAATTGCTGAAGATAGTGGTAGTTGTTGAGAGATTTTGCGAAGTATTTGGAAATGGTAATTTATAGTCAAGCTGTCCTACAGGAAGTAATGACGAGACAATTCCACCAAAGTTTTCCTAGGCACAGTAGTACAGCAGTACTAATGGGACATCGATTTACATAATTGTCATGGGAGGCACGTCGGTTCTTTTTTCGAAAATTACGGTTCTCTATACAAGGGTCGGGTTTGGGACTTTGCTTGCAAGGACCATGGTGAATTTTATCACGTACATTAGTAATTTCAGTGACCCTTATTTCAGAGCTTCAAGTCATAATCGTGTGACGGGTAGGAGGAAAGAAAGTTTGCGGTGCCAGACAAAATTTTCAACTGTGTTGTCAGTTTTCTGTGGAGGTGCGCGCGAAGCGAGACGAGAAAAATTTTCCTAGCAATTTATGGTTTTTGATATTAATATTTTCCTTCTTTAAACATTGCAAAATTTAATCATAATAGGCTATTGAAAATTCTCTTATAATTTCTCTGGTCTCGCTTACTTTCGCTCATTCTTTTTATTTTTAGTTTTTAAGCTCTGGAAAAAGTGGGGCGGGGGGCAAGTGCCCCGCTTGCCCCACCCCCCCGTAATCCCACCTATGGTTGCAGGTGTTTTTACAGTGTCGGTCATTCTCTACAAACTCTACATATATCCTTACCGCTGATAGAAGTTTGGAAGTGTTTGACATAGCTGAAGATTTTGAGGTCGATAGAAAGACGAGATCTTCATAATTAATCTTCCATAACATCTTCATCACTTCGCTCTCTCTGCGGAAACGTCTAAAATTAGATAAAAACATTAAATATGATTGTGAGGTTCATTTAAGGTTCCCTTTATCAGTTCATTTATTATATCTCGAGTAAATGTAAATATTCGTAGGGAGACTAAAACCAAATAAAAAAAGGCCAACTTCTTCTTCCCAAATAGCTAACATTCTCCCTATTTCAGGGCTAGCCTCAAAACAAAAACGCTATCTACACACCTCCTACCCCAAACATATTTAGGAATGAAATGATATCACTGAATACAATTGGTGACTGCAATTTGATAGACTTCAATTCAAACAGTAGCCTCACTGTGGTTGATCAATGGCATGGCAGTCGGTATTGTTCCCAATGAAGCTCACCCACAGTTTTGTGATGATATGGCCAGATGGCCTTGGGTAGTCTAAACTCAATGCAGGCTGCTATAGCTTTGAAAGGGAAGTGCACTTGACAGTTTTTTTGAATTGGAAGAGTGGTTAGAAGTAAACTGAGTGGAGAGAATTTTTACTGTCTGGGGTGAGACTTGTTGTCCGTTAAGTTGTCCAGAAGTAATTCTATTCTTCGAGCTTGCCTGCGGTCCTTTTCCAAGAAATGTAGCCACATGTACGTGTAAAGTCGGAAATCAAGGGGGATGGGGGATATATCCCCCACTTTGTGGAAATGCTCCCATTGACTTTCACTTTTGACACAGTAATTTTGCCCAGACAATGTTTAAACAAAATGAAGACGAGGGTTTAGAAACAGAAATTGGCGGCAAGGAGAGGGTTGGGAGGAGTCAGTCGTTAATCTCCCCTCAACGTAAACTTCAGGCGAGGACGCAGTGTTAGAGGAAAGTCGGAGAAGAGGGTTGAAGGAAGGGAGAATAAGTAATTTGACGTCAACAAAACATTGTTACACATATTCGATTATTTTAGTGGAACCCAAAGTCTGAGATTTACAGCTCTTCTAGGGAGGTCCTTGCTCCAAAGATTTACCGAAAAATGCTAAGATATTATGCACGAACGATGCATACCTTGTAGATTGTATCGGATTAAAATCTTCACAAGGGTCCATTACCCCCTTCACGCCGTATAACAGGTTATCTATACCTTGATGATATGTGCATGTTATTGTTATTGGTTTACTTTAATTTCTTGTTACAGTTTTATATTGTGCTATTCGAACTACGTGGACCAATCGCAAAGTTTTAGGGGGCTGTTGCATCGTTCCAAATATATTTACGAACCCCTATTCTCCATTCAAAATGCTTTTCCAAACTTTGATTGATATAAATTCAAATTTTAAACAATAGCTTCACTCTAATGGGCCAATGATGACTCGTGCATGTCAGTGAATGTGATTTAGTGTAGAACACTGCATAGTGTAGCACGTTGTCATGGTTACAAGCTTTGATGACAGTTTTCCTCTGTTTTCTATAGCGCCCATCATAGGTATTTTCATGTACACATTTTTGTTTCAAATCGTTTTCACTGTCAAAAATGTATGAGAATATAAATTTGAATTGAAAGGTCAGATAGCGTTAAGATTACGCACTGAGTATGCTAGCGTATTCTGCGTAATATGGCCTTGAACAATTTAAATTCAGTACAGACTAACGTATCTTAATCTGAGCGGTGCAGTAGACAGATAATGTCATCTTTAAGTGGAGGAGGGGCTAGAGGTAAACGTAGAAGAGAAAATTTTGTGTGTTTGTAAAGAGAAAGGCTAATTGGCTCTTAATTAAAGCATGCATATTGAGAGTGTGTTTCGGAGTGATGACAGTCATTAACGACATGAGCACTAGCGTTATACTTTAACTGTAGGCGTTTTAGGCCTACTTACGTTTTATCTTAAAGCTTGCATATCAGAATAGCCTATATCAAAGATGTCAAGGTGGATGGCGTAATAAATTAAAACAAGGTGTAAATTAAAAGACCAATGAAACACACAGGGAATGCCCTAAAAGAATTTTCTCCTTATTTTTAATGTATAAGACTGAGAAAGGCACTTTACTTGACACGAGATGTGTAAAAATGTGTGTGTTTGTCTTCTATGTGTTAGCAAACAGTTTATCGCAAAATTGCTCTATAGGTTATTAGTCTGGTCATATTTCAGCTGAAAGAGCGGGTGCCTAAACGTGTTTAATTGATGATGTTATTTGTTAAAAGTCAGAGAACATTGATCAAATAACTTAACATTGGTATTTAGCATTAGGACTATCTACTACTTGTCATTATGTTTGCACAGGAAATTAAACTATAATCAATATGTAGGCTAGTAGTTGTTGATGGTCGAAGTGAAAGGTCAAATTGGCCAAAATGCTTTAAAGAAATGTTAAGTGTATGTGTTGTGGAATCCTTCTTAACTGTTAATCCGATCAAGTTCGAACTTTCTGTATAGTTGCCTATCCATTAAACCTTGTGCATGCGTAACTGATGAAGGGAAATGACCTACCACATAACAAACGTAAAGAATACAGAAATATTTTTTAGTAAAGTATTTGTTTGTTAAACGTAGAGGTCAAAGTTAACGTAACCTATGATATTTAGCAGCAAGATGACAAATACTCTGAAGCCCCAAAACTGTTCATTCAGTTTTAGTTAAAACTTGCTGGATAGGAGCCTGATCATATAAGTTTTGCTCTCTAGACTGATCAGGCAAACGTGACGTGAAATGACCTCCCCAACAATTCTGTTATAGAAGCATGTAAATACTGCCTCGGGGCTAGTACCTCTATACGGTAGAAATTTGTCATAAAAAAGACAAGGGTTATAAAGCTTTGCAGCGCCAGTGCTTTTCTCCTTGTTTTTGGTGTAGTTATGAAGACACATTTCCAGAAGTGGTCGTGTTTGTCAGGGCTGGAGTCGAGTCCACCAGTCCGAGTCCGAGTCCCTGGTATCCGAGTCCGAGTCCTTATGTCCGAGTCTGAGTCCGAGTCCTAAGGCCCGAGTATTAGCCCGAGTACCCGAGTCCCTGTATGAACTTGTTTTGTTTTGAGTGCAAGAGGACGAGAACTACAATGAAAGTCTTATTCTGGCCTTTATTACTTCCACTAATATTAAAAATGGCCATAGATCCAAACAACAAGTAAACGTAACAAAACAAAGACTACTGAATTTCCTCTTATGATAAGACACGGATCTACAATTTCCAAAAAGGGGACCGACCAAATAATAGAAATGCAAAAAGAGAACAATCAGCTTTTCTAGCTTTCAAGAGGTCTATGTTACCGTATATGAAACTGAATTATTTACTACTGACAGTTCCAACACCGAAAATTGACTACTTTTTAGTGGCTATGAAGAGATGGCGCTAAATTCCACCTAAGTTCTGCCTGGATCCGTGCCTGGTATATAAAAGGCGGCAGAGTTTACCTGAACGCTCCCCCACCCCATCCCCCGATCAGGGCCGGATTTAAGCTTGGACCAGCGTGGCACGTGCCCAAAATTACATTATTACATTATTGTAGTTTTGGGGTAGTTTGTGGAGATCATCTGTGCTAATTTTCGCTTTTTAGGCTTACATGTACGTAAGAAGGAAATCTATGGAGTTCATTTCGAGTGGGGCTGGTGAAAGAGACCACAAACTTTGCCCTCCTTTCGTGACTTGCGCCACTATAGTCTTGAGGAGAATTAACGTCGAAGGGGGCCCACATTAGTTTGAGCCCAGGACAGTTCACAAAATTTGTTCTTTACTGCGATTTCCTCACAGGAATCCCAAAATTTTACTTGGTTATTACCAAATCTCATGGACCAGGGGTACCTTTTTCTGAAAAATAACCCATGAGTTTGATTTCTTCAAACTTAGACCGACAGTTCACAAAAGTTGTTCTTTGCTGCGATTTCCCCACAGGAATCCCAAAATTTTACTTGGTTATTACCAAATTCTCATGGACCAGGGGTATTTTTTCTGAAAATAACCCATGAGTTTGATTTCTTCAAACTTAGACCGAGTTGCCTCAAGTAGTATTTCAGGTACCAAGATCGAGCTATGCAAGAGGAGCACATGACGAATGCTGAATTATGCTTAAATAATATTCTGATATGATGTTGCAATACATGATTTGTCATTATAACAGGTTAATCAGTCCGTAGGCACCTGAAAATTGCCCCAGGTATGAAACAAAAGCTTGAGCACTAGGACTCTGGAAAGGCTGGACGCCAATATTTTATTTCGGCCCCGTCTGATACACGTTTTTGGATACAAATAACATTAAACCATGCTCAGACCTGAAGGTAAATTCTCCAAACATTTGGCATACTATACAGGTTCACAAGGACGATGTGTTTAAAATTTCGTGCTGGAACCGTGCTATCTTCAAACTAGTCTTGGATGCCTTAGATTGAGTCGATATTCCGAGTATTCACTGTTCATACTGCACACTGACTTATGCACTATACGCAACATGTAGCAATGAAATTGTACGTAGTGAACGTAACGATATTTTCAGCAAAGATTTTTTTTCGCGCAGTTCCGACCTGAATTTTACAGTCGTGGGAAAAAATAGTCGGTCTCGTACCCGGTCTCGGCCCGAGTCCCCGAGTCATGTCGGTCGAGTCCGAGTTACCCCGCGGAGCGAACGAATTTTTTTCGTTCAGCTCACCGCTGCGCAAAAACCAGAAGGGAAAAACCGGAGGGGTGGCAGCCACGGAGACGCTATGCTAGAGACCCTATAGTGGGAGAGATTGGCCAAACATTGTTCTCAGATACGCGTTCTGATTGGACGAAATTCATGGGCACCATTTTGGAGCCAAAGTACGAGCTTGCAAGATCATGTATGTGTGTAGCTAGTACATTCGAGAAGTTGTGCAGGCTGTACGTACGGCCGGACGTACAAATCCTGTGTAAGATAGTCTACTAGACAGGGAGCTGCCACTAGATAGACATGTTTTTGTTTCCAAAATTGCGGCCGTGTTGTGCTGCATTTGGATGCACGAACAGACCAGAAAAGGGTTACAAGTTGTATAAATTCCCATCCTGTACAAAAAGAAGGCTTCGGTGGGCTGTAAAAGTTAGAAGGTTCAATTGGAATCCATCAAATAGCGATCGCTTACGCGATGTAACTTTACAGTGTACAACTTAGTAATACATGTAGGCCGAACTTTAGAGTAGGCTTAGCCTTACTGTTAGATTACATCGTTCTGTACAAGGCCTAGCCTATACCGTATACGGAGGTGCCATCTCTTTATTCCGACTGCTTGATGATATTCCAACACATAAACCCAAATACAACTCCTAAACCTTTGGCCTAACCGGCTAACCCTAATCCTAATACTCGGAACATCCCCATAGAGACGTTGGAATACCAGAGCTGCTGTCGATCCCCAGTCATAGGTAGGTGTAGGAGCAGTGGCGTATTAAGGGGGGGGGGGGCACTGAGCCATGCCCCCACCCCCTCATTGATGCCGATTTTTTGTACTTCCTAAAGATACATAAATTTTTTAACACAAATTTTACTGCAAATGGTAGCATATGTGGCACCAGATTGCATGTAAGGACACCTAATTTTTCAAAAATTTCAAAGGGGAGGGGGCACCCTATTGGGCCATGGTTCCCCCTCACTGATGCCGATGTTTTTGTTTTAGTTCCTAAAAATACGTCAATTTTTTAACACAAATATTAATTCAAATGTAGCCTACGTGGCACAAGATTGCATGTAAGGACACCCAATTTTTCAAAAATTTTCATAGGGGAGGGGGACACAATAACGGGTCAAACATTGCTCCTGGATCTTTTACTAACATGTGAAAACTGAAACATTTGCGTACCTTTGACTTTGATGTAGGTTTTTACATGGAATACACCCTGGTCAGTCAATTTTATAAAACCTAGGCCCAGGCCCATGGGCATCAATCCTGGGGGAACAGGGGGACACGTCCCCCACATTTTGGAAATACACCCATTGACTTAAGATTTTTGACAGAAGTGGCCATGCCCCCCCCCCTTCACACTCGAGTAAAGATTGACGCCCATGCCTAGGCCTTTCCATAAAATAAAAAAGTCTCACTAGGAAGTGCCCCCTATATTTACCCCTTCCCCCAGACCTCTCCTGAAACTTTCACTAAATAATGAAAAATCTTAAATGATTAGTTCAACTTGCTTACAACTTTCCATAAAAAGCACCATTTTGCATGTATGCCATCCTGCATTAACGTACTAGTAGTAGTTTTCTTAGAAAGAAGTACTAGACCCAGCCTAGAATAAACCCACCCCTCCCCCTCTCTTACCAGTGCAAAAATAAGACAACCTAAAACGAGATTTTGTTTAAATAAAATCACTTTTAAGACTGCCAAATAGCATACACCATTCTGCATTTTCGTCACTTTCTATTAGCAAAAGTTGGCTCAAAATAGAGGGTGTTATCCCGAGCTCCCTCTAGACCCTCCAAGGCCTGCTTTTCTTGCACCGGGTGACAAACTAAAGGATCCTTCAGACAGTGCCAGCCAGAGTTAAACAATAAGAATGATTGTCACAAGAAAACAGAACGCTGTATCTCACTTTGTTTTACATTTTGTACGGAAAACTGTACGCACACAGTGTATATGATATCTGGCCATAGTTAACATTTGGCTCCAAAATGGCGCCCATGAAATAAGTTGGCCAATCTCTCCCACTATAGGGTCTCTACGCTATGCAGGCTAAGTCCGAGTCCGAGTCCTGAGCGCCGAGTCCGGGTCACGAGTCACTACAATCGGGACTCGAGACCGGTCTCGAGTCATCCAGCCCTGGTGTTTGTTCTAGTATTATTTGGAAATCTAAACGTGTTATGTTTATGCCATGGACAAGGGTTACATCACGATGGCTTGCGTAATTTCCTTAGACCGCAAACGTAGTTCGCTTCCTCTCATTCAAGGTTTTCTGATACTTGTTTTAGAAAAGAAAACCATATTTTATTTTACTCCTTGATTTATGTCTTTGGGGAAATCTTTTTCAAAACATCCTCGCTGAATCTTCATAACCTTTGATCCTTTCACTTGTGTTTTACATTGCCATTAAAAGAGTTTAATTAATCGTCGAAACGCTAATGACTTTCCCCCGTAAATCTTCTTGAGTCAAGGTAGTTACAGGTTTCATTAACGAGCAGATACACTGCTGAGTCATAGAAGGTAAAATGACCTGAAAAACACGATCATCCATTTCTTGCGACTAACATTGGGTGTTTGGAACTTTGGATAAATAGCGACTGGCAAGCCTCTGGTAAGAGAAATTTGCAATTAAACACAATAGGAAACATTGTCTTCATATAAAAAGAGCAAGTCATGTTTATTTAACGAGTTATTGTTTTTGTACTGGACGAATCTCTACCGACTTTGCCTGTTGGTATGAAAGGTTTCCAGGGAATCACACTTGGAAAGCCATTTTAGTCTTTTGGAAAAGTGCAAAACATACGTTTTTTATGGAAAGTGGCGTAGCCGGGATTTCTCTCATGCAGTATGTTGTGTGATCGCGGCCCGGGGGGTTTAAGAAGAAGGGTGTCCACTCCCCCTTTGAAATTTTTTTGTAAAATTAGGTATCCTGACAAGCAATCTGGTGCCACATATGCTCCCCTACCTGATTGGGAAGCTACTGATGGGTTGAGTAGTCAAAGTGCATGCTTTATGGAGGCCCCAGTAAGGTGGTCAAATGACCCATGACCTAAAAGACATATCCAGTGATCTTCACTTAACGTCAGTGATCCGGCAAGGCCTTTGAAGGAAGACGAGAGCACTCATAATTTTCAGCCTCATTGCCGTATCAATATTTGTAAACAAGTAAGTTCTTTTACCTCCCAAGAGTTATAAGTGAGTGGAGCAAGTTACCAACAGGGACTTTAATCCGAGCGGTATTAATATTTTGAAGGCTCACCTTCATTTTATTTAGTAATCCCCATCCCGCACATGCGTGTCATGTATCATAGTAACACGCCTCCATTATTACGCATTTTACTGCGCCCATTCCTTCACAATATATCACTAAGACATAGGCGTAGGAAGCTTTTCGAGACGGGGGGGGGGCGCTACACCTTGTTTGGATCGCCGTCCTGGGGATGGGTCTAAGGAGAGGGGGTGTCCCCCTCCCCTTTGGAAAATTTTTTGGGTATTTGAGGTCCTCAGATGCAATTTGGTGCAACATTTTGGACAAACTTTAAGGAAAATTACTGCAAATTTTTTACATTTCTTACAGAAGAGACAAATAAGGAGCTTTTGCCTTTGGATCTTGGGGGGCGGTATGCTTCAGCCCCCCCCCACATTTTTGACAGGGGGACTAAAGCCCCCAGCCCTCCCGCTTCCTACGCCTATGCACTAAGAGAAAACATTGGGACGTCTTTTTCGATGTTTCCGGTACCAAATGAGATAAGGTATTTTGCCACTTTCAAAAAAAAAAAATATATATAGTATCAGTTACACAAAAATAGGGTCAATTGAAACAATTCGAGGAGATTATGGATACAAAAACTGGCGGATGAAAATCGAGTTGACTGAGTGATAAGACCTGAATGAAGGTAAGAAAAGTTTGAACCCCTTTAGCTAAAAGTCTTCACAGTCCTTGTGTTAAATTGAAGAAGTGCCATGAATGTCTAAATCGTCAGCTTTCATTGTGAGTGGTAGCTTGTACCTGGCTAAAACTTATACAAAGTTTTTAGAGGCCACTTCACTATTGGGAAGTAGTGTGTAAATCAGTGAAGGATTAATTGAGATGGGCTGTATTATACGCTCATGGTATGGGCCCTGCAAGTTCCAGAATAGAGTCGGAAGCCCAAGGAGCTAAGTGACTGGGCATACCTGGCTGCACAAACCAACATACTTTGGTTCACCAATCAGGAACGACATGAATTATCATTCATACTAGACCTATCATGATTTGGTAGCCAATAGAAAACATGAATAGAATCAAACTCGCTTGCACTAAAACAAAGTTATCTTTTTCGTGTGATCTTTTACTTAACGTTCTATGCCGTTTAAGGGAATGATTTGCTAATTCTTTACATTACATTGAAAGTTAAAAGATTGTCGGTGGCAAATATGGTGAAAATAGGCCTATTCAAGATGTGTAGACTATGAGCGAATCTTCTCTTAAGGAGCTACAATCAGGGGCGTAAATACGGGGAGGGGGGGGGGGTGGGAGCACCAAAAAGTCGTTCTCAAATCCAGTTCAGTGAGCCTGTGTAACAGTAGACCAAACATCCAGACATGAACAACGTTTTTAAAGTGCAAAAAAGCAAAAAAAAAAAAAAAGAAAGTGTGTACACTTATTGAAAATTGCGAGATCAGATTCCGAAGCGACGGGGAAGGGAAATTAGATTGGTTACTGTGTAACTTACCTGTATATCCAGGCAAAGGCCACCACACTCACTGATGCAAATACGATGGAGGTCACGAGAACCACTGCTAAGGTCCCTATACCTGAAACAAGAATCAACTATGGACTTGTAAAGCGTAAAACTTAAGTTTAACCTAAAAATTTTCGAACAAGTACGTATGTCCCTCTTGATGGCAGGAGTCAGTTAAATATGGGGTACACTATACCACCCTAAAAGAATTGTATTTCCTATACAGTGAAATATTTTGGGCTTCCTATACTTGTTTTACAGCCTTTCTCAACTGGTGGGCCGTGGCCCACTGGTTTTGCCGAAATTGGATGGAAAAATACGATGAGTCTTTACTTTATTCATTATGGTTTTTTACAGTTTATCTCATCCGAAACATATGAAAGTTTAATAGTGCTCCTTGCTTAGGCCTTGAAACTTTTCTCGTACGACTAAGTTGTCAATAGTGGAACTTTGTTTAGTTTATCTTATAATGAATGGTGATACTTGAGTAATTTCAGCAACCAAAAGTGGGCCCGAACTCTGAAGGGTTGAACAACCCCGCTGTACAAGATTCGAAATTTCATTAGCACCATTGGGAAGATCACCGAGAAGATAACGGTTATATTTGTCTCATAAGGGAGGCGGAAGAAGGAGGAGGATGCTTTTTTAAGTTAAAATATAACAGGTCTACTACAAGATGCTCATAAAGCCAAACGCTCTGTTGATGATTGTACAAAGTTTTCTTCTTGACTCTTTAACGATAGGCAGCATGACTGCAGCCTTTAAGGATTAAAACAGTATCGCTTGGGAATTTCCTACCAATTCGGTTAAAGGCAGTAGGCAGTCGCCCCAAAATTTGCTTTGAAAAATCAGCAAATATTTGCAAATCTCTTCTTACTGCATTACAAGCATCTCCGAGGACGTTTTGAACATAACTATTACAAACAATAGGTAAAGCAAGGAGAAATTCTCCTTGAATTTCATAATTCACTTACAAAAACATTGTCACATGATCAAAATAGGCCATTCATGAACTAGAGTGACGGGGCATACTAACTCTGATTGGGGTGACTGCCTATACTGCCTTTAAACCATCATAAATAAGTTGCTCAGTTCTTGTCTTTCAATGCATTGTGTGTTAGCTTGTGAATGAAGTACGAGTATTTCTCGTCAACAGTGACCATAGGCCTGCCATGAAGGACAGCAATAACATACTTACCCTCCGACTGGTTACAGTTGTTCTTTTCATTATAAAAACCACAGAGGGGTTCGTCTGGGGGTGGGGATACCGCACCAGCTGGCCATTTGATTTCCTGTCCTGGAACAGCCTGGAAAACCCCAGCTGATTCTGCTAAGAAGTACGCCACCACCTAATAGAGATCAAACATTAGATCGTGATTGATTGACTGGTAGTTTTAAGTCCACGTTCAGAGCAAAGTTTGTAAAGTGGGGGAGGAAGGGGAGGGGGGATCCGGCAATCTTAATCAACTCACCAGGCCGCACTCTTGAAGTATCATACTTGTCAGCCTGTAAAGGCGATCACAAGTAGAGTTTGCGTTCAAGTGAGTTCGGATCTACTGCTGATATCTTACCGGATCCAGTCTGAACACGGACTACTGATAACAAATGATACTTGTTGAAAAGATGCAGTCTTTGCGAGCGTCACATGAAAGTTATACGCTGAACTAATGATTGGACGTGTTACCCCCAGACAGAGACAATTGAGTTTCCTAAGGTAATCCCAACAATTTTCACTTTTTCCTCATGCACTTTTTGTTATCTCCTAAAGAATACAGAAAACAGGACGATTTTCCTACTAGATTGTGTGACAGAGGTGACGTCAGGTGGGTTTACGGGGCACATGCCCCCCCCCCCCCCATTGGGTGAGGTAATTTTTCAATTTCGTCGTGGAGACTCGATGGGTACGACGTTATCCCATACAACGACAGGTCGTCCCGAAATCCTACTTGAGTTTGCTCTCAAAGAGGGCCTCTAATAAAAATCCCAAACTGTCAAATATTCTGCAAGAAAAACCCCAACTTTTAACTTTTCCAATGTGGACCCCAAAATTCCAAAATTTAAAATTTCCTTCAATTA
This sequence comes from Holothuria leucospilota, assembly GCA_029531755.1. Lineage (NCBI taxonomy): Eukaryota > Metazoa > Echinodermata > Holothuroidea > Aspidochirotida > Holothuriidae > Holothuria > Holothuria leucospilota. The sequence continues at coordinate 12,932,867 of CM055962.1, read as the reverse complement.
AAACCGAAACACTTTCGGCGCAGAACAATTTTTCGTCCTCCAACATTTCAGCAACATTTTCTCGTAGCTTCGGGTTAATCTGGGAACTTGGCACCCTTGTCAGGCAAATCCACCGCTGTTGTGCGGTTTCCTAATTCACGCTTTTACTAAGCAAATTAAGAAATCCACAAAGTAACAATGACAAGAAGATATTTTTCTCAGATACTTACTTCAAAGGTACCTGTTGTTGTGTCAGTCATATCTGAAATCAAATAATCTGAATCTCGATCTCCGTTCTCCTTGATTTTTACTTCTCCAAATATACCTTAAAGAGACACAATATACAAGATATACAGATATTTTTTAGAGGACGACAGTATGAAATGTTAGTCATATAATGAATATGCAATGTTCTAGCATCGTTACTTATACAAGAGCGTAACAAAATACTAGCCTCTACACAATGTAAACTTGCAGAGAATATTTATGCAAACACAGGAAGTATACATGCCACTACAACATCATCACAAAATATAATTTTTGTGTGTTTTGAGAATATTGTGACAAGTTAGAGTGGTTTCCTGTATTCCATCAAAATTTGTAGCTGTGCATATTTCAAAACAGTAGCAGTAAATTTATTTCCCTGTTTACGTAATTCAAACAATTTCAGAACATACGTAAAAGACAACGTTTGCATTTCTTGACCTGTGGCTAACATGGATAATTAATTGCACTTGAGAAAGAAATGACTATATGTATCTTCTCGGCCTTTTGGCTAAGATCATGTGTAGTATCTGTTCTTTTCAGCCAGTCTAGAACGGGACCATGAATGACAGACCCATGATGTAGAGGTATGAAGGCAAGAGGTTGGTCATGTTCAGTCTTAGTTGTCCCTTGGGGACGTAGCTCCTTTGAGGAGCAGAAGTCCTTTGGGAGTAAAAGCTTGCTTTTCGCCCTTCATTTCTTCTCCAGAGAGTCGAGTGGACTTCGGAAAAATAAGAAATGTGTGAATTTGCTAACGTATGCACGTTCTCTTGCGTTTGTGCGTTCGTTCGCGTTACCTTGGAAGTTCTTATTCCACATTCGTTGGGACACAGCTTTGCCATCACGAATATCGCCCTTCACTCCAATTGTTTCGTTGATGGCTAAAGAGTACATAATAATGGCGTCGTGGAGCGTTCCGGCCAAGAATAAACTCTTAATTCCATGAAAAGAAATAAATAATAGTGTAGATTAACTCCTTGGGTATTAACGTTTAAATAATTTTACTACAATACATACTTAAACACGCTGCTGCGAAGGTTGGCAAGTGAACGGGGGAAGTGGAGAAGACTGATCGATTGCCCTAATCTGCAAGAGGAGAGGAGTTCAGTCAGTCAAGACAGGACAGCTAAACGTAATGAAATAAAGTTGAACCGTTTCTGTTACTTTTTCAAGTACAAGGTACTTTAAATTTTGTATAAAATAATGCAGGCCCGTTAGTACTGTTTAGACAACTGAATAACTCGTACGAAAGATCAGTTGGATAAAAGCTTTGATGAGTTGCCTCGTACTTAGCAAGTCAGAACGTTTTAGTGTTGTAAGGACTTACTAAGGGATGATAATTCAACGATTGAGTACTGCATTTTGAAATTGCTGACATAATGCATTACTATAAAATGAATCAAACTGAAATGGAAAGGAGGGCGGGGTCAGCAAAATAGAAGATATACCAAAATATGACCCCTGGTTACTGGCCTGTAGTAAAAACATTAAAAAAGTCGAAATAAACCTCATCTTCAATAGACGTGTGGTTGAGCTCTTCCTGTTGGATGGCGTCGATCTGAGACCGAAAGTTTTGAACATCTGAGGCAGTAGGTACCGTGACACTGATTGTTAAAAGAGCTTCGTAGGCTTTCTTGGCATCCTCATCTCTCTCATCCCCCTGTGTAGGTAAGGACAGTAAAGCACAGAAATTGAGGTCGTTACTAGACATTTTGAATCTTGTAACAGATGTCAAATTTCGGCCAAAATATATGCTCACATGTATTTAACTTAAATTTGCTTTAGGTCTCAAATAGTATGGGATTACAAAGTTGGTAATTTTCTAGTGGGACAGATGAGGAAGCACGAACCTGCAAGGTCGCTCACTGTGATAAACATCTACTAATATTCTAGCGTCCTGCTTGCCTTTTACCACTTAATCTGTCTTTCATAATGTGCATAGGCGAACAAAATGAATTAATTAGCGAACGAACGAACGAATGAATGAATGAATGAATGGCTGAATGAATGAATGAATGAATGAATGAATGAATGAATGAATGAATGAATGAATGATGAATGAATAAAAAATGAATCAGATCACGTCAAAAGGAGCTCCCGGGAGCAAACATAGCTGCATCCTCGAGTGGCAAAGTTGCTAATTTCAGCTGCTGTACACCCATGCGTTTAACGAGTGCGTAAGGTCGAATTCCACTTGAGGTACGTAGGTTTTTCTCCGGGTACTCCGGCTTTCCTCCCACTTGGCAAGGCTTGCTATCAAACTAGCCGACGAAGTCGGTTGTGCGCCGGACTGAAGCGACTTCGGACGGACCAGTTAACTAGCCTACATTGTATTTATCAGCAAGAGGAGCTTGTACAGAAAAAGGCTCCCAAGGGGAGTTGCACCGCAGGTTTGGGTTAACCTTGAATCCACCCATGTCCGTGGTATAATATGTATCCAAGCCATAGCGAGGGTCTACGGGCGGGGGCAAAAGCCCTGGTCAAGAGTTTACGATCAGCCGCCTCCTTTTTCTTGCAGATAGGACAACGTTAGGTCAAACAATCATCTTTAATTCAAAAGGACATACAAAAACATATTTGGGAAGGCTTTTTTGTACGCAACTTCGTGGATTACTGCCTGAAATGTTCCGACGATTCTTGCCTAAGTCTTCTCAGATTTTCTTCTACATCTCGCAAATCGCTTGTCTCAAATGATCCATATTCTTGCTAAATTGTTCTGTACTATCGCTGAATCATCCCCAATTCTTAAGCAAACCGTCTCAATTATGGGCGGGATTACGGTGGGCAAGGGGGTAAATCTTTCCCCCACTTTTTCCAGAGCTTAAAATATAAAATATAAGATAATAAAAAATGAGGGAAAAGAAGCGAGACCAGCAAAACTATAAGAGAATTTTCAATGGCCTCTTATGATCTTATTTTACAGTGTTAAATAAAGGAAAAAATTAATATGAAAAGTCATAAAAATGCTAGGAAACTTTCTCTGCGCGCTTCGCGCGCACCCTCAGAGAAAACTGATTAATAAAATTTTGTCTGGCACCGTAAAATTTCTTTTCTCCCTACGTGACACACTATTGTGATTTGAAGCTCTGAAATAAGGGTCACTGAAAGTACTAATGTACGACATTAAATGGACCATGGTCCTTGCAAACAAAGTCCCAAACCCTACCCATGTATAGGGAATCGCCATTAGCAAAACATTTTCGGCGTGTTCTAGTTGCATGGGCCTTATATAAATCGATGTCTCATTAGTACTGCTGTACTGTTGTAATGCTGTCCGTAGGAAAACTTTGGTGGAACTGCATCATTATTACTCACTGTAGAACAGCTTTGAAAATTACTATTTCAAAAACCCACGCTACACCTTTGGCTATTTTTCACTGTCCTCAAAAACTACCACCATCCTCAGCAAATTTGCCATCATCATAAGAAAACCATTTCATTAGCATTTCAAATTACACATGAGGGAAGCAGGATTTTCACAAGAAATGGCCCAGAATTGCCACAAAAGCCATCGAATGTAAGAAACAACTTTCTGGGAGGACCCTCAGTCTCCAGACTCCGGCTTCACACCTTCGGCGCTCCCGGTTAAAGGCTTTGCCGGCCACAACTTCCCAAGATGCAGTCTCCAACAAAAATTACTTCCCTGGCACTTTAATTGCTGATGCCCTTAGCCATGTCCATGTAAAAACTACTACTAATATTAAACTGAATTTTTAAGTATCACATAGTCTATGACCTTCAAAATCGACACTATCTTATTTTTCACACGAATAAAAAAGTTGAGGGGGCTTGTCCCAGACCTTTTACAAAAATAATACATGAAAGAAAGAACCATACAGCAGGATATAGGTTTCTATGACTCTATGGAAAGAAGAGGCACCTGGGGAAAGTAGGAACGTTTTTATGCAATGAAAAATACTGCATTTAAAACTAAAGAAAAACAACAGCCTACAATTAAATGTCTCAAACGCTTTTTTCTACGGCGCGCTTCGCGCGCACCCGTTTTAAATTTGTTTCGGGATTACCTCCTGTAGAACATCTTGCTTGTCATAGCTTCGTACAAAGTCTTCTATTATCATTGAAACCACCAATGCACCCATGGCCGTACTCAGCGGAGGGCGAAGTTCCCCTCCTTCAGAAATTTTCAATGCAACGTTTTTACACCATCGACCGGTACAAATGTCTGCGCGCTTCCCGCGCACCCACTCTTAATACTAGGCCCTCTGCACTATCGATCCCGGCCGACTGTTAGACATATAATTGCCAAAAGTCAAGATGTGATTTTTGTGGTCTGAGTGCCTACCTTGTGTCATTGAAGGTGAAGCTAAAATGCATCATTTTAATGCTTACAATTTCGTAAATTGTAAGCAATTTCGTAAATTGCTTGCAGAGCTTCAGGGGCCCTGAGGCGGGCCCCTGGACCCCACGCCGTTAAGAAATGAATAACACAATTCTTTTTCTCATACGTAAGGCCAATTTGACCTTTGGCCTATATTTTACCAGTGACCTCCACCCTTGCGACCAAAAAACCCATATTTCAATATTTGTCTTCTCGTTCGGTTACATATCATGTAGTTTAATGACTTTCTCTAGCAGAGCCCACTGACAAGTATATAATGGCAAAAACTAATTATGAGCTAATGTGAACCCGAAGTGTTATCTTTGATCTACGACATCCTTAATTTGACAAGTCACATTTTTTCATTGTCAGGTGCGTACCCACCAAGTTTGAACCTGATAAGACTTACGGTTTACAACGATTTCGCGAAATACTCTTTCGCAAAATAATGTTGACCATTGATCTTAAACCTTGGCAATTTGAAAGACTTCTACAAGTTTTTCATATCATTTCCTACATATTATGTGGTTTAATAACTTTTTCTAACATACTGATAGGCAAATAATGGCAGAACCCCAATTTTTAGCTAAGGTGACCTTTGACCTATGATGTCATCAGTTTGGCATGTAAAAGTTTCTAATGGTCAGCCCACCTACCTATCAAGTTTGAACTTTCTTAGAATCACCTTTTGGGACTAGTTCGCGACACACTTTTTTCCACTTATACACACGCGCGCACACGCACACACACATATATAGATCTTCACATTTTTGGTGTTGGGTGAGTCGTAATATCTCCCTACACATTAACATGTAGGGAAATGTGATAATAATGGAAATTTAAATATTTTGTAATAGTTTGTAATAGTTGTTCCGTAAATATGCGTCCACAGGAATATTTTCGATGAAACGTTTAATTTTATCAAAAGTGAGGAGCATTTGGGATTCCACTGTCAAAGTCAAATCCCCTTTTGGTCAAGGGCGTGGATCCATCTCCAAAGGTGGAGTGACCTTTCACCATTTGTGAATCGCCGTCCTGGGGTGTCCCCCTCCCCTTTGAAAAAAGGAAATTAGAGGGTGTCTTTATGGATAATGGTGCCATATTTGGGCGCAATTTAGCTTTTAAAATGTAGTGTTAATTCTTAATCTATGTTATACTATAATTCATCACATTTTTAGTTTTCATCATTTTTGAAAAAGTAAGGGGGGACTTATTGAAAATGTTCCCCTCCCAAAAAAGTGAGGGGGAAGCGTCCCCCGTCTCCCATGATCCACTCCCATGTTTTTGGTAATGAAGTGTGAAAACGGCTGCAGTCTCGTCTGTTTTAGATGAAGCAAAAGAGTGGAGTCTGACATGTACTTACGGCTTTCCAAGTGAAATCTTTAAACTGAATGTCATCGGTAAAAGGATAAATATTGAAAAATACGAATTCGCCGTTGATGTAACCCAGATCCAGTGCTTTTAACATTAGCTGACGTATGACGGGGCCATCTGTAGCCATCACTATAACTGTAAAACAAGAAAGATAAAGAAATGGCTTGACTTAATACTACCGTAGTGCATCAATAAAGCAGTAGCTCACCTGGGATGTTGAATAGCTTTTAGGGCAATTGTTTTGTATGATTGTTTTCTTTGTTGCCGCAATCTGAGTTCTTTGTTGAATATATATTTTTCTGCAGTATATTTTTAAATGGAATGTATGGAGTAACATTACGTGGCCTAGATTTTCTCTTAAAATGAGCTCTTTAAAGGGGCCCTTTTTAGCCCCGTACATGACGACAAAAAACTTTTGTTTACCACCTTTCAAGCTGTAAAAATCCAACATTTTAGAACATTTCTCCATAAGATTTGGAAACAGAGGACATTTTTTACGTTTTAAGAATATTAAGTCTCGAAACCTCAAATAAGCTTAAAATTTGTAACTTATTATTACGTATGTAAAGGCTTAGTCTCGACAACCCACTAACAAAATTTGAGCCAGATCGAATACTGAAAAACGACGAAATGACAACGGTTTAAACACAGTTGCAAAAAGTGACAGAATTCTGGCTGTCCCGTACGATCGCTATAGCTCAGCTGAAGGCTTTCAACTGAGCTAGTTAGAAGAATGCAGACTCGGAATAGTCTTAAAAGCTTTTTTGACTCAGAGTGCTGTCCTCGTAAAGGGTCATCCACATTTAGCTTCCATTTTGACACGAATATGAGAAATATTAGGACTCAATAGTATTCGGCAATAGGCACAACTAAAAAAAAAAAGAAAAAATCAAACGTTTAATTGTATCCCGCGGTAGAGATTGATGGCGTCGAATATCAGCAAAAATACATAGTAGGCCTAGTGGATTTTAACACGCTATTCAGTTACTTGTATTGATGGTTTCTCTTCTTACAGTATGTTCCTGTAACTAGTCTGATGTCTACGTGGAATGCTAAGCATATGCTTACACCCATACACTCTTTTGTGGTATAATCACAACGGCAGGTTGGACTACGTTTTTGCCAAATGCTGAAAGACATATTCAAGTATTAAAATGTTGGCAAGAACTTACTTCTCCCAGCTTTTCCCGCCTCCTCCATTGCTGCGAGGGGACTCTCGAAATATTCAACTCCAACAAAATGGACGAAAATATTATTTTCTTGGAGGACATTTGCTAAAGCCCTCTCCATGATACTCCAGTAGCCGGTGTTTGACCAGATGAAAGAACATCTCCGCCAATTGTAGCGTTTCATGGTAGCCACTACTGCGCTTGCAAGCCCATCAGCGAGAAACGAAGTCCTCGTAAAGGTAGTGAATCGAGTCTTGTCGCTCAGTTCCACAGCGGAAGCGACCCCGGAGATGGCAGGGATGTTCCACGAAGCCGCAAGGTCAGCAACACTGATGATTTGTAGACTGCATGGAGGGCCCACGAAAGCCGTAACGTTCTGTTGGATGTAGTACTGTGCCGCCAGAGCTGGTCCTTCGATGGGGTACTCGTTACAGTCAATGGTCCGATGGATTACATTGAAGATGAAATCATTATACTCTCCGCTTGCGACCCTTGAACGAATCGTCTCAGCAGCAATTTGGACAGCGGGCCGTAGATGGACCTCATCGATACTGGCTTCTTTTCCGTAAACCGAAAGAATGGTTACTTCATAAGGGGTCTCTAAGGATTTTGCAGGACAGAAACTCAAATCAAGGAAAAGTAAGAACATGTAAAAGACTGTTTTCATCGCCATGTCTACATGATTCTCATTCGCAAACAGTTTTGTGATGGATTTCCGGGTTTTTTGAGCAATCTTAAAATATCAGTAAGGCACATCGACTCTTGGAAAGTTTTCGTCCACCCGGATCCTCCAAAGCTACTCATTAATAATCTAACTAAGGTTTCACTTTTGAAACCTTCCAACAAGGAAAGGCTTCTTTTCAATTATCTCCTGCGTGGTGCCTCCCATTTACGAGGACATAAAAACATATAACAAAGAAAAGCAAAAACAATTTATCAAGCGCTACAGTTTATGCAAAGAAACCTCAAAGCCTATTAACTTTGTGTGACATTGGTATAGGCTTAAGACTTAAATGAAACTTTCTGTCTTTAATCTCATATATTCTAGTTCATTCCAGCTAAACTTAAATTTTCATAGTTGCATCTAATCCTTAAGGTTTTCGTTCTTGTAAGGTCTCTAAAGCATGACCATTTTGTGAAGAGAGGACAGTGGAACAATTGTTTGCCAAGTTCCTTACAACTGTGAAATAGCAGTTTTTCTGATCCAATAACAGGCCTTGATTGTTTAAAATGGTTATAGACTCACGATGAATGACGTGCCGCATGTAGCCAGAATAAGCGGCAACTAGATTTTGGTGGAAGGGTCGGGAAAAGATACTGCATTTCTGGTCTCGCTTGTGGCTGCCAAAATTGTTGCGATGAGGTTGATCATATAGGGAAGTCCTCCTCCTCGGTGACAACTTGCTTGAAAAAGGCAATGATTTCACAATAAATTTGCATATAATCAGATCCAAGATTACACAAAATCAATGAAATATTACAATATAGCATACGACATCATTTTTTTCTAATTTGACCTCACATACTAGTAAGATATTCCTTCCTGGTTAACAAATAAAGTCATGTTCAAAAATCCCTTAATAATACCAAACTGTCCTTCTATTCGTTTACGCCTTACCACTGTATTAAAATCGTCACCTATGGGTAATCACCAGTTTTAAGGACAGGCTGCACTACTGCCTGTACGGAAGTGTATAAAAGCTTGTCCTTTGAGCAGTGACGGGTTTCTATGGCCCTGTGAAGTCATATATGAATAGGCCTACACAATACCGCACTATTCGTTTTAGCAACCATTTGAAGCGTATGTTGTTGAACTAACCCTACATTGAACCACCAGTCTGTCAGTTACCTAGGTAGAAAATCGTCTTACTACCCTTGCCAGTGTTATCATGTTTTACCTCCGGGCATATAGCCAGTATTTTGTCTCTAGTCTGAAGGCGTTTATCCGTAATGGGGAATACGTGTATGTCAAATGTTTCCTTCATTTATTCCCTCCTGTATACACCATTTACGCTCTACAAATCATGAAAGTTATTTGTAGGAAAATTAAGAGGAAATGAGGAAACATGAAAGGTTGACGACACGATTTTTGCTCTTTTAAAGTATTATTTCTTATTTTTGTAATTTATTCAACATTTATCTAAGTACCTTCTTCTGCTTCAGCTTTGTGATAGGCAAAGACAAATCATGAACTTATGCCAACATAAGTTCAACCCCTCTCTAAACTGCTCGTCAATATATTTGGTATTACATACATTAGCATTTTTTTGTCCAAAAAGAAAGAAAAGACAAGTGAAGGGAGGAAGCTGAGCCCGAGGACACAATTGCTTGCCCCCATGTGATATATTTTTTCAATAAGTGACTATTTCATAAAAATATCACGGTATCTTGTCGCTTTTCTTGCCCGTTTTGTTCTTTACCCCACTTACGACAGGGCCTAGCTGAATAACAATGACCAATACTTAGGCTGAGAAGTCGTTTCACTTTTCTAAGCTATTTCTGAGCTACTTTTCATAACCAAATCTCCTCCAAAAATTCCTTGAAAGTGTCGATATTGGTAGAAGTGATAAATTACCAATGCAGTAGTACGATGAGTAACATTTTGGTAAAGTGTAAAACTGGTGGAGAGGAAAACTACACTGTTAGCACAAATTAGTCAAACATTGTCTGATACGCCTAACCCAAGTTAGTCAAAGGCGTTTGACTAATTTTGTACCAATTGACTAGATTTCTGACCAATTTTCAACCTCTTTGACCAATTTTTTACCAATAATTATTGGTCCATCATTGTGCAATTAGTCAAATATCATTAGAAATTGGTCAAAATGAGTGACTAAAATGGGTTAGGCGTATCAGACAATGTTTGACTAATTTGTGTTTACAGTGTAGTGATCACCGACATCATAATTACAACGGCTATAAAACTGTAATAATTTCATTTGAATCATATATGAAAGCAGTTATCTCTTGAATAAATGAGATGGAAAAAAATAATCATAATAATGATGATGATGATAATGACGATGACGATGACGATGACGATGACGATGACGATGACGATGACGATGACGATGATGATGATGATAAATGTACTGCTACTTAGGCTCTGTTACGCTATCAGAGTTCACTTCAACTGATAGGTAGATACAAAACCCATGTGTGACTAGGAAGACAGGGGAGGGGGGAGGTATGTCCTAAAAATTTTCCTGCGCGTAAAACAAAATTGCAATAAACAGTGCCCTCAGATGGACGTTTGCCCTATTTGTCAGTTTAGTTTATACAGCCTATCAAGAAGTCCCGGTTAAGCACATTTGGGAACGCCAGGTAGATCATAGATGAACACAGGGAGATCCACTTTGTCTTGAGATAAGTATTTTCGCTTCCTGCTGTCTTGACCACTATTTTGAGTCTCCGACTCCTGATCCGACGGACGAGACTTTAAAGTCCCTGTCCTTCAGCCTCCTTCTCAAAAGCTTGGAGGGAGGGGGCCGGGCTTGACCAGTACCTACTTTAAGAGAACTGTGCTTAACAAGTGAACAAGGACAAAACACTACAGGTGGCCAGACACCCTTCATGATACCTATTTTGAAACTTCTTTAAAACCACGTTGACTATATTTGCTGGATATTAAATTAACCTGAATTGAATTTCTAGGTGGTTCTGGAGGGATTCGATCCACAGACCTTTGGATTTCAGAGAGTACGTACACCTTATACCAGTTTATCTGCTTATCTCACTCAAGGCAGTAAATAGTCTTACTGAAAGAATATTATCTGGTATAGCAAGGTATTTGGGGGAAAATAGCGACACAAAGACAAAGAATAAGACACAAAGTGACGGCTTCTTTGACTTTTAAATCCACATGTATTTTGCAATGTATGACGTATATAGTTTGCAGTTGTTTGCAAAGTGTTTCAACAATATCCAGTTCCTTTCAGTCACCCTCCCAACGACACTTATCATCGATTCTCAAATGCATATAATAATAAAGCAGTAAATGTATACAAATATACAAACTAACCCTTTTTGTCCGATAAACACGCATATATTAATTGTCTTTTTGCAGTTAAAAAAAGAAAACACCGAAAACTTGAAAGTTAGCTACAGCGACTATTCACAGCAAATCCACAAATACTAATCATTTTACAACAATACCTAAAGTTTACAATTGCAACACTACTTGTATTTAAATATGGAAATTTCTCAACATATATTTAGTGACTAAATTTTTATTGTTACAATTTCGGCTAAGGAATTCTCCTGAATAATTTTCCACACTGCAATGGTGATTGAGATTGGAATATACATGTAATGTGTGCATGGGCGGCTCTAAGAAATTTTGTTTGGGGGGCAAACTCAAGTCCGTATTCAGGGAGGTTTGGAAGACCCCCAGCAATATTAATGGTCAGCTCCGGATAGTACAATAGCCTCAATAGGAGTATGCATAGGCGTAGGGGCCCAAGTTGAGGGGGGGTGCCGTAACGATCTGCCCGAAAAATAGAAAAAAAAATTCCGCGCGCTCGGCGCGCGTTCAAAATGTTAATGTACATATCATATAGGCATGCATCCGTTATCACACCGCATGCCAATTACATACAATAATTTGCCACGTTACTATCTATTTCACATTGGTTATAATTCTGGGGGAAGTCGTTACAATAATGATGATAATTCAGTGGCGTGGAAAGAATTCTCTCATGGGGGTGGGACAGGCACTATGTTGTGTGATCGCCGGCCTGGGGGAGGAGTATAAGGGGAGGGGGTATCCCCCTCCCCTTTGAAAATTTTGTGAAAAATTAGGTGTCCTTACATGCAATCTGGTGCCACATATGCTACCTTGAAGTAAAATTTTGTGCTTTATTGTAGGTACTAAAAGAATCGGCGTCAGTGACGGGGGAATGGCCTAATGGCTCCTCAAATACACCACTGATAATCATAAAATGTAAGTTTAACCATTAAAAAACACACTGGTGAATTAACACCGAATATATAGGTGATGGTGCAATCCAAATCAGACCCATATTTTAATTACCAAGGAAGTTTTTTAAAGTATCGATTTCCGTTAAGCAACATTATTGCATTGTTTTTCTTTCAGTAGGTGCCCGAAAAACTATCAGAATATTGCCCGAATTTTCAGAAAAAATATTTTGTTGGGTGAGCTGCATCCCCCAGCCCCCCGCCTCCTACGCCTATGGGAGTATGGTTATTATTATATATTACAGCGATGCCCATGTAGTTTTCAAAAGCTCTTAAAAAACCATTTCAGGCAATTAGTCATGAGCTGTCTACTTTAAAAATAAATACAACCATATCAACCGATCCCTACCCTACTACCGTAGGGATGGAGTAAGAGGAAGGTGAAATGGGCAAAGCAGCTTGATCCATTTGTATAAAATGAGCCCCACCTTTAAACATTTTATTGTTTCTTTCATTGTGTGACAATATGTTTCAGCTTTGTCAAGAAGCCATAAAATGTTGGTTTTCTGGATTGTTTTATTAAACTAACGAAAATTTCGAGCATGAAGAAACTTGAAAACGATGAAATGATAGCACTAAGTATTTTGGATCTCAGTACCGTTCCGAAACGAATTTTTTTTAAAGGGGGCAAGGAATTCCCCTAACTCAGAACGACGTCCCATCCTATATACAAATAGCTAGGCCACTAGTCAAAAGTCTCATCACACTGAGCTTAGATTGACTGTGTGGTGTTTATTCTAAATCAATTGAAACGGTATACTTTAGCACAGAGGTGGAGAACCTTTTGCTTGTAACAGGCCATTTGACAGTCATAAGACCGCTAGTGGGCCAACGGCGCTGTCAATTTTGACAAGGAAAGGGAAACCTCTCCTTCTATGGGAAACAATACTTTTAGACTACATGCCCGTTACAACTTTTTGTAGACAGATACCAATGCTAATCTGGCCAGGTGACACCCTGGCAAAACTGCTTTTAGTCGTGGATGATAATCAACACGGCTAATGGGTTGTGTATATAATGACCCCGATAGCTCTGAAGTGTCTGCAAAACTATGGGCATTTAACTCCAACATTACCGTTACACTCTGTGAATGACATTATGATGCCAAAGCTAATCAGATTACAAATAAGCAACTGAGAAAACGCGCGAGAAGCGCGCCGAAAAAATGTCGTTTTGAAAGCACTTTATTAATGTTTAACCTTCGCATTGCATTGGAAAGTTATTCACTCCTTTAATTTTAAGCCCACTCAAGGAAAAGGGAGGGCCTAACCCATCTCGGATTACATGTTTTTTTTATTTATTTTTATTTTTGAAAATTAAAGACCATGCTTTGCAAACTTTTTTTTTTGGGGGGGGGGGGAAGTGCCCCCCGTGCCCCTATGGCGAGCCGCTAATGAATGTGTGAAACGTTAAACAAAACGTCTTTTAAAATATGTGTTTGTAGATTACATAGAACAAAAAAATCAATGAGGATACATGCAAGTATTGTACTTGGCCTTTTTTGTCCGATAAACACTCATATATTAATTGACGAATCCATGACACAAGTTTAATGAAGAATAGATGTTTGTACATGCTAGAGTATCATTATCTTTGGCTGTATTTGTTTCTTGTATGCAGAGCGATATCTAGAAACTTATCAGACAACTAATACATCGTAAGTTAAGTGTTCTAAGTGACAGCATATAACAGTACCTGCCTTGTCTAATAATACAAACACAAAATTTATACAGACACATTTAATACATTCATGCTATGCCATACACTGGTCCATATACATAGCTGAAGTCAATATGAAAAAATGTCCTTCTACTAACCAAGGATCATACACTTCGTAGAGATGGTAGAGATGTTAAATAAACTTTTCTACCATTCTTGTTGCCTACGTAGCAGGCTGTATTGCACATTCCCTGTTCAGTTGCTTGTGAAGCATTTAAGATGGGATGAGCAAAGGGAGCCGGCGGGGGAGGTACAAGTCTTACTGCCTTTTTGGTACAAAACCCTTACAGAATGAATGGTGTTCTCGTGATTCACAAGATTAAGCACTCGAACAACTAAATTAACATATTTAAACCGTATTTCATGTACAGAACTGTCTGTAAAAGTGATGAGTGACCCATTAAAAGTCTGTGGACGTACCTGTCTTTTTGCAGTTAAAAACAGAAAACACGGAAAACTTGAAAGTTAGCTACAGCGACTATTCACAGCAAATCCACAAATACTAATCATTTTACAACAATATTTAAAGTTTACAATTGCAACACCACTTGTATTTAAATATGGAAATTTCTCAACATATATTTAGTGACTAAATTTTTATGGTTACATTTTCGGCTAAGGAATTCTCCTGAATAATTTTCCACACTGCAATGGTGCTTGCGATTGGAATATACATGTAATGTGTGAAACGCTAAACCAAACTTCTTTTAAAATATGTGTTTGTAGATTACATAGACCAAAAAATCAATGAGGATACAAGCAAGTATTGTACTTGGACTACTAACATTCATTCATACTAATCATTTTAACACTACTCCTAACACGTAATATATATCACTTGATATTTTTACAGTTGTACGTTTATTACACATAAACATATAAAGCCGTGAGACATTATCAATAACATCATTTAACCAAACAAAATGTTCTCCTTTGTAATAAAAAGAAAAAGATCGCCTGAGACAGACCCTACCCGAAGGATAATATTTATCTTCTTCAGATAGCTTCAACCAAACCTCGCGACTCGTCAGGACTTTACGTCTTGGACGAAAAGGTACTTTTCATTCAAAAGCCGCGATAGGCCAAGGCCAAAAGAAGCGAACAATATCGGATGAGTGAGCTACAGGGACGTGAATGCGTCACAGCTATCGACTGTTACACCTATCATGACCACTTGATAATTCTGTTGACATCTTCCGATGATGAGACACGTTGTATGACCCCCCCCCCCTTTCGATTTAATAAATAATCAGTGGTGTATGTAGGCATACGGTTGGTTGTTTGTACGACCTCTCAAAAAAACTTGGTGTGTTCAATATATGAATATTCATCGGCATTGTAGTTTAGCTGGAGTTTGGAATCGGGTTCCCAGACATGACCTAACAACCAGAACGTTGTACACATGCCCTTACCCTGTGAATGTAGAAAAATAAAACACTTTGAAATTGTTGAGTCCAGTGACTAAGTGGACTCCTTTTCCATTTACTAGTCTACGAAATAGATGAGACAGATAATTTTGGTCAACGTGTAGGCAATCGCCAAAAATAATGAAAAGAAAATCGGTTACGCCAAAATATTTCATAGTATGCGACATGTTCTTCATCACGTTCCCTCAAATTAATGGTTCTCACCAATAGGAACTTCTTAAAATAACGTGTAGGCAATCGCCAAAAATAATGAAAAGAAAATCGGTTACGCCAAAATATTTCATAGTATGCGACATGTTCTTCATCACGTTCCCTCAAATTAATGGTTCTCACCAATAGGAACTTCTTAAAAGAGCCGTATGTCGATGTAAGACTTGGGCATGTGATTACAGAAAGCAGTCAATTCCTTTTGTCCATATAAATAAATAACTTGTTCAGGGTCTGCCAATTTCAATTTTTCAAGGCAGGGAAAGATACGGGTGGGTGTGGTGAAAGGGGCACATAAGGTTATAAACTAGAAGACTTTGCAACAATGAAAACATACAGAACACAATATGAGGTCATTCTGAGCTTCTGAGTTATGCTAAGGTTACAGGTTTAGGAATTGTCGATTTAACGAAAAGAAAACATGAGTGAGTCTATTATCCACCAAAAACTATGCAAGGAAACATCGGCTTAGCTGAACTTCGGTAATTGCATTCAAAATAAGGTCGGGGCATTCTTCAGGTATACGTATTATAAGCTGAACAGTCATTTTTTTATGTGAACTTCGGAATCATTTTCTACATGCGACAGTTCAGAGGATTTAATTTATCAAAAGTTATATGGAAAAAAGCAAGACTATTTGCTGCACACTGTGGACATGATTCAAGTACGCTAAATGGTGAGAGGAAGAAGGGGGGGGGGGTAGAAAAGAGAGGAAGGGGTAAAGGAGGGTACATTCGGCAGCAAATAATTCATCAAACATTTGCTTGCAAAGTTTAATCGTTGCGAATTTCCCAATGCCCCTACCTTTATCTCTATTTGTCCTCTGTCTTCGAATTTAAAAACGACGAATGAGTCCATGATTTCTTTAGCTTCGTAACTGACTTGAATTTTCATAGCTGTGATATTAAAAGAAGACAATGATACAAAAAATCACTTTTTGTTTTCATGAAACTTTTTAACCATTTAATTTGGCTTGTAGTTTTGATGTTGCGGTGCACAACTGGTAGGTTTTTTTTGTTGTACCTTAAAAGTAGATTAACATTTGGGCATGGATATACACTGACCTGTTGATGTTGATTCCATTCTGGAGGCGGTGTTGACGGTATCGCCAAAGAGACAAAAACGAGGCATCTTCGAACCCACAACTCCTGCTACCACAGAACCTAGTGAAGACACAAAATTACATTTAGTCGGATACGTTATATACTTTCACAACTTTGCAAAAGAAATTTACAGAAAATGATGCTAACGTACTCGCCCAACAATGAATCATATAAATTATCTTTTTACATACTCGTCATTGTTAAAGAATTTTGCTCTCCGTCATTGTCGTCTTCACTGTCCGTCATTGTAGTCTTCACTCTCCGTCATTGTCGTCTTCACTCTCCGTCATTGTCGTCTTCACTGTCATCGTCTTAATAATAGTCAACGTTATTGTCATTACCGTCATACGCACGCGCAATTTGCCTATTTAAATACAACAAAATTTGATGAAATGAATAATACATTGCTGTCAACAACCTACCACATTGAGTTATATCACGAAGCACATCAAAAGTTCAGAACTGAGTATTGCATAACCAGTGCCTGGGTAAGTTTATTTTGAAATATATTCATCCTAGTATGTGTAAAACAAATGATTCCTCACCCGAGTGAATTCCAGCTCTTAACTTTAATTGGTAACTCGGTAAATGTCTGACTGTAAAATTTTCAACCCTGCGCAGGAGAGCAATCGCCATGTTGGCTATTTCTCTGGCATGAAAGTCTCCGTTCCTGATGGGTAAACCAGACGCCACCATGTAGGTGTCTCCGATAGTCTCAACCTTGGCAAGATATGAACAAAGAGAAACTAAACGCTAAAATCTAAAAACTAAAATTTGATTGGGAAATCCTTTTCATGGACTTAAGAAAGCAACTTTACAACACTCCTCGAACGGTATGCAGGGAATCTACAAGAACCCTGTCGTCAGCAGTGACGTACTCATGGCCAGAAAGTTGAAGAGAGTAATGCAATATTCTGATAGGGGAGGGGGAGGCGGAGGTATCAAATATTACTACCCCTTTGATGTTAACTCCAAATTTACATTCCAAAGGAGCGTAAGTAGGGCACGGCATTTTCGGCAGAGATATTCTCCTGGAACAGCCCGGCTCCAGGAAGTGACTAGCAGTACTTTCCTAGGGTATGGAGGAAGTTTACAACTAATCATTTAGTTGGCAGCGGTGTAGATTCTCATGACTCAGAATGGGGGTTGGGGTGGCGCTACTTAACATGTTTGCTTTTGAACTTGCACAGATAGAGGTATACGTATTTGACCTCCTTTAATGTAAAATTTAGTTACACAAAGTTGAAATTGACTATCCAAGCTTTCACTATTTTTAAATCTAGCACAATTAGTGCACCTCCCACGGTAGGTACACTACTGCTTGCATTTGTCTATGCACATGACTGACTGTTGTGATCCCTTCCCACTTTTATAAAATGATCAATTTACCACTCTTTTCTCGAAAGTAAATTTTCCTTGCTAATAAACATCTGAAACTTGTTTGAGTTACAACAGCTGTTCAGAGTTGCATTTAGCCATCACGATTCTCAGCGCAGTGACATAGCTATAGTCGTCCCCACAAAACACACACATACACACAAGAAAACAAAACTTAACAGGTTAAAACTGTCTAAGGGTAAGCAGGGTTCCGATGGATGACAAAGGGTGCCTGGCGTTCTTGCAAACTTTTGTTATCCCTGCTCTTAACAGCTCAAAAGAGAAATCTTCTTTTCATGGCATGAGACCAAAAGTGCAATCCTGGCCGGACCATCCCCATCCATGGGCAACAGTTACCGGTTACATTCTTAAAAGATTTAAGTGTGGCTACGCAGGTCCACTCACCTTGTAAACGTCAAAGTTGTCAATGATATTGTCAAAGCAGAGGTAAAGATCATTCAACAACGTTACAACCTGCAAGTAATAATTGAGAAGAAAATCCTTTCATTTGTTGTAAATATTCTTCCTTTTTTGTTAGCTCTTAAGTAAGTTTTCGGCACAAGCATCAGAAGTTACTTATAAAGAACAATGTTTTCACCATTTACATATTTTAGACATTTTAGTGCAGCTCTTACTTCGTTTTACATTGCAGTATCGATAGTTGTCTGGTAGTCAATACTAAAATATCCAGATTAAGATTGATTATGATTTATGGCACATCTAGTTTTCAGTCCCAATTTTGTTTTCTTCCTTTGCTTCATAGGAGGGACTGGATTGCCTAGAGGACCGATTGTGGCCCGCTTACCGCCATTTAAGAATCCAGCGTCTAGTACCTAGAAAGGCTCTGGGGATTGTTACAGGTATGTCGATATGCAGACAGAGTGCCCAACTGAAATATCCGTTGGATTTGCCCCTTTTCCTTTGCGTTCTCAGGATAGTCCTACACAAAGTTTGACCATTTTTTGAGGTAGCTCATTATTTACGCACAAACCAGAATGTGTGGCATTCCGCATAATTGCTGTCTCTTTGTAAGTGGCCCAGCCACATTTCATTTATTTCGTCCACACAAATAAAAAATACAGAAATGGTACAGTAAATGTGTGAACAGGATACTAGAACAACACAGAAGTGTTTAACAAAGCTAGCAACCTTTTAGAAAAAAACTTAGTACTTTTGCCTCCCCAGTTCGCTCCTGCACAAAGGCGCACAGTGTACACGAGCAAGCACAACGTGGCCCCAAATTTCTGCTTTCCCACGCTGGCCTCCCCCATTTTTGAAATTCTGACGGAGCCAATTCTCTCTGGTCACCTTATAGTATATTAATTATCTGTTAAGTACTTGCAAACTATTTTTTCGACTTGTACCTGCCACATTCACATTTTTCATAGACATCTATAATTTCCAAAACCTCGAGATATATCAACAGCTTAGCTGTTCTTGGTGTAAAGGTAAAATAAATAATACAAACGGAAAAATATCTTTTGGATCCTTTTTTCCTTGCAAATTTTCACAATCAGTTATTTGTTATTCATGTTATGGTATGAAACAGAAATTTCCAAGTAAACTGGTCAAATTTAAAAAGATTTCGATGGGAATTTGGTCATCTACAATGTTTTCAATATTTGTGATATGTGACACATTCATGTTTATGTACACAGACATTCAAAAATGTAACAAAACTAAAAAAGTGCACGGTCGACTCGAATTTGTTTTTGCCTTTCGATGGGAAAATTCAGGTTAAGATATACCTGCATGGGTGTACTCTGAGCTGACAGTTTCGTAAATTCTACGATGTCGCTGAAGTAAATCGTTACACATTCGTAAGTTTCGGGATCGACTGGCTCTCCTGTTTTCAACTGATCAGCAACACTCCTAAAAGAAGAAAATTGAAGTCAGATGTTTACTGACACGGTCAGTATGTGGTCATATGTACAATTGTAGTGGTTCCTACTAAATTCTACATCGTGAAACGATATGTTGTAAACATTGCAATGTGGTTGTAATTTATTTTTGAAAGTGGGGTCAATATAATTCTTGGTATAGCCGAGGTGTGTTTATAATAATGTCTTGAAACATCAAGAAAAGTATAATTAAGAAGAAAATAAGAAAATATTTGAAAAGTGTATTTGACTAATTTGAGTAACCATAGTATCATGTATTATCATAAGATGGGAACCTAATTTTAAATGGTATCACCGAGGTTTTACACATGGACCAATACCAGAGCGAGGAAGCCTTCCTAGAGCAGGTAGGTTCTCCAGGTGTACAACAAGTCAAAGACTCCCACAAAAGAGATTCACAAGAACAAAACGAAGGCCTACCATCATTTTAAGGCAGTTGGGAACTCCGGTAAAATACAAACCTTGGTAACACTTCATAGAGTAACCTTTCGGATCTTTTCTTTTCCTCCAGGAAGGCGGCTGTCCTTTCTTCAACCAAGGCTTCCAGGTTATTGGCGTATTTCTCCATCCGAAACAAGATGTTGTTAGTGTAATTCGCTTTTCTGTGTAAAAAATAATTTCAAATGAGTTAGAAACGATTTTTCTTATATAATGTACTATAATTTTATTGGACAGCTTTCACCAAGCTAACAGGGTAGTGGTTCCTCCAGCTAGGTAGTTAACACTTCGAGCACAGATTCAATTTTAATATGAAATTCTGCATGTTAAAGAACATAAGCAGTCACCCAAAGTAGAGAGATGATACTCTGGTCACAACTTCGTTATGAGACATCGTTTGGCGCGTGACCAACTCCCCGGACAACAGACCTTATGCATATGGCGTCAAGTTGGAGGAAAATGGTGGAAAGCGCGTATTATTGCAAACAACACCAACGAATGCATACAGTTGATTTGTGTACCTGTCGGATACACGCTGTGTTTACTACACTCGGGTGCGAAATCCACGTGGAACGTTCAGTGTGCTTCATTGTTTTCCTCCAAAATAACGTCAGTGTGACGTCAATGCATAACGTCTATTTCCACGCATGACATGTACCCTCGAACAACTTTCTCCGCCATAAAATTTGAAATTGACTTGGGTGGGAATTGTCCGAGGGGATATATCCTGGGGGATTGCCCGTCTGGCAATTGTAAAGGGGTAGGGGAAGTTGTCCGGGAACCCTTTTGGTCAAGTTGTCCCCGATCAAATTTCCATTAGTTTCCGCCACAATATCTCTCTGGGTGTTACCCAAAACAAACATTCCATAACACTGGTCAATGAACGTTGCCGTGACAATCTGTCTGGAAAGTTTCTATTTTCGTCGAAGAGCCTTCGTGGGTGCGATAAAAGATATGCCCTCAGGAGAGCTTCGCACACCGAAATTTGAGGTGGACCTCCCTGCAACCCCAAGCCCCTCTCCGGGCTTCAGGTTGCTAGCCTCCGTAGGGAGCTTCTTCCCGTCTAGCAAATCGTAGCGCCACCAGTGCACAGGAGAGGGTGAAATGTAAGCATTCCCGGCTACATTTGATGTTTCTTACCTGCTTATAGACTTCATAAAATTAACGAGAGCAGATGCTGTCGGGCGATCCTCTGGTTTCTCGGACCAACAACTTCTACAGAGTTGTATGACATCGTGTGTTCCTTGTTCCTCGCCAAAGTCTGGTCGAAATGGCGGTTCTTCTCTCGCTTTTACTTTGTCCAGTATCTCTATAAGCGAAACAAAATTACACAAGGACACAGTGTAAACAAGTCATTCAAGGGCGGACAAAGCGTTACATCATCGTGACTGTAAGAAGGGATTGTAGTAACTTAGGGGTACAATGGCTATCATAACCATTTCTGACCCCTTATTTAGTGTGATAACTCATAGATGGCGGTACAAAAGTAACATTGCTTAGGATAAGAGTATACCTGCTTTCCAAGATATTATACACTGTAATGAACGTGAAATTCAGCATTCCACACGTAAGGGACATAGAAACTCTTTTGCCAACCTCATCGTTACGAAAACGTGACGATAACGAGACGTGTTTCCAAGATTTGTTCAAGTCCAAGCAGTTGGGTAGAAGAACATAGTTGCAAATACTTCTCGTCATGTCACCTATGCGAAGTCAAGGTTTAAGAATGGTGTGATACCTGGTACAGTCATCCTTCCAGACTCTAGTTCGAAAGGGCCAGATCGTAGGATAATTTCCTGCATGACGATACCAGCGGCATACATATCTGCTGCTTTGGTCGGGTAGGGTTGTTCACCGAGGAGATACTCAGGAGGTCTCCATAAAAGCTCTAGTAACAGAGACAGGAAAGCAAATACACAATGGATTACTGCATGGTGACTTTTGTTCAGGTGAGTGAAAAAGTTAAACTGGAGGGGGGAGGGGCGGTATTGAAATGCGGGGGATTAGGAGATACGTCCTTTTGTATGAAGAAGTGTCCTTAACTTTTTAGGAGTGAGTCTCCCCTCCCCTTTTCTCCTGACCACACCCCTGATTCGAATACTAATGCTGAAGCAGGGATAGCAACTCCCTGGTTGAAGGAGACAGGTCTTTCTTAGACACATCCTTAGTAATCATGTAGCCTACATCGGACTACTCGTCGTCGAAACAGTAATTCAAATATCAAAACATTATCGAAAGATGAAGCATAATTGATTGAACCCACAAAGTTATCAAAAATATAATTCAAATGGCACGGTTTCATTCAAAACTACAAAAACATTTGTTGATCTTAAGTACATCTTTCGAAGATCAAAACCACCCAGTCGTAAAAAATACCGTGT